>JAAONU010000017.1:42522544-44922544 GCA_012932295.1 Cyclina sinensis
AACATGAAAGTTGAATATTTCTGTTTTCTAAATTTCAAGTTTGAAAAGCTTGAGGAATTCCAAGAGTGGCCGGATGGAAACTGTCGTCACGTGTACAGTCACGAGACAGAAGACGCCAGACGTCACGTGAGCGGATGGGCCATGCGCAATACAAACAATCATAACGCCATGATACTGAAAAAATCATGTCTAGGTGTACTTGTCTGTAGCCATGACTGCTGTGGAACAGACGGTGAAAAAATACACCTCAGGCCAGCAATATGTGACAAAGCAAGAAGAAAACAAATAGGTATGCTGTGATTGTGGCTTTTCATTGAATACTAATATTGTTTATATCTTAATAATTTGAACAAACTTTAGTTAGTCTCGACGTCAATTGCTGTAAAAGTTAATAATAATAATAATAATAATAATAATAATAATGACAATGATAATAACGATGATATTATTTCATGGTGGTTTTAGGAAAAATGTGCCCAAACCCGACCTGCTCTGGCGTACTGGACCTACTTCCATGCCGGGGTCACAGTGGGTACCCAGTGACCCACTTCTGGCGTCACTTCCGGGGTGCTATATATTTCCAGGCAAAGGGGGTTCATGATCACCCGAAACCAGAGTTGAAGGCGTCTGCAGAGGCCAGGAGACACCAGAGATCACTTCGCAGTCAACGACTCGGGGATGTAAGAATAATTTAGGTCGAATCTAAAGAAAAGTTAAACATCGAAGAGTTTGCCGAATATATTTTTCAAAGTAAAAAATGCAGGATTTAGGGCTATAATTCACAGGAAATTAGAAGTTTAAACATTCAGTTTCAAACAAATTAGAAGATGCAATTTCTAAATTTATCGGTAACGTTTTCAAGGTATGCAGTGTAAATTCTTAAAGCTTATCATCGTTTGTTTTGAACTTGTGTAGAAATTATGTTAAAACTATTTTAGTCATTAGAATTAATATTCAAAGGGATGAAAAATGTTTTCTCACACGGTATATTTCATAAATTGCAGGATTGTAACGGAGGCAAAATGTTTAAGAAACAAAGGGAAGGAACTAATATTTCTCCAATGCGACATCTGCTTACTCCAGGTTAGCTCCCTTTGTTCAGGAACCAAATTACTGGACTTGCTTATATTACATTACTTTTTTTTTATTTTCTAGTTTCTTTGTAACATCTATGCAAAATTCTTCCATTCTGGGTTAAAAAATAATTCGATTTGTTGTCGTTTAGACGTAAGTACAATGCGTTTAGTATTTATAAAATGTTTAAACAATGTTTGAAACCAAAAGATGAAGAAGTGTTAACTTGATAATGGTCAAAATAAGGTTCATACTTTTTCAGAGAAAGACAATATGTGCTCATGTCCACCGTTTGAATGTACCTGTCCAAGATGGAATTTCCAAGGAAGTCCGAAAGTGGCAAACTCACCACCATTTCCCGCCAAAAAGCTCAATTTTTACGGACCTGCTTTTTGTGAAATTCCGTCGGGTTCCGGAATGCAGTCTCTTGTCGATTGAAATTGACACGAACAAACATTTAAACCACACAAATAACTATGGCTATTTTCCTCATGATATACAATCAGGTCTTCCACCATCTTTTGTCCCAAATGTCTCTCAGATGTCAGGTTTTCCTGTTGTACCCAGCCAGAGCTCGTGTTTTGAGGCTCGACAATCAGAATTTTATCAGCCGTCTAATGTAGGATTCAGGGAATCGAACTTTAATACTAATTTCAGCAGACGAAGCTGCGAGCGTTTGGAACATTCGAGTCAGGCTCAGCTATATCTACCTTCGAAAAGATTCAGGTCTTCAGTGGAATCGTGCAATATTTTTGACAAATCGGAGCATGATATGTTTAGTTCTTCGGTTAAAAGAATTAAGTCAGAAAACATTATGTCTCTGTCAGACTGTACGCGAGGCACGTTGCCCCCAAACCCTGCCGTGAATACAAGCAATGATAATAGTGATGGTGTATTCGAAGAGGGTCTTGATTTGTTAAACAATCCCTTCGAAACTGATATATATTCTCCCTTAGTACAGAGATTTAACGACGGTTGTGTGAATTCAACGCAAGCTGACACACTTAACATAAGTCCTGTGTCATCGGCACCAATTACAACTAATCTTGCTGAACTTAAGCCTCCTCAAACATTAGACTCTAGACCTAGATCGTGTCAGGAAATTCTTCCAGGATCTACGCCACGAACTTTGGAAAATTCTTATAGAAATTGTAACACGGAGCCAATACAATCGAACACGGAGGGATTTTGCGGCAATCCAGGATACTTTCCTTTACATTCTCAGTGTATCGCACCAGAAGCACCAAACCAGAGTTGTAATTATGACTATGACCAGAGACTGTCTCATCAGCAAGTTCAGTCAAATTCCCAGTACTGTAACCATAGCATCAATATCACTCTTAGATATAAATAAACATCCTGACATTGACCTATTTACCCGTCTTTTACTTGTAGCCTCTTATATTATGCATGATTGAAGAATACAAAAGCATTAAAATGAATTAGTTTTATATGTGCCCTACTTCTTATATCCGAATCATGGAGCATATCCAGTTATTTGATATATATGCCCTGAATATGACAATCTATATATATTTGATATTAGTATGCTCGGACACACTATATTGTCACTTTACACGACACAATTAACTAACAAGGTCGCCTTACAAAAAAGTCGTTCCGAACATTGAATTTATCTAGTCAGTCTGTGATATCAAAATGTACCTTTTGTCATTAAGATTGGCTAGTATAATAATGTTCATAGTGACTGTCTGGCTGGCAGCAAACGTCGAAAATAATTTTTCTTGCCTACAAGTGAAAGGCAAATATACCTGGACATTTGGAACATACAGTACATAGTATAGGATAACAAAATCTTTAAACCATCGAACGTAAATAGTCACCTTTAACTTGTATAACAACCTCAAGGTAAAATATTAAAGTCACCTTTAACCTATAAACGTACCTCGGGGTAAATTATTTAAATGACTGGATATAAAACTAGTTATAGATACATTTATGATAAGATTTTCGCCCCAAGTCTGCCGTAAATAACATTGAGATCAACTTGGTTTCTTAGTTTTTAAACAATTTATTTGATATTGAGGGCTCTGTGACCTGTACTCCTTATGGTCGGCCCAAGGTTCATATTAGAAAGCATGCTGTTGAATATATGCTCAAGAGCATTGGATATTGTTAGAAAAAAACTGGTTTTCTAGGTGACTGAAGTTCACCATTTTTGATCCCAGAGTAACTTTGAAGTTAGTACTTCTGGGGGTAACTGAGATATACCTTGGACAAAACTTTGATACGAAAATTAACTAAGAGCAGTAACTCTAAAAAAAACAATGAAAGTTATAGTTCTTGTGTAATGCACCTTTATTTATAAGATATATCCCAACATATAGTTTTAATTTTGAATCGTGTATGGTCTTTAAGTAACGGTCTGCAGAAACATTAAGTAGAAAAAAAGATAACACAGTACTTTGAAAAAAGTAAACGAAGAGTTCTTGTGCAGTGCGATTGTCCTTTTGAGTTATATCCATACGCCCAAGTCTGTATTTTCAAAAAATCTAGGAAATATGGTCTTTGTCATTTGTTTTTACATTTCTTCATTGTTGATTTAAATCAAGGCTTTCGTGTCACATGGTCAGATCCACACGATAGCTTCAGTATTCAAATGTCCAATACAAGTTCCACAGGCAGACGACTTTGCACTACGTTTTATTACAGTCGTCAAATACTGGAAAAAGTATGACTTTAGATAACGACAGTTTCTGTGTAAATTCTATATTCGATGAAATCAATATTTATCTGCTTTCTTAAACATGAAAAGTAATATGTGTGCATACGGTATATACAGCCAAAAATTAACTAAGTATTGGAAACAAAAAAAAAAAAATAACTTATTCCAGAGTTCGACAGGATTAGAACGAAGTGGATTGAATTTAAAATTGTGAACTAGTATATTACTCCAATGAAATCCAAAGCTAAGCAGAATGACAAAAAGGAAGAAATTCTGAGAGACCACAAAACAATAAAATCATGTCAAGGTCAGCACTACTGTCATAAAGTGTCATTAGGAATGAAACACGGTACATTTCTTTGTATGTAACCATCAGATCGGTTTTTTTTTGTCGGCAATATATTTCAAATTTTGATGTTACCATTTATCATGCAACTCGATATCACCTACATGATATGTTTAAGTGTTATTGTATCATTGACGATTAGATAACTTTACTAGTGAACAGACTTTGTGCAAACAATTCTTCCAGATAGATAGAAGTTAGATGACCGACACTTGCTATCTGATAATAATTCATTCCATATCATTCACATTACATTTGTACATGATTTACATGTACTATAAATTTAAGGGTGTGCTTCTTTATGTTTTGTTCTACAAAAAAAACAACAAATCAAATCTGTCATCTCAGAGGTAATAATCGCAAAAATAAATACACGTTTGTGCATTCTTTTCATTTACATAGCAAAAACTGGACCAATATGATAATTTGAAGGCATTTTTATAAAGATGTGTAAACGACCGTCGATATAATGAACAAGAGGGACATGAACGCCCTGGGTCGTACACCTGAGTACTTTGGCTAAGTTGCTGTTGCTGAGCAAACATCAGAAGCAAAATAACAGGTTTTGAATTGTACCCAAGATACATAATATGAAAAAATTGGTAGAGATCCACTAGGCTATGCAACATACAAAATATCTAACCTCTAAGGAATACAGTTTCAGACAAAAAAGTTTCTTTTTATTCTTTCCTATATATAAGCATATGTAAAGTCAAGTGACCCTGGGATAGGGCCATTAATGACCCCAGAGACATTATTTGAATAAACTTGGTAGAGGTCCACTAGGCAACATACAAAATATCTAACCTCTGAGGCATACTGTTTCAGACAAGAAGATTTTCAAATATTAAATATTTTACACAAATAGGAGCCAGTTTCGACCCAAGCAACTTTATTTTACTAAATTTGGTATAGGTCTACTAGAAAACGCAATACCCAAAATATCTAACCTCTGAGTTTCAGATAAGATTATTTTTTTAATCTTTCCCAAAAAAGTCTATGTAGAATCATGTGACCCCGGGCAGAGCCAGTAATTTTCACAAGGGTATAATTTTAACTATCTTGGTAGAGGACCTCAAAATGATCTCCATTCATAATATCTAAGGTCTACAGCTTACAGTTTTCACATGATTTTCAAAAGTCAAATATTTTACATAAATACGACCCCCGGTTTGGGCCAATTTTGACTCCAGGGACATAAATAGAAAAAAACTTGGTAGAGGTCTTCTAGACTATGTAACATACAAAATATTTAAGCTCTAAGGAATATGGTTTCAGACAAAAAGATTTGTTAAATCTGTCCTATATAAGCCTATATAAAGTCATGTGACCCCGGGGCAGGGCCATTAATGGACATAATTTAAACAATCTTGGAAGCTCCATGCAAAATATTTAGGGTCTATAGCTTTCGAAGATTTTCAAAGATTTTACATAAATAGGACCCCTCGGGTAGGGCCAGTCTTGACCCCAGGAACATAATTTAAACAAATTAGGTAAAGGTCCTCTGTTCAAAGCTTCATGTCAAATTTCAGAACTCCAGACGATGTGGTTTCAGACAAGAAGATTATTAAAAAATTAATTTTATTTCTATGTAAAACATGTGACCGCACGGGTGGGGCTCACAGTGACCCTAGGAACATAATTTGAACAAACTTAAAGAGGTCTACTACACAATGCTACACACCAAATTTCAGACCTCTGGGGTCAGTTGTTTTAGACAAGAAGTTTTTTTTAAAGATTTTTCCTCTGTATTTCTATGTAAAACACGTTACTCCCTCGGGTGGGGCCAATAGTGACCCTAGGGGCATAATTTGAACAAGTTTAGTAGAGGTCCACTAGACAATACACCATGCCAAATTTTAAAACTTTAGGCCTTGTGGTTTCAGACAGGAAGATTTTTAAATATGTTCTTCTATATTGCTATACAAAATATGTGACTCCTCGGGTGAGGCCAATAGTGACCCCAGGGACATTATTTAAACAAACTTGGTAGAGGCATATTAGCCAACGCTACACACCAAATTTCAGACCTCTGGGCTTAGCAGTTTTAGACAAGAAAGTTTTCATGTTTTTCATTCTTGTTGCCATAGCATCCAGCGTTCTTCATGGAATAGAATTCTTTTAATAATTTTGGTAAAGCTTCATGCAAGGATCATTCCTGCAATTTGTTTTCATCTTTCACCAAGTGGTTTAGGAGGAGAATTTGTTTAAAGAGAAAAGTTGACGGCACAGGACGCACGACAGACACAGCACACCTTGAGCACATAGCGCTCAGGTGAAATAAAATGTTGATGGTACCTTAACAGTACAGTCAAATTTAATCAAGATTCGAAAACTCAATCATTTGTTATCTTTGTTTACATGGATAAAGAACAATGTGAATGACCCTTTTGTTTTAAAACAGCGCATTGACCGCTTATACAGAGTTCAACCATAAACTGTAACACCTCTCTATGATTAAAACACCACGCAAACAGTTCAAGTATTTTTGAGTCTTTTTTTATACTTTTTATTTGACTTAACGTGATATATAAGTTTCTCTAAATGTGCCACTCATTATGTTTAGTTGTTATACGAATCTTTAATGTAAATATTAATGTCATTTTGACTGTAGCAACATAACTGAATAACTTCAAAGGAGACACGTGTTTTTGTTTGAGTAAATACCCGATTTAGGTAGCATTTATAGGATTAACCCTTAACCTGCTGGAACCGAAAGGGATTAGTCTTTGCCACCAGTATAGAGCCAGGCCAGCCTGCACATCCGTGCAGTCTGACCAGGCTCTATACTGTTGGTAGCTTCATTTTTGTATTTTGATATTGAAATCCCTTAAACTTTGAATAGACTGTTCCAAATTTAAAGCTGGGCAAATCCATTACAAAATTTCAGCATGTTCAGGGTTAAGACATCTATCATCTTCAAGGTAAAAGTACTCGATCCGCTGCGTTTATTATAGGTTACTTTTAACTTTAACGATGACCCTATTGTCATATATTAGGGCGTTACAGTTACTTCTTTAAAAGGAATGAACACAGCTGAGATTAGATCTTTGACTCCTGGCCGGGTAAATACTAGTAAATACATGATGCATGTTATATATAACCAACAAAATCAACATAATTATGGTGAGGGGTATACATAAAATAAAACATTAAAGTAGAGCATTATGCAATATCCAAAAACTCAACGATATTTGACTTGAAATTTATGTACGTGATTCAAGTAGCTGTTTTATGCTGAGGGGATCTTTATAAATTGTTCGTGACATTTTTATGACCTAAATCTTGTTTCTGAATTGTTTTACGACCCCACAGACAAGTCTTCAAAGCACGATAAAACTTGTTTGAGGTCTTATGATGTCTTTGCTCTGTCGAAACATGAGGACATTTATACTGAATTAAAATTCAGCTCAGGCTAAAAGATAACATGAGAGAATTTAGATTGAACACACCAAGTTAGCTCATACCATGTTTACCTAACATACTCGAGACAGCTTTGACAAAAAAGGTAAATGTATTACCAGGTTATCAGATTATTGTATGCCAAAAATTCAAACTGACTAAGAGCATTGATAAGACGGTTTTTGGTGTTTAAATGAAACATTATGTTTTTGCTCGATAAAGCTATGCAAACTTATTTAATCACTCTCGAGACACCTCTCATGATGAAGCCAAACTTTTGAGAGAAGAGCCAGATTAAATCATTACCCACTCACAGTTAGGTTGACGCATGATGCGCAAATGTCATCGGGGACATTTTTCTCATTCTGGGTTCTGGGTTCCGGGTTCTAAAGTTGGTCCAGTCGGACCGTTCTAAATATAAAAATTACTTAAGACTGTTGCAAAAAGTGCACTTCGACAGGAGAAAAAAAACATCTTGTAAACTATGTCTTGAGAAGATTTAAACAACTAGAACTGTGGGTGAGGTTTCCAGGACTTAAAGACTGATATCAAAAGAGGGTCAGACCAGAATGACCGTGGTTTGTGAAAAAATTACGATCAAGTTGCACCGAAAGGATTCAAGCAGGAACTATCTCAACCTTCTTTTTTTTGCTTCGGATTTGCAGAAAATGCAGACACGAGCATATTCTCTACAAAATTTATTATAACCGCCACTGAAAATAACTTAAGTCGAGAGGTTTAAATTTCTTCCCAGTCCAAGCTCAAATACACTCGTTGATCTACAAACACTTGTAATTCAGATATACAATTCACTATCATGAAAGTTGAAAACTGCGATGTTAGCAATTTTCGGTCCACATTATATAGATATCACTTTGTTCACTGCTACGAACATCATTGAAAAATAGTCCGAATAATAATAATAATAATAATAACTGTCCTTGATGAAACTTTGTATGAGATTAATGCGTTCATATTTAAGACAGGAGCGGCTATTGGTCAAATGGTAACGCAGAGGTCTTGTAAGCCAGGATCAAAAGCTAGATTCCTTCTCCCTAATTAACTTCTGTCTATCGATTGGCGTTAAACCGAGGTCCCATGTATTGGTGTTATTCACCTGGCAGGAGTGTCTCTGGAATTTGTTGATCTCTGTACCTCACCCTGTCCTCCATAAACTAGAAATGAGTAAACTCTTGAGGGGCGTCGGTCATATCGGCTACCGGCTGTTGAGCCGCATATGTCACAGATCGACTATATATATCACGCGTGTCGTATATTCGATCGTAAAATTGACATTTGTTTATTGTGACATATTCATCTAGTCATTTTTTTCTACAGTTTACACCGAAACGTGTAGGTCACTTAAGTTGTGATACGGAAATGCATGTTATTACAAATTATACTTTGATTTAACTCATTCCAGGAAGGGAGTCGGACAACATCCCCCCTCCCCAAACCTCAAGACCCCTTCCCACAGGAGCCGGCCGAGTTTGCAATAAACGTATTGTTATGGTCGCTTGTGTGACTTCGACTTTATTGATAATCCTGTGATTTTGGCTCAGCCCCAAACAGTAGCCTTGGAATACATGGGGAACAATGAAATGCTAACGGATGTCTCCCAAACACCGTTACACAAGTGTTACACCTCAAAACTGTATAGTGATGTTTCATAGTCAATGTGATTCCAAGAAATTGTATACACAGGGAATAACAGATGTTTGAGTTTCATGTATACGTGTGCAGAAAGAACGTATGTTGTATCATACGAAAGAATCAGCAGTCCATTAAATATATAAAAAATCTAAACTTAGAATTATGACGTCGCCGTTGGAACAGCGTGATCATCGGCAGCATGAAAAAGACATTTCAAAGGCTGTTTCAGTCTCCGACTTTCTGAATGGCGGGAAATTTGCATGAGCGCAACGTCAGATATGAATGGGCAGCCTGTTATAAACCCTGGATTATATTCAAATTGACAATGCTGTTTAGTTCCTTGAAATCACTTTGGAAACTATCAGTGCTGCTCATATTCAAGTTAAATAGTGTCGTTCGTTGACATGATTCCATTGTAGGTTTATGAGATTGTGTTTACATTCATATACTGAGATAGTACTGAAAGCGTTGATTATTTTTAAGTTATTACAATCATTATTGTTCATCTACATAATGCTATCGTCAATCTGATTGAAACCAGCTCCTAAATAACGCATTGCTATTACGTTAGATCGTGTAAGTTAGTCAAATTGTTCTATCGTTAGTTTTTAATGGTGCTTTAACCCTGAACATGCCGAAACTTTGTAATGGATTTGCCCAGCTTTAAATTTGGAACAGTCCATTAAAAGTTTAAGGGATTTCAATATCAAAATACAAAAATAGAGCTACCAACAGTATAGAGCCTGGTCAGACTGCACGGCTAATCCCTTTCGGTTCCAGCAGGTTAAGGGTTAACGAGAAGATTACCAATTATGAGAGCGTTATCAGTTTCTTGCTTTTTAAGGTTATGAAACGTTCAGTTGTCTTTATTATATTATCACAATAATTCCTAAATCCGTCCCCGGTCTTTAAGCATTTAAAAATTAATATGTTGGGCATTCATTGAACAAGGCGAGATATCTATTGAAAACGTTATGGTTTAAAAACATTAGAACAATAAATGGACCATATTTTAAAGTTTTACTATAATCTACTATGAAGGTCATTCAAAATGTTGGCGTTTTATGACTGCTTAATTTGTTTAAATTTGCCGACCAAACTCGTTTAACACGAATGTTATCGATTTTACGCGACTCCTACATGACTCTTATACTAGTATTCACGAATCCTACACAATGATCATCTCCATCATTTCAATGATTACACGATCCCTATCCGAACAGCTTTAATCAATTTCAACAGCTTTGATCGGGAAGTAACTGAGTACAGTCGGATGGCGGTCGAACTATTCTGGACAGCAGATCGTATCGATCGTGTAGCTATTTCGTACAGCAATCGAGCATCGTTTTTCAATCTTTTTCCGATCAAGGCAATTTCTAAACGATGAATCGTCGATTGCTATGTGATCTTTTCACGATTTCTTCACAAACGCTTGGCAACTCGTTACTCGATATTTTCACGTATCAAAAATATCGGATAAAAAGTCCGAGCATTGCCGATCGAATTAAACCTTTAACGACCATCCCGATTTCTTGTCGATCAAGCTCGATTAGTTACCGACGATTTCTCAATTTCTTGTCAGTCTTAGCTTGACCGCCACCCGACGGCCACATGGAAGCAATCGATAACTCTTCGAACCCCTAAATTGGTAACTGATCAAACATTAATAGTTTTAATACAAATTAAATACATAAGACTGATCATCCCGACCACCCTTCCGAGCGGGATAGTCCAGGTTTCGAACAATGGTTTGGGAACGATCGGGTAGATTTGGTCAGCCGTGTGAAGCTAGCATTGGCAGTATTAATGTCGCATAACTGAGATGTGTCAATAAAATTTGATTGTTTAAAAAAATATATCTTCTAAACTAATGAAAATGTGATGTAAGTCAAACGTGTACATCACATATCATGTATCATATACGTTTCATGCACGTGCTTTTTTCGATCGAATATGTTATATATTCGATCTGTGACATTTACGGTTCAACAACCGGCGCCGACCATAACTCATATAAAAAGAATTTAACTCGTCAGTACGACAGGAAGTCAGATACCATTAATTTTGATAAATTCGGTTTCAGTTTAATGAAAATAAAAATCACACTTTTCAGTGACTTGTTTTCGCTCTAAAAAAGAGGAGATGAGACTGGATTAATATTTCCTGGATGAGTTTGCATTCTTCAATTTCATATATGTCAAAGAATATATATAATTTCTAAACCATGAAACCTGAAAAGCTGTATGAGTCGAGAAACTAAATATCCTAACATTTTTTTCACCTATACAAACTTTGCACCGTGTCACGTATCAAAATGTTATACTTCTTTTAAATTTATGATAAAATCAACTTCCTACACCAGGGATCACATTTATTTAAACCTTAGTAACATCTTTTCGTTGAATGTCAAAACAATTTTTAACTTCCTAGCTAGTCAAAAATTGAAAAACAAAATTTCCCCAAATGTTCAACGGCGGTATATTTTCCCACCTTCAGAGTGCAGAACCACGTGACCAAAAATAGTACATAAATACGACAAACATGGCGGATTTTTCAGTTGTTATAAACTTACAAACCTTTTTCTTTCATATTATGGTGCATTCAAAGCGCGCATGGAAAGCTCTTTGCAACGGTGTAGTTCCCTCTACCTTCTGACTTCTCTACAACGGGGCTGGGCGGGATAATTTTCGGTAAACAAACCGTGCTAAGAAACACGGAATCACACTTCCACGCTAAAGTATCGACGATTTTAGGTTTTCCGTATTTGTATTGACGATATTCAACAATGATTATGCACATTCAATTATTTTAGCAATCGCCGTTTATTCTTCTTAGAAATGGACATCAGAATTGTACCAGAGACATAGATATCTATGTCTCTGATTGTACGTTCCACGGACTTGAAACGTAACACGTCCTCATGTGATGAGTAACACATGTAATCTGTATTTGACTGCCTTACAGTTTAGTAATGGAACTGTCAAGTTGCATGGAGTCATTTAAAGGGGCAGTTAATAGACTACTCCTAACTGATTGCAATAAAGTAAATAAATGTGTGATTTCAAACAGAGAGAACGATAGATACTCCGAAACACTTTGTAGAGCTTATTCTTAAATAAAAATAACACAGAAAAATAAAAATAAAAAAGACAAGAAAGAAGACAAGAAAAAGAAAACATATGCTTGAAATTTTATTTGTCTGTTATTTGGAGTTTAACACCGGCTTCAAAAACCTTTTGGTCATATACCGACAGTCAGTACATTTTTTCAAGTTTTCAAGATGAAAGAGAGAAAATTTAACTGCATGTACTTGCTTAGCATTTCTTGATAATATACATATCTTTGGGAGGGAAAATGCAGTGCCAAGTCAATGGAAAGAATCGACGGTGAAAAATGCCAGATTTTTTGTAATACCAAATTTTGTTTCTAGACCACACAGGCTAATTTTTTTTTTCACTGACATGAATTGATTGCGTATTGCAATCTTATAGGTAGTATTTGGTACTACACCCACAAACATTTTAATAGTCATTTTGTAAAGTAATAACACTCAAACAACATAGAAATATTAAACAGTCTTTTTAATTCAGTAACATTAATTTAGTCTACTGTCTTTTAATTGTAATTGATATTACAAGTATATTTGTTATTCTATTCAAGCAGGTTTGTTATTATGTTCAAGCATGTTATTCCATGAAATTCATGTTATTTTGTCACTTAAGAACACAAACAATGTTTCAGTGTCATATTTATCACCATTAACATCAAGAGATGTATGGAAATAAAAAGTTGAACAAATACGTTGTTGTTGTTTTTCAAAAAAATGGGCATTGCCTTAGTTATAATGTATCTGAACAGACAGGTCTTCAATTTAAAGATATATATTAAATTCCTTTTTACTGGCATCTACAAACAAAATAGAGTGCTGTAGCTGTAGGTTCCTTAAATATACAATAACAAGAAAAATTCAAATGGACTTGAGTCCATTTGAGTGTACGGTGTTTACTGTATTTTTAAGGAACCTTAAGCTACAGCACTCTATTTTGTTTGCAGATGCTAATAAAAAGAAATTAAATATATATCTTTAAATTGAAGACCTGTCTGTTCAGACAAATTGTAACTAAGGTAATGCCCATTTTTCGAAGAACAACAACAACATATTTGTTCAACCTTTTATTCCATATATCTCTTGATGTTTATGGTGATAATTATGATACTGGAACAGTGTTTGTTTTGTTAAGTAACAAAATAACATGAATTTCATGGAATAACATGCTTGAACAGAATAACAAACGTGCTTGAATAGAATAACAAATATATACTTGTAATATCAATTATGATAATAAACTATGACCATGCTTTGATTACTTTGATATAATTCAACATATTTAAGACCAGGTGAGGAACAGTCACTGTCGTAGCAAAGTACCACCGGGAACCAGACAGAATTTTTAACTTTAAATGTATTTTTTCTCAGTGAGCCGAATTTATTATATAAAAACATTAAACATAAACATTGTATCATTTTACATCATTTGAAAGCTCTTTAAATTCATACTTTGAAAATATAAGCAGATTTTGAATTTTTGCTTTTAAAAAAGAAAACAAAACTAATATATACCTGTCTAGCAGCTTAGAGTTTACAGACCTTTTAAATGATATAAAATATTGAATTGTGAAGCAAAATGACTTTGTAACTGTAATTACAAAATTACTATGTTTTGCATTTTTATCAACCGCCATATTTTTGCCAGCCTTGTTGCAACCATTTTTGAAATAAAAACCATTTTTGAAAAAAATACTTCAAAAGTGGTTCTTATTTCAAAAATGGTTGTAATGTCCAATCACTTTTGAAATATCCATTTTTGAAATAAAATTTTCAAGTTGAAGTCAATTTTTACCTTTGCTCCCATAAACCTCCTGATGTCTCCAGCCGCTGACATAACCATGTGCAGAGCATAATGACACCATTTTACATTAAAAAAAACCTGTCTCCTTCATACACCGTCCGTACTTATAAAAATAAAATGACAAGTAAATGTTTATTTCAAAAGTGGTTCTTATTTCAAAAATGGTTGTAATGTCCAACCACTTTTGAAATAACCATTTTTGAAATAAAATTTTCAAGCTGAAGTCAGTTTTTACTTTTACTCTCATAAACCTCCTGATGTCTCCAGCCGCTGACATAACCATGTGCAGAGCATAATGACACCATTTTACATTTAAAAAAAAACCTGTCTTCTTCATACAACGTCCGTTCTTATAAAAAAAATGACAAGTAAATGTTTATTTCAAAAATGGTTCTTATTTCAAAAATGGTTGTAATGTCCAACCACTTTTGAAATAACCATTTTTGAAATAAAATTTTCAAACTGAAGTCTGTTTTCACTTATTATCTCATAAGCCTCCTGATGTCTCCAGCCTCTGACCTTACAATGTGCAGAGTATAATGACATCATTTTACATTGAAATTAACTTTCTTCTTCATACACAGTCCGTACTAATAAAACTATTGACAAGTAAATGTTTATTTCAAAAGTGGTTCTTATTTCAAAAATGGTTGTAATGTCCAACCACTTTTGAAATAACCATTTTTGAAATAAAATTTTCAAGCTGAAGTCAGTTTTTACTTTTGCTCTCATAAACCTCCTGATGTCTCCAGCCGCTGACATAACCATGTGCAGAGCATAATGACACCATTTTACATTTAAAAAAAACCCTGTCTTCTTCATACAACGTCCGTTCTTATAAAAAAATGACAAGTAAATGTTTATTTCAAAAATGGTTCTTATTTCAAAAATGGTTGTAATGTCCAACCACTTTTGAAATAACCATTTTTGAAATAAAATTTTCAAACTGAAGTCTGTTTTCACTTATTCTCTCATAAGCCTCCTGATGTCTCCAGCCTCTGACCTTACAATGTGCAGAGTATAATGACATCATTTTACATTGAAATTAACTTTCTTCTTCATACACAGTCCGTACTTATAAAACTATTGACAAGTAAATGTTTATTTCAAAAGTGGTTCTTATTTCAAAAATGGTTGTAATGTCCAACCACTTTTGAAATAACCATTTTTGAAATAAAAATTTCAAGTTGATGTCTGCTTTTACTTTTGCTCTCATAAACCTTCTGATGTCTGCAGCATCTGATCTGATCACGTGCAGAGAATAATGACATCATTTTACCTTGAAATTACCTTTCTTCTTCATACACTGTCCGTACTGATTAAAAAAATGACAAGTAAATGTTTATTTCAAAAATGGTTCTTATTTCAAAAATGGTCGTAATGTCCAACCACTTTTGAAATAACCATTTTTGAAATAAACTTTTCAAGTTGATGTCTGCTTTTACTTTTGCTCTCATAAACCTTCTGATGTCTGCAGCATCTGATCTGATCACGTGCAGAGAATAATGACATCATTTTACCTTGAAATTACCTTTCTTCTTCATACACTGTCCGTACTGATTAAAAAAATGACAAGTAAATGTTTATTTCAAAAATTGTTCTTATTTCAAAAATGGTCGTAATGTCCAACCACTTTTGAAATAACCATTTTTGAAATAAACTTTTCAAGTTGATGTCACTTTTTACTTTTGCTTTCATAAACTTTCTGATGTATACAGCTGCTGATCGGACTACCTAGAGAGTATAATGACATCATTTTACCTTGAAATTACCTTTCTTCTTCATACACCGTCCGTCCTTATAAAAAAAATTGAAAGTAGATGTTTATTTCAAAAATGGTTCTTATTTCAAAAATGGTTGTAATGTCCAACCACTTTTGAAATAACCATTTTTGAAATAAAATTTTCAAGCTAAAGTCTGTTTTTACTTTTGCTCTCATAAGCCTCCTGATGTCTCCAGCCTCTGACCTTACAACGTGCAGAGTATAATGACATCATTTTACATTGAAATTAATTTTCTTCTTGATACACAGTCCGTACTAATAAAAAATATTGACAAGTAAATGTTTACTTCAAAAGTGGTTGTTATAAAAAATGGTAGTAATGTCCAACCACTTTTGAAATAACCATTTTTTAAATAAAAATTTCAAGTTGATGTCTGTTTTTACTTTTGCTCTCATAAACCTTCTGATGTCTCCAGCCTGTGACCTGACCACGTGCAGAGATAAATGACATCATTTTACTTTGAAATTACCTTTCTTCTTCATACACTGTCATTACTGATAAAAAATGACTGGTAAATGTTTATTTCACAAATGGTTCTAATTTCAAAAATGGTCGTAATGTCCAACCACTTTTGAAATAACCATTTTTGAAATAAAATTTTCAAGTTGATGTCACTTTTTACTTTTGCTTTCATAAACCTACTGATGTCTACAGCTGCTAACCGGACAACCTAGTGAGTATAATGACATCATTTTGCCTTGAAATTACCTTTCTTCTTCATACACCGTCAGTCCTTATTAAAAAAAAATTGACAAGTGGATGTTTATTTCAAAAGTGGTTCTTATTTCAAAAATGGTTGTAATGTCCAACCACTTTTGAAATAACCATTTTTGAAATAAAATTTTCAAGATGAAGTCAGTTTTTACTTTTGCTCCCATAAACTTTCTGATGTCTCCATCCTCTGACCTTACCACGTGCAGAGTATAATGACATCATTTTATCTTGAAATTACCTTTCTTCTTCATACACAGTCCGTACTGATAAAGAAAAAATGACAAGTAGATGTTTATTTCAAAAGTGGTTCTTATTTCAAAAATGGTTGTAATGTCTAACCACTTTTGAAATAACCATTTTTGAAATAAAATTTTCAAGTTGAAGTCAGTTTTTACTTTTGCTCCCATAAACTTTCTGATGTCTCCAGCCGCTGACCTGACCACGTGCAGAGTATAATGACATCATTTTACCTTGAAATTACCTTTCTTCTTCTTACACAGTCCGTACTGATAAAGAAAAAAATGACAAGTAGATGTTTATTTCAAAAGTGGTTCTTATTTCAAAAATGGTTGTAATGTCTAACCAATTTTGAAATAACCATTTTTGAAATAAAATTTTCAAGTTGAAGTCAGTTTTTACTTCTACTCCCATAAACCTTCTGACGTCTACAGTTGCTGACCGGACTACCTAGAGAGTATAATGACATCATTTTACATTAAAAATAAACTGTCATCTTTACACACCGTCCGTCCGTATTTCAAAAGTGGTTCTTATTTCAAAAATGGTTGAAATGTCTAACCACTTTTGAAATAACCATTTTTGAAATAAATTTTCAAGTTGATGTCACTTTTTTCTTTTGCTTTCATAAACCTTCTGGTGTCTACAGCTGCTGACCTGACTACGTACAGAGTATGATGACATCACTTTACCTTGAAATTACCTGTCTTCTTCATACACCGTCCGTACTTTTAAAAAAATTGACAAGTATATGTTTATTTCAAAGGTGGTTTTTATTTTAAAAATGGTTGTAATGTGCAACCACTTTTGAAATAACCATTTTTGAAATAAAATTTTCAAGCTGATGTTTGTTTTTACTTTTGCTCTCATTAACCTTCTGATGTCTCCGGCTTCTGACCTGACCACATGCAGAGTATAATGACATCATTTTATCTTGAAATAACGTTTCTTTCTCATACACCGTCCGTACTTATAAAACAAATGACAAGTAAATGTTTATTTCAAAAGTGGTTCTAACTTCAAAAATGGTTGTAATGTCCAACCACTTCTGAAATAACCATTTTTGAAATAAAATTTTCAAGTTGAAGTCAGTTTTTACTTTTGTTCTCATTAACATTCTGATGTCTGTCTTAAGCCGCTGACCTGAACATGTGGAGAGGATAATGACGTCATTTTACCTTGGCATTACCTGTCTTCTTGATACACAGTCCGTACTTATAAAAAATGATTGCCAAGTATATCTTTATTTCAAAACTGGTTTCTTTTTTTTTAATGATTTCTTTGAAAAAAATGTGAAGTCTGTATGTGTTGACTATATCAAATATCAACTACAAAAAGTTATTGACATATAGTTATGTTTAACCTTTAAAGTGATCTTAGATATGAAATTAATGGATACGTAATATTTAAAATAAAGATAAATGACCAAAATTATTAGATACATTTTTCTTTTTTCCAACTCATATCATCATTTTTGCTTGATTTTTGCAACAGGGACTATAAAACAAATAATTCTTGAACTCTCTAAACTTTAATAAGCATAATTTTAGCGTGTTGAAATAAATTTTAAATATAAATACACAGCAGATATTTTGGAATTGCGTATCGTACGCAACATTTAAAATATTACTATTGTTTCAATTTCGGCTTCATAGACAATAACATTTTAATTTACTTTCCTGGAATATCTACTGGCCCGAAGGACCAGCCAGCTCGGCAGTCTTACTTGTCCTCCTGAAAATACACTGGCCTCGGGCCAACGAACCAGCGTTAGTGTTGAGACCTATAATATAAATCATACGAGTGAATTTTAAAATCACAATACCCGGTGAGTGATGGAGTGGTACAGCTGTTCTATCGAAGGATACCGTTTTCAAACACTAGCAATCAATTAATTAATTAATTAGTTAATTAATTAACCATCTACAACCCAGTATCGCAGAGTGTTTTGACTGTTTATGTAATCCGGAAAAATCCACCAGCCCGGAGCTGGGTTTGAACTCGGGTAACTTCAATTACTAAGCGGACACTATATCACGTCGCCATAAAAGCTAGCTGATAGGCAAGGGTGTAGAAGTGCCGTATTATACCTCTGCTACATACAATTCTCCTTCTTAGAATTGGTCCTCGAATTCATGGAGCACTAAATGTTTGTGGAACTTTCTAAGGGTGACATCAAATCTAAACTCGTGCCGGCTCGCTGAGGCGACCCGGTATTGCGATAGGATTTTACTTAAAAAAACCAACGAAAACCAAATTAGAACTCCCAACACTTCCGAAGCTTCAAAGTCGCCTGGCTTCAAGTTTCAAGAGGTTGAAGTTCAGAAAAGCTGGAGACCAAATACTATGTTACGGCAATTCAACCAATAGAAAGCTCGCTTTCAAAGCAGACATATGCCCCCGTTTTCGGAGGCCATTATCATGATGACGCAAAGCACATTTGAAAGCGCAAATGCACATGAAACCTTCTAGCAAGGTGCCTTGATGATCTACTTTTTTATATACTGTTAACTTAAAATTACCATCATTAACAGAAAAAAAATATAGAGCAAGAGTACATCGACTATTTTTCTTCGTTTCTCGAACTGTTGTCACCGTCACTCAAGCTCTTTTCGTTTCTCTCGTCTTTCGGGGGTTAGGCTAGAGTGCGAAATGGAGTCTATTTCGCAAAATGGACTTTACGTCTACGGAAAGGACTTTTGATTTCTTAATTATGGCTTAAATGTTTGGTATTATCTGTATTTTCCAGGTTAAATGTAATAAATAAAAGATATACCTATATTATGTCTCCTTTAATATTATGTTTAAGTAAAAGATGTTCCAGATATAACCATTTATTGTGACCGCGCCCTACAAAATGGGCATTTTCTTTCACAAATACCTACGAAATGGACTTCTGTTGTTTTAATAATAGTGAGCACATTAGACAAAGAATGTATCCCAAGTTGGAAGTGGAAATTACCTTTATAAATTTATATATGGTATCATAATAAACCATAAGTGCTTTCACAGAAAACAGCAGCTTACAAACGGACTGCGGTGTGCACAAGTGCACCTGTTCCACGGATATATGTTCACAGCTACCTTGTTTTTTATTAAAACTTTTGTCATCATTTCTATATATACACAAAGCATTCAATTATACAAGGTCAATGTCACAGTAATTCCCCGGTCCAGGAGGTGAGGTGGGTTGCAACTGACTAGTGCATTACAAGACTAGCTCATGGTATGCTTTCTCTAGTACCGTTCTTACATTTTATGAAGCCTGTAATGACTTCCTGCTTCTTTCAACAGTGTGTGGTATTGCAACATTCATATGTTACTGAAATACCGTTAGTAAATTAACACTTTGTATGAGTGGTAGTAGAAGAGAAAGATGCAACACAGTCACCCAAAGTTACTGAATATAAATATCTAAGCGAGCCGCTACTAGCTTTTTTTAAAAGCTAACTTGTGAGTTATTTACGTTGGGCCCCAAATGTAACCCGGAAAAATCCATCTTCCCCGAGCTTGGTTTCAGGTCGGCAGTGTAATAGAGCCTGGCTAGATTTCCACTACCTAGGGCTTGGTTGGTTTGAGATAAGAGATGTGTTTTGGAGAGACTGAAGGTGAACAGTAACAAAAAATGCATTGAAGAAAAAAGTACGGCGGCAGCGCTTTGTTTTGAAGTACATGGTCTTAAGTTGTGTGAAGCAAGCCCGCATACTAAGTTTTTCTGAAAAAATGAGCCTTATTTCAAGAGTTTTTGCATCATTTCTTCATTTTCTTTATATAGTACCCGACAACTATATGCTTTGGCAAGTATTTTTTAACGTTGTTTAATTTATCCCCCCGCCGAAAGCGAAAGGGATATAAGAAATGATCTCCGTCCGTGTGTGTGTCCGTGCATCCGTCCCAATTTTGTCCGAAGCATAACTCCAAAAGTACTTGAGTAATTTTCTTTAAACTTAAGACAATGACATAGCACATTGGGAGAAAGTGCAGTATGCAAGAACAATAACTCTACCTTGCCTACTTTTAGAGTTATTCCCTTTATCAGATTTACTTGAAAAACTTTGTCCGAAGCATAACTTCAAAAGTATTTGAAGGATTTTCTTAAAACTTCAACACAGACATAGCACATTGGGAGGAAGTGCAGTGTTCAAGAAGAATAAATGTACATTGCGGACATTTAGATTTTTCCCCTTTTTCATATTTACTTGAAATTCTTTGTCCGAAGCATAACTCCTAAAGTACTTAAGGGATTTTCTTCAAACTTCATACACTTTAACTTTATCTTCCTTACTTTTACAGTTATTACCCTTTATAACATTTACTTTAAAAGTTTGGTCCAGATCATAACTCCAGAAGTACTTCAGCGATTTTCTTCAAACTTCATACACTGACAGACCTTCAGGTAACTTCCTGGTTGGGGCATTAATCATGTGTAACATGGCTCTTAAAATAGATATGAAGTTTCATTTCCTATTTAAACACAAACTAACGCGAATAAAGTGAAATATAAGTTAACACTAAGATGACTTCTAATGTGCATTTCTCGTCAAAAATACATGTTTCCTGTCTGCGCTAATCAATTGCTTATTTGCTTAGTTGATAACAAATACGTACCTATATAAGCACGTACAGTTAAAACTAAAGAAACCACACTACATGTAATTAATTGTTTCAATTTTGTTTTATTTCAATTTATTTCAGTGTGTAGTCTGAATGATAACGACAAAATATGTACTCTTTAGTTTTTAAAACACCAAATTTTAGCTTTTGTACAAAATATGTACAAACATATGATACCCATGAACGTCTTATTTGGAAAATATAATGATTATTGATTGAATGTTTTGTGTTTTTGTTTTTGTTTTGTGCCAGCCTGAGCATTTCTGTCTGTCGGTGTCTTTGTGTATTGCGGTCTTTATATCTTTGTTTTTATGTTTGTCCCTGCCTGTCTGTTTCTCTAAGCCGCTCTGTGCGTGTCTGTTTGTCTGTCTTGTTGTCTGTCTGTCTTTTTTGCCTGTTTCAATAAATGATAAGGGTGAAATATTTGTTTCGGTTGTTTATCAGTACGGAAAATTACACTATTAATGGGAACAGCAGTTTGCATTATGCTTAATTCAACGCATTTCTAGCCTTCTTTATAATTGTTTTCATAATGTGATCTACATATACAACTGGAAATTAAGTGTATACATGCAATGTCTTGCCTTTTTGACAATAAACCCACTATAACTTTTGTTTGTTTTTTGTTTGTAATTTTGACACGAATTTGGTAGTTTAAAAAGTTATCAATGCATTTCAATATATACATATATGTATTGTTTTTAGGAAAATGTTTGAATTATGCACATTTATTTATTTTTCACTTTTATTCAAAGCAAAAGCCACATTAATTTAAAATGATAAAAAATGTGGTATTTTTCAAATTCTAAAGTTATTTCTCATATATTTAGTGTAAACGTAAACGGCAGTGTCATCCCGAGGTCAAAAGACATGTAGAACTAACTTAAAATATTAAAAACTGTGACCAGAAATAACTTGGAAATTCTTAAGATATAATCATGTAAATTGTGGCCAATTTTGACCAGGAATGAATGTTTTTAGCAGACTTCGTAGAGATCCACTATACAATGCTTTGTGCAAAACTTAAGATCTTGCGCTTATTGAGAAAGCTATTTCGGAAGTTTTTTGAATATACTTCTATAATCTAGTCTATACAAATTTATTTTAATTCGATTGTCACGGAAGCTTCTAGCTTAAAGAATCACAGTCAGATATGTTCCTGGGACCAACAAGTACTAAGAAATGACGATAAAAGTTTCTTGCTCAAGCAAACAACGTATGGCCACTGACAGTGATCGAACTCACTCTATGACTAGCGTTTTCAAGGTAAAATGACGTCATTATACTCTCCACGTGGTCAGGTCAGTAGCTGTAGACATCAAAACGTTTATGAGAGCAAAAGTAAAAACTGACTTCAACTTGAAAATTTTATTTCAAAAATGGTTATTTCAAAAGTGGTTGGACATTACAACCACTTTTGAAATAAGAACCACTTTTGAAATAAACATTTACTTGTCATTTTTATTAGTACGGACTATGTTATTATACTCAGAACGTGGTCAGGTCAGGGGCTGGAGAAATCAGGAGGTTTATGACAGCAAAAGTAAAAAGTGACATCAATTTGAAAATTTATTTCAAAAATGGTTATTTCAAAAGTGGTTATGCCCGCCCGCTTAGCTCAATAGGTAGAGCACTGGATTAGTAAACCATCGGTTGTTGGTTCGACCCCTGGGCAGGGCAAAATTTCTCCGTGACAATTGATCTCAGACATTGAGTCTAATGTTCATTTGTCTCTCACCGCTGATTCAGAGTAGATCATGTGGGAACAGTAGTCAGTCACTTGCGGAGAAATTGGCAATTACTGGTTTAGTTATCCAGGAAAATCCGGTTAGGTGGACTGACCGCCGAGATATAACAAATGTTGAAATCGGCGTTAAACCCCAAAACAAAAAAACAAAGTGGTTGGACATAACATCCACTTTTGAAATAAGAACCAGTTTTGAAATAAACATATACTTGTCATTTGTTTTATAAGTACTGACGGTGTATGAAGAAGAAAGGTAATTTTATGTAAAATGATGTCATTATGCTCTGCATATGGTCACGTCAGCGGATGTAGACATCAGAAAAGTTATGGGAGCAAAAGTAAAACTGACTTCAACTTGAAAATTTTATTTCAAAACTGGTTATTTAAAAAGTGGTTGGACATTACAACTATTTTTGAAATAAGAACCACTTTTGAAATAAACATTTACCTAGTCATTTTTTATCAGTACGGACGGTATATGAAGAAGAAAGGTAATTTTAATGTAAAATGATGTCATTATACTCTGCATGTGGTCAGGTCAGAAGCCGGAGACATCAGAAGGTTAATGAGAGCAAAAGTAAAAACAAACATAAGCTTGAAAATTTTATTTCAAAAATGGTTATTTCAAAAGTGGTTGGACATTACAACCATTTTTGAAATAAGAACCACTTTTGAAATACGGACGGACGGTGTGTAAAGATGACAGTTTATTTTTAATGTAAAATGATGTCATTATACTCTCTAGGTAGTCCGGTCAGCAACTGTAGACGTCAGAAGGTTTATGGGAGTAGAAGTAAAAACTGACTTCAACTTGAAAATTTTATTTCAAAAATGGTTATTTCAAAATTGGTTGGACATTACAACCTTTTTTGAAATAACAGTCAATTTTGAAATAAACATCTACTTGTCATTTCTTCTTTATCAGTACGGACTGTGTATGAAGAAGAAAGGTAATTTCAAGGTAAAATGATGTCATTATACTCTGCACGTGGTAAGGTCAGAGGCTGGAGACATCAGAAAGTTTATGGGAGCAAAAGTAAAAACTGACTTCAACTTGAAAAGTTTATTTCAAAAATGGTTATTTTAAAAGTGGTTGGACATTACAACCATTTTTGAAATAAGAACCACTTTTGAAATAAACATCAAGATTCTACTTGTCAATATTTTTAATACGGACTGACGGTGTATGAAGAAGAAAGGTAATTTCAAGGTAAAATGATGTCATTATACTCTCTAGGTTGTCCGGTCAGCAGCTGTAGACACCAGAAGGTTTATGAAAGCAAAAGTAAAAAGTGACATCAACTTGAAAATTTTATTTCAAAAATGGTTATTTCAAAAGTGGTTGGACATTACGACCATTTTTGAAATTAGAACCATTTTTGAAATAAACATTTACCAGTCATTTTTTATCAGTACGGACAGTGTATGAAGAAGAAATGTAATTTCAAGGTAAAATGATGTCATTATTCTCTGCACGTGGTCAGGTAAGTTGCCGGAGACATCAGAAGGTTTATGAGAGCAAAAGTAAAAGCAGACATCAACTTGAAATTTTTATTTCAAAAATGGTTATTTCAAAAGTGGTTGGACATTACAACCATTTTTGAAATAAGAACCACTTTTGAAATAAACATTTACTTGTCAATAGTTTTATTAGTACGGACTGTGTATGAAGAAGAAAGTTAATTTCAATGTAAAATGATGTCATTATACTCTGCACGTTGTAAGGTCAGAGGCTGGAGACATCAGAAGGTTAATGAGAGCAAAAGTAAAAGCAGACATCAACTTGAAATTTTTATTTCAAAAATGGTTATTTCAAAAGTGGTTGGACATTACAACCATTTTTGAAATAAGAACCATTTTTGAAATAAACATTTACTTGTCATTTTTTATAAGAACGGACGGTGTCTGAAGAAGACAGGTTTTTTTTAACGTAAAATGATGTCATTATGCTCTGCACATGGTTATGTCAGCGGCTGGAGACATCTTGAGGTTTATGAGAGCAAAGTAAAAACTGACTTCAGCTTGAAAATTTTATTTCAAAAATGGTTATTTCAAAAGTGGTTGGACATTACAACCATTTTTGAAATAAGAACCACTTTTGAAATAAACATTTACTTGTCATTTTATTTTTATAAGTACGGACGGTGTATGATGGAGACAGGTTATATTAATGTAAAATGGTGTCATTATGCTCTGCACATGGTTATGTCAGCGGCTGGAGACATCAGGAGGTTTATGGGAGCAATGGTAAAAATTGACTTCAACTTGAAAATTTTATTTCAAAAATGGTTATTTCAAAAGTGGTTGGACATTACAACCATTTTTGAAATAAGAACCACTTTTGAAGTATTTATTTCAAAAATGGTTGCAACACAGCCTTCAAAAAGTTACCTGTATTTCTTATCAGTTACTTGTTGGCGAGGGGAAAATCCCGGGATCCGGGACCCGGGACGCCCGGGATCCGGGATCGTATTAAACATATAAGGAAACAATAAACAGTGTTGGTTTTGGTATTTGACGTAATTTGTGGCAATTAAAAAAGTTACATTATTTGATTTTTGTGATAATGAAATAAACAAAAGTTTATTCAAAACTTATTTTGCTTAGATATTTTTTTTAAATTACCACGTACATTTGGTAATGCTTTATTAAGAATTTCAATACGATATTAAAATACTAATATAATGATAAAAAGAATGTCGCAACTTTATCCAATATAAAAAATAAAATCCATCAACGATAAATTGAATTAAATTTACTGGAAAAAAAGATTTTCACGCCTATACTCTACATGCTTATCTCTAACAAAAGGCAAGCGATAATCGATAATTTATCGATGACACTTATGGCAGGTGGTGTATTCCGGTATTACTATATGTTTAATACGATCCCGGATCCCGGCTTTTGTAAAGACGATCCCGGGATTTTCCCCTCGCCTTACTTGTTACTATTAATAGATTTCAAAACAATAACATTCAATGTTCCTACACAATATTACCAGACAGTCACGTGATTCTGTCCGTAATTCTGTCCGAGGATTTCCGGAATAACACAACTTCGCAAATTGATTCAACAGGTAGTACATCGTAATAATACGTAATGCTTCGGCAATAATCGGATCTTCTAACAGCCAATCAAAACATAGCATTACATAATATCGGATAACACTAACCCCGCTCCAATTGTACATATAGGAATATAATACTGGCAATTTTCCGTACAGAAAACCGTACACTCAAATGGACTCACGTCCATTTGAATTTTCATTGTTATAAAAGCTGAATCGAACGTAGCGTAAGTTTCCCCGCGTGACATAATGCTGAACAGCCGAGAGCATTTTCTTTACGCATGACCTTTGTGTATTACGAATATGAATGGCATGCCAGACGGCGTAACACCTGACATATCTAAATGCTTAATGAATGTAGTGCATCTTATCTGGCGAGAATACAATGGACTTTGTATATTTCAATTAGACCTACCCCCCCCCCCCCCCCACTAATTTCTAAAATACCCAAGAGGCCATTACACTACAATTTTTGGTTTTAGCATGCCGCTTTTCAAGTAGTTCTGGCTTGTCATACCACGATAGGAGGCATCGCAACTTGAGAAATTGAATATTCATGACTATATAAAATTATGCAGTTGTGATTTTTCTATTAACAATTGCAAAAACTTTAAAATCGTAAAATAAAACTTTTAAAGGTTTATTTTTACTAGTGAGATTAAGATGTTAGTAATTCCTTTCTGTTTATATTACTTATAAGTATATACTGACGAGCAGCAAATGATAACATTGAAAAAATCTTTATTTGTAATATTAGCACGATATGATTTCTAACAAGAAAACAACAACAAAAATGTCTAGCCAATAAAATACCACTGAAGTCACGCTCCTGGGGGATATTTTACTATATTTACTACGATATCTACGTTTCAGAAAACAAATATGGCCTACTTTCGAGGCTGCAGAAAGCTAAAGCAAAAATAAACTTTGTATAGACCGTTCCAGAAATTAGTACCTACCTGATTACCTCCCTTGCGTCTGCCATTAAGGGACTGCGCAGATTGAAGCAGTTATATTATGCGGAGCTTAGAAAAAGTCCCATTTTTATAGCTGTAATGTGAATGTGACGTTCTATGTTAAAGAAACAGATTCATTTAAACCACATGAAGCATTTATTATCAGAAAAGATCTATCCCATGGTTTTCTCACTGAAAAAAAGTATATTTGAAAACTATTTCAGGCATTTGCTGACATCTCAATCAATTGAACTGTAAAATAAAGGACTTGTGCTATTCTCCGGTAGATTATTGCTGTCTTTGTTATCAAAATTTCACGAAAAACTGCTTTTAAAAAGTACATGTATATATCTTTAAAAAAATCTGATTATTACTAACAATTTTGTTTTCCGTATTACAATAAATATCCAACAATGTTAAGAATAAGAAGAAGAAAAGCAAACGTTTATTGTAAGACCAAATTTTTAATATCTTACAAACTTGTTGCTTGCAGCTATTTTTTTCTTCCTGCATACAAAAAGTCACATGTTGTACATATCAATACTTTGCACAAACTGATTTCAAAATGCAAAAAATAAAGAATAGAAAAAAAGGTCCACGTGGCAACAGAAGGTAAATTTCATACGGTCTTGAATATCACGCTTGTAAGGAGGAATGTATATTCTTGATTTCATATAACAATGTTTTACTGTGACTGATCAAGCAAGACCGACAATGACAATTAACGGTGAGTTATCAAAACAAAGACGGTATGTCACCCCAGGGCCTTAATTGAGGCCTATGTCACCCCTATATTACGTAACCACATTCTTTCACCTCAGGACACCGCGAATGACAAAAGACAGTATGATAATTAAAAAAGCGCTAAATAATGCATATTTATTGTCAAGTAATTTTTTAAACTGTATCAAAGAATTAAATAAGTTTAATGTTAAAATAATGTGAACATGCGGTTGATGAGCGAGATGTTTAATTTTGTCCATTTTGTAAGCTTTTGTACTTGTTAAAATAATTAAAATCATAGTTTCAACTTTCCAAAAGGAAAACAGTGCTTTCAATATTATTTTTGTTTTACACATATTATATGTGGTTTACACAACTCAAGCTTCCACTTTGAACAATCCATGGTCTTTTTTTCACAGTCATTCATGTGTTAAATAACTCATGTTGATAACATGATCAAGTCAGGAATAAAACATACAAAATCGTAATAAAAATACAATAAAATGATGTGTATTCTGCAACAAAATTACCCGATATAAGGCAGTATGCCACCATGAAATGTGCTAAAGTTATACAAATTTAAACGGAACTTAGGTTTAGCAGTCCTTTAATGGCGGACGGTCACGTGACCTTCATAATGATGGCGGTCAATTTATCAATTATATGGAACGGGGATTGTTCAGACAAAGGTTTAAATCCATTTTGCACACAGCTCGTAGCTCGTTCCCGCCGTGTGCAAAGTATAAATAAGTGAAACGTGTACTATTCATTCATAAGACGGACGAGGGCGGATAAAGGCAAATTTAGACTTGAGGCTAACAGACGACAACAACAAAAAATAATCATGGGTGACCCTTGTACCTGCATCAACGGTAAGTGTCTCGTTTTTAATCAAATTATTTTTCTATAAAATAAACAAGAAATATCGTCCAAAAAAACGAAAAAAAAAAAAAAAAAAAAAAAAAAAAAAAAAGATCGGCGTAGATGCAGTACAAGATTAATGTTCAGTTAAGTGTATATAGTTTTTTCGGACGTTGGCAAATATTGAACATGCATAGAAATCGAATGCTCTGTTTCCATAATATTTTAGGCTATTAACAAAAGTGTCAGTATCATTTTTAGTGAAATAGATTGATATGTAGTCATTTTCATTACATATTTATTCATTTTAGTATAATTTTTCACGTTTCCGTATTTAATTTACGGCAGTTTCAATGTTAGTATTGTTGCATTACTTTCAGACGCAATTTAACTAACAAATACGAATTATTTTCTAAAATTTCCTATACATGGCAAACTTCACCTTCAGCTCAGTATGTTGTAGCTAATAATTTCATTCGTTAACATGTCATCGTCGGATACCTACGGTACATTATTCCGTTATTATTTTAAGCCTACCAATGAAATATAGGGAAATATCAGTGAGATAAAAGTGATAATCCACTGTTTTGAATCAGTGAAATGACCATTTTGATAATCCACTGTTTGTGCCGGAACTACTTAAATACAAGAGAATCCGCTGTATTTCAGACTGTGACAGCGAGTGAAATTTATTTACCTTGTTAAATCCAGTTATAATATTGAATTCCTGAGCCTAACTAGTTGTGAACAATGATGAAGTTCGCCATAAATTATTTAAAATGTCTGATTTGTTTACATAACTCACATGGACAATATCCAATATGGCCGACTTTCAATTCAATTGATTGAATATTACTCGGTATTAATCCGCTTTTATAATTAAAGTATGTAAGGCTAAAATTCAATAAATATTGATAAACTGTGTAGAGAAAAATAAATGTTATTTGATGAAAGTGTATCCAGTTTATTTCAGCAGAAGTAAAGTTATCATATGTATTGGAGATTGTCTGCACTTTTTTTGTGCGGAGTAACGGTTTGACCACAGTACGCATTAACTGATTTGGGGCTCACCATGGGGAATTTATTGAAGGCCCTGAGTAAAAATGTCAAATATCCTCTATTTAGTATATGGCGAGTAACGTAAAGGGGTCGGACGTGTGTATCCGACGATGTACAAATTTAGGTACAAATCGATTTTAATACAGCTACGCCGAAAAAAGGAATTTCATATCTACCTTCGTATTATTTCGCAGTTGTTTGAATATTGTCACATGTAGACACGTATTGATCTATAAAGCTTGCTGCATCAGACGCTGAGTAATTACGATTTTTATCAGGAAGTTAGTATGTGTAATATATCTAGACATAATTATGTCTTCCCCGTTATTCTGTAATCAAAAAACGAAGAAAAGAAAAATCGAAAAAAATTCTTCAGCTATGGTCATCGTGAAAAAAGGTTTTATTGGTCAGTTGGCTAGGCTACACACTTAGACAGGCCCAAAGTTAAGGAAACACTATATAATTTTCTACAGCTGTTTTCCCAATCCATTTTAGAAACCTATTTCAATGAGGTTACACAAGCTGTCAAGCGTGTTCAAGCAAAACCGTTTCATTTCAAATGAGATTTTAGATTACTTCAAAGAGCATCCCCAAGGTAATCCTATGTTTGATAAACCTAGGTATAAGATACCTAATACAGTAATATAAAAGTTTTATTGTACAGGTTTAAATACTGAGGGTCAATAAAGAAGGAAACACTTAAATTTTGGATGGTATTATTGTGATCATTGATAATAATATTGATGTTAATATAGATATTAGAATAGGAAAAGATCATGTTAAGGTTACGGCAGATTGTGTATTTACTATAAATGGGAATTGGACCAATCAGTGTTGTTTTACGTCACCATACATAACAGAATCATAGAAGAAATTGAATACAGAGAGTCCCTCTGCCACTCCCACCACACACACGTGCACACACACTATGCCACTGACAGTTGAAATTTGTTTGAGAGACTTTAAGTGACTCGTTAATATCGTTTTAATAACATTTTAAAAAGTATCGAATGAGTTTACTCTGTGTTCCAATCTGACTGAAGTTCACGATCTCCCTACGGTTAGATCTGAAGACGACGCATCTCGATAACCTGGAATTTCCACTATTGTTATTTATATCCCAGCCAATGACACTGTAGCTTATGACGCGTCTCGATAGCTTACATAACTTATCTAGCATAACAATGTTTGTTATCAGAAACGGAAAATGCTTAGATATTTTCAAAAAATAATATTCTGCACAAACATTAATTTCAATATTTTGGAAGATCTTGACAAATAAATTTACCTGAGTTCAGTGACAGTTTATACATGGCAGATAATTGTTCTGGAGCCCAGCTATATAAATAGAATTTCACAAGTTGAACATTTACTTCCATGTGGGTGGAAGCGTTGCTCTGATTGGCTGATAGATAGGTCACGAGAAGGTGACTTTCTATTGGTCGTCCTCAGATCCTAATAGCATAGCGATGTTAAGGATATGATTTTAATCAGATTATGACAAGAAATTTTGAAATCTCAGATAAAGTAAAGAAAATGATAGATAAAAAAGTAGTTTTGAAAAAACTTGTGATTGCGTTGTTATTATTATCGTTATGATTATTGTTGTTGATGGTGATTATTACGTTGATGATGATGATGATGACGACGGTGATAATGATATCGATGATGATGACGGTAAAAGGTAGGGTGAGGGGAAGATCATTTTATTTCAGTAATGGACAAGAGTTTCTAGCTTTGATACATTTTGTTCATAAATATGAAAAAGAAATGTTTGTTGTTATGCTGGAACACTTTTCCTTCTTGCTTATTTCAGGTGGAGTCTGCAAGTGTTCCGAGGACTGTTCGTCGACTTCAGGGTGCAAGTGCGGTCCTGACTGCAAATATGGCGCAGACTACAGTAAGTATTCATACTTTACTTTCTATTTTGCTTGTTTGTATCATCCGTTAGATAAATATCAAATGCAATTATCTCTTTGTACATGCTGCATGCATCCCCAGTCGGCACAGAGCTGAGATATTCTTATTAAGATAACATGTAAAGTTTAACATATTTAATGATAACAGTTATAACCAGGTAATGTGTACAAAAGTGACATAACTTATTGCATGATTAACTTTATTTGCCCCAGCCTTTCAAGCTTGTATAATATGTTAATGTTTAATATCTGTTTATTACAAAATGAGTAAATATTTTTGTCTTCAAACTTTGCATTCTTCGTAAACAGTGATAAAGGTTTGCATTATTGGTGATATTACTTACTTATCTAAACAGTATATTTCAGCCTCATGTGATTGTGGAAAGGGGTGCACGGGACGACACACGTGCAAGTGCGATAAAGACTGTTCCTGCAAGTGATGGGGTACAGTCACGCGGTTACAGCGGCGCACAGACGCTCTCGAGATGAAAGCTTCCAAGCGTTTGCCAAGATACTCACTGCACCGCTGTAAATCATCAGACGAAAGATGGTGGTTCCACAACTTTTATCAAAGACTGTTTATTTAAACTGAAGAATTTTGACACATTTTGCTTCTCAACTGAAAGAGCTTTGATTCATTTATCAAAAAATCTTACGTTGATTTTCTTTCCTTTTAAGTTTAGTTTCAGTCATAAAATGGAAATTAAATTTCATTTTTCAGGAACGCGTGACGTTAAATCGAAAGCAACATTATACATGTTCAAGAATTCTTGAATAAAAATAAAAAATAATTCTTTATCTGTGTTGTCATTATGATAAATTTTAACCGTAAGTTATAAGTTGATTATATCAACTTGTCTCATTGATGAGACTTTCAGATTCAAACGCAAACGCCTTTCTATCCGTCCTATATTCCTTCTGACACCAACTGATTCCGTAAACAGTGAAACATGCTTTTAACGATTTTCTAGGGGCATGGCAAATTAGTTCGTTATATCCGAAATTCGTTGTATCGATAAAACGAAATTTCGTTATAATGCTTTGATATACCGTATTTCGTTATGGTCAGATAAGTTTAATCAGGGACGATGATAATTTTAATCAACGGACGCAGTTACAAAAATGTGAAAATTCTGTAATTTCGCACACATTTTTCTTGTCAATCTGTTCAATAAAGTTAGTTAAATGTACTGTAGGCTTCAAGTATACAGGTCTAGACTATTTTAGGGGCTATGTTGAACCTCAATTTTCACAAAACGCAATCGTCACACCGTGTGACAATTACGTGCGAATACGTCACACCTGTGTGACAAATACGTGCGAGTTCGTCACAAATCGCCAATGTGACGTATACGTTTGACTTTTTTTTCGGTTTTTAGTTCGAACGTAATTGTCACACCCAATGTTCGAATCTTTGTACAGACTGTATTTTTAATATTCAGACATGGGTGCTGCCGGGAACAGGGCCATGCATTTTACCTAAAAGTATACTTCATCCTTTTTCGAGACTTGTTGGGCACTTATTCTGTTAATGATTGTGTGTTTTTATTTATTTATTTTATTTTTTTTTTTTGGGGGGGGGGGGGGGGGGGGGGGGGGGAGGGGTTAACGCTTGTTTTTAAGTTCATTTCTCTCATTTACCGGCGGCCAGTTACTTATTGAGTAGATTGTATACATTATTACATTGTGTTTTACACTTTTTGCACTTTGTGTTCTACATTTCTTTGTGGATCATACAAGATACTTATTTTAATGCAGCTAATACATACGATCCATTATCTTCAAATGATGGTAAGAGATACAAGCATAATGTATCTTGATGATGATGATGATGATGGTGATGATGAAAAGACTATCTCTTGAGATAACTGCGTCATAGTCGTCCTCGTATCAGACATAATTCTTACAAGAGACAAGGACCTTCTACATATATTTATATTTTGACTTTGACCTTAAAAGAAATGAGCGTTTGAGTCGGTCGTCTAGTGTCTAGTGTGCAGATTGCATTTAGATTGATTGATTGATTGATTTGTTGGGTTTTACGTCGAGTTTAGGTCATATGGCGCCGAACAGGAAAGATGATTTTGGCTAACCTCAGGTGTTATGAATTTAAAAGCAACACCCGGGGTCAAAACCACCCCCACCTGCTAGAGCTACGAGATACGTAGACACCACTTGTTTAAACCCATTTAGTCGCCTCTTACGATCACGCAGGGTTGAACGGTGGCTGTAATTCTAGTCCTTAACCTTAAAAGGCGCCCTTCAGCCACAAGGGGTAGGTTGCATTTAGAGGCAAATAAAAAAAAAGTTAATGGAACTAAATAGCTTCACGTAAAACATCTATCCGATCAGTACCTATAATACTATTTTCCTATTAAAGGGGAATAATTCCAAAGCTAGGCATATACGACGGAAGTGCCTATCAAACCATGAAAATTGTCAGACATAGAACGTGCCATCCATATTCTCAGTAGAAAAGTTTTAAGCACGCTTATATACTGGTCCTAACTATGTTGAACATTTTGCGGGTTTTGCAATTTTGCAAGTATAATTTTGAGAGTAATCAAGAACGGATGACTACACTGAAGAGAAGTTACAGTAACCACACGACGCTTAAGGTAGAGCGACTGTAAAAAACTCCCGCCATTTCTTCGAAGATCGGTAAAGATCGATAAATGTCGGCTGTGTTCGGAAGAGTGTTTTAGATAATTTCAGTTTTTAACTCTGAAAATATTTTTTTATATATCTTACCAAATTCCTTCATATCATAACATTTCCACGGTAAATTCTTAGTTTTATCATAAAATATCAATAAAATATGAAAATAAATGCAACCGGATGTAAAGGTGTCTTGCCTTCAAAATCGAAAGTAGGCACGAATTACCGGTTTTCGCGAGTAAACAGAAAAATGAATCGCGACAAAAAAGTCGTTTTTCCAGACGGATACGGAATGACCATAAGAGGAAACACATTTCTCATGATCATAATTATACTGAGAATGCTGAAAGTGACAAGGAACATAAATAATGAAAGATAGTCATTGATTCTTTAGATACTTGATTAACCTTTATATTTATAAGTACGAGTACATTACCTATTCCAAATTTACAGAAAGAAAGTTATTGATATTAAATAGTATTATTTTACACCTTATAAAATGTAACCAATGAAATGGTCTTCCAGCTTGTACCATGTGATCATCTAGTGTAATCATTATTGGATCTAATCTTATCAGTTAGTCTCGTTTTCATTTTCCGAGTCCAAAAAATCCATATCAATCTGTATTGTACTCATTCAAGCCTCGTTTTCTTTTTCCGAATCCAAAATATCCATATCAAATCCATATTGTACTCAAAGAAACTCTGCCTGTTGCTCTTGTATCAGTTACCTCTTTAGCAAATTCGAGACGCTTTTTAAAGTTCGGTATCCCAAAGTGCCTTATTACCTTGACTGTGAGAGTGTTTTCTTTAATGTGTTTTCTGCTTGAAAAATGGTGGTGTGAAAGAGTTCATGATACATTGTTGAGCGTAATACTGATTCACTTGGACTCATAAATGACTACAAAACCTATGGTACTCGGCTAGCATCTCGTCCAATATAGCTTTTACAGTTGTGCTTCGTCCAATAGAATTCTGTATTGTACTCAACAATGTATAATAACCCCATAATATTGTATCTTTATTATGTAAGGAGACCTCTCAATACTGTCTGTAACCTATTGCGATGTTTATCATAAATTTTTCTTTGACTTGGAACTTTGAAAATGAAAGTGTGCACTAAATTTCAACACAACATCTGTCAATTTTAGCCTCTAGTTGTATTCAGTAATATTAGCAGTTTCAAACTGTATTACACTTTATAGCTAAATAATACTTCTTACATTCATACCAATCATTTAAACATTAAATGTTTTAAAATTGGTAAGTGAATCCTTCAGTTTTTAAACTTGTAACAATATAATGGCTAAAATAAGGAGAAAAAAACTGTTTAAAATATGAGTCATACATGTTACATTCACGTAAATTTTCCAAAGACTACATGGTAAAATATTTTTATCTTCTGTATTTAAGCTGGATATAGTTTATCTGTTAAAAATATGTCCTAAATATTAAACTAATAATCATATTTTTAATTTTCTGCCTCTTTGTTTACTCTCAAACCAATTTTTACACTGCTCAGACCATTTGGATTTTTTGAACTCTTCCACAGATTAACAGGTTATGGAAGGTTGTTGTCAACAAAGAAAGATTTATTTTCTCTGTTTTCAAGTTTTGACACCTTTACTGCATCTGTAGAAACCAGTATTGTATTGGTATTTGGAAATTTGGGTGAAATATGGGACTTTGTTATACCCAAGGGTGTCAAATAAACTGAACAAAAGACGAGCTGTGGGGTTATTTCGAAAAAAGTCGTTTATTTCTCTAAAAAGTATGGAAAGCCAACCTAAAAATTTGCAGGTATATCAGTGAAATGATGCAGATTATGAAAATAAAATGTTAGATAACATCTGGAAAGGTGCTCATTACAGGTGCGCTACCTTAACACCTGTCATATATTACGTATGCTGTTTGGTTCGAACGCGCCACCCTTACTCTAAATCTTAGATGATATTGATTTTCAGAGAAAACTGTAAAATAAAGATGAATTGTTTCGTTCTGAACCGATCATCACCATCGGAAATTTCCCTGTTTCCTTTTTATTTTTGGTAAAGAAGGACCCATTACTGTAGAATTTTTAAGGTTTCCTACGATTTTAAATAAATTGCCCTTTAGATAATAAGCAAGTATTTTTATGTTTCAAGTGTAGACTATAAAAGATTTTTTTCTGAATTCAAAAGAAATAAAATAATAATCCTACGTTAAAACAGGCTAATAACTGTTTAGAAACAAATTTTATGGTTATCTTCTCTTTTGAAGTTAATTCGCATTTCGATAGTTAAACAGGGTCGTATTACATGTACTCTGCAGACATGACTTATAGTGTAACTTGCCCTTTCGAAATGAAATTCCCTTTTGATAATAAACAAATATTCCAATATGTTTGTAATAGTTGTAAAGGTAACGGAAAATCCTGATAGTCGTTCGATAAGCGTCCGTTATTCTTCCGATTCTGAACCAAATGACCACCAAATGCCAAGGAAAGAGAAAAAACAAGTCAATGGAAGGGTGTACAGACGGACGGAGTGCCGTTTCTTGAGAAGCTGTTTGGAGACTTAACATGATTGTACTGTCAACTAAATCTTGCATGTGTGACATATACGTTCGAAGTAAAAAAAAACTCACATGTGTGACATATACGTTCGAGTTAAAAAACTCACAATTTTTCTCACATTTTAAACAAGATTCTGAGGTGTGACAAATGCGTTTTTAGGTTCGTATGAAATATGTGTCCGAACGTATTTATCACTATTTTTGTGACGTATTCGCACGCATTTGTCACACGGTGTGACGTTTGCGGTTTGTGAAAATTGAGGTTCAACAGGGCTAGGATGGTCACTTATTGCTGGATACGGCTTACCAGTATTGGTTTAAACAAAACTTTCTTTATGTAATAGTCATTATTTGAAATCAATACTAATTCTATAGAAGCGTAAGAGATGTAAGCAAAATGTAAGAATCAAATGCAGACCTGTACTTGATGCGCTCCATTTAGGGTTCGGACCGTTCCGAATCATGGAGTTCGCGGTGTCCTGCATTCCTTGATTTATACTTACAAGGTTAAAAATAATTACCTCCCCTGGATTTAAAAAAACCTCTATTCCTAGTAACAATGACTTGATAAAGGAATACTGATATATGTATTGTACATCAGATGTTTGTTTTAAATTCGTCTCGACTGGATTGGAGAAATGACCTTGAATTTGCTGAAAGAAAAAAAGACCCAATCTGATTAAAATCATAACTTAAAAATCCCTACGCTATTACGGATGGTAGAGAGATCGTGTACTTCAGTCCGATTTTGGTATGTCCCGTTCATTTGTCTTTATTAAATTATCACAATAATTTCTAAATCCGTCCCCGGTCTTTAAGCATTTATAAATTAATATGTTGGGCATTCATTGAACAAGGCGAGATATCTATTGAAAACACTATGGTTTTAAAAACATTAGAATAATAAATGAACCATATTTTAAAGTTTTACTATAATATGAGGGTCATTCAAAATGTTGATGCTTTATGAGCTCCGATTGCTTAATTTGTATAAGTTCGCCGACCAAACTCGTTCAACACGAATGTTATCGATTTTACGCGACTCCTACATGACTCTTATACTAGTATTCACGAATCCTACACAATGATCATCTCTACCATTTCAATGATTACACGATCCCTATCCGAACAGCTTTCCTAATGGGATCGGGAAGTAACTGAGTACAGTCGGATGGCGGTCAAACTATTCTGGACAGCAGATCGTATCGATCGGGTAGCTATTTCGTATAGCAATCGGGTATCGTTTTTCAATCTTTTTCCGCTCAAGGCAATTTCTAAACGATGAATCGTCGATTGCTATATGGCCTTTTCAACGCATAAAAAACATCGGACAAAAAGTCCGAGCATTGCCGATCGAATTAGACCTATAACTACCATCCCGATTTCTTGTCGATCGAGCTCGATTAGTTACCAACAATTTCTCAATTTCTTGTCAATCTTAGCTTGACCGCCGCCCGACGGCCACACGGAAGCAATCGATAACTCTTCGAACCTGATCAAACGTTAATAGTTTTAATGCAAATTAAATACATAAGGCTGATCATCCCGACCACTCTTCCGAGCGGGATAGTCCAGGTTTCGAACAATGGTTTGGGAACGATCGGGTAGATTTGGTCAGCCGTGTGAAGCTAGCATTGGCAGTATTAATGTCGCATAACTGAGATGTGTCAATAAAATTTGATTGTTTAAAAAAAAATCTTCTAAACTAATGAAAAGTAGAACGTGTACATCACATATCATGTATCATATACGTTTCATGCACGTGCTTTTTTCTTTTTTTCGATCGAATATGTTATATATTCGTTCTGTGACATTTACGACTCAACAACCGGCGCCGACCATAAATAAACTCATATAAAAAGAATTTAACTCGTCAGTACGACAAGAAGTCAGATACCATTAATTTTGATAAATTCGGTTTCAGTTTAATGAAAATAAAAAAATCACACTTTTCAGTGACTTGTTTTCGCTCTAAAAAAGAGGAGATGAGACATGATTAATATTTCCTGGATTAGTTTGCATTCTTCAATTTCATATATGTCAAAGAATATACATAATTTCTAAACCAGGAAACCTGAAAACCTGTGTGAGTCAAGAAACTAAATATCCTAACATTTTTTCACCTATACAAACTTTGCACCGTGTCACGTATCAAAATTTATACTTCTTTTAAATTTATGATAAAATCAACTTCCTACACCAGGGATCACATTTATGTAAACCTTGCTAACATTTATTCGTTGAATGTCAAAAAAAAATTTAACTTCCTAGTCAAAAATTGAAAAAAAAAAAATTCCCCAAATGTTTTACGGCGGTATATTTTCCATTGTCAACTTTAGAGTGGAAAACCACGTGACCAAAATTTTTATTTGTCTGTTATTTGGAGTTTAACGCCCGTTTCAAAAGCCTTTTGGTCATATCCCGACAGTCAATTCATTTTTTTTTCAAGTTTATTCTCTTAACTGCAGTAAGACTGTTTCTGTTTCCAAATATAATACATATATTACAAACAAAGCTGCTGATGTCTATTCACTACAGGTACATCCAACTTTGAAATAGTTTTAAACTAGACGAAAGAGAGAAATTTTAACTGCATGTACTTGCTTAGCATTTCTTAATATTACATCTTTTTGGGCGGGAAAATGCAGTACCAAGTCAATGGAAAGAATCGACGGTAAAAAATGCCAGATTAATGTAATACGAAATTTTGTTTCTAGACCACACAGGCTACAATGGTTTTTTCACTGACATGAATTGATTGTGTATTGCAATTTTATGGGCTCTTTGGTACTACACCCACAAACATTTCAATAGTCATTTTTGGTTTTAGCATGCCGCTTTTCAAGTAGTTCTGGTTTGTCATTCCATGTTATGGGGCATCGCAACTTGAGAAATTGAATATTGATGACTATATAAGAATATGCAGCTGATATTTTTCTTTTAACAATTGCAAAAACTTTAAAATCATAAAATTAAACTTAAAAAGGTTTATTTTTACTTTTTACTAGTGAGATTAAGATATTAGTAATTCCTTTCGGTTTATATTATTTATAAGTTTTTATACTGACGAGCAGCAAATGATAACATTGAAAAAATCTTTATTTGTAATATTAGCACGATATGATTTCTGACAAGAAGGCAAAACAAAATGTGTAGCCAATAAAATACCACTGAAGTCACGCTCCAGGGGGATATTTTACTATATTTACTACGATATCTACGCTTCAGAAAACAAATATGGCCTACTTTCGAGGCTGCAGAAAGCTAAAGCAAAACTAAACTATATATAGTGCGATATTGGATCGTTCGGACAAAGGTTAAATCGATTTTGCACACAGCTCGTAGCTCGTTCTCGCCGTGTGCAAAGTATAAATAAGTGAAACGTGTACAACTCATTCATTAGACGGACGTGGGCGGATATAGGTTAATCTAAACTTGAGGTAAACAGACGACAACAACAAAATCATGAGTGACCCTTGTGCCTGCATCAACGGTAAGTGTTTTGTTTTTAATCTAATTATTTTTCTATAAAATAAACAAGAAATATCTTTAAAAAAAAGATCTGCGTAGATGCAGTACAAGATTAATGTTCAGTTAAGTGTATATAGTTTTTTCGGACGTTGGCAAATATTGAACGTGCATAGAAATCGAACACTCTGTTTCCATCATAGTTTAGGCTATTAACAAAAGTGTCAACATCATTTTTAGTGAAAAAGATTAATATTTAGTCATTTTTATTACATATTTATTCAATTTAGTATAATTTTTCACGTTTCCGTATTTAATTTACGGCAGTTTCAATGTTAGTATTGTTGCATTACTTTCAGACGCAATTTAACTAACAAGTACGAATCATGTTCTAAAATTTCCTATGCATGGCAAACTTCACCTTCAGCACTAATAATTTCATTCGTTAAACATGACATCGTCGGATAACTACGGTACACTATTCAGTTATTAGTACATGGGCAGTAACGTAAAGGGGTCGGACGTGTGTATCCGACGATGTACAAATTTAGGTACAAATCGATTTTAATACAGCTACGCCGAAAAAAAAGATTTTCATATAAATCTTCGTTTTATTTCGCAATTGTTTGAATATTGTCACAACATGTAGACACGTATTGATTTATAAAGCTTGCTGCATCAGACGCTGAGTAATTACGATTGTTCTCAGGAAGTTAGTATGTGTAATACATCTAGACATAATTATGTCTTCCCCGTTATTCTGTCATCAGAAAAAACGAAGAAAAGAAAAATCGAAAAAATTTAATCGTTCAGCTATGGTCATCGTGAAAAAAGGTTTTATTGGTCAGTTGGCTAGGCTACACACTTAGACAGGCCCAAAGTTAAGGAAACACTATATAATTTTCTACAGCTGTTTTCCCAATCCATTTTAGAAACCGATTTCAATGAGGTTACACAAGCTGTCAAGCGTGTTCAAGCAAAACCGTTTCATTTCAAATGAGATTTTAGATTACTTCAAAGAGCATCCCCTAGGTAATCCTATGTTAGATAAACCTAGATTTAAGATACCAAATACCGTAATATTAAAGTTTTATTGTACAGGTTACAATACTGAGGGTCAATAAAGAATGAAACACTTAAATTTTGGATGGTATTATTGTGATCATTGATAATAATATTGATGGTAATATACATATTAGGTCTGGAAAAGATCAAGTTAAGGTTACGCCAGATTGTGTATTTACTATAAATGGGAACTGGACCAATCAGTTTTGTTTTACGTCACCGTACCTAACAGAATCTTAGAAGAAATTCAACACTCAGAGAGTCCCTCTGCCACTCCCACCACACACACACACACACAGAGTTATGTAGTTTCTGCCTGTGAACTATGCAACTGACAGTTGAATTTATTAGAGAGACTTTAAGTGACTCGTTATCTTTTTAATAACATTTTAAAAACTTTCGAATGAGTTTTCACTATGTTCTTAAGGATGTCAAGAATTTTTGAAATCTCAGATAAAGTAAAAAAATGATAGATAAAAAAGTAGTTATGGAAAAAACTTGCGATTGCGTTGTTATTATTATCGTTGATGGTGATTATTATGTTGTTGATGATGATGATGACGACGGTGATAATGATATCGATGATGATGACGGTATGAGGTTGGGTGACGGGAAGAACATTTTATTTCAGAAATGGACAAGAGTTTCTAGCTTTGATACATTTTGTTCATAAATGTGAAAAAGAAATGTTTGTTATTATGCTGGAAAACTATCTTCTTGCTAATTTCAGGTGGAGACTGCAAGTGTTCCGAGGACTGTTCGTCTACTTCAGGGTGCAAGTGCGGTCCTGACTGTAAATGTGGCGCAGACTGCAAATGTCCCGGATGTAAAGTCGTCTGCAAGTGCTCCAGTAAGTATTCATACTTTACTTTTTGCTCGTTTGTATCATTCGTTAGATAAATATCAAATGCAATTATCTTTTTGTACATGTTGCATGCATCCCCGATCGGCACAGAGCTGAGATGTTCTTATTTAGATAACGAGTAAAGTTTAAAATATTTAATGATAACAGTTACAACCAGGTAATGTTTACAAAAGTGACATAATGTATTGCATGATTGACTTTATTTGCCCCAGCCTTTCTAGCTTGTATAATATGTTAATGTTTAATATCTGTTTATTACAAAATGAGTAAATATGTTTGTCCTCAAAATTTGCATTCTTCGTAAACAATAATAAAGGCTTGCATTATTCGTGATATTACTAACTTATCTAAAAATTATATTTCAGCTTCATGTGATTGTGGAAAGGGATGCACGGGTCCAGACACGTGCAAGTGCGACAAGGACTGTTCCTGCAAGTGATGGGGTACAGTCACGCGGTTACAGCGGCGCACAGACGCTCTCGAGATGAAAGCTTCCAAGCGTTTGCCAAGGTACTCACTGCACCGCTGTAAATCATCAGACGAAAGATGGTGGTTCCACAACTTTTATCAAAGACTGTCTTTTTTAAACTGAAGAATTTTGACACATTTTACTTCTCAACTGAAAGAACTTTGATTCATTTATCAAAAAATCTTACGTTGATTTTCTTTTCTTTTAAGTTCAGTTTCAGTTATAAAACGGAAATTTACTTTCCTTTTTTTAGGACCGCGTGACGTTAAATCAAAGCAACATTAAACATGTTCAAGAATTCTTAAATAAAAATAAAAAAATAATTCTTTATCTGTGTTGTCATTATGATAAATTTTAACCGTATATTATAAGTTGATTATATCAACTTGTCTCATTGATGAGACTATCAGATTTAAACGCAAACGCCTTTCTATCCATCCAATATTCCTTCAGACACCAACTGATTCCGTATACAGTGAAACATGCTTATAACGAATTTCTAGGGACATGGCAAATTAGTTCGTTATATCCGAAATTTGTTGTATCAATAAAACGAAATTTCGTTACAATGCTTGGATATACCGTATTTCGTTATGGTCAGATAAGTTTAATCAACGGACGCAGTTACAAAAATGTGAAAATTCTGTAATTTCGCACACATTTTTTTTAGTAAATAAAATGTACTGTATGCTTTAAGTATATAAGTCTGGTTTAGGGGTTAGGATAGTCACTTATTGCTAGATACGGCTTACCAGTATTGGTTTAAACAAAACGTTCTTTATGTAATAGTCATCATTTGAAATCAATACTAATTCTATAGAAGCGTAAGAGATGTGAGCAAAATATAAGATTCAAATGCAGACCTGTCCTTGATGCGCTCCATTTAAGGTTGTCTTTAAGTATACGTTTCCGAATCATGGAGTTCGCGGTGTCCTGCACTCCTTGATTTATACCTGCAAGGTTAAAAAGAATTACCTCCCCTGGATTAAAAAAACCCTCTACTTATACTTCTATGTATTGAGCCGAGCTCATATGAGCTGACAGCGGTCAGTGTGAGCTTTTGTGACTGGCTTTGTACGTCTTGTCTCGTCTTTTTTATATGCCCGAAGGGGCATATTATGTTATGGTCCTGGGCGTCCGTCCGTCCGTTAGCAGTTTTGTTTCCAGAGGATAACTTGAGTAAATCTTTTGCCTACAGTCTTTATACTTCATATGATTATTGTCCACATTAAATGGATGACACCTGATGATTTTGGAGTCAGTAGCTCAAAGGTCAAGGTCACAATGACATTAACATTGAAAACCATTTTCGCCATGTAATTTGACAATCATTTGTTATAGAGACTTTAAACTTTATGTCATGATTGCACACATTGAGTGGATGACCCTATACATTTCTGGGTCAGTATGTCAAAGGTCAAGGTCACAGTGACCTAAATATTTAGAATCATTTACACTCTGTAACTCAACAACCATTTGTCATAGGGACTTCAAATTTCATATAATCTCTGCACACATTGAGTGAATGACCCTTATCGATTTTGGGGTCAATAGGTCAAAGGTCAAGGTGACAGTGACCTAAGCACTGAAAACTATTTCCGCTGTAAAACTTTATAACCATTTGTCATACAGACTTCAAACTTCATAATTTATGATGATTGATTACATTGAGAAAATGACTCCCGTACATCTTAGGATCAGTAAGTCTGATGTCAAGGGCACAATGACTTAAACACTGAAAAGCATTCTGCTGTATATCTTGGCAACTACTTCCAATACAGACTTCAAACTTCTTAGGATGATTGTCGTCATTGATTACATGACCCCTATAATGTTCGGGATAAGTACATAAAAGGTCAAGTTAACAATCAACTAAACAATCAATATTTCTGCACCATATCTTGATAACCATCCCTCACAGCACGAACATCATAACTTCTGAAGGACTGACGTTTTTACAAATTATAAAACCTAAAATTCAGATATGATAAAGATCTACAAAACTCTAAAATTAAAATTATAAAATGTTAAAAATCAAAATATCATAAATCAAAAACAAACAAGAGCTGTCACTAGAAATTGACATATGTCCCCGAAATGTAGCTTTGAAATGAAACTCGTGTAAATATATAAATATATATTGAATATGCCTGTGGAAAAGAGATCGGACAAAAAATGGAGCATGAAATCCCTCAAGCGGTTTTGGAGACGAAGCGAGGATATGATTTTACCGGACAGACGGACGGGTGGACGGACAGACAGTGCAATTACTATATGCCTCCTTTCGGGAGCATAAAAATTCAAATTTAAAGCGAATCATTTAATTCCAAAGCCTAAAATTTCCTCCTTTATATCACAACTGCATCATACTTAGAAAAACACCCTTCTGGCATATAATGCTCCGCCCAGCGGTGCTCCTGTTTACGTAGTCAGTGGTAAACAATTAGCTCTTGAAAAGATTCAGAATGTTTGTCTTACTGACATCTAGGTCAAGTTCGAAACGTGTCACATTCGGTCAAATAATCTTGGAATTAAGTGTACATCTGAAAATTTAAAACGTGAACTTTTGGAGGGGAAATGAGACAAAGTCGTGAGAACGATGTATCATATCGCGGGATTTTTTTTTACAATCTCGTTATTTCACCACGTTATTTATAAAACCATATAAAGACACCATGAAAATGTGAGCTGAACACTCTAGTACATAGTTTTTCAGCAGATGGGGACTCGCGCAAGCGCTGTCTATGATTAATATGAATTGGTTATACATGAAGTACGGTGGTTTCGCACGACGTGTCTGATTAAAACATAACAGTAGAGAATAATGCATGTACTGTTATTTTTACTTCTTTCCCAACACTGCCTCACAGTGACGAGTGAATGATGTCCACCAGACTTAACAGGAAATTTGTGCGAATTGTTCAACTAAACCGTTTACCAGTTTTTTTTTCTCACCTGTCACTTATTGACAGGGTGAGCTTTTGTTAACACACTTCGTTCGTCGTCCGTCCGTCCATCCACAATTTCTTGTTGAAACGATAAAGACCACATTTTTTTAATTTGATTTTTACCAAACTCGCATACAACTTGTATATCTATAAAACATCAGTTCTTTTTTAAAACCAGTCATATTGTACTATGGATCTTTGAGTTACTAGTATGGGCCTTGGAATGGCAAAGATAGCTTAATTCAGCCATATTCCTTGTGAACACTTTAAAGGCCACAAATCCCATCCAACCACTTTTTCAGAATGTTTGTCTTAATATATTCTAGGTCCTTTTCGTACATCGATCAAAGGCTAGATCACCAGGTCAGATCATAGTAAAACTTTGTGAACACTCTAGATGTCAAATTTTCGAACTAGATATTTTGAAAATAAGTCAGAATGTTAGTCCTTATTTTTTCTAGGCTCTTTTTAGCTCACCTGAGGATGGATAGCTGTCCATCGTCCGTCAGCGTCCGTCATCCACATTTACTTCAAAGGACATCTCCTCTGAAACTACAAGGCCAAATTTGATAAAACTTGCCCGAATCGTAGAATGTTCCTTGCATGAAGCTCTATTAAAGTTGTTCAAACGGTTCCAGACCATTGCAGATGGGGGTCACAGGAGCTAAGAATAGATTTTAACTGTGGACAAATCCTCTTCTCCAAAACAGCGAGGCAACATAACCTAGTGGACATCTACCAAGTTTGTTCAAATCATGGTTTTTGGGTCAAAATTGTCTCTGGGGTCACAATGCTTAAAATACTCTGTTCAACTTTTCTCCGTAGAGCCTTTATTTATCTGCTGCACTTTATACAACCTCTGACATTCACTGGGGACAAGATCAAGTTCACTAAGGCTAAAAATAGATTTTTTCTACTTTTCGTCATATGGCCTTCATTTATTGACCGATATCTTTAATATTTGTTATGTAGGTAACATGTACGAACCTTTACCCTCAGGTTGGGTCTGGGTTCACTCGGGTCAAGAAATACCTGTATATATTTTACTTTTCTGGCACAGGGCTTTAATTTATTTACTGATATATTAAATCATATTACACCTACATCATTAACTTATGTCAAGGTCACCAAGGTTAAAAGTAGATTTTTCTACTTTACTTAATGGAGCCTTTATTTATTTACCGGTAGCTTAAATATTTGGTATGTATGTTCCTTGCATGGACCTCTACCAAGCTTGAGTGTGGTTGAGGTCATATGGTCAAAGTCAAGGTCATGGAAGGCATTAATGGATTTTCTGCTTTCTGTTGAATAACCATAATCTACTGACTGATATTTTAGATATTTGGTTAAAATGCACCTTCCATGCACCTCTAATGTTTACTGTGGCCAGGGTCAAGATCACCGAGGCTTTAAATAGTTTTTGTGCCCCCACCCCCACATAGGGTGTGGGCATATAGATTTGCACACGTCCGCCCCGTACGTCCGTACGTCCTGTTTCTTGTGTGCGCAACTCCTCCTACACTCATAGATGGATTGGAACCAAACTTGCACACATGATAGACCATGTTGGGTTGTTGTGCAAGAATTTTTCTCTTTGATCAGTTTTCACTGGATTATTACCTTTTGTTGGTTTTTCGTACATGTCATATATAGTAAATCTTGTGTGCGCAACTCCTCCTACACCCACTCGTGTATAAATTTCTCTGATCAGTTTTCACTGAATTATTGCCCTTTGTTGGTTTTTTAACCTTTTTGTTAAGGTCCAGTTCTCAGAAACTATCAAAACTATTTACTTTAGATTAAGAATACATGTTCAATATCAAAATGCGACTCCATTTCTCAAGGGCAGATAACCCTCAAAGTTATGGCCCTTTTTCAACTTAAAATATCGTAGTTAACCTTTTTGTTAATGTCTATTTCTCAAAAAGTGTCGATAATCCGTCCAAACTTGGAATACTTGATCACCAGCAAAACCCCTACAAAGATCCCTGGGGTGAAAATTAGCCCCACCCCAGGAGTCTTTTGATTTTGCTTATACTAATATATAGGAAAAACTTCTTAAGCCTAGAATTTAACTGTTTACTTACATGGGATGGGTAAGTACTTCCCCCCCGGTCCCCCATCCCCTCTCTGCATGGACCCCCGGAATTTTTTTCATTATTAGGTACTTGACCCCCGATATCAGACATTCACCCCCCCCCCCCCCCCCACGAAAAAAAATTCTCGCATGAGTAACCCACACCCACCCCCTAGCCTAGAACTAAACTATTAATTTACATGGGCACCACCTCCCCGCCCGAATTTTTTTTAATACGTAGGTATTTGATTCCCCATCTCCCCCACAAAAATATTATAATAATAAAAAATTTGAATGAGTAACTTTAACACCCCCACTCGCCCATAAGTCAATGAGTTATGGAAGAAAGGCATTGTTATTAAATGAATTATGGAAGTAAGACATTGTGCAAGATGTACAGTAGCTGACACATTTTGAAAGAGGTTTATTTGTAAAGCGAAGTACTCTTAGCCTATCAAGCAATTTACTATATATCCATTGTTTTCCCTGGTAATGAATTCTCTTTCTGTGACAAATTCCCAATTGTGGGGGCATCTGTGTCCGACGGACAAGACTACTTATTCTACTCTTTGTTATGGAGCCTTCATCTGTTTATTGACTGATATCTTAGACATTTGGTATGTATGTGCCACTAGGTGGGGTTCGAGGTCACTTGGGACAATGTCGCAGAGGTTAAAAAAATATTTTTGTTTACCTCACTCCATAGTGTTTAGCTCGCATTCAATTCAGTTTAACCACAATTACACAAAACATTTATCAATAGACCATCTTCCTTTTCCTGAACCAACCCGATCCAATCATGGGTTCCAGAGATATGGGGCGGGGGGGGGGGATAGGCATATTTTGCATGTCTGCATGATAGTGGTTTCACAGCTTTAATAATCTTACAGATCACTGGCCTGATTTCAAAATAAATTAACACAACTATAGTTATGAAACTTGAGCAGTGGGATACATCTTAGCGAAAAAGGCCCCCTTGTTTAATTGTATAGATAATTTGCTCACAATATGCGCGGTCGTGTCTTAAACTCTGTCTTTCATTCATATCATCGACTTATTTTTATAGTTCATCTCTACATAAAGATCAGATTTTCAGAATATTTTCAAGTTAATGCTGGACTAGAACCTGAAGTTGTGGAAACCCTAAAATCTAATAATCTAATATTAAAAACATTGTTTCTTTGTTTTTCGTCAAAACATTTGTCAAAATAGGATCAAATTTGACCTGTCACGAAACTTTAGACAAGCAACATAAAACATAATACACGCTTGCTATCAGCACTGTCGTATACTTGATCCGGCAAGGACACGCCAAGATGGTAGATGAAAACAATAAGAGCAGATAAAGCATTATATTTGCGTCGTGTTTAACTTGGAGATCTTCTTTTATCTCAAAGCAAATAAAAACTGTAACATAAGACCTTTCTCCACGCGAACCAGTATGCAGTTCTGTCTGTTTTCATTTATTCTGGTGAAAAAGTCCGTGTTATCATAGCGTTTCAGAACAGTCAAAACACGAAGCGAGACCGGCATCTTCCACGAGCCAAAGTCATATCAGTTCTAACGATTGGACTTGAATGTTAGAAAAACGATAGTCTATATCCCTGATTTTCACTTTCATTCATGTCAGCAAAATCTTCCAAAACACCCTGTTACTATGGCTCGTGGAAGATGCCGGTCTCGCTTCGTGTTTTGACTGTTCTCAAACGGACATTTTCACCAAACTAAAGGAAAACTGACAGAATTGCACGCTGGAACATGCGGAGAATGGTTTAGTGTTAAAGCTTTTGATTGATTTGAGAATAAAAAACTTCACCAGGTAAAAGAGGATGCAAATGTTAATCCTTACTTCCTCTTATTGTTTTCAAGTCTTACCTTTCTCATATTGTTTTCATCCGCCATTTTGATGTGTCTTTGCCGGAACACGGAAAGTCCGTGCCGGCGCATGTTTACGATAGTTATCAGGTAACGTTATGTAAAACTAAGCGGCCAAAACTATTCATTTAACAATGTTCAGCAGTGTAAATAAACATTAACTCTAAACGCTTTCCTCATCTTCATATAACATATGCTTACCAGAAATGTGTTAAGAATTTTAGTTATTGTTCATTGCAATGAGGTTCCTACAGAGAATCGTAGGGAATCATTTTGCAGTTGAACACATTGTTGGTGTTCACCAGCCTGTATTGCGCCGTAATTCAACATTGGTTAACCACTGGATTGCTTAATATCTGTTTATTATAAAATGAGTATTTTTTTGTCGATTTGTGTGTGTGTTCTATAATCCACTGCTGTATTCTCCTCTTATTTTTTCTTTTCGAACCCCCCCCCCCCCAAAAAAAAAACAAAAAAAACAAAAAAAACAACAACAACAACACAACACCCCTTTTGAGTATTTAAACAAAAGATAGCTGTGAGAATGTGGTATAATATTAAATAACTATATTTATTACTTTGAATTTTGATTGATTTTGCCATGTTTATTTGTTGTAAATAATTAAATGTGCAGATTGACTTATAAAAGTACAATGTGCTTTCGTCGAAATCCTTTGCTTATGTTAAGGTATTTATGTTCTTGTTATTTAAATTGTAAACATTGTATATTACATACGCAATAAATATGTTCAAACTAAAAGACCCCCCGCCCTACCCCCACCCCAACCCCGAATAGAACGCTAATGAAAGGAAGTCATACATGTTCCTCCGATATGAAACAAAAACGATAATGTTCTTTACTGATGAGGCATATCATGTTCTCAGAAATACGTTCCCAATTTGAGAAACAACGTATTTCACAAGATTTTTTGTATAACGTTAACGTCAGCAAGAATGAGTAATCAACGATGCCCGGATACAGGGGGATTTTATTGTTTAACAATTATACTTTTTACATATTTTACATATTCAATTACGACGTAATTGTTAATTTTGCTCATTACTAATTAACACGATCAGCTATAAAAGGTGTATGTCTGTTGTTTCGTCTTCATAATTTTAAATCTATAACATCTGACACACTGAAGATCTGTAAGATGAGCTCAAGTTTTAGAGTTACAGCTTTTATCATTGCTTCTTGTTTTTTGCTGCCTGTACTCGCGCAGTCAAAGAAAGGTATATGCTTTGTTTTTAGACATTTGACATAAAACACCGCTTTTTCAGTTAATTGTGGGTTTTATTCATAGAAAGAGTTTTCTACTCTAGGTAATTAAGACTCTAAATTGAATTATTTATTTCTATTTATTTTAAAATTATCTGTGAAGTTTGTTAATTTATTTGTAATCATATTGTATTTTTCAGTTCTAATCATTACATTTTCTTACTGATGGAGAAACAAGTTCTTACAACTAACATAAATCCCGTTCGCTGTCTACTTCTTAGGTTCGAACATTTACTCGCGCCGAGAGAATGAAATGCGGAATGGCACCGGAAACTTTCATACCCGGTCGCCACGAACCAGTGACCTCAAGATCGGATGTTCTATTCCTCTAAGTTAAGTCATATATTCGGTGTTGTCGTTTAACACGTGCAGAGTGAACACGTTAAAGCAAACAACATATAGATCATGTATATTTTCTTTTTATTTTGTATTTGACAAGGTGTTTTTCTGTCTTTCAGAGGTCGCTTGTCCAAATTGTTTTCATCTGCAATACAAAACTCGAAATCTTCCACCACTTGCTAAGTGGTTAGTTGAGATGTTTTTATCTGGACTAAAACTATCCAACCCAGAATGTGCAAATAACAAGGTAGTACCAGACACCTGCAGCAAACCAATCCTTCCCTTCTTGATGGAGAACAAATGCACGACAGCAAAGATAAAATTAAAGGCTGTTGGAATGAAGTCCTTGTTTCCAGGTAACATAGTATTTATATAAGATAAGCTGGCTTCTTAAGCAGATAACAATGAAATGATTTATGTGTCGGTTTGTCAGGTATCCTTACAATGTGCACACACCGTTCATGATGGGAAAAACAATTTTCAACTTACCGTTAAACAATAGTTTTGGCCTTGAATTGTTAACTATTTTTCTTTATCGTTTTCAGATGCCGAGCTGGACGTCAGTGTGGTCTTCAGAATATGTGAAGCTGTGGTTTCCGGAACACCTGATGAGTGTGTTAACATTAATGAGCTTGGCGCAACCGAGAAAGCAAAGGTGACAAAAAGTCTGAAACAGGTTGAAGCACAGTGGACCAAGGTCACCTACAGTGGAACTATCTGCACAAAAACGCCCTGAACGGACTAAATGACCTATATCAGATGAAATCCCCAAAAACAGGCACAGTTGAAAGTATGAACGAGTTGCAACTGTTGTTTATATCTTCCGTGTACTTACCTGTATTTGTAACTATTTCTTTAGAAATAAAACAAATTTTATCACTTATTATTCTATTCCACATCTGTATTTCAACAGTATTCAAAATTCGTGACCTCCACTGAACAAGAAACAAAGAAGTTTGTCTAAAATAGCAATATTTAAGAATATTGTCTTAACACTAAAAGGTTTAAGTAACGGTATAAAACTAAAATGAAAATCTGTTTTAATAGAGTCACATGTTTTACCATTAACTGCATGAGGACTAGACTTGCAAGATAAGTGAAGGTACATGTATATGACATAGATTAACAAGCAATTTTTGCTAAAAAAATCATTTTTTACGTTGATATTGTTCTAATACATTGCAACATTAATTCACACACTACTGGTTACGGTCCTTTAATTCGGGGAACCTTTATTTCGGTAACCACTCGAAAAGCTTGAATTTTCGTTGCAATTCATATTTTTCACATACATTTGTTTCTGACAAGACAGCCAGCAAGAGCTGGACAAAAACATAAATATGACGACTAAATGTATCAATCACCTAGTAAGCATGTGCGAAACCTTACTTTGAGTATACAGTGAAATAATTTAATTGAACTTAAAGTTATTGCAAAACACTATGGATTTTAGTTTCTTTATGTGAAGTGAAAAAGTAACTGCAAGTAAAGACAAGAAAAATTTAATGTCTAAATTTATGGCCCTGTTATATTAAAAACATGTCAAAAGTATCCAAACTTACAGGACCTTCACAAGTAGTGAGATCATTTATTAAAAAGAAGTGACAGATGGATTCAGTAACATACACATTTATACTTGTATTTGAAAACCGGAAGAAAAATATAATATTCATTGAGTGGAACGTAATAAATGTTTGATATTTACTTATGTCATACAAGCTTTTACTGTAATTCATCGCCAGTTTTTTTGTAATCTGTTCATTTCGCGCGTTGTCATGTTTGATTAATGAGTTTCATATAATCCATTGAAAAAGGGATAACATCAAAACCGAACACAAAATTTAATACAGAAGTCAGAGCATTAAGCGGATTTATTGTTAGAAAATATTACAGAAATACACAAATTCTACAAGCCCACCAAACTGACGCAGAAACCGTTTATTATACCTTGTTTATATGCGCGCCCTTTAAACATTGGTTCCTTCTCTTTTTGAAATTGAATAAAAAAAGTGTCAATTGCATTTCTGAGTTAGCGGGAATGAATTGAAAAACAAAAAAAAAGAATGATGCTTGTATGTTTTACTTTCAAATAAGTCTAAGGGTTTTTTTTTTGAAATCAGGAAATGTATTTCCACTCAAAAAAAAAAAAAAAACAAAAAAAACAACAACAAACAGTTTTTTAAGGTGCAGTTCGGTACGGTGGCACAGAGGTAACTATATATATTTTTTTTTTAATTTGCACCTCTCTTTTTTTTTTATCTCGTTCTCACGAGATACTACTTTGAGGGAACGACTCAGTATGTTGTGATAACGAGTTACTAAGTCGTGGGAACGAGATAAAAATAGAGAAGTGCAATTTAAAAAGGAGATGTGCATATCACCTCTGAGCCACCGTACAAAATCAATAGTATATAGAATGTTTTATTTGCGAACCAAAACATCTGTCGGACGAAAACGAACGATTATTTACAGACTGTTTTTATTTTCTAAATAGTTCTCATCGATTTCTTTTCATTACGCCACTTTTTTTATTACTTCTTACTACGTACCACTTTTTTCATCATCTGTTTTAATAATCCATTTTAACAATACTTATACAATATTTTATTCACCAAGACTGGTGTGCAACAAAATCGTGGTTAAGCCTTATCAGTACCTTAATCCTTTCTTTATAAATATAAGATGTAACATTATACCTTCTTGATATCTCAAGCTGCGTTCTGTGCATGTTATACATGTATACGTATTGACTAGTTATAAAATTTTCACAAATATAAAGTATGCGACGTTCTCATATTATACAATTATTGACTAGTATGATGTGATATTCACCGGCCAAATGTTATATTGACCGAGTACTTGTCTAAATGCGATCTGCAATTTATAATGAATAAGGAACGAAGAGCCTGCTTAACTCACAATAATACACTCATTGTTTACGAAGGTTCTGACGTTCAAGAGTCCCAGGGAACAATTTTAACTAATTATTTCGTTATCAGTTTGTATGTTACTAACAGAACTAAAATCCAGTGAATACGGGCGTAAAAAGCGAATGAAGAAACATGCATGGGTTCCAACTCAGACAGGGAGAGACGTCACCAAAACATATTTTTTTGGTTTGCGGTATTAATCACATGTAATGAAACAGTTGTGAATATTTTGCATTTGTTTTATTTTCTGCCAATTTTGTCAACTATGTGGTCAATTGCACCTTTCTGTTTTAATCGGCCCAATTTCACAGCTTGTAAAAGTCCCCAAGTTAAGAAAAATGTTTCGTTTGTAAATCGTACTGCATGCATGTAAAGAATATTAATTTCTCAGTAGAAATAGATCTAAATTGCCTGAATTTCAAAATAAGTCCTTACCTCTTTGCAGAAAATGAACAAATCTCTCCACAGTACTTTGTTCAAGTTTTTTTAAATCATTATTTCTAACTCGGAAATACCATCGAATCTCTTTCCATTCACCTCCAATGACAGCCAATGCTTTCAGGAATGGAGTTTTGGCCTTTACGCGTAGAATTCGTTGTTTATGAAGCATCTACCTTAAGTCACGGTGGTTGTTATTCCTTCTGTGAAGATTTATTAAAATCGAGACAAGTCAAATACTTGCGAGGCCAGCCGTAGACATGCCCTAAAGTGGTTTATATATTTCTTTTTTTGCTGAGTTCCGAGATATTAATCGAACCACAGTGGTACATCCTGTTAGGATCATCTTGATTCAGAGTAAAGTGACATCTTGACACATTGAACTTTTATATTATGTTAAGCTAAATCTTGGCAATTGCTTATACTGCTGATAATTATGTTATTAGACAAGTGCAACTCCGAGCGAGACAGAACACAAAATGATTTTGTTATAAATGCTTCAGTCTGTCTTCTGAATCTTTCTACAGTGCAGCTGCGTTCTATACATGTTTAACAATTATACATATTGACTTTAACAGCTCAATAGTTTAGTAATAAAATTCTCACAAGTACATACAATACAGCGTTCATTATTTGGTCATTTATTGATTAGACCGGATGAATATATTTATTGATTCGCTGAAGGATATAAACAATTGCGATCAGCAATTTATTACGCATAAGGAACATATGTTTTGTCGAACCACAACTGTACATCATGTCAGACAATGATATACCCGTGCTCATTGTTCATTCACGAAAAAAAAGTTAAAATAATAACACTCAAAGGTCAGTTTTGTGAGTTTTCTAGCCTAATTTTGATAACAAGCCGTTTTGTTTCAGGAAACGTGTTCCATAGTTAATTGATCTTTATCAAAGATTGTGTCTATTTGTTATTCTCAGAATAAAAAAAATCAAAGCTAGCTGACCAGTCAGAAAATGTGTACATATTATAATGTCCGCATCTGCAACAAACGGACGGATTAGCCAGAGACAACTTTACACTACTAACGCATAAATTCTTAAACCTGTCCTTTTAAAACCAATAACTATAACAATAACAACATAAAAATGTCAGGCAGATAGGGTACAAGGTCCTGGTTCAGCTTGCAAAATGACCTACAATTCCATTTAGGACTTGCATTACACATATGGACTGTTATCATCAATTTTTTACCTATAACATATAATAAAAATAAATATATTCTTTTAATTTCTATGAAAATTATTTTGTGATATGTCATTCTTGCTTATAAACGAGACGTTCTTAGAATTTAAAAGCAAACCCAAGTACATGTTCTTCGAAACGTGCTTCTTTTTTTTTAAAGTAGTGGTTAACGAAGTAGGATTTCACAATTTTAGACAAAAGGTAAAGTTTAAATGTCAAAAGAATGAGTAATTAACCACGTAGAATGGGGAATTTAGTTGTTGTTTATTTGTATCAATTATTCGTGATTTGTCTTTTTTCTGTCGTTGCTTATTTCATATTACCAAATTGCCCGAAAGAAGATAGTCAAGATGGACAACAATGTTGGCTTCGCTGTTTGCATTTATGTAACGATGCTTTTACTGCCTTTGCTGTTACAGAAAGGTAAACACCTATTTAGATATTCAAAAAATGTCTTACATGGTATGTTTTGTTTATGAGGCAATTTTTCCAGCCAGCAATTTACTATATAAGACGCTCGACGTTTTTATTGATTATAAAATACTTGTAAATGTGTTCTGTAAATGTACACTGTATCTCGAGATTGAAATTTTTTGTCAGCTATGTCAGAAATTATTTTACGAAAAGTAAAGCTTATGTATGCCCTGATTGTTTCCAAACTCTGTAACATTATTTTATTATTATTTTAATTGAACATTATCTTATAGTATTAATACACATAATTGGACTATATTTACTTGTTTCAGATGTGATGTGTCCAAACTGTTTTCATTTGGAATACAAACTTCGAAATGTTCCACCATTTCTTGTTAGTTTAGTTGAGTTAATGCTGTTGAACCTAAGATGGTCACGTCCAGAATGTGCAAGTAATCACGTGGTACCAACGAGATGCAGCAAACCGTTAATTCCATTTTTAATCGAGAACAAATGCGCAACAGTAAAAATGGAGCTTAGAGCCGTTGGTATGAAATCAATATTGCCAGGTACAAATTCACTGTTTTACTAAATGAACTTGCGAAAAAGCAAGACTGCACATAGTAAATTGGCCATATAATTTGAAATTCAAACTATGACATTACCTCTGATAATTCTGAGATCAGTGCAGATATATTTCAATGTAATATTGATACATAAAAATGTCATAGGGAAAACATTTAGTTTAGGGTTTTCGGCCATTTGACAGTGTCATTGCCAGAAAGAGGAACAGATGAAGATTAAAACACTTTGACTTACATATTATAACCATTGTGGTGCTAATTGTTTCAGAAGGTAAATCTTAAATGTCTTACATCACATTTTAGCAGAAGAATAAGAATGTGTGATTTTTTACATGATTGCATTGTATCAGGATAGTTCATATAGCAATACAACTGCAGAAGTTCCAAAACCATGAAAGAGTTACATTATAATAGGATAAAAAAGATAAAACACTTAAACTATCCATGCTAAACTACCACTTAAAACTATGAAAATAAGAAGACAGTTATTGACAACTCGCTTACGAGTAAAATAACAAGTTGTTTTATATAAAGTAATCTGTGTTGAGCCGGTTCAAATGGAGCAATTTTCTAGTTCAGATGCTGAAATGGACGTCATTGTGGTTATTTGAGCATGCCAGGCAGTGATGTACGGTACACCTGATAAATGTATGCAGATCAGTGAGTTGGGTGAAGAAGAAAGAGAAGAGATTACAAAAACTCTGAAGCTGATCGAGACACATTGGACCTCAGTCACGTTCAGTGGATCTGTATGCACGAAAACACCGTGAACGAAAGAAATGGCTTTTCTGAGACGAAATCCAATTTGAAACACAAAAGTTTTGAAAAAGAAAGTTGTATGCCACTGTATTGTGTAGTCGTGTGGATGTTTTACGTTACCGTTATTTAGAATATTTTTCTTTTTATCCACAGTTAATTTCATATGATTTGATCCAAAATTTTACTCACTTTAGAATATAAGTTATGTCGTTTCTTCTGGAGTAATCAAATGATAATGTAAATCATTTTTACCATTTAACCATTTTCTAAATCTTCACCATACGAAACTACACCAATGGTTTTACTTAAAGATCCAGTTTCATTTGTAAAGATAAAAAGTATTTTTTGTAATTGAAACTGGGCCATTAACAATACAGCTGAAAAAATTTCAACTCAAATTTCAACTATAAATATAAACCAAAATCTAAACCATAAACTAAAAAAAAACCTACATTGTATTAGGTTTAGCAGTAGTATACATGACCTTTTCACAAACTTTGCACACAAAATATCTTAAAATGACTCTTTTTAGTACAGACATTTAAACTGTGTGTAAGCTTCCATCAGTTGTATGAAACACACGTAAGTACTTAGCTTCAGAATAATTCTCATCGGTCGCACGGCCATGATAAGTAAACAAAGATGTTGCTTGCTGAAAAGTGATTGTTATTGTTATTTTATTGTTAAGAAGTTTGTAAATTTAACATTCATTAACTAAAAAAAGTCTGAAGGGCAAATATTTGCATATACCTTTATGTCGAATAAGCTTTTTTACGATTATAATTACGACAGGTATTTCTAATGTGTCTTTCTTTGATTTATGTTTCATATCGTACTTAAAAAAGGGACAGCCACAACATTTATTACATGAATAAGAACAAGCAAGAGGTTGTGTTTCAAAAAGTTTATCTGAAGGGCATTTCGGGTGTACTTACAAAGTCGTGTTTCATTTTTCATATTTAGTTTGATCCCGGATTCGACGTGACCTCGGTTGAGAGAGCCGACACGCTGTTGTATGGGTTTGAACACTAACAAGGACACCAATGGGTCGTTACGGGTTAGACAAAATGACAAAAATTAACAGTGAATTTCTAAAACATGGCGCCGATACTAGGAGAACATCTAAAGGAAACAACAAATCTAACAGTAATATATGATGAGGTATTGGGTGTAATCATCCTTTTTCACATTAATGCGTAGTGTTAGAAGGTGACACGAAGATACACATCAGTATTAGTACATGCATTCTGCAAAAATTCAATGAAGGTTAAAAACACTTTCAAAAATCGCAACTTCGTAATTTCACAATGAATAAACGTCTTGACAGGAACACATTTATAAAAAGACATTTTGCGCATATTCATTCTCCATTGTGCTTGCCGGTGAAAATATTATTTATATAATATGGAGATAATGAATGCAATTTATGCAAAATAAATCGTCGATGATTTTGAGGAAGAAAATTTTCAGTAATTTAAGCGTTTAAACATTATCTCTATTTAAACATTAAATGTATAGAAATAGTTTGCCCTTAAACCATAAATCCTTGAGTGAATCAGTTATGTTGAAATACAACAAATGATAAAAGTGTAATGATATCGCATTCGCTTACCGTTTTGCACACGGCTCTAAAGTTAGTTATCTAACACGCGGTTTGGTTTCTTCATATCATTTACTTTTGTGGAAAGGACAAGAGACTGAAATCTAAATAAACATGAGTGAAACTTGCGGTTGTACAACAGGTAAGACATTTTTATATGTTTTATATCATATTTTTCTACTTACACAAAGTTTTATGAGTAAACGAAATACTGAACATTTTCAGCAAATTTTCTTTTGATTTGCTGTTTTAAATCTTTCTTACAGGTTAATTTCGAGACACAATGTTCAGCCAAATGTTTATGCATATTTCAGAAGCTTTTTTTTAAAATCCCGCACACGGTAGGATAACTGGGATACAATTTCATATCTTTCAGGTAAAATGATCGGACGTAATGCCCTTGGAGAGCTTTGCAAGGGCACCCTTTTAAAATGTTCGACATCAAAAACAGTTTTCTAGATTATTTTGAAAAAAAAAAAAATCAAAAAACAACATAAAAAAAATAAATAGTGAAATAAAATAAAAGTGGATTGACCAGGATCCCACCTGATGTATTTTAATCAGTTAATACTAAATAGTATAAAAATGGCTAAAACTGACAAATATTACAAAAACAGTATGAGCAATTTGTTTGATTGCAAGACGAGTAAGAACCGTGGTTGACATGGTTCACCTAAAGATTATATCCCTCGCAAGGATTGGTTTCAAAGTTTGAGCTCAAGGAGCGTTTTTATTCTTGACATTTGTTGTCTGATAACCCTATCAATACCATGTACCTTCATTTGTTAAAGGGGCTGTGCTCCAGATGACAAAAAAAAAAAAAAAGTTTTCTTGTATTATAAATTCCTTGTAATATTTATGAATAATGCTTAAAAAATAACTTACTGACAAAAAATAAGTCAAATAATTACATTATAAATTGATTTTTTCCCTTTCAAAGTGCTATACCGTAACGCGACAGTATAACTATATCGTATAAGATTTAAAGTAAATATCTGTTATATCACATACGGCGATGGTGGTGACAGTAAAAGCGTTGGATGTATTTTGTTAACATGAGGGTCCAGAGTTCAAATCAGGCTGGAGCGAAAATAGTTTTTTTTATTCTATTTTGACTTTTATAATCAGTTTTGAAGTAAAATATTATGTTGTTATAATCTCACGGCATCTAAATATATAATTTATCAACAACAAAAATTATGTCAAATCTGGAGTACAGCCTCTTTAAGTATTTCCTTTTATAATTTTCAAGCTTTTTCTTTAAGAAAAACATTCAATGGAAGAAGAATAAAGTAAAAGCTTCTTTTCTTTTGATCTGCATGTTCTCTCATTGTACTCTATAAATATTTTAAATTATTTCTTTCAATGTTTTAAAATTTCGCTTTGGACAAGGACAGGTTTTCGAGGTTGAAATAAAATCGAGACAAGCAACACTTATGTGGCTTGCACTCCCTAACAGTGCCCTCTATTTATTATTTCTTACTATTTTAGAGGTGAAGCCAGAAACCGAAGCTAAGAAATGTTCGGCTGCACAATCAAAAGGTTCGTGCAAATGCGGACCAGACTGTAAGTGCGGGGACGCTTGTAAATGTTCCGGATGTGCCACTGCATGTAGCTGTACACCTGGTAAGTAATATTTCAACGTATGCTATGTAATCATATGTCCTTTTAATACATTGCGTAGGTATCCACTCCATTTGTTATAGTTATGTTATAGTTTAGGTCAGCGATGTAATACTATCATGGCCTTTCCGTACGTTAATTATTTTTGGAATGCTATTGGCACAACTGCGGATGACAGATGTATTGTCAGATTGAGGCTTGATGACGGAATTGACATTACAAGTTGTTCGAATAGTGGCTTTAATCCAACGTTATGAGATACATATTTTTTATGCAAACGTTTTTAGCTGTCATTTTAGAGTAGTATATTTTGTATTTTAAGCAAACAAAACAAAATCTTTTTTTTCGTCCAAAAGTGTCATAAATGATCAAATATGCCAAGGTAAAGATAACCTATTTGACATTTAAAAAAGGTATCATTTCGACATTTTTCGAGATGTACAAAGCATTTTCTACCAACAAGAATCGTTTTAATTAGTAATAAGAGCGGATATATCTCATGGTCTATGACGTCGTTTTCGGATCAGGTGGACAGAAACAGCTGTAAGCAATCTGCTTGATAAATGTAAATATTTCATTCTCACACACATTTTGACTGGACACTATCCACGGTTGTTAAAAAACATATATTCATTTGATTTTTTTCTGTCATTCCAGTCGTTTCATGCTTCTAAGCACGCGCTATTGTTTGTAAAATTCGATGGAGAATACATTACTCACGCTTATCTGAAAGCTTCGTTTACGCTTTTTTTCTTTCTGCAATCCTCGAAAATGACCTCACGTGCTTCATTGGTTATACAAATTAGAAGACTGCAATTTACCATAACAATAATAAGATTTTCCTGTGATACACTGATTAAATCTTAATTAAATTACTTCGATACTGTCCTCATGTATAGATTTTTTAAACATTTGTTTTCGTTTAAAGGTAATGATATTACTTTGTCTATGTTTAACAGATACGCTATAATTTTTTCAGGATCTTGCGAGTGTGCAAAAGGCGGCAAGGATTGTGGTTGCAGCGGAAAGCCATCTGCCTAGTTATGAAACCATTGCTACTGCATAATTCTATCGCCATTGGAAAACTGTACTATAATAAAATATAACATGTGTGCACAGCTTGTTAAAGCTACCTACTTATGTTACTTTTTGCTTCAAACTGTTTCAAATGCTACAAAGTAATTTTAAAGCTACATTTCTCTTGACCTTAAGAAACACTGACACTGACACCCGATGCAACATTTTTTCTTCTTAAAATTAAACTTTAACTGCAAGACTTTTGTACAACCCAACCTTATATTAAAGTTAAAATTTTAATTGGCCATTAGTCTTCATTTTTAATATTTGTTTTTTACTTACGTATTTATGAAATTCGAGCATCTGAAAACATCTGTTAAAAATTATTTTTTTGTAAAGAAAACATACTACAAACCCCGGGATGCGCATTGGGATTTATAGATCACATTTATTGACAAGGAACATGTGTTACATCTCTTTCCCAGTTATATTAATATACACTAACAAAAATAGTGTACATTGCCTGTATTAATAACAGCATATAAAAAATACAAAAAAACACTCAGTTTTGCTTTATTTTATTGAATACATTATAGTGTGAGCTCCACAAGATCTTATTGATATAAAACACGTACTTTTTGAACTAGTTATGATATCAGATGTTGTTGGACTTGTATTCCCGAAATATTTTCAAACATCTATGTAAAGGAATTTAATATTTACAGGGATAATTTTTCGTTAGGACTTGTTATTATTCTGAAATAATATTTTCAAATGCAGATACACTTGAGCAATTTATACAATGCTTTAGAACGATAGAAATTGTACAGAATTTGCAAAGTCTTATTTATCTATACTGCCCTCTTTTTAAGAGATTCCAAATTATACTGCATAATATAAAAAAACTTCCAAATGATAGAAATTAAAAAGACGTAAGAAGTATAACAACGACAAAACAACAGAACAAAGTTAGTACAATAGTCCCTTAATCATAAAGTAATGAGACGATATGCTCGTATCCCTTTGTCAGTTACTTTCTTATGTATTTTCTTTTTACATAAACTGTGTAAGTGTTTCAGTTATATTTCAAATAATAAAAATATCTCAAATCGGGGATAAAATGTGTTTAGGTTTATTTCCATTTCAAAACTTCAAACGGTACAAAACGGACTTTCCCCATTCGTTTCTAGATAGTAGTTCCGAGTAACGGTGTCGGGTTTTGGAGGGAAGCCCATACTGCTGCACTCTGAGTCACAGTGACAACTTTCACGCCTATATTTTTGCCAGTTCTTACATGGTACCGACTGAAACATGCATGAAGAATGAATCGATTCAACAAAGTACTGCGTCGACCGTGTGTGATCACATATACCTGAAAAATGTCGACAAGATTTGGTCACAACATGTTTACAACATTACGTCTAAATTCAAACAGTAGACTTAAAATTGCTAATCAATTATCTTTTCTTGTCACTAATTCTTGCTAGTGTTACAGTGGAAGCAGCTTTAGACTTGCTGTAACTATGGATACAGGCTCATCCAGAAATTTGTCTGGAAAAACATTAAAGACTACCAGTGGAATGGATTACGAATAGTCCAGGTTGATTTTATTTGACAAGGTAAAATCTGTCTGATGGGCTGAAACATCTACAATCATTCACACAAAAATGCTGCTTTTAGTGCCTCTGAGAAAAATGATAGGCACCAAGGCATCTGAGACCAAATTGTGACCTTAAACTTATCACCAGGACGCTCTGTGGTCACTGAATGCACATATTTTGGGACATGCAAATTAAAAGAGAGATTCTATAATGTAAAACAATACTTTGTTTCAAGAAAGACCAGGATTCGCATCCCGGCTGGTCCAGACCTCCATTTGGAAAGAAATCGGCATGGCCAATAGATTCTGGGATCCCAAAACCCCCTGAAAATGTTAAAACAATCAAACATTAAATAAACTCTAATACATAGTTTTGCTCGGGAAGTTTGTTGTAAATAAACATATTTTTTTCGAAACACAGGCCCTTGCTTTTTGTACATATGGTATTTGTTTTCTTTCATTTTTGAATCCTACGGAAATTGATTCTACTTCTTTCAATGACTTTTTGCATTTTTATAACGAACGCATTTTACAAAACCTGGTCTAATGCAAAGCTTTGACTTATCTGCAAATAACAAGACATTACTGATAATATTGGTTAAGAATGCCAACAGTCATAGACTGTTTTGTCAAAGGATGATCTGAAACATTTAAATTTCCTATTTTCTGTGAGTAGGAGAATGGATTTACTTTCGTTAATATAAAGGTAACATACAAATCCACTGTTTCCCATCAGTATGTATAACGTCTAACAAATGCTGCATCCGTGACGTCAAGCCTTACAGAAGGTTCGTCATCAGAAAATGCTTCGTATGCAGGATCTAGACCTTAAATGTCTTGTGCAAAGTTCTATCATATCTAAGATGGTTAATGTAAAATTGAATTCACATCTGTTAAATTTCAACGTTTACTTCAACGCATTGATCTACTTTTACTGTAGAAAACTGCTGTCAAATTATTTTCATAGTAATGTTTATGTACTAATAGTTCAAATAAGTTGAAAAAAAAACAAGTTGTTTATCATAAGTTTTGCAAACCGGATACAAAGTAACAGAAAAGGGGACCAGCAAATATTCTTAAGAATTGTAATCAGTAATTCTTAATTAGGTGAACCGAAATCTGCATAAACTGGATTAACTAACTGATGAGAGTTTTACCTTTTCGAGTATCGCATCTTTCGCAGCTTGCATCCATTCATCCTTCGGGCCTCTAGGTAGCCATGTACTATAAAAATAGTCCGTCTGCTTCCATTGTACTTGGAATGTTGGATTTACGATGCGTTGTAAGACGGTATGAATTATCCTCGTTTTTGACAGTGTACAGTAAGAACGAGACCTGAAATTACGGTACAGAACCTAAATGATTTAAATGGAATTGGAAATGTCTGTATAATAATCACGCCAGGTTGATTAAGCCAGTCGAAAAAGCTTAAAAACTGTACCGTAGCTTTGCTTGTAAATACTCTAAATTCATTTGTGTTTTCTAAACAAAAGAAATGTTACAACCATGTGCAAGTAATTATTCAAACTGTATAAACTAGAAAACTGCTATTTGGTTATGGATATTATATTACAATTTTATTACCTGCAACTCCTTTGGCGACTGCGGAAGCTCAAAGTTGGCTCTGTGGAATGGCGGCTTGTTCTCAAAACATCCTACACCGTCGTAACATATTTATCATAGCAAAGCCAGCCCAGCCAGACGTGGTACAACCATGTGCAGGACTGTCATAACTCACCTTGACAGGAAACTGTTGAGCGCGATTTTAAATTGTCTGTGGTATTTAAACAATCATTTTGAACTGAGCATGAACTTACAGGCATGTTTGGTCATTGACCAAGGCAATATAGTTTTTCATTGAAGATGTTTATCTTGAAATCAATGCCACACCATTGAGTTCTTGATACAGTTTTGATAACAGATCAATTAACTTTTATAAGATGAACATGTATCCTTGAACAAGTAATACTCATGAGAAATAATAATCTGTGTTGAAAGAATGTACGTTTATATCTTACTTAGCCCATAGCAATTGTAATGAACTTTGGTGCATTATCCTTTACATAAAACTTTGAACTGTTGAACAAATGTTCACACTTTATTCCAGTAGATTCTTTAAGAATACCTAATGACATTTAAAACTTTGTTATCACTATTTAAGGTGACATATGTTATATTTTCCTCACGCATGGAACGATCCACTATGAAGTTCTCTGTTTGTCACATTTATAATATTATGCCTTTGTTTAGTAACACTCAATCCTTCTTTAAAAAGACTGAAAACAACAACAACAGCAACAAATAAACAACAAACAAACAAACAACAACAATAAAAACCAAAACAATGAACAACGTATTTTCAGATCAAAGGTTACCTGACTCTCATTTTACTAATCATACATTTTTTTTAATTTGCTAGCGAAATTCATGCTGCATATAAGTTTTTTTTTTCATTTCTGTTGTTAATATAACTGTAACATAATGCTTTAAAATATACATGTGTTATGACATCTTCAAACGTAAGTATGCACATTTTGTACTTAGGTTGATAAGCTGTTTTTGTTCAAACAAGAAAAGTTCTTAAGTATATCGTCTGTGTAAAAAATTAGGTAAAGCTGACCAGCTTACTTTGAACGTCAGAATACGATTTTATCCTGTACAAGTCTTTTATAAAATCTGCAAAAAGGTAAAGTTCTATTAATTGGTCAACTCTTGTATTCAGGATTTTTATGTATTTCATTTCAATAGCTATGATTGATCTCGATGTAAGGGGAAAAATCTACTAGCATATATTTTAAATTATTCAGCTTTTATCTCCCTTTAACTTTCTATTTGCGGACTAAAGAAATGCCATTTGATCATTTGTTTATGATTTATTTGTACATATTATTTGTATTCATGTAGAACGTTGTGCATTATGCCTTATTCTTGAATAAACCTTTCGAATTTGGTTTGCTCTTTCGCACAATTGAGCAAACAGGTTCAATAACAATTTGATTTAAAACTTTTGGAATGGATTAAGTGTTTGGGTTTATCCGCAAAGAATATATGCAAGAAAACTGAAGATGCACTTGGACCGCTGCAACATACTTAGTTTCCTTTGTAGAGTGCTCAGATTTATTTGTCTACGAATAACATATGCATTGTAAAGTGAAATAAGTAACAACATTAATATATTCAAGCAGTAATTGGGGTCAGAACTTGTGTGACTTTGACGTAAAAGGTAGTCTACACTTTCAAGACTGACATTTGAAGCACCAAAGATCAGCTTCAACATGTTTTGGTTGTAGTTTCGTAAATGGAAACTCAGTGAAACAAAAATCCATTCACCGACTGGACTGAAAATAATGCAATATAAAACATTTCTTTACAAGTCCGTACGACAGAATTTTCAAAATTAGAAGTCTGTGAAGTTGGCTGTGAGATCAACATTCGACATTCAATGTCCCGCAGTGCATTGGACATTCAGCAGGACATTCGATTTAATGCATGTTTTTGAAGGTCCAGCAGTGCATTGGACATTCAGCAGGACATTCGATTTGATGCATGCTTTTGAATGTCCAGCAGTGCATTCGACAATTTGTCAGCACATTCGATTTCATGCATGTTTTTGAATGTCCAGCAGTGCATTGGACATTCAGCAAGACATTCGATTTGATGCATGTTTTTGACTGTCCAGCAGTGCATTCGACATTGGGCAGCACATTCGATTTCATGCATGTTTTTGAATGTCCAGCAGTGCATTGGACATTCAGCAGGACATTCGATTTGATGCATGTTTTTGAATGTCCAGCAGTGCATTCGACAATTTGGCAGCACATTCGATTTCATACATGTTTTTGAATGTCCAGCAGTGCATTCGACATTGGGCAGGACATTCGATTTGATGCATGTTTTTGAATGTCCAGCAGTGCATTCGACATTGGGCAGCACATTCGATTTCATGCATGTTTTTGAATGTCCAGCAGTGCATTGGACATTCAGCAGGACATTCGATTTGATGCATGTTTTTTTATGTCCAGCAGTGCATTCGACAATTTGGCAGCACATTCGATTTCATGCATGTTTTTGAATGTCCAGCAGTGCATTCGACATTGGGCAGGACATTCGATTTGATGCATGTTTTTGAATGTCCTGCAGTGCATTCGACATTGGGCAGGACATTCGATTTCATGCATGTTTTTTAATGTCCCGCAGTGCATTCGACATTCGGCACGACATTCGATTTGATGCATGTTTTTGAATGTTCTACAGTGCATTGGACATTCAGCAGGACATTTGATTTGATGCATGTTTTTGAATGTCCAGCAGTGCATTCGACATTGGGCAGGACATTCGATTTGATGCATGTTTTTGAATGTCCAGCAGTGCATTCGACATTGGGCAGGACATTCGATTTGATGCATGTTTTTGAATGTCTTGCAGTGCATTCGACATTGGGCAGGACATTCGATTTCATGCATGTTTTTGAATGTCCCGCAGTGCATTCGACATTCGGCACGACATTCGATTTCATGCATGTTTTTGAATGTTCTGCAGTGCGTTCGACATTGGGCAGGACATTCGATTTGATGCATGTTTTTGAATGTCTTGCAGTGCATTCGACATTGGGCAGGACATTCGATTTCATGCATGTTTTTGAATGTCCCGCAGTGCATTCGACATTTGGCACGACATTCGATTTCATGCATGTTTTTGAATGTTCTGCAGTGCATTCGACATTTAGCAGGACATTCGATTTCATGCATGTTTTTGAATGTCTCGCTGTGCATTCGACATTGGGCAGGACATTCGATTTAATGCATGTTTTTAATGTCTCGCACTGCATCCGACATTGGGCAGGACATTCGATTTCATGCATTTAATCGAATGTCCTGCCCAATGTCGAATGCACTGCAGGACCAAAACCAAATGTTATGCATGAAATCGAATTTCCTGCTGAATGTCGAATGCACTGCAGGACATTCAAGAACATGCATAAAATCGAATGTCCTGCCCAATGTCGAAGTCACTGCTGGACATTCAAAAACATGCATGAAATCGAATGTCCTGCCCAATGTCGAATGCACTGCGGGACATTCAAAAACATGCATTAAATCGAATGTCCTGCTGAATGTCCAATGCACTGCTGGACATTCAAAAACATGCAAGAAATCGAATGTGCTGCTAAATGTCCAATGCACTGCTGGACATTTAAAAACATGCATGAAATCGAATGTCGTGCCGAATGTCCAATGCACTGCGGGACATTCAAAAACAAGCATGAAATCGAATGTCCTGCTGAATGTCGAATTCACTGCGGGACATTCAAAAACATGCATGAAATCGAATGTGCTGCCTAATGTCGAATGCACTGCAGGACATTCAAAAACATGCATAAAACCGAATGTTTTACTGAATGTCAAATGCACTGCTGGACATTCAAAAACATGCATGAAATCGAATGTGCTGCTAAATGTCCAATGCACTGCTGGACATTTAAAAACATGCATGAAATCGAATGTCCTGCCCAATGTCGAATGCACTGCTGGACATTCAAAATCATACATGAAATCGAATGTCCTGCTGAATGTCGAATGCACTGCAGAACATTAAAAAACATGCATGAAATCGAATGTCGTGCCGAATGTCGAATGCACTGCGGGACATTCAAAAACATGCATGAAACCAAATGTTTTGCTGAATGTCCAATGCACTGCTGGACATTCAAAAACATGCATGAAATCGAATGTGCTGCTAAATGTCCAATGCACTGCTGGACATTTAAAAACATGCATAAAATCGAATGTCCTGCCCAATGTCGAATGCATTGCTGGACATTCAAAATCATGCATTAAATCAAATGTCCTGCTGAATGTCGAATGCACTGCAGAACATTCAAAAACATGCATGAAATCGAATGTCGTGCCGAATGTCGAATGCACTGCGGGACATTCAAAAACATGCATGAAATCGAATGTCCTGCCCAATGTCGAATGCACTGCGGGACATTCAAAAACATGCATGAAATCAAATGTGCTGCCTAATGTCGAATGCACTGCTGGACATTCAAAATCATGAATTAAATCGAATGTACTGCTGAATGACGAATGCACTGCAGGACACTCAAGAACATGCATGAAATCGAATGTCCTGCCTAATGTCGAATGCACTGCTCGACATTCAAAACCATGCATCAAATCGAATTTCCTGCTGAATGTCGAAAGCACTGCAGGACATTCAAAAACATGCATGAAACCGAATGTTTTGCTGAATGTCCAATGCACTGCTGGACATTCAAAAACATGCATGAAATCGAATGTGCTGCTAAATGTCCAATGCACTGCTGGACATTTAAAAACATGCATGAAATCGAATGTCCTGCCCAATGTCGAATGCACTGCTGGACATTCAAAATCATGCATTAAATCGAATGTCCTGCTGAATGTCGAATGCACTGCAAAACATTCAAAAACATGCATGAAATCAAATGTGCTGCCTAATGTCGAATGCACTGCTTGACATTCAAAATCATGCATTAAATCGAATGTCCTGCTGAATGTCGAATGCACTGCAGGACACTCAAGAACATGCATAAAATCGAATGTCCTGCCCAATGTCGAATGCACTGCTGGACATTCAAAAACATGCATTCAATCGAATGTCCTGCTGAATGTCGAATCCACTGCTGGACATTCAAAAACATGCATGAAATCGAATGTCCTGCTGAATGTCTAATGCACTGCTTGACATTCAAAAACATGCATGAAATCGAATGTCCTGCTGAATGTCCAATACACTGCGGGACATTGAATGTCGAATGTCGAATGTTGTTCCCACTGCCAACTTCACAGACTACAAAATTAGTTGATTTTAAGATAAAAAATCAAACGTCACCCTTCTAACCAGTGATAACAGAAAAATAAGTGACAAGAAAAATACACCACGCCAGTTTGAGAGTAATAATAGTATAATATAAAATAATGTCTATATATGAATATGTATATATGAATGTATCTATACTAAAAAGGTATTGGCAATATTTTGTTTTCGCATTGTTTCATATTTTGAGGTCAAGACTGTGTCACAAAAATTAATACAAAACTTTTCATTGGCAAAAAGTATGTAAAAAATAACATCTAAATTCTACCCAGTTACTGATGTAACAAGTAAAAATGTATCAGTACCTGAGAATTAAATGCATAACTACAAAAAATACGCGCCCGAAACAACAAAAACACAAACAAAACAACAAACAAAACAAAAACAACAGTAACAAAAAAAGGGGAAAAAAATGTTGTAACGTCTTTGACACTTTTCATTCCTGGGTAGTTTCTTCTTGTTAGTCAGTCAAAGACCAGCAAAAAAAATCCTTGTAATCGACTTGCTGATTCGTGAGAGAATGTCATATTATCACTAATAAAAACTGGGTAGATTTTGTTACCATGACGTCATCAGCAAATTGTGAAAGTAACAGTTTGCTTTCGGATATTTGTTCAGTTGGAATTTGTAAACCCTGTTAACAGAGACGGTTCCACTTTGTATCAGAACATTGAAGTCCTATACCTCGGAACCTCAACTTTTAGATACGTTCTTTCGTATGGTTTCTTTCGTGTGGCATGTGAAACCTTGCCATATTCAATCACTGTATTCAGTAATTGCCATTCTATCTGCCCTTTGTGTGCTATGTCGTCATGGGTAACAGTGTGGCCATACCACGTCGTATGTGACGTCATTTTAGGCTGTAGCAAGAAGAATCTTTTGTCTCGATTCGGTGGAGAAAACTGCTGTAAGTGTTTTATTTCTTTATCAGTTCTAATGGGATATGCGAAGCAGAATATTATGTCCTACATATTTGCCCTGGTGTTTCTTTTGTAAGATGTATATAATTTTCTAAAATTCGGAAAAATTATGCTTTTCGCGATAGCAAACAAATGTTTACGAACTCTCTATTTCCTGAATGTAAGAAATACTGTGCATCTGACAAAAGAATCATGAGGCACAATTTCTGCTTCGCATGCGCTATATTCCATTTAAATTAATAGATATAAAATACTTACAGCAGTTTTCTCGTCCGAATCGAGGCAAAAAATGCTGCTTGTGACAACCTAAAATGACATCATATATCATCAAGTAACTTCCATAAACCGTTTTCTTTTTTCTTTTTTTTTTTGTCGTCCGAGTCAATCTCATAAAAAACTTACAAAACATCTTTCTGCTCAAGCTGTTTTAAATCGTATCAAGCTACTCAGTACTGGTCTAGCTAATTCTGTAAACATTCTTAAAATAAATATATATATAAGGTTAACGCAACAACGTAATTCGCAGCAGTCGCAGAATGTTGATTCTATAAATAGTGGTCACCAATGGTAGGATACTAAGTCATTGCGCACCTGTTTTATGCTCTCTCGCGGTCCAGTTTTTGTCAACAACCCGTCGCTTGAAAGGTAAAATGTTCAGCATGCATTCAAAAAAAAACGTTCACCTCTTTTCAGGCCAAGATTAGAATTTTACATTATAAAAATTCTTTACGTAAATAAAAAGCACACCAGCCAATCTTCGGTGCACAACAGGATTTTTTGTAGCCCTAAAATTTCTTATTGAAAAAGACCATTTTACCTTTCAAGCGACGGGTTGCTGATCCGCGAGAGAGCATAAAACAGGTGCACGATGACATAGTATCCTACTATTGGATTACGTCGTGCAACATCACAATCAATATATGGATTTTTTGTGTTTATGCGATGCGTTAATAGCCGATATATAGTTCTGCAAATTAAATGAAGAGAGGCGAGTAAAACTGGGTTTATATTTCTCACTTTAGTTCGAAAATGTAAATAATGTAACTGAACTTGGTGATTAAATCATGCCTTTGTATTATCAATTGAATTTGAAACGCCATGTATGCTACACAGAAACAAAAGAATCTGAAATTGAACAGTTTGAAAATAGTTTAATCCCAGAAAACTTTGAGCAAAAGTACACAGGTCATGTGAAGATCACGTGAACGATGTTAATAAAATGCAGAATGTTTTCACCATTTCTTGTTAAAATGGATATGACCACGACGAGACTCGAACTCGCAATCTTCTGATTCGAAGTCAGACGCCTTATCCATTAGGCCACGCGGCCAGTTCCGACAACAGAGAATTTACTTAAACATTTGTCAAATGGCGTTTAGAGTTTTCAAGTTGCCATCTTTTTTAAAAATTTATTTCTGCACTTCAGTACAGCAAGTTTGAAACAAATTATCATTATGTTGTTCTGTTAACAGTAAACAAGTTGCCTTAGGCATTCATAATCTTGTACAAATTTCTGAACCGATAACTTAAAAAACGTTACATACTGTTGGTAAGGTACATTCTGTTTACAGGGTGTTCTTACTAATAATTTTGTTTCGGTGCAAGCAATATTTTCAAATCAAATTCCGATCATAAAAGCAACATCTATGCACCTTTATTTTAAATGAGTAATCGTGTCTTGTACATCACATTAAACTAGTGGATGTTATGAATAAAGCTTTATAAAAAATCAAATATTATTTCTCGGAAGTACCCACATTTTACTTTTATATGTTAGAAATTATTTAATTTTACACATTTTTGAATCCTACGGAAATTGATTCTACTTCTTTTAATGACTTTTTGTATTTTTATAACGAATGCATTTTACAGAACCTGGTCTAATGCAAAATTTGGACCTTATCTGCAAATAAAAAGACATTACTGATAGTATTGGTTAAGAATGCCAACAGTCACTGACAGTTTGTTTTCAAAGGATGATCTGAAATAGATAAATTTTCTGTTTTCTGTGAGTAGGAGAATGGATTTACTTTGTTAATATAAAGGTAACATACAAATCCACTGTTTCCCATCAGTATGTATAACGTCTACAAATGCTGCATCCGTGACGTCAAGCCTTACAGAAGGTTCGTCATCAGAAAATATGCAGGATCTAGACCTTAAATGTTAAAACATTGTCACAAACTGTAAATGTTATACGATTGCATCCTTTTTGTAAGAATTGTTCTTAATTCATCATTGCTTTGTGCTCTGCTTTGCTAAGTCTGTTCTAATAAACGACTTACTGAAATTCAATTCAAACAACAGCTAGATAATTTAGGCAGATGTAGATAATCTTATTTATCAGTTCGTAATTAAACATAAAACAGAGCTATCTACAATAAGATCAGCGATTCCTACGCAAATGGACACATAAATAAACTAGTGATGTCAGTCTGCAAGAGCATTACATAAGTGGTAGATCGAATTTCAAGATGAAACACTTTAAGGTGACAATCGTTTAAAGCCACGCCATTGCAACCCTATTTCTGCCGGCTCACATGTATTCAAAGTACATGGCGTGTAGCAAACATTTAGTTATTTATACATTAGACGTAAAAGAAAAAAAATATACCTGTTATTCTGCCAAGTCTATTTATCCTTTCTCCGGCATATCCAGCTACGCGAGCACCCAGACTGTAACCAATCATATACATATTTTCATACTGCGCACCTGCTGACGTAACCATGGACGTCATCAGTATGGCAGCTAGAGCACCGACAACACGCGTGTTTGCTGTAGCTTGATAGTACTTAATGAGATCATCGGCGCCTTTTTCCCAGTCTACGAGCACCACATTTGCATCCTCCTGTTCATGACAGAATTCTAAAATCACTAGTGTGTGTTTCTGTCTGTCACTCGGAATATGAATGGTACAAATTCTTATTTCCAATCCTACTAGACTTGTTAATAGTCTTGGCTGCCGAACGATAATTGTTGGCCTAGATAAACATGCAGGATTTATTTGAAATAGAAATTGTGCAGTCAAATTTGATAAATGTTTCATTTCGTGCAAAGATCTATCATATCTAAGATGGTTAATGTGAAACTGAATTCACATCTGTTAAATTTCAACGTTTACTTCAACGCAATGATCTACTTTTTACTGTAGAAAACTGCTGTCAAATAATTTTCATAGTAATGTTTATGTACTAATAATTCAAATAAGTTGAAAAAACAAGCTGTTTATCATACGTTTTGCAAATCTGATACAAAGTAACAGAAAAAGGGACCAGCAAATATTCTTAAGAATTCTAATCCGTAATTCTTAATTAGGTGAACCGAAATCAGCATAAACTGGATTAACAAACTGACTATAGAGTTTTACCTTTTCGAGTATCGCATCTTTAGCAGCTTGCATCCATTCATCCTGCGGGCCTCCTAGGTAGCCATGTACTATAAAGATAGTCTGTCTGCTTCCATTGTACGTGGAATGTTGGATTTGCGATGCGTTGTATGTAAGACGGTATGGATTATCCTTGTTTTTGATAGTGTACAGTAAAAACGAGACCTGAAATTACGGTACAGAACAGAAATTATTTAAATGGAACTGGAAATGTCTATATAATAAGCACGCCAAGGTTGATTAAGCCAGTTGAAAAAGCTTAAAAACTGTACCGTAGGTTTGCTTGTAAATACTCCAAATTCATTTGTTTTTTCTTAACAAAAGAAATGTTACAACCATGTGCAAGTAATTATTCAAACTGTATAAACTAGAAAACTGCTATTTGGTTATGGATATTATATTACAATTTTATTACCTGCAACTCCTTTGGCGACTGCGGAAGCTCAAAGTTGGCTCTGTGGAATGGCGGCTTGTTCTCAAAACACCCTACACCGTCGTTACATACTTTATCATAGCAAAGTCAGCCCAGCCAGACGTGGTACAACTATGTGCAGACTGTCATAACTCACCTTGGCAGGAAAAAACACTGTTGAGCGCGATTTTAATTTGTCTGCGGCATTTAAACAATCATTTTGAACTGAGCATGAATTTACAGGCATGTTTGGTCATTGACCAAGGCAATATAGTTTTTCATTGAAGATGTTTATCTTGAAACCAATGCCATACCATTGAGTTCTTGATACAGTTTTGATAACAGATCAATTAACTTTTATAAGATGAACATGTATCCTTGAACAAGTAATTTTCATGAGAAATAATAATCTGTGTTGAAAAAATGTATGTTTATATCTTACTTAGCCCATAGCAATTGTAATGAACTTTGGTGCATTATCCTTTACATAAAACTTTGAACTGTTGAACAAATGTTCACACTTTATTCCAGTAGATTCTTTAAGAATACCTAATGACATTTAAAACTGTGTTATCACTATTTAAGGTGACATATGTTATATTTTCCTCACGCATGGAACGATCCACTATGAAGTTCTCTGTTTGTCACATTTACAATATTATGCCTTTGTTTAGTAACACTCAATCCTTCTTTAAAAAGACTGGAAACAACAACAACAGCAACAAATAAACAACAAACAAACAAACAACAACAATAAAAACCAAAACAATGAACAACGTATTTTCAGATCAAAGGTTACCTGACTCTCATTTTACTAATCATACATTTTTTTTAATTTGCTAGCGAAATTCATGCTGCATATAAGTTTGTTTTTCATTTCTGTTGTGAACATAACTGTGACATAATGCTTTAAAATATACATGTGTTATGACATCTTCAAACGTAAGTATGCACATTTTGTACTTAGGTGAATAAGCTGTTTTTTGTTCAAACAAGAAAAGTTCTTAAGTATATCGTCTGTGTAAAAAATTAGGTAAAGCTGACCAGCTTACTTTGAACGTCAGAATACTTGTTGCTGTCCAGATATTACTCCAGTGTCGAAATCTTCCAATTTTGTGCTCCAACATCCTGGACAGCATCTACTTCTTGCGTTTTTCAAACTATTCTGTTTCAAAAAAACATCTGTCCTCATTTTTGCTGGCACAACAACTAAGTTTGACAAGTTCTCTTTCTTTTGCATATAAACAGTATGCATGACGTTTTGAAGCACTGCTAATTTTACATTCTGATAGTGGTTTTGGAACGGCTTTGAATGATGACGAATAATTGAATAATTAAGGTTAGGTCTATAAAGAAATTGCATCTATTTCATGATGTCATTCTTTTTTTTCATTGAAATATTACAGCGTGTAAAGAGCTTCAAGTAATAATATTAGCATATTAAGCTAATATAATTCAAAACGATTCATGAAAATTCAAAAGAACAATAAAAAAAGCCACAAATCATAATTTCTTTTTTTTTCAAAGTCAAATTGAAGATTTGAACCTGACCAACCTGAGCAAAAAGGTGATGATGTTTCTCTTATAAGAAATTGAACACTAACAGAATTTCCCGCTTGGAAATCACAGGATTTAACCATTCTAAATAGAAAATAAAGCTTGAAATCTTCACTTTTATGTTGTTTTTTTTTTCACTGAGAAGCCACTCCAGACAAGGATATTTGCACGATGTGTTGAAAGGTTACTTTTTATACCCATTTGCAGAAAGCTTCATTGACGGACAGGGTTTACGATTTTATCCTGTACAAGTCTTTTATAAAATCTGCAAAAAGGTAAAGTTCTATTAATTGGTCAACTCTTGTATTCAGGATTTTTATGTATTTCATTTCAATAGCTATGATTGATCTCGATGTAAGGGAAAAAAATCTACTAGCATATATTTTAAATTATTCAGCTTTTATCTCCCTTTAACTTTCTATTTGCGGACTAAAGAAATGCCATTTGATCATTTGTTTATGATTTATTTGTACATATTATTTGTATTCATGAAGATTGGGCGTCCATGCCTTATTCTTGAATAAACCTTTCTCACTTGCTTAGCTCTTTCGCACAATTGAGCAAACAGGATCAATAACAATTTGATTTAAAACTTTTGGAATGGATTAAGTGTTTGGGTTTACCCGCAAAGAATATATGCAAGAAAACTTGAGATGCACTAAGACTGCTGCAGCATACCTAGTTTCCATTGTAGAATGCCCATATATATTTGTCTACGAATAATATATGCATTGTAAAGTGAAATAAGTAACGACATCAATGTATTCTAGCAGTGATCAGGGTTAGAACATGTGTGAGTGACGTAAAAGGTAGTCTACACTTCCAAGACTGACATTTGAAGCACCAAAGATCAGCTTCAACATGTTTTGGTTGTAGTTTTGTAAATGGAAACTCAGTGAAACGAAAACCCATTAACCGACTGGACTGAAAATAATGCAATATAAAACATTTCTTTACAAGTCCGTACGACAGAATTTTCAAAACTAGTTAATTTTAAGATAAAAATCAAACGTCACCCTTCTAACCAGTGATAACAGAAAAATAAGTGACAAGAAAAATACACCACGCCAGTTTGAGAGTAATAATAGTATAATATAAAATAATGTCTATATATGAATATGTATATATGAATGTATCTATACTAAAAAGGTATTGGCAATATTTTGTTTTCGCATTGTTTCATATTTTGAGGTCAGGACTGTGTCACAAAAATTAATACAAAACTTTTCTTTGGCAAAAAGTATGTTAAAAATAACATCTAAATTCTACCAAGTTACTGATGTAACAAGTAAAAATGTATCAATACCTGAGAATCAAATGCATAACTACAAAAAATTCGCGCCCAAAACAACAAAAACAAAAACAAAACAACAAACAAAACAAAAAAAACAATAACAAAAAAAGGGAAAAAAAATTGTAACGTCTTTGACACTTTTCATTCCTCGGTAGTTTCTTCCCTTGTTAGTCAGTCAAAGGTCAGCAAAAAAATCCTTGTAATTGACTTGCTGATTCGTGAGCGAATGTCATATTATCACTTATCAAAACTGGGTAGATTTTGTTACCATGACGTCATCAGCAAATTGTGAAAGTAACAGTTTGCTTTCGGATATTTGTTCAGTTGGAATTTGTAAACCCTGTTAACAGAGACGGTTTCACTTTGTATCAGAACATTGAAGTCCTATACCTCGGAACCTCAACTTTTAGATGCGTTCTTTCGTATGGTTTCTTTCGTGTGGCATGTGAAACCTTGCCATATTCAATCACTGTATTCAGTAATTGCCATTCTATCTGCCCTTTGTGTACTACAGCCGTCATGGGTAACAGTGTGGCCATACCACGTCGTATGTGACGTCATTTTAGGCTGTAGCAAGAAGAATCTTTTGTCTCGATTCGGTGGAGAAAACTGCTGTAAGTGTTTTATTTCTTTATCAGTTCTAACGGGATATGCGAAGCAGAATATTATGTCCTACACATTTGCCCTGGTGTTTCTTTTGTAAGATGTACATGATTTTCTAACATTCGGAAAAATTATGCTTTTCGCGATAGCAAACACATGTTTACGAACTCTCTATTTCCTGAATGTAAGAAATACTGTGCATCTGACAAAAGAATCATTAGAGCTTTTATGTGAGGCACAATTTCTGCTTCGCATGCGCTATATTCCATTTAAATTAATAGAATTACAGCAGTTTTCTCGTCCGAATCGAGGCAAAAAATGCTGCTTATATATATAAGGTTAACGCAACGACGTAATTCGCAGCAGTCGCAGAATGTTGATTTTATAAATAGTGGTCACCAATGGTAGGATACTAAGTCATTGGGCACCTGCTTTATGCTCTCTCGCGGTCCAGTTTTTGTCAACAACCCGTCGCTTGAATGGTAAAATTTTCAGCATGCTTTCAGAAAAAAACTTTCACCTCTTTTCAGGCCTAGATTAGAATTTTATATTATAAAAATTCTTTACGTAAATAAAAAGCACACCAGCCAATCTTCTGTGCACATCATGATTTTTTGTAACCCTATAAATTTCTTATTGAAAAATACCATTTTACCTTTCAAGCGACGGGTTGCTGATCCGCGAGAGAGCATAAAACAGGTGCACGATGACGTAGTATCCTACTATTGGATCACGTCGTGCAACATCACAATCAATATATGGATTTTTTTGTGTTTATGCGCTGCGTTAATAGCCAATATATAGTTCTGCAAATTAAATGAAGAGAGGCGAGTAAAACTGGGTTTATATTTCTCACTTTAGTTCGAAAATGTAAATAATGTAACTGAACTTGGTGATTAAATCATGCCTTTGTATTATCAATTGAATTTGAAACGCCATGTATGCTACACAGAAACAAAAGAATCTGAAATTGAACATTTTGAAAATAGTTTCAATCCCAGAAAACTTTGAGCGAAAGTACACAGGTCAGGTGAAGATCACGTGAACGATGTTGACAAAATGCAGAATGTTTTCACCATTTCTTGTTAAAATGGATATGACCACGACGAGACTCGAACTCGCAATCTTCTGATTCGAAGTCAGACGCCTTATCCATTAGGCCACGCGGCCAGTTCCGACTACAGAGAATTTACTTAAAAATTTGTTAGATGGTGTTTAGAGTTTTCAAGTTACCATCTTTTTTTTTAAATTTATTTCTGCACTTCATTATAGCAAGTTTGAAACAAATTATCATTATGTTGTTCTGTTAACAGTAAACAAGTTGCCTTAGACATTCATAATCTTGTACAAATTTCTGAACCGATAACTTGTAAAAATGTTACATACTGTTGGTAAGGTACATTCTGTTTACAGGGTGTTCTTACTAATAATTTTGTTTCGGTGCAAGCAATATTTTCAAATCAAATTCCGATCATAAAAGCAAAATCTATGCACCTTTATTTTAAATGAGTAATTGTGTCTTGTACATCACATTAAACCAGTGGATGTTATGAATAAAGCTTTATTAAAAATCAAATATCATTTCTCGGAAGTACCCACATTTAACTTTTATATGTTAGAAATTATTTAATTTTACACATAAGTACCCGAAGCGATGCGAAAGTCAAGCCTGTTGGAATCAGTAAGTAAGCGGTTAAAGTATTGTGGATTTTTTTTACTTTATAATCAGCAACCAAAATATTCCAATAGACCAGCCACCTTGATCGAGTCGCTGAACCACTTACTGACTGATGGCTATGGTTCGAGACCTGCTACCTAACATGACCATTGGAAGTTACTTTTTCTTTTTACTGGTTCTTCACAAGAACGACGGATAAGTTAACTGCCCTCTGATATGAATGTAATTTAAAACAGAAAAATTACAGACGACCTAATTACAAAAATCTTGAAAAGGTTTGCTTTTTCCCGAACCATGAGTAAAGAAAAACGACGAATTGAAGGTAATAGTCAAAACAAAATACTTCTTTGTAACTTTTTATCTTTTTTTTAATTTCATTATTATTTTGGTAAAAAATCAGATGTTGCAACGTACATACTTACAAAAATATTGTTTGCCTTTTTTGTTATTCTCACTGTTTCGGGTGGCGACAAATAATAATGTAAACGCCCGGGAAATTTCAGATCCAAATTGCAAGATTTGACCTTTAAGATAATTAGATAAAGTTGACAGTAATAGTTTAATAATGGCTCCTGTTTGTCATACTTTAAAATCATTACAAAGAAAATTACGAAAGCATGGGCTAAAACAGGGACTGGATACATAATACTGTAGGCTATATTATACTCAGAATCTACCGGTCAGCAACCAGACAATTTAGAATTTCATGAAATCTGATAGTCCACTTGATCTTAATTTTCCTTGCCTAGAGAGATTCAGTAGTTTACTTAATTTCTTACAATTTTCACTATTAGCCTCCCTTCTCCTTAAGCACCTTTATTGCTTTGATTTGATTCATTTTGTCTCATCAGTTTGCACAAACGTGGACCTTTTCAACACTGTTAGAACCAGGGTTACAATGACAATGGCAATGACAAATATTTTATTCGGCATTAAAGTACATAATACATTTATAGCTGATAAATGCATGACACTGTAAAATGCAAACCATGACATAATTATATCAATATGCAATGAGATAAAAAAAAAAACAACAACAGTTTTTACAGAGATACTAGCAAACTTAAGTCTTATTTCGCTCTTTAAAAGCGAAGTATATATACTTAGCTAAGTTATTGAGAATGTTGGAATTTTTTGATGATAATAACATTTCAAACTTTTGTAGTGTTGGCCAATGACAGAAATAAAGGCTGAAAAATTGCTTCCTTAAATTGTAATATTTTGGACATACGAGAAGAAAGTGGTATTCATTTTCTAACATATTCACGTTACATTGTGTACAAGTTCTATTTTCTACTGGAACATTTTCATGTCGACCAGATTCAACAGCAAGTTCATGAGACGATAATCTGAATCTAGTTAACGATATTTGATATTTGTTTGGTATAATGCATTTTAAATATTTTTCACATTCAAATTCATGTTTATAAAGGCTATATGTTACTAATCTCCTTGAATTATTTATATTAGAATACCATTCTTGTTTATAAATATCTAATATTCTGTCTTTTATCATACAGAAATGGAATTGAGAAGAGTTGTTATTTTGATTAATCCAGATGTTTAACATTCCAATATCATTTAGGACTTTTTTCACTTGATGTGCCCAGTTATTTCCGTTATATGTAATACCATTTTCAGCGTCATTTTTTAGTGTATTATACATTCGTTTTAACAAACTGGTATTGTTCAGCTTTAATATTTTTAACCAATATTTTATGAGAATGATACGACGCTGTATTTTCATGCGATGTCTTCCTAGTTCACCGTATAACCCCAGATTCGTTGAATTTTTAACAGTAAGAATTTTCTCATAAATTTAGTATGTACTATATCCAAGTTTTTTCCTTCATTATACCCAAAACCTTCAGCACTGTAGTTCAGTATAGATCCAACTAATGTGTCGAATAATTTACATTTGTCAGGTAAAGATAACTCGAGTTGATTAAAAACAATAAACAGGTTGTGTAAAGCAGATAAAGAATGTTGTGCAAGTTTCTTTTGTGTTCTGAACCATTTTCCGTTTTTATACAAATTCACTCCTAAATATTTAAACGTCTTAACATTTTCAAGTAATGTATTGTTGAATAAAAAGTCATAAGTTGTATGCCGCCCTTGTTCAAAAATCATGATTTTGGTTTTGTTAGTGTTAACCGTAAGTCCCCAAGTTGTACAGTAATTATAAAGATCATTAAGCATTGACTGTAGCGCTTCCGGTTCATGCGCAAAAAGGACCATATCATCTGCAAATAATATTAGATATATTTTGATTTCGTCTATAGTATTAAACCGTTAATATTATTGTTAATATTATTTGTTAAATCATTAACAAAAAATAAAAAAGTTGACTGGAGGTAGGATCCCCTTGTTTTGCCCCGATATTTGATTCAAAGAAATCTGATATATTATTTTTGTACTTTATCGCAACTTTTACGGAACGGTACATACATTCTATAGCCTTCACGAACTTAGTACTCGCATGTTCTTTTAGAAGTTTTTGAAGAATAAATGTTCTATTTAACTTGTCAAAGCATTTTTCAAAGTCAATAAAGGCACAGTAAACCTTTTTACGTTTATGGAGAGAGTTTGCAATAATGGACTGTAATAGGAATATACTGTCAATGGTAGATTTTCCTTTTTGGTATCCAAATTGGTTGTCAATAATTTATTGACCATTTTCTTAATCTATTTAACAAAACTTGGGAGTAAATTTTAGCTATGATGTTTATAAGAGTTATCCCCCTATAATTTTTGAACCGGTCTAGATTTCCCCCTTTAAAAACTGGGACAATTATGCCTACACCCAATTCGGTAGGATATTCCCCGTGTTTAAAAATCCTATTAAACAAAGTTAATAAAATTGGCGATATGAAAGGGAATGCATGTTTGTATAAGTAAGTAAGTAAGTAAGTAAGTAAGTAAATATTTTATTATCGTGACATGTGCATAAGTATTACAATATATATATATTCAAAGAAATCTGATATATTATTTTTGTACTTTATACATATATATATATAAAATCAAATTGAAATGTCAAAGGTGAAAAATGCAGTTTGAATTGTGCCGGCTGTAAGTTTTCACACATGGAGTAATTTTCAAATAACTTCGCACAACGTGAACGTTGACAAGAGGGAGTGTTGTAACAAAGTACCAAGTCTTCTGCTAAAGGGCTAGGGTGAAATTTATTTCTCTACGAACCAACCCTGTCAAGTTCATTTCATCAAAACCCTTACAAGTTTAGAATCATCTATTCATGATATTGTATTCCAAGAGAAAAAAATATAACAATTGCAACACAACATCAAGTTGAACGTATATTCATATTCGATCAGTGACACATACGGTTCAACAAATAAAAATGTATAAAAAGCGAATTGGGATATATTAAAATCAATATTAACCAGTGCTACAAAACTGTATTCATCAAACTGCCATGTCATCATCCAAATAACTTATGGGAAAATTTAAAAAGCAAATTAAATTAATCAGATCAATTTATACCAACCCAAATCACCAAACCTAAATGTGATCTACCTCGGATTAACAAAAAAGTCATGAAAATGACCCATAAAAGAGATACGCTATACTGTACACTAAATGTAAAAAAAAATAAATAAAAAATAAAGAGTAGTGACCATCATAGGAAACTAAGACAAAAACTCGCCGTTCTAAAGACTAATATACAGAAACAAATACGGGTCATATTGGGAATATTTAGAGTCAGTTATCTTTTCTGGTGATTCTGGGAACTGTAAAAATACAAAATATATTCTTTTGTGAAACGTAAGAAAACTGACAATCAATTTTAAGGTGTTGCACCACTAAATTCTGAAGGTTAAACACACACAGAACCAGTAGATAAAGCAGCAATTTTAAATAAACAGGTTGAATCTGTTTTCAAAACCCAAGTCTGTAAGCCTTAAAGAACAGTGTGAATTAAACAACTTCAAAAAAGTAATCATCGTGACAATAACTGCATGTTTGATATTGTCATTTCGCTAACTGACATCTCAAAATTAATAAAAACCTAAATGTAATCAAGGTATCTGGACCAGATCAGCCGCATCCTACATAATAAAAAAAAACAGCATGTTGAAATAGCCCAGTTTTCTTACTCAAATTTTTCAGTCATCCCTAAAAGCTGGTATAGTACCAAATGATTGGAAAACAGCTGTTGTTGCATCTAATTATAAAAAAGGCATAAGTGTAAAGCCGGTAATTATAGACCAATCTCACTGACTTGTATTTCTTCCATATTAATAGAGCATATAATGGTATCAAACATCATGAACCATCTTGACTCCAGAGATCTATTAACACCTTTCCAATATGGATTTCTCACAGTTGTGAGACTCAATTAATATCCTTTACACAAGAAATATTTGATAACTTAAAGCAGGAAAACAAACATATAATTGTTCTGGATTTTAACAAGGCTTTTGATAAAGTTGATCATCAGTTAGTATTATATAAACTTATGAAGCTTGGTATAAATAAATCTGTAAGTCTTGGATTCAATCTTTTCTAAGTAATCGTACACAATCAGTTGCAGTGGATGGCTGTTATTCAGAATCCTTACCAGTGATGTCTGGGGTCCTCAGGGCTCAGTGCTGGGTCCTTGTCTTTGTCTCTGTTATATAAATGATCTACCCAACTCAGTAAAAGGTAAAGTTCAACTTTTTGCAGATGACACTATTGTATATTTGACTATTGATTCATCAGCCGACTCACTTAAACTTTAACATGACCTTGCAAAGTTAAAAGAATGGCAACAAAATTGTTCGATGGAATTCAGTCCCGACAAATGTGAAATTATAAGATTCTTTAAAAAGAAGAAAATAGTTATTTTACCCTATAACCAACACGTTGCAGAATTAAAACAAACAAGAAATGCTAAACACTTTGGTGTAACAATAAGTGATGATTGTACATGTATTTAGAAAAAACATATTGAGAATGTTTCATTAAAAGCCAATAGCACTCTAAGATTCATAAAAAGAAAAATACAGTGTAATAACAAAACAAAATAGAAACTTCTTATAACACTTATGTCCGTCCGCAACTGGAATATTGTAGTAACATTTGGTATTCTTGGGAAAAAAATCTCACATATGAAATTGAAAGAGTCTAAAGAGCTGCCGCTAGATATGTTATGAATGATTACTCTTATTAAAGTAATGTAACAGCAATGCTTTAAACATTGAATTGGCCAACCTTAGAACAAAGAAAAATAAACCGCTCACTAATTATGCTATAGAAAAAAAATCTTCTGACAGTGGATTACAATCATTTAATAGCATAAAAAATCGTTACTATTTAATACCATTCTTAAGAACACAGTATCACATGAACTCTTTCTTACCACGCACTATCAGACTCTGGAATTATCAAGGCCAGTGAAAGTCTTCACTCATAGCTTAAACTCACACACGTACTAATTCCATCATACTATTAATTTTAGCAAAGATGTAAATAATGTATAATAACAAGATATGTAGCATAACATCTCATTTTTAATATCTGTCCACGGCTTCCCTGTCATAATCAGTAGTTGATAGTTGGGAGCACCAATGTAGATGTAGATCTAACGCAGAAGTCTTAAAGTTCCGGTGCAGCAGGATCGATCTCAAACCCCTCCATTTAAACAGTACTCATTTTTTTTTATTTCAAGTTATGTCCAACGTTTCAGTATTCTGTACAGTGACAATGAAAAGGAATCAAGCGAGCCTTCTTTATATCTTGCGCTATCCCTATAAACCTTATCTTTTCCTCGAGTGAAGAGGGAAGGGTATTTGTTATTTTACATTCGGTATTACTGAAACTCGAAAGACAAATGAAGTCAAACAGATAGGTATCAATGCTTCAACAAAGAGCTACACTTGATGGCTCACATATAATGATATAGGTATTATATCGTCGAGTAAAGAATGATAATGACATGGTAACAGATAAAAGGATCACTTAATGGCGGAATTAAAGGTCAGGCTGTCTAATGTGAAACCAGTTAAAATCATCTCTCTGAAACAAATGTCATTTTTTCTTTATAAAAGCTTAATACGAAACGAATATCAAATAACAGAATTACAACGAGACACTTTAATACGTGTGAATGTCTGGGTGCTTAGAATACTTCGACGTATATTTCCATTTAAAGTTAAATAGAAAAAAATAATCATGCACGAAGCCTTAAACAACAGTGATATTTTCAACTTTACATATATATAAACTTATAACAATTTAACAGTAAGAGTAAAAACAGCGTTGAACGAAGCAGGTTCATAATTCTATAGATATGATTAAATGTCTTTGATAAATAGTACTTTATTCATTTTTATGTCACTCGATCTATATAGCAAACAATGATTACATTTTCTGAAACCAACCTTCAATCTGGTTTGCTCTTACTGTTAATATCGCAGTAGACATTCTTATTTATTTTAAGAAAACAATTATTCTAATATGTCGTGTCATTACATTCATGAGAATGTTATTTTAGAATGCAGTTTATGTGTATTTGTTTCTTTAATTGTTTCTTAGTGATTGAAATTATACTTTATCCAAAGGCATTGCAATAATGTTCAAATTCGATGAAAGTTATATATGGGAAAAGATCTTCACGGCGCTGACAGGCCACTTGTACCTTTTGACCTAGTACAACTCAAACAACGTTATTTTACTAGTATTATTAGTGTCTAAAACTTTATATTGTAATGTTTTTCTGTAACAAAAAATGAGTCAGAAACTTAGTTTAAATATGTTCTTCACAATTACAGAATTTCTATATGTGTAAACATTTTTTCTTTTTTGTCATCGTCGGCCCATCTGTGAGTCAGTCGCTTTAAATCTTGGTCGAAGTCTTCGATATCTTAGACATCATGTCTATAAGTTTTAGGGACAGACAAAAGGATAGTACTTGTATTTCTAGCAAACTATATTATATACCTAGCGGTGTAAACATTCACAGGGTTTCAAGCAAATAGTGAATGTTGTTTGCATAAAACTTTAGAGGTAAGCAATGTTCAGTATTAACAGTTTGCTTTGGAGATCTTGAATGTGACATACTGTCATCATTTCTAAAATTTTAGACTACAGTAATGAAATTTAGGCTTTATATTATATATATATTTTGCAAAAGAATTTCAAGTTATTCCAATACTTATCTTGACCATTATGGCATGTTAGCCTAAAGTCAAGGTCAAAATAGCCTGACTAGAACAATCAAAACCTGCAGAGGAAATGAAAAAAAAAATCATTATTTTTCTTACTTTCTTAATTTCGAGGGTATCATTGAATATTTCACACTTATACTAGTACAGAAAACCAGCCCATGGTTTGTTATATGCACGTCGGTTCCTATAAAAGCACATTTTCCCCTTAATTTTGTGAGCAGTGAGGTACTGAAGCAGCTTAATCTACTACAAATAAGAGACAAAATGTTTCTTAAAACGTTTTCATTCATTGGGATTCTTCTTTTATTTGTTGGGACACGACGTAAGTTATCATATTTGTTATTCAACTCTAATCGTTACATATTTTCGCCTGCTTGATCCAGAATGTTATTAGACACAAATATTTTACCAACATGGAATATTAAATATTTCGTTCTATTCATTTACAGCACAGAAAAGAAAATTCTGAGAGACATAATTCACACTTTTGTCTGTTAATCGCTATCCTGATTACATTGCGTGCGTGCGTTCGTCAACAATTCTAAGTTACAACGCTGTGCTTCTTGATTCTTTTAAACAAAGATTCGATTTCACAATTCCAACTCGTTTTAAACTTAACTTTTAGAATCCAGATGCATATGTAGATAGATTATCTCTTCTCGCAAAATTCGCACAAGGGCAAATTCTAACCAAAAAAATATATATGAAATAAATGTAAAACATTACAACTATTTCTCTGTATTATGCTATTGTCGGTTGAATTTAATTTTGATCTTTTGACTTATCAACTTTTACTTTCTTTTTCCACGTTTTCGTTGTGGACATCCTTGATATTAACTATTTTAATAAATTTAGTTTTTTAGTTTAAACATATTTTATTCCTAAATATATACAAATTACACATACTAAGATAACTAATATATGTCCGTACAAAAAGGAAAAGGATAAGAATGAAAGACAATACTGTCTTATATAATTCTTCTCCCTTTAATACATTTTGCAAGAGTGCAAAGGCATCCTGAAATATATATAAAAATAAATCTTTTAGATACTGTTGAGTCTGCTGCCTGTGCCCAGTGTTTGCACTTAACATACGAACTGAGGAACATGCCTACCTTATACCGGATGATCCTGGATTCCATTCTTTCCGACTTGAACCTGGAAAATCTAGCATGTGAAAGCAACAGCATTGAGCCAGAGTCTTGCCCAGCGCCTTCCTTTTTTAGTCAGAATGTAGCCAAATGTTCTGCAGTCTCAGTCAGTTTGACAGCTGTCGGAATAACAGGAATTCTACCAGGTACCATTGTAAACGTTTGTTTGAAAGCAGGTATTCTGTCAGCTAAAATATATATGATATTACAATTAGAAGCATTTAGTGGTGTAAAATAATTATTTATCTTATAAAAAGCTATCGTTTTGTTGAAGCATGTAATATTTTGTCTTAATATAAAATACAAATAAACAGATAATAATTAATCGTTTTTGTAACGGGCATTTGACCTGTTGCAGTTTATAGTTTACTTTGATTTGTTACGGATGTATGGTAAATATGAAATAGAAATATATAATTTTACCACATATATCATGTATATGTTACACCAGGGTGGATAGAAGACTAAGTACATGGAGGTTCGATGTCTGTATTTACACGTATTTCAATACAATTACCATACACTTGAACATGAACTTCGGTGTGAGTTTTGTAAGGTGTGGAACATGAATGGTTCAGATTTCTGGAATCTGTAAACCACACCTCACAAAAATGTTCATTCACACAGTATCTCCTATGCTGGGTCTGTATAGGCTGGTGTTCCTGGTGGTGAACTACATCATGCCGAGCAAATACTAAAGCCACTATCAAGATCAAGAAATAGTCGAGTGCGGCAAAACTTCACGTGCTCCTGCTTAAATTCAGCTCACCCGATCACCACATCTCGCGAGAACGAGATGACAAAACTAGTGAACCATTAAAACTAACTGGAATATTTCCAACGGAAATGTACAAAGATCCTCGAAATGGGAATAAAACAAACAAGTCATAGATATCTAAAACATATATAGGAGCTGTTAAATGACACTGAATAAAAACATTTTTTTCCTCATATATGAGTATCGAGAAAACTTTCCCGTCTTTCATGCCACTGAAACTTATGTTTTATTCTTCAGATGCTGAGATGACAGTTACAGTTGTTACCAGGAGCTGCGTTATCGAGGCGTCGGGCAAATCAGATGGCTGTACTAATTTCACGGAACTGGACCAAAGAACACAGGAGGAGATAACCGAACAACTCAGAAGTATGGAGGGCTCGTGGGACAGCGTCTCCTATTCTGGACAAGTTTGTACCTCGACGCCGTGAAACTGAGCAAAACACTGTTTGGACAATTTTAAACATTTTTTTTTTCTAAAACTCTATATGTATTTTCAAATAATTACGAATCATCAAAAGTGTTCTCCTGTTTCGTTCTTCATTAAAGTAAAAGACTTACCAGGTTTATTGTTTCATAAATGCAATATTTGTGAGGTCCTCATGCTTATACTTCTCATTCCTGGTCTAATGTTTCATGTACTATTCTATTAATTTGCGCTTAGTTTATGGACAGCAACTGATAAAATGCGGCAACCATATTTAAGTAAGATTAACAAACTGTTTTATATAAAACCTTTCTATTTCACAAAACGACCAGTCTGTGTTTAAAAAGTCGTATGCAGAAATAAAAAATCTGTAGATATATGTCCATCGTCGGAAACCCACGTTCGATCCATTCCGTTTCACTCTATTTATCTACCGTTGGACAATTGGTTGGTAGAAATTTCGTTCTCATGAATAATTCATTACCTACTTTCATTGGTTTCCGAAAAATTTCCCTTGCGCAATCCCAGCCAATTAAAGTACTCGTTACAATTTGTCTTTCGCGCCCATGTTTAAATCTTGGGAAATACGTCTATTTTAAGTAACTTGTCATTATTCATACTGTTCGCACTGAAGAGTATCTATTTGTATTGCGGAATCTTATTCGACGAGGAGTTACTTCCCTTTGCTAATAAATATTCATAAAAACTAATAATCTGCAGTCAATTATCCCACGGTACATAATGTAGTTGTGCGGAATATGTACCGGGGGTCACCGACGATGATATAGGTCTAGCATTATTTGGTGTGTATTTGGTTGCTGGTGTGAAACATGAAGCGAACACAAAATTATTGATGACCACGGCGAGACTCGAACTCGCAATTTTCTGATTCGAAGTCAGACGCCTTATCCATTAGGCCACGCGGCCGCTATATTGATAACATTTTGTTTCCAAAATTTATTTATATAACACGAAGTGCAGTATTTGTCACATTTTTTCTCATGTGTATCGTGCGTTCTAGCTCTGAAACTCGCACTATAAGGTTTGTCAGCTGAAAAATGCACAACCGACAATCGTGAAATTCCATTTATAAAGTACAGTTTATCCGCACTAACCTGTTTATCTAAGATCGATTCACTAATGCATAAAACCTTATTAGTTTTTCATAGCTTTTATATTTCATTCTGCAATGCAATATGCTGTACGGAGTACCCAAGTATTCTTCGTTATATTTCATATAAGTTTTTTAAATGACGCTTCACAATATCCTGAGAATATGGAGACATAACAATGTTCAGGCATTATTTACAACCTATTTTTACGATTGCCTAAACATTGTATAATGTTTAGCTAACAATACGTTTAAGTGGTTTTAGAAGAAGATTTCACTACGTACACAAGGAAAATGTGTGACAAGTATTCCACTTAGTACAACAGATGCTTTGGGTCTCGACTGTTTTCCCCGTAAAAGTTCACGTACTGTATACATTTCCTGTATCTTGTAGACCCTCGTGTAACCACACATGTTTTAAAGGAACTTATGTATTTAATTATTTTCATTGCATAAGCTAGATCTATTACAATATATTTAGAATCATGTTCTTACTGTACTATGAAGGGATGGAACAGGACTAAAGGGAATGGGGATGGGGGGAGGGGAGGGTGCATTATGGACCAGACCCCCAATTATCTGTGCCTCGTACAAGATGACAGACATTTTGCAAACAACTGCTAATTTGATTTACATATTTGGAAACGAGATTTACATAAAAACATATGTATACCTTCTAATATTCTTACAGTCGTAATGTAAAACTGTGGCTTTTCATTCACAAATATGTTTAAGGTCTTATTTATGTTCCTAGTACGTATGATTATATTCTGGTCTGGGATACATCTATAGGATATAATCTAAGGTTTAAGTAGTTGGTTGGTTTATTATGTTTGGTTACCAGTTACTCCTGGCTATTTCAAGTAGCTGTTTACAAGAATCTAACTTTGCTGTTGACAAGTAGCTAACTACTGGCACTTAACTACTAGTAGTATCTTATTTCTGTGATAAATTATCAAATTTCTTACAATTAGGGTTGGAATGAAGCTAAAGTTCTGCTACCATTACCAAAGAAAGGTTTTAGTGTTATTCTAGCATAAAATCGCTTGTTTTTGTCCGTTTTGCCTATGTTTTAACGAGAGCAAAAAGGTGTGTTAACAAGGAAGTTCTCGCGCTCACGCGCTGTTATTACCCGTTTTCAGTTATGCGCGTTACAGGGCCCTTGTAAATAATATACGCTGATCCGTCTTTTTTGCCCCAAATCGGCAGTTTATGTAACTTTGCAGGTCGGAACGTAGACGAAACATTCATGTATACAGTATTCAGTGAATACTATCAATTGTAAATCCACATGAAATCCTACCAAATATTCTTTTAATCGACACTTTTAAGTTTCAAGATGGCCGCTCGACAGGTTGAAACATGTTGACGTATCGCCCTGGAACGCATATCTAAAACACGTAAATATGTCTTTTCTAGATCATTTTATGCTAGAATAGCGTTAAAGCACGTTTTTTCGTGGCGAGGGCACCAACATATCCCGAGGGATTCTGCAGATGTTATGACACGAAAAAACGTGCGTTAACCCTATATTCACATCACTGGCCGAAACTGCGATGTAGGTCGCTGGTTATTTAGATTCTAAATATGACAAGAAAGTAAATTCAGGCTCAGACTTCATTTTATTGGTTAGTCTCGATACATACGGTATTCAAATTTTCGAAGACAATGAGTAATCAAGGGTTCATTTGTTCATGTGTAGTTTTGACAATAAAAAACAACAAGAATAAACCGTTTATTCTGTTTGAGCGAGTGCATACAAAGAGGGAAATAACACTAAAATTAAACAATATGAACAATAATTAGTACAGTATCAAATACAGATAAGACGCTACGCCGTTATAGTAAAAAAAAGAACATGTGACATTTATCAAGTGGCAAAATTACAATATTGTGTACAATACCCTATGAAAATACTACTAAGGTGACATATTATTATATGACATAAATGTTTGCAATCCAATAACAAGAAAATCGGTGACACCGATGGATGCTCCCCATAGTAGCACTAATTCAGAATCTAGATGTATTTGTAGTGCTTTTCTGTGTATAAAAACTTAGTAGTAAAATACTGCGATTGAATATAACTAGAGCTATCACTGAATGTTATTAATACCTCCACCATACCGCCTTGTCAGAGGCAAAAAGGGAAAATATCAAGAAAGACATAAATGAGCAAGGTAGAGTTACAGGTCTTGTATACCACCCTTCTTCACACTTTGTTTTATTATTCTTCTACCAAAATAGACTAAGCGCAAAACATCGTTATCATGTGGGCAACATTTATGCCAAATTATTTCAAAATCCCTTGATGCATGATAAAGTAACACAGCTAAAACACAATAGAGACCAACTCTGTGACCTTGACCTCTGAGGAGATGTACGTGACGCATGGTCTCAATGTGATAAACATCTGTGCCAACTTGTTTTGTAATCCTTACATGAATGAGAATGTTATATCCCCCCCCCCCCCCACACACACACACACACTCAAAAGCTTTGTTTAGGACGTATAATTAAGAGAGAAAATTAATTTTAAAATGTCCAGGTAGTATTATGATTCTTAAACACTGAACTTTCTATCACTTTACTTTCATACTGTTTTGAATATTTACCATATACATTGAACAAATTTTAAGTAATTCTCCTATATATGCACTCTATCAACAGGTTTAATATCAACTTAATCTCTTGAATACTTTTGGAGTTATGGTCTGGACAAGCATTAAACAAGAGAATCATGGTGGTCCTATATCGCTCACATGAGAACCACCATTTAAAATAGAAGGGCCAGTGAAAAAATCAACCTCATCAAGTTCAATCAAGATAAAATATACCTGCAAAATTGAACACATGGTCTAAAATTCATGGACACATCTGTAAAAACAGTAAGTAAGCCAGTAGTACAAGGTCAATGTCAGATAAAGTCAAAGCTGATATCCGCATGCAGTATTATAAGTAAATTCAAAGAAATCAAATTTAAGTCCCTACCTGCAAACTCAGTAAAATAGATCAGTAGGTCAAGGTCAATGTCAACTTAAGTCAGAGCTGATATCTATATGCAAACTTATAACTTTCATTTCTATATTGTATCTGCGAAAACAGAAACTGGTTCAGTAGGTCAAGGTCAATGTCGGTAAAGTTTAAAATTGAAACCCTCAGGCAAAATTATAAGAATAGTTCAAATTTCCATACTGTAGCTGCAAGAACAGGAATGTAGGTCACTAGATCAAGGTAAATGTCAGCTAATGGCAAAGTTGAAATCTTCATGCAAAATATACAGTTTAAATTTCCATACTTTAGCTGCAAAAAGAGGAAAACATATCAAGATAAAAATAGAAGTCACATTTAGTTCAAGAGTTAAATATGTGTACATGGAGATTCCTTAAAAAGTATTAAGGAATTCTTTATTATGTTAGTCTTTTTAAATAAATTTGCTCCAGGCGAGTTTAATTTTAACCCTAAGGAGATAATCTGACGAAACGTCAAGTACAAAATGCTACATACCAAATATCTGAGGTCTACGGCCAGTGATTTCGGACTCAACGATTTTCAAAGACTCTGTATTTTACATAAATAAGTCGCCTTGGGCCAAACCCAGAGGTCAAATGTTTTTCACTGACTCTAAAGATAAACTGTTTTAACATTTCCTTGCCAAAAAGCACAAGGCCGGGACTTTGACAACTGGTGTGTAGCAGTTTGAAGCATAGACTTCTATCCAGGTTGTTTATAATGGCCCCGCCCGAGAAAAAAATACAATGCATGTTTTGCAAAGAAATACAGAGTAAACATCTTAAAAAAATATTGGTTCCTACCCCGGGTGTGTCAAATATTTTACACAGAAAAATATATGAAATTCTTTTTAAAATTTTCTTCACTGAAACAAGGCCAAGAATTCTGAAATTTGGCATGAAGCATTGCCCAGTAGACCTCTACCAAGACTGTTTAAACCTAGCCACTGGGCTCATTTTTATTGCACCATGGTGGTAAGATGTTTTGCATACAAACTATAAAAAAAACTTTTTATAAGGCATGTTGTTAAGTTTTCTGGAATGTGCTTTCAAGTATCGTCTCGTATGGTGTCCGTCATTCGTCGTCGATTTTTAAATTTAAACATGTCCTTCTTAACCACTGGCTTAGAGTCAATCAAACTTTGCAGATATGTTCCTTGCATAGAGATCTATCAATTTGTTTGAAAAAACGAATTCCATCAAGAACTCTGATTGCTATGGCAACAGAAAGGAAAACCACAAGGCCTAGGGCTAAGATTTTATCCATGAACATCATCTAGAGGTCTTCGAAGAGTACTAAGATTATTTAAATTATGTCCCTGGGACCTCTTTATTTTACATATTATGGAAAAACTTAAAAAGTCTTCTTGTCTAAAACCACAACGCCTAGATTTTTAGATATTTTGCAAGGAGCATCGTCTAGATGTATCAGTATTTCATAGAGATTCCTGAAATAATGGGCTTTGGATCATTACCGTCCCAAACTCTTTGATTCATTTTATTCCAAACAGGCTTATTTGGCGAAGAATTTAAAAATCGTCTTGCCTTAGAGCTCAATTATTTTGAATCTTGCATTGTCAGTCGGACCTCTACCAAATTTGTTCAAACTATGCCAAACGTATCAAAAGTTCCCGGCACGTGGATCTTATTTGTATAATACCTGTAATATCTTTAATATGTGTAAATCTCCTTGCAGAAACCGAGTACTCGGATAATCACGAATCCGACCAGAAAATCGAGTACGAATATTCGTCAATGCTGAAATCGTTGGATCGCGATCTTTTTCTTTAATCTGGAACATGTAGTTTTTCACTTAATGAATAGGGAAAACGAGCTGCAAAGTGAATTTAAACAATGATTTGCATGTATGTTTTACAAACACTTAACGGCTGAGTCCGGAAGTAAACAAATATATTGCATAGCTACCAGTGACGTTAGATCCGAATACAAACGTCATCAACTTGCGTTACCAATTAACTATACATCTTTTAATAATCAAATGACTTAATTAATCAAAGAAATCAAACATAATTATAAATAACGTCGTTCAAAATTCGAATGTACCGAATCGGTCCTAGCTCTGCTGATTAACGTCATTTGTTTTTCTGTAGAAATAGCTGATTGCAGCAAATGTGCTGTTTAAAATAATGATACATATATGTTACTAGCAACATGTCTGATGCTGCTTTTCGTAGTGCAGTATGAAGAGCTGCAATAAAACTGTCTTAATTTTGTAACATTTTTTTCTGTTTAATTTTGATTATTATATGCTCTTTTGAAATACTGATTCGTCAATCGTGGTTCGATTTCTGAATCGTAACTGATAAATCGTGGATCTGATCGGATCGTCACTTGCCCAACGATCCACAGCCCTAGAAAAAAGTGAATTCACTGATGGAAACAATTGTAAAAAATTAAACTGGTAAAACCAGGTAACCTTAACTAGTCTTTCAAGTGTCGAAGTACGTAACCGTCTTATTTTGGAAGCAAAACGTATTGCAAACCAGCAGCTTGCTAAAATTCTTTTTACCTGTAACTAAACATAAAGACGTTACATCTAAATTTCACAAACACTTTCAATCATTTTAGAAAAGCAACTCTGATGGAACTACCATGTCAACTTGACTTAATGAGGTAGGTAAAGGGGATGAAAATACGATTTTGAAACTTTCCAGGTGCTTATTTCGGACCTTGCAAAACCTAGTAGGACAGGTTATCAAGATGAAAAAGTTGCAGTATTGGTAAAATCTATTGTTGCCACTAGATCAGATCAAGGTTCTGTTAATCCATCGTTCAATGACAAATTCCAGGTGTTTAGAGAGAATCTGTTGAAAGGATGGATGAAATGTCAGGTAATGTAAGAATTTTTTTTTTTTCAAAATGTATATTTCTGTTAACATGGGCACAGAAGTAGTCTTCAACACAGTTTGAAAGAAAAACTGTTATTTCTCAGGGTCGTCCTCCCTATTATTCAGTAAAGCAGATGGTGGTATTTCAAGATTAGTAAGAATCGCTAGCAAAGTTTTAACTGCTCATGGCTGTGAAAAGCCAAAGGAAGGTGGACACTTTTCAACATATCTTCAAGATAAAAGTTTACAAAATAAATTCGAAACTTTAAGATGACAACGTTTAAATCATCTTGACGTTGCAGCTGGAGCAACCTTTTACCATTTATGTGACATTCAAAATTTCTTCCAAAAATGGACTGGCCCAAATAATTTACTTAAAAGTGGTGCCTTTGATTCAAAGGAACCTGTTATAGCCGGAATTCGAGCTCTTAGACTGATCGACAGAATCATCCCAGGTCCTTTGTAGAGCATCATGGAGACAGTCCAGTGTGCACTTTCATTAAATCCATCAGCTCAAGTTGAATCTTGAATCCTGATCCAAGAAACCTTCCTCTTTATTTTTTGGATAAACTCTATTTGGCAATAGTGATACAGAAATTCACAAGGATTGCTTCTGTGAGACTCTTTCACTCTTGAAAGACACAAGAGGCCTTTACTCACATGGCACTTGAAATCTGTCTTGGGTCGATGTATCTAATACTAGAACACCAGGCTAAAGAGCAGCTACCAGGCGGTAAATATTGGAACTTGGAATAATCGAAAGTCGCAGAGACCAATACAGTGTATTAGCGTGACTTTGCTCAACTTGACATGTTGATGCGTGTAAAACCTAATGTGTCAAATGTCACATTTGAGTCTATAATGTTGTGGAGCAACAATAAACCATCAGCCTGGCTTAACTCACTCTCAGAAAATGAAAGGTGTCAGGTTCTTTTTGGAGCCGTACATCTGCTCCAATCATACAAGCTAGACAGAGACAACTGTTTACCTGTTAGTTAGAAAATTTAAGACAAAGACACGAGAAAAAAGCAAAACAAGAGGAAAAACACATAAAAGTAAGGTAAAAGTAACACAAAGTTTAACAGCATTGGGGGGGATTATGGTTTACTTTAGATCAGATAGATCAGGACTGTGAGTCATGTGAAAGTGAAGTAAAAATCAGAGATGCTGTTGTTACTCAGCTTCAGTTAAGGAAGTCTGTTCTAAACAGCAATGGGCCAAAACATCTGTTTCATCAGTCAAACAAAGGTATGACTTTTTCTGTACAAGATTAATAATCTGAGAGCCGTAATAGAAATAAATCAAGATGAAATTACGCCCGGGTGTGTTGAACCAAAACGGTTCTACATGAACACAGAACAAGCTCAGAATGATATTCAGTACTTAAAGAGATAAAAAATATAATAAAACCGTAAAAAGAGTTTGATCACTCAACAAAAGGAGTTACCCCCAAATTTTCTGTCAAACCTCAACAGTTTAGTAGGTAAGCGAGTTAAGTATAAATGCAGAGACCCAGTTATATTACAGAAATAGTTGAGTGGTTTCGAGGTACAGTGAAAAACGTAAAATGCCAAAATGAAAATCCATTAAAAATATAGTTGACTATTCACTATGATGATGACAGTGACGATGACTGGTGTTTCCAAATACTAACAGACATGTAGAATGGTGACTTAATAATTACTTGAAGGTTTAGTCAACGTAACTTCACTTTTGGTCCTTAATAATAATTCTTGTTCCTCACTGATGATGTTTATTATATCAGTTTAATAAATATTGAATTGTCAAGTAAACTAGCGCAACATAATACTGTATTTGCCCCATCTCACTAAGTCATCCTCCATGTATAAGCATTTAGAAATGATAAGATAAATTACAACTTAGGAGATTTTCCCCCAGTATTTATATTGTTCTTTAAAAATAAGAAAAGTTAGCAATTACTGTATAGCTCACACTTGTATGACTCCATGTTCTGTGACCAGTAGTATATTTTAAATCATGCACTGAATTACAAACTTTTTTTCTATGGGCACTATGGTTATGTATCATCGTTTCCAAAGATAAAGTGAAGTGCATCTTGACAGGATTTCAGCAATGTTTCCAAAACAAAAGTTAAAACTTCTACTTGTATTGGATAGGCTTACTTAGTTCGCGTTTGGACTGGCCAGACAGCTTGAGTCATCTCTTCCATTCCATCTTGAAATTCAATCTTAATTTTGAATTCATGGTAAACGTGACAACGCTGATATTTTCTGAGATGTATTTGACTGTCAGCAATATTGAATTTTTTCAGTTTACTAAATAACCTTCTGAGATATTCTAAAAGAGATTCTTTTTTTTTCTTTTTTACTATCAAGCAGTTGTTTCTGTGAATGTTTAGCAGTGAAAGTACAAAGAATTTTATTATAGCAGGTTGGAGCTGGGAATCCTATCACTCTAGTTGTTTGTTCATCATTAAACATAACAAGAATGTAATGCTTTCAATTGTTTATAGTTACTTTTCCAAGTAGAAATATGATGGTTCCAATGGAAATGGTTGTCTTGTATTTAAACTATTAAATTATATTTACTGTGGTCTTTAATAATTATTTACCTTTGTGTCGACTGTGCATGGCCACCGCCATTGACTTATGTTGCGTGTATGTATTTTGTTGTTCAAAGGCCATTTTGGCCTTAACAATGTATTTATTTTTGTATTTCTAACGGAAATAAACATGTCTTATCTTATCTTATATGGCATTTACACGAGTAAATCCTAAAGGCAAAATGTTACAAGAACATTTCTAAACTTACTCTTGTCTGTGATGTTAATGTTGCAGTATTTTCTTTGTCACGTAACAGAACTATTTTTGTTGCAGTGGAGAAATCTTGATTCTTTTTAAATTTTAGTAAAAGAGGAATTTATCTTTAATTTCATGTAAGTTAACCCCAAATTAGATGGTGCCTGCTACGTTTTACAGCATGTGGAATGTTAATCATTTAACACTGTAGTCCTTTGCGACCTTTACAACCTTCCAACCTGTAAGGAAATCAAGCGGTTGGCGAAAATTCGTCGACTGCATTGGTAATTGCCAGAAATGTTTCCAGATAATTATTGCAGTAATTTCAGAGTCAGAATGGCCTCATCTGCTATACCTTTTGGTAAAATGGGGTGTTAATTATTGATTCTCTTGTTTTTGTTTTTTCTTGCTGAAGAAGAAACAAGAGGCCCGAAGACAAACACTGGTATCCGTCTCCCATCAAACCGTGGATTCATGGATGATGTGACTGTCACCACTGAAACCTATGCACAAGCAAGGTGGATGCTAAAGGCCCTGGGGGAGACAGTGACATGGGCTAGAATGAGGTTCAAACCGGCAAAATCAAAATGCCTGGTGATAAGGAAAGGGAAAGCCATTGACAGCTGTAAGCTTTGTATCCAACCTGAAGAAATATCTTCCCAGACTGGAAAACCTACAAAGTGCTTGGGAAATTGGTTTGATGCCTCACTATCAGACAAGAGCTCACATAGAAAGTTACTTCAACAAGTAGAGCAAGGACTTTGGAAGATTGACAAGTCCGATCTTCAAGGAAAATTCAAAGCTTAGATATTCCAACACGGTCTACTACCAAGACTCATATGGCTACTGAGGGTAAATGATATACCCGTCAATACTGTTGAAAAGGCAGAGAAATTAGTCAGCAAGCATCTGAGGTTACCATCGGACTCTATGGAAGCTCCAACAAACTAACAAACTCCAGATGCCCTTTAGCTCAGTAGTAGAAGAGTTCAAAGTTGCCAAAGCTCGTCTACCACTCACTCTCCGCGACTCAGCAGATGATAAGCTCAGTGGTGCAGGTATCCAACTGCGAAAAGGAAGAAAATTGTCCGCAACAAGTGCAGTAAGCCATGCAGAGAGCAATCTCCGCCACTAAGACATAGTGGGTGCAACTAACATAGGTCGAGAAGGCCTTGGAACAAGACAAAGACAGAGGTGGATACATGCTAATAAGGCAGAAAAAAGAGCCTTAGTGCAAGGAGAAATCAGGAAAATGGGAGATCATGAACGATCAGCTAAGGCAGTACAACTCGGTCAACAAGGACATAGGACCAGATGGAGCTTCACAGAAAAGAAACTAACATGGCAGGAACTGTGGACCTATGAACCACTTCAGTTAAGTTTCCTGGGTTTCCTTTAAGTTGAAAACTGGGTTAATACTACAAAATATAGATCTAATGATTTCAAACATGAATCACTTCGATCTAGACCTATCTAAAAAATAAAGAATTAAAAAGTTAGAATAAAAATCGATCTACTCTACCAAGCAAGGTTGTTTAGGCCTTAAGAAGAGAAAAAAGCACAAAAGTCATTATTTTCCACCGACAAAATATCACATATCTCAAAAAGTGCTATCATTATGTAACTGGTCTCATTGTAAAGGTCTATAGCCCTGGTATTAGAATAATTCAAAATATAAGCTACTTTTAGACATACAAAAACCCACTTCAACCTCCTAACATTTGCTAATCACTAAATAGAATCTACCTAGATCTACTTTATGTATCAATCATTAATTCCGATTTATATTTTTTTTACCCGTAGTACCCGTTGATTACCTGACAATCAATCATCAATCCAGTTTTCCTTTGAAACCCTAAGATATATTTATCTTTCCATGCAATAATTGACTATTTCTTATGGCTATGCAGCACATTCAGTAACTAGACAAGATGACGTCAACTGGTAATGTCATGTGACGTACATGTTGACGTCATCTTGTTTACAATACACTGTCACAACCGTTAGTATTATTAACTCTATAGCAATAATAGGATACTACGTCATTGCGCACCTGTTTTATGCTCTCTCGCGGATCAACCATCCGTCGCTTGAAAAGTAAAATGGTTTTTTTCAATAAGAAATCTGTAGAGTTGCAAAAAGTCATGTTGTGCACCGAAGCTTGGCTGATACTACTACTTCCATTACTTATATTGTTATTTGATGTAGGATCTATTTTTGACGAAGGGGAATCAAATGTGCTTTTATCATGCACGTCTGGCTTGTAGACTGTAGTTTGGTATTTAAATCTGCATTCAAAATGCATATCATATCTAACCTGCATTTGGGGATTCAGATGTACAATCAAAATTGTAGATGGGGATTCTAGCTTGTAAATGTGGATACAAAAGTGCATTCGAGAATGCACATCTAGCTTGTATTTGGGGATTCACATTGAAGTGCATTTGAAATGCATATCTAGCTCATAGATGGGGATTCAGTAATTTGGGACTCAAATGTTCATTCAAAAATGCACATCTAGCTTGTAGTAAGGAATTCAAATGTGCATTCAAAATGCACAGCAAGCTTGTAGATGGAAATTTAAATGCGTAATAAATATAATTTTTTGCTCTTGAATCACTCACAACAGAAGGGCTACCATTTCATTCATCTTTATTGTTAAACACCACCAATTTAGTGTTGTCGGGAGCAAGTCAATTTTTGTCTAATGTCTTTGCGGAGCTTTATTATGACAAAGCTGTCTGCTTGATTTAAATTCTGAAATTTTGTTTTACTTTAAAACAAGTCAGCTATTGAAGAACAAATTGAAATTAGGCATAAGTGTCCCGAAAATTTCTTTGCTGTTTTTTTTTCTTTTTTTTTTCTTTTTTTTTTTTTTTTTTGTCGTTTAGAAATAAATAGGAAATTTTGACCGGTTGGAATAAAACATATCGATGTGACAGGGATGATCTCCTTCGAAGAGGTTTACCGGAAAAATGAATGGTCATACTTTGAAATATCGAAAGGACATTGATTCTATTGATTACTTCTTTCCAGAAATCTAATGTAACATTTTCAAATGCAAATAAAATGAGATTGGGGGTTAATGCTACAATGCAAAACTGTAGGATTTTATTTAGTTGTGTGTATCCTAAAGAACTATCATCTGGCACTGACTGATAAGTAATGTTTTAATTTCATTAAAAAAAATCAAAAACACAGTCCCTCAGAAGGTTATTTTACTAAATTTAGATAGGTTTTTAGAATCATTTAGCCGAAATTCGATTAAAATAGAGTGTCTGATAGACTGTAATGGCTGCTTTGGTCATGTTTTCCTACTAGACCGTAATACAGATATATGAAAATGACCCTGTTTGATTGCATATGTCACGCATAATACGCATAAATAATTATTTCTTTGGCCATCGTTATATATTGAAGACTGTTTTTTTTTCGGAAAATAAGGGGATAATTTGAAAAAGGAAATTTGGCCTCCGTGTTGCTGTAGTGTTGAAAATGGTCCAATTATTTATGTGTTTTCATCTAAATTTAGCTTTTATACACGGAAAATAGTGTTTGCAAAGAAAAATATATCAGTCATATTGTCAAATCGCAGAAAATACTGGAAATTGCCATAGATATAAAATATATCTTCAGCTTTCCGTTGTAAGAAACAAACCACATAATATACAGAATTCAGTTTAAAAATACTATACAAATGTTATTGCAGGTATTGATTTAAAACAAAAACGACCACGACGAGACTCGAACTCGCAATCTTCTGATTCGAAGTCAGACGCCTTATCCATTAGGCCACGCGGCCGCTGCATTTGAGGTTAAAAAAAAAAGACACTGTTGGTATATATTTAAAAAAACTGCATATAACAGCTGCACTTTTAGTTATTTACGGTCGAAACAATATAAGAACATCAACAGTTACGTAAAAAAAGTTTTGGACACTGATAACGACATATACAGCTTTTATGGTTTTAACCGTATGACCTTTATAAAAAAATGCACGTATGTTTTAGAATTACATAATATGCAATTGTTAAACTCATTAAAGTCAAAGACGTTTACAGGACATGCTGCCCTGCCATTTAAACGTAGCTTTTTATAAGGCGCAATCGTTTTATTCTTTGCCCAGACAAATGCTGTAATTGTCTCTCATAGGGAGATAAGATAATAGAAAACCCTCGATCTCAGGCAAAGTAAGACTGTTGCCTAAAAGTAAAGGTTATTATAATCCTAAAGTGACAATGACTTTCAACACACACTTATATATGACATAGACACAGTCCCCTTCATGAGAAGGCAGTCGCAAGATAAGTTAAAACATTTACCTGTCTCCGTGATCGATAGGCTTTAACTTTTATGAGTGTTTAAACTGACCAAAATGAATGACAGTCAAGATAAATACTGAAAACATTGAATGTTCAGGAATTAAGTAAATTACAAGTAACAACGACTTCTGTCACTGATAGATAGCAGTTTTCAGCTGAACTCAGTGAGAAGTCTTTTTCATCTAGCACTGGTATACAGAAGTAGCAGCTTCTTTCACTATTAGTTTTGAAAAGACTGGTTTCAGTTGCAAAGGTTGGATGATACTTGCTGTTACAAAGAAAGAGAAGGGACAAAGTCTCGCAATCATAGGGTTGTTAACGGTTGTGAAATTAACATATTGGCAAGACTGTCCAAGGTACTAGAGACTAAACCGACCATTGGTGTCAGAGTGGAGGCAGACACACTCGGAGCTGGTACAGCTGGAACATGAACTGGTGAATTGTGGGCATGTACGAGGAGTCTTCATACATGCACTGCTGGCAAAGACATAAAAATGGCAGTGAAAGGTGCTTCGAACTTGTTTATTGGCACATCTTTCACTAGTTATGGGAGCAACAGTCCTACAATCTCATCATCAACATCATCGGCGTTAATATCATCCTGCTCTTTAAAAGTGTACCCTCGATTCATCTTTTGTCATCAAGAACATATCGACCTCCCCTATGAATCGTAGGTTCTCGCTTCCTTTCAGGACCTGACTGTGGTCTATTCTCCCATTCTCTCTCTATCCTGGACTTCATCACGATGTCTCCTGTAGCGACTTATGTGATTCACTAGGAAACAGCACCCGGTCAAAGGGAACATAATGTTTCAGAATGTGCGCTACTGTCCTTCCCTTCCGGACAACCTAGAAACATCACTTGCATTGGTAAACAGATTTTCCTTGAACTTGGGGTCTAAAAACTGAGAATATTATAACTTTCTGACAAAATGTTTTTGGATTTAGAGATACCGTTGCTGAACTTGCATCGTAAGTTTTAGGTTTTCTCCTTGGTAAGCAGCGTCGTGGAACTTTTAGTATATCTGTGTTCAAATTCATATCAGTCTTTTCCCAGAAAAACACTTGATATTTGTTCATTCTTACCTAACATCGCAATGCAATTTCTTACTGATTAGTAGTTAATTCAATAGCAAAATTAGTAAAAGTTAAGTTAGATTGTTTTAATGTTCTCCAGCTGTTTGTCCAGATAACTATAAGCAGTGAAATATAATCATGACTGATAGCTCTTCATCAACATCACACACTAGAGTTCCTGTTGTTAAAGTGTAATTTTGTAGTGTTAGTCATCACAAATATGTGTTTAGTAATATGGTTGATAAATACAGCCAGTGGCTAGGTTTCTACACACAGTTAGTTTTTGTTTGTTTGTTGTTGTTTTTTTCTAGTTTTTTGCATGTCCAGGTAACTTTATGATAAAGATAAAAATGTACAGTGGCAAATGACGAAATTACAAAAGTAACATGAATATTACAATTTGTTACAGTCAAAATTAGAATTAATTACTCAATGTATTCTTTAAGTAAAATATTGTGTGCGAATGTGCCTTTAAAATAAATGCATTCACATGTTGTTTTATTATAAAAAAAGTCGTGAAATGTTTATTAAACAAAATTTTGGACATCGTATAGGCATTAAGAAAATAGGGGCATGGTCGGAAAAGAATGCCTCATAGGTAGGCTGAAAAAAAAACGTGTACGTATTGTTACTGTGGTATTACTGTTGCACGTCTTTCTGTAGTCATGTAGATCTTTGTTACTGTGGTATTCTATGGCACGTCTTTCTGTAGTCATGTAGATCTTTGTTACTGTGGTATTCTATGGCACGTCTTTCTGTAGTCATGTAGATCTTTGTTACTGTGGTATTCTATGGCACGTCTTTCTGTAGTCATGTAGATCTTTGTTACTGTGGTATTAGTGTTGCACTTCTTTCTGTAGTCATGTAGATCTTTGTTACTGTGGTATTCTATGGCACGTCTTTCTGTAGTCATGTAGATCTTTGTTACTGTGGTATTACTGTGGCACTTCTTTCTGTAGTCATGTAGATCTTTGTTACTGTGGTATTCTATGGCACGTCTTTCTGTAGTCATGTAGATCTTTGTTACTGTGGTATTAGTGTTGCACTTCTTTCTGTAGTCATGTAGATCTTTGTTACTGTGGTATTACTGTGGCACGTCTTTCTGTAGTCAAGTAGATCTTTGTTACTGTGGTATTACTGTTGCACGTCTTTCTGTAGTCATGTAGATCTTTTTTACTGTGGTATTAGTGTTGCACTTCTTTCTGTAGTCATGTAGATCTTTGTTACTGTGGTATTACTGTTGCACGTCTTTCTGTAGTCATGTAGATCTTTGTTACTGACAAATTGAAATTAGGCATAAGTGTGCCGGAATTTTTTTTGCTGTTTATTTCTGTCGTTTAGAAATAATATGGGAAATTTTGACCGGTTGGAATAAAACTTATCGATGTGACAGGAATGATCGAAGAGGTTTACCGGAAAAAATGAATGGTCATACTTTGAAATATCGAAAGGACATTGATTCTATTGATTACTTCTTTCCAGAAATCAAATGTAACATTTTCAAATGCAAATAAAATGAGATTGGGGCTTGATGCTACAATGAAAAACTGTAGGATTTTATTCAGTTGTGTGTATCCTAAAGAACTATCATCTGGCACTGACTGATAAGTAATGTTTTAATTTCATTAAAAAAATCAAAAACACAGTCCCTCAAAAGGTTATTTTACTAAATTTAAATAAGTTTTTATAATCATTTAGCCGAATTTCGATTAAAATAGAGTGTATGATAGACTGTAATGGCTGCTTTGGTCATGTTTTCCTACTAGACCGTAATACAGATATATGAAAATGACCCTGTTTTATTGCATATGTCACGCATAAAACGCATAAATAATTATTTCTTTGGCCATCGTGATATATTGAAGACTGTTTTTTTCCGGAAAATAAGGGGATAATTTGAAAAGGAAATTTAGCCTCTGTGTTGCTCTAGTGTTGAAAATGGTCCAATTATTTATGTGTTTTCATCTAGATTTAGCTTTTATATACGGAAAATAGTGTTTGCAAAGAAAAATGTATCAGTCATATTGTGAAATCGCAGAAAATACTGGAAATTGCCATAGATATAAAATATATCTTCAGCTTTCCGTTGTAAGAAACAAACCACAAAATATACAGAATTCAGTTTAAAAATAGTATACAAATGTTATTGCAGGTATTGATTTAAAACCAAAACGACCACGACGAGACTCGAACTCGCAATCTTCTGATTCGAAGTCAGACGCCTTATCCATTAGGCCACGCGGTCACTGCATTTGAGGTGAAAAAGACACTGTTGGTATATATTTTAAAAAACCTGCATATAACAGCTGCACTTTTAGTTATATACGGTTGAAACAATATAAGAACACCAAAAGTTATGTAAAATAAGTTTTGGACACTGATAACGACATATACAGCTTCCATGTTTTTTTTTCCGTATAACCCTTATAAAAAATACACAGTTGTTTCAGAATTACATAAAATGCAATTGTTAAACTCATTAAAGTCAAAGACGTTTACAGGAAATGTTGCCCTGCCATTCAAACGTTGCTTTTTATAAGGCGCAATCGTTCTATCGTTCTATTCTTTGCCCAGACAAATGCTGTAATTGTCTCTCATAGGGAGATAAGATAATAGAAAACCCTCGATCTCAGGCAAAGTAAGACTGTTGCCTAAAAGTAAAGGTTATTATAATCCTAAAGTGACAATGACTTTCAACACACACTTATGTATGACTTAGACCGATCCACAGCCCCCTTCATCTGGAGGCAGTCGCAAGATAAGTTTAAACATTTACCTGTCTCCGTGATCAATATGCTTTAAGTTTTATGAGTGTTTAAACTGACCAAAATGAATGACAGTCAAAATAAATACTGAAAACATTGAATGTTCAGGAATTAAGTAAATTACAAGTAACAACGACTTCTGTCAATGATAGATAGCAGTTTTCAGCTGAACTCAGTGAGAAGTCTTTTTCATCTAGCACTGGTATACAGAAGTAGCAGCTTCTTTCACCATTAGTTTTGAAAAGACTAGTTTCAATTGAAAAGGTTGGATGATACTTGCTGTTACTAAGAAAGAGAAGGAACAAAGTCTCGCAATCATAGGGTTGTTAACGGTTGTGAAATTAACAGATTGGCAAGACTGTCCAAGGTACTAGAGACTAAACCGACCATTGGTGTCAGAGTGGAGGCAGACACACTCGGAGCTGGTACAGCTGGAACATGAACTGGTGAATTGTGGGCAGGTACAAGGAGTCTTCATACATGCACTGCTGGCAAAGACATAAAAATGGCAGTGAAAGGTGCTTCGAACTTGTTTATTGGCACATCTTTCACCAGTTATGGGAGCAACAGTCCTACAAACTCATCATCAACATCATCGGCGTTAATATCATCCTGCTCTTTAAAAGTGTACCCTCGATTCATCTTTTGTCATCAAGAACATATCGACCTCCCCTATGAATCGTAGGTTCTCGCTTTGTTTCAGGACCTGACTGTGGTCTATTCTCCCATTCTCTCTCAATCCTGGACTTCATCACGATGTCTCCTGTAGCGACTTATGTGATTCACTAGGAAACGGCACCCGGTCAAAGGGAACATAATGTTTCAGAATGTGCGCTACTGTCCTTCCTTTCCGGACTACCTAGAAACATCACTTGCATTGGTAAACAGATTTTCCTTGAACTTGGGGTCTAAAAACTGAGAACATTATAACTTTCTGACAAAATGTTTTTGGATTTAGAGATACCGTTGCTGAACTTGCATCGTAAGTTTTAGGTTTTCTCCTTGGTTAGCAGTGTCGTGAAACTTTTAGTATATCTGTGTTCAAATTCATGTCAGTCTTTTCCCAGAAAAACACTTGATATTTGTTCATTCTTACCTAACATCGCAATGCAATTTCTTACTGATTAGTAGTTAATTCAATAGCAAAATTAGTAATAGTTAAGTTAGATTGTTTTAATGTTTTCCAGCTGTTTGGATAACTATAAGCAGTGAAATGTAATCATGACTGTAAGCTCTTCATCAACATCGCATACTAGAGTTCCTGTTGTAAAAGTGTAATTTTGTAGTGTTAGTCTTCACAAATATGTGTTTAGTAATATGGTTGATAAATACAGCCAGTGTCTTGGTTTCTACACACAGTTTAGTTTTTGTTTGTTTTTTTTCTATTTTCTGCATAACCAGGTAACTTTATGATAAAGATAAAAATGTACAGTGGCAAATGACGAAATTACAAAAGTAACATGAATATTACAATTTGTTACAGTCAAAATTAGAATTAATTACTCAATGTATTCTTTAAGTAAAATATTGTGTGCGAATCGATTTTTCTTCAGTATCTAATGTCACTTTGAACACTAATATGCCTTTAGAATAAATGCATTCACATGTTGTTTTATTATCAAAAGAGTCGCGAAATGTTTATTAAACAAATTTTTGGACATCGTATAGGCATTAAGCAAATAGGGGCATGGTCGGAAAAGAATGCCTCATAGGTAGGCTGAAAAAAAAAACGTGTACGTATTGTTACTGTGGTATTACTGTTGCACGTCTTTCTGTAGTCATGTAGATCTTTGTTACTGTGGTATTACTGTGGCACGTCTTTCTGTAGTCAGGTAGATCTTTGTTACTGTGGTATTACTGTGGAACGTCTTTCTGTAGTCATGTAGATCTTTGTTACTGTGGTATTACTGTGGCACGTCTTTCTGTAGTCATGTAGATCTTTGTTACTATGGTATTACTGTGGCACGTCTTTCTGTAGTCATGTACATCTTTGTTACTGTGGTATTACTGTGGAACGTCTTTCTGTAGTCATGTACATCTTTGTTACTGTTGTATTACTGTGGCACGTCTTTCTGTAGTCATGTAGATCTTTGTTGTTCTCATTGTTGAAAAGAGACGGAGCGATCGAAGCTAGAGATAATCCTACAGAAACAGATCAAAAAACGTCCACAAGTTTAAACGTCCCCAAGTAAAAACGTCTACACTTTTGAACTAAACATCTCCAACCTTTTCAAAACGTCCTCAATATCAAATGAAAAATTCAGAATGTCCCCACTTTTGTCAAAATGTACCTGTATGAGGTCAAAAGGTGCCTAGTTGAGATCAAAATGTCTCCTCTTTTGTTCAAAATGTCCTTACTTACTGTGTGCTACGATGCAATTTTAACCTCAAAATAATTAAGTTTTAGAAATGTTAAAACATCGAATACAAATAATTAGAAACTGAATAATTTGTACCTTTTATTCTTTACACATACTGAAATTATAATTTTTTTTTCAATAATGGAAACGATTATGACACTTAATTTAACTAAACAAACATGTTATATACATCTTCATTGAACAAAATAAAAAAAAATCAGCAGTTACAAATGATGCATCATGAGACAAGAACAAATGAGTATGAAAAAAACTGACATTCGAAAATTACAGGTAGGGAAATATTTTTCAGTAATGTGATAAATTCGTTCAATGAAATAAGAAACCGTGAGATATATGGGACTTTGGTTTTAAAGTCTCATCCGAAAGACAGTTTTCACTCGAATTTCAATAATTTAAGTTTACAAATAGTTTCGCATATACATTCAAAATGAAAAGCAAAATCTTAAAAAAACAAAGCTTGTAATGAATAAATATAGAACATATCTTTCCACAGGATTCATTTTGTAATCCATATACCATACCTGTTGTATTAGTATTTAATGTATGTAAAGGTTTCTTTTACATAATTGTGGGGTGTTTTGAATAAAATTGAGAAGGTTTTGACCAAAAGCTGGACATTATTTTTTTTCTATTCAGCCTCTTACTTTTACAAAACTTTTGCGTAAAACCCTTACGGGTATGCTTTAGTCATACGAATACAACCTATTAAGAATGTAAATGTAAAGTGGGTGACACGCTTATTCTCTACAGAATGGTGGTAAATCGTTTGTTTCTAGGTAGAATGTTCCTGTTGGGTGTACAGTGGCATTACCAGAATGAAAGCCCATTATTGCACAATTAGATGAACAATAAACGTTACAACCAGCCCGCGCTGTAATATTTGATAGGGGACAAGGGGTGGACTGGAACAAACACGCTGACAGTATGGACTCTACGTAAAGTTCCGGGGCTCGTGCGTGATTACAGCTCGCTGCAATGAAAAATGATCAAAGACTTAACAGTACTCTATAAAACATGCACTAAATCTATTAATACACAATATTACATTATTTAACGATATTGCTTAAATTGTCACTTATTACATAATCTATACTTTTCTGTTATAATAAGAATAACTTTGTTAGGATAAATTGCTCCAGCAAATCATTTATCAAGTTTAATGTGTGACTGAGTTTATGAAATAAAAGTGAACATTTTGAAACCTTCCCAGAACTTTAAAAAAGGTTTTTGATCTATCTTAGTAAAGATTAAATGTAAGTAATGCTTTTCTTGAAAACATACATGCATCGTTGCAGCCGGGCTGTCGTACACAATAGTTCGGATAAAAGTCAGCGTGCCCTATAGGCAGTAACAGTCCTTTTCCAGCTGTGTAAATAGCACAATTGACACGTTTAAACATAGAAATTCTAATTTTTAATCAGTTTCTTTTTTCTTTTAGTTTTTTCGTTTGTTTATGTATTTGATTATTTATTTATTTGCCTTTTCTTTCGTGCCTTTTTTGTTGTCTAATATTAAAAGATAAACCAATTTAACACGCAGACACATTAACATTATTTTACTCTTTGTAAATGAACAATATAATTTAATATTACAGAAGTGAATGTATATAATCATACTGTTTATAGTTATATGTAAAAAATTAATAGGTCGGTCTGCCGAAAAAATGAAATTGGATTTTTGCAATTTCTTGATTTTATAAAAGACCACGGTGTTAACAAAACCTTGGTTACTAGATCATTCCACAAAATTATAGCAGAAGATTTTATTGACTTAAACTATGTTAGAAAGCGCAGAAAACTGAAAAAAAAGTTTTAATATGAAATTTCAAATAGTTCTTACATCCATTTACCACGCAGTCCGTGTGTATGACGTCAACAAATGAAGCGTCTGTTTTGTCCAGTTTTAGACGCTTCTTACCATCGCCAGCAAAACCTAAACTTGCTGGGTCTAAACCTTAAAAATAAGATGGCGTATATATGTAATGGTTCTAATGTAAGAAACCTACTTGCAATTCTAAATTAACAGAAACTGTTAAATTTTACATACTAAACCAGTATTATTAACACGGGGGGACCATTGCCGACTGTTATGCAAAACTGGGCCATGTGGCTTGGTAGTTACATGATCAAAGATATGTTTCCTATTTACAGCGGTTCTTCAGTTAATACATATTCTATTTGCAAATTATCTATCTTGCAGGATATTGTAATCTTCAAAGAAGAAATGCATGATAGAAACTACATTTAAGACAGATAAGGAGATTTTTTGATAACCATCCAGTATTTAAAGGCAAAAGAAAATATATTGCATACGTATTTTGAAGCATTGTTGTCATAGCAACATTATGAAGTCAAATATGCAAAACAGTTTATAAAGGTATTGTCAAACGCGCACGTGCCCTTATGCACTGTTTGTTTAACATTTATTATATTTCTTATACTGTTTGAAGTCGTAATTCCGGCCGGGTCATAATTATTCGGCTGCATTTTTATACATCTCTTGGATGTCATAGACGTCTTACTAAATGACCATCTAGAACTTCTGCCTCATAAAGTAAATTTCTGTAATATCCTGTTAGGAAAATAAGCGAACAAAAGAAATATTTCTATAGTTTCGGCACTTCTCAAATATTGGTTTTCAGGCCCATGAGTAAACCGATGAGTTAAAAGATTTTGAAGAGATCTTGGAAACTTAAGCGGCAAGTATCTCCTGAAATCAATTTTCTATTAAGAAGTTTTTTCTTAGTTCTTCTTGTGTTTATTTACTGTTTATTATCTTAAAGAACAAAACCTTGGTTTTTAAAAAGGTGGCGAATATATTTAAGACACTTGACAGTAAAGTGTGTATACTTTAGTTAGAGATTTTAAAGTATTTTATATATAAGGAAAAGTACAGTAAACAAAGCTTTGAAAATCGTCGTGTTAATAAAGAATTTTAATTTACTGGTTAATTATTTTAAAACATCATCACAGAATGAAACGGCTAAAAAAGTTTCCAAATTGACCGGAATTGTGACCACAACCAGTACAAGAAACATTAAATATAATGCTAGAAAGATGTTACGCGTACGTACATAATGTATATAATTTTGAGTGTCTGTCTGTGTGTATTGTGTAAGTGTGAAGCTAAAATGAATAATAAACATGCATCATATTCTATAATTAATCTATTGTTTAAAAAGGCTATATTGTAAATAAGATATATATATATGTTTCATGTATAAACTTAATATGTCACCTTCTTTAAATAAAGATGTTATTATTATTATTGTTATTATGAAAAGCCTCTCTACATAACGAACAGTTTTGAAGGAAAGATTTTGAGAAATATGACAAAGGACATTCAAATAATTATATGTACCTGTAATTCTTCCTAATAAATTATCAGTGCTTTTAATTTCTTCAGCAGCATATCCTGCGACATGTGCTCCAAGGCTCCAGCCTATCACGTGCATATCGCTGTAATTAGCCCCGAATTCCTTGTGCAGCACCTTCATTATATGGGCTGTAGCCGACCCAGCCACGCGACTGTTAGCAACAGCTTGAAAATAACGTCTGGAAGCACCATTACTCCAGTCTACTGTTATCACGTTAGCACCAGTCTGAAATAAAATACCTGTGACAATAACTGTTTATAACCAGTCTGCTAGTCAATGACATATTAAACTCTTTTTTTTTTCAACTGAAATATTTATCTTAAAGAAAATCACAGACGTCAATACTAAAATGAGAAGAGTACATCGAAAACAGCGGTACGGAAATAATTCACACGGGAACATAATGGAAACCAACTTTTAAATTTTAAAGGTTCCATCTGTGTAAAGGTTATTTTCCTGACTAAATTTGGCAAAACAATAAGTTTTCGATCTTTTTCTTTAAGTAAAATAATTTAAATATGCGCGTACTTCGTTTGTCGTACATTGTTATATATTATAAAATTGTACATTTGAAACTTTATAATGTAATTCTTCAAAGAAAAGGAGAGTAACACTGCATCAGCACTCAAGTGCACATACTCCATCGATAAGGGATGTAAACACTGCGTAAGAGTTCAATTATCTAGACGCCATCGAAAAGAAGAGTAACAGTCCGTAAGCGCTTATGTACACATTCACCGCCAATAACGGAAATAAGACTGCGTTAAAGTACATGTAGTATTACGCCAAAGCTTGGATCAATGCTGTGTCCATACTCCACTGATAAGGGAAATAACACTATGTAAGAGCTGTTCAAAGTACTTATCCCACCGATAAGGGAAATACCACTGCGTTTAAGTTCAAGAACACATCCAATCTAAAAAGGGGTTAGCACTTCGTAAGCGCTCATATACACATACTTCACCGATAAAACAAATAACATTTCGTTAGCGTTTAAGAACATATCCCATAGAAGAGGAGATTAGCGCTGCGAAAGCACTGAAGAATACATACACCGCCAATACAGGAAATAAACTGTGTTAAATGGGAAAGGCGAAAAGGGGATAAACACTGTGTAAGCGCTTAAGGAAACGTACCCCATGGAATAGGGAAATGACGCTGCGTTAGAGTTCAAATACATATCTTAACGAAAGGTTACCAACAATGCGTCGGCGCTCGAGTACAAATACTCCATCAAAAAGGGGATTAACATTGCGTCATTGCTCAAGTACACATACTTCACCGATAAGGGGAATGACGTTGCGTTAGGTTCAAGTACATATTCCAACGAAAAGGGGAACAATGTGTGTACGCGCTTTAGGACACATAATCCTATGATTAGAGAAATGACGCTGCGTTAGAGTTCAAGAGCATATCCTTACGAAAGGAGAAAAACACCGCATCACTTACTCCATCAAAAAGGGGATTAACACTGCGTCATCGTTCTATTTTTAAAACTTCACCAATAAGGGAAATGTAATTGTTTTGAAGTTCAAGTAAGCACCCAACGAAAACGGATCAACGCTGTTTTCGCGCATTAGGACAAATAGTCCACCGATAAGGGACATGACGCTGCGTTTGAGATAATAAAATCAACTAAAAGAGAGAATACTTAGTCAGTGTTCAAAAAAATACAAATACCCATACGAAAAGGGGATAAACGGTTAATCATTGTTGAACATACCCCTTCCCCACCCCACAAATAAAGGGATAAACACTGAGTAAGTGATTAAGTATATATGCCACATAGATATGGGGAGGTCACATTGTGTCTGCTTTCATACTCCTCCGATAAGGGGACAATACCTTAGCGTAGAAATAACAATATATATACTCGTTAATCACCGTTAACGGGAGCTCACATGGAGCTGATCAGGGTCTAGTGGTAACTCGCTGGACTGGTAACCCTGGGGTCCCGAGATCGATCCCCCGCTCCTCCACTAACATTACAAGTGTCTTTCGGATGAGACGTTAAACCGATGTCCCATGTATTAGTACTGTACACTGAGCATGCAAAAGAACCAGTGGTGTCTCTGGAAAGGGATGCTTTCTGTATCTTGCACTATCCCCCACAACATAAAGTAAATAATCTCTGCAGGGGGGCGTTGGTCATATGGGCAACCGGTACCGACGATAAATAAACTCAAATAGATAGATTTAGATAGGAGATCACGTATATACACTAAAATACCTACGGCAGCAAGAATTCTGTTTTTGGCTTTAATGATCCAGTCCTGGTAGTGGTAACCATGCCAGCCGTGGGTGATAAAAACAGTTCGTGCTCTGCTGTCGAACAGTGTGTTGTTGTCAGGGATAAAACTTGACGACTCGTTCCCAATTGAGGCAAGTCTAATTGCCCGTAGACCTCTTGTATACAATCGGAAAGTTGTCTGAATATATAATTATCTTCTCTTTGGATTATCATACAATTGATCTATGTTACAAAGGGTACCAAGTTTATTACGAATCACCTATCAACGACCATAATTTTCTACCTACCACCGAAACAAATAGTTTTATCCATTCAAACATTTAAAATTACATTTACCTAACGTCAGTGATCATTTAGCAATATAGAAATTACCTAATTCAATATCTTTCTAACTACTATGGTTTGAGAGAAAGTTGTTATTGATTTTTTTCTTTTTTTTTACAATTTTCAGTAGCTCAGTGATACCAGAGACATAGATAACATCTACGTCTCTGGTGATACAAAGGCACAGTTACTATTTTGAGAATATACGTTATACATCGTCTGCTAGCCGACTCGTGTGTGTTCCGGTCAAGGCCTGGCCTATTTAAGCATTATATTTTATATTTTTGATATAGAGCAGCGACTGTTTTTCATCTGATTATTATTAATCATTGATTTATCTGGTTATACTTACATAATAGTAATTTTTATCTGTCTTATCTATTCTTTTAACCTCTGGGGCGGATTAAAAAAACGTGGCCGAGTTTGCAAAAGAGAAATTAAACTGTATGAAAATCATGTACGGCACGAGAAACTTTAATGTTCAATCAAAGACAATCGATCTATCAGTTTTTATAAACTTTGATTTAACATGTTCTGCAAGATCAAACAAGTAAGAATTATAACCCTAGAATAAGCTACAGCCAAATACCGGAAGTGTGTGTAAGACAAAAAGCCTTCGTTGTTACTGCACATCATTTCATTCGTGACAAAGTTAAAACATAATATTTAAATGAAACACTTGCTTCCGAGTAGAAGGACTAATGAAAGCACGTGTAATGGATAATGTGTTCCGAACCAGCTACAAGTTTTGTTGCTCTTTGAACATTCTACTTAAAAAACGTATGTTATCAACTTTCTCTTCTGCAATATTTAAATCTAAAACGTACAATCAGTTCTGGGAACCTACAAACTGTCGACAGTAATTTATAAGACATGTCTTTTCATTTTCCACTTTATCTTAGAATATTTTGAAGTTGAAATGAATACTTTTGAATATTGTGATCAGACTAATTGTTCAACATAATGAGGTTTTAAATAGATCAAATTCGACATAAATCTTAAGAAATTAAATGAACTAATCAGTGTTCAGTAATATTACAATTACTGGGTACCAGCTACTTATATAAACGCTTAAAACAGCAAAACAAAACTGTTGTGCTTCATTGTTTTGTTACCAAACAAAATGTAACGTCGAACTTGTTTTCTGTATTTGTACATTGCATTAATAGAAATAACTGTTTATCTGAAGCAAACAGACGCATATTCTAACCTGTCGCCTTACAACCAAAAACAACAACAACAAAAAGAAAATCAATTTAAGAGTTTTTGTTCTATCTTACTTTCCCAGCTTACTACTTAAATCTGTGTGAAGCTATGTAACTTTACCGGTATGATCTGAGGATGTTCAGGTAAAAGATGTGTATTGTCAAAAGGAGTTCCATTGCTGAAGCATTTGGTTTCTCCGCCAATCATATAACACAACTCCTTCGGCGGCTTCGGCGTCACGTAGACAATACAAGTGAGAAACAGAACGATAAAAATCAACCAGTTGAATACTGCCATAATTGTTTTCCTCCGCCGAGCATATTTGTCCATGGTGACATCTCTGCAATGGAGGTAAGAATTTACCCGACACGTGGAGGGTTGTCTGCGACGAATTTGCATTGAGGTGGCAACGTGCACTATTGAAAAGACAATGACGTACATATCTTCTGTTCGTATCTTAAACCTTCAAACTCCTAGGCTTTCCGCAAATAAAAGGTAAAAAAGGTATGATAGTAAAATCCCACATTCCAGACAAAACAGAAGTTAACACCCTTTTTGTGAAATTGCTTGTACTCAATTTTTAAGTGTTGAAAATGCCGTTATCAGCATTCAATCCGTAAATTCAGTTTAGTTTCAGATGTATGTAGGAAAGGGTTTACAAGGTTTAAAACATTAGAATGACAAATGTGAAGGGTTTTTAGGTAAGATGTTGTCTTCGTAAACAAAAATAATCTAGTATAACAACATTTCTATAATCTGTCGTGGTAGCATAGATTCTAAAATAATTCATTAATTGAAAAAGTAATTAAAAAGGAAATACAACAAAGGCTGTGGTAACAGCAGCAGCAACAGCAGCAGCCACAGCAGCAATTATTGCAACAATACCAAGTCGGGCATGTGTCTGGTTCTGGTCTAGTTTGCAGACAGAGACTATCTGTTACACTTAGTGATCTAGATGCTTCTCTTTTTTTAAAATAATGAGATAAATATTTTTGAAATTTTTAAAACATTTTTTTCATTATTTAATCTTGCAACTTACTGTAGGAATGTAAAATACAACTGTATGTATATAGACACCATTTGTATATACAAGAAGTAGGTAACACGTGTTAAACATCAGGTAAGACATGAAAGCAATAGGTATTGATTCATTTTGTGGTACCTCTGCCATTATAAACATGTGTTACATTTGACATGTGTTATATTATTGATAAAATTTCTGTTTGAAAGAACATCTTTTTCAGTTGTCGTATTTTGAAGAAACGAAGTTAAAGAATGGAGAGCGAGATTCGTCATTCAAACAGATCTAATTATAGATCTCTATTTAACTAGACTAGTTTAATTCAATTTAGAATAAAGGTTTCTAAAATTAAGCATAATAACTTCGTGTGTCCATTATCCAATGAAAGTTGAAGGCTAAATTATCACCTTTACTATGAACATCTTTCTGTATATAACTAACTGCACAACTGTAGTTTTGACTGACACACTTACAAAAAAAAATGATTTTTTTTAATGTTTGCCCCTTTGCTTGAAATACCTTTTAAATACGTTGAGTTTTACAGTAAACGCTAATCAGATCTTGTTAATAGCTTGGTCAAACGTTACGTATTGTTCAATAGACAATCATCAGTTAACCGATGGTTGAAAAATGTCTATTACACCCACTCTCTACCTTAAACGTTTGAGAGAATAGACTGCTTTCTAGAGACAGAAGGTCGAACTCCCTAATCATTTCGGCAAGAGTACGAGTCAGAAAAGAGTTAAAATCATGAGTGTTATAAAAATGTAGGGAAAATATATGGAAAATATATGTTTGCGACTTTTGTTTGTTTGTGTTTCAACTGATATTCATTTATTTACGATGATAAAATCATCTAACAAAATAACCAAAAATCTTACAGAACCATAAAAATATATTGTATTATCTCAAGTCGTTTAAAAAATTGCTGAAATCTTGACAGAATTGTTTTGCAAATATAAAATCATGTCACCCACTTCCTCGGCCAAATATTCCCATATACTAACATTCCTTCATTGTTTCACTCGTAAGTCCCTATTAAACATGTTACTTTAAAACACATTTGCAACTATAACAAGATATGGATTCTTCTTACTTAGTGCAACAGTTGTTTGAATTTCACCATAAGTTTTCATTTCCACCGTGTCCTCACTTTGATTCATTTAAATGCTTTCTAATGTGAATCAATCGTGCTGATAATGTCTTTTCACACACGTTACTTCGTTATAATCAATATATCTTAAAACAATATCTACATAGCCACATGTTGCTTTCCTTTTTCCTCACAGTGTGACAGTCGAAAAAATCTTATTTTCATACTGGTTTTATTCGATTTCAAAATAATTTCAATCTGTCGCACAGAAATAAACAATAGATAAAATTTTCATAAATCAACTGTCAAAGTGCTAAACTTCTATCTTATTATAAGTCCTTCCTTTAAATAGGCACAGTCTATTGAACATTCCATAAAAATGAACTAGATGGACTGAGAACTGGTTACACATGTTGCAGTGGTTTTTGCATGACGTGTTTTATTGTTACACAACTGAAGAGAATAATGTTCTGTTAATTTGACCCTTTTCCAAACACTCTAACAGACGCGAACGAATGAAATGATAGTTAAATAGTTAACGAGGTACCGACGGACCCCGAGTCTTTAGGAATAGACCTCTGGATTCTTAAACGTGCCCGGTACATAGCATTGCAAAAGGACAGGGGTGGTTCCAGAAGGTGTCCATTAGATTTCACAGGAAGTTTTGTGCAGTGTTTTATAATATCTTCTATCAATATCTGTTGGTTATTATGTCAGTTTTCATTACTTTTACAGTGCTTTAGCACATTTTAAGGTATTCTCAGTGTTAACCAGAAACCAGATGATCGTTCGATTAAACTTGACTGACTATTTACCTAGAGAGTTATCTTTTTTGTACGTATGAAGTCTCATTTTCAAAAAAAAAAACCAAAACGTAAATTTGAGATTCTCATGCATGAGTGCTACAGCGACATAGAACAGGTAACTGAAACTTGCGAGGTTTGTTTGTTCTATTTTTATAGATTATAACAGTAACTTTGGCCTATTTCTGTTAAGACACAACAAACCGCGATTGCCAATATATAAGTATTATTAAAGTTGGCAATGAACGACTCAGAGAGTGTCTGACATGTTAACATAAATGAAACGGTTTGAATTCGAGAAATATTAAGTAACTTTATTGTATCGAAACGTTACTTTTTCGTATTAAAGGCTCTTCGTCTGCATGATGTCGCTTTACATCATCAAACGAACACAGTGACGTCATGTTTTATTTAGATTCATGATAATATCCTTGTTTTTACTTTTTATTCCTTCACAGAAGTTAAAATTTAAAGTTTGATAGTTGATAATATGTAGTTTATTCTTTACAAAATGGCGGCACTGCATTTGTTGTTAAGTAGTAGGTTCCACGTGACTTTCCTTCAGACGCTGAGTATCCCATTCGCGAGCACTTTCCGTTGCATAGGCAACTCCCCTTTTCAAATTCTTCTGTACTTGCGCAAGGAACTGCTTTAAAAAGGCATAGGGAATTTATTGACTCGATGAAAATGTCTCGTGCACGCGCATGATCACAACCTATTCCTTTTTTGAATTCTGAAAGAAGAAGAAATAGACATAACAACGTATGAAACAAGGGTTTTAGAACACACGCAGAGATGTATCCGGTCCGTAAGCAATCAGCAATGTAAATAACGGTCATGCTGCAAGACAATGTACTAGTGTTCGGTGTATGATGTAGCAGAGATGAGACATGTGTAACATAATTTGTTGTTTCTGACATTTGTCACTGAATTCTGACTGTTAGCACATTTACTTAAACTTTGTTCTTAATCATAAATTATTAATAAAGATACAAATGTATGTTGAACATATATATTTTTTAAACAATGAAACACAAATACATCCATTTAAAAACAAAGATATCTTACTTTTAAACTTCCCAGTTATAAGTTTAAATATATGTTTTTCGGCCGATTTACATCCAGGTTGGTTTTTGCCTCCGTTTGGAAAATAATCAGCATGTCCCATTCGGGTACTTGTTCCGAAACCTAGAGTTTAATAAATAAAGATCATTTAAACTATGCCCATAAAACCCAACAAAAAGACACTTAGATCTACTCGTGAAGGAAGTGTTAACCTCTGCAAATGGTCATTACAAAGTATTCTCTAGATATTGTCAACTTAAAGTAAATAGCGGTGATACCATGATCTACAGTAATGGGTGAAATATTTAAATAGAATTGCGACCTTGGAAATGGCCGTTTTTATGTCTTGAGAAATATAGCGCCCAGCATGCGTAAACTAACAAAAAATCAAAAATGTATTCACCTAAAGTTAGTATAGGTTGCCCATCCGTATGAATGACGTCAACAAATTTCGCATCTGTTGGATCAAGTCTCACTTCTGGCGACTTTCCTCCAAACGCAAGTCCCGCCGGGTCTAAACCTGAAATACATAAGGCACTTTAAATCCGTAAACACGAAAGTCTACACCGGCAGCCCTAGGTTACAATGAAATTTCGTTAAATTAGAGTAAATTGTTCTTAAGACTAAGGATATCATGTGACAGAAGACTTGGCATCTAAACGAGAGAACATCATGTGACAGAAGACTTGGCATCTAAACGAGAGAACATCATGTGACAGAAGACTTGGCATCTAAACGAGAGAACATAATTTGCTTTCTTCACAGAACTAGAAACGATTGTCCCTAGAAAAATCGGCAGTTACCTAAACATGCAATCTCAAGTCTAAAGTTATACTGACTCTAAATTATCTTAGGTGTTTTCTAATTCTGAATATTATTCAATGTTTTATATTGTTTAAAAAGCTCATTTATGAATTTCATCTATATATAACTAATAACACGCAATACAACAAACAGGGACAAAACCTTGACCATGTGAAGACTAAGCACTTTTAGACTCGCTATATACGTTCTTTACCAGTTATTCTACCAATTCCTTTTACTCTTCTCCCAGCATATCCTGCTATATGAGCACCAAGACTGTGGCCAACAAGATGCATGTCTGTAAACTGTGCACCTGTCGTCTTGAATAACGACATAATAAGCTGAGCTATAATCGCCCCAACGACTCTGGTGTTGGCGGCAGCTTGGTTATAGTCGTTGCTCTCTGCACCTTTCTCCCAATCTACAGATATTACATTCATGTCTTCCTGGTAATCATAAAACATTTTGTAACGATATTTGTAATGATATTATCATAGAGTACACGAAACAGTATTTTTGAGCCGTGACTAGACAAAAGTCAACATAGTGTTCAGATGACAAAAAATGACGTCAAAACTGAAACGCGTCTTCTGCAATATGGCGCTGGCTCTACTAATCTTAAAAGCACGTTGGGTAGTCGTGACCTATGACAAGCAGCTAAATAGTATACGATGTTAGGTAAGTTATCAAAAATAGGCTGTGTGTTGGAAACTCTTTTCATTATATCTTTTTTTTAGATTTTATTTTTGCTAGATTCTTTTAAGACAGTCAATTTAGGAATAAATATCATTTCAATTACGCAGTCTTTTCACTGACTTTTTTCTGAATGAATATTTTGATGAAAGAAAATCAGCTAGAATCTGTTTACCGCCGAAGCAATGCTCAAGATTGAATATATATAAATATATTGAATATATATATAAACTTTAATAAAGAAATCCGTTTGCATCATTAGCTAAGATTAAGCATCAAACTGGAGAACAGAAACTGCTCATTAATGTTTTACCATTCAAACAAATACTTTTTGATATTACCAAACAAATTACGTTATGTAAACATGTTTTTATACATCTTAGTTAAGTTAATCTATTTCTATCATTCTAAATTTAAATGTAGGGAAGCTTTTCTTACACTTGTGATATTATCACGAATAGCTGGAAATATTTTAAAACAAAATAACAAAACCGGGTCTTATGTTTGATGCTTTTTGAATACAGGTAAATTAACTTGATCCGTTTCTAGAGTAAAAAAAAGCTAAAAAAAAAAAAAAAAAAAAAAAAAAAAAAAAAAAAAAAAAAAAACACCTCAGTCATAGAATGCGATCAGATACCCCTAAATCTGGTTGTATTGATGAAAATTTTTAAAATCATTGTCGGTTTTACTTCCTGTTTTTGTTAAAAAAGCAAGCCACTTAAAAATAAAAACAGACACATGACATCGTTACAATCCTATGGAAACCTATCTCTTTCTGAAGTATTTCACGACTTTAATCAAAGAAGTATTAGTGAAAATGGCCATGACCTCAGAATCAGTCATTCATAAATTGCTATAGCCGAAATTTTACATTTATAGGCAGTTAGAAAAAAAAACAAAAAAAACAGGACAATACAAATACCTTCTTAAGAAACTCGTTTTTCATATCAACAACCCATGTTTCTCTGCCATCGTCTCTGTAACCGTGTATTATAAATTTTGTCTCTCGGGAAGCATTAAAGTTTGACCGTCGAATGTCAATTTCTTCGTGTGTAAGTAACTGGTATATATCTTTATTCTCTCGTGTAAATAGTAGAAAAGAGACCTAGAATAATAAAAAAACCATGCGACCACACTCGTTATAAAGCAAAATGTTTTAGATAATTTAACATTAATTTGTCAAGCAAACACCACAAGGATGAATCAATCACAGTGACATATGCACAGCTTATATTGTGCAATGTTTTTTACTTAACTTTGTTATTTAATACAGACAACTATGAAATGATATCCATGTTCTATGTTATTTCCGTCAGAAAACTGACAAAAAACGTTGCGTCTGGCACTTTATATTCTTCACTTTTGTGCCAACTGTCTTATAACTGTCTATATTGTCAATACGTAAATGCCGCAGTTACGCTAAGTCAGATCTAGATCCGTCTCTTCCTTGAAAATTTGTACAGTGAATTACAAAAAGAAATATGTTCTTGTCATTTTTGCACGTCCAAAAGTGTTCTAACCATAACTTTACCAATTGTTTTTGGTAGAAAAAAAAACTAGGGGTCAGGTTTACCCTTTGTGAATAATGTGATAATAAAAAGTATAAATAAAAGTTGAATAAAAGTAAGCAGGCTGCTTAAGTAAGAGCCTAAGGATCTGTAGTTGTCTGATTTTAAAACACTGAGAAAATCTTTCAATACTTCAGCAAATTTATTATATAAACAATGTGCAATGGGCTCGAAAAAAAATTCACATACTAGGGTGCACGGTTATTCTTCTTTAAGATATGTTATAAATGCTAACAGACATGTACAGTTCCTCAGTAAGTATTTAAATGCTTCAGTCAATAGCCTTTAAAACTTAATAACAATAGTAACGGCAATAAACCCCGTACTGCCGGAGGGTCTTTATGTCAAACTAATCCCTTCCTCAGAACCGATGCATGTAGGTCATAAAATAAAGTTTGAGTGAAAATCATTACACTGGACATATTGTTAAGAAAATCTTGTTTTTGTCTTGGAACCTGAATAATGTTTGTATCACCAAAGCAATAATTACTATCACTTTTAATCAGAAAAACACAACTTCAGTAAAATGCATACATGTAAAAACAGGCTCGAATAAATGGTGAATAATTTCTTACCTTGACCTCGCTAGGAGGTTGTGGTAATTTTCCTGCTGCGTTTGTAAATGGCGGATCGTTAGAGAAGCACCCAATACCTTCGTCTTTAAAGCACACTTCCTTATGATGAATGTTCAACACGGCTGCCACTGCTAGCACTGTGTTCTTCAACGTTGACCACAGTCCCATCCCGAATCAGATATCAACTTTAAATATTATTCCTATATCCTTAAAAAACAAAATTACAATCTATTATTACCCTATCGTTAATATTAAATGTAAAGGACAAAACACTAGTAAATGAACTACCAGTTATTACTGTGAAATGAAATAAAATGAAATGAACTAACCAACAAATGAACGAACGACTGAAAGAAAATTCTAATAAATTTATACTTGTATCCTCTCAAGTTATTGCGGTATTTTCCTATTTAAATATAATAGATTATACAATAACAAGTTTAAAACAAACATCCGGGAGTAGCTGTTTGCACCAAGTAATATTTTTGCATTAAAGCAAATGTGCATAGACCAACATAACATGACTGAAACTGTCTGTTCTACAGGTAAATATGTATTTTTCGCAATTGCCCGGCATCTTTTACATGAGAGATCACATTTCCCACAATGTCTTTACATCGTGTCTTGTTTTGCCTCTCGACACGACCAGTACTTAGAGAATTGTACAAATATAGATATGTCCTTGGTATGTTATGCAATGTGTATTTGTTATTATTATAAAAAAAAGAAACAAAAAGGACTGATGAATAAAAAAGTGAACACGGAAGATTGGAGAGAGGAAAACTAGGAAATAAAGTTAACAAAAAATGTCCCCACATTCTATCTCTCTGTCATGCATCAGAGTTATTGTCTATATATTTGCTGTCACATAGGACATATTACGGTGACACAATATTCCATTCTTTTTAAATAACACATGTTTAAGTCAAAGACACTACAATAATTAAACGTAGAACATTGTAGCATAAACACAAAAATTTACTAACTGCTTAATGTACCTGTAGAGTTTAGTTCCCTTTACTTTGATATATCACTGTGGATGAACGAAATGTATCACGTGACCAAAAAGTTCGAGTTCGACTCTGGTAAACTTTTTGCAGTATATTTTTTCTTAAATGTAAAAATCAGGAAAATACGAACTATTCACTTCACATTTAAAAGCAGTCAGGTATATGATGAAGAAAAGGGTATTAAGATGTATTACTCTAGTGTCAGTGAATTGGACAAGTGTGAATCTTCGAGGAGATAACACACTTGAAAGAAATCTAAAGCAGCAAGTGATAATTTACATCCCAGGTTTTGTGTGTGGTTGTCTACAGTTATGACTCTTAATCAAGTCAAAATGACATGTAGACCATGCCGTCATGTGTATAGCGAAGTGTCACGTGACCACAAATGCAAACCACAGTCTGTATATGAGATACATAGAAATACATTACAATTGATCTACCTAATAATGATAAAAGACGATTCGTTACTTTATTTAGTTCAAGAAGCAATGAAAACGGGAAACAGGTTCTGTGTCGGAGAAAATACAGCATCTGTTAATAATTACTACATTCATAGTTGAAATTGAGATCTCTTTGTTTGTAACTCTGATGCCAGTGGTCCATTTTGTATGAAGCAGCTAATCCGATAGTAAATAAACAGACGCATATTGTGTCTATGTCGAAATGAATCATAGCTTTTTAAAACGATACAATTTTGGTCAAACAAACTTGTGAAATCTGGACATGTTCGAGATAACAAGTTGGACAAATATATATCAACGATATTTTTCCTTCGAACTAGAGTTTAAAAATTGGAATATTTCGAAATAACAGCCACGAAAAGTGAAAATAATTGATTAATTCGTATTTTAAACCAGTCAGTTGCTTAGGTCCAGACCGGTTTTATTCAATAAACTCCTAAATTAACTGTACAATACAACTTCAGTTGAAGTGAAGTTTACTCTTGGACCACTCCTCTGCGTTATGTCCTCAGTAATTGTCTAGTTATTATGCAAGCTTTTGTATTGATGATACTTTATATTCACATATTACTCGTTCGCTGTATATGTTAAAGTTGACCAAACACAATAGATCTTGTATATGTATTTTCTCTACGGCATTTCCTGTTTATTACACACGACGTAATATGTCATTGGTATTTATTTGACATACGTGTTATAAAGACTGAAAATTGCTACAGCCATGTTTGATCTATTTCAGACATTTTGCAATTACTAATACATTTTTAAAGATGCATTTACGCATTTTAATTTCTTAAAAGTGAGGGGAAAAAACATGAAACAAATATTTTGCTAAGAAAATTAAAAACAAAAACAAAGCAAAAATGTTTACCTCAAATATTATGATGGATATACATTTTTGTTCAAAATCCTTTAACAAGTGTGTGTGTGTTTAAACGTTAATAAATCACAAGCCGGCGGTTTGCCGTACGTTAAATGTTGCCTATAGGGCATTTATAATGCAGGTAGTAAGTATTTTACTTTTGACCGATGATTGACGTTCCACCACTCCATTTAAGTATAAAGTGTAAAACGTGCTACGTCAGCGACGTATAAAAGCTGCAATAAAATCAACGTCCAGTAATATAAATGTTTATAAATGTGTTATAGCTTATTGATAACTGCGTTAATGATAATAAGGACACTATAAATAGCAGAGGAAGCTTAATTTCCTTGTTCTAGATTAAAGACTAGATTTAAACCATAGGAATTTACTGTTCCATGATAATATTTTGAAATACATTATACGTGTATATATTATACATGTATAAATAGAAGCTAGTTATAGGAATGTGCAAGCTTTTCTTAAAATACAAAGGACAACGTGTAACGACGGACCAGAGAAAAGAATAAACAAACTTTGTTTCGACGAGTTTGTGCATTTATGAAATTGGTCATTTATTGGCAAAAATTAAAATAAAAAGTAACTGACATATACACACTACACAACATATAGAATATACATGTGTAAGTAATTAAGTCAGTGAGTGAGTGAGTATTTTATTATCGCGACATATGCAGATCTATTACAATACATATCTACAAAATATATATATATATATATATAGCACCCGGCCCAATAGCCCTACAAGTCACCAAAAATCATATAATTATAATAAATAACATGTATTAACATATATGTTGTGGTTTGTTTTTCATATACCAATTTGCGTCTGATTTGTATATTGCTGATAATAAAACTTAAAAAGATCTGTTTGCAAGAACGACTAATGAATAAAACCAACGAATCTTTATTATAGAACAGAATAATTAAACGAATATGTTTTGTTTTGTTTTTCTTTTCTTTTCTTTTTTTTGAGATTCCTTATAGCAAGTACCAATTATTTTTCTGAAAAGTGTAATAATGAGTCCAGTATCATATATTTATTGAAAAACATTTTTATCCCATTTGAATAAAAATGTCCAAGAACCTTTTGTAATTAGTTATAAATCATTCTCTTGCTAGAGGTTTCAAGCCTTTATTTTATTTTTAAGCGTCGAACGTTACAGTCATGTTCAAAAGCAGTTATGGTTGTAACTTGTTTTGTAAATTGTTAAGCTGTAGGGCGTTGACATTTGTGCAAACAGAAAAATAAAACAGAAAATATACTGATTCATTCCACTTCAGATCTTGCTTAGAATTTCTCGTTATGTCTTGTGAAGACTAAAACTTTATTTATTGTACTCAGTTGAACGTATCTGTTCTCTCTTTTCTGTGACAGTCAGGAAGCCAATCGCATTTGCTATTCAGTTTCTATTAACTAGCTCTAAACTTTATTTAGGTTGTCAACGAATTCCAAAGTACTCTATCTGTTGCAGTTGTAATATATATACTTATCACTTTTGGTTCACCCTTTACGTAGGATCATGTACAAAAAAATAAAGAATGATGAATTTATAGATCTAAGTGAATAAGTATTTCCCTTTTTCTTCAATGCATTCTGGGCGATATCAATGTCACGGATGCTCGTGAGCTCTGCTTTTAGGTGAGAGGGAGGCTCAGGGTCTGGAGCCTGAAATTACACCAAGGCGTTACATAAAATATAGAAAATTGCAGAAAGACAAAACACGGCTCTCGCCTTTAAAGTTATTATACGAGAATGGAGTTTCATGTATAAATAATTTTGCAAACAGATCAATTTGAGTAAGTTTTTACTGTTATTTATTGCAGTACAAAGGACGTTTAATGTTCACAAAAAGGTGCCGATCCGCTCGTTGAAAGGTAAAATGACCCATGCGGTTGCCCATGGGTAGCATCATAGCCCATATTGGCGCAGCCATGACCGCACGTGGAACACTTTCCGGCGTCAAAATCAGCCTTGTTTGCGCAGGGATATGACTGGAAGTGGCAATGCGAGTTGATAGACTCAGTAAAAAGGTCCAAGACCCGCATGTGGCTGCAGGCTACTCGGTCAGTAAATCCTGAAAATAAAAAAAAATAAGATACATGTAGCAGAGGTATAATACGGCACTTGTACTCTCTTGCCTGTCTGCTAACTTTTATGGCGACTTGGTAGAGTGTCCGCTTAGTAATCGAAGGCACCCGAGTTCAAACCGAGCTCGGAGCAGCCGGATTTTTCCGGATTTCATTTGGCGCCCAACGTAAATATCTCATGAGTTTAGATGTGATGGCACCCTTAGAAATTCTCACAGATATTCAGAACTCCAAGTATTCGAGGACGAATTCTGAGTAGGAGGGGGTGTATGTAGCAGAGGTATAATACGGCACATGTACTCCCTTGCCTATCAGCTAGCTTTTATGGCGACGTGGTAGAATGTTCGCTTAGCAATCGAAGATACCCGAGTTCAAACCCAGTTTGGGGCAGCCAGATTTTTCCGGGTTACATACATTTCATTAATGGCATTGTTACACTTACAGTTAAAGGAAGCATATACGCTGGCACATGCAATACTGTATATATACATTCACTGAAGTTGAAGTATATAATATATTTTAGGTAACAGACAAATTTGAACTAGGCTTTAAGGCTTTCAAACACAGATCGCCTAATGGAAAATTTATTTTCAAACAGCGATGAAAACATTCACCACTTGGCCCGCGACCTGATATGTAAGTATTGAACAACAAAATTATCAAAAGAATATAAATAAAATTATGACAGTGTTACAATGGATAAATATTGGATTAATGCAATGTACATGTATTAACCTTCTATTTTTCCTGTGATGAGGCTAAAGAGATGTTTTCCCACTTCATGGGTACACCCGGGTTGTTTCTCTCCACCATTGGGATAGTAATCAGCATGAGCTATAGCCTTCTCAAGTCCAAAACCTGCAATGCATTAATTACTAAGCTTAGCCCATTTCACGCTGACTGATATCAGTTACAACAATAACAACAGCAACAGCAACAAAAAAACAGTAACAACAAAGAACAACTTAAAAAGATATTATGAATTATTCAATGAAATATACCTTATCTTATTATGCCCCCCATCGAAGATGAGGGGGCATATAGTTTTGCAAATGTCGGTCGGTCGGTCGGTCCGTCGGTAGACACATCGTTTCCGATCAATAACTAGAGAATGCTTTGACCGTAAATTCTTTAAATTGGGTTACAGCCCTGAATAGAATTTTCAAGCAGTTTATTTTACTTAAGTGGTAAAGGGAACTTACCAAGCTCTAGAAGAGAATCACCGTCAGTGTGTATTGCATCAACAAACATAGCATCACTAGGATCCAGTCTGACTCTGATGTCTTGTTTTTCAAACAAAGGTCCTGCTGGGTCAAGACCTGAATACAAAGAATTTAATATCATTTTATATTCTTCTTCTTTTACATTCTTTTTCATACAGGAATTAGCCTAGATAAATTCTGATCGATCCCAACTGAATTTCTCTGTGCCCAGTGAGGTCTTTTACTAGGAAAAGTTTCTTTAAGTTCAGTCTTTGGTTAAACATTTTTTCTTTTTTAAAACTACTGAACAAGTTGTAATTTGACAATCCATTACCGGTTATACGACCAAGACCATTGATCCTTTCTCCAGCATAACCAGAAATATGCGATCCCAAGCTGTGACCAATTAAATGAAAGTTTCTGTACGGAGCATGCGCAGTAGTATGTAACTGTGTTATGAACTGTGCGATGAGGGCACCGACAACTCTCGTATTGGCCGCCGCCTGTATGTAGTTGATATTGTCAGCCCCGTTGGCCCAGTTTACGGCAAAGACATTTGCGTCTTCCTTTTAGAATTGAGGTAAACATTAAACTCAATTCGTTATTATAAACAACGCACATGCATGATTGCAACGATAGATGCAAAGCAATATATAAGACAAATGATACATTTGTTTTGTTTTTGTTTCTGAAGTAAAACTAGTGTAAAAGGTGCACTGGAAATGAACTGTTATAATTCTTTTGTAAATGTTGATCTCTGGGAAGGGTAATATATGGGAAATTTAAAACAGAGTATGGTAAAAGGGAATCAGGTAGAAACCATGCATAGTCTACTTATATATTTGTGATAACAGTTCGCTAAGTATACCGGTATCAGGTGATAGATATAATTGTTTTACCCGAGTGAGAATAGCCGAGGCCATTTTACCAATCCAGGGTCCTCGTCCGTCGTCTTGGTAACCGTGAATGATAAACTTGGTCTTTTTGTTGCCGCTGAAATGGGAACTGTGTATGGACGTTGCATCTTTTTTAACAATCTGGGGTGTGTGTTTGTTTGCTCTAGTATATAACAAGAATTCTATCTGCAAATGAAATTCAAATAATATTCAATGTTCAATGTCATATACCGGTATTTCCTATTCAGTTTTACATTCGTTGTTCTTCAGTAGATTTATGTAGATTTAAAAAGGGAAACAAACTTCTTCTAATGATTTTTATGGTAAATATCACTTTAAGAAAAGAGGAAATACTCTTAAATTTTATACTAATTTTATCATTGACATAAATCTAGTTATTTCTTAGTACTGCACTCTGCCTTCTTTAAGGTCGTCTTTCATTCACCTTTTACTTCGTTTTCTAGACAGTTAATAACTAATTCCATTTTAAAGAATGTCACGGGAAAAACATGTTTCTCTTAACTGCTATTTTTAATTCTTATTTTTTACCTGAATATGAGCCGGTGACTCGGGCAGGAGTCCCTTAGCGTTGTTATATGGGCGTGCATTACTGAAGCAGCCTATACCGTCACTTTTATAGCAGACCTCTCTGGAAAACAGGAACCCTGAACAAACCATGATTAACTTGATTTGATATATATAAAAATGCTTGTTAAACGTGGCTAGCAACAACTTTCGACTGACTGATGAGAATATATATTATATACATGTATTAGGAAGTATATACATGTATTAAGGAGTAGACCTTTTGTGTCATGATCCTTCACTTACATCTCATTACGTCAACAGATCTGTCTGTGTCATCAAAACCCTTTTTTGTAAGGTTTTAGATCAACAGTTCAAATATAAATCACAAATATAAAAGGAAAGTTTTATATAAGCTTCAAATAGTCCAGTATATAGTCAGAAAGGTTAAGTACAAAATTTAAAGCCAATATGATATTCTCCTAAGTTTGGCGTTTTAACTGGTATCAGAGACAGAAGGCAATGCTTAACTCCTTTGATTTCTTTCAGGAATAATTCAGTATGTATAATTTTTTGCGTGCGAAAAAGGTTTTAAATTAGTAGTTTTCTTTCATTATTTTTTTCTCTTGGCAAAACCAAAATTGATTTCGATCAAATAAGGTAAATATTTCATATGTTTAAAGAAGCTAAGTATACATGTAATTTAACTGTAAGCTAAACGAAATATTCAACAGTAAACTTTTACAAACCGTTTACGGACGAGACCAGTAACGCTGCCGCTAATAATGTCACAAAACCCATATCTAAACCAATGGAAAACTGAACTCATCGTTTAAAGTCACTGTTATATATTTCTAAATAGGGATGGTCAAGGTCTTCTATATGACAGAGCTTTTATCTGTCAGTATGTCTGAAAACCATTGTATTTCTTGTACGCTTTTAAAGGACTTAGACTACCAAATAGTTTCAGTCTGCAAAAGCAAGAGCTAGAGGAGGAGCAGTGGTCGAGGGGTTAGAGCGCCGGACTCCCGATCCGGCGGTTGCTGGTTCGAATCCCACCAGGGTGAGAGTCGACAGTGACTTTCTGCATTCCTCACTTTCGGCGCGAGTACTGGTTTGAACCCAGGAAGCAGTCATCGAGAGGGATTAATACAAGTTGCAAGAAATAAATTGCTTCCCAATCGATGTAAAATAAATAAGTTTAAACTAAAAGCAAGGCTAGAACTACATGTATATAAGGAAAAAAGAATTAGAACATAAGTTAATATTTATTCTATATCACAGAACCTATATACTGGCAAAATCGTATCACTCTACTATAGAGAAGTCTTATATCAGAGTATTTATGATTCTATGTTAATACAATAACTTGTAACTATCATTACATGATAACCTTATAAAGGAATATTTGTCTAATACAGTTGCTATACGCATGACTACGTTTCAAAGGTAAACAGAGGACATACACATTTGAAGAGAACGGCACCTCTGTTTCATTCAGAGCTAAGATTTTTTCTGATGTGTCTTTAAAAATGACTAAGCAATAACGCCTTTCGTGCATTTTTTTTTCGTTTTTATAGTTAAGTGGTTAGTGCGTTTAAGCTCAGTTTGACAGATTACTGTAAGTCGGTCACATTCCTATATCAGTATATATGGAACGTACCAAAAACAGCAAGCAATGACCATTCAGACTTTATCGTGACAGTAATTTGTTCAACTTACTTCTTATTACTTATCTTTTGTCACAAATAACAGAATACACGTTTAAATCGAAAATGTTTTTTTTTGCTTTCTTCTGCCTGCCAAATGCAAAAGCTCTAGTCCAAATAATTGTACTCTAAAAGGTGTATATTGCGCTATTTTATGTTAGGTCAATATCCGCTAAAGGCGGACAACGCAAAATATCAGATTAATAAATGGGTCCGCTTTTGAAGGCGAGTTATTGAGACTACAAAAGCTCTGACGTTCTGTTCCATTTTACAAGACGAAATGTAAAATATTTCAGATGAAAGAAATAGAAGAAAGTTTTGTTTCTGTTCCAGAGATGTCGTTTCATTTCAGTTATAGTTGAAATGTCGTCAGCAACGGAAATTCGACGGCAACCAATGCATGCTTTCATATTTATTTCTATTTACTTTCTGACTTAGCCTGCAATATTTCACATGTAGATATGTGGTTGTAAATTTTGACTTTGACTGCAGATTTTTTTTTCAAACTCTGAATACATCTTTAAATAACTTCTACGACAGCCTTCAACATTTTTATGATCTACTTAAATACATTATTACGCGGCTAAGAATAAGTTATCTTACATATTTGACCTTTCGTATAGGTTAAAACAGTTTGTTTGATCAATAACAAAAGTTGGTTTTCATTCATTATAAATTATTGAAACATTATCGATAACTTATCATGACCTAAGCTAGAGTGTTAGAAGCTTATTTAACAAGACTGGATTAAAAGTTCAGACGAAGATTAAAAATTAATCCATTTGTGAGGAATTAACTGTAAAAAATACCAGGTTCCTGTTCAAATACTACTTGTTGATTTATTTTAGATGACATCAAATAAATGCTTAACTTAGTTATAATATATCTTGAAAGCTTAAGAAATCTGGACACTCCTACATGTTAGCAATAGTACACTGTTTAACCAAGCACAGTTATGATGATCCTGTGCTAAGGAGCTGTTTAGTGATATTAACGGAAATATGATTCATAAATAACTTTATAAATAAGTAAATTTCTAAAACGAATACTTTCCCTCGATTCAGTTTCTACAGAAGATGCCGCTGCACACAAGACGCTCACAGGCATCAACAACCTTCTTTGGACATTCTACAGAGCCGGTCAAAATTGGAGAATCAAAGTTCAGCAGCTTTCGGGATTCCAATCGTAGTGACCTGCGCAGTTTTCGGGTGCTTCCTTCTTACCCATCACCACAACAACGAAAAGAACTGACAACAAACGCTTCTGTGTCATCATTTCGGACAAGTTATGTCATGGCTGATGAATCAAGTGACACAGAATCAGACGACTCTACCGTCAGCAATATTTCCCGCGCGTTTTGGCGGGAAAAAACTCTCGCGAGAGGAAATTTCGTCGTAGATGAAAGCTCTGATTCAGATTCAGCACCAAGTGAATCGGTAACAAACCTCACGTATTCGTCAATTGCTTTAAACCCAAAAGCAAAGCAGACTCAAAGAGAGGCTTACAAGTTTAACGTGGAAGGAACCGGGGCAATAACATGCATTCTGTCTACACATGCTGGGCAGTGCTGGGTTTGTAGATTCAATGATAAAATTTTACATCTCTATCATAGAAATGGACACAAGAAGGAATCAAAAAGTGTGAGTGAAAAGGTTAATATGATGTGCATCCGCCAAGATAAAACGTTCCTCGTAATACCACACCTTTCAAGGAGTATATTTAAAATGGCGCCTTCTGGTAAAATGACTTCGTTTTTGACATTTGAACTAGAAATAGGAGGCGTTTGCAGTACCAGCAGAAACGAACTACTTATCACAACAACGCCAATACAAAAATCGCAAAAGAAAGGACCAAAGCCTCGCAAAAGTCCGTCTGTTCTTCGAGTTAATCAAACTGGTGAAACTCTTTGGGAAATAAGATTAAAGGGAACAGATGCTTTTGTAAGGCCATCTAAGATAGAAGTCAATGTTAATGGAGACATCTGTGTGCTAGATCTTGAACCATCGAGAGAGCACTTGGTCATTCTTTCACCCGATGGTGAGGAGAAGAAACGCTATTTTGGAGTAAAAGATAAAGTTCTTGCTTATGCATTTGAACCAAAGGATATTTGCTGCGACAAATCAGGTTTCATATACATCGCTGATATAAGAAACAGTGCTGTCCACGTGCTAGACAAACATGGCAACTTTCACAACTTTCTGTTTACAAGGCATGACCGGAATCAATATCCAAATGCCATCACGTGTGACTCTGATGGATTCATATGGGTTGGGCTATCGTCCGGTGCTATACGTGTGTTTAAGGCAGAACAAAAAACAATGCCTAAGTTAGATGAATGAATGACCTCTGATCGCAACAAATTTTAACTGAACTAAAATAACATACATTCATCACATCAGAATCATTTTAATAAAAAACATTAAAGACTATTTTCAATTTTTAGAAATTATGTAACTACAATGTAATTAATGAGACTGAAAAATGCTACAGAATGTAAGTGAATCTATTATAGTTCAATAACTATCATCAAAATTGTAGTAGTAAAATTACACTGTAACTAAAACAACGAGGGATTAACCTGCAGATGAACAAAAATCCTTACTGTACGCATGATTCTATTCAGCCAACAGCCAGTTAGAGCACTTACAAAACTGTTGTCTTCTGAGCATGTTCATAAAGTAACCATGTGTTATTTATGGTCACATTTTGGTCAGAAAGCGTGTGGCTGTATAAAGACCAACACTTATTATATAATTTCAATATTTTATCCACAGTACGTTTCCGGGCCAAGCATGATAATTTTCTGGTTCCAGTTTAGTATTATGGTGAGCATTTACATGAGGATACAATCCATACTTATTCATTAACTTTATAATTTCCTTCCCAGTTTCATGATGTCGATGATAGAGCCATTCCATTAAGATATATGCTACGTCCACTTCTTTGAAGAAATTGTCACCCCCTTGAAGTGCTCTCAGTTCATACGTTTCAACGTCTAGCTTAATAAACACTTTTTTCCCAGCAAAGAGTGGTAAAATGTCATCTAATATTATTGAATATGCTTTATGTTCATCGTCAGCTTCTTTTGAAGTACCGGATTCCACAAATGTGGCACCAATGTTACCCACTATATCTGACAGGGTAACATTTTCACGGACGTCTGATATAGCGTTCCATATTAACATCACCTTGTTTCTAAGACCGCCTAAACTTAAAGATTTTGTCAAAAGTCTCAGATTTGCCCTGTTTGGGTCAACTGCAGTAACTCTATGTCCTAGCTGTGCAGCTAATATAGTGTAAACACCGACATTGCAGCCCAGATCTAGAAACTCCATTTTTGGGTTAAGATTAAGCACAGTACCCACTGCATATAGATAATTAGGCTCCCATGTTCCTGTATTCGAAATCTTGGCAGAAATGACCTCATCAAACTCGGGGTCGTGGATGCAGATTGGCGAACTCCCGTGCATTGTTTTCAGAAGCAAACATGGATTTGAACTTATAGAATTTCTCTGTTTGGTACTTTCTTTGAAAGGGTCGAATATTTTCACATACTTCGGTAAATGTTTTAGAGTGTTTTGACCTTTATCATGGCTATGCCCATGATTACTAACAGGAAGTTTATTGTTACTTTCCTTTGTTAAAATTTTGCTAAGCTTTTTAACATCTTTTGCAGCACTATTATTTTTATCTAAGTAGGTGTTCCAGTTGTCGTTTATAACATTTTCATTATTTTCTAAATGTTCCATTAATTCTCTTTCGTTTTCAGATTCTATATAGATTCCTGTTGTCAATTTATGCGTTTGTACAGTTGTATTTTCAATTTCATCAAAATAGTCGTAATTAGCCTGCTCTTCATCTGCCTTGTCATTATCTTTGGCAAATTCCTCCAAAACCTTTTCTGGAATGATGTTTACATTAGTCCTGACCACATCAGAAACCAGTGGCTTAAATGAATGTGCACTTTTATCAATGGCTTCCACGCGGTCGGATGAATCTAGTTTTACGATGATAATGTAACACGTGATGAAAAATATCATAAACAGAGTTACCGTTCCTGAAGGTCTGTGTCGACTGAGCCAGTTTGGCACTCGGATACATCCCCTGCCCATGTTGCCGTCACACTGTTTCATTGAAGCTTTATTCTATTCTCTGCTTCTTCTTTGACATAAACTAGTATGGTTATTATCTAAAGATTGCATGCGCGTGTGTGAATGACTCACTATTTAACTTGAATTGTCGCCATGTTGTGAACCTAGAAGTCTTGTGTATCGCCATGACTTAAACGTGTACGTCTTAATTCCTCCAGCTTATCATATTTCTTGATTTACCTCAGCCTGTAAAAAGCCAGTACTATCATTATCATTGCATTTTTCATATGAATTAAAACTTGTAGTATCTTACAAGAAAATTAGAACTTATTTATCAAAGCTTTGCTTCACTTTATCATCATGATTTGTGTTCACTTCGCGAATATTTAGTAATACATGTTTTTGCAAGTTATATACTTAAAAAACAAATTCCTAAGCACATTTTAAAAAATAAAATAAAATAGCTCACCGTCTGTGTTGAAGTGGTGTTGATAAAGTATTACTAAGATCTCAATTATCACGAATGACAAGCCCTGCATAAGTAAAACAACAAATACAGCCCTCGGCGTTATGTGTAAAATATTGTAACGTAACAATAGTACGCATCAACTGTCACCTGTCAGTATCAACTGACACTGGACGGAAAAAGAAAGTTAACATTTGTGAGTTAAAGGACAACAATATTTTGCACGTCTTGGGGGATTTTATGATCTGATTTTGAGCTATTTTTAAACAAAATAAACTTAGCATCTGATGAGTAATTTTAAATAATGCAAATGTAAATTGCTCTTATGGAAGGCGCAAATACGTGATGTCATACTGTATCACGTGTTTGGATTAAACACTATAATCACAAGTTTACACTTGTATATAATAATAAGACGGTGTTAAATAGGACGTGTTTGTCGAATGGTTAGTAATTAAAATACTTTTTATCAAACTTTCTACTACTTCATTCCACCAGACATTTGATATATTATAAACGACATGTGGTAACTCTAAATAAGACTAATACAGAAATACTAGAAAAAGATGTATCATATATAGCAGTGAGTATTAACAAAGGATTATCCATGAAAGCTAAACGCTTTTTTCAAATGGAGTGCTTGGGTATACACAAATGTACTAACTATAAATACACCTATTGGAAATAAAGTTCAAATGAACAGTTACAAAAGTTTTGTTAAACACTAACCAGATGCTAAGACATCCCCTAATTTCTAAGAAATTACATCATGACCTCTTTATGTACAAATAAAATAGCACTGTCTTCGGCTATGATCAAAAGTATCAAAAGCTTTCTGTAAATCCAGCTTTTAAGCATGCCTGTTAAAAGAGCTTTTGCATTATTACTTTTATATAATCCATTAAGTGAACAAGTCTGGAATCCCACTCTAGCTATCTTCATACATAATTTTCTTTAACCGACATGTTTACAAAGTTTTAAAAACACAGCGGCATCTTTAAAAACTTTCGCAAGAATTTCATCTAAACCAGTACTCTTCGATGACTTGAGATTTCTCGGCTCTTTTAAAAAAAAGACTCTGATACATAATCTATGACAAAACTTCTTTTTCTACAATTTCTTTTCCTATAAAATCAAACAAGACAAGATGCGACCGCGGTAATTTGGGATTCCCCATCAATGTTTGAAACAACATTTTCATTTTCACTTTTAAAAGATTTGTATCCTGTTTTAAATATTTCCATAGACTTCTATTCTAGGCAATATGACCTAAAAATATGAAGATTTTGCATTCTTTACTTCTCTTTGCATCAAGTTTCTGTATTTTCAATACGACAAATAGTCCTCGCGGCGACCATGTTTTCTAAAGTTGTACATAATTATATGAATCTCTTATTTCAATACATTGTAAGATTTCAGCTGACATCTGAGGTTCACTTCTCTGTTTCAAACTATTTTATTTGCGCTTTAGAGTTCAATACTGTACAATATCTTTAAAACATGAATGTCCAAGCACAAGTAATGTTTTTTAATGAAAACACATTCCAAATATCCCTTTCTGTTAAATAAATAGCTTTTTAGTATAGTTCTTAACATATCTTACGTTTCAGAAATATTGTTTAGAAAAAGTTTCCTTAATGATCTTTCAACTACAAAAAAATCATACCATAATCACTTAAACTAACCGAAATAGTACCGTACTATCTCAATCTGTCTTTTGGATAAGTTAAGATATGGTCAATTACAGTCCTAGAGATTAAAGTAATTCCAGTTTCTTCAATGATAATTTGCTGAAGATCAAATATTATGAGAATACTAGAGTACGACTTGAAAGGTGAACTAGATTTCTTATTAAAACAAATGTTGACATTGCCTGAAAGATATGTTCCACTATCAGAAGAGATTTGTTAAAATATTTTCAAAGTGCTCAATAAAATTAGACTGCTATGGAGGTCTTTAAAAGGTTCAAACAATAATTGGTTTGGTTTTGAGTAAAAGAAGTTCAATAATCAACAATTCATCATTTAAAATATTTAAGTCCTGTCTGGTGGTAAATGCAATTCAATTCCTTATGTAACAACAAACACCACCTCTATGCCTGTCTTTGTCACTTCTAACTACAGTTTAATTTTCAATGTGTACCTCTGAATCATTTACATAATTAACCAAACAAGGTTCTGTTTAACAAATAACAGCTGCTCTAGTTTTCAAAGCAAGAATTTTTAGCTCAGACTTATATGGTAAAATAGATCCGACATGTAGATGAATAAAATGAAGACCCTTTTACTACAAGATTGAAAATGATCATCTGAGGCTATAGAAGGAAGAGATTTAGAAGGGCACTCTGGTTGTGGGGTTGTTATAGGTCACAACACATTCTGAAGATATATGGAAATACCGTTTGATGAAAATATTTATTTTGGAGTATCATTTTCAATACATTTCAAGTGGGCTTTGATATTACACACTGAATACAACACATCTTTACTTGTTGAGTTCACACCTTTGCTACATAAAGCACACTGAAATTCCAGAGACCCGAGTTTTTTCTTCTGCTTGGATGGATCTTGAATTAAGTTCTTAGACGAATGATTTGGTCCCATGGGTCCTGGCTTTGAATGTAGGTCACCACTATACAAGACAATGTGTCCAAAAATCTTACTTTAATATCCTCAAAGGGGAAATTTGAAGTTCACTTTGTGCAATTTTCTGTTTAAATTGACCTCTTTAAACTAAATGATCGCTATCACTAGCGGACTACAATATATGAATAGTTGTCTTTATTGTAGAGTTGCGACCTGCTCGTGTACGCTACTCACTACTCTGTTGTTACGTCAAACTGTTTACAAACCCTTCAAAGATTAATGTTTACACTCATTTCAACGACAGAAGCAAATGTAGGAACAATGGCTTATCAACTTGGCAGTGACTTTGTCGTGTTTTTGACCTTTCGTCCCGCCAACGCGAAAACGCAAAGACACAACCGATTTACGGTAAACAAACGGCACATTGTAGGTGCCTTTCCGCTAAGCAGGCCGCAAGATCAAAATTACGACAAACGGTGACTTTGTCGTGTGTTCTGTTTTTGACCTTTCGTCTTTTCACCCCGCCCTACGAAACACTGTACCTTTCGTGTTTCCGTTTAGCGGGGCGAGAATGAGAATGATCAAAAACAACAAAGTCATACATGTAGTTTGTTTTGTTTTCAACCTTTCGTTTTTTTCTCCTCGCTACACGAAAATCTGAACCATTTTGTATTCTTTCAGTGAGGCGAAAATGCGGAAGTGCGAAACATGACAAACGACGACTTTGTCGTGTTTTTGACCTTTTGCATGTTCGCCCCGACAGACAAAGACACGACAGGTTGACAAAACGACAACAGTTTTCGTGTGGCGGGTCGAATAAAAGAAAGGTAGTTAGAAGTGACAAAAACACGACAGTCGCGGTTTCTTGTGTTTTTGTTTTCCAGCTTTTATATTTTTGTCCCGCCAGACGAAGACACGAAAGGTCAACAAAACAGCAACAAGTTTTTGTGTGGCGTGGCGAATATGCGACAAAGCCACCGTTTGTCATGTTTTTTATTTATGTTTTCGAGGTTTGATCAAAGTTGCCCGTGCTTAAGTACGCAGACGCCACACATGTTCTGAAGTTTTTGGGCGAAGTGTACAACTTCATACAACGTAACAAATTTCAGAGCCTGCGAAGAGTTTTTTTATAAGTAGGCAACCTAGTTTCTCTTTCCAGTTTCAAAGGTTTCGGTCCACTGCACTCTGGGTCTACTGTGTGTGTTTAAATTTAGCAAAACAACATGGCCTGTTTACAAAAATTAAAATTTTACCGATTTTAATGTAGATAATTGGACTTTAAAGAAAAACATATGGTAATTATACCTCTTCTTCCATAACACAGCTTATAATTGAAAACTAAAAAATTATTACACAGACCTATATATTATTGGAGTTAAATACCCTGTCTGTGAAGATTGGATATCGGGCCAATACTAGAATCTGTTTAATTAATCAGCAAATATACCACTGAACAAAAAATCAGATGCATTGTAATTTAACATAAGGGCTTTAGAAAGCAGCTGAACGCCTTACAGTGGTATATTCGCCGAGATACCATTCTGCAACATTGTTCATTTGAATTTTTTACATGGGAAAACTTCTTATTTCGGCATTGACATTTCGGTTTCTCCTTTGGTACAACTAAAAACCAGATGACGCAATAATGACGCTGTGTGGTACATCTTAGAATTTACGTCCTCTTCTTCCAGTAGGACGATGCGAAGTATGACAGCATAATTAATTATAACGAAGATAGCTCATTTTCGATCACATTTCCTGTCTTAGATTTTCCTTACTTAATGTTTCATCAGTTATGGTGTAGAAAGCCAAAGACATTATTTTATTTTTGTTAAATGGTGAGTTTGCACAAAAGCAGGTTTTGGTAAGAGCAGTTTTGTTCTCAAATATTTTAAACGTATTGATATGAATGAAGATCGGTCTTATATTCCACAACGAAAGTTTAATATCACGACATCATTAGTTTTTTTAACTTAGAAGCCATTTTAATACGATATATTCACGTTATTGTCCCTATTTAAAATTAAAAATCATTATTTGTGTTTACTAATATGGTGGAAGGTGACAGCTGTATGCTATACAAAAAACTAGGGGAACAGTTGGAAAACAATTTGACTTAAGTTTAACTTGAGTTCTTTTAAAAGTAATAACTTAGATATTTTTGTGATTTTTTGTGAAGACCTTCTTACTTTACAGAAATATTACTACCGCATCAGTCAACAATTGATTTGTACTCAAAATCATTCAAAATCGCCGAACAAGTCGAAATAGCTTGATTTTCGATTTCCGCGTTATCTTCTCTGTGATTACAGACCGTTTTTGTCATATTTCCCAGGCTATTTCTCAAGTTCGATAGGTCAGTTTTTAAAATTCCATGATTTTTCCATGATAAATTGCCAATTTTCAAAATTCCTTGAGTTTTCAATGACTTTTCCACAGGGACACGGCTCACTTACCAAAACATATATAACTATAATATAAATAGTTGTATATAAACTGTTTGGTCAATGCGCCGTGTCCCTGTGGATCCATTTTTCATGACTTTTCAAGGTCTGTGCGAACCCTGCAAGTAATGGCCTCAGACTACCAAATTTATGCCTGTTGTTACCACTGAAAATAAAAGAGAAGAAAATAGAAAACAGTGGTAATTTCCATCTCATGTTCAGTTAGTTTTTATAATGGGTCACAATTAGGGAACGTTTCTTTTATATTTGTTATATTTGATGCAAAAAGTAGATGAAATGAAAAATATGTACTTTTTTCTAAATAGTTTTATTGTGATATTTTATCAGGTCTTCGTCGTGGGGTAGTTTAAACATATAAGATTTGCGCTTTCTTTGCTTATTTTGCGCATTTGAATCTAGACAACGGTTAACTAAATTTCAATTTGCATTTTACAAGATTTATATCACGTTGGATTCTTGCCGGGTCAAAGAGTGTACGTATTAAAATTAATTGTGTATTAGCTGTGTGTATTGCTGATGATAAAGCGGAATCTTTTTGTAAGGCAGTATACTTCCGTCGATTTCTGAATAATTACGCTTTAGATTTGCGGAGGTCAAAGGGTATGAATATGAAACACAGTCTATCATATCTCAAGAAATCAAAATTAAAAATAAAAAAGAAAAACAAAAAAAATGAAAATTACTTTGATAAACGCACGCTGTGATCATGCATTTTCATGATTTAGATTGAAAGTGATTAATTTATTCAAATAATCTACTAATCTTTGTACTGCAAAGAATCCAAATATGCAGCCAGGTGCATACTAAGTGTGGCTTTATATTAAGCAATAAAATATGTAATAAGATAAACCTGGGCGTGGGTTGCACAGGTCAGTTATGTTACAAAATAAGAACATTGTAGGACGACAAAGTATGAATAAAATCAATTATGACTTTTTTCCTTAGTTATAATAGTTATATAAAATCTGCAAAGAGAAGAAACATTTTCTACATTATTTTCGTCTAAAATATGAATAATTTCTTAAGTGTGACAAATCATTTTATATTCACATTCATACTGCCGCTGAAATTTAAATATCAAAATCTACTGAAGTCGTCAAAATGTATTAAAAAAGTAGATTTTATGACACTTTCACCACAAAAGAAATATAATTGAACGGACCACAGAGGTCTTTTCTAATTTTAGTTTTAATTTGAATAAATGGTCAATAATAACTTCTTTCTGCAGTTGTGCATAACCATTTGTTGTATATAATCCTATATTGAGAAAATAAAATTAATTAAGATTTTTAGTGAAGTAAATCTAATCATTGCTTTTTTTTTATTATTACACCTATTTTATTAAATGTATCATATTGTAAATTTACTGTTTTACCAGTGTCTCTTAAGTTATTTTTATACTTTTTTATATTATCATTTAACTACAAATAAATAAGAAGTAATCTTTAAAAGTCTTGGATTTGATTTCATGAATCGTGTCTTCAAAACAGTAAAAACTATGACGTCATTCAATATATTATAATCTGCACGATGCAAGGGACATAACTTTTACTAAGTCGTGAATAAAACTGAAAATAAATAAACAAATAAGTAAATAAATCAATAAATCAATACATAAATAAAAATACGAATTTACGTGATATATGAACCCAAACTGTCTGTACTGAACTTGAAAGTGAATTCAGTTGCTGGACAGTAAAAAGACTTTTCATATTAATAAGCATTCCATCTGCAGTTTTACAGTACCTGTAAATACTGATTATAATTTAGCATCTCAGAACAATTAGTACGATTACTCGCTGAAAATCATCAACATAGAAACATATGTTTGCCGAATGTTAAGACTCATAACATATAAAGCAACAATAATAATATGTACATATTTAATTTTTTACATATTTACAATACATGAAATGACAGAATTACCAAGAATTTTATTTGTAAGAATTCTCCTTGTATTTATATATAATTTCTAATTTCTGTTCCATTTTCAATCAAAGCACAGATAGTACTGTCAGAAGCGAAAGTTAAAATGAGTGAAGATTGTTCTTTGTCACTGTCCCGATGTGATAAGAATCATATCAATTTCTTCAATTTCTGTTTTAGATATGCTCTAAAAAAGCATAAATTCAACACAAAAGTAATGGAGATAATCCAAAAATGAGCAGTCTTTCGGATGAGACGTTAAACCGAGGTCACATGTATCAGTGCTATACACTGAGCATGCAAAAGAACCAGGGGTGTCTCTGGAACGGGATGCTTTCTGTATCTTGCACTACCCCCATAACATAAAATAACTAATCTCTTCTGGGGGCGTCGGTCATATGGGCAACCGGTACCGACGATAAATAAGCTCAAATAGATAGATGGAAGGACCAATGTAATATCAGAGAGTATTCAGGGTAGATAATCCACTAATGTTCCCCATTATACGGAATAGCCAGATATGCCACTTAGTTTCGTATTTCGTATATTACCGTTTTAATCAAATCAGATAATGACTTAACTTTAAGAAAATTATAATGGGTGGACATTGTTAAAACTAAGCCGCAAATATGGCCGCAGAATAAAGATTTTTGATTCAAGTAAGTGGTTTAGCAATTTACACCTGGCGCATACTCCCATACTCACTGGAGTGCTTCAATTTTGAAAAATCAAATTTTTAATTGGCCTTATAATGATGCTAAACTTAAAGCCTATTGAGGGAACAGACCTGGTCCCTAACCCATCCACCCACCTCCATTTTTCGTATTTATTGAAGGATCGCACTGGAAATAAGTCTTACGACCTTTATATGGGCAATCCTTTGCATAGCAGTACTTGCTAACATTAAATGAAGCAAAGCAAATCCAAGGACTGGACTGATCATTTCTATGATAGACATGATATTATGATATCTCTAAATTTCTACATGTATCATACAAATACAAATGTCTGTTTTATATGTAAATGTGATATTGTAATGCAAGAATAAATCTATCAATGATAATGGGCAAACAGTCCTCGCAGACTTTAATAACCATGCGTGTGAAAGATTGCCAAGCCTCCAAATTAAGAGCAAAAACCTAGCTTAGCCTACAAGTTTCCCATACAGTGCACAACCTACCACGTACAATGTTAAGAAACAATAACGTTAGTGCTGTTAAAAGATAAAAGTTACTTAAACACAGGATTTGAGTTAGCACTGACTAAGTATTCCGGCAGTGAATTCCATTCTGGGGGAAAATTAGTTCTTTATATAGCTTGATGGTGAATATGGTATCTGATATGCCAGATAGTGGTAACGTCTGATCGGTTTATAGTAAGGCGTCATGTACTGTGCAGATGCATTTTGTAAAAAAGGCTGAGACGGCTAGTCTGTCTTTTGCACTCCAAGGACTCTTATTGAAGTTGGTTTAATGGGTCAGTTAGTGTACCCGGTACCTTTTAGTAGTTGATTAATTGTTACAAATTTTCAAGTTTTCTTGTGTGTAATTTACATGATACCGGTCCCAAACTGATTAACTGTATTTTGAAGTAGGTCTTACAACTGATGTGTAGGCTCTTGATTTAGTTTCAGATTTGGTTGAGTGCGGGTTGCGTTTTAAGAATCCGAGATACTTTTTTTACTTTTTTGCTAAAGTCCATAAGCAACATCAACCTGTCCCTGTCTGACTGACTGGACCCGATGATGACTGAATAAAACCCACTAGCTGAGTTTCACATGTTCTACATGAACGAAAACCATGTTCATTGTCTATTGTCTAGAAAGCAAACAGCGCCAAGATGATCAACAGTATTGCTGACCACAATGGAATCAACTATTTTACATGCAATACATTTCAGAGACACCGGGCTCCCCCTTTTCTGAAAGACAGAGGTGAAGTTCGCCTAGTTCCAGTAGTTAGTTAAATGATACAAGTCGAGACTGTAATGACTTATTGAAAAAAAAGTGTGAAGATACATGCTTTTTCTGCAACACGTTCTTTATAAGTTATCTGGATTTTATAGCATCAGGCGCAGCTGCTTTATCGGGACTGAGACCTTTCAAAAGTTTACAGACTCCCTTCAGAAACAGCAAGGTTTTTCTTATCAGGTAAGGAACTATTACCGGTATTACCAAGATCTGGAGGTGCAAAATCATCAGGCTTCTTAAAAACAGAAGAAAACTGGCTACTAAGTATATCTGCTTTGTCGCAAGAGTTTGATTTCAAGATTTCCATCTTTTCTAAGAGGTACTATCTACATCACATGAGTCTGTTTTTTAATCACTTTTAATGAAACTCGAAAGTTTTAGTGGTACTGTGCTCTGTTGGATCACAAATACTATTGTTAATGTAATTCCAGGACAGTTTTCTGGTTGTCTTTTGTATAAGAGCTTTCAGTCTTTTTAGTGCTTCATAAGAATTTGATTTACCTTTCCTGAACTTGGTTTATAGTCGATCCCTTTCTTAAATAGTTTATACTTATTTCAGTATTTATCCATGAAGATGATGCTTCCCGTTTACAGTCGTAGATGGTACATATTTATATAACAAACCCTCCAGTTTGGACGTGAAACTATCCCAAAGATCGCCTGTACATTTAGGTTTATACGAGCTATAATATTGTGTGCTGCACCGATGGAAACTAATTCCGATTTGATTATTTTGTAAAACTGAAAATAAGATTTGTATTCATTTTTTTTCTTGACGAAAATGTATTATAAAGATTCAAACTATAGATAAATTAAAAAAACAAACTTCCCTTTAATGATGTGGCAATCGATACCCTTGTCAACAGGCTCTGCGGGTAGAACTGAAAAGGGCCGTAAATAGGACCAAAAATGCCGTAGAATAAGTAGGTTACACACGATTTTCACGGTCTTACAAATCTCACGCTACACCGGGTCAGAGCAGACGCTTGCGAATATTGGTAATAAACAGCGAATATTTTAATTTTGTGAAACGACTGGCCTTCAAAATAACGTAAGTTAACTTGTATATAATTTAAAAAAAGTGTTGGCATTTGAAATTGATAATTTCAGTAGGGCTGTCTTTATTAAGGCAGACCAGAAGTGTTAAGACCTGAAAAATGCAATGGGTGGGGTAATGCAGGTCTGTTTCGTAACCACGTTTTTAGTTTGACATTTGTGTGTTAACTTAGGACAGTAAGATGATGTAACCACAAATGACCATTTCAACTATCTTGTCATGGCAGAGGAAAAATGAATGAATTAATATGTTAGAAATGTGGAATATCCAACCAACACAGGAATCCGACGTTTTATCCTAGAATTCGCCGAGATGGAATGAAAGCACTGCCACTCTGTTGCCTATAGAAAACAACAGGAATGCAATGTCTTTTTTCCGGTCAGATCCAAATTCAGTTTCTGCAGCTAATTCGTGCAGGAAAATGGCTTGAATGAACAAACTTTATAAATATTTCTATTTATATCATATTCTACATCCTGTCTTATGATTAAGGGCTATTTCCAGGCCTTTTTTCGCTCAATGCAGTTTCTAAGAATCCATGTCGTGTTGTTGTTGTTTCATACACCAGACTGGAACGCACTGAATAAACAGATAGTCAGTGGTAGGTTTGAATTAAATTTTATAAAATTTTATTAAACAAATAAATATCAGTAATGTTTATTTTGTAACAACAATTTTTAAATTTATTAATATGTCTTCAAATATAGTTTTGAAATTCTACTTATATATTTGATAAAAATAGATTTCAAATTAGAAGGGGAAGTAACTGTGTGATTAAAAAGGCGATATATAACCAACCAAGAACTTCTCTTTTTTATCATTTATTCAGTTTCGGTCATATTTATACTTAAAATAACTAATAGTTGAAACTCACAGTAGATCCACAATACACGCCGATAGAGTGCCGCATCTCGTACAAATTCCGCAAAATATGTCTGTTTATTCAGTGCGTTTCAGTCTGGTGTATGAAACAACAACAACACGACATGGATTCTTAGAAACTGCATTGAGCGAAAAAAGGCCTGGAAATAGCCCTTAATCATAAGACAGGATGTAGAATATGATATAAATAGAAATATTTATAAAGTTTCTGTTCATTCAAGCCATTTTCCTGCACGAATTAGCTGCAGAAACTGAATTCGGATCTGACCGGAAAAAAGACGTTGCATTCCTGTTGTTTTCTATAGGCAACAGAGTGGCAGTGCTTTCATTCCATCTGGGCGAATTCTAGGATAAAACGTCGGATTCCTGTGCAACCAATGACAATGTCTTGATTGATTTTGTAAGACAGATAATGTTATGCTTGCTCTTTAGCAACATTGTTAAAGTGTCTGGCACAGTTGCTGATTAAGCAACGTTATCCATGGTTTGAACTTGAAAGACATCATTGACAATAATGGCAGCTGTATTCCACGAACCTCTGCCAGGTATTTACTTTGGTTAGTGGAAGTGCTGGCTTAAGTCTGTTGTACTGTTGGAGCAGATCAGGCTCACTGTAGGAAGCTGAACAGTTGATGCCTGGCTCCTGAATGTTAAAGAAGGGAATAAAGTATTGGACACCAGATAAATAGCCTCACTATTGGGCTAGCTCTTTAGAAACATGGTTAGTGTCTGGCATCTTTGCTAGTTAACGATGTTGTCCATGGTAAGTGCTTGGATGGGTGTTGGAAACTGATGTCATCAGCCAGGTAACTATAATGGAAACTGCCAAGTAAAGTCATTATCCTGCCTAGTATAGTCAGTATTGACTTTTGGCAGTAATAAGTTGAAGTGAACAACCTTGCAACATTAGGTAGAACTTTATAGCAAGCACCCTGCTAGCTCAGTTGGTATAACAACAGACTAGTTTCCCAAGGCACTGTCCTCGCTTGGTTCACTTATATGGTGTCAGAAGTTAAATGGCAGGAGAGTCTTGGTCAGCCTCTCAAGGTAAAAGGAGGGGGACAGTAGAACCACAGCAAGTGCCTAGCTAGCTTTGTCTGTAGAACTATAGCTAGTGTCTAAGGGGTCATGGGAATGAGTCTCGCATCATGTGCAGTCATGTTCAGTCTGCGAATTAAGAGGTAGCCTGCTAGCCCATTGATAGTAGAATTTGGGTCGAGCCTGTTAAATTTTCCTAGTCACTACCCCAACTGGCCTCTGAAAAATTAGCAGCCAATCACCTTATTTCCTGAAAATGAAATGACTGAATTTCAAATTGAACAACTCATTTATCCTCGATTGAGGGAATAAAATTACAAAATAACTGTATTAATCATTATTTTTACTTTACTTTCCACTTTAAAAGTTAAACATATTATGGCTTGTAAAAACCTATTGATAATTCTAGCTAGTAGATATTGCCAACCACTAGCCTAAATGGCTTGTGGTTTTATGGCCCTTTATTCTTTGACTGTTAAAATGACTTTAAGATAAACCTTTTCAGCTTTGATCTTTCTATCGCCAGTGTCTGCTTCATTAGCAAGGTTTCCTAACATTGAACCCAGCTCATGTCAAGTGTTATTTCTTTGAAAACAGTAAAGCTCAAGTTTCTGTTTACTTTTCTTTGAATCTTTAAGACTGTTTTTAGGAACTTCTATCCATAACAGAAAGATGACAGTGTACGAGATACAGTATATCAGAAAAAGACCGCCTTATGTTGGATTTGAGCTCTTATGACTTGCTCACTGGGTCACGAGTAGTACAAAAGATCAATAATCTAGATCACTTAGCCTAAGAAATGATTCTTAGGGTGTAACAATTTAACCAGGTTCACAGATCTCCTTAATTTTTTTATATGCCGAAGGGGGCATATTATGTTATGGTCCAGGGCGTCTGTCCGTCCGTTACCAATTTGGTTTCTGGACGATAACTTGAGTACTCTTTGACCTACAGTCTTTTACCTTCATGTGATTATAGCCCACATTGAGTGAATGATTTTGGAGTCAGCAGCTCAAAGGTCAAGGTCACAAAAATCTTAAAATTGAAAACCATTTCTGCCATGTAACTTGACAATCATTTGTGGAAGATACTTCAAACTTTATATCATGATTGCAAACATTAAGTGGATGACCTCTGTGCATTTTGGGGTCAGTATGTCAAAGGTCACAGTGACCTAAATGTTTAGAATCATTTACACTATGTAACTCCACAACCGTTTGTCATATAGATTTCAAAATTCATATAATGGTTGCACACATTGAGTGAATAATCCCTATTGAATTTGGGGTCAGTAGGTAAAAGGTCAAGGTCACATAGACCTTAACATTGAAAACAATTTCTGCCATGTAACTTGTCAATCATTTGTTGAAGACATTTCAAACCTTACATCATGATTGCACTCATTGAGTGGATGACCCCTATACATTTTGGGGTCAGTGTGTCAAAGTTCAAAGTCATAGTAACCTAAATGCAGGGTTCCCGCTGTCGCTCGCCAAATGCGCCAAAATACTAATTCTGGCCCATAAAATCTTCCATTGGCGAATTTTACTGGCGCCAACGTAAAAGAAAGCATCCGACAACTAGTACGATTAAAAATCAATAAGCGGCCAACAAAATTACTTAAGCGGCCCGGATGTTTAGTATAAGGTCACGCGTGACTAGTTTGTTTATCAAACTTTATGACACTTTGAGAACGTGTTGAGATGCAACTGACAATCGGTTAATTGGAATAATTTGCCATTTTTAATCATCCGAAAATAAGATAATTAACCACGTGTGGTCAGTTAGTGTTTGTAGCAAATTACAGTGATGAAAAGAAATATCGTCAGTGTTTGCAGGTGTCGTTTTCGTGTATGGAAGATTAAATAAGTGTAAAAGTAAATGGTTCATGCTTAATCTTATAAAGATATTGTTCATATTTTCATGTTATGTATCTTTTAAAAATGATATGCAAATGTGCTTATTTTTTGTTAATAAACAGTTGTAATAAATATATAAATAGTGTTTGTTGTCACAATGATACTACTTCTATAATATCTTAACAGAGAAAGGCATGTCTCCTTACAAAATCACTGGCTCCAACTTTTGAGCCATTGGCACCAACTTTTTCTGAGTGGCGAATTTGCTGGCGCAAACTAAAATTGACCCAGAGGAAACCCTGTAAATGTTGAGAATCATTTACACTCTGTTACTTGACAACCATTTGTCTTAGGGACTTCAAAATTCATGTAATGCTTGCACACATTGAGTGAATGACCCCTATTGATTTTGGGGTCAGTAGTACTAGGTATAAGGTAAAAAAATTCAAAATTCAAAGCAAATCATTTAATTTTTAAGCCTAAGGTTTCCTCCCTTATATCACAAATGCATCATACTTAGAAAAAACAGGGTAAAACAGCGTTCGGGCATATAATGCTCCACCCAGCGGTGCTCTTGTTTTTCCTCAGTTAAGATATGGTACAACAATGATCAAGTATTGTACTGTATTAAGCATTACCTACACATGTCTATGTATCTCAATCATTTCATCTGCTGAATGAAAAAGATATACCCTATCAGATATGCTAGTTCAAGTACTGTTTCATCATATTTCAAGATGGCAGAACAAATCTTTTTTGTAGTGCCAAATAGTGTATTTTTCAATAGCAACAAGTATAGGATTTAGCAAAATGTGTAACTTTTATGTGTGTGTATTTCATGGTTTGCCTTGTTCATATAACTTGTTCTGTTTTTGCTTAAACGTGGGCAGTGTTTCTTTTTTGCAGGATGGGTGGATCAAGTTCAGCACCAGCTACTGATACAGCAGCTGTCAAACAGGACATAAATGCCAATGCTGTACCTTCAGAATGTCCTATGCATAAGAAAAATGACAATGGAACTGGACAAACAAAGCAGGTAAGATATTGATTTATAAATGTTAGCTTTATAAAGCACTGTTGCTAATTTTTAGGGATGCAAAAGGTTAACCGGCAATTTATGTAATGACTTATTAATTTGTTTTTCGATAGTAAGACTTGAATGAGTAATTAAATAAAAGATATAAGTCTTCGGTGTGTTTTTTTATTTATTTATTTTATGTAGGTAGATCTAATGCAATACATTTCATTATAAGAATGAAACATTAAAACAAAAACAGATTGAAAACGTTAATATTACCGACAACGATCGCATACATTTATTAAATGAATTTAAAGCAGTAAGAATTACGAGGGGAACGCATATGTATCTAATAAGCGATCACAATACTCTTTCGGCCCGCAGGATCCGAATAGTAAACACTATCCCATCAACTTCCGGTTTCGCTTTTAAAGTGTACATATCATAAACGGTGACTAGTAGGCACGAAATTATTTTCATTGTTTATCGGTTAACCGGTAAATTTACCGGTAACAGCATCAGGTTAACCGGTAAATGAAAAAGTTACCGTTTGCATCCCTACTAATTTTGTTTGTAATTCCAAAGTGCAAAAGCTAAGGACCTTTACTTGAAAACTGGATGTCTTGCATAGTTGATGTTTGATTAAAAAGGTACAATAAAGGATTTCATTAGCTCTATTCATTTGAGCTTATTTATCGTCGATACCGGTTGCCCATATGACCGACGCCCCTGAAGAGATTAGTTATTTTTTATGTTGTGGGGTTAGTGCAAGATACAGAAAGCATCCCATTTCAGAGACACTCCTTGTTCTTTTGCATGCTCAGTGTATAGCACTGATACATGGGAACTCGGTTTAACGTCTCATCCGAAAGACTATTAGTAATGTTAGTGGAGGATAGGGGGGTTGAACTCAGGGCCCCTCCATTACCAGTCCAGCGCGTTACCACTGGACCACATCCGCTCCTTGGTTTCGTTAGCTTAAGAGATGGGACTTTAATGTTTGACTTGTTAGTTATGAAAATCTTCCTTTGGTCTTATAAGTCTTGCTTTCTTTTAGCAAAATTTTACTTGCACATTTCTTTTATAATTCAGGTACACAGGAAAGGTTTAAGTGAAGAAGAGATGCAGAAAATGGCTGTGAGTTTTTCAGCAGCACCAAGTGAATGTCCAATGCATGCACAATCACCTACCAGTGCCACTGAGTGCCCAATGAAACAGGGAGAGTCAGATATCAATCCAGATAACATGGTTGGTAGCCTCCTTTCAGAGGTTTTGATACCTGGAGAAATTCAATACAATTATATGATATACGTAAAAGGGACACACCATAAAATTTTCAAGGATACACTGTTTATGTATTTTATTGGAACATTCCCCATAAAATGAAAAGTAAGTAATGATATAAAGAAGAACATGTTTTTCCTTGATACAAATAGACTGCAGTAAAGTCTTCTTTGCTATTAACCTAATGTACAACACCACAAAGGACACGCATAAATGCACTCTGTTTCCCTGTTGTACAAATGTACTTCAAATTTTTCATATTCCCATTTATATGAATTTGAGAGAGAGGTGAGAGTCTCCAGTGATATTCCACATTGCTCACTTTTGGCACGAGTACTGGTTTGAACCCAGGAAGCAGTCATCAAGAGTGATTAATGTAAGTTGCAAGAACTTGATTTCCCCATTAATGTAAAATAAATAAATAAAATTAAATGATTTTGAATGTATTGTAATAATGTAAATTTTAGGATATGCCTCATTAAAGGTTGATGAATGGTAGAAAGACAATTGTTTTTGTGTGTGTTGTCTGTTTGTAAAGATTTTACTTAATTGGCCAGGTGTTTAGTACAAGTGTGTGAAATACTCAGAAGTAACCAAATTGCAAATAAATGCAGGTATTACACATTAGAGAAATCTTACCCTTTTTATAACAGGATTTTAGTTTACTGTACTTTACTATACTTAAAAAAATGTGAGGATGACATTTGATTTTTTTCTTAGGCAAATCAATCTGATAAACAGTTGATTATATAACACTTATTATATTTGTTACAAAATGTACATTAAGACTTCTTTACAAACAAGCAACAAATTAAAATGTCAATCATTACCTGCTAGATGCCGCCACCCAATCAGAGGCCAGCCCCAGACCAGCCATTTCCTTTATCAACAGAGAGAGAGATGTCTACTATACCTAAAGCTGGCAGCAATGATTATTGGGTCTATCCATCACAACAGATGTTCTGGAATGCAATGCTTCGGAAAGGTAAGTGACAGTCTGAGCAAGAAAGGTTTGAAGGCTGTTATAGTGCCAAAGCAAAAAACATATTATGGAGACTCCCCATATGGCTTTTAGAATTATCGCTAAGTTAAAGAAAGAATGATTATGTCTGGACTTAGACTTAAAAAATCTAAACAGTTTGGCTAGAAGAAAGTAAAACTGAAAGTTATTTTTAGCTCACCTGAACTTTGGTCAGGTGTAGCTTATACTATACTGTTTTGTTCGTAGTCTGTTTGTCATCCACAATTGACTTTAAACGACATCTCCTCTTATACCATTAGATCAGTTGCAATTAAATTTTACAGAAATGATCCTTGTATGGTACTCTTTCAAAGTTAAGTAGAAATGTAGTTCTGTGCAGAACTCTGGTTGCCATGGCAACTGAAACGAAATGTTTGGTGTGTATGACTGTCCAGTGGACCTCTTCCAAGTTTATACAAATCATGGCTCCTGGATGAAAATTGGCTATGCCTCAGGGGTCATTTAATCTTAACATAGAGTTATATACAAAAAACAGTTTTAAAAAATCTTCTTGTCTGAAACCACAAGACCTAGAGCTTACATATTTGGTTTGTAGCATCATCTAGTGGACTTTTAACAAAGTTATATAAATCATGGCTGTTGGGTGAGAATTGGCTCAAGCCCAGTCATCACTTGATTTTACAAAGACATATAGGAAAAACTGAAAAAATCTTCTTGTCAGAAACCATTAGGCCTAGGGTATAGATATTTTGTTTGTACCACTGTCTAGTGGACGTTTACCAAGTTTATATAAATCATGACCCCTAGATGAAAATTGACCCCACTCCAGGGGTCACGGGATCTTACAAAAAGTAACATAAGAAAAAAGTTTTTAAAAATCTTCTTGTCTGAAACCACAAGGCTTAGAGCTTATATATTTGGTTGATAGCATCACCAAGTACTACCCCCAACCCCACCCCCTCCAAAAAAAAATCATAAGATGGGGTAGGAAGGCACTTAACCTTTATTCACCCTTGTCCTTGACCATCAAGTGACCTACTAACCTACTTCCTTGTTTTTATTCTGCATTGATGAAATTTTAACTGTTTGTTTAAATTTGCATGCAAACTTCATCTTTGAATTTGGCTGACCCTTACCTACTGACCTACTTCCTTGTTTTTGAAGACATGTCTTTGAAATTTTAACTAGTTGTATAAGTTTGCATACAGACTTCAAATTTTACTTTTGTTTACCTTGAACTGTTTACCATTTGACATATCCCTTAGGTGCCACCCCCCACTCCACCAGTAGTTTGCTAGTTTCTTTTCAGGTGTGTGACCCAGGACCATCTCATACTCTTGTTTTTATATTGTTACAGACTTGAGGTTGTGTTTTCTGTACAAGTATTTATTCTGTAAACATTGGTGTTAATTGTTTTCTAGGCTGGAGATGGAATGAGGATGACATATCACAGAATGATATGGCCCACATTATCAAAATACACAACAGTAACAATGAACAAGCTTGGGAGGAAGTTCTAATGTGGGAGGCTCTACATGCAAAGTAAGTATTTGGTTTTCTGTGATACCTAGGGTAGAGAAGTTGAAAGAAGCACTTTTGTTTAGTATTTTTGCCATTTTTTATTTTTACATCTTTTATAAAAAATACGATACTTGTATTTGTGACTATTGGTTTTTGGGAGTACTGTACTCGTAACAATGTTTCATAGATGAAGACATGGTTTTTCCTTGATATGTAATCCTAGTTTTGAAACCTTTTTGGGTATTTACAGCGATTACATTTAGTTTTTATTTTCTTCAATTACAGAGAATGTTTAAATCCAAAACTGAAGAAGTTTGGTGGAAAGGCTAAAGATTATTCACCAAGAGCTAAGATAAGGAGTTGGATGGGGTACATAAACTTTTTAGAATTTCTGCTTATATTATTGTTAACCCCAAGTTTTGAAGTGAACTTGCCTACATTTGTATCTGTCCATTTGGGAAGTACCCTTTAATGTGATTTTTCTTTGAATATTTATTGGCTAACAGTGCAGGCTACAGTCAGACAGCATAATTGAAATACTTGCTTTTAGCTATAAAAGATGGAAATTATTTCCACTAGAAGTTGCATCAGGACAGAGTGGGAAATGTTAAGTACTAGTGACGAGCTACTTAAAAGTAGTTAGTGGTAACTGGTCAGAATATACCGAACCAACTACTTTCACCTTTTGCTGATGTCTTAAGTAACCCAGACCAGGATAAAGTAGACTCAACTGCTTGTCCCTTCTGATGGTATACACCTCAATGTACATCACATTGTTGGCTAAAAATACAGGTCTGACACTAAACATCTAAAAGCAATGAATTTCCCAGAGTTTTAAAACATCTGATTTACCTTCTTTTCTTTGTACATGTAAGTTCAGTTAATAGAGGTTATTTGTGAAGACCAGATCTTTGTAAGAATATGTCTATAGTTCAAACACTAAATTGACTACAGAGGTGTACTTTATTCTTGTCATTGTTATGTGAATATGCCATTTTCACGTACATACTTCATTTCAGGTATGAGCTTCCATTTGACAGACATGACTGGATAGTAGACAGATGTGGAAAGGAAGTAAGGTATATAATAGACTATTACGATGGTGGAAAGGTTGACAAATCCACCTATCAGTTTACAATTCTGGATGTACGACCTGCTTTTGACTCTTTTTCGGCATTCTGGGATAGGTCAAAGGTCGCTTGGATGAGGTGGAGGTATAAGCCAGATGACAGTTTGGGTCATATAGCTGTTAGTCATGGTGGGGAAAATCCAAACATAAGTAACTCGTCTGAAAAATCTTGAAGATCTGCATGTGTGTGACTTTGTGAACAAATTTCAAAAGAAGGATAATTTATCTGTTTGACAGATTAGGACATGATATTACAGCTATCTTAAAGTTGTGAATATCCAGATTTACACAAAGGACATATTTGAAGGTTTGAAACAATTCACTAGTGACTTTGCAAGAATATGATCTGAAAAAATACTGGATGTGATATGTAAAATAACAGTGAGAAACTGTTCTTTGCAAGAATATTTGCAGTTAAAGTGAAGAAAATGCTTCATTTGTGCTCATTTGGTTTAAATGGAGTTTTGAAAATCAGTATATAAGTAATTGATTTTGCAGTTTACAAAATCGGAACAGTAATGGACATCTAGACCTAAAACTGTTTCTTTGATATGCAAAATGGTTTTTGGTAATAAAGACCATTCAGTGTTATACACCAGAAGTGATACAGGATAACAGTAGTGTTATTTGTATTTATTTCTATGCTATCTTCTGTTCCCATATGCCACCATATCCATTATGAGAAAGCTGTTCCTGGTGGAACAAGGCAGTCTACAATGTATACCCTTAAAACAATAGCTCACATAACAGCCTGCCTATTCATAATGTAGTTTAAATCCTGTTGTAAAGTAAGTAAGGTATAGTTTTATTGTAAGCTTTTTAGCTCACCTTAGCACACAGTGCTCATGAGCTTTTAGGATCGGTGATTGTCCGTCGGCGTCCATCGTCAACATTTACTTCAAAGGACATCTCCTCTGAAACCAGCAGGCCATATTTGATAAAACTTGCCAGGAGTGTTCCTTGCGCAAAGCTATTTCAAAGTTGTTCAAATGGTTCTGGTCCATTGCAGATCTAGGCCACAGGAGCTAAAAATAGATTTAAAAAGATTTAAAATTTTAAAAATCTTCTCTGAAACCACAAGGCGTAAAGCTGTGATATTTGGTATGTAGCATTGTCTTGTGGTCCTCTACTAAATTTTTTCAAATCATAGCCCCAGGATCAAAATTGACCCCACCCCAGGGGCCAAATGATTTTACATAGGTTTATATAGGGAAAACTTTCAAAATCTTCTCGTCTGAAACCACAAGGCCTAGAGCTAAGATATTTGGTATGTAGTATTGTCTTAGGGACCTCTACCAAGTTTGTTCAAATCATGACCCTAGGGTTAAAATTGCCCCTGGCCAAGGGGCCACATTATTTTACATAGGCTTCTTCAGAAATCTTCTTGTCAGAAACCACAAGGCTTCGGGCTAAGATATTTGGTATGTAGCATTGTCTAGTAGTCCTCTACCAAGTTAGTTCAATCATGCCCCAGGGGTCAAACTTGACCCTGCCCCAGGGACCACATGATTTATTTAGGCTTATATTGGGAAAAATTCTAAAAACGTCTCTTCTGAAACAACAAGGCTGAGGGTTAAGATATTTGTTTTGTAGTATTTTGACCTCTACCAAGTTTTTTTTTCAAATCATGGCCCTTAGGTCAAAATCAACCAAGGGTAACATTATTTTACATAGGCTTATATTTCTACTTTTTGTTATAGAGCCTTCATTAATTGACTGATGTCTTTGATATCGTACCATGCATAGACCACAACTGCTGGGTGGGGTTTGAGGTTACTGGGGTCAAGGTAAAGGTCATAGAGGTTAAAAAAAATTGCTACGTCATAGTGTTTTGCTCACAACCAAACTTTCACACAACATTTTTATACAAAAGATCTCCTTTCTTTTCCTGAACCAACCCGTTCCCATGTTGTGTTTCAGAGGTATGGGGCCAAAAAAGGATTATTTTGCCATGTCTGCATGGTTTCACAGCTTTGATAATCTTACAAGCCACTTGCTTGAATCTTCATTTATTGACATATATCTTAGATATTTGGTATGTATCATAAGCATCTGCTCTTGGGTTGGATTTCGGGTCTCTAGGGTCAAGGTCACCAAGGCTAAAAAGTTAAAATTGGCCCCCAACCAGGGGTCACTTGGTTTTATATGGACTGAATAGGTAAAACTTAAAAATCTTCTTGTCAGAAACCACAAGGCTTGGATTTTAGATATTTGGTATGTGAAGGAAGTAGTTGCAGTTGTTTTCAGATGAGCAATAAAAAGGCCATCGTGGCCCTCTTGTTTCACCCTTCAGTGAATTATTTTTTTTTGAAAGGACTCGATAAACAATATGATATTTTTCAAGATATGATATTGGTCAGACCAATATAAATTCTTAACCTCACAAGACTTAATGGATCTAAAAAGATCTGTAAGGATCTATATTCCTTCTTTTTTTATTCTGATCATGAAATGAGTGAATGTTCCTCTTCACCGTATGGAAACATGACTGCTGACAAAAAAAAAAAAAACAAAAAAAAAACGTAAGTAGCACAAAATAGGTTGACCATGTTGTTTTGGAGAAATCAGTAACAGATATTACTGATGAACAATTACATGTTTTTACCATGTTTAAAGGCTGTAACAACTGAAATATATTTAAAATGAAAAGAAATTCAATTAAATTCTGCTAAACAATTTTGTTTTCAAGCAGAAGGAAAAAATATGGTTCAAGTGGGGTTGAGTTAAAAGGTCTTGAAGCATACACAAATCATTGGAATTGAGTAAATAACCCATTATGGAACTAATACCTTCAACAGATAAATGTACAAACAAACACGGAATGCCACAAGAGTTGTAGCCCGTAATTAGATACAGTGTTGCCTACCATATGAATTCAGACTTATGGCCTGCCATTTCTTTTTTATGGATTAAGAATTTTCATTCTAAGCAAAGTCTAATTCAAGTAAATTTGCATGTCTATTTGCAAAACCTCCCTTTGATCTGTCCTGGTTTCATTACAAATTTATGTAACTCCTGAATGGTAATCATTAAATAACAAATTCAAAATTTATATGGCTTCATCACTTGCCATATTTGGATTATATGATACCTTTTAGGTACAAAACATTGATGTGCAATGTATACAGATAAAGTATTTAGCGCTGACTGGCCAAATAGTAGATACCATGGTCTAGCAAGTGACACAGATTTGATAAGGAAAATAATAATAATTTATTTTTATGAAACTACATTTATTATTTAGTCTCTTACAAATAAAACAAGAATATGAATAAGAATAAATATTTGTCAATGAAAAATAAATAGGATGGAAAACCTTAGAATTAGTCAAACATACTATCACTGTCCCATAGAATCTAAAACCATTTCTTACAGGTAATATGTCTGGTATCAATATTAAAAGAATATATTTCATTAAACTCTTTTTAACAAACTTCAGTTTTTAATAAAATTTCTGTCCACAATCTTGTACCAATTATTTCAGTTTAGAAATTACAAAAGATGAAGATTGGAAGATGTCTTTCAATTACGGTATTATCACAAGTCGTTGAATTCCATTCTTTATGATAGAAACAGGAGTAAAAGTTGCTTATTGTGTCTTGAGTGGTAGTTTAACCAAGCAAAATCTTTATGAAATATGTTTTAAGTGAAAAATAGGAAGTGTAGCATTTTGCAAATTGGCAGGATGTAACAGTGGAAACAATGAATCAAAATCCTTTAAATTTTTAGAAAACGTTGTGCTGATATACATGTATATATATGTCATAATACATTTTTTAATAATACTTCAGTATACAGGAAAAGCTGGCTATGCAGTTTTCTTATAACATCTGAAGCTTCAACATGTATAAAAATAGTATCACAGACTTTCTATACAAAAAGTTACATAAAATACATACAAGACGTAATGGCATAAATACAATCAGTAATTACAAACAATTACAATGTATTCAGGTAAAATGTTAATCAAAACTTAGAGCATTCTATCACAGAAATGTTTGACTAAATATAGTGTATTAAAATCACAAACTTGTATACTTATGGAAAGCATGAAGTAAAACAATGTCTTTTTCACTTGTGATAATTTTAAGTGCTAATGTAGGAAGTATTTCTGATAGAGCAATAAACAATGAAGCATTTAGAAAAAATATGTAAACAAAAATTTTAAGTAAATTAATACTTGAAAAAAGAAATTCGTAACAGTACAGTGACATGTTTCACTAAACAAACATTTCTCAGAAGCAGTTTGAAAAATATGTTTGGACGGAATTTAAAATCACAATTTAGGCAGTGCACTGATAATGTGTCAAGGAATACAAAAATAACAACTGCGTAGGAGAAAATAGGATTATTCACATAAAAAATCTACCTTTTGAATATTTACCCTTTCAACATATTTTGAATTACAATACTGACTGAGTCTAAGCTGTTGTGAGTTATTGTACAGTATCAGAGATTTTTGTTCTACAAATGTAAACAAATGCCAAAGTTTAAATAAACTGATCTCTAAAGATGCATTTTCCCGGTGCTGAATGTTTTCATCAGCCTTGTGTTTTTTTGTTAAAATCTAAATATCGAAAGTAAACTGCTAGATTATTACAGTAGAAACACAGCTCCTGTCTTAATGCAGTTATTTCTCAGTATGAAAATTCGTGTTTTATGGATGAAGGTCAAGTGAAAATAGTCTTCTTTCTTGAAGGCATTACACTCCCTTTTACATAGAAAAAGATTTTACATCATAATGTTTGTATCCAATTTACATTCTTCCTTCAAATGGTTTACTAGTTATGCAAAAACAGCCTAGGATATTTATAAATTGTCCATTCTTTTTCTTCAGTGTACTAATATATTGGCAAAATAGGAGAATATTTATCAAAGAGGAGCCATCGACATTTTCTGTTTTGTTTTATAGTTTGTGAGGATATAGTCCTGTTCAGGGTTTGTATGAAATTCTTTCTGAGGAGAGACTGGCGAGGAATGGGCGAAGCATAATGTTGCCGGACTTGTCCAGGTTCTCCGGGGAAATGGCCAGCATGTTAGCACGAGTCATATCCAAGTTCAGGTTGAAAGCATTGTTGTACTGACTCACAATCTCCATGACGTCATTACGTGGGAGGCTGCCTGCAATGGTCAAGAAAAGAGTCCAACTAGATTCAACAAATATCAAAATACATACACAACAAACAATGTCGACGATAAAACTCTGAAAACAAGGTTTCAAAGATAAATTTAACTTAATTAAAATCTATCTAATTTAATGCATATTCTTTATATTGCCATAAATAATGATCTTGCCTTTGAAGTGCCTTATGCACCTTTGTTGTGCAATTTTACTTCCGGTTCATTATTTTCATGGGGTCAACACGTAATTGACATGCATTTCCTTAATAATTAATACAACTTTCAGGAATAAAATGGAAAATCATAACTGAATCCTTGCAACCAATCTGTCATATTACAGCCAAAGTTTCACCATAGATTAAGAACATGTTTTAAGCATTTTGATCTTAATCAAGCTAGATATTTTGTTTAATTTTTTTGTTATGGGGCAAAAGACTGAAAATACAGTCTGTTGTAACAATGAACTAGAGTTCTTAATTTCTGTAAGACATGAGCAGAAAACAAGTAATTAGATTCTTTCCCTATTATTTCTCAATTAAGGAGTCATTATTTATTATGTGACAGCAGAAGAATAAAAACGGTACAGATTATAATTTTTCAATTGACGAAAAATAGAATCTTCATTAACCAACATGCTAAATATACCTTATAAAATGAATAATGTTACAATAAATAGTAAATCAAGATTAAACCAAGACTTATCATTTAATGACATACACACTATCCTTTCTGGTAACAATCAAGCAAATATGTCCCCTGGCGCTTCATTCAAATACTTGCTTTTCTCTTTGCCCTCAGTAATGCTTTAATTTATGAAAGTATTCTTGATATTCAATATCAAATAATGCATTACTGAAAATAATAATAAAACTACAAGTTTTTTAACGATATGTGCATGCTGTTAGTCTTACTTTTGTTCCGATGACTTGAGTAAGACTGGATCTCACAGTTGGAGGATAAAACAACGCATTATCATTGTGACAAAATAAGTTATAAAATGAAACCTTTAAGTTCGCTCACTGTTACACAATACAAACTACACAAAGAATACCTCTGTTTGTTATGTCACTGTTATACAAAGCCTGTGCCATTTTAATGTAGCGATCCAACCACGGTTTCTCGGAACTGCTAAACCCGTCTTTTGTAACCTAAAAGCGGCAAAGAAACAGGTCATCCTAGTCTAAGACTGACTGGTTGACAATATGTCAGTCCTAAGTCTTTCTTGCAATACATACACTTTTCACGAAAGTCTTCCAAGTAAATCTGCGATGTTTACTTTTGATACTTTGTACAAGGGGCTGCACATCTGCTAAGTTGTATTAAAAGAATTTGTACATAATTTATCAAGGTATTCATTTTTTTCTGAAATAGCACTTGTTAAAGTATTCAAAATGTATATCGACAAATTTGGGAACAGTATGTGTCGTATATGTATTGCAAGATGTTTTAACTAAAGTGCAATCACTAAATACCACCAGTACTATGACACACAACATTTCCTTCAAATTCTCCCGTTCAAAGTGCTCTATTACCCATGTATATTTCACCAGTATCTTCTGTCATAATTATCATTATAACCTCTTTCATAATAATCCGGTTCTCTCTGTAATACAAAATCTCATTTAGCATTAAACTCCTCATGCGAGTTTGTTTGAATTTTAAACTACTACTGTCATATGTTTAAATCTGTTCATAAACTAATTTGATTAGTGTGAATTTTAATAAATTGAATACACTATTCACATTAAGGGAAAGCTCCCATACTATCTGCTCATTAAGCCACAAGAAGTAAAAAGAAAGAAAAAGAAACAAGTGAAATGTTTTATTGTACCTCGTACTGCGTTTCCAGATGTCGAAGTTGATTAGATAATTGCATAATTTTTTGTTCCCTGTTTCTTGGTGAAAAGTTATCCCTGCCTCCGCTTCGGTCTGTTCTGTAGCCGTCACGGTAGGAGTTCATGCCGTCACGCTGCTGATACATGTCACGATCCTTATACCTGTCACGGTCGCTATTTCTAAAAAAAAACAACCTCTTTTATAATTTACTAAAAAGTTTGGTACAGATATTATCCAAAATCAAGAGTTATCTTTTGCAGAGATTTGTTTACACTTAGCACCTGTGGTGTCTATGGCATATCCACTACACAGAAACTCATTTTTATTTTGTGTCAACCATTCTGTGCTTTATTTGTTTAAAGATGAGATTTATTTATAACAAAAAGAACAAAAAGAAAACAAATCAAACATTCAACTATATTCAGAATATATATGTATTCAAAATACAATCACATTCCTAAGAATTGAAACTATTTCAATATGCATGTACACAGTCAGGTGAAGTCATATCTAACAGAAATTCAAAGAAATTGCTAAAGTAAAATTCAAAACTTGAAAAAAAAATTCATTATGATATCTACATTTTTATACATTTTCTAAACCAAGTGTCATTATTTTGACGTAAACCAATACAAGTTCGTAGTTTCTACAAATAGTGAAGATAAGTCATCACTAATGATGTGGAAATGTTAATTCACAGCTTATTAGATTAAACACATCATTACAAAACAACCAATTTAAATTTCAACAACACTGTTTTAAGCCAGCCATTTTTTAATCAAGTACAATACCATTACAAAATTAAATCGACTATGCTTATTTGCTATGTGTTTTGAAAGCATTTCCCTTGGATACATATTACTAAAACAAAGCCATGCATTATCTGACCAATACACTCGAACGCAGCTCACTTCAAACACTATAAGAAAGCTTTAGAATTGTCAAGGAAGTGTAGTTTTCGGTCAACACGAAGGAAAGTACAGACTGCTTTATCACATCTTTTTTAAAACAGAAAACAAAGGTTAAAGCGTTAACACTGCTCTCTTTTTCCGCCACAATCACTCATCTAATTCTACAAGTCACACAGCTGCAAAAAATTACGTGACAAAAAAGCTTTGACATTGTACATAAATTTTTCAAACTTTTTTCCATAGGATACCTATAATCTGGGGCTTCCATATACTCATACTGATAAGGATATTGATCCTTATAGTAATTCCTATAATACTGATCACCATAGGGGTCTCTATACATGTTAGGCAAGGACTGTCCCCTGACAGGGGACATATGTCTGACTGGTGAAACACTTTGGTTTCTTCTAAGTGGACTCTGAAGTCGACTCGGGGATCTTGGTGACATCCCATAATACTGATCCTGCACTGATCTGTAAGTTTAGTTACAATTTTGTGTTTAAATGAATATAATCCCAGTCTATATTACCTTCTAAAATAAGATTAAAAACAAAACAACTAATAAAAACAACTACTAATACAAAAATGTATGTTATTACAGTATCTGAAAGAAAAAATTCTGATAAGTCGGAAAAACACAGCCATGCAGTTATGTGCAGTTTATTCAGTAGCATAACTTTCCAAATTTCAAAATAGCTTCTAAATTTATTCTCCTTACTTAGAATACTGCAAATGTACTCATTAATACAGCATGATTTTGTACTTTAGTCGAAAGTTATGCAGCTGAACACTTTGACTAGAAATATAGGAGAAACCCTTTTTCTTTTATAAGCTACAGAAAAAATGCTCCATTGTTTTCCCAAAGTGAGCCTTGTTCCAATTGGCTCTTGTCAATATATATACCTTACGTCATCACGGTAAGAATAAGGTCGTCTAGGCATGTCGTCAGGGTTTGGTAAGAACGATTTCCTTGAACAAAAGGTTATTTCTTAATCACTTAATTAAGAACTGTGAATATTTCCACGATAAATACACAAGGACTACTCATTGGTACTTTTATATATGATAAAATTGTGAACAAAGCTATGAACTAAAGACTCTTATTCATTCATACCTATTCAGCATTTAAAATCATTGCAAGCTTTTTGTCACTTATCAATTTAATAAAGATTTTCTTCAAAAGAATTTAATAAATATTGTAAATGGTAATCATATAGAAGCAGAACTATTTCTACCTCGGAGGTTCGGCGTAGGATTTCGGCCTGTTGTAGCGATTAGGAACTTGCTGTGATGCTCGTGGTTCTCTAAAATATTATCATTTACATTGCTGTTTATTCATTTATAAAATTATTCTAACATAAACATTTCAAATGAAAATATACCAAAAAGAATCTTTGACCATAATCTACGTTATAGCCAGTTTTCACCCTATGAGGTGCATATACATTAATGTTGCACGCGACAATAAAGGCTGCAGTCCATTCTGCATACTGATAAAACACTTGAACAAAGACCACCAGTCTTAGAAATCATCATACAGCACTAATCAAATTCACGAGAAAATTACATTTATTTGTGAACAAAATATTTCACCAGAAAAAAATGCAGTTAAAAATAAAAAGAAGCACAAGTTTATGTTAATGCTTACTGGCTTTACGTTTGTGAGCCTAATGCCACTGCTCTTCCGAGAAAAAAAAACAAACACGTGACATAGTTTACAAGACGGCGTTAACAAAAAAACCCTAGCTGAGTCTGACAATTCAAGAGTACAAAAAATGTATTGATGAATACAATTAATTATAAATAACAAAATCTGTGAAAAAGCTATAAGCGTTAATACAGAGTAAATCTGTAAATAATGTTTCAAAATTTGATAAATATGTTGACTGAATTAACTTGATCTACATCATTGTAAGTGTAAGAAGCAGTGAATAATTCTGTTTTCAGATGGCATTGCGGTACCTGTTACTTTTATATGCCCAGTTTCTCCAATGGCGTTCGTATGGTGAATCTTCAACTCTAAAATATTCATGAATGAAATATTACTGTCAAATTCTACTACATGAACCTTCAATTTGATCAAATATGTCTTGAGGGACTTTTTTATTTTCCTGTGTAAGTAACATATTCAGTTATACATTTTTTTTAAGTTTTCAATTGATAATATATACTTCATGCAATATGACTTACTCTGATTCGCAAAGCTAAGACGCTTTCATATTAAGAAGCAACTGCGCTTTTCTTTTAAAAAATGCAAACTTGTTTTGCATGATATTACTTACTGGGTTTAAAGAATTCATAAGAAATCTGCGGCTTAATTTTGCCGAAAATCAGAGTAAGTCGTATTACCACATGCCCAAAAAAATGCTCAAACCGTCAAGTTAGGAGGTACAAAATCTAATAATCACTTAAAACTATGGTATTTATGCTAAAGCATACTAAAATAGTGTCATGGTCACACATTTTATAAGTTTACAAACAAGGCGCAGACAAATGAGTAGCAAAAAGTCACTGAAATTCAGAATAAGCACAACTATCACATGCAATTTTATAGCAAGAGCAGTATGCAAAAAATCAGTGCATATATTTATACATACAAATATTCATTAAAAAATGTTCAAACACAGATGTAGTTATTTCAGATAATTAGAGACTACAGAATATATTCATTCTAAAGAAAATTTTGAAAGAAGCTATCATGTATAATTATGAGTATGTTAATAGAATAAAAACAAAAGGGATGATTTCTGATTGGATATGTATGGCAGTTAACATTTTACGCTTCCTTATGACAAGTCCAGTGTCTCTCTTTTTTATTATCTGAAGTTAACCTTTCCATTCATTTCCATTAAAATGTTGGGTCTTCAACAATTCACTGACCAAGAAGGATTATATCGGAACATGAGATTCCACATTCCACGATTATGATGTCTTTACAGAAAATCTTAGATTCAGAGTCATTTCTAAAGTCTAAATGTTGACCTTGGATTCTTTCTTGCTATGTATCTGATAGTTCTAATTTGAACAAAAGCTTGTCAGTTATACATTATATTGGTGCTATAATGACTAGTGATAATATCAGATAATGATATTTGTACAAGTGTTTTATAAATGAGGTATTCATGCGCTACAATTAGTAAATTAGTTCTCTACGAAGCTGACCATGCCACAATTACCTCTCTTCTCGTCTATAGGGGTCTCGGTCATTTATACGTCGTTGTGGTGAGGATGATCTCTTTGGAACGTTCTCTTGCCAACTTGGTTGATAACCACTAATAAGTTCATATATAACAACATAATTAAATTCATCACATAAACAAAATTGTATAACTATAAGAAACTCATAACTAATAACGGGTCAACAATTACAAGCTTTCACGAAAAGAAAAAACCAGCAAAAACTTTGTAAAAAAAAAATGCATGTCTCCCCCAGCGCATCATTGAAACAGGGGCACAAAAGAGATGACAGAGGTCGGCTAGCGGGAGGAAGAGAATTGTGAAGTGGAGAATAGGAATGAGTGTTTTGGAAAAAGGCCATGGTATAACAAGGAGTACTATTGTTGCAGAAGAAGAGATATAACATAACCTATATAGAAAGCTTATATTATAGAAAACTGTGCACAGAATTATTTCCCAAAAGACTTCTCGTTGCAGGAAAAAACGGCAATAACATGGCAGGAACAAGGCCAAATTTTGTAATATTGGCGATCATCCTATCTGTTTTGAAGCCTATAGGCCAAAACATGCTCCAGTTTTTAAGCACGAAAAAATATTTTTACAAGTCAAGGTCACTCAAAAAGTATGCACATTACTGACTGAAGGGAATTTCAAATCTAAGTGTAAGTGACCTTGACCTTTGTCATAGTGACCTCAATAGAGAAAATATAATAAAGAATCACATGAAGTTAGAAGGTTTCAGGTCAAAAGGTACTCTACTTATCAAATGGAAACAAAGTGTGACAGATAAACAACTGACACTGCAAAAACAAAGAGTTCAACAGTCTTGCTGAAATGACACTCGAGGCATTGATCGGAGATTTATTTCACATTTAAGTCAATGTGACCTTGGCCTTTCACCAACAGACCCCCAAAACAATAGGCTTCTGTAACTCAAAGACAATCATCTTATGAAGTTTGAAGACACAAGGTCAAATAGAACTCCAAATATTGAACATAAACCAATTTTACATATAAGGTCACTATTATCTTGACCTTTGATCAGCTGACCCCAAAAACAACATACTTCTTTTACTCAACAAGGACAATCATACTATTAAGTTTGAAGACACTGGGTAAAAGAGAACTCTTGTAATTGAGTGGAAACAATTTTCGTATTTAAGTTGACTATGATCTTGACTTTTGATCAGCTGACACCAAAAACAATAAACTTTTTTAACTCAACAAGGACAATCATCCTATGAAGTTTGAAGCCTCTGGGTCAAATAGAACTAAGTTACTGAGCGAAAACCATTTTCAAGTTAAAGTTCACTGCAACCTTGACCTTTGACCTGCTGACCCCAAAATCAAAAGGCTTCTTTTAATCATTAAGGACAATCATCCTTTGAAGTTTAAAGACTCTGGATCAAATAAAACTCAAGTTATTGAGCAAAAACCATTTTCAAGTTAAAGATCACTGCGACCTTGATCTTTGACCGGCTGACTCCAAAATCAAGAGGCTTTTTTTACTCATTAAAGACAATCATCCTATGAAGATTGAAGACTCTCTGCTAAATGGCACTCCACTTATTGAGGGGAAACCAATTTTTACATATAAGGTCACTGTGACCTTGACCTTTGACCGGCTGACCCCAAAATAATAGGCTTTGTAATGCAGTAAGGAAAGTCATTCTATGAAGTTTAAAGACACTAGGTAAAATAAAACTCTAGTTATTGAGCGGAAACCATTTTTACATATAAGGTCACTGTGACCTTGACCTTTGACCTACATATCCCATAAACAAAAGACTTCTGTAACTCAATAAGGGCAATCACCCTATGAAGTTTAAAGACATTAGGTCAAAGGGTATTCTTTTTATCGAACGGAAACCAAGTGTGACAGACTGACAGAGGGACTGACAGACAGGGCAAAAAGAAGCAGGGGAGACATAATTATGTGAGGTCGTGAATAAGTTTTTCATCAAAACTATAATTGCGTATGCCAATTTTATGTTAAAATATCATATGTTTACACTCTAAATGTTATTGTCATGTTGAAGTAAATGAAAAGAAACGCACTTATAAGAGTGCGGTGACTAGTCTATGGAAAACTGTGTAGAAAAGTTCAAAAGAGAAACATCAAAAGCAATAGCGTTTTAAAATCGTAATAAGATATATCTTATATATAAAATATATCATTTCCCTTTAAAACCTTGCCCTTCTTGCATAAAAATAGTAGAACAAAACCTTTGGTCCCTATTTGAAAATTACTTAAAGCAAAATCTAAGATTAACATATATAAAACACTTGGATTAGAGCATCTTGTAAGCCACTAAGTATGACAAAAATTATCATTTTATAAAGAAATGCACAATCAGAATGACCAACACAAAACAAATCGTTAAATATCTCACCAAGAAAAAAATACATTTCAAATGTTGTTAACAATACTGATGCGATAGACTATTAGTTATAAGCTCAACAACATTATACCAAAAGTTACACAAAGACATATACTGTGCGAGAAGTAATTCTAAGCTGTGGAATGAATATTAAGAAAAATGTATGTGAAAACAGGAGGTGCATAAAATGTTGTATATCTAAAGCGGTGTTATAGTAAAAGTATATTCGTCTTCTTGCAATCTACATCAGCATGCTCGTGAAGTACCTGGGACGATCGCCATAAAATCGCTTTCCGTCCGAGCCACGGGGGTTGATATTCTGGTCCTTGTATAAATCTCTATAGGACCTTTTATACACGTTGTGTTCATAATCCAATACATCGACGTAATTTCGGTCCTTTTCTTGTTTAGTCTGATAATCATTACCATCCATAACAGGGTACATGCCACTATGCTGATGGCTTGGCGATATGCTTTTGTGACTTGGTGGAGGAGAGTTAAATCTACTATTTGGCATTGGCGATCTGTATGGCGAATGTGTTGGAGGAGTTCGCTCCCTTGATCTATGTTTTTGTGCAGAATAAGATTCCCTACAAGTTGAGTCTATTTCTGTTAAATTATTATCAGATGTTCATGTTTTCTTATTGCCTTGCTTTGTTACACAGTATTCAATGATTTAATCTTTCTTAATACATTGTTAACAGACATAGATATTTTTACATTTTTTTCTTTAAACCTTTCATTTGAATCTATGATGTGATTTTGTTACCTTTCTGATAATGATCGATACATTCCCTCAATTTAGAACTTTGTTTCGTCTCTGTAGTAAAATATATTTAACATATTTCGGTTTAACAATAAAATGGCGATGTGATGAAACTATTACATGGAAAAGATTAAAACATAAGTTATATGGTTCATGTAGTATGTTGACAAGATGGTGGTGTGCAAAGCGTTCAACATACATAATATACTTATATTTTGGCGCGAAAAATTGGACACAGGGAGTTGTGCTGTAAAATCCTAGATTTTCATATTCTTCTTCAGGACTGTTCATTCTGTCGAAGTAGTTTAATATGCATGTGAATATTCTATCATGTCTTATTAGAATATTTATTTTTAGACATTTTACAATTTAAAAAATGTAGTTTGTGGACAAAATTTGAACTTACATTAATCTCTTACTTATGTTAAGACAATTACGACCACATATAGAAACGTTCCTTGACTAAACCTTCAACAAGAAATAGACCGTTGACCAGTAACTATTTGTCAGCTCATTGTGTAAGTGGTTGATTGAAAATATTTGATTAAAAAACTAACCGGTGGGATACTGTAAAAGTCATTTCCTTAGTTGAGATGGTGTCGAGGAAGGTCTCTGAATGTAGCCATTTCAGAGCAATACCTAATACTTATTTATTTAACAAATCAAGAACCAACATCATATTATTACAAGCTACATGAACATTACCTCTCGTCTACCCCTTTCGTTTCATTCGTTTCTTTAGGTGTGGGTATACGGGCAACTGGGGTCTGACCCCTGGATTTGACAAAAGTTATATACGCATTGTTGTTTTCATTATCATTATTTAAAAAAAGTATCATATCAAGGTTAGTCATGGTTTCTTAAAAGAAATTATAACATGAACTGATAAAATGAATTGATGGCTATGAAAAAAGCAAATTACACCATTAGTTTACATAGGGTGGAGACCTTCCGTTTGTAAACTGTAATACGTCTTTTGTCCTACCATACATGATGTTTTCAAAGAGAGTTCTATTTTTTAAAGTATAACCGATAACCAATAATCAGCATTTAACTGGTACTTTTCACAGCTTACCTATAATGTTAAACATTATACAGTTCAAATGAAAACATAAACTACTATCCTATACTCAGTATGTGGTCACGCGTAGTCACCTTACAATAAAAACATGGTATCAGTTCCACTTCATTTCAAATTTACTGTTGAAAAAATAAGTAAATACATTGAAGTCGACGTGACCCGTACCGTTCTACCTAAGCGGGTAAAAGGTATAGTAAACAACACGTCTATAATCTAAATGTACTGATTTCATATGCTAAGTTTTACACTTCTGAGAATGCTTCAATCAATCACAGACCACCTTCCTACGAAGGTATCCGAGCCAGAAAAAAAGAAATACACCTAATGCAAAAATAAATTGAAAACCTTGATGTTATAAACCTGAACAATGATTTATGACCAAAAACTAGATGCATCCAAAAGGCGTAGTGTATACACATTCGTGCTTTCACACAACGCACAGGCATTTGTCAACATACTGAGAACATGTTCTAAGTGCTATACGATAAAAAAATCTAATAGCAGTTTTTCGTATTCAACCCACGATATAAAGTGTTCTGGATTCAACCCCAAGATATGAATAATTCTGGATTACCCCACGATATGAATTGTTCTGGATTCACCCTACGATACGAACTGTTCTGGATTCACCCCACGATATGAATTGTTCTGGATTCACCCCACGATATGAATTGTCTGGATTCAAATTCAACAAGTTTTGTTGACATACCACATATTCTTACATTCTATTAAACAACTATGATGTGTTCGGGATAAAATTACTTGACAACTAAACGTTGCTATCACTGCTTCTTAACTTTTTAATAAAACAGGTGTATTTGATTCGTTTTTTTATGCGAAAGCACATGGTTTGTCAAGTAACCTTAACCAAATCTACAGTTCTAAGGTTTGTGCTACCCACCTGTCATCAGCACGGTTTTCTCCTCGTCTTGGAGAAATATCTCTTCGTGGTGAGACTCCTCGTCTCTGTAAGTGAAATCAAATACTTTTTTAAGATCTGTTGTTTTTACTTTACATGAATTTAAATGATCTTTGTTATGAAAACAATGATAATTTTATACAATGTTTTGGTAGACTGTTCCAGCAGGTTACTGTTAGTTATGAATACTAATATCATTCTTTTATTAATTTTTGTCATTTGTAATATATTATATGAAGCGGGTTTTACTGTAATTAATATTTTGAACCGGTCAGGCATTATTTTAAAATATAAGTTATAAGTAAAATACCTTCGAAGAAAAACAAAAAAACGATCTCTTGATTTAGTAACAATAAATGTGTTGAGTTTTAACATAACTTTCAAGAAAACAGCAAAACCTTTCCAAAGCTCATTTATATCCCTCCACAAAACAATCAAAGCAAAATTTTGGTGCATCAAAAGACTTTTAACATAATCATGAACTTTGCATAAAACATTTTGTTATTACATAAACACTTCAAAACGATTCACACAGATCAATATTCTTATAGGAGAAGAAAGGTAAATATCTACTGTCTAAAATGCGCTAATCCTTTCTCGTACAGAAAAAAATGAACTCATTGTAAAGTACAATAAAATGTAAGTAGCCTTATACTTAAGCAATGGTATTCAGTATAACATTTTCAAACTTCAGCTTACACAGCTCAAACTATTTTTTCAAGTAGCAGTAGTCGTTGTTGTTTTGTTTTGTTGCATGAATTATTTGCTCTTCATTTTTCATATAAATTGCTAGAAGGATAAGTGTGTTAGGTGAAGAGTTTTAAAATGGCGCTAGAATTTCTTGTCAATATAATCCTTAAAAAACGACATCATCGGTGGAAACGTTAATCGCAAACAACATATAAACCTGTGACAATTAGAAGTGCATTATCCTTATCAAGGTAAAAGTGTGGATGTTTGATGACAATAGATTAAAATGCAAATGAAAAATAAACATTTCTAATTCATAAATTTCTAATGAAAGTCATATAGTAAATAACAATATATTGTTTATCGACAGAATAAATAAATTCGTTGAAGGTTGGGAGGGTTTAACTAATCTAATCCAAATCAGGAGATATTTTGCACGATCATGGTTCAAGTAGCATTTTAGCAATAATTAAACTGACAGATGAGTACGTAAAAGACAGACAGACACTGAAGTATTAAGTGCGACACACTACCACACCCTACACGCTAGAGAACCTTGTGGAGATATAACGGACCTCTGTATCAGTATCTGTACGGGGCCAGTTGGGCACCGGTTCAGGGAAATGTTTGGCGTACTCCAGGGGGCGTTTACTTACTGGCATCGGAAGGCCGGTGTTTGATGGGCGTACTCGACCCAAAAATTCCAAAAAGGCAAGCCATCTGAAACAGAAAACTAATACATAAATGTGCGTGTTCGGACCAATATTTTTGAAATATATGCACACATTTTATTCACACTTGAAAAAATCTTATACGACTAAAAGACAGTCTCTACTGTTAAAAAAAATACTGGATTTATTCTTGTAGAGCGATTTCTGAAAATACAGATTTTTAAAGAGAAAAAGAAAAACAAGATTGATGGTAAACTGTCTTACCTGTACTGGCCATCACGATTGTTATCTTCACACAACTCCAGTATTCGGTTAATAAGCGAGTCTGAGAGTGGTAACTTATGGTCGTAACAAATATCTTTTATCTAAAATAAAGATCCATAATACCAATATGAACTAAACATTATTAAAAGTAGTAAATGAAGTGGAATAAAAACACGAAATGAAATACATGAGCCATCAAAAATCACTGATTCTGTATCAACTAATGATATAGTCCTGAAATTCTGGGAAATATCTACAAAGAAACACTTAACATTAAAGATAGACGTTTGTTCTTCTAAAAAAGATAAACATAATGCTTCAAAAAAGCATAAAGGCACCGTGAAAATTGCAGTTGGTCTGGTTGCCTAAGAAGTTCTGATAATAAAACTGAGTATTTAATAAAGCGATTTCGAGCAGAGCAGGTATTTTATCTTTCTTGTGGAGCTCTTTATGCACTTCATTTTTTCCCTACACTCGTCATAAAAGGGCAATGCTAACCTGAGCCGCAGACAGCGTGTTTCGATGTTCTCTGTCTCGTTCATGGAAACTGTTTTGCCACCTTGTCCAGTCCATTGTATAGGTGTTCTTGGAGAGTTCTTGTTCAACGAGGCGTAACAACTTCGCCACTTCTCGGTCACGGTATATGGAACCGGTGTGAAATCTACACGTGTGATAATATACATTTATTTTATTAAACCTAAAAAAACTTGTTTTTTTATTTGCTGAAGCATGGCCATGATTCATTAAAATTATTGTACTAACTCAAAGGCATAGCCAATCGATGCGAAATAAATTACGCGTCGTGTGCTAGGGTACGCATCGAATGACGTCAGAGAGGTCAATTTTCCATTGTGGAGCGTCAAACGCGCCTTCTAACGACGTCAGCCAACACGATTTCTTTCTCACCTTTCGTTCTTTCTTTTATTCATTCAATCTTTTACCCGTTGGTCTCTAGGAGTTGCGTCTGTTTTATCTGTTCTTTGCATTTTACGATAGTGCATGTAATTAACGAACTTGTAATTACATCTATTTACCTTCGTTTTTTATGTACATCGAAACACTTTTTATGCATAACAGCTCCATTTTGTTTACAGTGACTACATAAATTTTAGAAATGAATGCATAATGAAACATAAATTGATTGACCTCAAAAAAATTATGACCTATAATTGTAATGTAAATACTCACGATTCTCCATTTTGCAAATAGTACTTAGGCTGTTTCTCTTGAGTCCTACAATTTTAAATAAATAAACAGAGCTTTAATAAAGTTCTTATATCATCAAAGTTATCTGAGTTTATATAATTATACGATACATGTTTATTTAATAACTTCTAAATGATGTGAGAATTTGAATGAATGCCACGTAGTGTTTCCAAATGAACTAAATGTCCTCGTTTCACATACTGAAATTATGACACTACATTAAAAAAATGAATTATTTTTTTTGAGTTTGTTTGAACAACGTTCATTTGTGTTGTGAAACACTCCCACCACCACAGATCGTTCACACTGACAGTGAATGTTCAGATTTAATTTCAGCAAGCACACACACGTTCCTTTTTAATAATAAGAGGATTTTAAACAGTTTTGTTTTGGTCAAAGAATTTATTTTACACAGAACGATGTACTCTCTTAATCCTATAACCAATTGACTGCGAACGGAAGACATATCTTGACCTTAAGTACTGGTCAGACAATAGGATAACTACATAAGGACGAAGTCTTTTTTGCCTGGAAACATTTTTTTGCAATACTGACTCAGTCAACTGGCTTCTACATTGCACACTGAATACACAACTGTCCACCCGAAACACAATAAATACAAACACTTTACGTATACGAGTATATCTATCTGGCAGAATACCAAATCTCTATACAGTAAGCCAACATTGATATTTATATATATGACACCGCTAAAAAATCAGTTTGAGTTAGCATTATACACTATTCACTCCACATATAATCGAACCTTTTCTCAACTTCCTTATTGTTATCAACTGAAACTTCTTGTTTACGAGGAGCTAGTATTTTCTCTCTGTAAAATTTCATAAGAATATCTTGGAAAAAAGTGCTTGGTTTGTATTCTTAGATAAAGTGACATGTGCGTATATGAAAATAAACCAAATATAGCCCAAGTCTATCAGCAAACATGAATATTACTTATTACCTTTTAGTAGCAAATTTAACCAGCTTAACGACCTTACAAAGCCATTATACAACAAGAGTTATATAAACAACTATCCTCTTTGTAATGTTTTTGTTAATAGCAAATTAAACATAAGATATAAAAGACTTTGCAACAAAATTGCTTGCTGCTTGGTACAAAAATAAGTATGGTCTGTGTTTATGTATGGGCTATGTTTGATCATGTAAAATACAAGTGGGGTCACAAAGTAACCGTCAATGTGTATTTAAGACAAAATGTGTACATGTTTACCAAGGGCGTGCATCGCTGGTGACACAAGCAAAAATATCATATTAAATACAGTTTATCCTAGAACTACGACAACAAAGATAGGTCCTGTTTAAATTTAAAATAATTAAAAATACATAAAAAGACAAACGTTAATGTATCACAAAGAATAATACACACATTCTATAAACATACAATACCATAAAAAAATAAACAGTTCCCACACAGTCTGACACTTAAATCAGCGAAAGCTTCGAAAAATCATTTATTACAGAACAGTAGATAATGTTTCAGAGAAAAGATATACTGTGACATCTAGCTACATTCTGTGATGTCTTAATCACGTGACAAACCTTGAATGAAAAGAGCTCGCGCTCTGGCTGTTGGAATGATGGGATTGACGATCCTGAGTTGATCTAAAAGTTTACACTATATGTTAATATGGTAAAAGAAATTCCCCTGAAAAAATCTTAATGGGTCTTTGCATAAATTCCTCTGTATCCTAATGAACCACGTTAGCAGAAAGATATGGTGAATATACATGTGTATTTATAAGCAATCTGATCTTGTAATTAGTGTGTGCTTCTGGCACGATTGCTGAACACAAAGACATGTCATTCTTTTCATTATTCTCCTTTGATCTTTACTTTATGATGGCAAAGTTCTTTTAAATTCTAAAAAAGACAGGTACATATAATTAATGGTAAACAAAATTTAAACAAAAAAATGAAGGATGTATAAACTATATGTTTGAAAAGATCTTGGTCAAGAATCAAGCCTATTAAAATGCTTATCCATCATTCCCTTCAAACCAAAACTGAAAAGTTGTAAAACATATATAAAAATTAAAAACAAACCATTATTTAATTCTTATTTCTGTCTTTCATAAATACCAAACTATTTAATACTTACAGTTGTCCCTTTGAGTTTGCCTCCATTATAGAACCGATGAAGGACAAAACACGTTCATAGTTCACCTTGCCTGGATAATTAGGGTCCACATATTGAGCAGCGATCAAACGAAGATCTGATATATATGCCTGCATAATAGAAATTAGTTCGATAATAATACAGGACATAAAATGAAACATGATCTTAGAATGTATCAACTATGGAGACAAAAAAAGAAGCCGATCACCCAAAGTTCGCAAAAGATGCCGGACAAAGGTATTCGTAAATATTGAGTTAACATTTCAAAGCCTACTTAGAATGGCAATTTTTGCCCTCCATATCTTATGATGAAATAAAAATAAATTCGGGTGATGCTGGCAATGCAACAACCAAACAACACAATCGTTTTCTTTGAATTTTGTTTAAAAAAAAACAAACAATTTGCAATTTTTTAACTGAGACCCTGCCAATTCACATCTTAAAACCACTTTAGTTACTTCTCTGCAAAAATTGTTTCTACTATACATGTATTGGAATAGACTGTTAAATGTATTAAAGAATTGGACACAGAAGAAGGTTTTACAAGAAAAACAAAAGTAGTCTGATTTTTTTTTTCGTAGTGGTCAAATTAACTCAGAATTTACGTTTTGCCTACTAGCTTTATATCTTTATTTAAAAACTTCACACACATTATCACAGCTTTTTTAAAACTGTTTCATACATCAAACATGGTTTATCATTCATTTAGCTATTATTTAAACTGTGCATACCATTATCAGATGCTACCCTAAAGAGTACAACAAATCAAACCTTAACTATTCAAAATGTTTACAGCTGGACCATATACCATTTTGGCGGGCGTAAAAGCACTTGCGTTGCAAAAGAGTCTAGGTTGAAGGATGAATATTCAATATAAAACACCTGACCAGTGCATCTTGGTCTATGTCTGAGCTCTCGGTTGACATATACATTGTTTCTACGACTGATACAAAAGTATGATATGACCAGGACGGACTGTGGCTACAATAATCAACGTTTGTAATTGCCGCCTTTAACCAAATGGACTTATAACAACACTCTGCTTACCTGATGCCTCCTCAAACTGTTGTCTAACACCTCGATTGGACAGAATCCTCGTAAGTCCTTATCATGTTGGCTACATTCAAGATAAACTTCCCGTAACTCCTTTGGTTCAAACCTATTCAAATCGTTACAAACTAATTTACTTAATGTCAATTTTTGCGAGTCAGACAAAGCGATAGGATCTGTTGGCAGAAGAACATCTCCGCGAAGTAACTTTGTCAGTTCATATTTGTCATTTGCAGATACATGATGATACTCCTTGGCACCACTGTTCTGGTAGTAATTGTTATCCATTCTATTCTCGAAATCACGTCCCAAAAAGAAGTTTTGTTTATATTCCGTTTCGTTTGCTAGAGGTGGAGTTTTGTTTTCCGTCCAAGGTTCTGCTTCAAAAACAGTGGATAAATCATTACGTGTCCGATTTTGTTGAATTGGCGGCAAAGCCTTATACTGGCCCCGTACTACGTCCTTAGAGTCCGGTCGCTTATTTACAAAGTTTGTCGGCTGAAATGCACGAAAGGGTAATAAACTTCTATCTGATTAAAATTTTAAGCTTAGCGAATGTAACAACGAATAAGAGAAAATACAATTTAATCCAAGATTAATGTCCCAATTATATCCCCGTTTAAGATCAAAGCAAATATTCTAGACCAGTTAAACTTTAATTTGAAGAAAACCCTTTAAATAAACACTGCAGTGTAAAAAGAATGATGATATTGACATACCAAATAAGCATATTATGATGATTGCATAGAATATCTTTAAGCTAGATGAATATACATTTAGTGCTAACAGTTAAAACAATTGAAGATATAAGATTAGAACGTCTGCCAAATGTTTTCGGCGTGTCGCCTTGTGAACAAGTGGTGAATACCATTTCTGTACGAGTACGGGTGACACCTTTATTGTTATCCCTGAATTAGGTCATACAAACCTTTTAAATCTGTATTGAAACAAAAATAATTTCATGATGGAATATAGATAGGTTAAATGCAAAAAAGTTTTAAATTATGTAAGTTTGTACAACCTTATCTGACACAAAATAGTTTTTTAATTTGTTTTACATTTGTCAAAATACAGTATATTTGTCTAATTCTCTACATTTTTTAAAAATAATTAAATTACAAATATGACATCTTAACAAAACAATTAAGTGAACCATGCGAAGTGTTAGAACTTTAATAATATCAGTAATCATACATTTCGGTACGCACTGATAAGAACGTCTCGTTTACAAAATACTGTATAAAGTTAGAGCTCAATATGAAGTATGAAATAGACGTATTGACTGGAACACTAAATGTTTTATTTCTGCAATGCTCAAAAACATAAATCAAAAACATAAATCAGAACAAAGTAATTAACGGAAAACCACACAACCCCGATCACCCGAAAAATTGACAAATATGCACAAACAAATCTTGAAAACTTATGTCACTTGTTTAGAGTGATATCACCAAGCCTTCTAACCATCAAAAACACCTTTTTCCCAGCACATCACATCAATATGCAGATCAATCTAAAACCCTTAATGGCGTCATTGTTAAAAATCAAAAGTTTTAGTTCAATCATTTTCAATTACTGTGTTACACATTGCGTTGCTGATAGGTTAGCTGCAATAAAAGCATATAAAAAGCATATAATATCACATAAACATACATTTAGAATTAAGTCAGACCTGCCATACTTTATAGACAAATATTAACATTTTAAGGAAAAAAATGAAATCGCAAAAAAACTTTGTTACTCTAGACCATGCTCAAAATTTTTATTCGAAAAAATTGTAAGAAAAAAATCTTTCACAATACGCTTATCAGTTTGAAATATTTAAGTGAAGTTGCTAAGATTCCTTACTTGCAAAGACTATAAAATTCAAGAATTCAATAAATTCTAGTTGATTAGGAACTGCAGAATGTTAGAGCTTACTAAGAGGTCTGACAGGTCTTAAAACAATCACAAGTCACTACATTGATCTTCTTTAAGAACATATTAACATTTAGCTGTTACCTTATCACCTAATTCTTCATAGTATTTCTCAAAATCGAAACCTTCATGCTCTAAAGGGTGAACATCCTGATCGTAAAACCAATTACATACCAAAATAGAACTTTTTATACACACATAAACAAATTACTTATAAAATAACTAAGACATCTGAAATGGAAAATATGTTAGAAGTTGTTTGTTAATTATCTTATAATAATGTGATCTCCGCTAGATATGTGACATTTTAGTGAGTCATATTATCGTGAGACAAGAGTGAGTTCTAGTCTGATTCATGCTGTTAACATATTAATAATGGCAAAGATGGAGACTAGTGATACTGCAAATAAAGAAAAAATGAATAAGGAAAAGAAAAACAGATTACATATAATAAATCACATACTAGCCAGATTATGAAATCGTTATGTACAATGTACGGTTTGAACTTTATCAATCGTTCAATCAATGTCAGTAATTCTTTTGCAAGTCTCTGGCAATGCATACAGTGATAACAATTAATACAAAAAGTTATAGGTAAAGTTTCAATTAAAACATTAGGTGGAAATTTAAGACCTATGCTATTGAAAATATACAAAGAGTTTATCCTGAAACTGATAGTCATGATATTATTTTTAGTTTCAATGTATTTCGAAAAACTTTTTCCTGTTTCGTCTTAAATCTGTGAAACGATTGATGCAAAGCCTTCGTGTGATGCATGATAAAAAGAATATATGAAGAAAGAATATGCAAATAGGTAAATTAAATGTCACAGCCAGCAGAAACTGAACTCAATGTGTCCAGTATTTTTTTCAGAATTTCTTTGTGTTTCCGATTAGGTAGGTTAGGAAAGTATAGAGTATAGGAGATTAAATATCACTGGTTAAATAAATGTTTACACATTAGAGTGAAGATAAAGCTATTGAAAATTAATTACCCGTGGACTAAGATTATCCAGCTATTTATAAAAAAAGACAAAAGATTGTTTACGAATAATACGTAACAAGGGACATTACTGCGTATGTCTTATTCTACAATAAAGTTGTACTGATTCTAAATTAAAGGCTGAAGTGTTAGTGTATACCTATCAGTCTAACACCCATTGCGACTGTCGTCTGTTAAAATCGTGTATTTTGAATTATTTTTATATATAGATATGAGATATATGAGATATATTACCTAGAATTATGCAGTAATGACATGCGACTATAAAAACGTGCACTTAAAGGCTGATGAAAAATATAACGCATGCTTGCCTCATAAATAAATGGTTAATTTTGTCATATACAGTTTGAAAGAAGCAGTGCATAGATATAATTCAGACATACTTCCTCGTCGCCAAATTTTCCACAACGGCACTCATAACGACAACAACACATATTCTGCAATGGTGTAGTTTGTAATTTCCACAAAATAAATAGGTCAGACTTTGATGCGTGCGTAAAACAGTGTTTCCGACAAACAAGGAACACACGTGTAAAACACGTAGAAATTACAATAAAAATAAGGATTGAGGATGGCACATACATAGAACGCTATTTATACACCAACCCATGAAATGTTTCACTGTGAACAAAAGAGGTTGCTTATTCGTACACATGCGTAAAAATAAAATGTACACCGTATCTTTCATAATACAATCTCATGGCAAAAAGAGTACATATTTATATAACTTACTGAATAGTGATCAATACCCTACCAGTTCCAATACTCATCATATATTACTTTTGCTGCTCCCATAAAGCTAAGATTGAATTACTAAATGTTTTTGGGTTTATGCGGCCATGCATAATAGGACAATAAAATCTAACAGAGCACCACCATTAACGTTATCTTACACTTAAAGAAATACTTAATTAGAGTATAAGATTGACAGAAGTAGTTTAGCAGACGACAAGTAAACTAAATGCATACATTTTAGAAACTGTATGAAATGACAGTGATTTATTATTGATCAAAACCTTGCCTGCAATTAGATTTTCTTTCTATACTTAATAGTTAAATAACCCAGAACTTAAACTATCAATAGTATCAATCAAGATACCTCATATATACCTGCACGGACCACCTAACCATCTTCATTTATATACAGTGCATGCATGCATTGTGACAGCAGGTGATAGCAAGGAGAACCCCCACCATTAACCCTATCCACAATATCTGTACACTTTTACTTATCATACATCTTCATAATTTGACTCGTCTCCATAGTAATCCTGACAAATCATGTGGCAACAGAAAATGTAAGGTATGTGTTTGTAATTAAAAGTGACGACTATGACGTTTACTATTCGGGTTAAAGTAAAACGTCTTCCATACTCACACATTAACTGAGAGATAAATTTGCTTGCAAATTATGTTTTGTCAGCTAATGCCTACGTCATTGGTGATTAAGTTATTTCTATTTACTCTGAATTTCAGGGTCATTGATAATCAGTAGGGCTTACACTACAACATTCCTTGTATACGATTACTTAGATTTTACAGTCAACAAAAACATTAATGATAATTTTGACGAACAAAGCGTAACGTATGTTAAAGAATTTTAAATTTTATTTACCTGAACGTCTTTGTGGTAATACCCGCCTGGGTTGTCTCCATGTACTCGTGGGTCCAGATGATTTGGTTTGTCAGCTATTGGTCTAAGCGGCTGTATTCTTGTCCCTACACTATCGTTACTGAAGACAAACGAACGAAATTATATTAGAAACGTAACATTACAATAGACGCCAAAACTCTTTGTCCTTACCTTTCTGAATTTCTTTAACAAAACATGACAACCACTCATCTTGGACAAACCAATCAATCTTTAATAGTGATACTGATTGAAATTTTTCTGACCGAATTGGGAATAGCTCTAGTTCAGATCATAAGGCATGGGTATTGTGTGGGCTGATTATGGCTTGCACTTGTCGCTAAAGCAAGTCTATAACCACCACCATCAGTAAAAATAGGGTAAGTGGTCAGTATTAAATCAGGAATATTATATGGGGAAAAACTCACATACCAAAAAATTCAAGAATGACTTTGACAGGAGAAGCTTTATATTAAGTATTAGTGGGCTGCTATGACCCACCCAGCTACATACAATTTCAGTTTTCAAATTTCACAATTGCTACTAATGCCAACACTTGCTACTATTCAGCTTCAGTTAACTGTTATATACATTAAATTTGCTTATCAACAAAGAGCTAACCCGGCATATGTCTACAGGTTTCCAGAAAGTAACAACTTACAATGTTGCGTGTTTTTCGATGACAGGGACCTGCTTTCCTCCAATAATCTTCATGGTAATGCAGGGAGTGTTCTCTGTACCGAAAGGTGCATCTTTCCTTACGATTTCCGGCGCCATCTGGTAGTCCAGTTCTGTGCGCTCGCTCTGAAATTTTAAGAAGTATTCACTTGTCTATTTGGCTTAATAACCGTTGATTCTTGGTGCCAGTCAAACAACAACCTAATGGTAAGTTTAGTTATAACAGACAAAAAATACAGAAAATAGTATATCTCAGACCTTTTAAATGCACATAGCTCACACAAGCCTAGGGTCTCATCCGGAAAAAAAAGGAATTGTTACTTGAGGAGAAGGATGAAGTAAACCTGCAACAGCTTGATTAACAGTCAAGCATGCCACATATAGACTATTACTTTCCTCATATATTGCTAATGTCTAAACATAAGTAAGATACAACCTAAGTATATACAGTTTATTTGAGCCACAGTATATCTTACACGTCTAAATATTGTATTGTCAATAGGAACACATCCTAAATACACATAAAAAGAATTATACGGTCGTAGGTTATGCAAATGTACATGCAAAACTATTTGTTTTATGATACACATTATTAACTTTCTTTTTAGTAAAGTATTCAGCTTTAGTATTCAGAGTTTTTTTTATTTTATTTGTTTTTATTCAGCAAGGTATTCTGGGATTGTAATTCGTATATTATGTTTCTTTGCACCCAAGTATACACTGGAATGTGTCTCAGGCAAGTTATCATTTGTAAGTATTTATTTGCTTTTAGCTGATAATTTCACCATAGGAAACATTTTTTTCGTGAGCCCACAGGGCTTTCTGTATTTAAAAGGTCATCAGAAAAAGCAAAATGATCCAGCAGTTAGCAGATAAGAATTACGTATTTTTAAATCATAAAGTTTGACAAATTGAGAATCCTGCTGATATTTTATTCTTCTGTAAAAACGAACACAACCTCTATGAATGGATTCCTGTTTAACTTCAACTTATTACTGCCAAAAGTCAATACTGACTGTACTAGACAGGCACAGTCATAGCTTACCTAATTCAAAGAAAACAACGTTTCTGACAACTTTGAATACTACCTTTCTGATACGTTTTTAAAGAAGTATAGTAAATCATGTTTTATAATGTTTTGACTGTATTTTTACTTCAGCCTGAACTGCACTTACGACAAACAAATATGTAGTTTTATATAACACTAGCGGATCCAGGGGGGGGGGCGCACCCGGCGCACGTCCCCCCTAAAATTCCCGGAGCTTACATGGACGTGAAGTTGGCACATAGATCGCAGCTCTACATCTAGCTCTGCGATCTTATATCATTGCAGAGCTGGGTCGCAGCTCTACATCCAGCTCTGCAATCTTATATCATTGCAGAGCTGGGTCGCAGCTATACATCCAGCTCTGCGATCTTATATCATTGCAGAGCTGGGTCGCAGCTCTACATCCAGCTCTGCGATCTTATATCATTGCAGAGCTGGGTCGCAGCTCTACATCCAGCTCTGCGATCTTATATCATTGCAGAGCTGGTTCGCAGCTCTACATCCAGCTCTGCAATCTTATATCATTGCAGAGCTGGGTCGCAACTCTACATCCAGCTCTGCAATCTAATATCATTGCAGAGCTGGGTCGCAGCTCTACATCCAGCTCTGCAATCTTATATCATTGCATAGCTAAGTCGTAGATCTACATCTAGCTCTGCAATCTTATATCATTGCAGAGCTGGGTCGCAGCTCGACATCCAGCTCTGCAATCTTATATCATTGCAGAGCTGGGTCGCAGCTCTACATCCAGCTCTGCAATCTTATATCATTGCATAGCTGGGTCGTAGATCTACATCCAGCTCTGCAATCTTATATAATTACAGAGCTAGGTCGCAGCTCTACATCCAGCTCTGCAATCTTATAATTGCAGAGCTGGGTCGCAGCTCTACATCTAGCTCTGCAATGATATATGATTGCAGAGCTGGATGTAGGTCTGTAATGATATAAGATTGCATAGCTGGATGTTAGTCTGCGACCCAGCTCTGCAATGATATAAGATTGCAGAGCTGGATGTAGAGCTGCGACCCAGCTCTGCAATGATATAAGATTGCAGAGCTAGATGTAGAGCTGCGACCAAGCTCCGCAATTATAAGATTGCAGAGCTGGATGTAGAGTTGCGACCCAGCTCTGCAATGATATAAGATCGCAGAGCTGGATGTAGAGCTGCGAACCAGCTCTGCAATAATATAAGATTGCAGAGCTGGATGTAGAGCTGCGACCCAGCTCTGCAATGATATAAGATTGCAGAGCTGGATGTAGAGCTGCGACCCAGCTCTGCAATGATATAAGATTTCAGAGCTGGATGTAGAGCTGCGACCCAGCTCTGCAATGATATAAGATTGCAGAGCTGGATGTAGAGCTGCGACCCAGCTCTGCAATGATATAAGATTGCAGAGCTGGATGTAGAGCTGCGACCCAGCTCTGCAATGATATAAGATTGCAGAGCTGGATGTAGAGCTGCGACCCAGCTCTGCAATGATATAAGATTTCAGAGCTAGATGTAGATCTACGACCCAGCTATGCAATGATATTAGATTGCAGAGCTGGGTGTAGAGCTGCGACCCAGCTCTGCAATGATATAAGATTGCAGAGCTGGATGTAGGTCTGTAATTATATAAGATTCCATAGCTGGATGTAAGTCTGCGACCCAGCTATGCAATGATATAAGATTGCAGAGCTGGATGTAGAGCTGCGACCCAGCTATGCAATGATATAAGATTGCAGAGCTGGATGTAGAGCTGCGAACCAGCTCTGCAGTGATATAAGATTGCAGAGCTGGATGTAGAGCTGCGACCCAGCTCTGCAGTGATATAAGATTGCAGAGCTGGATGTAGAGCTTCGATCTATGTGCCAACTTCACGTTCATGGAGCTTACATGTTCTTTGGTATGGAAACAATAAAATATACTATATTTTCCTATTTTTTCTTCGCTCGCTTCGCTCGCGTATCTTTATACAACATTGCCTTTTGAGATGTACTCGTACACAACACAGAGTGCACGCAATTTAAACGTTCCCGCTTAGAGTGATTAAAAGTTACGCCCCCCCTAACCCAAAATCCTGGATCCGCCCCTGTATAACTTGTTATATGACCAAATCACCATAAAAATGTCATGTTACATGGTCGGTATTTATTTATTATTATCATTATTATTGAACTGCATTTTATTGCATACAGAAAATACCCTGCTATTAAACAAGTTATTGATTTATAAAGTCAGAAGTTCGTCTTTAAAACAGATTAGTGACTGTTTTCACTTATCTCTTTGGTCATACGGCCTAATTTATTATCTAAAATTCAACGAAACAACTAAAACCTTGTATCTCAAAATCTTTACCCCACAGATATTTGACTTTTCATTGCCAGTGCACAAGCTGGACAACAAATCCTTATGTTAAATGTTTATTCTTTATACATGTAAAAGATACATTTGTTTTTATCAGAGCTGATGTTTTATATGTAAATGAATAAGGTCTATGTATTAAATAAATAAATAAATAAATAAATAAAGAGCCTTTAGAGAATTTAATTAAATAATTAAGTACAATCTGAACCATAAAACGTCTCCTCATCCAGCAAAGTAAAACAAACAGAAAAACGCCAAAGAAATTGCGAACGTAGTGACCGACTTTTGTTCAAAATAGCGTAAATCGAATCTTTCGAAAATAACAGTATATAGAGTTATACTCAAGCTTCTTTTCTTTTCTAAGTTACCGTCATTGACAACTGATGTATCATTAAAAGTCTAGAGTGTCAGTTATTACCAATAACAAACATTGAAGAAGATACCGCTTTAATTCGCTGTATTACACCTGTCCGTTTACTACTGTCATAATGAAAGTATTTTCCGATCTACCGAAATCTTCACTACTCTAACTATAGGCTTTGGGTAAATCAACAAATATTTGCTCAAGATTAAAAGTAGGTCTCCGCTAAATTCTTCATCGATATCTTGTTTTAAGCGAGAGTCAACATTGTTTCTATATTGGCACTTAACAACGAATTCAATACAAAAAAGATTATGGTTACAGCGTAAATTATTGTATACTATTAATTTACTCACACTGATTTTTACAAAGTTTGAAAAAAAGTAATAAACAATTATTAAATTTGAAAGTCCCGTGACTGCGAGTGCTGTATTATTTATAAATTTACTATGTCTTGATTTTTGTGTATTTGTACAAACAGAGATAATATATCTAATTAACTTGGAAAAATCGGCTTTATAAATCACTACATTATTATTAAAATCGGCTCTGTAAATCACTACATTATTATTATAATTGCAACTGCCTACTTAAACCAAATTTCCACTTCGTTTCGCTAAACTGTTTACGTGTTTATATTTTTTTTCAGCGAACATAAATGCTTTTGTGACAATAAAGATACAGGTTTTCGAATCTTTGAGAACATTTAAGTCGGTGGAAATACTGCAATTTGATTTCGTACCGGTTATGAGGGCAACTTAAATAGAAATATTTTTTTAAGTTCTTTTAAAACAAGTCTAGATACTTTTTTTCATATATTTTAGCCGCTGATGTCCTTATTTTTTAATTAGTAAAAACTGACATGTTATCAGTTGAACTATTTACTATCAAATTATATTAAAAACTCTGCATTCAATTTATTTAAAGACAACTTTATTTAGCTTCCTGATAAAATCTTTTTTTCTAATATTTAAAACGGGAGATTAGAATTCATCATTACAATTTTCGTTTAACAAAGGAAATTAGAAAATACCAACATTGTTAATTGAGAGAGTGAACTTAACAGGAACCAAGTGAACTATCAACTATTGAAATTCATTTACAGTCTTAAAATATTCTATAGATAAACAAATTAATATTGATTGTGGGAAGGTGCCAATTGTATTCAAGATAATTCTACAAATACAAAGTGTTTGCAAACGGAAGGTTCCAAAGTTCTGCATGCTGTTAGTATTATTTATTCAAATGGTCTAACTATGTGGAACAATACAAAATGTTACGTTCTGTGTCAAAAAGCTAACTTCCATTAAAGCTTCCTTCTGAAATGATTCGATCTATTTTCACGATCTCTTTAGTATCAATATCTTCTGTATTTCATATATCTTAATCACTCATACCATTGCTATATGGTTTGCTTTTATCAGGCTTGTCCACTTTTTTGCTTGTTTGTTCTCATTCGTTTTGCTTTTTTGCTTGTTTGTTCTCATTCCTTTTGCTTTTTGTGTTGGTTTGTTCTCATTCTTTTTGCTTATTTGCTTGTTCGTTCTCATTCCTTTTGTTGTTTGCTGGTTTTCACATTCTGTTTGCTTTTTTTACTTGTTTGCTCTCATTCCTTTTGTTTTTTGTGTTGGTTTGGTCTCATTCCTTTTGCTTTTTTGCTTGTCTGTTCTCATTCCTTTTGCTTTTTTGCTTGCCTGTTCTCATTCCTTTTGCTTTTTTGCTGGTTTGTTCTCATTCTTTTTGCTATTTGATGATATCAGACTTTGCAGGTATATCAACCAAATGATTTAAAATGAAATCATCCACAAACACTATCTGTAACGTTGTTTAAAAGTTCGAATATGCGATGTTTGTTAATGTTCCGAATTAGTAAATGACTAATCAGTATGAAATTTGCTCGAGCAGTGAGGTTTATCCCTTAAGCATTTCAGCAGAACTGCAGTTTGGATCTAACCACATAAGAAACAGTTGTGTGCATGTATTCATCAATAATTACAAATCAATAATCAGAAAGTCTTCAGTAAACAAGTGTTTTACTAAGAAAATATGACAGATACTTAATGGAAAAAAGTAAAAACATTTACCCGTTTCTTCTTTTGTTCTGGCCAAACCCATGCCATTTTAATACCGTATCCTATATTGTCAAAGACAATTATGTGGACGTGAAGTTATGCCTTTTGAGTGAGCAAAACCTAACAACCTTTTCGCACGTCCAAAGTATAAAAGACACAAACTTTCGTATTAACGAGCACAAATGAATGATAACGTTAAAACCACATGCTATTAATCAATGTTCCAATGTTCGAAACGGATATGATAAATTTCAGTTTGAATATTGCCAAAGTCTTTATTTCTTTAAACAGTTTATATCTACTTTATTGTGACCAAGCAAACACACCAACGAATAGGCATGTCATACTTTAAGTGCTTACTAGATCTTTTAAGTAAATATACATTTGCTATATAGTAGATTAGTAATTACTTTCTTTCAGTTATAATACAGTAAAATTTTAACCCTTTTCAAAAATATGAATCATCCGAAAGAAACCAAAAGTATAAACACAACAGTGCATTGACCTTGAATGTTTGATTTTCAAAAGATAATTTTGATGGAGGAAATGGTAACAAAGAAGAATAGAAAACAAAAGTACATGTGGTGCGAAATAAAAGAGGAAGTGTTCACGTGTTTTTATACTTAATTATTTTTTCGGAGCTTTTCAACTTTCAAAAACACACTATACGTTTATGCTACTCTTCTTTCTTGTCAAATGACCAAATTTGAATATCATTTACGTTTTATCGGTAAGTTCTTTGATTGGAATGGGAAATAAAGATCTCTCTCCCATCCTTTCTGCTAAGTTTTAACTCTGGTCCAATTGTAGAATTTAACACATTTTTTCATGTTACAAAATTGCATTTAGACTAGTATAATTATATTATTATAAGAACCCCTAGTCAATGTTATACATCGATTGCTGATTTCTAGTTTACCTGTTCCCAGTTTCTGAGATTTACTCCCGACTAAAGGGGTGATTTTGGGCGTTCCGGATATAAAGCCCGGTGCTCTCAACCTTCACCATCTCAATAATTGCCTGAAGTCCACCACAACATCTTTCCAGTGCGGTGCCTCTTATCAATTAAAATGTACAGAACAGTTTCACCATAAAGCTTTTTTAAGCTCTCTTATCGGGAGGTTTCATATTTTATTTATATGAAATGTTATAAGTCACGTTCTCCTGATCATTGATGTAGAAGTAAATCGGGTTTTCCTTACCAACTTATAAATGCAAAATGAACAGACTTTTCAACAGGTTATGTTAGACCAGGTCATTTGATATTTTTAGCATTGAGTATCTCTCACAATTCTTACATTACTTGATCCCGCGTGTAGCAAGTTCATTTTCATATCTTAACACTTCGAATTTGTCGTGATTGTTTTGTATTTCAGAAGTTTTAGTTCCATTTCTGTGATTTTATTTTACTATATTCATTTTGTACGAACAATATAGCGTTTACCCAACCGATATTTTATACTCCCGAAACGAAGGAGAGATAATTTAATACAAAGAAAATATATTGTACACTTTATTTTGAAGATTTTTCATGTACTTTCAAACTGAAATTCCTATTGAAATGGTACAATGCTGTATTGTTAGCATTCTTATTTAAGTTGTACTTTTAGGTTTAAAATGACTAGTCATTTTAACTAAAACATCCCCATACGGTAAATTCGTTTTTTGAACAGAATAGAAGAAACTGATCGATATCAGAGATAAACAGACAAAATAGTGATCAAGGCAGTAAATGCCAAGGATTTCATTTTGAAAGGCTGATCTTTTTACAATAGGTCTTTGCCAGAAATTATCATCACACTGAAAGGTATTATGTGCAAAAAAACTCATATCATTCAATGATTTTGTTATGAACTGATGAAATGTTTGAGCTAAACTATGACCAAATATCTAATGCTATCAAATGTATTCACTAGTTGATATAGCATATCAGTTACAAAGTGGCTTAATTTTTATATCATATGTCTTGGTTATTGAGTTATTAAATCAGTTAGATAAGATGATTGGAAAATAATGGGAAGATTTCATATAAATCGACATCAATTTCGTATTTATCCTTTAAACAGAGCATTTAACTTTGAAAATTTTAGAAATCCAGGGCAGTTCTTGTTGGATACAACCACCTAGCAACACGGTATGCAGATTTCTGTGATCATTTTAATCAATAAGGTATTAACGTCTGTACAGTCATTGACAAAAACCCACCTCCCTAAAGTTTGTTTTTCAGTTTGGAGTTTGCTTGTATTGTATTTTTGAATTTAGATATGTCTCATTACCATTTTCTCAATACATTTAAGTACAATTTACACGTTAGAAAAAATCTATAGAACTCAAATTGTGTTTTAAATGGATCAGATTATATCCCGAATATGCGGATTTCACGCACAACAAGAATCTTAACCATACTGAGTCGCCCTGTATGCATAATTTTGCTCGTTAAAATATTTTCATTAACGATGTCTGAGGTCAAGTGACCTTAAACAGAAACACGGGAGAAAGAAGGCAAATAAGAAGGTGTGCCAGAAGTTACGTATGTTTATAATTTGAATTTCAAACAGCTTTTGTAAACACGAGATCAGTTTTGACGGCCGGATAGACACTTCAATTTGCTGGTGCTTGGAACGATAGTTAGCTGTAAGTACTCCTCGTGTAAGGGGAGGAAAGAACCTCGTTCTTCAAATCCTTCCGGCACAGGTTCGAATCTCGCCTGTGACAACAACACAGAAACAACCAACTCCCTAAGCATGACTCGGACACTTGTCATTTACCAGGGGTTTCTAATAAGATGTACCAACAACTTGAGTTATTATCGATGTAGAATAAATACATGTTATAATATTTCATTTGATGCAACATGACAACAACATATTAACAACAACACTGACTCAGGATCAGAAACTTGAGAAACTTTCAAACAGGTCAATAAATTGAAACTTTGTCTAAAGGCTAAAAGTAATTTTCAGTATTACTTTTGCTGACGGTTTACAAAGATCTTTTAGAATACTATTGTGCAATTCGTTAATTTGTTATAAACATGAAGAGACTCACACGTATTTCGTTTCTTGCCTTCGGACAAAAAAAGTCACAAAATGAATAATATTTATCGAAAACGAAAGAAGAATGGGGGACAGAAACCAGTGAATGAACAAAATAAGAACCAACAAAAAAAGCATTAAAAAGAAAAATAATTAAGGAATAAGCAAACAAATGAAGATAGGATGTAACGAACTAATTTGAATCAATATAAAATGAGAAAACAAACATAAACTTAAAAATCTTTGAAAAAGCTTATAACAAAATCTATTTTGTGTTATGATTTGAGGTCAAGCGTTAATTTTAGTAATCTGAGGCCAAGTATCTGATTTCAAAACAGAATATGAATTACAAGTTAATCTTATTCTTAAGTCTGATCTCCTTTTAGCAGATCATAATACTTTATGAGTTATAAATACAGAAACGATTTTACAAGATTAATAATGACTAGAGCTGTGTTTGGTCAAAATGGTCATTCGAACGAAGACGGCTGAAACTGTGCATAGTAACAAAACCAGACAGTTCTTTGAAATCGCCAAAAATATCTTCCTTGACGTTTTTAAGGGAGTTAAGTATCTAAATGCATCTGCAATTGTTGTACCTGTGGATTAATTAGAATGTTATTAGACTAAAATATCTTCCGTAAAACACAGAGTATGTACAACAATTACTTAGAAATAAGGGAATTAATGCAGAAAATAAAATATGCATGAACTTTGTTACACCCTGTATATTGCACAGATTTTGAAATACACTGAAATGAAGAATAACAAGTTTTCTGACTTAAGCGCCAAGAATTGGCAAAAACAAAGACAATGTACATTTGATGTCAGTTTATAAGACATTTAACGTATTTAAAATGTATGACAACTTTTTCTCTATCAATTTAGCGATAAAGAAAACAAGACGAACATTTTGACGGAATTGAAAACCTAGTGTAGACATTTATCAAGCGTAGTGAAAGTGTTTACTCCATTACTTCTTTGATTCTGCATTTCATAGTTTGCTTAACACTTCTTAAACGCAAACAAACTTGAAAACAGCTATCAGAAAGTTAGTTTACCCCTTAATTTATTTTCAAGTAGCACTTTAAAACGAATTTGAAAAAACTGAAGCAGATCAGTGTTATCAGTTAGACAATGATATTAGCAGAAACAAGTGTAAAAATCTGAAAAAAAGAAAAGTTTATCCCTTATCAGTTATGCTATTCTTCCCACTTCACATACACAAAGTGCCGCAGTTTCATTAATTCCAACTAAATAAAAAGATATTGTCACTTTCATTTCTTCTAGTCTCTCCAATTTTCATTTAGAAAAACAAACATTTTAGGCTATAGAAAATAGAGTTATATTAAAATCATTCAAATAAACACTCACTCTCAGTATGAAAAGGCCATGCAAAAAAAGTAACTATAGAAATGTATTTGGAGCAATGTTCTGTTCGGTTTATCAAAGGCTAGCAATTAAGTCGTTGCAGGAGATGCCCATCTGTGTTAGCAAGGGACCGCCATTTTATACCACTTTTATGCATTAAAACTATGTTTTGTACCTATACCATATACATGATAAAACCATGCATAGCAAGAACGACTTCAATACATGATAAAACCATGCATAGCAAGAACGACTTCAATACATGATAAAACCATGCATAGCAAGAACGACTTCAACAAAAGCCTGTCAGATTCAGATTCATGTTTGAAAGTTATTTAAAGGTAGCAAAATTTAAGCAGATAGATACACTGGTGTAAAACGAATACATTGAGTAACACTATCCTAAGTTTAATCCCAGTTATATTCAGAAGTATGTGAATGTGTAGATTAGTTCGTAAACAAACACTTCTAAATATTCAATTTATCTTTCAAATATTCACTTATTATATCACAGATAAATGCATCGGATTCTACGCCTCCCTGTGTCTCAATAAGATAGTTAACAAATTGTTTGCTTGAAAGAAAATGTTCTCCGATCCCGTTTTGAATATAGGTGATACACTACCCTTGTTTGATAAACTAAATATAAAGCAACGGTCTCACAATGCCACCCTGCGAACAATTTATCGTTTTTACTGACAGTTATATAATATTTCAAGTTTGAAATTACATAATCCTGTTTGTATACTGAATGCTAAGTGTTAATTTCATTTCATTTAATTTCATTTGGCGGACAAATAATGACAGTTTAAAACCATCACTCACATAAGTAAATATTTTGGCATCAAAAGATTTATGTCTCAATTAATAAGCATTAATAAGCATATCATTCATACCTAGCTGAGAAAATAAACAAAATTTTCATTAATTTTATACAAGGAAAACAACTCTGAAAGATTACAGTAGCTTAAAATCTTCCTTAAATTGTTTCCATCTGTTATAACTTCCTCCTACCCTCCCTGACCCCCAGCATCCCGCCCCTCTCTCATCACTCAGAATATTCATTATCGCCTCTTTTGCATTTGTCTGGGTTATTCTCTTCTATCTAATAGTTAAATATTTGACACTTCAATGATGAAAACAGGTTTTCTCAAACTTTTATAAAACTTTATCAAGCCCCTTTTCAGCGCATTATGACATGCATGAACTCTGCTTAGATCAGAACCAGTCTTTCAGAACCACAGATATTTTGAGAATGATCAGTGTGCACGAAGCAAGACGTACATTGAAAACAGACTAAATTGTTTTGATTATCAGTAAGTGTAAAAATGTGTCCACTGAGCATCGTTATTTGCTTCAATGCATAATGCAAGGCGACAGGTTTGCTTAGATTTATTTGGTATAGGCATTCTCTGAGATCTTTGACTAAAATAAGACTATAACAGATTCCATCACTGCACTTAAACACACTGAATTAATAGCTTTAGTCAAATTTTCTGCACCGAAACAATGTATAAGGACAACCAACTGGGTATAAATCTATCAAAGGTCTTAATCATAAACCTATTTCTTATAGTTTCTGTTTTATTATACTAAGCTGACACTTGCCTTGACGTCAGTGAACTTAAATCATTGTACTTTAAGCAGATAGCGCGCATATTTAGAGATATTTATGCCCTTATACACTTGTTTCGAGGCTTAACACGCTTTTTCTTTCAAACTGTAGGAGTCTTCCTTTCATGTGATCGGACCAACACAAATATGTATACCTATCAATTCGATTTCTCGATTAGCTTTTAAAAAGCAGTTGACATTCATTTCAATGAAAGCAACCGTGAGTAAATAGAAAATAAAACATATAATCAGCCGGTTATCGTCTAAATGCTGAACGTAAATAATCGAGCATTAATACATATAGATATAACCTACGTCGTTAGTTTCCAATTAAGACGTCTTTAGAATTATTTTTTCTTATATAACCATCACTATTTCATTCTTTTTAGCAATATCATTTTAGTAATGTTGCTTCCTTCAAACCATTTTTATCTTTTTTTATTTCTTTTCTTACAAAATGAATAAGGAATTGAATGTGATTATATAAATGCAATGGATGACAATTTTCTTTACGTTTTTACAAATACAATTGCTTGTTCGACAGTAATACAATAATTGATAAAGTGTTTTAGAAACTTTGATACAAACATTCTTGTATTTAACTAACAATTTATCTAGTATAGATATTCTTTCATATTTAATCTGTATCGTGATCTCTTTAAGACAGTTTTTTTTTCATTTATTCAAAGGACCGAGTATATGAAATCGATTCAGCTAAAATACTATTTTCATTGATTATCGGAAAATGAACAGAAGATGTCATCTGATGTCACTTAATGTCATTTAATTTAGTCTAAGTTAAGACTGTCAATTTCTGATCATAATGTCCCCAGTATATATCAAACTGTTCCTGTTAGATCCAGTCTCTCTTACGATCAATCAATAAGGTTGGTATTTGGAACAGTACTATGAGATAAACGGAAATAAATGATCAGTAAAATATATGTAAAAATATTTAAGTTTAAATGCACCAGTATACGTCAAAAAGCTTTATTTCTGAACAAAACCTTATTGATGAATAAAGCCTTATATATGAACAAGCCTTATTTATGAACAAAGCTTTATTTATGAACAAAACCTTATTGATGAATAAAGCTTTATATATGAACAAGCCTTATTAATGAACAAAGCCTTATGTATAAACAAAGCTTTATTTATGAACAAAGCCTTATTAATGACAAAGCTTTATCTAAGGTCAAGGCCTTGTTTATGAACAATGCATTGTTTATCAACAAAGACTTACCAGAATTTAGGACAAAGACTTATTGATGGAAGAATCCTTCTCAATGAACAAAGCCTAAAGACAAAGACTTATTTATTGACAAAGTCTTATATATAAATAAAGTCTTATTTAGGACAAAGTCTTAATTATTAACAAAGCCGTAATGACTTTTAAATATTACTTACTGTCTCTCATTTGTCAGTTTTTTGGAGAAAAAAATGCTTTCTTATCTAAATACGCAATACGTTTTAATATCCAGTGGTTATTCGGCCGTAGACCGTCTAATCTGGTTTGCTGTAAAGTGAAAGTAGGATTGCTGCTAAAATTTCATTGGTGGACAAAAATAATATAGACATTTCATTAGTTACTAGCCACGAAAAGGAAAGGACTCTCAGAATCGAGCTCTTAAGTTTCCTGCCTCTAAACCTAAATGTTATCTCATAGGTTCATAAACATTTTTCAGTTGCTTTACATTTTGTACATTTGATATTCGCGAAAGAAAGGAAACAATGGAAAATTATCAGCGAAACTGTCGTACAGGTCGGATTCAACATTTTGTTGTTTGCCTGTCGGTCATGTAAAAACGTTTTCTGCGCGCACATCCTTCCTGCAAAACCTGTAATTAAACTGGTGCTGCAGTGCATGTACTCAAATTGCCAGTACTTTCCCAATTCCATGTGTCGTTTCTTGTTTATATTTGTCGAGTTTTGAAGAAACGGGGTTACAGCAATCCACTTTTACATCGTGTTGACCTACTACTTCATACGTATTACTTTATTGTATTTTCTTACGAGATTTGGTCAACTGTTTGGTGCAGCATAGATTGTTTCACACTTAGTGTCTGTTTTGTGTTTCGCTATAAGTAGCAGTGCGCATGAAGATTGTTTCCTATTCATTTAGATAATTTGAGTTTATGTTGTGATATGTCTAAACGGACGCTCTTACAGTCTTTATGTTAAACATTTATGAAACTTTTCTGATCTTTTCAGTGGTTAATTAAGTAGAAGAAAATATTCTGGTAAACATTTTATTTCATCGTATAAGAACTGTTTAGCAATTCACTCAGAATGGAATCACGTTTTCTTGAAGAACACATTACTAAAAAACCTGCCCAACACAGCTTCGTATTCCTCTAGTACACCGTTTGAGATGAATCCTAAAGGGCCATGTATTTCACTAGACGAGAACGACATTACCTTGGCAGATTTCTTTATTTACCTTGCAGCTACGTAAATGATGCAATATAAATATAAATATTTGCCACATCTAGGGGACACAAGTCTGTTATATAGAATATTATTAGACATTTTGCCTCTAATGATTTTCTAATGACAACTATAAATTTCAAATATATTTAGCCCTAGGTTTAAATTCAATTCATGGTGGTAATGTAATGTCAGTTCTTTACAAGTATTACATAACTTAATTGTATATCATTTGTGTTTTTTTGCACCAAAGACATTGACTCGTTGCCCTATGTTTTATTCATTTTCCATATCAAACAAATGTATAACATGGCCTTAAACATATAAAATATCCTACTTAATGATCATTTGCAAAAAAAAAAAAAAAAAAAAAAATGCAATTTTTTACTTTGTCGTCTGCATATACTGAGTCCTATTTAATTTAAGCCATTAAGAATTTCACTGGAACCTGCCTTCCGTACATTTCTTTCAGTTCTGTAAATGTAATGTGGAATCAAACCTCAACTTCTCAACTTTGTAAAAGATTGAGAAACAAGTTTATTAAAGAAATCAGTGAATTTTCACAAAAGTATCTTGTTGGTCTTACGTTATACTATGTCTTAGGTCTATTGTTCTTACTGACTTGGCATGTTGTACAATTTGCCCCCAATTTTGAAACTCAGTTTAATACCAAGAGAAATTCGTCTATTATTGTAAAACAACAGTGACTTTTATGTTACCTGGATGGACATTTTTTACTTGTACGTATGTTTCTACTAAGTCGAATAATACGTGTGCAATATCGTTTTACAAGGCGAACAAACACATACTATCACTTTCACCTTATAGGTGCAATGTCATTCTGTCGACCAGTTTAATTACAGGTAAGACATTAGCCAAATCAATACAAACCAACCTTTAAAGTTACAGATTTCTTTTCAACTGTGATTTAAATTGGTTAATCTGGCTTAACAAATTCACATTGTAATATATCTCAACATGAGTTTAATCTTGGTGCTACAATCAGCATTTATAAGGACAATTAAATATAGTTCATCAAGATATATTTTGCATTAATTGACACTTCGTTTATTGTATGAAATTCATGCATGACTTGTGGTTTACTATAAATAATTTCTGTCATGTTTTAAGACTGTTTAAGTGAAATCATGGCAATATGTGATATTGACCTCAGAATAAAAAGAATGACAACATGTCTTTAAACTTTGTGGTTTTGTTTCAAGGACAAATTACCCTGCCATAAGTTCGATTTTTTTTCACGACATGGGTACGATATGCATTTGCACGAACTAATATCTATAATATAATCTACTAATATCATAGCAATGAAGCATTGATTTACTAAGTAAATATGTAAAGAAAAAAAAACGGATAAACAGACAGACATTTACTTTTCCAGAGAAGGTACAAACTAATGTGATATGTTAGTTATATTTTACTCATTGATTATTCAATGGCAAGCTCTTGGATAAATATGTGACGTAAATCTTTATGTAATATGCTGTAGATAATATTTAAACTAATATATCTTGTTTATTTACATTCAGAAGCTTACAGCAAGAAAATAACTCCATTCGTGAGAAAATGCATATCTTAGCGTATGTAAATAAAAACCTTTTTTACTCTTAGGGTGCAACTGATTTTCCATGTCTTTGCTTTTTCGTCTGCTTTTGATATGTCATTATTTCTGATTGATTCCAATTTAAAATTTAAAATTCCGTCATATTCTGAATAAAGGGGGTAGGTCGATACGATTTCAAAGCATTTTTATAATTGAACTTTGTTGGTGATATACATTGTGTTTTTCTATATTGATGTGATTTGTAGCCGTTTTTTCTTAACAAAAAAGAGATGACAAAGTATATTAAACAAGTCAGAGCCCTTATGCTGAAGGATAACTATTTTTTGTATTCAGAGTATTTAGAACAAGGTTACAGTAGATCAATACGCTTTTCTATCACAATGAAAGTAGTTCCATTATTTAGCAATAACATTGTTTGATCAATCAATGACTTGGCTACTTATTAATGTTTGCCCAGCTTCTGATCCTGTTGACAGCTTGGTGTGGACATTCATTCTTTTTCCGTGGAAATTTATTTCATTTGCCTAGTTACAAGAGATTACAATACAATGCTGCTTTCTTTAGATCGCTGCTGCAAGATAAGTTAACAGTCCATAGAAAAGTATGTTGTTGTATAATCACATGTTAGCTGTTTGTATATCCATCCATCCATCCTTTCATTCATTCATTCATTCATTCATTCATTCATTCATTCATTCATTTATTCATTTATTTATTTATTTATTTATTTATTTATTTAATTTATTTATTTATTTATTTATTTATTTATTTATTTATAGTAATGTAGAAGAGTCATGTCCAAAGGTGTATGGCCCTAACTAAATTTCAAAAAGCTTTTAACTTTCTTAGAAATAGTTGACGCTTATGAATTCTAACCACGGTGGGTTGAAGGTCCCACAATACGTAATGTTCATCTTTTTAATTCACACTGTCAAATTAGTCTCATTCAGAAAAATAACTTTACATAGTGAGACAAACAAAAATGTGTTTACTTTTGTTATTCAACGGTTGTCAATAAATAAATCATCTAAATGAATGTGTATAAATAAAAACAAAATGCAGATGAACTGTTAGGAATTCCCGTATTGTTATGACAACAGACGGACAGAGTGGTGGAAAGTCATGTGTGAAAACAATTTTTTTTTATTTTTTTTTTATTTAAAAACTGGCTTCTGGCTAAGATGTAGAAAAACTATGAAAAATATGGTACTTTGATAAATGCTTATTTCTTGTGCATTTCATGGATAAGTGGTATCCGATTCTTTAAATATCTCTAATTCCCCATATGATTTTGATCTTATATATTGAATATTTGATATCGGGTCATCAGTCTATAATTTTTGAAGTTTTCCAATATAACATTTCACATTTTATTGCTAAATCTGTCCTATCCAAGGGCCCTTTATCAATCATATGCAATTATTGTATTATATTAAACTGACTACATATTACTTCTGAATTACTTAGCGAATTTTGCTATATTGGAAGTGTTTACGATAAGGGTATATCAGTTGATTAAATAAAATCAGTGGCGGTATCTTGATTTTGATTAAAACTCCCGTTTAAGGTGGAAATATTGGGTAGCATCACGGTTTATTGAAATACCTTAAGATCATGATAGATGCGGAATATCTAATAGCACTTTCCACTATTGAAAGAAGGGTTAAATAGGCTATATTCATCCATAAACAACTTCTTTGACGTGTGAACAAAGACACGACCGCCTGTTATATATTAAAAGATCATTGGTTCAGCTTGATGTGTACTGTTAGTATTAATATCTTGACAACTCATTCTATGTTACTGTGTCAGATACCTTACCAAGCAGTGATCCTCGTTGTTTGATTACTATTTTGCTGTATAAATGACGTTTTATAACAGAAGCCAATACCAGAAAAAAATATCTCATCACTTGTTTTTTAAAAAAAACAAAATCGTTGCTATTGGAGATATACAAAACATTGCTTTGCCACCACCACCAACCTACTCCGTACCCGGTTTCTGTCAAAATGTAAATGCAGACTGCTTGTTTGAGGGTGGGGGCGGGGGTTTATGACTTAAATATAAATTTGATATACTCTCTGTTTTTGAACGCATTATATTTGATCATTGATAGAGAATACTTCATTTTTCACCAAGAAAATGTACATGGTGAGGCACAAAGTTCTAAAACGAACCATTTTAAACGCTGATAGCGGCAAGGTTTCCTGGACTAATAGTTTCATATGTTCTCTAGCCTATAACACTGAAAGGTGATTTCTTCAAAATCTTATAGAACGTTGATAAAGACGGTTCTAAACCTCGGGTATAAACAAGTATCTAGCATAGGTGAAAATCTTTCTTGCTTTATGTTAGTACACTTGCACTGTGATTTACAGCAGATCAATGAGTATTTATAACATGATATAATGATATGTAATGAAATGATGATGATACAAATACACATTTCCATCCTGAAGATCTCTATGATTTCTTTAAGACGCAAAATAAACTTATATTTAAGATAATAATATACAAGTAACTTTATTGGCCACTAAACTTGTAAAACACAGCAGGAATGAGATAAATAAATAGTTTGCTAAAGTCTGTTTGAACTCTTTGAAAAATAAGGAAAAAGAAAGGGTTAAATATATATTATTAAGTGCCTACTCACCCGCCTCCCCAATTTAGGCATATTGTATCGGGTTCCTAATCAAATACTCCAGATTCCAAATATTTCCGAAATTAAAGATAAAAATCTGTCAAGAAGTCATAATTCCATGTTTAAATGTAAACTCAGTCATTGGAGCGCTTAATAGATTTAATCCATATATGAAGTGTAAGTAAAATGGTACGGTACTGGTTGCCAACCAGCTATCAATCTTCAACGGTAATGTAAACGCATACAATACCGTACAAAAGGAACTAATTTAAATGTGAAAGCGCGCTACGGACGGTTTTTATCCGTTTCTGTTTACACTCGTGAATGTTCCGGCTTTCATCGGAGATAGTCGGTGTTTTAAATTCAACTTTTTCGCTAAAGTCCAAATGCATATCACTGGAGTATCCGATCAATGCAGGGCACCCCTTAGGTTGGTTTATTGAACAAAAAAGGTCGGATATGAATATTTACAAATTTCAGATAGGAACGATAAATGCGTAAAGGGCTTATTGTCTAATTGGCACAGTATAAACAAAATTTAAATCTTTAATCAATGAAATTTGATTTGGAACCATAAAACTCGCGTAAAACGGCTCCTGGTATATTGGCACTGACGAAGAGACAAATATTTCCGCTGAATGCAACAAAAAGTAACTCGGCTTTTTACAGCTAATCCACGATCAATATACTGAACAATTATACTAATTAGCAAATGAAATGGCAATTAACACAGACAATATTTATAGTTCCTGTTTGTTGAACACCCACACTTTAACCAATGCAATTTTATCGACATTTGCAATGGCTGCGTGTGGAAGACTCTTTCAAAGACAACTTCATGTTTGAAAGGCTACTATTCTAGTTAATTTCTTTGTCAGATATCAATTTTCTGACATTGCTCAGTTGGATTCACCATTCATCAATAGGAATATACCTCATATAGCGTGCAACGCAAAATATAGAACGTACAATTAAAGAGAAAAAAAAACGAAAAAGTTATTTGACAATATCAGAAATTGGTTATTTACTATCAATGTATTCAAAGTGAATTAAAGCAGTAACAGTTCATTCGTACAACTTTGTAAAGTGTTGAGTGTATGAAAGGAGTCCTTACAGACAATCGTTAACTGCTCGATCAAAAAGCGGTGGATTGGAACTCCGCCTTGTTTAACTTTATAAGGAGAATTGTTTTATTACTTTGAAGTTTCCCTTCACTTTCTATGAAATGTTTTGGTTACCATCAAGACTAACTTCAGTTTCTTCAATGGTTAAAAGTTTTCTTTTCACTATTTACGAAGGGTTATTCGATAATCCACAAGTTTCCCTTCACTATCTACGGACGGTTACTCGATAATCTGCAAGGTTTCCATAGACTTACTCTACAAGTTCCACTTCTCTTTCTACGAAAGGTTACTTTATAATCTTCAAGATTCCCTTCACTTTCTACCAACGGTTACTCGATAATCTACAAGATTCCCTTCATTTACAACGAACGGTAACTCGATAATCTACAACTTCCCATTCATTAACTACGAACGTTTACTCGATAATCTACAAGTTTCCCTTCATTTACTACGAACGGTTACTCGATAATCTACAAGTTTCCCTTCATTTACTACGAACGGTCACTTGATAATCTACAAGTTTCCCTTCATTTACTACGAAATGTTACTCGATAATCTAAAAGTTTCCCTTCACTTACTACGAACGGTTACTCGATAATCTAAAAGTTTCCCTTTATTTACTACGAAAGATTACCTTATAATCTAACCTTCACTTACTGCGAAAGGTTACTCGAAAATCTACATTCTAAATGCTTCCTTTTCTATCTACGAAGGTTATCTAATAATCTACAAGTTTTCTTTCACTTACTACGAGAGGTTACTTGATAATCTACAAGTTTCCCATCACTTACTACGAAAGGTTACTCGATAATCTATAATTATTTCTCTCACTTACTACGAAAGGTTAGTCGATTATCTATAAAGTTTTCCTCAATTACTACGAAAGGTTGCTCGATAATCTATAAGGTTTCTCTCAATTACTACTAATAATCTACAAGTTTTCCTTCACTTACTACGGAAGGTTACTCGATAATCTTCAAGTTTCCATTCACTTACTACGAAAGGTTACTTGGTAAACTCAAAGTAATATAATTTCGATAATCTACAAGTTTCCCTTCACTTACTTAAAACAGTTACTCCATGATCTACAGATTTTCCCTTACTTACCACGAATGGTCTTTCGGTAATCTAAAAGTTTCCCTTAACTTACTACCAACGGTTACTCGATAATCTACATTTTTTCCATCACTTACTAGGAACGGTTACTAGATAATCTACAAGTTTTCTCCACTTACTACGTACGGTTACTCGATAATCTTCAAGTTTCCTTTCACTAACTACGAAATGTTAGTCGACAATCTACAGATTTTTACTCACTTCCTACGAAAAGTTACACGATAATCTACAAGTTTCCCTTCACTTACTATGAAAGGTTACTTGATAATGTACACGTTTCCCTTCACTTACTACCAACGGTTTCTCGATAATCTACAGGTATTTCCTCACTTACTTCAAAAGGCTACACGATAATCTACAAGTTTTCCTTCATTTAATATGAAAGGTTACTTTATAATCTACAAGTTTCCCATCCCAAACTTCGGCGGAAAGGTTACTCGATAATCTTCAAGTTTCCATTCACTTACTACGAAAGGTTACTCGATAATCAACAAGTCTCCTTTCAATTATTATGAACGGTTACTCGAAAATCTACAAGATTCCCTTCACTTACTACGAAAGGTACCTTTATAATCTACAAGTTTCCCATCCCAAACTACGAAAGGTTACTCAATAATCTACAAGTTTCCCTTCACTTACTACAAAAGTTAAGTTTATAATCTACAAGTATCCCATCCCAAACTACGAAAAGTAACTCAATAATTAACAGGTTTTCCCTCAGTTACTACAAAAGGTTAATCTATAATTTACTAGTTTCCCTTCTCTTACTACGAACGGTTACTTGATAATTTACAGTTTTTCCCTCACAGACTACGAACGGTTACTCGAAAATCTATATTCTTCACGTTTCCTTTTACTATCTACGAACGGTTACCTAATAATCTACAAGTTTTCTTTTACTTACTACGAAAGGTTACTTGATAATCTACAAGTTCCTCATCACTTACTACGAACGGTTACTCGATTATCTACAAGTTTTCCCTCACTTACTACGAAAGGTTACTCGATAATCTACAAGTTTTCCCACAATCATACGGAAGGTTACTCGATAATCTACAAGTTTCAATTCACTTACTACAAAAGGTTACTTGATAAACTCAAAGTAATATTATTTCGATAATCTACAAGTTTCCCTTCACTTACTATGAAAGGTTACTTGATAATGTACACGTTTCCCTTCACTTACTACCAACGGTTTCTCGATAATCTACAGGTATTTCCTCACTTACTTCAAAAGGCTACACGATAATCTACAAGTTTCCCTTCATTTAATATGAAAGGTTACTTTATAATCTACAAGTTTCCCATCCCAAACTTCGGCGGAAAGGTTACTCGATAATCTTCAAGTTTCCATTCACTTACTACGAAAGGTTACTCGATAATCAACAAGTCTCCTTTCAATTACTATGAACGGTTACTCGAAAATCTACAAGATTCCCTTCACTTTCTACGAAAGGTACCTTTATAATCTACAAGTTTCCCATCCCAAACTACGAAAGGTTACTCAATAATCTACAAGTTTCCCTTCACTTACTACAAAAGTTAAGTTTATAATCTACAAGTATCCCATCCCAAACTACGAAAAGTAACTCAATAATTAACAGGTTTTCCCTCAGTTACTACAAAAGGTTAATCTATAATTTACTAGTTTCCCTTCTCTTACTACGAACGGTTACTTGATAATTTACAGTTTTTCCCTCACAGACTACGAACGGTTACTCGAAAATCTATATTCTTCACGTTTCCTTTTACTATCTACTAACGGTTACCTAATAATCTACAAGTTTTCTTTTACTTACTACGAAAGGTTACTTGATAATCTACAAGTTCCTCATCACTTACTACGAACGGTTACTCGATTATCTACAAGTTTTCCCTCACTTACTACGAAAGGTTACTCGATAATCTACAAGTTTTCCCACAATCATACGGAAGGTTACTCGATAATCTACAAGTTTCCATTCACTTACTACGAAAGGTTACTTGATAAACTCAAAGTAATATTATTTCGATAATCTACAAGTTTCCCTTCACTTACTTTAAACGGTTACTCCATAATCTACAGATTTTCCCGTACTTATCACGAATGGTCTCTCGGTAATCAAAAGTTTCCCTTAACTTACTACCAACGGTTACTCGATAATCTACATTTTTTTCCATCACCTACTACGAACCCTTACAGGATAATCTACAATTTCCTTTCACTTACTACGAAAGGTTACTCGATAATCTACAGGTTTTTCCTCACTTGCTTCGAAAAGTTACACGATAATCTACAAGTTACCCTTCACTTACTATGAAAGGTTACTTGATAATGTACATGTTTTCCTTCACTTACTACGAACGGTTACTCGATAATCTACAGGTTTTTCCTCACTTGCTTCGAAAGGTTACACGATAATCTTCAAGTTTCCATTCACTAATTACGAAAGGTTACTCGATTATCTACAAGTCTCCATTCAATTGCTATGAAAGGTTACTCGATAATCTACAAGATTCCATTCACTTACTACGAAAGGTTACTCAATAATCTACAGGTTTTCTATTCACATACTATGAAAGGTAACTCGATAATCTACATGATTCCCTTCATTTATTTCGAAAGGGTACTCGATAATCTTCAAGTTTCCCTTCACTTACTACGAAAGGTTACACGATAATCTACAAGTGTCCATTCATTACTACGGAAGGTTACTCGTTAATCTGCAAGTATCCATTCACTTACTACGAAAGGTTGATCGATAAACTACAAGTTTCCTTCCACTTACTACAAAAGGTTACTCGTTAATCTACAAGTTTCCATTCACTTACTACGAAAGGTTACTCGATAATCTACAAGTCTCCATTCACTTACTACGAAAGTTGCTCAATAACCTCCAAGTTTCCCCTCACTTATTACGGAAGGTAACTGGATAATCTACAAGATCTTCCTTACTTACTACGAACGGTTACTCGATATTCTAAAAGTTTCCTTCCACTTACTACAAAAGGTTACTCGATATTCAAGTTTCCGTTCACTTACTACGAAAGGTTGCTCGATAATCTACAAGTTTCCATTCACTTACTACGAAAGGTTACTCGTTAATAAACAAGTTTCCCTTCATTTACAACGAAAGGTTGCTCGATAATCTACAAGTTTCCTTCCACTTACTACGAAAGGTTATTCGATAATCTACAAGTCTCCATTCACTTACTACGAAAGTTTGCTCAATAACCTCCAAGTTTCCCCTCACTTATTACAGAAGGTAACTGGATAATCTACAAGATCTTCTTCACTTACTACGAACGGTTACTCGATATTCTACAAGTTTCCATTTACTAACTACGAAAGGTTACTCGATAATCTTCAAGTTTCTATTCAATTACTACGAAAGGTTACTCTATAATCTACAAGTTTCCTTTCATTTACAACGAAAGGTTACTCTATAATCTACAAGTTTCCTTTCGTTTACTACGAATGGTTACTCTATAATCTACAAGTTTCCTTTCATTTACTATGAAAGGTTACTCGATAATCTACAAGATTTCCTTCACTTACAACGAAAGGTTACTCGATGAACTCAATGAAGTATTATTTCAGTATTGTTTTTTGCTAACAACAGTTACCACTGTTTAACTCGGTGCTATCGAAGCAGGTGAAGAATGTTTGCTACAATGTTGTTGTTTTTTTTCTATCAGACTGGGTATCAGTAAGCTTTGTATGGCATTGAACCTATCAAAGGAAGTCTGCTGTTCCGTATCGACTTTTCCTTTCTTAACTAAGAGAATGTAATTAATTTTGCGATGTTACACGCCAGGAAACTGCACAGGTACAACTTCTATTTCATTACTACCTTAGTGTAGAAAAAAAGTAACACGAGAAAATGTCTAATATACTGCGTTCATTGTATTTTACATTTTTACCTCGAGGGACTTGAAAGGCTTACTTTTACAATTTTATATTATTGATTTCTTCCAGGATAATACCATGAAACAATTATACTGATCTTGTTTAGAAGAAAAATGCATGTTTCCTTATATAACTGGTTTTCTGTAACCTGTCACCAGCGTGTTAAACTTACATATCATATTTTAATCATCTCAACTTTTAAAGTTGACTTTTCACTCAGATATGAAATGTTTTAAACTCTTCCTGTACATATATGAAATATACTTATCATAGTTATGATAGTTTGTATGGAAATCCTGTCATTCACTTCACACAGAAATAAAAAGTTGCCAGAAAAAAATTCTGGTACTGCCAGAATAAGATTAAAGTTGCCAGAATATGCCAATAAAAAATTCTGGTAGTGCTAGAATATGATTAAATTAAACTTATATAATATGATATAATCCTTTGATTTCATTACGTTTTAAAGCTAAAGATATCTTCAGTGACATAAGCTTTGAATGCAAGGGCGGCATAAAAAGATACATTGCTTTTTAAGACATTTGAATTGTCTCCCTTGCACTGTGGGATAATGTCAACTATTCAGTCAATTTTAAGTGTTTATTTAGATATATATATAGTCTCACTTTGGTCTTTTACTTCTAACATATAGGCACAGATTAACTGGATTATTTTGATAAAAAGTACTACAATGTCTGCCATAAGAATATACGATCGAACTTAACATCAATCATTGAACGTTGTCAATAAAGGATTACTTGTCTATTGAAGTGGATAGCAAACTGCATTATTTTAATGATTTTTAATGAAAAAAATATTACCTGCGGTGCATTTAAAAAGATTTTAGTCTTTCGTACATTTACTTTAGTTACTGTGTTTGTTATTTGGGAAACGAAGTCAGCTGGAAATAATAGCTTAAAATTATAAAGTGGTTTTGCACTATGTGACCAAATACGTCTTCAAAAATATCGACTTTTGATTACACCTATGACTACATTTTGAAATAAGAAAGATACTAAAAGATACTACTGGAAACATCATAGCATGATTTTTTTAATTATTTAGGTCTGAAAACGAACACATTTTAATAAATTCAGGAATTTATGCGTACAGAAGGTTTGAAAAGGGAAACAAGACGTTCTGTTTAATTAATTAAGGAACACTTTCTCTAACATTTCACTAAGTTATTGTGTTATGCTAGTTAGAGCCTATATTATATACATTGCTTATTCAGGGAGACAACCATACCTGATTTTTAAGTGTACAAGGCGGGATTAATTCCCTTATCACCAAATAAAATATCTGTATACACGCAAATAAACAGAGAAACTGTTTCAACTGACCGGCTTTTTAAATATCGTATTGGAGCAGACAACTAGTGATCTAACCAGACTGAGTTATTGGTCATCTGAGAACGATTAAATTACCAAAATGTTTACTTTTTACAGACTGAAAACATATAAACCGCATCTTAGAAGAAGTTACAAACCCGTGGCTCAGTAGAAAAATCTACATTCAAAAATAAACATGTAAGGTGGAAAAATTTATACTTCTTAACATCGTCAAGTTAATAAGTTAAATTTTAAAATTGGGTCTTATTTAATTGCCAATCTATCGAAACTTTTAAAAAGTATGTAAAAAATGTTAAACATAATTGAACATAATTGAAACTAATTATTAAAGTTTGTCTCTTTTAAGTGTCACCTTGAATATTAAAATGTCAGACAAAAAATTAGGATATACGGAGACTACATGATATCATTATCTGCCTGAAGCTCTGCTTTGAGAATTTTAACATTTGTACATTACTTTTTTCTTGATCTAAATCAGTAACAAGCCAAAAGTTCAACAGGGAGACTTCAATGACATTCATGTAAATGGTATCTAAAGAAAACAAAAACATTAACATATGTTTCGCTCCTATGGCATTTTTATGAAAATTGTTCAAAAATGTAATCAAGAGTATATTATACCATTAGCAGTGACATTAATGGAGTCCGGTAAAAATCAAAATGTTTTCGCCAGAGTTTTTACATTCATAAAAAGAACACAAAATTGAAATGAGATTTCCAGCAGAATTTGCTTCTCACCTTTATTGGCAATTTATACTGTTACCGTTTTGCAACGCATTTTTATTGAAACTATTTGCCCTTAATAACAACTAGAAAGACTGTAACAGAGTTTTGCTAAAGAGATAGACAAGATGAAAGAATTATTTGCACGGGTAACTATTGTACCCAGTTTATCATTTTCAACCCCTGTCATGCTTAAAAATTATAACTTATGAAATTAAACGTTAAATATCTAGTCATACAAACGTTTCTTTTGGTTACTGTTGAATATATAGTAAGATCAAATAAAGAAAAAAATGATAGATACTTTTGTTTTCCTTTTTTTCTTTATAAAACTTTTGTTACATCTCTAACATCGCCATAGCAACACATGTATTATCAAAAATATATATTTACTTACATTTCTATGGTCTAAGTCCCAGGATCTTCTGTTATTGGGTTGATCCCAATGCATGATACGCCGTATTCTTTTAACCTCATCATGCTGAAGAGGCGCGGCAGGGGGTTCCTGGAAATGGTACCGAAAAGCTTCCCTAGTCGGGTACACGTACCGTCTGTTTAGCCACATGATTTTTATGTCATTACGTACGCTCGTGACGTCCTGTGGGGAAAAACTGGTTTAAGTCTGGCTAAAATTCCATTTCATTTCAGGCAACATTTACTTGCGAGAAAATCTACTTGCACATAACTAGGTTCGAATGTGGGACTTTATCTTGGGCTTGGACATTCTGCCACTTGTCAAAAAAAGTGAAATAATCGTCACAGAAACAATATTTGACCTCTGTGTTATTACAATACTATCATTACCAAAAAGAATGAATAAAAAATCATTTTCTTGTATTTTCCCCTTGGCATAGAGAAAAATACCGCAGTGCCATAGCGCATTACTAGACTTTTTATCACTTTGCAAATTGTTATTTTTATAATACGATGTGTTATTATAGAATTTCTATTCATAGTTATTAAATACAAAACACTTTTGACATTCTTCATCATAATTATAGTTCAGCAATAGCACTCTGTTATCAATTTATATATAGAAGAAACTTCCTCTGTGAAAAAAGGTTTATCTGAATACAGCTAAGCTACATTAATCTTTAACATTTTTTATTGACTTTTAAGGTTTCCCGTCTGTTCGTTGACTACCGAAACAGGGAGGGTCTGGATCACTTCTTGTTTATCCTAGAACTCGAAGAAAAAGGTATCTAGCAACTTTTCATAAACAATTTCTCCAGGCACCAATCACGTGATAAGAGAACAATCCTGAGTTTTTTATAACCGGAAATTGCATAGAGCCGGTTGGGCCGAGTCACGTGCCGTTTACCAAAGCTTTCAGGGTCGGTCCATGTAGAATAGTTTATAGACATGTTGACGGCAGTGTGATAAATGAAGAATGATGAATTTAAGGGCGGGCCTCATGATTGTATTGCCTATCTAATCTAATCAGTATTTAAAATTCCACCCTGAAACAATACTTAAGATTAAATATTGGCATCTAAAATCAATCTAATAACAATATTATTCTGAAATTAATAGGGTTAATCAATCGAACAAGCTTTAAAAAAATACTTTGACAAAAGATGTCCATAGATGATACCATTGTATTAAGTATTCAAATTCAACCTTTCTTAGATATAAATAATACAACAAATAGCATAGTGTAGGCATACGTTTCTCAGCTGAAATCAATGCTTAAAATTTATCCGGTGATTACCGTTTACCTATAATATATTAAAGAGAACATCTCCGTTTAAAATTCCTTTGTGAAAATGGCGAGATGAGAGCACTTGACCCGAATTTATGCAGTGTCGCAGTGTCTTTGGCCATTTGTGTGTTTGACAAGTTTTCATTCTAGGTTTCAAAACAAATCTAATTTCTAAGTAATCCTCTTTGGGCCACGTAAAATATAGCCTATTTGACTGGCGGGATTTTAAAAATATCTTGTCTCGCTCCTTTATCTGAACATATATATATTATACTGGCGAAAATTTAAAACCTTGCGAGGAAATACAGGAGACATTTAACATTAAACTCTTCGCATGCGTCACTTTAATGCTCGCCAGACTCAAAATAAAATGTTGCATGTCTTATGTTAAATTCTCGCGAAGCTTTAACTAAAATTTCTCTTGCCCCTCAATGATTTATTTATTGCCTGTATTTTCTCGCCATGTTTTTAATTTTCGGGGGTGAGACAAGAGATTTTTTCAAAATCTCGCCTGTCAAACAGGCGATACTTTACGTGGCCAAAACAGGATTCTATAACTTTCAGACAAACATATTCATTAGTTTTTCAACTAAACTACCTAATTCTTCTCAGTAATTAGTATCAATAAAATACTGGCTAATATCGAGGTGACAATGCCGAAAAAAAATTTAAAAATTATTTCATGGGTCAAAAACTTTAAACTGCTAAAAAAAATCTGAGTGGGATTTGGGGCGGTCATGGTTGACTTTTTTTTTATTCCTGTGAGAAAAAAACGCTTCTCTTTTTCAAGTTCAGAATTATTTCAGACGTGACGGGAAACAGAAGTTAATTATGCAAAAATGAAAATTGTCACAAAACTGTAAATTCACGTCATAGGTGACCATCAATTACTATTCTATTTACAAATAAATTACCTTACGAAACTTTTCTTGTTTGCATTTTTAAGAAACAGCGGGCCCTAGATCAGTGTAATGAATGGCTTAATCGCAAAACCGGTCACTATTTGACCATATAGGATCAGGTGGAACCATTAATTCTCCGTCATGTGAAGTTTAGATGTGTTACATGTCTGTCCTTGACCTTGACTGTAAGAATCGATGCCAATTTTAATATAAAACAATATAGAACAACATTAAGAACTACCATTTTATCATAAACCAGTTCTCTTTCTCTCATCCATTACATTAGTTGAGCACTTGTGACTAACAACAAATATGTTCGGCGACAAAAAGTTTACAAAAAAATGGAGAAAGTGTAATAAAAATTAACTCTTTTTTTTCTGTCAACTTACATTTCAGCTCGTGCCCCTTAGTGATTTAAAATCCAATTACACATCCCTGCATTCATCAAGCACAATCATCCGTTTTGTAAATAGATCAATTCAAGGTTGATTTGTATCTCAGCATATTGCACTATTTATTTATATTGTTCCATCAATACATAAATACCCGCGATTTATAAATTTAATCGTTATAAATCGAATAGTTGTCCCAATTAAAGGCTCAGTTTGTTGAAATTGTATACCTAACCCACGACATGGACACAATTTAAATAGAACTTAAGTAAACGAGTTCGCAAAAACAAACATTTATCATACAGAGTAATAAATGGCCCATTAAATGTCGGACGTTTTGATGACAGTGGTTTAATTGTGTGCAAATCTTTCTACAGGCGTCAATAAATTTGGTTTTAGAAGCTCTGAACTTAGAAGTTTTGAACGTTTTAAGTATGCTCGCCAACATTTAAACTAACCACTTTCCTAGAAAGGATCAGTACCAGGTACGTCTTTCAGATAAAGGTTCAAGTCTGTAGGGTCACTGAAACCCGTGCCAAGATAACTGTGGCTTTCGCCCGAATGAATGGACTCGGCCACTTAGCGACACAGGAGAACACAGCAAACATATTCTCTTCTGTGTCATTTCCAACTCGTTTTCTTAAATTAACTGCTATGATATAAACAGTGGGGAAATATACAACAAAATACAAATAAGGAGTCGATTGTTCTTCCTAGTCTCAAGTTGTCCTTTCAACAGATTATATTACATTCCTTCAACAGAATTATATTTAAAAAAACTGATGAAACATTCAAATGTTAAAAAAATATAGAACCAAAAGTTTCTGTTAGTGTACAAGGTATGTTTAAACCTTGTATTTTGTCTGTTCCATCATTTATTTCAATCGATCGCGTGTCTTCTGTCACCTGCAATATCAACAATATCAACTGATTAAAACATTGAAACACAAATTAGCCACTGTGCAATCCCTATGTACTTGAAAATTTTCACTTTATGTAAATTAATCCTTTCATTAACGACTTACCTTCGACGTTCTTTATGTATTTCCGATTTTAGCTACAACTATAACTGCAATCAATTAGACACTTCCACATGGATCACGTCAATCAAAAGATTCCGAATCTGTTGTCACAAGTTCACCATTTTATCCTCCCTCAAATTGCAAAGTAGAGTAGTAAAACATTTAAATGCCGACTAGAACACAAAGAGGTTTATTGTAAGAGAAGCATTGAAATTTAAATTTTGTTATTACTTCCATTGAAACTTTTATCAATATTTCAGTTGGCAAACTGTTTTATGAAGAAAGTCAGTAAAACATATTTTCTTTATCGGTTACTTTATGTTTTGAAAAGAACAACGCGTTTTACGGTCAAATTTAATGTATAAAAAACAACTAAAAATAACTTTTAAGTATCAAATCTATGTTTAACAGCAATTTTGCTGAATTCTACACTGACTTGAAATCAATTTTTATTTTAGATAAACATTTTGTGTAATAAATGTGATTGACTGTGGCTGCATCAATTCAGAGCGTTGATGCGCACGTTCAGTTAATGTGTAGTATGTTTTTGTTGTTGTTGTTGTTGTTTTAAATAAAAAGGACGCGTTTTTGAGCAGCCTATTTCCTGTCCGGCTCCGCGTTCCGTCTTTGTATCCTATGTCTTTGTGTCCCGTTTTGTTATTTCCTGTTTTGTCCAATTATTTACGGTTCTGCCTTTTCTAGTTCTGGGTTTTCTGTTATGTCTAATTCTGTATGGTATTTGTTTCGTGTTTTCTGTTTAGTCTTCTGTCTTGTCTTTGTTCCGAGCTTTTTGTTCTGTTCTATCCTGTCTTTGTTCCGTGCTTTTTGTTCTGTTCTGTCTTGTCTTTGTTCCGTGCTTTTTGTTCTGTTTTGTTCCGTGCTTTTTGTTCTGTTCTGTCTTGTCTTTGTTCCATGCTTTTTGTTCTGTTCTATCCTGTCTTTGTTCCGTGCTTTTTGTTCTGTTCTGTCTTGTCTTTGTTCCGTGCTTTTTGTTCTGTTCTGTCTTGTCTTTGTTCCGTGCTTTTTGTTCTGTTCTGTCTTGTCTTTGTTCCGTGCTTTTTGTTCTGTTCTGTCTTGTCTTTGTTCCGTGCTTTTTGTTTTGTTCTGTCTTGTCTTTGTTCCGTGCTTTTTATTCTGTTCTGTCTTGTCTTTGTTCCGTGCTTTTTGTTCTGTTCTATCCTGTCTTTGTTCCGTGCTTTTTGTTTTGTTCTGTCTTGTCTTTGTTCCGTGCTTTTTGTTTTGTTCTGTCTTGTCTTTGTTCCGTGCTTTTTGTTCTGTTCTGTCTTGTCTTTGTTCCGTGCTTTTTGTTTTGTTCTGTCTTGTCTTTGTTACGTGCTTTTTGTTCTGTTCTATCCTGTCTTTGTTCCGTGCTTTTTGTTCTGTTCTGTCTTGTCTTTGTTCCATGCTTTTTGTTTTCTTCTATCTTGTCTTTGTTCCGTGCTTTTTGTTCTGTTCTATCCTGTTTTTGTTCCGTGCTTTTTGTTTTGTTCTATCCTGTCTTTGTTCCGTTCTTTTTGTTTTGTTCTATCCTGTCTTTGTTCCGTGCTTTTTGTAAGTTCAATCCTGTCTTTGTTCCGTACTTTTTGTTTTGTTCTATCCTGTCTTTGTTCCGTGCTTTTTATTCTGTTCTGTCTTGTCTTTGTTCCGTGCTTTCTGATCTTATATGTCTTGTCCAATTTTATAATTTTCATGCTGACTGGCATCTTTTGTTTTTTCTTGCCATGTGTTGTAAATTGTTCTATTTCCTGTAATGTTTTATCCAGTCTTGTCGAATTATGTACTTGTCAAACAAGAACACATGAGTTTAAAGAACACAAAACATCTATATCGTTTTATTGGAGGCTACTAGCAAAACGTAACAGCTGGTTACAGAAAAAACATTATATGGAAATAAAAAAGCTGCAAAAAATAAATGCGAGTTGTACATTGTCGCCAACTGAATTAGATAATGACTGAAAAGATATACAGGCAAATCATTTCATCTGCTTAACATGTACACTGTAGTAGCATGACAATAGCTAAGGAAAAAACTGCACATTTTTACAACAACAAAAAAACTGACTTTTTTCTTTTACTTTGGCAATTCAGTGGCGTATATATGAGACAATAACACCAATAATACTTAATGTAGTATAAGTAACCAAGGTACAAGGCTAATATTATAACATATACCAAAAAAAGTAGTAAAATATACCAGGCTTCTTTGAAAAACATACAGTTGTACAAAACAAATAAAGCAAAAGTTCAGTTAAATGTGGAGTCCAAGGTACTTTCTGGTACAATGTGCACTCAAAAGAATCTACACGTGTCTACACGTTTCAAGTCCACTAAATGTCCTACCAAGACTTCTCGACAGATCTTTTTAGACTCGTACTAAAGTCCTATCTTGATGTCATCCTAGACATTTAGTTGGTTGTCAAGATAAGATTAGCATCTGATGGTTTCCGGAGAGGTATTCCGCGCTTAGGAACATATGGCGTTGTTCTAGTAACCATTTTGATGCAATCAATGATCGGACAGACAGACAAACATAAAGTACACCCTGAAAAGATCACAATATTTCTATAGCATAGTATTTTTAATATAAAAAGTACAACCCTACATTCTTAAACATACAATTAATTGTTATCATTATTATTGATTTGTAAGGAAAAATATTCGGCTAGAAATTAAACATGTTGTCCCATCTTTGCTCTAACAGTGTTGACAAAATACAAGAATATGTCATAAAATAGCAGCTGTAGTTTAAAATTACAATACAAAGTCATTTAAAACATGTCTTTTGATTCTGGTAAATCCCAAATAAAACATAATAAACTAGTTCTTTAAGACAGGAATTAAGGCCCATTTTTACATATATTGGAATGCCTACCTGTACAATCCTCCGTGACCTTGGGAAGGTGAGTTTCAGGGTCAAAGGTGATTGCCTGGTAACCAGAATCATTACACGTCATGTAGCATTTTCCACAGTTGATACACATGTCCTAAAAATATTATAACAATGTATACCTCATTTCAAGTAAAATATCTACAAGACAATTTTAAGGGACATTGTTTTGTCCTATTTACTTTTAATACACTTTGTGAGAAAAAAAACTTTATAGCTAATGAAGCCGCATTTAAGTAAACAGAGTGTGTGTACTTCAGTCATACCTCATCGATAAGTGCTACCACCTGTTCCTTGTTGTTTAGATCTCCATAGCTACCAATCATATCGAGAGCTCGCCCAATCACCTCCTGCAAAGAAAATAAAACTTCCATAGCAACAGCAATCTACCATTCTACTCTAGTATCTCTTGGCGCCAACTTCGTAGATTTCTGAAGAATGCTTGTACAATGGTAATTATGGCAGGATCCCGCTGACAAGTAACTTTATCAAGTCTTTTTACCTTACTCTTCTAAGTATTTTTTTAAAACACATGAACCTGTTTAATCTTCTTTATTTTGGACAATGAACGTACCTTTCATAGCGATCAAGTTTTACCATTATAAACTTATTTCACTACAGTAACTGTAGAAATAGATAAAGCAGCTCTCGTCAGATATTGTTATATTTGGCTTCTAACCTTAACTGAAGGTATAGGTTTCTTGGGTTGCAGAGGAGGACGGATGGCTGGTGGATTGTTCTTGTCATCCAGCAGGTCAGATTGCTTGTACTTAGCATCAACTATCTTTGCACGCTTCTCCTTGTATGGACCAAACGATGGTAGCCCCTACAATGTTCACAATACTTCTGTGTTACTTGCTTTTAGATAAGTTCTATTTGATAGGGACTAAAACTCCTGTATAAGACACATGCATTCACTCACAATGTCAAAGATTCATTTCTCATTCATCTCTTTCTTATTAACAAACTACAGATTCTACAAGGCGACTTTAAGCATCCCAAGATGGATCATGCACAAAAAAATTCCATTAAAGTCCTACTAAAATGTATTAAAATACTAAAATCATCAAAATGATATCATAGAATATGAAACTAGAAAAAGATAAACTGACCTATAAGTTCTGCTGCTATTTAGTCCCAACATTTGGAACAAACAGACAGACAGACATTCTAACACTGCTGAGCGTAACTTAACCAAAACAAAAGTACACCTACAGTCAAAAATCAGTGGTTTTTTTTTGCTATATCAATTCAGCCTACTTTCCTCAAAGAACTTCATTTACAAGTCTTCATCTTAGGATAACTGACTTAATGTGACATACTGTGATGATGCAGTCTTGTAATGTAGTATAGACCTACTTTTCCAATGAGTTCGTTCAGTTTAGGTACAGGTTTGCCTAGTTGGTGTTTCACTGTTGGTGGACTCTGGCCGTCCCAGTTGTCAAGATCCTCCAAGCTGTTCAGGTATAGCAGTGTCTGTAGTCCAGTCACATAATCATCAATCAAGGTAAAGTCCTGGTTCTGTACAGCGCTGCATACCTAAATATATATATAAAACACTACACAGTGTCTGTAGTCCAGTCACGTAGTCATCAATCAAGGTAAAGTCCTGGTTCTGTACAGCGCTACATACCTAAATATATATATAAAACACTACACAGTGTCTGTAGTCCAGTCACATAGTCATCAATCAAGGTAAAGTCCTGGTTCTGTACAGCGCTACATACCTAAATATATATATAAAACACTACACAGTGTCTGTAGTCCAGTCACATAGTCATCAATCAAGGTAAAGTCCTGGTTCTGTACAGCGCTACATACCTAAATATATATATAAAAAACACTAAAATTTTTTATACTCTTTTGCATCCACTATCCTTCCAGCCAACTTCAATTTTTAAACAAAAATTGTAAGTTCTTACAAGTTTTTATATCAGAGATTTATTTTCATTGATGATATGGATTTCTATTTAGTTACCGAAATTGACGATAAAGTGAAATAAATAATGGAACAGTTACGAACCAGTCATTTGACAGAATACTTTGTATTAATTAGTTGTTTTTTTTTCCTATGACAACAAGATAAGCTGTTTATGTACTTATATTTAAGGATTATATTTAAAAGGTATAACTGAGCAGGGAAATAAGGACTATGTCAAAGGATACGTTCTTACCTGAAGAACTGAAGCACCTGCGTGAAGGAACTGCAGCCCCGCCTCAGCTGAGTCAATACCGCCGGTGGCCAATATAGGAAACCCTGGGAGTTCCTTAGCAATGGCGGACACTGCTCGGAGAGCGATCGGGCGTATAGCATTTCCAGAGACACCACCGTATGTTGTTTTCTTGTCCTTACCGACATTAGGCCAAGCCTGACCGTGACCCTTCAGACCCATGAGGCCAGAAACAGTGTTTGTCGCTGTAACGCCGTCGGCCTTTCCTAAAATATGTAATGTACATAGCTAATAAACTGCAGCTGGAGGACAACAAAAAGTTATTCTTTGTTCAAAGGATATCGAAGTTTTATTCTCAAATGTTTGTCTAAAACGTTTTTGTGTCGCCCTTTCGAAGAAAAGGCGATACATAGGGATCGCTTTGTCCGTCGGTCCGTCGGTCCGTCACGAAAACTTAACGTTGGCTATAACTTTGCCATTTCTACACATTATCTTATCAAACTTTCAAATTGTATTGCTTATGACAACAGAGTCGGGATAATGCCAAAATTTTTAGGTCAAGGTCACATTTGACAGAGTTATGCCCCTTTTTATACTTGGATTTTGTCATGAAAACTTAACGTTGGGAATAACTTTGCCATTTCTTAACATTTCTACATCAAACTTTCAAATTGCTTACGACAACAGGGTCGTGATGATGCCAAAATATGTAGGTCAAGGTCACAATTGACAGAGTTATGCCCCTTTTTGTACTTGGATTTTGTCATGAAAACTTTACATTGGCTATAACTATGCCATTTCTTAATGTTTCTTCATCAAACTTTCCAGTTGTAATGCTTATAATTGTATCACTTAAGACAACACCATTTCTCAAGGGCAGATAACCCTCAAATTTATTTTTGCAATATTATGCCCCTTTTTCAAGTTAAAATTTCTTGGTCAACCTTTTTCTTTATGTCCATGTCTCAAAAAGTGTCAAAGATATTCCATTCAAACTTGGAATACTTGATCACCAGCAAGACCCCTGCAAAGATTGTTGGTACCCATGTCCCTGGGGTCACAGCAGTTAGCCCCACCCCCAGGGGTCACTTGATTTCTTAAGAATAGAAATAAAATATTAACTGACATGAGATGGGTAAGTACTCCCCCCCCACCGCCCCTCTGCATGGGGACCCGCCCCCCCCCCTCCCATTTTATTTACCCCCCCCCCCCCCCGACCCTATTTTTTTTTAAATTTTAAAACATAGGAACTTGACTCCCCATCCACCCTCAACCCCGCCCCCCGTGCCCAATTTTTTTTTATAATACATAGGTACTTGACTCCCCATCCGACCCCCAAACCAGTCCGCCCTCCACTCCCCCCTAAGTTTTTTTAATCCCCCCCCCCGGCCCAATTTTTTTTTTAATACATAGGTACATCCCTTCCCATCACCCCAACCCACACACACACACACACACACACACTATCGGGGCCCAATTTTTTTATTTTTTTTTAAATACATAACTACTTGGCCCATTTTTTTTCATCTTGTATGACTAGGTACTTGCCCTGCCCCAGTCAATTTTTTTCATTTGGGCCTCTTGTTTAACTTGGGTTATAATTAATTATCCAGCACTGAGAAAAGAGGAGAAAAGAGGAGCATGCTGTCTGTGGACAGGTCTTGATGTACTTTGACTAGCATGCTGTCATTTCCAGCAGGCTCTTGTTTACCTTTTTAGTTATTCTAACAGAGTACCCAAGTGCGACACAAGTGTTCCACTGAACACCCATCTAGCTGGATATTAATACCCCAATTTAACATTTCAGTGACGCGATCATGACCAGGATCTGATAATAACAGATTGTAACGCAATTTATCTATAAAAATCTTATCTGATGTCATGCTTAAATTATTCTGTTAAAATGCTGTCTAATTAAACCCATTAACAAAATACATACCTTCCCAAGTAATCTAACAGTATACAGCGCAATGTTCTATCAATGAGTAATTGTCTGCCGCCGGAAAAAAAAGTTCATTTAATAAATTCATTTACAGTATTTCAGTCTTGAAATAACAATAAGTGAAAAACGTAAGGCTTCACACATTCAGAAGTTTATCTACCTGACATTACTAATAACTACTAATTAAAGTTGATCACCTTCATGAGCGGCTCTTGCAATGGACACTATACTGGTCACGTTAGGAGTGAGCTTGGCGAAGAATGGTATCTTTACTGCATCCCGCACCCAGCGACAGATGTTACGAACCAGTTCAGGGTCCTGTCCACATGCAAGCCCCATTCCCCGCTCTCCCATACCGTGAGGGCAGGACAAGTTAAGTTCTAATGCGTCCGCACCGGCATTCTTCAAGGAAAAGAGATGCAGACATTTAATGAAGAAGTACCTTGTACAGATGATTGTAAGTATATTCACATGCATTAGGCAAACAAGGAAAGCGCTTGCCGATGCCTCGAGAAACTGTGTCAAGAACTACTACACGTAGAATATAAAATTCTTTTTATTTAAAGAGAAAGGACCGAAAAGCTTGTCTTTACCCTCAAGAAAAACACAGAAGATCTAATGTTTTATAAACTACTTCAACTGACAGGAAGGAGTATTCATTTTACAAGTTTTTATATAGTTATTGCTAGATTTATTTCCCTTTTCTCAATACCGCTATACCCCTTCGTCTATTTTATGATGTAATACCTCTGCCATTTTGGCAAGTTCCGTCCAGTCTTCCTTGCTAAAACTGCACATGATGCTTGCGATTACAATCTAAAGAAATAAGACATTTCTAGAACACATTATTTACAAAACAACAAAGGATGGTGACCAGAAAATATTAATAGAAGTCTTTCAGTCCATGAAAGCACAATATATGTAATGTCATTAAAATGAAATGATACAATTTTTTGTTGTATCTAACGACTTAATAAACCCTTATCTTTCCTAAATATATAATACAATGTAATTGTTGAGCTCCTGCTCTTAAAGACAACCACAATTTCTTTTTACCCTCTGGTGTTTGAACCTCAAATAACAGCTGGTTTGTTTTCCAGAATTTAACATGGAATCTAAAAAACGTATGCATTAAGTTTTACCTTATCTGGAAAGTCTTTCTTTAATTCCGTCACACTTTTACACCAGTATTCGGCTGTCTTCTCGCTGATAAGTTCAATGTTTAGAAAGGAACCCTGTCCAGGTCCGTACATATGCCCCGACGTTGTTCCTCGGACAATACGAGGTGAAACGTTCGTAACAAGGTCCTACAAACACCAAACAAGTTTAGGTGCATCCTTTTTAGGTATGTTAAAAGTCGTACGCATTAACTTTTACTCTACTGAATTGTGAAGTGTTGTTTGTTCTGTACGTTTATATGTCTTTTTCATTTCATGACGTTTGAAATCTTGTAAATGGTGTGTTAACTAATTTGTTAATCCGATATTATCTAAAATGGCATGTCCGTATCAGTTAAAGGCAAAATACATCGAAACATATTTTACCAGGGCTTACCTTGTCAAGAGCAAATGTCTTTGTCAGAGCAAAGCCCCATCCCTGCTCGAAGGCTCGTCTGATCATGGCGCTGCTGGTTGTAGGAGGGGCACTTGCAAGACCAAACGGATTAGGGAATTTAAGGCCACATATCTCCACACTGACGTCTACCTGATCTATAGGTGTAAAGAATCTCGGCAGGGAAGGCTCGTTTGGTACTGTCTGGTTATGCAGTGACTAGAACAAAACCAATAACAAACGTGTCATAATAATTCAAACTTGATTAGGGTTGTCTCTGCATGCGGTTCCGATTTTTTTTATTTCAGTTTTGTATGCGAGCAGTTTTTACAAATATTTATACTACAAATTCTCAATTCTCGTGATATTAACATTCTCGTCTTAACACAGGTAACTCGTTGCATTAAAGGTCTTGTCAAGGATTTGGTGGAAACCCCAATTTCAACATGAAATGTTTGGTAATCAAGTTTGGTTACCTGCAGATATTTATGGAGATGCCACGAGGCTTGTTTGCCATCATTCACGGACTCAACTGTTGTCTGAGCTACCCCGGCGAGATCCCCACCGCAGAATACCCAGGGTTCACTGGTCTGCATTGTTTCAGTGTTCACTTCCGGTAACTTCCATTTGTTGAATTTTATAGGCTCCATAGCCTCAAGTACTGAAAAAAATGCCTTTACATGTACTGGCTGTATTGGCGAGATGCTTCCGGTTTAAATCCAGATTATTTCATCTTATACATCTATACTGAATTTTACTGAAAATGTTTAACGTTATAATTACATCTGTCTTTTTTTAAATATCAACCGTACACTAATATTTTTAAAAGCTTCTCTTCAGAGCATGTGCCATACATTCTACCCTTCTTGATGATGTGAACACCACAGACACTACTCTTTTTAGTTCGAGGTCTGAATTTAACTTTAAAAAGAAATTCATTTTTCTCAGTTTAATGTTGTCATAATACTTCTGAATCCACAGAACAAGCCAGAATAAAGAAATGTTGTTCACAGAATCAATACTAAATCAATGCTAAAAAGTTCGATCTGGTATTTAGATCGCAGAACATGCAACTCTCAATGATGAAAGAAACACAACCTTTGGTTAAAAAAAATCATCTCTTAACTTACAGTCATTGTCCGTCAATCCGGAGCCAAATGCTGATATGATATAGTCTACTTTTAGTTTGATTGTCTCGTCTTCATCCTCAATCCACTCGCCCTCGTCTGTCTGTTCGGTACGGACAAATTCCATCCCGCAGATACGTCCATTCTTTGTCGACACCTTGCGAGGCGACAGGAAAGGAAGAAACTCACACTTCTCGTCTTTCGCTAGATCCATCTACGAGAGTTCAGAGGATGTATATATGTAACATATATATTGCAGTTTTAATGATTTTTTAATGGTTTTATACTTCGGAGAATATTTTATAGACGTTGTTTAATGGAAATGAATTCCAAAGAATATTTTTCTTCTGCTGTACACCTTCTTACTAGACATGGTTGAAATTCAAAGCATGTTTTCGCAACTGCATTACTTTGTTATTTTATATTTAAAATACTGTTTTATAGATTTCATAATTAAAACAGCATGTGATTTTAAAATGTAAAGTCATGTATAACTGATGAAAAATATAATGCCTTAAAATAGTGACCATAACTAAACAATCACACAGATTTCCAAACAAAGTACATAGATAAGATTTGTTTTCAAGATAACTTCTTATCAAAACAAACCTCTTCCGGGACGGCCCTGATATTTGTGAACCCTTTCCTGAACACGACAAACACCCTCTTGGCCCCACATCTTAGAGCTGACGTCGCACAATCGAACGCCGTATCTCCTGCGCCTAGCACGATAACCTTACCTAGAAAACATAACCACATTGTCTTAAACTTTTCAAACAATATATCTTTTGTTTTATTGCATTATTTTTACGAGTGTCTGAAGTAGTTAACGTGTTAAAGAGAACTTCAAAGTCACTATAATTTATTGAACCGAAATATTTATTTTCTTTTGGAAACATCTTTTAGTTTAAGAAAAATGTCAACTAAATAAGTGACTTCAAGAATTAACTTCATGGAAATTATGACGACAGTGACTGAAACTTCTCCAGATGTCGTTTACTTCAACTTGATTTTAATTTTTCAAGTTTTCTTTTTGATATACTTTAACATTACCGTCCTTGGTACAAACCTGAGAGTTGTGGAAGCTGTGATTTGCATGAACACATGCCAGCTTTACTGGCCTTCGACACTTTAGGAAGGAAGTCCTTTGAAGTGTAGAAGCCCATTTCTTCTGTGAGATTCTCAAAAATGGGGATCTTTTTCGGATTTGGAAGACCTGAATATGAAGTAAAGAAAATAGAAATCTGCTCCCTATAATAGCAACGTAACCTGTGGCTGCTCTACTAAAGTGGGAAAATATTTAAGGAAATTACATTATCAAAAAGGCTGCTTTATAAGCTTTATGAGTTGTTAAATGAGTAGGGGTCAGTTCAGTACTTGTTTCTTCATATTCCATGGATGTGTGTACTCTTCATCTCTCTACACAGAATCATTACACTTACCTATGCCGATGAAGATGGCGGAATACCCGTCCTGCTTCAGTTTGTTCAGGGTCAGATCTTTTGTACTGAGGGCACGTCCAGTCTCAACCTGTAAAATAATGTTCAAGTTAATGTTCTGAACTTCTGACAGATATATAAGATGTACTGTAACAGAAGGACGAGGCTTTTCAATTTGCTATATTTCACTTTGACATATTTATTTACTTGTAGGCCCGAATGTAATACTAATAACCTCACTATACGAGCCCAGGTGTTCATATGTGAGAGTTGGTCAAACTAGCTGATCAATCTAGTGTTGCAGGGTCGTATCCGGTTCCAGCGAATTCTGCTTGTTACTTCCATTTTTATCTCTCTGTTCGGGTACTAGTCATAACATATAAAGGCCGCACTTTAAATAAATTGCAATTTACGATTGATGAAAGATATAAAAGTTCAAAATGATTGTTTAACAGCACTGTTTCTACCATTCGATATCCTATATAGTTGTCAGACTTGTCCATCAAAAATATATTATGAATTACAACAGAACAATAGTAGGATACTACGTCATCGCGCACCTGCTGTTTGCTCCCATGCGGATCGTGTTTTTGTCAACAATCCGTCACTTGAAAGGTAAGATGGTCTTTTTCGATAAGAAATCTGTAGAGTTACAAAAATCATGTTATGTACCGAAGATTGGCTTGTGTGCTTTGTATATACTTCAAGAATTTTTACAGTTTAAAATTCTAGTTAAGGCCTGAAAACGGGTGATAGTTTTATTTCCTGGTGCTCCCAGCTAGTCGGACTCTGGTAAAAAAGCACAGTTGATATGATAGAAAATTCGTTGTGAAGCATTGTTCATCCAACAAAAACAAAACCGACTGATGTTTAGATAAATCACTGCTTGTTTTTGCTTCGAATGTAGATTTTCGTATTTATTATCTTACATTTCAGGCGACGGGGTTGTTGACAAAAAACGATCCGCGTTTGAGGTGTGCGTTGACGTAGTATCCCAATGTTAAACAGAAAAGAAGTCTTAATATCCTGAGATATCTTTTGTCTTACTTTGACCCCTAGATCCTTCATAAGTTGAACCTCGAAGTCAACCACACTGTATGGCAACCTGTACTGAGGAATCTCGGACGAGCTGTTGAGAAAAAAAGGGCGGTGTCAATGTCTTTTCTTGTATAAAACTAAAATATGCATGCATATAAATATATGAATAAATGTACAATTTGCAGAGTAATTTGTGATTATAGGCATGTCTGTTTTAACAAGATCACCAGGGCAGTAAACCACTGTGACATCTAAGTGATATTGGTTCGCCTTTCTACAACTGACCTCGAAAAGCGAGAAGAATGGCACTAAGACAGAATATATCTTTAAAAAGAACGGAAATTACTAAACATAGCTGTTATTTAAACTACAACAATCCATCGGATCATGTATGTATGTAATCGTATTGTAAACACACTCGTGCGCCCAAATATATGATGTTTCTGAAGTATCAGCAAATTGTATCTAGTGCAGTCGTAATAAAACTTCCCCGAGATAAATAGTATACTGTCATTATTTTTCAGTGTTTGCCTATTGTAATCTAAATCGGACGTTTGTAATCTACATTTATCTAGAGCGTATCAATTTTTACACCGCATTCTTTTGTTTCCTGACATATCTTCGAAGGTTTTCTATCAAACATCAGTACCTAAGTAGAGATTATCTATTTTGATTAATAGCTGTAAACAACTTGTTATTATTCTTAAACATGTGTATATACGTGTATTTTTTTCAATTTAAATCCAAATTAAAGGCATTGCATTTCGCTCAGATAGTCTTTGTTTCGTTTCCCTACTTGATGAACACTTTGTCCTGTACAGTTTACCTCAATCCCCCTATGAAGTTTTCTCTCTCAAACACGGTCAGATTGCTGTATCCTAGCCTGGCAAGAAACGTGGCACAACTTATACTGGCAGGACCACACCCTATCAGAGCCACCTTGCTCTTGAAACTGTCGGGCATCTCTGAGGCTGGAGGAAGGCTCGGATCTCGGATTTGGGGTATTCTCATTTCTTTAAACACCTAAAGACATGTAACACTTTTTGTACAAGATTCCTTATAATCAGGGAAATAAGAGTCAGACAATTCATAGGCTAACAAACTGTAAACCCATTCATCAATCAAAATGACAATAACAACAAACTTCGTAGTGTGCAACAGGACAGAACTTAAATTCGTTTTTCGATTGGGTAATGTGTTGTTCATTTTTAGCAAAAGTCAGATATCTTGAGGCATAATTATATTAAATATTTGACAAATTTAGTGGTATCAGTCTGGGTAATCTTGGTAGACAGCGGCAAAAAAAATGCATTTATTTGTACTACTGACCTTTTTTTAGCAAGGGAACCCCATACCATGTGACAAGCATAAAATTAGGTTTAACAGTACCTCTGTAGCAAACTGCTGAAGTCCTCCTATGTTGATTGGCCCCTCCTCGGAGGCGTACAGGTTACACCCACCCACACACAAATCACTGGTAGGACACACCATCCCGCACGTGAGCCCGAGAGGATTGTCAGAGAAAATAGCTTTAGCAGCTCCATAATAGTTCTGGGTGTGAAAAAATAAACTATTTACTGACGGTTATATTCTTTATATCAAGATGACATTAGTCAAGGACTTATACTTCTAATTAGTACATGCTCAGATGGATACTTAATTTTCTAATACATGTACCTCAGATTTTATCAGTGTAGTTTAGGTTTCTTCTTATCGACTTTTTAATTACATCCTCTTGGCGAAATACTTGCCAGAGCTTGGATATGATCAGTTATCTTGAATGGTGAAAAAAGTCTGAAAGACTTGGCTCTTACTCTACAAGTGACAAGTGAATGCACACAAAGTTTAGTTCCGTTTGAAAACGGATGTTTAATCACCTTGTTTGAGATACTTGTAATGAAGGATTTGATATCCAATTGTGTTGGGCAACTCTTTTGGCAGGGTGCATCAGCACATTTCAGACATCTAAAATAAATCAAAAATTCAATTATACAACACTAGCATATTTACATTTAAATTGAATCAAGTCACAATAAAAATGTTATTTAAAGTAACTATATGTATATGTAAATTATTCTAAAAATAGCTTAAGGTAAATCTAAAGAGAATAACTGATTATGAAATACTAGAAAAGAAGATATGACACTAGTTGATAGTATGTAGGTTACATTGCTCACTCTAAAAGGTTATGTAAGAGATTATGCAATACCAGGACATATGCATATTAATATGCATTTGTGATCATGGGTACGTGATGCTGGATGGAAAGAAAGATCTAGCGAGAGGAAAAAGTAAAAGCCAGAGCATTATGGTGATGGTCAGTGTACCTAGCTGCTTCCTTAAGAGCAGCTCTCTCGCTCAGCGTTGTATGTTTGATATCATCAAAGTTATTCTGTAATGGCGGACAGGACTGAAAACATAAAACAAAAAATATAGGTGTATGATTTTAATCATATTTTTAAGAGGGGGAGTGAGCGCAGTACAAACTAGATCTAAAAGATGAAAACATGGTTACCAAAAATATTTCTTAGATACTTCAATTGTTGTTTACAGTAGTTACAGTTTATTCAAATTTAGACAGTGTAATTTAAAATATCTTCTACTCATTTCTCCGTGATATCTGCCATTGTTCAGTTTAAGGAAACTTTGTAAACATGAATGAACTTCAGTAATGTTATTTCATTAACACCAATTTCCCTAGAAATTTCAAGTTTGAAAAAAAAAACTTATAAAAAACTTGTTATATTTGAACAGCATGTTTATGACATCTCCTTTACGCAGCTGTGTCTAAAATACAATATAGAAAATGTGCAACCGTCTGGCCTAACCTTGTAAACAAAATTTCAGTGTGTTTGACCGACATTTGAAAGGTAATTTAAGTTTCAAGTGCGCTATTGAACACCGTTGAGTAGTGTTTACTTTAACTGATAAAATCAAAACGTTTCCTTCGTTTTATTTGGGTCACCGATTGAAGGACATCATGTAATTTTACATAAATCTCGATGTTTGTACAGCCTCATGACAATATGCCAAGGTTTTACTAGATTTGTTCCAAGTCCTGAAGAATGAAGGGGAGATCACTGCAAAGGAGATTGGTTCTGAGCTGGAGTAACGATTCAGTTATGATTTCATTCAAAATTATTTTCTAAGTATGGGTTTCGAAACTGCATTAGCAAGGAAAATTACCTACATGTAACGCAGGAACCGGTGATTATACAATATAAGCTGCATTTTACCTCTTTCTGGGACATTTTTGTTTATCATATTGTCTGCGCAATCTTCGACCGCGAATCGATCCAATTATTTAAAACTACATGTCTACTATAAACTGAATACCGTACTCATACGAATTTACATTGCAACTTGATGTACCGTTGTACTTTTTAAACGTAGGTACATGTTTACTGTAGCTGATGATCTGTAAGTGAAAAACGACGTCAAATGATTGTAGACATGCTTATTTGAACATTTTTCATTTGATAATGATTTTTATCTATCAGCCGGTCTATCAGCCGGTCTATCCAGAAATGCAGCTTTAAAGCTCAATAAATATCTTTAACCATGCGAACAGTAAAAGGTTGTTTTGTCGACATATTTTATGAAAGGGCTCGTAAAACTCGTATGAAAAGCGAAAATGAGACAAATGTTGGAGACATCATAAATATCGTCAAATATCCTTAAAAGCTAATCATTTTTTTGTTTCAGAATTCACAGAGCAAATATTTCATACTTACTGAGCACCCCCTTGACGCATTACGCTTCCAGTGTTTCTTGTTCTCCTTAGTACGTGCACTGGGCACGAGATGTGCGTGCTTGGTGACACGTGGATTCAGGGCTAAAATGTTCTGTAAAAGATATTTCAGAACATCTTATAAATAGTAACTTACATATGGGTGTCAGGCTTATATTCTGAAATAATGATTAAGATGTGTCAATGTACATGTATATGAAATGGAGAGTCACAGTCCCTCAAGTCATAACTCGATTTATTGCTTTTTTGCAAATGGTAAAATAAAACACTGCAGCACCTTCCAACTTTATGTAAGAGGAGCGAATTAACTGCCTGTGCCGATATGCCGGAAATACAATTTCTAACACATGCCATTCAGTGCTCTGGCATTTTCAGTGTAAACCACTTAAATGTCAAACAACTGACAACATTCCATAAAAATAAACAGCGAGTGCTCGTTGTGCAAAGCTCGCTAGTATGGCCGAGTAAAACAGCGAAGCCAGACAAAAAGTAGTCTGCATTTTCAAAGAACATTCACAAAGCCAGAAAACGTATTATGCATTCAATTTCTTTCTGAAAAAAGGGGGAAATGATACATAAAGAATAGCATTAAAAAAGAGTAAAATACTTAGTTTTTCAAAGGTGTTAGGAAAAGCGAATCATTTGATACACATTACACAGTTAGAATGCAATTTACATAGCTATTGCTGATCGATTAAAATAAACTAAAGAGATTTTATCTCACACAGTTATCTACGTGGGAACCCAAACATTATGTCTTGATTTTCGGTGTCTCATATACACAGCTTTCATGTATACGTACTTGCAATATGTATTCTCCGACATTGTTTGCTATTCACTAAAAAATACAAATTTACAAAATGTTCATTCACGGCCCACTTCTCAAAGGAGATATTCTTTTCATTCATGCGTAAAATATCCGGAAAAAAAAGAATTCAGTTCAGTTAAAAGTAAATTGCATAACTAAAACATATTGTAATTTTACAGTATGATACAGGAGTTATATAAAAAGTACCTCTATGTCGGGAACATCTTTGCTCAACAATGAAGTCATCCTTCCTTGTTCACCTGTATTTCTACCACCACAAACGTTCAATTTCTTCTTTGTTATGTTTTTCTCAGTCTTTTAATATGTCCTTATATGGAAGTACTCTCTCTCTCTCTTATTTCCAGCCTGTACTATATACATACCACTGTGCACTGCTCGAATAATACAACTTGATAAAGCTTTTGAAAGTGATTTTGTGTATTTTATGATATGTCACGCGTTATCAATCCGGGTCAACGGTAACACGAAGTTTAGTAAAACGAGTGTTATCTATGTATATATTTGTAAATACGCCGGTTCAATTGATCTAGAAAATGGACATACTTTACCAGTTACAAACTAAGTCACATATTAGGCTGCAACCCGCTGAATTGATGAAAAAAATGTTACTTCTACTACTACTACTAATAATAATAATAATAACAAAGTCTGATAATAATAATAAGAAGAAGAAGAAGAAAACAGATATCAATGGTTTAGACAGCAGGAAGTGAAATATGTCGTCAATGTTTTACTTCGTTTATTTACTCTACAAAATTTGTGTCCTTTTCTCGTCAATTCAAATACATTTGACAAAAATTCAATCTGAGATGTAACGAAGGACACTTTTTTTGTTATTTATTATTCAGTCTCGAACGTAGGCTGCACATACAAGTGTTTTGGCAAATACAATCTATGATAATAACACGTTTCACTCGCAAATGATCCCTTGCTGGGTGGTCAAACTGCTTAGCATGACGCTCGGAGAATTTGATATTATTTCCGTGAGTCCAGAAATACCAGTGAAAAATCGCGATTTATCTCCCTTTACGTTATCTTCGTTATTGACAGTACGAGTTTTTTTCCCCTTGGTAACATTTTATCAGCAGTTTTTTATCAGTGAACGGGGATCTAATCTAGAGTCGGCCCCGTTGAACAGACGTGGTCAAGCATATCCATGTGACCATTCTGCCATGGGTGACTTTGCTCTGTAACAAATGTCATGCCTGAACATGATTTTCTATCTTGTTTTCTATTATTAAAACGTTTAAGTTCTACAAGCGGGATCAAGAAATAAAAAAAATATATTTCACATATTTAATATTATATTATAATATTTATTATCAGTTTACAATATCATCAAGAACATAGACATACACAGAGTCGACATTTAAACGTTAGCATATCAAAATATGAAAATAATTTGTTAATATGGAAAAATAAATCATTACATGCTATATTTCTATGAATTGCTCTGTTACAATTTGTCTTGATTTAACATGCATGCATTTTTAATCTAATTTAATAAAACTGTTCATTTCTTCAAGCTATTGTTGAACTATTTTTGTAAGTTGACAAGTTTATAATCTATAAAAGTTAAATTAATAAAAACTGAGATTTTTTGTGTTGATATCATTGCATACGTCAAGAATTCTGTCAACTGAAATTCTTTCATTGTGAATTTTTTTTTTAAAGCTCTTTTGTGCGCAGCCTGAAACTTTTGCTGACAACCATTTCATCATGGACATGATTCTGTTTATTTAAGGATTTTTGGTGAAAGGGACGTGATACAGAAAGGCGTGCATGTACAAATGTATATTGTTACATGGTTGTATCCTAGCCTACCTTTTGCAGACAATCCATGAAATGTGGACATCCATTTTTGAACAAACGTAAATATCCAGGGCCGGATCCAGAAATTTCTGACTGGGGGGGCTTGGGGGAAGGTAGATATAGTGGTAGGGGGGTTTGGGGGGCCTCCCCCAAGAAAATTTTTAACAAAAGGTGGAGTAAATGGCTCATTTTGGTGCATTTTAGGCATATAAATATAATGAAATTTGTGTGAGATTTTAAAAGAAATATACTGGTATTCTTTGAAGTGTTCAACTAAAGCAAAAAAACTTTTTTTCATTTTATATTTATAAAGTCCCCTGAAACAAATAATTTATCAATAAATTAATTGGCATAACAAATAACACCGTCATCACATTATCCAATCTCCTCGCAGTGATCTCCCCATCATTCTTTGGAAAGATCTCTGCAGACACGGGTTAACCTTAGCTGGATTTCAGCTGGTTAGTTGGAATTGCATTGATTAAACATGCCTGGCTGTAATGAATTTTTTTTAAAAAATGTAACTGGAAAAAAAGTTTAAAATTTTGTTTATTTACTTTCGACCATCATCACGTGACATGACTGTCGGCAGTGATTACTATACTGAAAGTATAGAAGGGAAGTAACCGCTGTGTGGAGTTTGCACCATTCGGAACACCTCGGGCGACTTCAATTAGTCTTTATACCAAGTTTTCGGAAAAAGCCAAGTGGTTACCACTTTAGTTTGCACAATATCATCAGGCAACTGATCATGGTCAGCAGACGCTCATTTAACAACTTTATCAAATACGTCAAGGTTACTAGACGCTCGAAAACTATACATCATGATCAGTCTGGAGAACTCTCGGATAATCCATGCCACCGAATATACGGTATATTGTGTAATATACACGGCTATAAAGTTGCGAACTCGTTATCAGTTGTTACGCAATATTGCATGACCATTGCAAATCGAAAGGTTGACTGTGTTTCTGTTACGAGGTGAAAAGAGCTGAAAAAAATGTTTTAGAGTCTTTAAAAATGAGCCCTTTTATTTTTTTTACAAATGGGCCAGCTGGGGGGGGCTTGGGCCCTTTAAGCCCCCCCGGTAAATCCGTGCCTGATATCCCAGTTTTGCTTATTTGACCTTGTGTGACCATACTGAGTCCCGACCATACTGTTAATGTGAATAATTTCCGTCCAAAAGTAAACAACATCGTTATGTGTATCATTTTTAGGACAAACACTTTTTTTTAACAGGACTCCAGTTTTGCTTATTTGACCTTGTGTGACCATACTGAGTCCTGACCATACTGTTAATGTGAATAATTTCCGTCCAAAAGTAAACAACATCGTTATGTGTATCATTTTTAGGACAAAACACTTTTTTTTTGGCAGGACTCCGCTTCAACATTATTTTAGTCATGGCCAGTTAAAGAAGTCCAATTTAATTCGGACGTATTTTTATTTTCTTGTAATCGTTCTGACAATGAGGTAAATTCTTCATTTTTTCTAATTTTCAAAACACGAAATAACATGTTATCATGACACGGACGGGGTCATTAACTTTTCAATATACCGATTGCCCATCAGTTGACAATTGGATTACGCAACATCCCGTCATAAAACATCCTGTTAACAATCCCTATATATATATATATATATATATATATATTGCACTAGTTGTATAATAATGCACCAAGGTAATGTGTTCCTTTCACTATTTTATGAAGTAGCAGCAATTTTATTTATATTACAATATCATAAGTTATCACTTATTTACCATACCAAAACGTAAAAACATTATTCTATCAATCAAAAATAACCAGCAAACACTTATTCTTTCAACCAATTAAGCAGCAAGGGCTATGGAAGTTTCCATACAATGATAATTAATTAGATAATGTCCAAATTGATAATGACTTTTTTTTTTTAATATTTATTTTGATAATCCCCCTATTGACTAATTCATTATCAACTGTCACATAAATTTGATTCTATATAGTATAGGTGCCGAAATGCGACAATGCATATAAATATGTAACTTCATAAACGTTCAACACAAATATTTACGTTGATTGTATAAGTAACCAGGGAAACTATTTTTCGAGACATATAGTAAGTGGTCAATGGGTTACCAAACAATATCTCTAAAATTTCGAAAAGTTTTAGTCGGTACTCGTAACAACAGATATTCCCCTTGCTTCTCAAGTTCCCTAAAAAGTAATTGATTAAAGTCCTGCAAAAAAATGAAAAAAAAAGAAAGAAAGAAAACTGGCTAATTCATCGACATATAAAGTTCTAGAGCTTTCAAACGACACCCCAATTCTACTTTGCGACACCAGTCATTTTACAGTTTATGAAAATTCTTGAAGGGCTGTCCCTGTCTTAAAGTACCCGTATATATATACAATACAAAGTCGAAATCAGACGGGTGTAATGTGTCAAGCAAACATTGGGCTACTAAAATATCTGAAATAAAGAAACATATATCAGTACACTGTAGGCCTAACTTTAATAAATACGATGCTTTCTGAGTATGTCATTGTTCTAGCTGATAACGTACACGTCATATTTGATCCAGTGTACAATATATTGTAATATAGTCGGTTTCTTTTCACGAAACTTTAAATTTCAACTGACAAATGCAAAGATTTTTTTTCAGTATAAGAGTTTACATCCAGCCTAAATCGCCTGCTTGCAAAACGAACTTTGAAAACTAGAAAAAAATTATTATTATGACAGTAAGTGGTAGTCTAGATTTTATTTTCCTTTGATAAAAATAATTTTTACCAAGAAAATGCGTAAAACGCACACAAAAAGTCAAACACATGTTCCCCATATCAAAGTGTGATTAGATATCAGTAGTTCGTATAAGCCAAGGGTCGGAGTGTCTGCAGGAGTAAGATGACAAGCATTACATCGTGTTAGTCGTAAAAGAATTTATACTATACCGGAAAGCACTACGTCATTGCGCGCGTTTAGCAATGTTGCAAAGTTTATCCTGTTAACAATTTAGTCGGGACATGCCTTTCCGAATGCCTATGAGGTTACAGCTTGGACAGAAACTGGTATATTTTCTTGATATTTTTGTTTGAAATTCCCAAGAGAATGACCAACTTAGTGACTTGAAATAATAAAGTGCTAATCCACCACTGGATGTATCAAATTTTCGGGACAGTATAAAACGCTGACGCGAAACGCTGACAATATACAATAAGAGGAAAAACGCTGACGATATAGATAAAGAACAATTTCAGAAAACGCTGACAACATAGATATAGTATGTACGCTGTATAGTATGTACGCTGTCATATGTATAAATTAACTAATGTATCAAAAATAAGTGCTGATCCTTGAAAAAAGGAAAATATCATTTGTTGAAATAAGAAAATGATAAAAAATGAAGACAGAAAAAACGAAATTTGAAAACAAAGTATCTCACTTTGTTAAAAGTGATTTTTAAATAAATTTTGAATGAACTTAAGTATTTGTTTGTGGTGGAATTGGCAATTACAGATTTCATTACCTTTTAAAAATATTTGTCAACTTTGAGGAAAGAAGAGGAAAAATGTTGACGATCTAGAAAAGTACAATTTTCTGAAAAAGCTGATAACATAGATATAGTAGGTTAATGGAGTTTCTATGTATCATATATATAAATTAACTGGTGTATTAAAAATCAGTACTGATCCTTTAAAAAAGGAAAATATCATTTGTTTAAATAAGAAAATGATAACAAAATGAAGACAGAAAAAATGAAATTTGAAAACCAAAGTCGCTCACGTAGTTTAAAGTGATTTTTAAATAAATTTTGAATGAACTTAAGTATTTGCTTGTGGTGGAATTGGAAATCAAAGATTTAATAACCTTTTGAAAATATTTTTCAACTTTGAGGAAAGAGGAAAAACTTTGAGGATCTAGAAAAAGTACAATTTTCTGAAAACGCTAATAACATAGATATAGTAGGTTAATGGAGTTTCTCCGCTGTCATAAAATAACTGATGTATTAAAAAGCAGTTCTGAGATTTTAAAAATGGAAAATATCATTCTATGAAAAAAGATAATAATAAAAAATGAATGAAAAGAAGAAAAACAAATTTGAAAAACAAAAAGCGCAGTGAATAAAAAAAATCTAGTCATTTTATATAGGTGTTGATTGGTAAATTATTTTACTATACTTTAGTACGCGTGAAATATCACAGTAGAATTGCTAGGGTGCTATTTAAACAAATGTATTGGTGTTAATTGAATAACCGTGTCATTAATATAGGTGTTGATTGATTGTTTATTAGATGTACGTGTAATGTTATTGTAGCAGCGCCCGCAAGATGTGTTTAATCCACAACATAAAATCAAAGCGATTAATTATATATAATTTATAATAATTTTTTTTGGGCATAGTTAAATTGTATTACAGTTACAGTCTTTATAGTAATTATAGTTCATATTTATTTATTTTACATCGATTTTACCTGTGGGTAATAGCTTCTGGGCTCAAACCAGTACTTGCACGGAAAGTGAGGAATGCGGAAAGTCACTGTAGGTCCTTTATATATTATTAAATCAAAGGAAAGTTCAAAATAAAGTTATTGACTTGTAATTTATTACTTGATATTATCATTTGGATACTTGTTTTGAGCTTCGCATCTTATTATGCGTTCTCGTAACTGGTGCTAATGACTTTGGCTCAGCATCACGGAGTGAAGTACTAGATGACAATATACCATAAAAGGAAAAACGCTGACGATATGAAATATATAGGGAAAACGCTGACGCTTTGTATTTGTACTTAGACTTAACTTTAAGTATAAATTAAAGTAAAAAATTGCATTATAATGAATATGTTTTTAAATAAATGACTAGAATGTGTACTTATAATTTGTTAACTATTTATGAATTTAATTAATTGAAGAGGACTGATGACTTTAGTTGATTTAGAAATGTTCAAACCTGTACTGGTAGAGCCATTGGGGATGAAATAATGAAATAACTCGGATTTTTGTATAGTAATATATTTATATAGCACAAACATGTATCTTAATACAGAAGTGTAAAGCACAAACATGTATCTTCATACAGAAGTGTGTTATCAAGTATTATTCATAAGTGCTATGAATGATATATATATGGCTACGTATATGCTTATCATATACATGTTACATGATATGTTAATTTACACCATAAAAATACCATGCCTAATGGACCTATATGTCAATAAATCATTTTTTCATTTAATTAAATCACGTGAGAGGTGAAAAGATACATAAATTTTTTTTTTTATCAAATGATATTTTCCATTTTTAAAGGATCAGTACTGATTTTTATACATCAGTTATTTTACTATATATGACAGTATAGGAACTCCATTAACATACTATATCTATGTTGTCAGCGTTTTCTGAAATTGTTCTTTATCTATATCGTCAGCGTTTTTCCTCTTATTGTATATTGTCAGCGTTTCGCGTCAGCGTTTTATACTAGCCCAAATTTTCTAAATTTAGAAAAACTATACGATACATTTTCTTGAAAGGCAGCACAGCCGTGGTGGATTTAGTCTTTATATTCTACAACAAACTACCCTTTTCAATGACTTCCAGTCTTTTCACTCTTAAGAGTTTTTTTTTAATTGCCAAAACATTTCACCCCAAGCTTAACAGTTGTTTCTTCGACAGATCGTTTCGTCGAGCTGATTACATCAGTGCTCCAGCCAGGATCTAAAAAGGGCGGGCAGCACGAAATACCCAAATACACCCAAATATACCCAAATACACCCAAATACACTTAAATTGTATCATTTAATCAACACATATTTATAAATCAAGCAAAATTACACATTTAACTTCAAATATTTGCCGAGAAAATATAAGTTTTAATGCCAATAATGGTTATTTTAAAGTTAATGGCAATGCTCATTTGTATGTATTCAGGATTCTTTTCATGTACGGTACTGTGAAAACAAAACCTTGTGATAATTACTAAGAAGGTATTATTAATATAATTTTAATGCCTCAAATATCAAAAATATGCAATGCATAAAAAGAAGTATCTGAAAATAAGAAAAAAATCTTAATGGAAAATTAGTTAAAAGAGTATTAAGTTCATACTGTAAAACGATTCTCTAGCATTCACATAGGGAAACAACCTGCATAAATATATGTTTTTCACAGTGTGTAAATCTTACGATAGCCGTTCGTGTCGGAAATGTGACTTATATGTATGACTGAATATTAAAATTTTTGCTACTGATTTTCAGTTTCTAGTTAATCTGTGCTTTTGTAGAAACAAACTTGACAATAGGTATTTGTTAAAAGCTGTCTTTCATCAGTGTTGAAGTATATTTTAAGTGTATTTGGGTATATTTGGATGTATTTGGGTATATTTGGGTGTATTTGGGTATTTCGTGCCACCGAAAAAGGGCAGGGTGCTGGTAAGTTGAAAAGGGCAAAGAGGAGTCGTGAAGTGGCTGGTCGGGCAGGGGGTGGGGGCGTAAGTAAAAAATGTTCCCCTCTCTCATATTCTAAAAATTATCTGCTAATTATAAGACATTCTCATAATATTCATACTTACAACTGTATTTGTTTTTACAGACATCAAATATGTGGAGTGATTTTTATTTCAACTTTCTGTTAAAAATTAATATACATATGTGGCAACAAAATTCAGTATCTTTTTGGTGAAAACTCTGGGATGTGTAACCAGTTAAACCAGATTTTTTTAAACAAAATTACAAACGATGTTAAACTGTACATTATGTTGATTCATTACAACTGTGGCTTTCAAAAGTAACAACGACATAAATATTTAAGTATTACAGAAAAGGAAACTTTTTACATGAAAAACAGGTACTTATTATCAAATCATGACCACTTATCTTAATCAATCAAGTGGATGTTGTAAGTATTAAAAAGTCCCGAAGACACTGTTTATTATAAATACTAAAATACGACGGGGTCGCGGAAATATATGACAAACGGAATTTATCCAAGATTCTTACTCACTGCTTCGTGTTTAATGAACTAAATGTTTGCTGGAATTTCTGTTTGTTCAACTTGTTTTTAATCTACTTGGCTTTTTCTTGTAAATAAGTCCGAGAATTAAAAAAAATACCAAAACGTAATTTTGCCTTTTTCATACACTATTTAAAAGGTTAGAATAACATTAGTAAAGAATTGCCTTTTCCTTTACAATTAAGCATTCAATAAGTTTGTTAAGACAAAGTTTGTTTGACTTTAAAAATTTGTAGAATCTATCGTACACAACAGTTTTCTACTCTGTGTACAATCCCCAATTGATTTTTTGACCCAATTAAACATCTGTTGATGGTTAAATGTGTAAATTGAATTGAACATTTGAATTGACATTTCATTTATTGTACATAATCAGTTTGATGAAATGGTTGGTCAAAGAAACAACCGCCACTCTTTTTTTTCTTTACTGTCCTATAAATAAGCCATAATGGTACCTTTTTCGGTGTTGTCATTGATTTTTTATAATAGTCTATGTGTTTCATTTTACTTGTAATGAATTACATAAAACAGGTAAAACACTAAATATCACAGAAAAATGGTGTTAGAGGTAAAAATAGTAACATATAGTGGCTTATTTATAGGACTATTATTATACAAGACATTTCACACCCAAAATATTTTATATATATTTTTTTTCCAGTTTGTTGTCAAGCACAATTGTGGTGAGCTCGACATTCCTGTCACAGTGGCAGTTGGTGTCTGTTCCTTTAATGCCTATGTCTAGAATAACTTGCTGGGGGATTAACTTCTCCATGCTTGGAAAACTTAAATATCTAGGCTTTTCCATTCTTTTTGATGAGATGTTGCCTGCAAGATCCAGGTTCAAAGGTCAAGGTCCAAGTGACAGCTTAAAGGTAAAAATTATGCACAGATTTGCTTGTCCAGGCCATAACTTCTCCATGCATGGAAGAATTTTTAAACACCATGGCACACTTGATCACCTTGATGAGACAGCATGTCATTTGCAAGACCCAGGTTCCTACATGTAGCTCAAAGGTCAAGGTCACAGTGATAAAATATATATATACTTGGCCACAGAGTTTTTTCTTGGCATCCACTTCAATGGAAAAGTTAAATAAGCTTTTTTTAGCTCACCTGAAAAAATGCTCAGAGTGAGCTATTGTGATCACCCTGTGTCTGGCATCCGTCATCAATATTTTACTTAAAATGATATCTTCTCCTAAACGACAAAGCTGTTTTTAACTAAACTTGACAGAAATGTTCTTTGTATTGCCCTTCTCTGAAATTGCTCAGACCGTTCAACTCCATTGTACAAACGGGCTGCAAATGCTTAAGATAGAAAAAAATTAAAACAACTTTTCATCTTAACTGGCAAGGTGATTTTCGACCAAATTACACAGAAAGTATACCTTACATAGCCCTCTATTAAAATTGCAAGAAAGGTTCCATTCCATGAAACAAAATGGCCATCAGAGCTAACAACAGATTTTCGTCAATATTTGTCAGACATCTCCTCCAAAACCACCTGGCCATTTTAAACCAAATTTGACAGAAATGTTCCTTATATTGCCTCTTTCAAACTGTTCCTCTCCATTGCACATAAGGGCTGCAAAAGGAAAAAATAGAAAAAAACCCCAGAAGTTTACAGTAGTAGGTCAGTCACTACATTTATTGTGGTGAGGTGTTTGAAAACATGTGACATCTAGATAAATCAGATTAAGTTCACCTTTTAATTTGCTGTCAGTCTGACAGAGAAATGTGAACCAAGGTTTTGCTTGTTCTGGTTGCTAAAACCCCTGTGTTATTTTAAAATGAAAGGTGTACAAGCAAATTTTACTCATTAGTTTTTCATTTCACTGAAATACAAATTTCACATTGATCAGTTTATTACAGTTTGAATAAAACCAGCAAGAAGAGACATGTGGACAGTTTTAAAACGAGGCATTTACAGTTTCAATCATTTACTTCTCAGGGTTTTCATTAAGTATTTGAGTAGGAGGCTAATTTATAATAGTAGAAGGCAGGGGGGTTTGGGGGTCCTCCCCGAGCTTTGGTCGAGGGGGCAGTGCCCCCGCGTCCAGGGGGCCAAAGGCTCCTGACAGAAAATGAAATTTAGACCATTTCTGAAGTCTTTCGTGAGCTCCCCTGGGCAGAATTTGTACAATTTTTAGCACTGTTTTGAACTTTCTGAGTTGACAGAAAGAAATAATTTGTAAAAGCATACAGTACACGCAGCGTGGACTTTGACAATGAACACCTGTCCCCGTGATTTTACTGTCCACGTTGAAGAACAAAATGCCGCGTTGAGTGTTCATTCGTATGAAACGCGGTGGTCAGCGCAGCTGTCCGCGGTGATCAGTACCACTCCATGTCGCGGCATCGGGTAGCGGGGGTTTGCGGTGTCCGAAAAAAGAAGTCGCAACACAATTTTACTTTCCCCCAATTTTTTTTTCTTCAATCGGTGCCGCGCTTGCGGTAATCCACTCGCAAATAAATTACACGCAAATAAATAACTAATGATAATCAAACTGCGAAAAAATTCGAACAAACCCACTCTAATTATGATGCATTTGTGTACGAACGCTCCATTTTGTTTACGCAAAGAATGACCATTCAAAGCAGTTGCTTCCGGAAACAGCTCATCATATTTTCAGAAAATGAATTGTCTGGTGTTTTTAGGACAACATGTGTTAAACTGCTTTCAACATCTGTATCGTCTAGGTGCTTGGCAAAAATTATTGATCGATTTTGCTGTATAATAACAAGCGTTTTTCAAAAATTGCAAAAACGAAAGTACACAATAAACCTACACAGCAAATGTATTTGAAATTTGGTTTTAATTTGACCAACTGAAGTTAGCCACAAAATACATGTAAGTAAAATAAGAATGAGTCAAAAAAAAACCACGTACATGTGCTGAACGCTGAGTATGTTTAAATGCAGTAATCTCCAAGTCAAAACATCGCGGCGACGCACGGTGTCTGTCACCGCGACATGCGGTGATCATACCCCTCGGCGGTAGTCGCAGTGGTCATTTTAGCGGGCACCCGAAATTTTGGGTGTTCAGTCCACTGCGACTGGCAACCTGGAGAAGATTCCGTCCCTGTGACAATGTTAACAACGTCAAAGTCTGCGCTGCGTGTACTGTATGTTTGACTGAGATAAAGAAATATAACTCCATGCAGTTTGTGCAACTTTAATTATTTTGTTTTTGCAACCAGTGTGGGCCCAGATCAGCCTGCCCATCCATGCAATCTGATCAGGGTCCACACTGTTTGTTGATAACATATTACATATTAAGTGGTTTTCAACTAAATATAAAGATCGTTTCTGTTATTGTTATGTCCATCCAGATTGATGTTGAGAACTTTGGACAAAATTAATGTGTAGGCAGTTCCACAGTCCAAATGAAAAGATCAAATATGTACATGTTTTAGTTTTATCTGAACAAGTACATGTATGTTTCTCTCTTCTTAATTAATTCACATTCTCAAAGTCTTTCCAGAGACAATCATCCTCATCACTATCATCATCTTCATTATCATCATCATTGTACTCCTCTAGATTTAACCTTTTAACAACTATGTGTATGGCTTCCTGCAAAACTTCTTCATTAAGTACAGTTACTGGTTCTGTCTGGATGCCAGCATCCTCCACTTGAATGACTGGTGAAGCCATTTGTTTTTCATATGCAATTGGTTGGTACTTGAGCAGCTTTCTTCAATTTTTCACTTGCAGCCACGATTTTACTGTGACCTTCACAAGCTTCTTGCCTTCAGCAGAAATCGGATCTGGCGCATTTATGCTAACATGCATCAGACTCTCCAGCATTGAGGAACTAAGCCTGTTTCGAAGGCGTGTTCTTAAGGCTTTTAATGTGCTGGCCCCTCTTTCAGGCCATGTATTTGATACTGGCAATGATAGAATGACTTCAGCAATGTACATAAGTTCTGGATAGATCTGTTTGAGAACTGTGTTTCTAATCAGCTGAAGTAGCAACCATTCTGTAGTAGTAACACGATCTTGCCCCAGCTTCACGGACTCAGGAATGTTGGGTCTTAATGCATCCCTGATGAAATACTTCATGCCATGCCACTGGGCTTGAAGTCTGTCTCTTTTGTCTTCGCTGTCCTTGAAATAATGTTGACTAAGGATTTGTATTTGTTGATTTTCATATGATTTTAATTCTTCTGAAGCATCGAGCATTACAACTGGATCAAAGATGTTAAAAGCATCCAGGACTTGAGAGCAATCTGCAAATCTTCTGCTAATGTTTTCAGTTAGGGCTGCTGTGTACTTTTGAAAGAGTGACTGTAATTCACTTGCATCCTCCTGATTCATCCTTATGTCAGCACACATGTCTGTGAATGATTCAGTGTCCAGTTGGAGTTTTTCAATTGGAGTTTGCTTTTCCAAAATTCTCTGAAGGCTGTCCTTTGTCATGTTGATTGCTGGTATGATCGCTGCAAAACTAACAGACCCCTTCTGGAACCTTCATGATAATTCACCAAGGACTGGAAGTATCTCATTTAGAATGTAGATTGCCCCAATGAATTTGAAGGATCTCATTTTCTTCAGAAGTCCTGAAGCGGTTGCATCTTGTTCCTCAAACTTGGACAATGTCTGCAGAATGCTTTCATAGTCCTCTTTAACGGCCTTCACTGCTGCTTCCAGACTAGGCCATCTAGTTCAGCAAGCTTTCTTCAAGCGTTTTACAACTCGCTTGACAGTCTTCCTGTTCAGTCTGATAGATTTAAGTTCCGTTTGGATCTTCAGATAGGCTGCCATTTTCTGTGGAGAGTTCTCGAAAAACTGCCATAGCTGACGAAGCCAAGTTTCAAGGTTTTTAATGTAGATCAGGGATTCATTGGAATCTGTACATGCTAGGGCAGGTCTGTGACATATGCAGTGCACATTTATGAGAACAGGATTCACTTGCTTTAACCTTGCAGCCACTACTGATCTTATTCCTACCATTACTGCTGTTCCATCAGATGTAAAACCAGTGAAGCATGCCAAGTTCAGACCATCATTTTCTTCAAGCTCTGTCAACAGAAGTGTAGTTATTGCTTCAGCATTAGCTTTCTGGAATTCTTCTAGCACATTCTTACAGGATAAGAAACCCGTTTCAACTGTATCTGTGTCGCTGTTATAAAACTGTATAAATGTTACCAGGTTTTCAGTTATATAGGTTTTCATATATCCGAAACTTCATCTGTTAAAATGCCAAATGCTGATGCTTTCTTCACTTTCTGAAGCAATTCATTCTTCACTGTTTGACCTAGTAGTTAAAAAATTTCTGTTTGTGATCCAGAAGACCTGTGCTCAAAAAAATTGAGGGATTCTGCATTGAAGATCTTCTCTATAAAATTCAAAAGTGGAACAAACTGCCTGTTGGCTATAAAGGATTTCATCAGGAAATATGCTGTTGAAAATGCCTGTATTAGAACGTCTTATTAACTTCTGATTTCTTGGTAATCTCCTGATGGAAGAAGGATGCCTTCTGAAGCATTTCATTCTGAAGGGCTGATGCATGAAGATTACTATTGCAGTGGGTGCTGATGGCATTGGACTTGAATCGCACACTGAGTGTGGAAGCAAATACTTCATTTTGGTTTTGAGGGTGTTTCATTTGATGTTTCCTACATATAATGCAGTACATTCCATCACCTTCTACATAGCATAGCCACCAGTTGTCTCTTTTCAACCAACTGTGCTGAAATTTCTTTGGTTGGATACTCCGTTCTTCACTTTTACTGATGTAAGTACAATCTGTCTGATTGCACATGAAACAACTGTGCACTACTTTGTCTGAATCAAAATGTTCCTGCAAAATTTTCCGACATTCATTTGGTGACCATGGGCCTGAATTAGCTGCTGTTAAAGTATTACTAGTAGCTTCTGTTTTTGAATTTTCTGAATGACTAGTGTTGTGTACTGAACAACTATCACGTGTCTCAGCTTTTGAGGATGTAGTTGATTTTTCCGAAGTGGTAATCTGGGCCATTTCATTCTTATCAGATTGGCATTGAGAATCTGATTTTAAGCAGAAAAGGCATTGAGAATCTGATTTTAAGCAGGAGTTCGCATTTTGTGTTGAACATTTATTATATTCTGTCGTCTGGTCATCATCGGTGTGGATGTGACTTTCACCTGAAATTAGAAGAACAACCTTTGAATAAATTCTGAAAGAATTGAGTCCTTCAAAAGCATTGGGCCTTTTCATAAGTGGTCGTGCAGTGTGCAACACTGCTTATATTCAGTAGCATCAGCTTAAGCGGTATTGTGTTTTCAGGTTTCAAGACTGTGCTTAAAACAACGATCCCCAAAGGATCAAAACATAAAAAACAGATTATGCTATTTGTCATGTGTCACCACTAATTGGGATTCAAGTACATAAACACTGACTTCAACAGCGAAAGTTCTATCCTAAAGACTGGCAGTAAATTTACTATAGGCTCAACAGCATACTAGTCTCAGCTTGTAATATGCTAACTTCCAACCATGCAGAGTGTCATTCGTTGTCGGGGTCAGTAAATAGCTATACAGCCTGCTGTGCTGCATTACAGTATTTGATATATGAGTCCATCTGTTCTTGGCAGTATCAGAGTGCCCATCATTGCTCATGCTCCTATCATCGACTTTTAATGCACCAGTCATTTGCAACTAGTCCCGCCATCTGGTCCTGAGAGTAGCGGGGACTTCGAGCATAGCTAAACTCTGGTAATTATCTCCGCACTGCGGGGACCATCAGATGGTAAAAACACCGCCAAATGCCCCGCACCATGCATTTTTTATTATCATCCTCTATTTTTGCAAACACAAACTAAATCAGTGGTGAGATTACATATGGGTCAGAATATGGTGACTTTACTGGGACTGAGAGGGTGATGACCAATCTTCGCCAGTCTTCTCTGGCCCTGGATCGGATCAAGACCATGAACCAACTGTTTGTTAAGCAGGTGGGTGGGGAGTGATGATTACACTACACTCTAGAATAAGCATTATCACAACAATTTTGCACGAATAGTTAATACAAACCTTGAGTTACAGGTTGACATTGTTGTTTGAAAAATGTTGTCAAAACTTGTTGTCCTTTCGAATCTAGCTTTCTTTTCTTTGCTTTCGATTCCATTGCTTAATACACATGTTAATAATGCAGGTTGTAACAAAGCGTTTCTGTGACCACGATGCCAGCATTATGTAACGCCAGAATCCGGTTACACTGAAGCTTTTGTGTACATGACGATCCACTGCATCTTTTCTACTTTCGATTTCAAAATTTTCAACAATATTTAGCAGCTACGGTGACATAATTCATACCGAGATATTGTTGCAAAATAATAGCTGCTGCGCTTTTGTAAAACTAACATACCCGGTACCTTATATGTTTATAGTAAAAACTTAAAAAATCTTCTCCTCTGAAATGAAAAAGGCTAGAGATTTGATATTTGGTATATGATGTCATCTATAGGTCCTCTACCAAAGCTGTTCAGATTAATGATGCCCCTAGTGCCAAAATTGGCCCCGCCCCAGGGGGTCATAGGTTTTCCCTCTATGTATATAGTAAAAACTTAAAAAATCTTCTCTGAAATGACAAAGGCTAGAGCTTTGATATTTGGTATGAAATATTGTCTAGTGAACCTGTTCCAAGTTTGTACAAATAATATCCGAGGTAAAAATTGGGCCTGCCCGGGGTTCATAGATATCCATTATTTGTATATAGTAATAACTTATAAGAAAATTATCCTTTGAAGCTTCAAAGGCTAGAGCTTAGATTGACAAGAAATAATGATTGCTTCCACATTAATAACAGTCTGTCCTCAGGTGAGCGCTTTGGGGCCAATGGCCCCCTTGTTTATTCATTTCATTGAGGACAGTTTTAACAGATTGTGTCTTTAATTGTTCTTTTAATTCATGTTTCACACTGGGTTTCGTTCTAATGTACGGCTTTTGGTATGCTGAAGATTTTCCATGGGGTTTCCTTCCCGGAAATGTTCCTATGTATTCAATGATAGCAATCTCTTCTGACACTTCAGGCATAGACAACGGCCTATGTTCAATCCAAGAACATTTTCTTTTGGAACTGCTCCGGTCCATTCTCACTCACACTCAATGTGTTGTACAGGGGTTTGATAACAAGAAGATCATCTGCTGATGGTTGAGGCTCCAGAGGTTCATACACTTTCTTTTTCATCTTCTGTTTTTCTATGCAATAAATACCAGATCTATTTACAATTGAAACAAGTTTACCACCCGATTGAATAAATGTGAGAGTTGGTGATGTGCCTTTCGACCAAGACCCAGTCATCCCAGAATTCAGATTTTTTCCTGCTTGATCTGCGTTCATTGTTTAGTCTGTTGTTTAATAGGTAATAATTCCCATCTTTTCTTCCTGGTGGAACTTCGTCCAACAGTGTGTAAGGTCCACTCATAACTAATGTCTCCTATTTCCATAAATTTTGTTCCTAATGGACCAGGCTTGAATTCAATTTCATCAATACTGTCGTCGGAAACATGTTCCTCTGTGACATTTTCCAAAGAACAGTTGATCAAATTATCTTTTGATTCATGACTTGTGCTTTCTACACTTTGATTTTCTCCACGGATATGACTTTTATAACATGTGTAACGAATATAACCCTTAGCTTTAAAATTATTGGAGCAAATTACAAGATTGTTTGCATGTAACATTATTTCTATATTGTCAATCATCAGAAATAGAAATAATAAGAAAAAATTAATGCATTTGAAATGCAGAGTCATATCAGGTGTTACCCGTCTGCCAGGATTATGACTTCTATAGCATGCATGACGAATATAACCCTTATCTTTAAAATTGTTGGATCAAATTACGAGATTTTTTGCATGTAGCATTATTTCTATATTGTCTATAAGCAGAGATAGAAATAATAAGAAAAAAATTAATGCATTTGAAAATGCCAAGTCATATCTGGTGTTTTATGTCATATCCGTTGATATGAGTCATATCCGGCATAAAGTCATACCGTTTTTTCATCCAGCAGTCTGAATGCACCTCTTCAAATAACTGCTTTGCTGTGAAATTTCGATTCACACATGTCATAAAGTGTTTGTTATCAGAATGGTCACATTTTTCAAGTTCAACAGCAACCATGGTACACGCCGTCGAGGCCGCCATTTTAATTTGGGTACAGTTAAATTTCAACCTGAATGGTGCAGTCGTCACATTGTCTCGCGAGTTTCGTACTAAAAAATTTTCGTACCCCATGGTTTCGTACTGCCCATGTTTCGTTCTGTTTTTTAAGGAAAAGAAGTGTAGGGTCGGTGGGAAAAATGAGGGTAGGTTGGGTCCCCTGAACCACACATATTTTTTTTTCCCTAAATGTCCTACCATCTGTGTCAGCTCTGATCAGCAAATCCTTCTTTCCTGCCGGATCTAACCTATCAAACCATTTCGTTAGATTTCATTTCATCAGTTCCGTCTACGTTGGCTACTGTTCAAATCGCCTAAATGATGTTGACATGGTAAATTTGTCAGTGGGGCGAACTTAATTCTGTCTTGCTCTGAGCTTAGTTTTGAGTCAGAATACTGTAAAAAAAACTCTATTAAGACCACCTATCGGACTGGTCAAAAGTGGTCTTAATTGCGGGGTGGTCTGATTATTGAGTTTGAACAAAATTTACTTGTTTACATTTTTACAAAAGGTTTATTGGAGTTCTTCTAATATGCTATATAAGAAGAAAATGAAGACACATATCAGTTCAATAAAACATTTATTTCATATTTATAACATAACTTTATTGCAATAAATTAATTACATTTAATCATTTCTCATAATACAATGAACATGTACACAAATCAGACTTTTTCATGTTATTTCAACTTTTCAAAACAAAAACTTATTTCCATATGAAAATGATCAACATTTTTACTTTTTACTTGAAAAATACATTTACAGTGTTTTTCAAAATATGTCACTAGCCAACACAAGTTCTCTTTACATCAGTTTTAAGAAACTTTTTACTTTACTTTACAAAAATCTTATCCAAAGTTTACTGTTTAGATGCACACAGAACATTAACTAGCAGTTTTTCAAAGTCCTCCTGTGCCCGATCAAACACTGGCAACACAGTCATAAAGTCCTTATTGGAACAGTATAATTTGAGCTTCTCAATCCATTTAGGGGCATGCTGGTGTGAATTTATAACACATTCAGTAGTAGGTTCCATGTCATCACTATTTTCATCATCTTCACACCCTGTAGATTTATGAGCTTCAAGAAGTTCATTCTCCCAGTTCTCACCAATTTCATCATTTGCTATCAACTTATTGTCAATGTTTATGTACCATTCTGTTGTCATAACAGACTCAACAAGTATTTTGGACTGAGCATTTCTCATTAATTGTACTAATTCAGCAATTGGAACATTTTATTTTATGCCTACCAATGGAATATAGGGAAATATCAGTGAGATAAAAGTGATAATACACTGTTTTGAATCAGTGAAATTACCATTTTGATAATACACTGTTTGTGCCGGAACTACTGCTTGATGAAACTTCAGGAATTTCCCCCCCACGTAAATACAAGAGAATCCGCTGTATTTCAGACTGTGACAGCAAGTGAAATTTATTTACCTTGTTAAATCCAATTATAATATTGAATTCCTGAGCCTAACTAGTTGCGAACAATGATGAAATTCGCCATAAATTATTTAAAATGTCTGATTTGTTTACATAACTGACATGGACAATATCCAATATGGCCGACTTTCAATTCAATTGATTGAATATTACTCGGCATTAATCCGCTTTTATAACTAAAGTATGTATGGCTAAAATTCAATAAATAATGATAAACTGTGTAGAGAAAAATAAATGTTATTTGATGAAACTGTATTCAGTTTATTTCAGCAGAAGTAAAGTTATCATATGTATTGGAGATTGTCTGCACTTTTTTTTGTGCGGAGTAACCAAAGTACGCATTAACTGATTTGGGGCTCACCATGGGGAATTTATTGAAGGCCCTGAGTAAAAATGTCATAAAAAAACCCATTTTTGACGTGTTGGCATAAAATAAAAAGAAAAATTGTTTGTTTTTTAGTGGAAGATGGGAATTTATTTCATCGAGTGAACACCATATGTTGATATTTTCACTCGTGGCTACGCCACTCTTGAAAATATCACATATGGTGTTCACTCGATGAAATAAATTCTCATCTTCCACAAAAACAAACAAATATCCTCTATGTCATCATCAGCTTAATCTTCCTCCTCAACATTTTCTCTGATTTTCAGTCCACATGCCTTAAAACACTTAGTGACAGTCTCTGGCTTTATTTCTTACACTGCACTACTAGTCCACTGAATAGCAGCCAAGACAGTCAAACTCTTAGACAGTTCATCAGCACTAACAGTAGATCCATTGTCAATTTTGTCGAGCACTGATCTTAACAATCTCTTACTGTATATTCCCTGGTCTAGAAGTTGAAGTTTTGATGTGGTGTTAGCAAGGAGATACACTAGTTTTACGTTAGATAGTTTCAAATCATGAGGATGAGAGGGGGCGTTATCTAACAATAGCAATACATTACATCCAGCATGTTTCATTCTGACGTTTCTGCAGATTATAAATGAGAAATGTTTTTTTTTTTAATTGTATCATATTCATATTAAATAAAATAAAATGGTTTCACATATATAACACTCTATTAATTGCATTTACTGCTATTTTATTATATTTAAAATAGAAGGCGATTTATAACAGTTAGTAACAATTTTACAGTGCTGTATTGGTTTCACTGTTTTAAATAACTTTCTGTCTGAAAACAAAACAACGGAATTTTAGGGAGAATTAATTTAATTAAAAGCAGTGCAACGAAACAACCTTTGGGACCAGAGAAATTCTTTTGGTCTTTGGGACCAAAGAAATATTTAAATCGCCGAATTTACCACTTGAAAATGTAAAAGGATACTGCACTTTGAAGCCGATTCTACGATTTTAACTTACCATACATCTTGCCTCAAAGTCTTATGTCTTTCCGCTGGTAAATGATTCATATACCTCGTACACCGTACTGCTATTTAAAACAGATTTAATGACATTTATTTGTTCTTTGTGGTGGGAACATTTAAGGTAGCACACCACACTAATTGTAGCCACCGTTTTGAAATGCCAGGGAGGATTTCTTTGAAAGTGTAAATATTCTGGAGTCAAATGACTGTTTGAGTTCAAAATGCATTTTCAGCATCAGATTTGGTTTTGTAACATCTAAAATGAACTCTGGCAAATTCTAAAATAGGGCTAGTAATAAATTGTTCAAGCAGATAATGTCAAGAACACTGTTTTTCTGTAACCAGTGCATTTCAACTGCAGTTTCGGAAGAATCAAGACATTTTTCAAGGGGGTACATACTTTGATCAGTAGCAAAAAATCTGCATGGCGAAGCACCTGTTTCTTTGTGATATTTTGCATGTATAGGGATTTGCCAAGACAGAAACAGGGTTTCTATAGCTGCTGTATTTGCAGGTATTTTTGGCAGAGGGACAGAAAGTGGTGTTTTAGGTCTCGGACCACAATTGATTTTCGGCGATTACTGAAAGAATCACAGCTCCATGTATTGTTTTACCACAATACTTGTGACAATTTAGTTTGATTTACAATGTTATGTTTAATATGTTGTTAATAAAATGATTATTTTTTTCAGGTTTTATACTTTTGTACCAGGAACTTCGGACATATTGTTTGTGTACAGGGACAGCAGGAATTAGAAATTAAGTGTGGAGTGCTATCTTAATGTAGCATACCACACTAATTGTAGCCACAGTTTCGAAAGGCCAGGGAGGATTTCTTTGAAAGTGTAAATATTCTGGAGTCAAATCAGGGCTCTTCTAATTTCTTTGAGATTGAGTTGTCAAGGACAACTGACTATGGCAAAATAGAGTTGCCCAAAAAAAACAGTCAGATGTCCCAGTGACAAATATACTGTTTTCAGTAAGCATTATTAGTTAATTTGGCTTTTAATTTTAAAAAGTAAATTAAAAAAAAAAAAAAAATTAGAAACACTTTTAGAATGAAAGATACTTTCATAGATCTTTAAAAAATACCCCAAACTTTTAATGAAATTGAGTTCAACTTTAAAAGACAATGACAGACAGTACATTATATTATGTCGATTGGTTGTTACTGAACTAATTGTTCTAAACTAATGTAATTCTGGCATCAAAATTCAGTGACTTTTTGATAGAATATCTGGTTACCTTGGGGATGTGTTTCAAGTTTCACCAGAATTTTATTTGAACAAGTTACAATTTTCAAGATGTAAAGTATGTTGATTCATTATAATTGTTGTTTTCAGATAGTAAAAATGACAAAATTATTCAAGTCTTAGAGAAAAGGAAACCTTTTCAGTGAAAAAGGAAAAACTGTTACTTATAATAAAATCATGACAACTTCATCAGTCAATCTAATGTTGTAAGTTTGCCTTGTAAGAAGTCTCAAAGACACTGTTTTCTGTCAATATTTAAATATGACAGTTCCGTTAACGTTGAGTAGTTATCCACAAATTTGGAAAGATAATTTGTGAGTCCCAAAAATGAGCGGATTTCAGCCACTGATTTGGGTTTCTCCATGCTTTTCACAGCGTCTACTTTGGCTGGATCGGCTGATATTCCAGATTCCGAAAAGACATATCCATAGAACTTAATTTTTGACTGCCCGAATGAACATTTATCCTTGTTCAGCGTAAGATTACGTTCTTGTAACCTTTCAAGTAACGCTCGTAGGTTCGCGTCATGGATTTCTCGATTGCTTCCGTAACAGACTAAATCATCTGCGATATTCACTGTTGCGCCATTTAACGTAAGTATGACGTCATCGACTGTAGGCATCACATTTTTCTCCGTTTTAACTGCAGTGTTCGCTTTTCGCATATCTACGCATATTCGAACTTCTCCTGGTGCGTTCGGTTTCGGTGCTGCAACTAGGTTTGAAACCCAAGGTGTAGGGACACCTTCAACTTTCTCAATAACATCCATTTTCTCCAAACGTTCAAGTTCTTGCTCTACTTGTTCTCTCACATGAAACGGTATTCTCCTCGGTGGTTCTGCTACAGGTACAACATTTTTATCAATATGAAATTTCACCTGTTGGTCCTTTAACTTTCCTAGTCCATTAAAAACTTGAGAAAATTCACGAATAAGTCCTTTATATATATCTTTAGTTTGGACAGTCCTTATTTTAGGAAGGATTTCAAGGTCGACTGACAATTCATAGCTAATTAACGTCTCGCTGTTTCCTTCCACAACATGAAAATCTTTCATCAAAAATTTATTTTCTGATTCAACGAGTAATGAACATTTACCTTTGATAGGTAGAGACGACTTCTGTCCGAATGCGAATGCTTTTGTTTTACTTTTCTGGATCTGGGGTGGAGGTTTCATTTTGCGCAGAACATTTTCGCTTACAATGTTAATCGATGACCCGCTGTCAATCAGTACGCATGTACTAACTCCATTTAATTTCATAGTTTTTCGGGGCACCTTCCTTGTACTCTGTTCTGATAATCCGAATGATACATCGCATTCCTCTACATCACTTTCATTTTGATCTAAAGTTATATCTTGTTCTTCTATTCCTCTCACACGGTTCCTTCTGATTCGTTTTCTACAAACCGCAATGAAGTGGTTTTTCTTATGGCAGTATGCACACTCTGTTCCCATTGCAGGACAGCGTGTTTTGTGAGGATAATTTCCCCCACAATTTCGACATGTTTTGTTATTTTCACATGCATGGTTCCCTGCGTGGTTCCCCGATGACGACCTAGAATTATAGGATGGTGCAGGTTTTGTAGGTTTTGACTTTGGCTTGTTGCGCTGAAATCTTGCACTTTGAATTTTCTGTACTTTCTCTGTGCCGTTTGACATGCTTTCAGCCTGTTTCTTCGTGACCTCCATTGTTCTTGCAATGACTAATAAGTCCTTGAGCGATTTTTCCGATTCTTGCAGACACTTGGTTCTCAGTTTTTGAGATACAACTCCTTGAATAAACTGACTTTTAATTTCCAAATCTAAATTTGCGAACTCACAATAAGCGGCTTTTTGTCTCAATCTAGTAACAAATTGGTCAGTTGTTTCACCATTATTTTGTCTTAAATTTCGGAACTCGAAAATTTCGAATTGTGTGTTCTTCCTTGGTTTGAAATGTTCAGAAAGTCCCGCTTTTGTTTCGTCATAGTTCTGGTCACTTTCAGCAAGACCTTCGAGAGTTTCGTAGATCTCGAACACATTGTCTCCAGCATAATGCAGCAATAAAGCCTTCTTGCGTTTCTTTGACGTTATGTCCAATCCGGTAAATAAATTTTCTAATTTATTCACATATTTTCCCCAGCGAACACCTAGCGAATTTTCGTCCGAAAACACATCAAATTGTGGAAATGATGGTAAAGCTGATGCCATTTTCAACTGTCTGATTTGTAGATTAATCATTTAGATTAATCCAATGATTAATAATAATATAATCCCATGTTCGTCGCCAATGTAATGTATTTATGTATGATGGATGGCTTATTATAAAAGACCCGAAGGATTGTTTATGTATTTATTTATTAATACATGTGTTGCATCCAAATATTCCAAGTATACTAACAAATCTCACATTCATACTTTAGTGTTATATAAACATAGGCGGAGCTTACTTCTAGACTTGCTCTAGTACACTCTGGCTACTACAGACAGGGTCGCGGAAATATATGACATACGGAATTTACCTGAGATTTTGACTCGCTGCTTCATGTTTAATGAACTAAATATTTGCTGGAATTAGTTGCCTTCATCTCGTTAAGCTTGTCTTAAATCTACTTAACTTTTTCTTATAAATAAATCTGATAATTAAAACAAAACTGCCATAAAGAATTTTTGCTCTTTTTTGTGGTTCCTTGTTTAAAAACATAGAATAACGTTGGCAAAGCTTTGATATTTAACCTTGTGCCTTTGGAATTAAGCATTCAGTGAATTTGTAAAGACATTTATTTGCTTGACTTATTTTCAAGTCACGTGATACCGACACAGATTTACATAATATAATCAATATTCACAGTCAGTTGTAACTAGAGTCATGACTGGTTGTTTTTTCAGCTCACTGCTGTTACTTCTCTGTTAGGGCGGAGCTTATCAAATGCCTATCTGGTAGAAATTTTGATTGCATTATGTTGTTTATTCAAGTGTGTTGTTTATTTGAGCAGTTAATCTAGATTTATGACTGTCAAAATTAGAGTTGTCCGGGACAAAACTTTTTGTTACATGTCAGTATTGGGGAATTAAGACTTGAGACATGTAAATGTTCATCATTTTAATTTTGCCACAATTTTCCAGAAATCAATCATCGGCGTTCTCATAAAACCTCCTTATCGTTACAATCAGTTTTTTAACAATTCCAAAATTTAACCGAACACTTTGCTTTCGCTCAATGAGTGTTACCAAGTGGGTCCCCGGTACCCACATTATACAACATCCCGCCCCAAAAAGAAAATTTGATCCAAATTTTTGATGAGGGAACACTTATTGAGCAAAAAACAAAGACAATACAGTTGTACAATAGGAATCACTGGATAATGAAGACTACAGTGAATCATGAATGAAAGTAAACTAAACAATTTTTCCATAAAATGTAATGCATTCAGAAAAATAAGTTGCTCATGAATGAGGAATGTGTGTTTATAGACATATCGGCCAAAAGAAAGCATACACGCACAGACGCATAAACGTCCAAGGTGGGCCCTACCAAGGACAACAGACACACAGGCAAACTGGCCAATATCTCAATAACTGCTCTTCCATCAATCATTACAGCAAGTTTAAATGTTAAAAGACTGAAAATCTATTATGATCTACAGGGAAGATATAACTTGTAAGGGAAACAACTCTTACTTTTACACAACTTTACAATGATACAAAGTTACTCCTCTTGTTACTGACAACCACCAAATTCAACAAATGAATTTGCAAGAACGGTAAACATTTCAAACGGAACAAAATGGGTAGTCTAACACTAACAGATTACAGATCAAAGGCCGTTATACTTGTTCATGCTAGTACATCGCTTAACTTGTGTTTGCTAAGAAAAGTCATGCCCTGTAACAGAAGTTCGTACAATTATAGACAATATGTTGACTGTGGTGATAGGCTATCATTCATTGCCAAATAGTTTACCAGTGAATATGCAAATTCACAAATATAAAATTCGGACCAAGAAGAAGCTGTTACAATTCACACAGTATTGAGCCATAAACATCTGAAGTACTCGTAGGCAGACAAATATAGCATTTACATGGATGTGTGCAGATCAATATATAAAAGGTTCTAACAGTATATACGACATATTCATATTAGCAGTAAACATGAACATAGAAATAGGCAAAACTATTTGCAACTTTAAAACTCAGCAGCTATATAAGAATTGCATCAAACATGAGCAATTCTAATTATACTCTATCAGTCCTTTAAGTAGTTTCAGCCAACTACTAAATCATATCATACATCATACAGTTATGTGTGAAGTGATACAACTTTAGTACATTAAACGTGTTATTTTCACAAAGCAATTGGTAATGAAAAGATCAAACAGTATTTACAACATGTGAACTGTCAAATAAGATGATAGCATAGCATTTAAGACAGAATATAAATGCAGAAAACCAATTTTGACTAATAGCATGAAAATTGTAAGGTATTTACTGTCTGAAAGCAGTGTTCTTTACCAAAAAAAAACAACAACAACAACAACAACAAAAAAAACAACATAACTTTGAATACTTATTGTAATAAGGCTAGCAGTAAAATCTGTATAAGAAAATAAAAAAAATACTGACAGCATTGATTATAACTGAATGAAATTGAAAATGCTAATATGAGGTGAATGCAATACTGAGAACACAGGCAAACAATGTACATGTAAAATGATAAGCTTTAGAATCATTGCTGTATCATCAACGACAATGGAAATGGCACTACATGTATGACATCATAAATGGCAATGTGAACTTATGACATCATCAATATTCGGTAAAATGAACTAATGACATCATCAGTGATTATCAAGGCATATAATAACAAATATTATCATATTCTCAGCTTTGTAGTAGAAGAAAAATGAACATGGCACTTAAATATTTAAAAATACAAATGTATAAAGAATGGCATAAACAAAACATTGCATGTACTGATAATTCCTTCTGAAACTAGGATCTATACACAGGTTCGATCTGATTGTTGACGCACATGGAATACTGGAGTCGAATTGACATCTTGACGGTAGCCATGTGCTTCGCCAGTTTGACTAACATGTAGACACTCTCGGTAACTGGTAACTCGACTTGCACGAACAAAAAAGGCCAACTGTGTTGGGAGACCGTCCGTATATCGATTGATTAGTTCGCGGTCGGATTTTCCTAATTTGCGCCCTGTTTCTTGAAGATCTGAATGAAACTCCTCTAGTCTCTGAGTTGGTAGTAAATGTAATGAATTAAATGAAGCTTCTTCTGCGATTAAACCTGAAGTGTTCATACAATACTCTTGCAAGAAAGCAGAACGTAGCTGAGACCAATTCAGAGGAACCTCTTTAAAAGAGTCCAGCCATGTTAGGGCTGGACCCTTCAATGATAGTCTAAAGGCTGCAACGTATCTAGGGTTATTCGTCTCAATGTTCATCAACACCATGTGTGCTTCGAAATTCATCATGAACCGGTTGGCATCCTCGGATGCCAGCCCACAGAATGTCTTCTTCATTGGCGTAAATGGTATGAAAACTGGCGCAGGCATGGATTGTGGAAACGAAGAACTAGTTGCCTGCGGATGTGAAAAGTCAAGAGACTGTGGGTGAAAACCGAAGAAAGTCAAATCTGGCGGACAAGGGGCTGTTGGCGGACTCAAAAATGGGTTAGTTGAATTTAAATTGATGTTGGGATTCGACATCGTGACACTAAGAAAAGTTCTGTTAAACACCAATATTTTGAGAAAGTCACAAGTCTGTTCATGAACACTTAAATTCCTGTGGACGAGAACAAAAAATGTCACATGGCCCAACACCGTCGGGCGAATTTCTGATGCTAATCGACGAATTTTAAGGTTCACGAGTCCAAATTTGAATTCCACAGTAAGAGTTCGTCTTCAGCTTTGGATTCTCCACCATGTTACATGTCAGTATTGGGGAATTAAGACATGAGACATGTAAATGTTCATCATTTTAATTTTGCCACAATTTCCCAGAAAACCAATCATCGGCGTTCTCATAAAACCTCCTTATCGTTACAATCAGTCTTTTAACAGTTCCAAAATTTAACCGAACACTTTGCTTTCGCTCAATGAGTGTTACCAAGTGGGCCCCGGTACCCACATTATACAACATGGTCCTTCATGTACCAGGTCTTAGAGCACATTGATTGCAACGTCTTACCAAGTTCTACCATCTGTTCATTGTTTTCTCATGCATCTAAACATTTAAACGAAATCCGGGCATAATTTTAGCGTTTAAATTTATAGCAGATGCCAGTTAATTTACTTCGCCAAGATAAAAGTTGTCCCAACGTATGTTGGGTTAAGCTTGTATAGAGCTGTGTCCAGCGTTTTCACCTTCCCCTATTTAATTCCAATGAAAGTAAATTAAGCGGAACATTCTTTCCTATTTCGGCACGTCATTTTCTTTAGTAAGTTATTCAATTTTCTTCCAAACAGTTACAGGTTCAAACTGATTGACCAGCGTTGAAGCATCTCATCCTTACTAAACTTTCCCCTCCTTCTGAATATTTTAACACAGAGATTCTTTTTCACCAGTTCGTGTTCATCAATGTTCTGAAAGTAAGAATGTGGGACAGTCACAGAAGTCGTTAGATTTGCAGGTATTTCAACCCTCTGTCTCTGTTTTGACGCACCTGGTTTAAGGCACAGTTTTGCGTACAGAATCCCTCTTTTCCCATCGCACTTAGTCTCAATATTTCGACTGCAAGACCGACCGATTTACAAACTGATATTACATAGATGTCGGCCTTTACGTCTCAACCAATTAGACTCAAAACTGTGTCGGAAATCGAACTGATTTAAATTTCATTTTTTTCATTGCAACATGAAAATTTTCACACTGGCATGTTCATTTGTTGGTATAAACCATAATTAGTCCTCAAAATATTTATAAAATGACAAATATTAACTTAAATTACCTATTAAACCCAATTAGGTACCGGTTGTTTACATGTGGATGTGCAAACGCTGTAACCAATGAAAACGTTTCTTTTAATTTAAACATATTAGTACACTCCGGGAGACTGTACGCGTTAAAATTGCACACAAAGCGCTTTATAGACGTAATACAATTTTTCTGTTGTTTTTTTTCCCCTGAAAATATAAATTTGGAACGTTTGTATTTACTCCATTTATTTATTCTAAATTAATTCATACATCACACATTCTTAACATGTCACAGTTTTGATTTTGTGATTTTTATTTTGTAAAGATAGGATTTAATAAACTTAAATCGCCACCAGTCAAGGACACGATTCCTAATGTATGTTGTCAACAATTTTGTAATGTCAAGTAAAATTAAAATTTGCTATTCCCTTTCCTGTATATTGTGTTTTTTTCTTTAATGAACATTTAAATATAATTAGATTTTCGTAGCGTCTAGTATTTATTTAGTGTAATCAGGCCTGACATAATAATATTTTGAACCTAGAGCCGTTTATTTCACCTATCCAAATTATATCATCTTTACTTTTCAAGTTTAAACTACAATATCCTATAATCATATCATCCATATTGAGTTATAAAGACATTCCATATATGGTTTGTTTCGCTTATCCATAAATATTTTTCTAAAGATGTTTTCTAATTGCGAGCATGCCTTCAATACAAAAATTACGCACAATACGTATAAGTTATTTGTCAGATATCAAATTTTATGGAATTTATTGCGAGCGAAGACCAATAACTTGCTTACAGTTTGTCATGTACGCACGTCGGCAACGTCCTCTAAGGTCTTGTTAAGACCGCCCTTTAATTTTGATTGACACCTCTAGCTTCCAAAAAGATGTCGATTGCCTGTCATTCAAGTTGTCACGAGGCTTTTTTCTACATGTACAGTTCAGTTTATAATGCCCGTATGTTATTCTAGCTATATTGCATAACTCCGCCCACATACCACATGTCACGCGCTGTTCATATCAAAGAAAATAAGTCACTTATTTTTTCATACAGATTATTTTATGCGATATATTTTTCAAATTTAAACTGAATATGGCCTCTCTGATTGGATAAGAAACTAGGGCAAACTGCAAACTCGATTTAATTTCAATTCCTGCTAAAGTAAAGGTTATTTTGAGGCCAAGTGATAAACATACAGCTTTGCTTTTATCAAATATTTGAAATTCTGATCGATTTTAAAAATAATTTTTTGAAAGTGCTTGTTTCCTGTGGACAGTTACAAGTAAATTTTACGGAACGTGGAAATAGATAAGGCTTAGCTATTGATACAAGTGACAGAAAAGAGAGGACAAAATATTGAACATCACGTAATGGAATTCAATAAGATGTTAAGTCATTATATTCAAAGTGGTTTACAGGCACTACAATAAAAACACATTGTACACGCACAAATTGCACATTCCTTTTATTCACACCGTAACCTAACTCTCGAAAGACAAGGAAAACTGACCGGCGGATTGGGGAATGTGATTGACAAGATATATGGCGACCTGACAGATGTGGGGAAACGCCATGGAAAAGAGAAGATCTCAAAAAGATTGGAGAATTTGGAATTCTTTGTAGATTTTCTTCGAGAGGAAAATCTCACGTCCGAGAAAAAAGCCAGGTCGGGCCTTTCAAAGTTTTTCAAAAGCCAACAATAACATTAAAGTAGATATTAAAAGAAACTGTGCCAGAAAACCAAACAGTGCTCGAAAAAACTAGACAGGGCAAAGCGTGTTGCACAATGATTGAATGGCGTTGGCCAGAGAAAGAAATAGCTTAATTAATATTAACCTAGGACGTTTACTTGCCACTTTCCATGCCTTTTCGGAATATCAGTATGATAATGCACAAAACCTTTGACGCTATAATAATACAATAAAATGATGTGTATTCTGCAACAAAATTCACGCGATATAAGGCAGTATGTCACCTTGAAATGTGCTAAAGTTATACAGATTTATACGGAACTTAAGCATCATAGCGAGGTTTAGCAGTCCTTTAATGGCGGACGGTCACGTGACCTTCGAAATGGGGGCGGTCAATTTATCAATTATGGAACGGTCTATAGTCAGCATTCACAGTATATGGGATCTTATGTGGGTATAACTTGAGTGGAAATATTGTTAATTTTTCTAAGGCGCTTTAATGTTTAAAATTGCAAAAGTTGCAATGGTGCAGTAACGTCGTTTTGGCAAACATAGCTTTTGTTACATTCTTGTTAAAATGTTTCCATTTATGGAGCAGAGATCTTTGATAATGCAATAAATTATATTTACAATGTAGTACTGTGTTGTAAATTAAAAAGAGTGCTTTATAAAAAAAAAAAATACCTCCGTCCGAAATAACCCACATATGTTGTTCTGAATTGCCATTATGGTATTTTGTTCAGAAATAATACAAGAGATGTTTTAACACATTGTACTGACTTTTGCCTGGTACAAAAAGAAATTTCCCCATTTACTCTGTGCAAATTCAATATAACGGAACATGGTCTCAGAAAATCTCACAAAAATAATGAACTTGCGGCATAATTAATCGCTGATACAGATTTTAAGTGTATGACGCTTTTATATCTTCCTATAGCTCTATGTGAATATGTATACATTCTATGTATACAAATAAAGATAATTCTCTTTGAAAATAACATTATTAACGACTTGCATACATGTATTTAGCTATCCCAATATACATAACATGATTAAGTTTCATTCATATCATCCCTTTATGCTAACTAAAAAAAATCTTGTAGAAACTACGATAGTCCCCTTTTCAATCGACTGCGTTAACAACGGATTTCCCGCAGTACATATTTCAACCCGTTGAGGTTTAAAAATAAAACCGATCGATAACCTGCCGTCAGGTAGGGTTTAAGCGGTGTCCAACAAAAACATGTTGACATGTGTAGGGTTTATAAGTGTAATGCATAAAAAACATAAAATTTTCTTATCTATTTTCTCTTATATTGATTCAGTTTGGAATAAGCTTTACAGCTATGTATTTTATTTCAAGAAATATTGAGTGTAACTATACATTTGAAGCCGTCAAAGTTAGCGACGAGATTCTGGTCGCTGGCATATACACATAGAAGAAAAACTTTCCGCATTGTTTTGAATCGTAAGTGGGTTGTGCGCGAAGGGCGACCATCGTCTATATAATAAAGAGCCCTGGCGCACAATTTGTTGGGCTACATCGCACTCTGACGACCATGACCCAACCTTCTGTATGGAAACCTTCAGACGGTTTGTCAAAACCATATATTCAAATGTGCAACCAAACCATACACTACATTCTGCTTTTTCTGCACCAGATTTGCACAAAGCTGGCGTAACAGAACCGGGTACAACGACGGTAGATGAATCGGATTCGTTTCTTTCTGTTTTGTTGCGAATCAAAAATATAGGAAATTGGCGTCTTCTGGATATCACATTAGAAATCTTAATACACGACATTGTGCTATCGGTAAGTGACATTTTTATTTAAAGAACAGTTTTGTTTGAGAGTTTTAATTTTTCCCCTTTTTTTTGTTTAAAAATTCTGTCTGACGAGAAAACGAACACATATAGAAAGTTCGGTTTTAATAATCCTTTTACTCACTGTAAAATCTTAGGAAATACTGATACTACAGGCAAGTTCTCTATTCACGAGTTGGTTGATTCTATTGATTTACCAAGTACTTATTCTTTTCATAACTGGATCTGTTTAACCTCCGTTATACATGTTCTAGACCTTAAAATCCAGCTTTTGAGAGAGAAGCACACACAATGCAAATAAACACTCAGCCTGAGTTTGACTGAACTTGCAAATTTCCTCGCCGTAAATCAAAGCAAAAGAAAAGGAAACAAACAAGCCTCTACTTATATATAATATACTGAAGTTCCATAAATCATAGTAAAAGTAGAATAACAATAACAACAGTTTCTCTGGTAATCGTGCTGATTATTCTGCATAGCTGTCAAAACAAAGCAGTTAACTTTTTTATGACCCAATCAATGATTAAGTTGAGACAAATAGCAAACTTTTATCGCAAATGATCTTACAAAGTGACTGTATTATTTTTATCAGTGACACTTGTGAAAACATTATGTAATAGCTTGTTCCAATTTACATGTCTGAATGTTTTTAGTTAGGAATCTTCCATGCAGATACATATTTTAATTAGATAATTAAATATAATGGATCTATTTATGATGAAAATAAAAATCATTCGATTTTTAAATGTGAACAAATTAAAAAAAACAAAACAAACAACAGTGTGTTTGTGTTATGATTTTGACATAGTTTTTAGGGCTTCTACATATTATTTGTTCTTTGATCATTATTGTTTTTTGTTTTCAAACAAAAATGTAGAATGAATAGTCCAAAAAAAAAATAGATATGCATTTATAATGAAAAAAATCATAGATTTAGTCAAAGATTACTTATACGTACCTCAGGCAAAATATACCACAGACAAATAAGCAACACATCACTGTTAGGAGAATGTTTTTATGGAAAAAACCCTCTCGACTGGAGTTAGTTAATCAAGTCTTCCAAAAAACTGCATCGGATAAAAATAAGCATGTTCAAAATCTTTTTGGATCAGTTAATTGAAAAATATCTCTTAGTCTAGATATTTTCACTGATGTATCTTTTAATTCTATAACCCTGATTAAACTAGCCTCTATATAAGAATGCTCATTGGCTTCGTAATTCCATCAAAATTTCAAATCATTTATTTAAAAAATCTTCAATGTATATTCATAATGTTAGCTGAACTTGTTCAATTTTGTTTTTTTTTTCTATATTCAGTCTACATTTTCACTTTCCACCATACTTTCAAAGTTTTTGTTAGTGGCATGGGATAAATGTGCGTCACTTCCGGATTCGCTCGTGACAGGTGCGCGCGACCAAGTGCGTAAAATATGGATTTAAATTTGCTATAAAAACATCTTTATGATGAAAATTACCTGCAGAATTTTGTAAAACAGTCATAGTTAGATGTATATTTTTCGCTCATATGAAAATTTCGAGGTCCAAAATTCGTGTCACATGACCTTTAATATAGCCTATGTGAGCAGCTCCTACAAATTTATAACTGAAGTATAATTTTTGGCTATGGTGTCCAACTGGTTTAAAGGTAAGAAAATGTTATAAAACACTTTTTCTGTAAAAGACGTGGTAACCTTCGGTGGTACAAAACTCTAGATCAATATCTTTTGAAACATCATTTTTGGCAAATGTATTAATTTTACCAGCCATGCAAAAAAGGGTAAAGGACATATGGTAGTCTTAGCACTGGACGTATTGGGGCTTTCAGTTCACAGACTGCAAAAAAAGTGGGCACAAATGATCAAAATGATATCAAGTTGTAAGCTGCAACTGCGTCAGGAAATCGATTCTTTAGCTCAGTGGTCTAGAGTGTGTGTTTTCGATGCGGCAGGACCTGAAAAAAATCCCGCTCTGGATGTTGTTGTTGTATTTTTTCCCAAGATAAGACCATACCTGTTTGTTCATTTAGATTTAGCTATTTCTACGTTTTAAATTTGTAGGCAAGCCCACACTGCATTGTTATATATGATTCTGAGGGATACATTCAAAAGTAAATTATCTAACACCTATCAAATTAAATACTTAAATTTGTTTTTCTATCAGTTAAAACAATTGGACAGACTCGTTCTCATTGAAAGGGGTGTAATTAAAACCTTCGGTCTAAATAGGAACCGGGCAGAACAGGGTGAAACTACTATGGTGTGAAGTCTGATCATGGTTCATCCTAGGCGCTAAGGTAACAGTTAGCGCCACCAGGAATACAAAGTTGTCTTTCTAAACGGCCTTGAGAAATCTTGGTGAAGATGCTAACATATTAACTCCGTGGCAGCGGAATGTTGAATTTTATCTGAACCCTTTTCCTGCTGACGAAAAATGTGTTCGCCTTTGCGACCAATGCAGACCAACATCAGTCTGCACATTCGTGCGGTCTGATCATAGTCTGCACTATTTTCCATTCAGTCAGTAAATTTTCAATAAGCACCCCTGCAAACAATAATGGATCGGTCCAAATTGAAAGAAGGACAAGTCCATTAAGATATTAAGCCGGCTCAGGGTGAAAATTATTAACGAACAAACTGTATGACTGTGAAGAACATGGGTGAACGACTTGTTAGATTAAATAATCACTTCTTAACTGTAAGGCCATCAGGTACAGAGTATGATAAACGACATCAAAACAGCTTACAGATTGCAGTTATGTAACGTTACAGTGTTGCAAAGTATCAATGAATATCACATGCTTGTACTTCAAGTGATAACTCTATAGTAACTCCTGCATTTTGAATCGGCTGCGTGGCTAACTGAAATAGCACACAATTAAATACAGGAAGGCGATGGAAATAAGAAGCAGGGTAGGGACAACTGTGACAACAACTTAACAGTATTATATATTTATGAACTCAGGATCACACAAAAACAACAAACCTATCACCTATTAATTCTAGATAAACAGAAATTATATATAATTGTTTTATTAAAATGAAATAAATGACGTACACTGTCTTGATAGAACTATACCGATATATTAATTATGTCAGAATTACATGGCAAGTGAACTTTCAATACGAAACATCATACACTTCAAAAATAATTTTTTTATGAATTGTGACCCATTTTTTCGGCCACTATACAAAAAAATCTCAACAACGCAAATGATGATGAATATTTTTTCTGCTCTGCAAATCGTTATTTTCACACAAGATTCAAAGACATGGTCCTTCATGTAGCAGGTCTTAGAGCACATTGATTGCAACGTCTTACCAAGTTCTACCATATGTTCATTTTTTTCTCATGCATCTCAACATTTTAAACGAAATCCGGGCATAATTTTAGCGTTAACATTTATGGCAGATGCCAGTTAATTTACTTTGCCAAGACAAAAGGTTGTCCCAACGTGTTAAGCTATGTCCAGCGTTTTCACCTTCCCCTATTTAATTCTAATGATAGTAAATTCAGCGGAACATTTCTTTTCTATTTCGGCACTTCATTTTCTCTAGTAAGTTATTCAATTTTCTTCCAAACAGTTACAGGTTCATAGGATTCAATTATACCCAAACTGATTGACCAGCGTTGAAGCATCTCATCCTTACTCAACTTTCCCCTCCTTCTGAATATTTTAACACAGAGATTCTTTTTCACCAGTTCATGTTCATCAATATTTTGAAAGTAAGAACGTGGGACAGTCACAGAAGACGTTGGATTTGCAGGTATTTCAACCATCTGTCTCTGTTTTGACGCACCTGGTTTAAGACACAGTTTTGCGTACAGAATCCCTCTTTTTTCATCGCACTCTGACGACCATGACCCAACCTTCTGTATGGAAACCTTCAGACGGTTTGTCAAAACCATATATTCAAATGTGCAACCAAACCATACACTACATTCTGCTTTTTCTGCACCAGATTTGCACAAAGCTGGCGTAACAGAACCGGGTACAACGACGGTAGATAAATCGGATTCGTTTCTTTCTGTTTTGTTGCGAATCAAAAATATAGGAAATTGGCGTCTTCTGGATATCACATTTGAAATCTTAATACACGACATTGTGCTATCGGTAAGTGACATTTTTATTTAAAGGACAGTTCTGTTTGAGAGTTTTACTTTTCCCCCTTTTTTTGTTTTGTTTAAAAATTCTGTCTGACGAGAAAACGAACACATATAGAAGACAATGTTATATAATGTCTTTAACTTGTATGATTGTAAACATTTCTTGGAAATTTTCTGTTTAATATTGGATCCCGTGGATCAAGTTCAGAAGTTCGGTTTAAACAATCCTTTTACTCACTGTAAAAATCATCAGAAATACAGATACTATAGGCACATTCTCTTTTCACGAGTTGGTTGATTCTATTGAATTACCAAGTTCTTATTCTTTTCATAACTGGATCTGTTTAACTTCCTTTATACATGTTTTAGACATTAAAAATCCAGCATTTGAGAGAGACGCACACACAAGGCAAATAAACACTCAAGAGTCTAACTTATCGACCGAGCTTAACGTGTAAATTTCCTCGCCGTCAATCATGGCAAAACAAAAGAAAACAACAGAGCCTCCCTTAACAATCTACGTGTATATAATATACTCAAGTTCCAGAAATCTCTGTAAAAGTAAAATAACAATAACAACAGTTTCTCTGGTAATCTTGCTGGTTTTTACTTTTATACTCTTTTCACGATACAACAATGACGTTTATGAAGGCAGCAAAAGCAGTTCTGTTCATTAGTAAAGCAAGAAAACCATTTAGCAAGTTAAAACAGTCACCGGTTATTTCATTTGTGATTTCATGCTCTGTATACGTGATCAATGTTGTAACAGTACATTGATTCAATGCCTAGCGGACACAGGAATACGAAACTCGAGAAAATGAGGTCTTCAAAATACAGCATTTTTAAAGAACATATAAACATTGAAATTGTACAAGAGAATGTTAACAAGTAAACAATATAAATGTTGTAAGGTTTAAAGACTTTGATCTTTCTCCTGTCAAACAGGACACATCGGTTTCATGTTGTTATTCATTTTAAAGAAATAGTTTGTTATTTCAACATAACATTACGTTTATATATTTCCTTCTTCTAAGGCATTGCTTTATAATATGTCACTTTAACGTAATAAAACCTAACTATATTTATTCTTTGTGTTAAATTATGAAATGCATCGAAACAGAATAGCATTCTTATCACTACATGCAGGTCCCTTCGTTTTGTGATATGTACTAAGAATTCGTACTCTCTTTTACGTGAGATATTTCTTATGCAAGAGTTTCATTCTTAACTCTCAGAACAATATAACAGGCCACCCTTAAAACTGTGGTGTAAACTAAGATGACAAATACCAAAGTAACCGGTGACAAAAATACATTTGCTTTCTGAAGTATGTCTTCCGACGTCACGTGCTGACTAAAGTTACCAAAACATCTCGGGAAGTCGGCTACTTTTGTTTGACTACATCTGCAAAAAACAATGGATTGATACAGACTGCTTGATAGGGAGAAGACGACTAGACTGAATCAAGGTTCTTACACATGAAAATAGTTTCGAAGAAGTTGTTAGTAATACAAATTACGATTTAAGTTCACGTTTCTCTGCATTATTTACTCCATTATGTATTCGCTGTAGGAATTGACATCAAATATGTGTTTTACTACATTCATATAATTCCGAATAAGTTAAATGCTGTGTTATTCAATAGTGCTCTTATATGTTAATTTAATTATTATTGCACTGTCATTTGGTTTAATTAAGGTGGGTAATAATTAATTTTTTTTTAAAAAAACTGTCATTTGGTTTAATTAAGGTGGGTAATAATTAAATTTAAAGAAAACTTGCCATTATTTCAAAACGTTTTGAATCATTGAGCTTAGTTCTGATCTTTGGAAAAGAATACCAAACAATATTGGTTGGTTCAGATACACCAAACTAAAGAAGTTGAATGTAAACAATCTTTAACACACGGAAAAAGAAAACAATTGCTTACGGAATGTCATGGATGTTTGAAGCCAAATGTGAAATAGTAACAGCATACGGATAATGGAAGATGGATGCATATTTAATCCAATTCATCCAGACTGGTACATTCTGAGAGAAAAATCCACCTAGCAAATAATAATAATAATAAATAAAAAAATAAAGAAAAATGATAGAGCAGAGATGCTTCCTTTATTTACATATATACCATGCACAGTAGCTTCTTAGTTGTAATTTTCTACATTTGCCTGCTTTTGTAAGACCTGACTAAAATTTTATAGTAATTCATGAATACAAGTAAAAAGAGTCCTTTTGATACAGAAAAGTTGTGTGATTTAGTCAGTCTAAATTTATAAAGCTTATGAGTGCTTCAAAATCATTCTGATGTAACAATCTGTAGGGTTCTCTAAAATATGAAAACTATAATAAAATAAGGAAGTACCCAGCAGGTAGGTCGATATCAAGTAACAGAAGAGTGTTGTTATTGTCTTTCGGAAGTCTTTGAATACAACGGATAATAATAGACCCAATCCGAAGCTAGCAAACGTATGTATCATATGGACGATCAGTGTGGGGAAAAAGATCTCTGGTCCACCCAAGCCGCCGACCCAGAAGAAAAGTATATACATGAACATAGGGTGTATGACACTATCGGGAATATCAGCGGACATTTTGGCAAAGAAATATGAAGACAGCCTGTAAGCTCCTGATGCTCTCTCTTTAACGATGACTGGACGCTCCTCAGGGTCTGAAAACATACAACTCGTCACAAAATTATCTCGAATTGCTAACACTTAGTCATGTTGTAAAAATGTATCATACACGATGAATCATCGTTGTTCTTGATACTGCATTAAGGTAAATGCATACTGACTTGTTTTTTTCTCTCAAAACTCTTACAACTAGAAATGAGTTTTTGATTGAACAAAAAATATGTCTCCCCCAGCCAGTTGCTGCAGGCAGTATTGAGTCAGACGATTGTAAAATAAGGGGGATATTTTTGTCAAATGTACATGATGAACAAGAAACTCATACTCTGTTAAGAAAGGATTGAGCAGAAACCTTGTTTCATATTGTACAAAATGGTTGTATTCATTCAGTCTAGTACCTGTAGCATGTTGGAATCATGTCGATGGCAGTGCTGTTACATAGATATGGGCAAAAAACATGAAGCCAGTTACAAGGTGTCTTCTTCAAACACTCAAGTTTAATCTATTTTCATTGATAAGGAGAAAAGTTACATCATGATAGCTGTAGTATGTTGGAACTACTCCTACTATGTTGGAATTTGACATTTAACCACCAAGTGTGACCTTGACCTTGAGACACCACACCGCAAAGTGGGTTCTGCACGTCGCCTTGATGAGGTGAACATCTGACCCAAGTTTCATAAAAATCCTTCAAGGGCTTTGGAAGATACAGAGCGGACACGATTTTGTGGCATTTGACATTTAACTTCCAAGTGTGACCTTGTCCTTGAGACACTACACCCGCAAAGTGGGTTCTGCACGTCGCCTTGATGAGGTGAACATCTGACCCAAGTTTCATAAAAATCCTTCAAGGGCTTTTGAAGATACAGAGCGGACACGATTTTGTGGCATTTGACATTTAACCTCCAAGTGTGACCTTGACCTTGAGACACCACACCCGCAAAGTAAGTTCTGCACGTCGTTTTGATGAGGTGAACATCTGACCCAAGTTTCATAAAAATCCTTCAAGGGCTTTGGAAGATACAGAGCGGACACGATTTTGTGACGGACAGACAGACGGACGGACAGACGGACAGACAACCGGGGGAAAAACAATATGTCTCCCCCATTTTTGGGGGGAGACATAAATATATGCCTATGATAAATTAACCCAGTAAAAGATTACAAAAATACTAACCTGGATCTATTCTTTTATTTAGAAATAACAAATGCATCTTTTAATACTTTAAAGTCAACAAAAGTAGAACTTTTTAAAAGAGAGTCGATATACTTGATCTGCAACTTTATGGAAATATGGAAATCTTTAACCATCCTTTACGCAAGAGTCACAACCGATAATAATGGCTTACATGTAGAAATTGCTGTCAACGCTGGAATGAACGTCCAGTAACCAACATAGAAAAACATCTAGAAAATAAAGTTAACAGTCAATAGCATAGAATATAAATATGTGCAGTGTGTTTAAGTTAAAGGGAACCTGCAGTACTTATTTCTAAACAAAACAGTTTATACTCAAAGTCAACAATTAATATGAAGGCTCTACCTAAAATCACATAGTTAAGGTAGGTCAAAGAAAGACAACTTTGGTAAAGAATAACGTACTTCGCACATCCGTCACTTCCCTTTACAGTACGATTTGGGAAGTGGGTGAACATGTGATACAAGGACTTAAGGGTAAAGCAGATTAGTACATACTATTTCATATAGGGTTTTCATCTGCTCGTTGACCAGAAAAGTCATGTATAATTTGTTCAATTTTTATTTACTTGTAATAAGAATTAATTTTCATAAAAATTATACCAAGCCAAAGACATCACGCGATGTTTCGAAGCTGACACCAACTTGGAAATAAAGAAGGCAGCAGAGGGCAGAGACTGTCATAGCTTGCACGAGAGAGTAACCATCCTTGAGAACACCTACAGACTGCTTCAATCCTCTCCACGACAAGGTTTTATATTGAGTCATCCAAGATGTGGGCCACTTTTCCTCAAGTTGAACTGCTCTCAGATAGCGTTCTTGGTGATCTGTTGCATTAAAAGAAACAAAACAAATGTATTCAATGCATCTGTTCATGTCGAATAGTACGTTTTGAGGAAATATGTGTATCTACTGAAAAAAGAGTGCGAAAATATGGGGAAAAAAGGTTTTGACAATCAATGGATCGTGCTCATCACATAAGTATTTCAATCGTTCAAGAGGGCAAAACTGGACAGGGGACACTGTTTTTATATCTGAAAAGTAAATCGATGTACCATAGTTGTTCTCTAATTCATCCAGAAATGTCACACTTGTTCCATCTAACAGGCTGTCCGTGTCTGTTTGACCTACTTTATCATCTAGTCTATTTTCATGTTTCATCTTCACTTCTATGCCGTTCCTACAGATTAAACAAGAAATAAGCAAAGATGATTTCCATCTCCTTATGTTTATGTTTAAGGACCAGAACAGAACAGAGTATATATTTATTAAACCCTAATCAATGCAAACAAAGTAGTTTCTGTCAGAGACGATAACTCGATAACAAATTATAAATAAACAAAATCATAAACAATAGTTGCATTGATCCTAAGTTCAAACCAAATGTTCACGCAGAAAGTGTCGCATGCGAAATGTTATTGGAAACTTTAAAACTTCATGATCCTCCACGTCGGGAAATAGGCAAACTACGCTTCCACTTAAACTCACATGAAATTTACAGACAGGAAACCTTTTGATAGGAAAACTGTTCACAAGGCACTGTCGAATACTTTAAAAATCAGAAACACTTATACCGAGGCAATTCAATGTATATATAATTCTTGAATATAAAGATTGAAACATGATCCAAGATTTACATGTTGATGTAAGCGTGAGATCTGATGTAAGCGTGCGATCTGACGTAAGCGTGAGATCTGACGTAAGCGTGAGATCTGATGTAAGCGTGAGATCTGATGAGCTGGATCTCATTGTCGTCCTCTGTGCTCAAGATATCCACTGAAACAAGAAAACAAGTCATCATGGCAACAAAAAATCGAGATCCTATTGTAATAATTAAAAGTTTACATAAAACTAAACGTATTTCTGAAAAGTTAGAATGAAAGAAAAATTAGAATTCGGGTAAAGTTAAACATTTGACAAGTAAACTTCAGACTTTATCTGTCATTAAATTACAGGTCTGAAGTACAGTTATGACCATTGACAAAACTGCCCAAGACTCCAAATTGCCTTACACATGAAATCTGCCGGGTTATACGCCTCTTCGCACGTGAAGCCAAGTTCTTTAAAATGGGGCAGCGCATCTGCTATTCCACCAGAATACACACACTGAAACGTATGAAAAATTTATCATTGTTTATGACACAATAAAATTACACAAGGCTTAAATTCTAAAGGAATATTTTGCGATTCCTTTTTACAAGATTATGGTGTTAACATACACTTTTTCTCAAACCGTCTTTATTTAGTTTTCTAGTCTAAGTTATTTCCATATTCATATGCTTTTGAAACTTCATCTTCTTCATAAGAAAAATGATGACTGTTTTATTTTGTCTGTTACGTTTTATTAAGTGTACAGCTCTTCAACAGTTTTGTTTGTTTTGTATTGTAGGTTGAAAAATTTCTGCGGTGCAATCTTACCTGTGAGGTACCAAAACTATATATAAAAAAAAAACTTTTCCTCTGTGAAAATGTCCTCTTCCTTATGTTCTTGTATTTTCTAATCGGAGAATAGACATCAGATCTCAATAATAACATTTCTTTGGAACCATTTCTAACAGTTTGTTAAATGTATTAACTCTACCCCATTATTTGATTGCAAACATCTATAGTATATGAGAATAGTTGGAAGTACTTTTATTTTCATCATAGTATTCAACATTTACAATGCCACTGGAAGAGTGTTTATCTATTGCAACTGTAAACTGAAATATTGTTAAACAAATACTTAAGGATACATACAAAGCCTTCTGATAATAGGACAAGCTGGTCAAACATGTGGTAAAGTTTGCTGGCCGGTTGGTGTATGGAAGTTATAACCAGTCTGTTTCGTTTCTTGGCGTTTTCTTGAATGCAGTTCATAATGTCATGAGCTGTCTTCGAGTCAAGGCCTGAGGTCGGTTCCTTAAAAATTTAAGTGTTAGTATGCCTGATTCTTTAAACATTTTTATTTAAAATTAATAGGGAAACACGTTTTCGCAACATGTTGATTCTGCTCAACGGCTGTAATGAAAATTTAAAGCATTTTTTACAAACAAGATTGCTAAGATTAATTCTGCTACCTTGTCAAAATCCAAATGTATACACCTACTGAAAGCTGCTGGTCTACAAGATAACCGAAATATTGCACGGTTAATTTTGATATTAAAAAGAGATATGCCTTCGAAATCATTTTAATTAATAAGTAACAGATACTTGCATCCAGTATAAGAATGTCTGGGTTTGTGAGTAGTTCGCAAGCAATACTAGCGCGTTTCTTCTCGCCTCCAGAAAGACCTTTTACAAAACAATTACCAATCACTGAAGATAAAAAAGACTTGGAATTATAAACTGCTATTTGATAGATCTTGCTCAAAATTGTCTTATCTTCAGAAACGTCTGTGAAATATATTTAAAATCATAAATCCTTCCGAAAATGCGTTGGGAATCCAACTCACTAAAATGTTCACATTCTCTAGGTCATTTTGGACGAGCGTGCAACAAAAGGCAACTGAAACAAGATTTTAGCGTAAAAGATGACAATCTGATGATACAAGAGTGTGCCATATAAAACAAAAGCACCGCTTGGCGGAGCATATATTGCCTGAAGGGTGTTTTTTTCTAAGTACGATGCATTTGTGATATAAGGGAGGAAACCTTAGGCTTTTGAATTAAATGATTGGCTTTAAATTTTTATTTTTTTATTTTTGATTTACAATATTTTGATTTTTAACATTTTATCATTTTAATTTTAGAGATTTATAGATCTTTATCATATCTGACTTTTACGTTTTACAATTTGTATAAATGTCAGTCTTTCAGAAATTATGGTGTTCATGCTGCGATGCATGGTTATCAAGTTATAGTGCAGAAATATTAATTGTTTAGTTGAATATCACCTTGACCTTTTATGTACTTACCCCGAACAGTATAGCGGTGATGTAATCAATGATGGCAACCATCCTAGGAAGTTTGAAGTCTGTATGGGAAGTAGTTGCCAAGTTATACCGCAGAAATGCTTTTCAGTGTTTAGGTCATTGTGACCTTGACATCTGACCTACTGATCCTAAGATGTAAGGGGGTCATTTTCTCAATGTATTCAATCACCGTATGAAGTTTGAAGTCTGTATGGCAAATGGTTATAAAGTTTTACGCGGAAATATTTTTCAGTGCTTATGTGACTGTGACCTTGACCTTTGACGTACTGACCCCAAAATCAATACGGATCATGCATTCAATGTGTGCAGCCATTATATGAATTTTGAAGTCTCTATGACAAGTGGTTGTTGAGTTACAGAGTGTAAATAATTCTAAACATTTAGGTAGCTGTGACCTTGACCTTTGACACACTGACCCCAAAATGTATAGGGGTTGCAATGGTTGCAATAAAGTTTGAAGTCTCTATAAAAAATGAATGTCAAGTTATATGGCGGAAATGGTTTTCAATGTTAAGGTCACTGAGACCTTGATCTTTGAGCTACTGACTCCAAAATCAATAGGGGTCATCCACTCAATGTGGGCAATAATCATATGAATGTAAAAGACTGTACGCCAAAGAGTACTCAAGTTATCCTCTGGAAACCAAATTGCTAACGGACGGACGGACAGACGGACGGGCGGACGCCCTGGACCGTAACATAATATGCCCCTTTGGGCATATAAAAGGTTTCATTCTTTATGTCGCTTAATTACTGAGAAAGAAAGTGTAAGACCCGTAGATTTTTTCAATAAAAATTAGCAATCTGAAATAAGCACAGTTTAAATTTTAGAACAAAGGAGATTTGATATTATTACCGATTCATGAAACCTCTTTTTCACTAGTCTTATAAGCGCTTTTTTATGATAGTATAATAAGTTAAGCAAATTCGATAAACAAAATGCAATTTTTGTAATGCACCGTTCGCAGATTACACTGCAGAGCTTTTTTCAGTCTATACCTTATACGTTTTTAGTTAAATTGTCATTTGTCTGTGAAGTTTATATTTATTCTTTCTTAAACAACTGCAGATAATTAAAGCCGATCCTACAAAATTATTGGCCATAGCATGGACGTGTTTGGTTAGAGCCGCACAGGAGTTCATCTAGGACGTCATTCTCTATTGATTATAAATCTTAATTTGGACGCTACATAGTAAATGCAACCAAGAGACACAGTGTTTAGAGATGGTATGTTTTCTAAAACAGTGTACGGTGGGGCAACGGTATTCGGACACTCGCTGGATCCGCCACCAACAGCGTAAGCTGAAATAATTACACTACATAATCTAAAAAAAGGTAAAAGCGTTTTATCTTAAATCCATTTACATTTACAGTTTTTTGTTGTTTCACATATTTATTTCAGAAGTAAATGTATTACGAAAATACATTTTGAACGTGCACTTGTAAAGACGGCAAAATTTGGTTTTCGTCAAGCGTTTCTATCTTTGCAACCATCATAGTTCACGAGCAGCCTACAAATCCTTTCAGTCAAATCAATGTCAATAAAATTATATTAGGTTGATTCACTCTAGGTCAACCTTGAACTTGTCATTTAAAAAGCACACATGCACTGAAATAGTGCACCCAAAATGAACTGTAATTACATGAAAGGCTAAGGGAGACCAATCGTGGTAGATGTATGAGCTAGCGAGCCTTGTTTGTGGTTAGAAGCACTATTCCATCAAATGTTCTCACTTAAATATTACTTTACAGATTTTTACAATAGTGTGTAGAACCCAGATATAATGACTTCTTCGAATCTCATGACTAACTGGTTCTCTTTTGTTAATAATACTTGTATGTTTAAAAGTTGTTCAGAATGGTATATCTTTAAAATGATACAATACATAAGGCTGGATGCCTGAAAACAGACGAACATGAGGTACGGTGATGCGTTAATGTTCCATCATGCCTTTTCGTGTTATTGTATGAACTAATTACAATATGTCCGTACATCTGCAGGGGAGATCCCTTCTGCGACTCCATCTTACTGTAGCTTACTTAACAACACTGAACGTTACTGGTACATAACGTATAAAACGTAAAAATTAATGGTCTTATATGGAAAGCACTGGGCAATCTGACTGAAGTTCACGATCTCCCTACGGTGATGATTTTAATCAGATTGAGCACAGGGTATCTTGATTGAGATGCCAAAAGATTGGCCAGTAACGAAGCAGGTATACGAATTAAAGACACAAAAAGCTACTAATTACAATCTTGTATTTTACCTGTATTCCGACACTTATCTAAACACAGCGACTGTACCATATTGTCTACAACTTCTCTCTTCTCCTCTGACGTCACACTCTCAGGAATTCGTATGTTAGCGGCGAACTTGAAAATGTTTATTTTAGTTAAGTAAGAAGTAGGTAATGGTTAATATACAACGTTTCACCAGAGGTACCCGAGGAGTCAAGAAAGAACGCCTTACATTAGACCCGAGTAGAAGGTGACCTTGAACTTCGCAATTTACCGCCTCGGTTCGAAAATTGTTTATGTTATCAGATAACTGTTAGATAGTGATTCAAATAAGATTGAAGTTCTGAGTCCAGTAAAAATGTTAAGACTTTTAAGGTATTTCTCTTAAGTAAAGCGCAAAAACTAAAATACTTTTGCAGCACAGGGTCAGGAACACCATTCTGCGTAATGTCCCCTATGAGCATTGCGGATATACTTATCCATCGGTGCTAAGAGAGACTACCGTAGTTATGTTATCATTAAAAACATGGGGAAGTGATAGCTGGGGTTGAACGCATGACCTCTTGGGAGTGAAAGACAACAGCGGTATAGAAATCAGTGACCCCTTTATTACCTAAACACATAGAAACCCTCTGTACAAATTTAGAAATTCGATAATTTCACTACCATCTCCAGAAAATACGTAGATTTGTAACATTTTCATCTCTTATCATCGAACACTTTTATTGTTTGTATTATTCTTCTAATTCACATTTGCTTGCTGACACGGAATAATAAACTGAAAAAGTAGCAGAAAAAATACCTGAAGTGTTTCTATCAGTGTCAAATGTGAGAAGAAAACATCTTGTTGCTGCACAAAAGCCAGTTTTCTCCGCAATCTTTTATCAAACGTCTTCCCATTGAGTGTGACAATACCAGCGTTTGGCTTCTGGCGTCCCGCAATGATGTTTAGCAAACTAGTTTTTCCCGACCCTAAAGCGATTCACACGTGTTTACTTTAAAATCGTGAGAGTTTGTAGAAATGCAATTTGTTTTCAACATGCAAAGCAATCCTGCTCATACTTTAAGAACGGCACAGATTTCTTGACAAACTATGCCAACTTACTCTCAGTGAGTGTCAAACAGTGGCCAAAACAAGACCGCTGTTATATTGTCACACCTCGTTATGATCATAATAGAAAACACAATCTCAAAAACTTCATCTGAATTTTGAACCTGCGTGACAGAGCTATTTGATTTGTCACCATAGCTTACTCATTATTTTTTTAAACCATTTACATGCACAAAGAAAATGTCTTAGTGAATCTTTGCAGCGTTGTTGCGCATAAAACTCTCTTGATTAAAACTGACCTTATCATGGCCACTGAAGGCGCATTTCGGTCCCTGTCGGTGCTACATTTCAAAGGAGGCCCGCGCATTCCATTTGAAAATTAAGGTGGGTCTAGAAATCAGTTTGAGTTAGATGATGTTTTTCAATCATAATAATAATAAAAAAAACATACAAGCGTTGCAAAAAATAACTTAGTTCCACCCTTATTTAAATAACCTTTCAGTCTGGAAAAGTACTTTTTGGAAAAACTCAGAATGGCTGAGATTTTGTCATTCCTCTTCAAAGCTAAAGTGAGAATCGGCAGAATGACAGACAGGTTGTTTTCATTTCTCTCTTGTCAAATAGTTCTACATCTTAATGATCAGTATTACATATGAAAACGTTTTAAATGCTACAATACGGGTTGAAATCAGACAGTGAGGCGGTTGACACAAAAAAGACAACGGCGATATCTCCGATTATTTCTCTTTATTCTGAAATTTATGTCCAGGTACTCAAAGACTAACTAGCAAAAAAATCCACGTCCGCTTCGAGAGACCAAGTACAAAAGAATGTTCCTTCAAGGGCTGCCGTGGATTGCTATTTAGTATTTATTCGTCATGTCAATGTGGTTGAACGTTCGCCTCACTGTAAAGTATTGCAGCTGGTTAAAGTCCCAAAAGAGGGACATGTATTTTGCTAAGCACTTACAGTTGACAAATACCCACATTTAGGTATCACATAAAATCTTTTTTTTTTTACCAGTTGATTGTATATCTTTCAGGAACGAAATTAAAATAGTTTCATATTATTGTTTTGAAGGAAACACGCTTTTGATTACAACAGGAATGTAAGATACTTTTGGTCATCGACAGTCATGTTTTCATCTGAAAATAAGATTTCAGCATATTTACGATCACACAGCTCACAATATGCTACATGGTTTCTTCAGTCCGTCAGACATTTTTATTCGTGGCTACAAGATCTAATTAAACTATTGAACATACATTTGGAAGTGATTCAAGCTGGTCTGTGACATCTTGCATTCGTTTGAATAGAAAAATATTGCTAGCTTGCAGCTTTAGTTAAAAGCAATTGAAAAATGAACACATTTTGCCGATGGGTTCTTAACAATTCGTTTTATTTCAGTGCTTTCTCTAAAGCAAATAATTTATCTAGGTTAGATTTACATGTATTTTTCTGATTTGGACAAAATGAATTGGGATACATATATTTCTGCATGCGATGATTTTCTGTAAACAAGACGTTCGCATATTTGACTGGTTTCCTTAAAAGCCATCGATGACCTTCTTTCGTCTAACTTATCATTCTGTATGAGATTTTAAACACTACAAATTGCAGATCGATACCAATGTGGTACAAACGTAATTTTATTTACAGAGAAATTTGCTCCCACTTTTTCCATATACGTGTATATAATAATGATCAGATTGTGCAATTGTCTTAACTGTACCCACAGTCTCGAACCTCTAGCATCAGTTAAACTTTGCAGAATATACCTGTAAACAGGATATGATTTTGTATGGTGGCTGATTTCTGCCATTTCTTTTCGTCGGGTTGGTGGACAAAAATACAACACGACAAATGTACCGTTTGTAACTACTGGCGCGCTCATGGGTCGCCTCACGAACACGACTGAACGACATTTTAGGGCGCCAACTCGACATTTACATAGCCGTTAACACAACATTCTGTCATTCTGGCGCCCTTCGGCACGCATGTGCAACCGTTTAACATTTTTTTTCTAAATTGTGGATTCAACTCAAGAATAAATAATATCATTAATGATGACACACAATCTTGTACGCATGCTTATCAGGATGTTCCTGTATGACTGATCAAGAATGCATGTTTGTAAAACGGTTATGCATGCGTGTTGGAAGGAACCGGAATGACATAGTAAATATGTCGTTCTGTCGTGTGGGCGCAATCACTGAATTTAACCCCGGCAGCACGACAATTTGGGGTGTCAACACGACATCCAAGGGTCGCCAAAAGTCGTTCTGTCGTGTTTGTGGGCCAACAACACGCAAACACGACAAATGAGCGCACCAATACGACAAATGCTATATTTGTTGTTATGTCTTCTTGTCGCCCAGCCAGAATGAAATGGAAGAAATCAGCCACCATAGATTTACGATGTCCTTATTACTGAAAACGATTGTATGGTGCTTAAGATGTTACATTCGTCAAACAAGAAAGAAACTACATGTAGTAACCTATTTTTTTGTCTGTCATGTCGATTCTCAGTTTAACCTAGATCAGGGCCTTGCAATTAAGGCCCTGCCTAGATTGAGACTGGGGAAATTTCAGCCATTACGACGTGCTCAAGGATACTATTTTCCAGAATGAAAGTTTAACAGAATTATGATCGACTATGTTTTATTGTTTAACAACGCTTGTCTAGTTACTTAGAATTATGACTGAAAACAACATAATTTACTCCCTAAACGTTTTTTTTTTCAAGTTGCAGGTGGGCTGGACTGTTTAATGTCAGTTATTTAAGGTGTTTGGCGAACAATGTATGGCGGACAAAGACTGGACACTCTAGCTCACTTAAAGCTCAGAGCTAAGGTGATCCATAAGACAAAAGAAAAATCTATGCCAATAAGGAGCTTACCTGTGGGTCCCATAAGTGCAAGTATTTCACCATTCTTTGCAGCCAAGGAAACATCATTCAGTATCACTTTATCTTTAACTTTGAAATTCACATTTTCTACTAACAGACTCAAGTTCATTTTAGACATGTTGATATGCATTATGTGAACTTTTGTAGTCAAACCAGTACGTGATGCGTATGCATAACGCAAACAAGCGTGAAGTAAAGCATCGGTTCGACACTTTAGTTACAAAGCATAAACAAAGATGACTTTGGATATTGTGAATAAAACCTTGGCCTAACATTTATGTGCTTTCCAAGAATTACAAACGAAAACATAAACTAACAAGAGGAAGAGATGGTCCTGGGTCGCTAACCTGAAAAGAAACTGCCAAACTGGTGGAATGGGGGTGGCATCTAAGGGATGTGTCAAATGGCAGACAGTTCGAACACTACAAAAGATATCAAAAACTATTTTTAAACCGAGAAAGAAAGTCAATAGTTCAAGGTAAACCAGTCAAATTTGAAGTCAGTGGACGAACTTATACAACTAGTAAAAACTTCTAAGACTTATTTTCAAAAACAAGGAAGTAGGTCAGTAGGTCAAGGTCAGTCAAGGTCAAAGTTGATGTCTAAATGTTAATTTAAAATTTCACTGTTGAGCTTTAAAAAACAAGGCAGTAGGACAGTAGGTCACATGAAGCTCAAGGACAAAAGTGGATGAAGGTTAAGTACCTTCCTACCACATCCAATGATTTTTTTCGGAGGGGGTGGGGTGTACACAGGTGAGGTGGGTGGAGCTGGGTACCCTGCTGAGGGCCAAGATCTTCTAAAGTCCAACTATTTAACAAGGCAAAACCATATGTATCTAAGCTCAATGCCTTTCACTTTCTTTAAAACTTTTTCCTATATAACTCAATGTAAAACAAGTGACAATTGGGGCAGTGCCAATTGTGATCCAGGGGTCATGATTTGTATAAACTTGGTTGCAGTCCACTAGACAATGAATCCAAGGCCTAATGATTATTAGACAAGAACATTTTTCTAAGTTTTTCCTATATAAGTCTAACTAAAATCAAATAACCCCTGGGCTCGGGCCAATTCTGACCCCAAAGCCATGATTTTAACAACTTTGGTACAGGTTCACTAGATGATGATATCAACCAAATATGTTACTTTGGTCTTGCGACTTGAGACAATAAGATTTTTAAAAACTTTTTCCTATATTATTCTATGTAAGATCAAATGAACCTGGGGTGGGGCCAATTTTGATCCAGGGGCCATGCTTTGTATTAACTTGGTAGGGGTCCACTAGACAATCATACACATCAAACATCTTTAATCTGGGCTTATGGTTTCTGAAAAGCAAATTTTGTAAGTTTTTCCTATATAAGTCTATGTAAAATCAAGTGACCCCTGGGCTCGAGGCTATTCCGACTCCACAGCCATGATTTGTACAATCTGGGTAGAGGTCCACTAGATGATGCTTTTAACCAAATATGTAAGCTCAAGGCTTTGTGGTTTCAGACAAGAAGATTTTTTTAGTTTTCCTTTCAGTTGCCATGGCAACCAGAGTTCTGAATAGAATTCCATTTTTTTTCACATAACTTAGAAAGAGGACCATACAAAGATCATCTTTGTAAGGTTTAACTGCAATTGACATAGTGCTAAAGGAGGAGATTTTGTTTAAAGTCAATTGTGGATGACAGACGGATGGACAAAACAGCATACTTAAACAACCCTGACCTTTCAGGTGAGCTAAAAATCATGTGATTTCAAGCAGAAAACTGGGTCACTCAGCCACAGGCAAAGACTTCTCATGAAGAATGTTGCACTTATCTACCTTTATATCATAGGTGGTTTTAACATTTTTACTCATTTACTATATTGATGAATATAAACCATTAAGTATTTGTAAAATTAATGACAGCTTAGACCAAATCTTGTGTATAACTTCAGGCAAAATGCTGTAGCATTTAAGATGTGCAGATATATAAAATAAGTGCATTTTGTAGGTTAAATTCATGCTAAGTGTGCCAGGTAATTAAGGACTGAAAAAAACTTTATATTAACAACCTTCAGATGCAGAGGTTTACTACAAGAAACGACCAAATCTTGGTGGAGTTCTATGAAGGGGCTGATTTTCTCTTTTAATCAAACTTATAGGTATGTGGGTAAATATCTGCAAATAAAAACTGACAAGACTTGTCAAGAACGCAGTATCTTATTTCAATAAAACATCCTATTCACATGTGCAGGTTGATTATAAATGGAAGTAGTATTTATTCATAACTTCTAGTTGAGTAACCATGGTTTCATATGATAAAGATGTGAACTTTTTATATATACTTGTGGTATGACATGATACTCTATTATAGTAACATAGTATGTTTACCCTTATTGTTAACACATACATCATGCAAGTTGTGTGACTTTTCTGTCACACAGATGTTTGAATAATAAAAGTTGTCACTGATATTTAAAACAAGAACTGTCACTGTAAGATGACAATGTCCCCGAAAGCGGTGTTTTGACCTTTACTTTCAGGGGTCAAGGTGAAATAAATAAAGGTCAGCGGGAAGGTCTTGTCCAAAAGGGTGTTGTGTCAAAGTATGAAGTAAATTCACTTACTTATACGGACGTAATGGCCAAAGTTAAAGTTTTTGGACAATTGGATCTTCAAGGTGAAGGTCATTCAGGGGTCAGGGTCAAATAAATAAAGGTCAGTGGGAAGGTCTTGTTCAAAGGGGTGTTGTGTCCAAGTATGAAGTATATCCACTAACTAATATGGAAGTTGTGGCCAAATGTTAGTTTTTGGACAATTGGATATTCAAGGGTCAAGGTGAAATAAATATAGGTCAGTGGGAAGGTCTTGTCCTAAGGGGTGTTGTGTGGATGAAGTAAAGAGCATAAAGTAAATCCACTTACTAATAAGGACGATATGGCCAAAGTTTAAGTTTTTGGACAATTGGATCTTCAAGGTGAAGGTCATTCAGGGGCAAGGGTCAAATAAATATAGGTCAGTTGGTAGGTATTGTTCAAAGGGGTTGTTGTGTCCAAGTATGATGTATATCCACTTATTGATAAGGAAGTTATGGCCAATGTTAAAGTTTTCGGGCAGACTGACAGAGTGACGGACTGACAGTTCAAAATCTATATGCCTCTCTTTGTGAGGCATAACAAGAATTATACATTGACAAATTGTAATAACCTCTGGTTACAGAATCTTATACATGATTATACAAAAAAATATATTCTCATATAAATTATATATTTATTTTTCTTATATACATAACTAAATGTTTGGATTCACAATCTCTAATCATATAATGTATGTCATGTTACTTGTAACACAAGTGCATAACCAAACCATGCATGATATACAAACATACAACTGTTTTTTCAGATTATCAGTATTTTAGTCAACAAAATATGTCAGTGTGCCTTCTTGCCTATTCAACCATGTGCAATGATATACAGGTACAATTTAAACTGGTGGTATGACATTCAATAACGTGTGCAGTCAACATGATTTGAACATGCAAACTGCAGTTTCAAGCATGCATTTTTTTTTCATCTTCAGCATTGTGATGTTGCATTAATTATCATATGATTACTTACAAGATAAATAAAGTTAGTTCTTGCCCCCACCCCTACATGTAAGTTTATTTCTCACACCTGATCCATGTTAGTCTTTAAAATGGACTTGCAGGTGTCTCCCAATATGAGTATATCCAATCATTGTTTGTGAAGCGAGGGATCTTTTTGTATACCTACCCATCCAAGAAAACTTAAGAAATTTAAAAAAAAATAAGTGTGTTGGTGGCGGGGGGGGGGGGGGGGGGTTTACAGTGGGGTGTCCCATGCAGTGGGGGAGGGAAGTACCTACCAATCCCATGTAAGTAAATAGTTAAGTCCTTTGTGTTTTACCATTAGAAGTTTTTTCCTATATAAGTCAATGCAAAGCCATGGGACCCCTAGGCTAGGGCTAACTTTCACCCCAGGGGCCAGTCACATAATATAAACAATCTTGGTAGAGGTCTTCTAGAGAATGTCTCACATCAAATTACATAGCTCTGTATCAAGCAGTTTTAGAGAAGACAATTTTAAAATTTTTTTCCTATATAACTATATACTGGCCCCAGGGCAGGGCTAATATTAACTATATACTGGCCCCAGGGCAGGGCTAATATTAACTATATACTGGCCCCAGGGCAGGGCTAATATTAACCAGCTTGGTAGAGGTCCACTAGACAATGCTAAACTCCAAATATCAAAACTCAACCTAGTATGGCTTATGAGAAATCAGCTACATTTAAGTTTCTCCCTGAAGCTGATGACAATCAGACTCGATAACCATAATAAATTTCACTATAATATAATATGTTATAATAAACTGCCAAAATCTGATGATTGGTTCAGCTAATAAAAATAGACCTCTATCCATCATAACTTAATTAAGATCATGTCAATCAAAATGCCTCACTCTTTTTGATATTTTCCTCAAGGCTGCTCGACTTGGTTTTAACCAGTCAAATCCTAGCTTATAAGGTTGTGAAAACTAGAACCATTACAGGTAAACTTAGCATATTAACAAGGTGTGAAATCACCAAAAAAATTCTTTCAACATTCTAAATAAAGCTTATATAGTTCTCAGTGGTGTAAAACTTTAAATGGCTTTACTTAATACATATAACTATACTTATTTTGGTAGATCTGAATCTTTAATCTTGAAAAATAGCATGAAAAGTAGAGATTGTGTTTCTAACAAGAAATATATTTCTGCGACTTCAGGACAAAAATGTTTAAAGCACAAAAACGGAGAACTTTTTCTATCCACCATTAGGCTGATTCAGTTTTCTGGGCTCTGATAGACTGAACTTGGGTTTTCATTCCACAAGATGTAACAATAAAGCATCCGAATTTTTTTACATCAACAGAAAAAATTACTTTTGTGTCATGCAGTGAAGCATTTTAGTTTTTTACAGTAACTTTCCAAGAAAAACTTCTGGAATGTAAATCTCAACCTAGAGCATTATACCTAACTGACAGTAACAAACCTCTTGACAAATAATATTCTATTTTATACAATTTGCTTATTAATTATTTTCAAATGAAACATAACAATATACAAAAAGCACTTATAAAAATGTTCCTTTGTTTACATTAAATGCCAAATGCTAATTATTAAATGGTACTTTTGTAAATTCAATTATATACACACGTCACATCATTAAATACAAACTGTCAGGTAAATAACTGTCTAAATCTTAACCCTTAACCTGCTGGAACCGAAGTGATTAGCCTTTGCCACCAGTATAGAGCCAGGCCAGCCTGCACATCCGTGCAGTCTGTCCAGGCTCTATACTGTTGGTAGCTCCATTTTTGTATTTTGATATTGAAATCCCTTAAATTTTGAATGGACTGTTCCAAATTCAAAGCTGGGCAAATCCATTACAAATTTCAGCATGTTCAGGGTTAAACTCAAAGCTCTAATCAAAGCTTAGCTTAATATGAATGTAATTATTCTTTTAATGTTTCTGAACAATATGAATGTATTCTTTTCTTTGGCTGTGATTTTCAATCATATACATAGAGGATATTTGTTTGTTTTTGTGGAAGATGAGAATTTATTTCATCGAGTGAACACCATATGTGATATTTTCACGAGTGGCGCAGCCACGAGTGAAAATATTAACCAATGGTGTCCACGAGATGAAATAAATTCCCATCTTCCACTAAAAAACAAACAAATTTTTTTTTTTATTTTATGCCAACACGTCAAAAATGGGTATTTTATGACATTTTTACTAAGGGCCTTCAATAAATTCCCCATGGTGAGCCCCAATCAGTTAATGCGTACTTTGGTCAAACCGTTACTCTGCACACAAAAAAAAAGTGCAGACAATCTCCAATACATATGGTAACTTTAGTTCTGCTGAAATTAACTGAATACACTTTCATCAAATAACATTTATTTTTCTCTACACAGTCTATCAATATTTATTGAATTTTAGCCATACATACTTTAATTATAAAAGCAGATTAATACCGAGTAATATTCAATCAATTGAATTGAAAGTCGGCCATATTGGATATTGTCCATGTGAGTTATGTAAACAAATCAGATATTTTAAATAATTTATGGTGAATTTCATCATTGTTCACAACTAGTTAGGCTCAGGAATTCAATATTATAACTGGATTTAACAAGGTAAATAAATTTCACTCGCTGTCACTGTCTGAAATACAGTGGATTCTCTTGTATTTACGTGGTGGGGAAATTAGTTCCGGCACAAACAGTGGATTATCAAAATGGTAATTTCACTGATTCAAAACAGTGGATTATCACTTTTATCTCACTGATATTTCCCTATATTTCATTGGTAGGCATAAAATAAAAAATTCCTATTCAAAACAAAAGTATGTGAGTAATAAGAAAAATCAAACAAAAATCATATAACGAGTAAATGAATACTTCTTCACTATGACAACTTTCAATAAAAAAGAAAAAAAAACCATCCCCAACAATGTTATATGATTTTTACAAGACTTCTTGCTTTTATATAAATAAAAAAAGAACAGGTGTCCAGAATATCTCACTAATCTTCTACAGTTCCCACAAAACAATAAATACTGTACTGTTGGAAATAACTGATCTGTAATTATAAGCAATCTGCCAAACATAAATTTATTGTAGGTCACAAGCGCTAGTCATATAGCTGTACTGTTTAAATTATATTTGATTTGTTAATCTCAAGATTTATTTTTGTGTTAAAATATCATAATTACCGTATTACTATCTCTTTCTTTCTTCAGATGGCAAAATTCATAATATAATATTGTATTGACAATGCCTCTATATTTCTAATATGTTTACCATTATGACCATAATTATATAAAGAATTTATTATTATCATTTTTATGAATAATACATATATGCTGAAAGTCAAAATGACCAGTCAGTTGATTCATCAACCAACCAATCTTTCAATATTATCAATCAATCAATCGATCTATCAATCAATCAATCTATTAATCAATCAATTAACCAACCAACCAACCAATCAATGCAACTAAAAGCAGTTGAGTTAATTAAGAAGAGAAACAAACTTAAATAAATGTATAAGATAAAGAGTATAAATACGTGAAATATCAATGATAATAATAAAATAGTATGATCAAGCTATAAAAGTCACTAGTATACTTATTAATTACACACACAAGATAAAGCCTTGACTATCTACCAATTACAAGTATTAGCATTTCCAAAAATGCTTGAAATCGCCGTTCAGCCATGCATTTCGTCTTATCCATAGATGAATGTATTTCATGTTCTTCATTCATTAATTTGACAATCTGACAACATGCTTTGCACTGAAAAGCGAAGTTATATTTGATAATTTTCACACAGAAATTATAAAGTAGATGAAATATACATTGTAATTTTTATAGTAGCTGGACTATTTTTGAAAGTGGACGATTTGGCTTCTTTATGAAAAACATCCCAATATCTTTATACATCATGTTAAAATTTGCAGCATTAAAACCTTGTAAATATTGCTTTGTTGTAAACCAGTCTACGCAAAATTAATTGACTATTTGCGTAGTTTTTAACTTTATTTATTACTAAAAAATGTATACTTAACAAAAGCTAGATACAGTTCTTCAATACCAAAAGAATATTATATGTACAATTTAAACAGAATAAATTTTAGGTAAAAAATACGATATTGCCCTGACCCTAATCAAGCATATATAAAACAGGGAAAAATCCTGATCAAATTACGTCACGCTTTGCTACTTTTACTGTACTAATCAGGGGAAGTAACCCCTGCAGGGAGTTTGTATCCTGATTAGAATCACCCGGAAGCAAGCATAAATTTTTTCTTTAAGTGCAAGTTTTGGAAAAACAAACAAACCATACTCTTATTTAGACTACATTCTCTAGTTAAAAATGACATGTAGCAAAAAAATATTGCGATTATCCTGTATTTATCCTACACGAGCCTAAAGACTGGTACTGAGATCGTACATTGATGATGGTATTTTTCAGTTGTAAGAATAAGTAACCCGACAAACATGGCAGTTGGGCGAGTCCATTTACGCATCCCTTGCTGAAGAATTTTGACGTCCATTTTGTTTTCATGTGATATGAAATGCTTTGCTTTGATTGGCTAAAGGCAGGCGGTGTACAGGCAAAACTGTTCAAATCTTGTTAATTGTATATATCGCGGTCCAGGGACGGCGATAATCAGATCTGTGTCATAACAACAAATTAATGGAAATTATCACTATTCTAAAAAACAATTGACCTGCATGAATGTCATTCCCACTAATTCACACTTAATTAACATGTCTAAATGGAGCACATTATTTAATATTGAAAAAAAAAAAATCTGTTTCACAGTTCATATAAATTCAAAAAATACTTGTCTTCTCTATCAAGAAATATCATGTTTTGACCATGTAGTTTCAAAATACAGGTTTTTCTCTCGAAACTTCATCTCCCCTTGTCACATTAAGTCAGTAAAGGTTGAAACAAAACATCTTTAAGAAATTATATGACCACCTTTGTGCCATGACAGAATCTGGAACAGAAACAAAGTTTCTATTAAAGGTCATGTGACACGACTATAGCAACTTTGTCTATTCAAAATAATCATAATGTACTGATTAAAATGGTTTAACTGCGAAAATATGAAAATATTGCTTTTGATAAGAAAAAACGTGTTTTTGATGATCGGCTGTTTCCGTTTCGACATCGGTAGTTTCCGCCGCATTTTTTGGCTGTGACGTAGATTTATCCCTACTTTACCAGGCAGTAGTGCAGAATTACACTGCTCATAATACATCCGTTTTTAAATGAAAAAATAACACTAAACCACAAGACCAAGAAACACGATAAAGGCACACTTATAAAAATAACATGCTATAAATTGTAAATTATATAAAATAATGTGATTACTTCTCGATTTTTATAAGTAAAATCCAACTTTGTGCCGGGAGAACGGGTTGTGATTTTACCTTAATAAATATTAATAAATATTCCAATTTCTTCCATGTTGTGGTTCTATATAAAACCATCTCCTCCGCGTTTTTACATGATGGTAACACATCCTCGATTGATGTTTACGTCATAAACAAATGCTTTTTCATTTAAGTGTAGTAAAATTGAAGTGAATTCTATTGTGTTAACATTAAATTTTGTTTCACTGGAATGGAAATTCACACTACAATGTTTTTTCACGTTGGGATATAGTTTGAAAAATAATAATATGGCATGTCTATCAAGTAGAAATTTGTGTCTGCTTATAAATTAATATCCAATGAAATGTCAAAGGTCCATAAATCACGCCTTATACTGTGGGATTTATGCAAATTAACCTGCCCAAAGTGGACCCTTGTATATTCTGCATAGCTGTCAAACAAAGCAATTAACATTTTTATGACCCAATCAATGATAAAGTTGAGACAAATAGCAAAAATTTATGGCAAGTGATCTAACAAATTGATTGTATTACTTTTGATCAGTCACACTTGTGAAAACATTATGTAATAGCTTGTTCCAATTAACATGTCTGAATGATTTTTAGTTGAGAAGCTTCCATGTAGATACATATTTTAATTAGATAATTAAATGTAATGAATCTATTTATGATGAAAATTAAAAAAAGTCATTCGACTTCTTAATGTGGACAAATTATTGAAAAAAACAAAAACAAAAAACAATGTGTGTGTGTTATTATTTTGACGTAGTTTTTAGGGCTTCTTCATATTATTTGTTCTTTGATCATTATTGTTTTGTTTTCCAATAATATGTAGAATGAATAAGCAACAAAAAAAGATATGCATTTATAATGTAAAAAATCATAGATGTAGGCAGAGACGTAAATCTACGTCTCTGATCTAGGCAAAGATTACTTACACGCACCTCAGGCAAAATATACCACAGACAAATAAGCAACACATCACTGTAAGGAGAATGTTTTTTATGGAAAAAATCTCTCGATTGGAGTTAGTTAATAAAGTCTTCCAACAAACTGCATCAGATAAAAGTAAGCATGTTCAAAATCTTTTTGGATCAGTAATTTGAAAAATATCTCTTCGTCTAGATATTTTCACTGATGTATCTTTTAATTCTATAACCCTGATTAAACTAGCCTCTATATAATATTGCTCATTGGCTTCGTAATTCCATCAAAATTTCAAATTACTTATTTAAAAAATCTTCAATGTATATTCATAATGTTAGCTTAACTTGTTCAATTTTGTTTGTTTTACTATATTCAGTCTACATTTTCACTTTCCATCATAATTTTAAAGTTTTTGTTAACAATCCAGGCAGCTGTGTAAAGTGGCAAGGGATAAATGTGCGTCACTTCCGGTTTCGCTCGTGACAGGTGCGCGTGACCAAGTGCGTAAAATATGGATTTTAATTTGCTATAAAAACATCTATAAGATGAAAATTACCTGCGTTTTTTTGTTAAACAGTCATATTTAGATATATATTTTTCGCTCATATGAAAATTTCGAGGTCAAAAATTCGTGTCACATGACCTTTAAAAGAATGACATAAGGGGAGTTAAGCAGAGCTACTTTACTGAACAAGACATCATGCTTAATGCCCTTGCTTAATCTGCTCCTGAACAGGTCTTCTATCATAAATAGAAAATTAAATTGTACGCAGATGAATAAATTTTATTAAAATTTCCTTGCTACTGCCAAACATAAATTTGTGAAATGATTATCTTCATTGATAAAGAATGTGATGTTAATTTACTGACACAGTTGTTTTTGAAATTTAAACTGTGGAACAATGTTCAAGTTGTCCAGAAGATTCATGAAGTCTTCATTAAAATGATTCAGCAGGATACTTGGTTTCCAGAAGCATCATGTCAAATATATCAATGTCTGTTTTTGTTCCAATGGTCACTATTTTATATAAATCATTATAATTATCTTGTGTATTAGAAGAGATCATTTTGTTTTAAATCACTAACAGTGAGCTATGTCTACTCACTGTGCGAACTAAGACTCTGTATTTCTTATGAAAAGCTCCCTATCATCTCCAATGAAATATCAACGCAATTTTTCCAAATGAATTTGTATGAATTCTAACCAACTCACAGATAACAATATGATGACAATGATATAAGTGATTCGAGAGAGATGTATTTTAGTTTTTCTCCTAGGTCACATTAGTCCCTGCAAAACAGCAAAAGTGGCTTAGCTTCTTCTGAATGTTTGTCTTACACTTTTTACCACACAAAAACAGTGTACAGTATACAGTTTTCTAAAATGTACAAATCCGTTCTCCATGAGTGCAATAGACCATGTGGTACATAGGGACAATATAATAACAAGACAACACAGGCAATCACAAGTCACAAATGTTATCAACACTTTTTCCATATTGCACTGTATCATTGGGGATTTCTTGTAATCTCTTCAAACAATGGTTGGCAATCCATCTAATTGTCTGAAATAAGAAAAAAAAAAGTACAAAATTTAATGCCAATCTTTCCTTTGAACCGTACTTCTAATAACAGAATGAGGAAAGTATTTTTTTCAAGGGATTTTTATTCGGTATCTTATAATTCCCCCTGGAGGGTTGCAGTTTCCAAAAGGTGTGCAAATTAGAACTAGTCTGACATGCATTACAATAATTCATTTGTCTTTTGAATGTTATTACTGCCTACCAGGTGGGAACATATATGTTATGTTTAACTTCTGAATATACTTAACCAAAAATGATGGATACATGTACACAAAAGACAAGGTCAATAATAAATGGACATATTTTTGATCTTGAAAGTGAGAGAGTGGTAACTGTCTGTAAAATAAAGGGTCACTTAGACAACCTGACTGGTTCTGGAATTTAAAGGTCTAGGCCTTGTGTTTGTGTGGTATAAGAGATGTTGTTTAAAGTCAGATGTGGATGACAGATGGATGGATGAGGGACAGATAATGGACCAAACAGCATACTAAAAGCTACATCTGACCTTTGGCCAGGTGAGCTAAAAAAGCAAATCATTGTCACACCTAACCAGGCCCATTTTAAAAAAATGCATGAAACAGGCATAACTGTGAAAAATCAGTGATGCAGAACATGCTGCTCATAATCCACTGCTGCTCTTTGAAGTAAAGCTACCAATAGTTTCAATGAATTCCTGTCAGTGGTTGCTGAGAAATAGGACAAACTTGATAGCTGAAAAGGCTTGAAAAGGGGCATAACTTTGTGAAAAATCATTGAACTGAAACATGCTGCTAATATGCACAGCTCCTCTTGGTAGTAAGCTTCTAATGAAGTTTCCATAAATTTCAGCCAGTGGCAGTTGAGAAATAGTCCAGACAAAATTTTGGGATGGACAGAAGGAGGGATGAAGCAGCCAAAACACAATATCCTCTCTTATCTCTTCCACTAAAATGTCAAATTACATCCACAAAGAAGTTTCCACCAAAACCAGACTATATAACTCCAAACCTATTGTACTAATTTGTTGAAAGTTATGCACAGCTCCTCGTAAAGCTGAACCTATGAAGTTTCCATAGAATCTAGCCAGTGGTTGCTGAGAAACAATCTGGACAAACTTGATAGCTTTTATTTAAAAAGAATTGAAAGGGGCATAACTTTGTGAACAAGAGCCATGTTACACATGGTTAATCCCCCCGCCGGGAAGAAGCTACCTGAAGGTTGTACTTTCAAACACTCAATGTGATAATGTTTGAAGAAAATCCCACAAAAAATAGGCAAGGTAGAGTTATTGTTCTTGCAAACTGCACTTCCTACCAATGTGCTATGTCAGTGTATTAAGTTTGAAGAAAATTGCTCAAGCACTTTTTGAGTTATGCTTCGGACAAAGTTTTTCAATTAAATCTGATAAAGTAGAATAATTCTAAAAGTAGGCAAGGCAGAGTTATTATTCTTACACACTGCACCTCCTCCAAATGTGCTCTTTCAGTATATGAAGTTTGAAGAAAATCACTCAAGTACTTTTGGAGTTATGCTCCCGACAAAACTGGAATGGACGCACGCATGGATGGACAGAGACCATTTCTAATATCCCCTCCTCCTTTCGCGGTGATAATAAGTTCAAGAATTCAAGAATTAGATAAACATGTATATGCTGGGATTTTTAAAATGTAAACAAGTAAATCTGATAAAGGGAAATAACTCTAAAAAATAGGCAAGGTAGAGTTATTGTTCTTGCACACTGCACTACCTACCAATGTGCTCTGTCAGTGTATGAAGTTTGAATAAAATCCCTCAAGTAGTTTTGGAGTTATGCTCTGGACGAAATTTATCAAGTAATTCTGATAAAGGGGAATAACTCTAAAATAGGCAAGGTAGGGTTATTGGACTTGCACCCTGCAATACCTACCAATGTGCTCTGTCAGTGTATGAAATTTGAATAAAATCCCTCAAGTAGTTTTGGAGTTATGCTCCAGACAAAATTTATTAAGTAATTCTGATAAAGGGGAATAACTCTAAAAATAGGCAAGGTAGAGTTATTGTTCTTGCACACTGCACTACCTACCGATGTGCTCTGTCAGTGTATGAAGTTTAAATAAAATCCCTCAAGTAGTTTTAGAGTTATGCTCTGGACAAAATTTATCAAGTAATTCTGATAAAGGGGAATAACTCTAAAAATAGGCAAGGTAGAGTTATTGGACTTGCACACTGCACTACCTACCAATGTGCTCTGTCAGTGTACTGAGTTTGAATAAAATCCCTCAAGTAGTTTTGGAGTTATGCTCCGGACAAAATTTATCAAGTAATTCTGATAAAAAGGAATAACTCTAAAAATAGGCAAGGTAGAGTTATTGGACTTGCACACTGCACTACCTACCAATGTGCTCTGTCAGTGTATGAAGTTTGAATAAAATCCCTCAAGTAGTTTTGGAGTTATGCTCCGGACAAAATTGTTTCGGACGGACGTACGGACACACGGACGCATGGACGGACGAAGGGCATTCCTAATATCCCCTCCGCCTTTGGCGGGGGGATAAACAAGAGCCAGTTGAATCGGGTGATGCTCCCCAAATAGGTTTTGGACACAGAATAGTTTGTCCATAAAGTCTTTGCCAAATTCAGCATAAAGGTATTATGTTATTGGTAGTTGCTGAAAAGGGTTAAAACTGTTTAAATATGCAGTGAAGAAGGTAAGACAGTTACCATTTTATTCTTTATTTTCTATCAACTCAGACAGTGGCAGTCCTATCCAGACAGTGTCATGGTCACTGAAGTAGTCTGGTGACAGGTAAACCAGAGGTTTTCGATACATCTTGTAGTTTCAGAGTTATGTCCCGGACAAAATTCAAAGTGTAAAAATGAACAAAGGGCAATAACTCAAAAATTAGGCAATGCAGAGTTATGGTTCTTATGCATTGCACTTCTACTCAGTAAGATCTATCTACCTACAAAGTTTCTTGTTGATACTTCTTGTAGTTTCAGAGTTATGTCCCTGACAAGAAAATGCTGACAAACATACAGACACACGGATGGCCAATCTACCTACAAAGTTTCTTGTTGATACCTCCTGTAGTTTCAGAGTTATGTCCCAGACAAAGTTCAAAGTGTAAAAATGAACAAAGGACAATAACTCAAAAATTAGGCAATACAGAGTTATGGTTCTTATGCACTGCACTTCTACTCAATAAGATCTATCTACCTACAAAGTTTCTTGTTGATACTTCTTGTAGTTTCAGAGTTATGTCCCGGACAAGGAAATGCGGACAGACGGATGTCCGACTGGAACTGGATAGGGGGCCTTTTCTTTTGTTATTTTCTTTCGTGTAATAGAGGGCCATTGGCCCCTTATTCTATTGTTACGGAATGAACTCTATTGTTCTCTTTTGTTATGTTTACAGTTAGATGGCCCCCTATTTAATTTCGGAAATGCGGACGGACATACAGATGGACATACAGACAGACAAAGCGGCGACTATATGCTCTCCCTTCGGGGAGCATAAAAATGATGGACAGACAAAGTGGGGACTAACATGTATACCAGTTTGGGAGCATAAAAACATTGCTTGGGGAACCCCTCACTAGCCCCCAAAATTCTGAATCCGTCTCTTGTAATTTCATGCACATATTAAATACTAAAATTACAAAAGTTATCATGATGTCAATTTACTATCAGATTAAATGTCTATTATTCTAACAGATCTAATTTCTATTATTTCCATATCTATCAACTGTAAGTAATTTTATGCCAATTTTATGTTTTTGCCATGTTAAGTGTCATTATATAATTTGTTAACACACATTTACATGACAAATCATGTATGTAACACATCCGAGTGAGACATGTTTCCATTTTCTATTATAAATATACACAATATACATGTATAACAACATATGCTGCTATTGTCTGGTTACTAAACCAAGTGTAGCATACAAATCAAAATAACAAGTTGAAACTGCAAACAAACACAGCCGTAAAACAGATGTTGCTATAGTAAGTAATACAGTTTCAATAGAATACATTATCAGCTTGTCACAGATGATGATTCCAGGTTTGTTTATGCTAGTTATTTCAGGTAGGTTTTACATGTTTGTCATTCCAGGTACATGTAGGTTTTACATGTTTGTCATTCCAGGTAGGTTTTACATGTTTGTCATTCCAGGTAGGTTTAACATGTTTGTCATTCATAGCAGGGACTGCATTTAGGGCAAAGTCAGGTGATAACTTTGTCTAAAATCTTTTCAAGTTGTTAATTGATACGAATGCGGTGGAAGACAAATAAAGAAAAATGATAAGTAATTTAAAATCATCAAACATAAGTCATCAAAACACAGGACTTGCTGTCTGCTAAATTTTCTGTGGTTCCAACTATTCTTAAATTAGACCTGTTCTATTTACATTCCTCCACATACAGTGTTAGCCAAAGAAATAAGAATAATTGAACTGGTACCTCACTTACTATACTGTTCACAAGAAGTAGGGGATATTATGTTATTTTGTTCTGATAAGAGAAACCTACTCCTTATAGGCACTCTTCATGTATATTTTTACAATGGTCGTTCATTTGTAGATAACATGGTCACTAAAGTAAAGAAATCTCGTTCAAATTTGTGCTGCATGTTCAACTTTAAGACATGAGGGGTTGCAGGTGGATTTTAACATTGACCGAAATCATGGTAATGGTGACTTTAGTTGGGCAAAATAATATTGTGTTGTGTAGATGTTGAACAAAAATTCACAATCAAATTTGCGATTGGAATTATGAGATGTCTCAAGGAACGTCAATGTTGTCTGTTGACTGTGGTCACGCTATCAAACAACTGGTGATGTGACTGATAGCCAAAGAAGTGATGTCAAAGATGTACTGACATCAGAGACGACTGCTATGTTGTTAATCAAGCTCTCCTTTATAGAGCAATGATGGCCACAGATCTTCAACAATGCCTCTGACGTGTTTGTCTCAAGACAGACAATCAGAAATCAGCTTCACTCAGACGGTCTTGAAACTAGGCACACTCAAATAGTCTTGCCGTTATCAACAAGGCATCGTCATGAATGTTTGGCATAGTGTAGAGAGCAGCTTCGGTGGAATATTGACCACTGGTCACATGTTATGTTCAGTGATGAATCCTAATTCAACCTGGACTTTCATGATGGTCAAAGAAAGGTTTGGCATCACCCAGATGAATGTTTAACAGATGCTGCTAGGGCTGCCCACGACTGATATGGGGGTGGGTATGTTATGGTACGGGATGGCATCTCTATGACTGCCAGAACACACCTACATTTGTGCCATGGCTGTGTGACTGGCCAGTACTACCATGACAACATGTTCGTTCTGCCTGTTGTCCCACTTGCTCGACATCATGGACAAGAATTCATCTTCCAGGATGATAACCAGGGCCCGTAGAGCAAGACTTGTCACTGAATTTCCTGGAAGAGCAACACATCTGTTCTTTACCATGGCCAGCCATGAGCCTGGACTTATCACCTATTGAACATGTGTGGGACATTATTGGAAAGTGTCCCAAGATGTGATCCTCCACCCAGAACGTAATGTGAGCTTGGTACGGTGCTGCAGGAAGAGTGGGACAGAATCACTCAGCACACCATCAGTCATCTTACTGGGAGTATGAGACATGGTTGCATAACTTGTTGCAACAACAGAGGTGGTCCAACGCATTACTGAGGGCCTGTGAAAAGGATGATGTTAACATAATGACTTTGGACACTGTTTCAAGTACCTAAAGATGTCATGAAGAAGTTAAATTTTCAATTAAAATGTGTGAATGAATTTGTTTAGTTGATTAAATAAACATCAAAAGGTAAGGGTTTTCTTAATTAATGGCAATAACAATATTAACTACAACAATATCCCCTACTTTCTGTGATCAGTAATGTACAAAGACGGTAACATGGTGCAATTGTGGAGGAAAAGTCTACACAATACTGTCTTCATACCGTGCTGATTTCATTTTCAGTTTATTTTATTTTGTTTCTTAAATAAATTGAACAGTTATTCTTTTGCAATAATGTTAGGTCTTATGTCATTTTACATGTCATAGGTATGTCAATATACATGTATACTTGTTCAACATTATTCAGATTATTATTTCATGAAATAAAATTTATAACGATAGCATCACTTCTCCCTAAATTTCAAAACTTCTCCCTATTTCTCCTGAAGGGAGAAGTCACTTCTCCCTAAAATTCCAGTCTAAGGTAGTGACTAGTCCCTGTCCAAGTTGGTTGTACAAACTTGCATTATTAACAAGTAAGCTTCTTAAGTTAAAAAAGATGCATAAGAGGTTCACTGGCATGCTCTGAAAAAATACGTCTATCCTATTCAGTAAATTATGAGCTATTTTTAAATAGACTATTTTTCCCTCTCATGAATTAAAATATGGCAATTATTCAAGTAGTCATGTCATGCCTCCCAAATTTTTTAAATGACTGGCTCCAATATGCAGACTGTGAAGGTTAAACAGGTGAAAGGCCATTTAGATGAAAATTTTGACGAGAAATGTTAAGTTTTTCTTTTCCTAAATTTGTATTTTCAAGCAGAGCATGCGCTCAAAGATTATTGGAGACTGGTTCTAAAGATATTGGCTTCAAATCTTGAGGCTTAAGTTCAGTTTGATATGCAAAACTGGATGACACTTGCAACTATCACCATCACATGGAGACGTCTGATGATTTCTCAAATAAACATATACATTGTACAGAAGTAAACAAAAGTTTTACAAGAACCACAACAGTCTTAAATCCAACAGATTTATTACTATGTAGTATTACCGATATGTCTTTTATCACATTTCTGTCTCAGGGAAAAAGGATGAATGGTGATTTTTGGAAAAGAGAGAGGTACAAAGGTAAAATTACAAATAATGTGGTAGTTAAGAATGAAAGCCATATTGTTCAGCGAAGAATGATCAAAATTTAAGTTTGCAGAAATCATATTATTACAGATTCCAGAATCTTGTAAGAGGCTGCCCAAAGTGGAAGTTTAAAAATGTATTTAAAAAAAAAAAGAATACTTACTGAATAATTTGAAAGCACCAATTTTATGCATATGACTGTTTCACTTGTGTCTCTCAAACATTGTCATTTCATCATCGTCATCAACATCTTGATCAAGAGGTTCCATTTCTAAATCAGCACCTGAGGATGTGATGAGACCATACTTCCTAGACTTACTGTATCTCCGCTTTGACCTAGAAAACAAAGATTGAGACCATACTTCCTAGACTTACTGTATCTCCGCTTTGACCTAGAAAACAAAGATTGAGACCATACTTCCTAGACTTACTGTATCTCCGCTTTGACCTAGAAAACAAAGATAGTTGTATTTCTACGACATTTTCAACCTTCTGTTAGGGGATACACTCAACCTTCTGTTAGGGGATACACTCAACCTTCTGTTAGGGGATACACTCAACCTTCTGTTACGGGATACACTTTCATAATGGATGTTAGCCCAATGCTGTTTCTATACCTCATATGTATTGCATCTTACTTAGACTCATAACAATGTCTTGTAGAATCTCCTGTTGTCACTTGTCCTGGGTGAGTCACACTCATATGGCTTCTAAAAAATCCGCCATCTCTAATCTAAAGTGTGGAAGCTAAAGACTATAAATGATTTTTTAGCGTATTCTCTTGACGGTGTCATATAAGTCACTACACATTTTTCCAAAGAAATGACTTTACTGCACTTTACAGCACTACAAATGCTTAAAATATTTATATCTATAAAGGTTCAAAATATTTATTTAAACCAGAAAATAAAAAGAAATGCAATAAATTCAAGAAAGAAGTTTCTTGTCTGTTCACACACTTGATGGTAGCCCATTTTCTTGTTGGTGTGTCAAATATAGAAAATATTCATCATTTTTTTCATAAAAAATATTTCTAGATGGTCAAAAATACATAGTAAATAACTTTAATAATATAACTCAACTTCAACTTATTACTGCCAAAAGTAAATACTGACTATGCTAGGCAGGCACATGTAAGGAAAGTTAAAAATGTAAAAGATAAAAACAAAGTAAACAAGATTTTTAATAGTGATTTTACTTGAACATTTATTGTGAACATTTAAAATCCATAAAACTTGTTCAAGCCACTGAAAAACACTGGTCCAGTGGGTAGGCTTAATCTCGGTCGGTTATTGGTTCCAGAGTGGTCTAGTCCTTGGGAAGAATGAGTTCATGTGATGTTGTGTTTTTGATTGTGGGATGAGGAATTTGTTGTTTCTTGTGTTTGTAAGGTGGCTGTGATCGACACTGACCTGTTTTTTTTTATTTTGTAAAGGATGACCAGGCAGGCTTGGTTTCAGCTTTGCTGTAGTGTTGACCATTTTAAAATCCTTAATCATGTTTGTTTTACTGCTTGTATAGTAGTAATCATTATGAACACACCTTACGACTGAACTCTGGACCATTTCTATTCTGTGGGTGAGGTATTTCTGCCATGGGTGCCATATGGTTGAGCAGCATTCAACCTGAGCTCTTACGTATGTTTTGTATACTGCTTCTTTGAGCTGTTTGTTTTGTGTTTTGACATTTTGTCTGATGAATCTTAAGTTGTTTTTTGCTTTGTTTGTGATGTTTATGTGGGAAGACCAGTTCAGGTTACTACTAATAGTAACTCTGAAGTATTTTGTGTTTTCTGTGGTTTTCAGAATAGTGCTATGTAGGGAAAGATGACTAGTTTCTTTTTCCTGTGTATTCTGGGTACCTCACATTTGTCAGGATTGAACTCCACTGACCAATCTTTTTCCCATATTTCAAGGTTGTACAAATCAATTTGTAAGCTTTGTGCTGATGCTTGTGACTGAATTGTTAAACAGACTATGGTAACATCTGCAAATATGTACATTGGCTCCTGACATTTCCTGGTAGATCATTGATGTATGCGAGAAAAAGACATGAACCTAGAACCAATCCCTGCGGGATGCCAGAAAGCACAGGGAGCCTGTCCAAGACCTTGATTTCAACTAATACTTGTTGCAATCTGTTTTTGAGAAAGTTTTGTATATCCATGATGTGTGGTTGAACTCCCATGTGTTTTGAACAGCTTGTGTACAAGTATGTGATGACTGACTTTGTGAATGCTTTACTTAAGTCCATGACAATGACATCAGTTTGTTGACCTTGATCTGGGTTGTCAGCTATTTCTTGTATAAAGCCAATTGGGTCTCACAGCTATGTTTTGACTTGAATCCATGTTGCTGGGGGCAGAGTATGTTGTGTATGTCAAAGTAATCCATCATGTTTGAAACAATGAAGTGTTCCATTAGTTTTGATGCTATACATGTGTGATATTGGTCTGCAGTTACTAGGATTTGATTTTGACCCTTTTTTATATGGCATGTTTCCAATCCTTACGAACAATACTTGTGTATAGTGATCTCTGGAATATGATTCTGAGGATTGTTGCTATATGTGTGTGTAGTTCTTAGTGTAACCTAGGTGAGATTTCATCTGGACCTTAGGCTTAATGTGGGTTTAGTCCTGTCAATAACTTATCAACTCCCTGAACTGAGATGGATATGGGAGTTGGGTGGGTGACCAAGTGATGACATTGAACTTTTGGCTATATGCTTAAGGCTGAGTGGCGAAGGCTTTGAGAAAACTGATTCAAATTTTTATTTACATGTAATATGCTGGCCTTTGACACTGGGTCATTGTATGTCCATCAATGCTGAGTGGTGCAATTCCTTTTTTTCAGTTTTATAGTGTTTAATAAAGATGTAGAACTTTTACTTATGGCCTGGATCTGTATTGTCTGAGAAGATGATTGACTCTAGGTATGACCAATAAGCATTTCTTGTTTCTGCACTGATGCTTTAAGTTGTTTGAATTTCTTTATGTTTAGACTATTCCGTGGCAAAGGCTTTTTCATTTTTATGAAAAGTTTCTTCCTTTTTCTAATTTGTTAGACAATATCATGAGTAACCCACGGTAAATCAGCTTTATTTTTGCTTTGTCTAGATGGTATCTGTTTGGATGATAACCTATTGATCTTAGTTTTGAACATGTTCAATAACTGGTTAGGGTCTTCACATTGCTTGAACATCCTAGTGAATGTGACCAAATCTTTCTTGAATTCAGACCAGTTTGCTTTCTTGTATGATTTGATCAGTTGCCCTCTTTTAACCGTAAGTTCATGAAAGACTAAATGTGTATATCATGGTCTGATGTACCTAAACTTAGTTTAAAGACTTTTGTGTTGTGAGCGTGACTAGGAGTGTTTGTAAGAAATAGGTCTTGGATGTTTTTATCATGTGTAGGGACTTTGAGCATTTGTTCAAGATTGTGATTAATCATGTTCTCTGCAGAGTTATCATACATGTCTTTGAATTTGCATGTATCTGTTGAAACTTGATTGGGAGCCTAAACTGTCCAGTGAAACTGCTAGTGATGTTGAATGTTTATGACTTCCACACAGATTACAAAACCAAGAAAAGCTCGAGTTAGACAAGAAGTCATAAGTTTTGTCTCCTAGCCCTTGACTATCACAGTGATACCAGGTGCTGCAAGAGTCACACAGGATGCCTTTTCCATTCCAATTAACTTTGTTAAGACATGTTTCACATGGATATTTTGGGTTTGGTCCTGGGTTGGTCTCAATATCTGATGTTTGGGTAGCTAGGAGACAGTGAATAAATATCAGTGAGCGCTTGTTAGAATAATAAAATGCACTGAATTTAAAAAATAAGTTTCTTGTCGGTTCTTGCCTGTAATTAGGGAGACCAGACTGTTCATAGTTAATATTAATGAAAAATCTTCATTAAGAAAATTAAACCAAATTACCTCCATGCTCTTATCACAAAATATATAATAACAATGCTGGTTACACCTAACAACACATAGAACGTCCTCATCAACATATCTTTGTTCGCCTTTAATTTTTCATACAGACCCTCATCACCCTTCATTTCTTTAGTGGCGTTGTTGGTATTATTATTATTCTCTGGGGATGTAATTGAAGGCACATTAGGTTTTGAAGCGACATTTTCACTATTTTCATTTCCTAATTCCTCATTAACTTTAGCTCCAGGTTTGTTTTCGACATGTTCACTGTTTACATTTTCACTGTCTGTTTTCTGTTCTGCGTCTCTAGTCTCACAGCGATAGCAATGAAACGTCAGAGCGATTATCAAACAAGGAAGTATAAATTTCATGATTTTATCATTCCTGTAGGCCTGTTACCATTGAAATATTGCAATATTTTCTGAAATTAAGCATCAGCTGCTTTCACTAGCCACATAAGTTTTACAAAATGGCGGCTGTCACGTGCAGAAGATTCGGATTTGTTTGGTTCATTCAGTCGGCCGAAAGAAAAATAAACACCAAAAAGAACAACGTTGTGACATTTTGTCGCTATTTTTTTTTCATTTCTCACAGTGATGAGGAATTTTATCTCCTGCCGAAAATATTACTTTATATATTTGCAAGAGAAAACACCCCAACTAGCAAGGATAGGAGGAGCAATGGTCGAGTGGTTAGAGCGTCGAACTCCAAGTCCGGGTGTCGCTGGTTCGAATCCTACCAGGGATGAGAGTCTTTTGTCACTCCCCATTCCTCATTTTCGGCGCGAGTCCTGGTTTGAACCTAAGAAGCAGTCATAGTGAGGGATTACTTTGGACAAACTTATACCTGACGTAACATTTTTTAAGGTTCCTAACAAGGTATGAACAAACAAGCAGTTTGAGAGAGATTGCATGCCACACTCCCTTTTTCAGATCTTTGATATGTTCCAAGAATTTAATTAAAATTTTCACTCGACAAATTATTTACTAGACCATATGACTTAAATATTGGAATTTGCTCACCAAAGAATATGCTCAAAGTGAGCTAGTGGAATCACATTTTGTCCGTCGTCTGCCGTGCGTCGTAAACATCATAATTCCTATGACATCTCCTCTAAAACCACAAGGCTATTTTCAACCAAACTTAAGGAAAATTTTCTTTATATTGTCTTTTGTTATCATTTCGCTCCACTGTACATAAGGGCTACAACAACTAAGTATAGAAAAAAAAATCAAACATCTCTTCCTAAACTGCATGGTTACTTTCACTTAATTTCGATGAAATGTTCCTTACATAACCCTAAATCAAAATTGCTCAAATGGTTCGGCTACGTTGCTCAAAATGGCCGCCAGAGCTCATTATTGATTTTCTTCAATATTTGGCTTCAACAGACATATTTCACAAACCGCGCGGCCTTTTTCGACCAAACTCAACAGCAATATTTCTTATATTGCCCTTTCCTTATATTACTCAAACCGTTTCGCTTCGTTGCATATAAGGGCTAACAAAGCTGTAGATAGAAGACAAATTTTAACAACATGTTCTCCTGAAGTGCAAGGTCATTTTCCGGCCAATTTCACTGAAATGATCCATTTATAGCCTTAATTTCTGTTAAAATCGCTTAAATGGTTTTTCTCCGTTGCAGCAACTGCTAATAATAGATTTTTATCAATATTTGGCTTCAAACTATATCTTTTCGCAAACCACAATGACATTTTCAACCTAACAAATTAACAGAAATAATTCTTATACACCTTTTTTTAATTTTCCAAGGCTATAAAATCTTCAAGCGACTGACACAGAATTTAGCTTTTTTTCTTTAAAATTAAAGAGAAGTTAATATACTATGAAAAACATAATTCTATGCTTCTATACGTTATGAAACTGAAGAAAAAAGAATTTGATTTTAACATTTTATTAGTTTATTTATTTTAGCCTCATCTCAAACTCCTCGCACCGGTTACGTCACGCTTTGCTACTTTAACCACTGCCACAACTATAACCCATGTGACGATAGGTTATCATGTGACCAAAACAATCTATTTTCGTTATTTTTACAAAATATTCTTTTTTACATTTATTTTTTACCTTTTTGTTCATTAAGCATAACAATTAAATGAAAGAAAACTAAGTGATAAAAAGTATGAACATTTAAAATGAAAAGTGAAAAAAATATACTCGGCTCTTTAACGACCGAATATTTACTTGTGATGGCAGTGGTTTCTGTACTGATCAGGGGAAGTGACAGTTGCGGGGAATTTGGTCTCATCTATGCACAATTACATACATTTCACCATAAAAGATAAACAATACATTGTACATAGCCATTCTTTGAGTAGAATTACAAGAAACTTAAGATATTTTACATATTTTACAATTAAAAATATGGTCTGTTATAAAACACGCATATATAAGCATATATCTAAGAATGCATATCAATACATACACAATCATATATATGCAAATGCATTTAACATTAAAAATACAATATTAAAACATCACATGACATCAAGTGTAAATTCTGCCAACAGCAACACCTTTGATAAAGGAGCACCAATAGGTAAAATTTTAAAATTTGAGAAAGTGTGTATCTTCATAATAGTATTTGTGAAAGGACATAGGTCATATCTTTTGATTAGGAGTGAACCGATTAGTAGAATTCACCTTGTTAATATACAGTGTAGAATGCAACTCAATATAGGCTTAGTGAGTCATATTTAAATTGATATAAAATAAAGTTCAATTTTGTTGAGAGCTATAATATATCAATTTTTGCAGAGAATTACAATATATGTATATACAAACATCTGATCTTAACTAGAAGATAAAATTTATTAAGAGCATTTAAAATACCCATGCCCTTCAGGTAGGTAAAATAAGGAGCAGCGACCTCAACCACAAATATGACATCAAGTGTAAAATCTGCCAACAGCAACATCTTTGATAAAGGAGCACCAATAAAAGGTAAAATTTTAAAAGTTGAGAAAGTGTGTATCTTCATAATAATATTTGTCAAAAAGTCATAGGTCATATCTTTTGATTAGGAGTGAACCGATTAGCAGAATTCACCTTGTTAACATGCAGTGTAGAATGCAACTCAATATAGGCTTAGTAAGTCATATTTAAACTGATATAAAATACAGTTCAATTTTGTTGAGAGCTAAAATATACCAATTTTTGTAGAGAATTACAATATCTGTATGTACAAACATCCGATCTGTACTAGAAGATAAAATTTATTAAGAGCACATTAAAATAACCATGCCCTTCAGGTAGGTAAAATTAGGAGCAGCGGCCTAAACCACTGAGCCATTAATTTTGTTCTTTACAAATATCAAAATTAACAATATAACACAAAGTATCTACCCCGTGACTATCGGGGTAAATTTTTTACCGATTAAAGTGTGAAAAACGTTATATTATGCGGTAACATATTTCCTTTTTTATTCTTTGTAGAAACAACTCTTTTTCTATGATATTCGTCAATTAAGGTTGAAATACGCGAAACGCTTTTAATTAACGATTATGACGTCCTATCTATGTACATCTATAGTGGGGAACGTCTTAGTCAAATAAAACCTCACTGTAGTACAGTATTGTTTTATCAAATCACCGTGTAAATGCGCATTGCCGGATTTTCCACCATTGTGAAACAAATCAATAACAATGACTCGAGAAATAATAATTTAATTACCATAATACAGTAAACTTCAAATAGCCTAAATGTTGTCTGTATTGCGGTAAATACGCATTTGTTCGGATCGTTTAGTCGCACTCAAATAATATTAAACACCGACAAGAGAATACAACCTCTGTGTAAATATGTCGCCAACTTTATTTTCTACATTGAATTACATAACGCATTTAATAGACAATAAAGTACTTTGTGTGTTGATTCTTCTCTTATATTAATGTGATGTTCTGTTGAAAAAGGACATTTAATGTCCATCTGTAATACAGTCTCATTCAGAATATACTATTGTTTTCAACAGCTATGTTGTTCTGTCTATCATTTATTTAATTATTTCAATTTACAAATACATAAGATTCACTTAAGACGTTATTGCCTCCGACCTTAATGTCGTTTTATCCAGTTAGTATGCTGTTATGTGGAATCATTATATTGTCTTGTTCGCAGTAAATGAGCTTTTAGACCATTGTGTTGTTTTAACAAATCACCATGCTGTCCTATTTACTAAAATAATAATTTTGCAGGCACGGATTTACCGGGGGGGGGGGGGGGGCTTATGGGGCCCAAGCCCCCCCAGCTGGTCCGTTCGTAAAAAAATAAAAGGGCTTATTTTTAAAGACTCTCAAACATTTTTTCAGCTCTTTTCACCACGTAACAGAAACACACTCAACCTTTCAATTTGCAACGGTCATGCAATATTGCGTAACAACTGATAACGAGTTCGCAACTTTATAGCCGTGTATATTAAACAATGAATATCCGAGAGTTCTCCAGACTGATCACGATGTATAGTTTTCAAGCGTCTATTAACCTTGACGTATTTGATAAAGTTGTTAAATGAGCGTCTGCTGATCATGATCAGTTGCCTGATGATATTGTGATGACATTGTTATTTGCCAGTTAATATACTGATAAATTATTTGTTTCACAGGACTTTATAAATAAAAAAATAAAAAAAAGTTAAAACTTGCCATACCGTATTTTGTTTTTTGCATGAGCCATTTACTCAACCTTTTTATAAAATTTTCTTGGGGGAGGCCTCCCAACCCCCCCCCCCCCCCCCCACGGAAGGGTGTCTCCCCCTTCCGTACCTTCCTAAAAGCCCCCCCCCCCCGTCAGAAATTTCTGGATCCGGCCCTGATAATGTGATGACGTTGTTATTTGTTATGAAAATTAATTTATTGATAAATTATTTGTTTCAGAGGACTTTATAAATATAAAATAAAAAAAGTTAAAACTTGTCATATGTTTTTTGCTTTAGTTGAACATTTAAAAAAATACCAGTATATTTCTTTTAATTTCTTACACGAATTTCATTATATTTTTATGCCTAATATGCACCAAAATGAGCCATTTAGTCCACCTTTTTAGAAAATTTTCTTGGGGGAGGCCCCCCAAACCCCCCCCCCACTACAGAAGGGGGTCACCCCCTTCCGTACCTTCCCCCAAGCCCCCCCAGTCAAAAATTTCTGGATCCGGCCCTGTTTTGTGAATAAATTATCTTATGTTGATATGGAAATTTGCTTTGTTAACAGGCATGTTGTCCTGTTTATGAAACATGTTGTTCTGTGTAACGTATGTAATGTTCGACACCCAATCTTTTAAGCTCTTGGTGAAATTTCAGAGTGTGCGTCCTTTATTCGAAAACGTGTTTTATATTCCTGAAATAAAAAACACGCAGTGTATAATCATGTATCATAGTAGGCAGCACCTCTTCTTTTTATACAGAACAAGCTTCGCATTAGTTACACGTGGACAGTCCCTTATAATAAAGGGCAGTGTAATGAGACAGCGCTTTTCACAGTCCTGTTTGTTACATTTGATTAACCTCTGTATTCTTTAAAAATTTGTAAAACATTTGCTTATACAATTGAACTTCCATAGGTTCGGGTTTACATCCGACTCCTTGCCACACAAAAAACGGTGCTTAATGGGCGATCCGTCTCGTAACGGCTTCATGTGAGGAAAAAATATATCCGTCTGTGTTTATCATTAGCTTGTAGAAACGAAGTCAAGACTTTATGAGATAAAGAAACAACGCAAGGAGATTAACAATGTGACTAATTTATGTATATCGCTTAAAATACATTTGTTCTATGTTGTGCTGTTCAAAGCCAATATGCTATTTTAGTAAAGGGAGACAACCACGCTTGAATATTGACAATATGCAAAGCGGGGTTAATTCCCGTATCACAAATACTGAAAGACTAAAACGTGAAATTTTCATTTCATAATCGTACACGCAGTTAGAAAAAAAAAAAAAAAAAAGTTTTATACAAAGATATATTTACGCACATAACACGCATATCGCTGGACTTGATAAAAGTGCTTGTTTAATAGTATGTTTGAAATGAAAGTTGTTTATGATTTATGTTACTTATTATATGTTATTACAGTTACAGTTATAGTAATATTGTTCCAATTTTTACTATTAAAAATGAAATATTTGCTAACATGTATGTGGCATGTCGAGCATACTGCATTATTTCCAAAACATATTAGTTATTACTGTATAAAAGAAATCAGTTAAGGACCAAACTTGATTAAAACACCTGTGGTATGGTAGGTAACACCATTGTCACACTGTTATCTCACATTTAAATCTTTACTGTATTGCAGCTGTTTTGATAGAGTTGACGATGGTAGACTAAAAGAAAGAACAGAAATAATAAATCGTTTTATTATTAACTAAACAGTGTACAATGTTAATCTTAAGATGATAATAAAAGGAGAGTTTGAATGTTGAAAATGCTCCAAAATGCACCAAAAAGTAGTGATGAAATGATCTGTTGATACTTAAAGCTCAGAATCGACAACAGTTTTAATGTGTTAATGTCGTCCAGTTTTGTCAATAATTGTTTTCCTTGAAATAAATTTTGTTTTTTATTTGATTTTGAAAAGAGGTAATTATGCAGGAAACCTATCATAGGTACAGTTCCAATTTTTTTCCTTTAAATATATTTTTCTGTAAGGACAGGTTTAAGCCTATTGCATGATTGATGAAAACAAGAACAATAGGCAACTATCAATGATTTTATTACTGACGATGAAAGTGAACCGTTTACGTCTCGTCTGCGTAATTGGCTCTGTAATCAGACATTAGAGGCCTCGTCCTTTTACGTGTGCTTTCGTTTCTAGAACTGTCTACCAGTTGTGTGATATATACAATTATAAGACGTAACCGCCCACCTCTTTACACAAGAGTGGTACATACCCTTTTTTTAATATCACTGTAGGTATGTCAGGCGGAGTTAAACATTTTTTAAACCGGAAATGCAAGACTTACATTCTGGTTTGTCTATGTAAAGATTACAAATCATTCTGTTATCTTGACAAGGGTAAGTAAACATGTAATTTTGAGACCTGTATTGCAATCATACAAAAAGTATTCAAGATTCTCATTACGCTTGCAGACTTGCGAATCCACAAAGAACATGTACTTAGTGTTTTGTTTCAGATACATATGGCACGCATTTAACAATTGTAAAAACAAATGCTTTGTAAAGAGAAATTACCGGCTTATGCAACCAGTTAAGGTTTGTTATAAATGTAAAGTTGAAGCACACTTAGCCATGATCTGACTGCAGAATTTGTATATTGTAGCACATATTTCGTGATCTTTAAGTCAAGTGAAAAGTCACTATTTCAGAATACATAATTGCACAAATTATTCACAGCATTTTCAAAAGTATTAGATCTGCAGTATGATAAGAGGATGCAGTTTCTGACAAGAAGATTTTTTATACGGTTTGTCTATGTTTGTAAATCTATGTTAGACATCTAACCGCCGGGGAATAGCCTAGTACGACCACAGAGGCAAAGTTTGCCAGGTGTCGACTACACAATGCTTTGTGCAAAATTTTATGCAACATATAACAGACGTCTCAGCCAAATGGTTTCTGACAAGAAGAATTTTAAAGAGTTTGTCGGCATTAGTCTATGTAAAACATATGATACTCTTGGTTGAGTCAAAATGACCCTGGCTCTTCTACACATTGTGCCCAGGTGAACTAAATGTAATTGATTTATCTAGCTACTTCTTAGGGTATCCAAAAGTACCAAACTAACTTGCTAAATGTTTTAATGGGTAGTTTTTAATGTCTGCAGGGAAAAGAATTCAAAGTCCGTCTCATAGATAACTTTATCTCACAAACGAGCCCTTGACATGATTAAGTAAGCTTGTTAGGCAGATGATGTTATTTTTGGCATTAATTAAAGTGATTGATGTTATTGTAGCTATACGCCAAGCATGAGTTGCGTCGTCAAGGTAAGACTTGTGCTTATCTCAAGTTCTCAGAGCATAATTTCATGTTGTTATTGTAGCTATACGCCAAGCATGAGTCGCGTCGTCAAGGTAAGACTTGTGCTTATCTCAAGTTCTCAGAGCATAATTTCATGTTGTTGTTGTAGCTATACGCCAAGCATGAGTCGCGTCGTCAAGGTAAGACTTGTGCTTATCTCAAGTTCTCAGAGCATAATTTCATGTTGTTGTTGTAGCTATACGCCAAGCATGAGTCGCGTCGTCAAGGTAAGACTTGTGCTTATCTCAAGTTCTCAGAGCATAATTTCATGTTGTTATTGTAGCTATACGCCAAGCATGAGTCGCGTCGTCAAGGTAAGACTTGTGCTTATCTCAAGTTCTCAGAGCATAATTTCATGTTGTTGTAGCTATACGCCAAGCATGAGTCGCGTCGTCAAGGTAAGACTTGTGCTTATCTCAAGTTCTCAGAGCATAATTTCAAAGGCTATGTTCGATGACATTCTTATTTTTTTTCTTTTGCATATACAAGCTTTTTTGGATGAAACAATTTCTTTATACTCATTTACTTGGGCGGAGGTTGCTGCATATCGTTCACTTCATTTGGATGTGAATTTTGATAACAGGATGTGTGTACAAAAAAGCGAAGTAAAATCAGTGTTTTATTATTTTTATTTTCGTCCATTTTTAAACCTTTTCGAATTATTCAAATTGACAAAAACAGCCTATACAAGGTGTACGAGCACTTGTTAAGTGGTGAAAATACTGAATTCAAGATTGTCAGAATCTTTCCCGCTGGAACTTTCAAAATTTAGAACATGCTATTTCAAGATGTTTCACAAAATACATTAAATTAATGTTTCTGATTCACCAATTGTTTTTATCATTAAATTTCAAAGCATGAATGTCCGTCAGTACAGTTTAATATTCTTCACCCTCTTCTTCACCTTCACCCTCAACTGAGTCGACACCGACCTCCTCATAATCCTTCTCGAGGGCAGCCAAATCCTCACGAGCCTCAGAAAACTCACCCTCTTCCATACCCTCTCCGACGTACCAGTGGACGAAAGCTCTCTTTGCGTACATCAAGTCGAACTTATGGTCAAGACGGGCCCAGGCCTCGGCGATGGCAGTGGTGTTACTCAACATGCACACGGCACGCTGGACTTTAGCAAGATCTCCACCGGGTACGACGGTTGGTGGCTGGTAGTTGATACCGACCTTGAAACCAGTTGGACACCAGTCGACAAACTGGATGGTCCTCTTGGTCTTGATGGTAGCGATGGCGGCGTTGACGTCCTTGGGGACAACATCACCACGGTATAACATACAGCAGGCCATGTACTTGCCGTGACGTGGGTCACATTTCACCATCTGGTTGGCTGGCTCAAAGCAGGCGTTGGTGATTTCGGCAACAGAGAGCTGCTCGTGGTAGGCCTTCTCAGCAGAAATGACGGGAGCGTAGGTAGCCAGAGGGAAGTGGATACGTGGGTAGGGTACCAAGTTGGTCTGGAACTCGGTCAAGTCGACGTTGAGGGCACCATCGAACCTCAGGGAGGCAGTGATAGAGGATACGATTTGACCAATCAGTCTGTTTAAGTTGGTGTAGGTTGGTCTCTCAATGTCAAGATTACGACGGCAAATATCGTAGATAGCCTCGTTATCTACCATGAAGGCGCAGTCGGAGTGCTCCAGGGTCGTATGAGTGGTCAGGATGGAGTTGTATGGCTCAACGACGGCAGTGGCGACCTGGGGAGCTGGGTAGATGGCGAATTCTAGCTTGGATTTCTTTCCGTAGTCGACAGAGAGGCGTTCCATGAGGAGGGAGGTGAAGCCAGATCCGGTACCACCACCGAAGGAGTGGAAGATAAGGAATCCCTGCAGACCGGTACATTGGTCGGCCAATTTACGGATTCTGTCGAGAACAAGGTCGACGATTTCCTTACCAATGGTGTAGTGACCACGGGCGTAGTTGTTAGCAGCGTCTTCCTTCCCGGTTATCAGTTGCTCAGGATGAAACAGCTGACGGTAAGTTCCGGTACGTACCTCATCTGTAGAAAACAAATTTGAAAGATAAAAAGGTACTATCATGAATGACAAAATTATTGAAAGAACTTATTATTGTCGCTTAAACCGTTAAATTCGTTGTACATATTGTATATTGCTTAGAATAGCAATCGTTCCTATGTTGAAACAGTTGCGTTATATGTATGACCCAGCTGTAAAAGGATTTAATTCATTTTATATATATCTTGATTCGTTAAAGATTTGGTTGCATTGTAGAACATTGCAAATATCATCTTTCAAGAACAAGAACTTACTTTCGAAACGTCAAACTTTTAAAGCCAGTCTTTTTCAAAAACAACGATAAAACAAGAAGCAAATAAGTCATAAATCATTCTGTTGTAATTGCTTGTACCAAGCACGGCATACTTCTGTAAGCTAAGCGCTTAAACTAAATTAAAAACCTACCGACTACAGTTGGTTCCAAGTCAACGAACACAGCTCTTGGCACGTGCTTGCCAGCACCAGTCTCGCTAAAGAAGGTGTTAAAAGAATCGTCACCACCTCCGATTGTCTTGTCACTGGGCATCTGACCATCAGGCTGAATACCGTGCTCGAGACAGTACAATTCCCAGCAGGCATTACCGATCTGGACTCCGGCCTGTCCGACGTGGATAGAAATACATTCACGCTGAAAAAGAGAAAAAATATAAATATAAGACTGCAACCGGTGATATACTGCCTAGGTATTTACCTCAAATAAGGACCTGAAAAAATGCATATTTCACATGCCTAGAATAACGGCATTCTCTATAAAGTTAAAAAGTTATTAATACAAAGAAGAACGTTTGTCCAATTCTTTCTTATTTTATAAAGACACTTAGAAAGTGTTCTACTGCAATTAATCACTAACCATCACAACTCCCTTTTTACTGAACCCTTAATATCGGGTAATCATTCGTTCAGTATCATTCAAATTTGTACGAATATATTGGTAATGGAAAACTCTCAATTAAAAGAAATGCCTCTGTAAGTTTGTATGGATAAAAAACAAATATTAAAGATAAGTGCCTGTTTTTACAATCACTAGGAGAAGAAATTTTAAGAAGAACGTTTAATTTTCACTTAAACTTTAAGTACATGTTAACTTCAGATGATTGAAGGAAATTCATTTAAATGTTCCGTGTTTATGCGCCACTGAATTGTATCTGTTTTAATTGTAGTATATATGTCAGGGGAAGGAAAATAATATCAGCTATATATATGTGTGTCCTACTTCAACTGAGCAGATTAGTTATGTAAAGGACAACGTGAAACCCATTACAATGCTGCTTCTAACAGGAAAAGATACTGTTCAGCCAGCAAACATTTGAATCTGTAGCTCAAAATATTTCCCCATCTTTTGCAACAACTAATAATACAAGTTTATTTTTTAATTGACACTGACTACGGGCTGCTATTACAATTAATTCCCCTGAGAAAGATTGCGCTGGACCTTTCAAACGATATAAAGTAACTGAAGCATAACCCTCCGAAACCTAATATTTTAATGACTGGCCTATAACCGTGACTCATTCCAACACTGAATTAAATGTAGGCAATTCATGGATCCTCAGCATGACTCTTAAATCTTATAACAATTCGTATTACCTACAAACATTACCATGTGCTGTTTTCTTATATAATCGTTTGAAATGAAAATATAACTGTACGCCTTTGTTAAATCATGCAAATGTCACGGGTCAGGGATCCATCAATTATCCATGTTAACCTCACTGAACTGCAGCGGGACAAAAATATCGGCCATACTAACAATATACGCGTATGAAACCTTCTCAAACTATTGCTACATTATTATTGTAATTCAGTCTGCTATTGTACAGTTACTTGCATATATCGTGCTTATCATGCTTGTTCTCAATCTAAAATGCCTATTTAAGTATTTTTTATCATTATTTAACATTTATCAATAAAAAAGGTGTACTACAGCTACGTTTAATTCTAGGCAAACTGATAAAAAGTAAATTTTCACTTACCATGGTTGCTGTTAATCTGTTTTGCTTCTAAGAAGACAGAAAACCGTTAGGCTCACAATTGACTTGAAGAGTCCGCGTGAGATAACTGATAAAACGCCGTGGCGAGTTTTCGGATTTTATAGTCGTCTGCTCAACGGTTGCATAGCAAATATAAAATACAAATATTTCATTGGTCAGAGAGCGTCACGAGACCTAAAATGGCTGACTTACAGCTTGTGATTGGCCAATTTTAAATGATCTGAACATTTAATGGTTCCTCCCTATGTGCTTTTTATATTAATCAAGACCGGTTACCAATATTTGTTATGCCCCGTCGCAATAACAGTAAAGGGATCGATAGACGTTAAGGCCAGACTTATTCAATCTTCAGAATCATGTTTGATATTGCATGTAAACGAAGATTAATTCTTATGCTTAAGCCGGATTTATGACAAATATGAATGGAAAATTTGATCGGTTTATCTGTTTTGTTATTGAAACAAACATACATGTTTCTTTATGTTTGTACTTGTTTGTCAAATGTTACACTTAATTGCTACAATGACGCAAGATTTACTGCATAGTGACTATTATGGTTTAAACAGTAGTTAAGAAGATATATCCTTTTAATTTTCCTGCATTCAAGTTTTGCGTATATGTAAGTCATTATAATGTTGACTTGATTCAATGACTATATATGAAGATCATTCTCTTTATCAGTAAAAAACAGTAGCTCTTACGTGTTTAAAATGAAATTGGTTATTTGTTCTTTCCTGCAAAAATCTGAAATAATTCGCAATAGAGTCAGAAAAAGTTAAACATGTACATATACACTAGAAGAAAATGTTATTGCTAAATACTAATTTAATTCTTTAATCGGTAGCTAGACTATTCTCTTTGGTATGCATTTGATTTTAGAATGGTCCAATAAAAAAATGTACAATTTGGCCCGCATTCCTTCAATCCACAGGTGTGCTAGGTTCACCTCGTGTAAATCACCTGAATGAAATATTAAGGTGTGTACTTTACAATGTAGAGTGTAAATAGTCTTCAGTGAGCTAAATCGATTTTGAATGACCCATATTTAAGGTAGAGGAAACGTTTTTCTTTATAAGTATTTTTAATATTCTTTATAGCACTCGATTCCCGTAGCAATGAATGAAAAAAAAGAGCGAAAGAAAAAGAAATAAATTGATAAAGAAAAAACATAAATAAATAAGAATAAGAAAAAGAATAAAAAATAAATAAAAACAGAAAGAAGGAAGGAAAGAAAAGAAGAAAGAAATAAGAAAAAGGTAAGAAAATGAAAAGGAAGAAAGAAAGAATAAAGGAAGATAAAAAGAAAGAAAGAAATTCAAAACAATTAATACGCGGGCTATTATTAGTATTATTTTGTTAAAATATGTTTATAGTTGGTTTTGGTGTTACTCTCCCCTGTCAAAATGAACAGCTAATTCTGATTAAACATGTTTACCCGGTTTCAGGCTCTTTTTCTTTCTTTTTATTGATAATTTTCATTTAAATTTTTATTGCAAGTATGTCTTCTTTGTACAGATATTTTGTACTGGATAAAAGTCTCCTATAATTCTCATGGAGTGGTCATATATAATGTATATGAATTTTTATTCTGATGTTTTTATTGTATATTGTATATGAATGAGACTGAAATAAATAAATAAATGATTAATTGTTATTTCAAAATATTAATTAGGCATCCTTCGTTTTCGAGCTGGAAAACACATTCAATAGCGTGTTGACAACGGTCATGGTTTCTGTAACAAAACTGTTTTATCTAATGCGATTTCCTCAATATTACTACTGTTTCTTCTCTTTGTAGGTTTGACATTGTTAAATTACCTGATAGGCATGCTTTGGAGATTCAACAATTAAACAAAACATTTCCTTATTTATCACAAGACTGTGCATGCTTTTAGCTATATTTTGTTTATTTGAAATAAGAATGTAGATGATATACCTTCGATAAAAATCGTTATAAAATGTTTCTATTCTATTCTGTTATGTTCTGTTCTGTTCTGTTTATAATATTTATATAGTATGCATAGTTATTTTTTATAGGTTGAAACAGTGAACAATGGCATTACCACGTGTTTATGCATGAAAGGACAAGAGCTTAGGCCTGAATACTTAGTGACATAAGAAGTATGACAAAACAGATTAACAAATACAAACAATAGAATTAAGACTTTCGTTCTTATGCAATTTTTCCAAACAAAACAAAACAAATAACGACATTCATCACTATTATCATCATCATCATTAATAATGATAATAAAATCGAAGTATCTATATCTATGTGGATGTATATGTATGTGTATATTTATGGTCATTATTACTACCAGAATTAGACAACTGGAACTTTAACTAAAGTTACCATTGAGAAACTTGGTTCTTGGTCAGATGAACAAGGTCTTCAGGATATGCTTAGAATTTCAGTTGCAGTTCGTCTTATCTGTAATCAGTATTATACAGTAATATTACAGTCAATTTTCTTTGGTCATTGTGAATAAACTCACCTAGATTTATAGATGCGTTATTAACTCTTACTTACAAGTATGCATTAATTTGATTTGCGTTCTTTAAAAATGTCTCTCCAAATGGTTTTTACACAAATGTGATTTCATTTCTTACTGCGGAGAAAACAGTGCTTCATTACCCATTCATTTTCTCTCACTCTCGCTCTCTCTTTCTCTCTCTCTCCGTCCGTCCGTCCGTCCATTCATCCATCTATCCATCCATCCATCTATCATCTATCTATCTAAATTGTGTGTGAGGGAGGAGGTGAGAATTTTTGAGGTCGAGTCCTTCTGTCAGTCTTGTACTGAATATATGGACATAATACATGAATGCTCCGCTATAAAAGGTTCACAGCACATTCAGACCTAGTGAAACATAAAGTGTCACCAACATTTTAGGCGAGAAATTTTTGAGACAATGAAACACATACTTTTGACTACGATGGGCATATATTTCCTGTCTCACCAGCTAGGAATATTTCTGCCACGTGATAACTTTCTTTAGATCTAAGATTTAAGTGTTTTCCTCGGCTTTTTATTTCACGTGTGTCGGCAACAGAATAGTTTTTCACAGAAAATCAGTGAGATATCTATCAGTCTGTTTTTACGTAACAGATATTTCGTTGTCTTTGTAAACACGTTATTCATAAATGATAGCCTGAAATTGTGAGCTTACTGAACATTATTTTTTTTTTTATTCTGTGGTGCTGCCTCTTCTCTATTAGGTCATTTAAGGCCGAAATCAGAGGTTTAACTCGCTTACTTGAGTTGTTCGGCAATTCTGCCAATCTGCTATTCTGCTGACGCAACATTCAGCTCGACATTTGTTCTTGAGCGTTTTTCCGTATTTGAGATTTTTTAATGTTAAGCGGAAAATCGAGCTTGCTCAACATTTAGCTCGATATTCGTTTTTGAACATTTTGTTTTTTCCGTGTTTGAATGTCGAGTCGAATGTTGAGCTGTCTCAACATTCAGCACGACAAACCTTTTTAAAGTAGAGCTTCAAACCTTGAGCCAGTTCCACATTCGGCTCGACATCCAAATAACGAAAAAAACGAAGCATAACACTATCTCGTGCCAGTTTTCAGTGATCTCCCCTTTTTTATTTCAATATTGACTTTTCTTATCCGGAACATAACTTGAACACTATGAGATAGATGGTAAGAAAGAGAAGTGCAGTGCACAAGAACCTGGTACCATTTTTTAATTATCTCCCCTCTTATTTTTATTTTTATTATTACTATTATTATTTTTTTTAAATTGATGTGAACCTTAAAACAAGATAGCTGGCGACAAGGAGAAGTGCAGTGCCTAAGAAGCATCAATCTACCTTATCTTGTTTTTTGAGTAATCTCCCCTTCTTTAATTTCTTAAATAATGTTTTGCCAAGATCATAACTTAAAGACTTTGAAAGGGATTGTCTTGAAACTCAAGATAAAGAGAGATAGTAAGAAGAAGAATTGCAGTGCACAAGAACAATAACTCTTCCAGGTCAAAGTTTTCAATTATCTCTTTTCTTATTTTGTGTCCGGAACATAGATTTTAAAACTAGGAAGTGAATCAATGTGAAACTTAAAATATAGATAGATGATGACAAGTGCTTATGAGGCAAAACTCTTAACTTTTCTGATTTGATAATGAATTTTTGTTTGTCTGGATCTTAACTTGGTCTATAAAAGGAATTGACTTGAAACTTAAAACAAAGATATATTGTAAGAAGTAGAAATGCAATGGATATGAACCATAACTCTATCTGGTCCCATTTTTTAAATTATCTCCCTTCTTTTAATTTTCTTTTGTCTGGAGTGTGAAGCGAAATGATGTGAAATTAAATAAAAGAAAGCTGGCGACAAGGAGAAGCGCAGTGTCCAAGAAGCATAACTCTACTTTATCCCGTTTTAAGTAAACTTCCCTTTTTCAATTTCAATAATGAGTTTCGGAGCATAACATGAAGACTATAAAAGGTATTGTCTTGAAACTTCAGATAAAGATAGATGGTAAGAAATAAAAGTGCAGTGCACAATAACCATAAGTCTACCTGGTACCATTTTTGTTTTATCTTCCTTCTTATTTTTTGTCCAGAGCATGATTTTAAAACTTTAAAGTGAATTTATGCAAAAATTAAAATATAAATAGCTAGTGACAAGGAGAAGTGAAGTGCTCAAGAATTGTAACTCTACCTTATCCAGTTTTTAGCTATCTACGTTTCTATGGTTTTATAAAATTTGTTTAGTCCATAGCATAACTTGAACATTATGAAAGGGGCTGTGTTGACACTTAAAATAAAGATATATGGTAAAAAGTAGAAGTGCAATGTGCAAGAAGCATATCTGTAACAGGTCTCTTTTTTAATTACCTCCCCTCTTAATTTTATTTATTTATTTATTTATTTTTTTTTTGGTATATTGATATTTTATAGTATATTGATAAAGAGTCTTTTAGTGTCGTTTCAACACACAGTTTTCAAAAACATTCTTGCTGAATTTGAAGATTTGCAAATATTTGTGCAGTGCTATGTGAAATGTTTGACATCATCAGTTCGAAGCCTACGCTAGCGGGCGCATATTGCATCTGTTCTGTGATGCTCTTGTTGAGTTATGAACGGATCAATTGGTTAAAGTCACACTTTGACTATTTCTGTTTCCATAGCAACCAGAATGTTGATCTGAGGTGAAAAAAAGTGACTTGCATAATTGCAATGTTTCCATCTATTCATATACCAAAGTTCATCAACTAAACATCTACCGGTTTTATGATATCGCGGGATCCAGATTTACGAACAGCCGGACGGACTGATAGACAGATGGACAGACGGAGGACAAACACTGGTAAGGGACTAAAAATCTCATTTAGACTTTTTGTCTTTTTCAGTGTAGTTCTGTTATTCTGCTATTCAGCTGGAGTTGTTCTGCTTTTCTGCTGGAGTTGTTCTGCTGTTCTGCTATTCCGCTAACTTCACACATCTGACGTCAAATTTGGTCGTCATGCGCCATTTCTATCAATTTTGGGTGCCATGTTCATTTTAACATTGTTAAGATAGTATATTGTATCTATTCTGTGCAGGAAATTGACATTTTCAGACATTTATTGTATGGAAACATTTGTTAAAAATAAGTAAAAATGCCAACTACCAAATACTGTGTCCGAGTGTCCATTTTCTTGTGTCGTCGGTTTTATGACTGTGTACTTTGCCCCTTTCAGTTAATCAGATTACTCAGTTGGTAATTCGCCCACTAATTCTTTCAGAAATGTGTTGCACGCGCAGACCGCCTTGTGTTTACCGTTATTAAGCAATTATCGCCCAAAACAATAGTAGCACTATATGCTGCAAACAACAAACGGGTTTGTTTTACACGGTGAAATCTGGACAGGTTGCACCGGTTGGCATTCTTGATTTTACAATTTAAATCTGCAATAACTTACAACAAATACAAAAAGGTAATTATCAATATTAATTTCTTTATTATTTTAGTCTTAATTGATTCCGACATATCACGACAACAATATATAACGGCACTGACGGTTTACGAAAGTATCAACAACATGTTAGAACAAAGATGCCATTCTACTAAGTTATTTGTTGAACAATATTGCAAAATATGAATTTTCCACAAAACGTCCGACATCGAAACACAAAGACGCATACTTCAAATCAGAAGCACTCAATGAGTTTTAAAGAAAGGCGAATGGAGGTGGATAGAACAGTTGATATGGTTATGTTAGAAGTGCTGGTTTGAACTCTTTTTAAAATCTATATGATATGTACTGTCACTGCATGAAAATGTATCGAACTTTTTTAGCGTAAAGATGAGGCATAACCAATTACCATGACATTATCAATTTCATAGGCAACAAGAAATCTCTTGCAATGATAGATGCTCCCCAAAGCTGACAATTGAAGTCCCTTCATACCACGAATATACGTATGTAGCAAACCAAAGGTACCATACATAAGCTAGGAGTTAGGAAATATGCCCCTAACCTGGATGTCTCTGGTGATATAGGCTGGATACCAGTTAGCACTAGTCGTAGGTAATTATTGGGCACGTATTGCAACTACAAACTCTAGTCGTTTAAACAAACGAATAACACTATCGGCTAGCTCATTAGCTGTTGGTAGTAAAAATTGGTTTTATTGTGTTCACAGGCATCTTAATAGCTATAATTTACAAGAATATTCAGATATAACACAACCAATAGAAAGCATATGATTGTATAATTTATTGAACAAAAATGTTAGAAAATAGAAATACTAGTATAAAAATGACTGGTTGGACAGTATCAACTCTCCTATAGGCAACTCTGGTAGAGATGAAAACAAATTAAGGACTTACTGTACGTTAATGTAAGAATCATTTTGGTTCTGAAAAATATTGTACACTGATTTTACCAAAAAGGCATAGATCAGCTCTCTGTAAGTTTGGATGTGGAATATAGCTCCACTCAAACTAGAAACTTGACAATATGAAGGTTTACCTGTTGATTGACCTAAATGTTATTGAAAATGAATGCCATGTTCTTCTTGAATGTAATCTGTATAACGACTTAAGATATAAGATCTTTGAGAAAGCCTCAGATATCAATCCCTCATTCAGTAATTTGTGTAATGCTGATAAATTTCAATTCACTTTTAATAGTGAGAGTTTGATAAGAATTTTAGCAAAAACCTTTTTTTTAAAATCCTAAATCGAAGACAATTGTATATGTGTATATAGTACACTTATGTTTCCATAATGTACATTTTGGTGATTTTAAGTGTTATAATCTCAAATCTTATAATTTTATAATTTTATATAGGTGTAACATATCTAAATTTAATATATCTTATATTTTTCCCTACTGACATGTTATGTCTATATATATGTATATAAATAAATACAGTTTAACTGAAGCTCAACAAAATTTTAGGTCAGGTCCTAGAATATTGATATAATTAAAGCAGTAGATTTTATTGATTGCTCAAAGTGCTATTTTCTGTATTTCTTATTAGCACTAAACATTCGAATTATGTTTTAAATTTTATCTCACTTTACCATGATTAAAGAAGTTAAGCTGTAACATGTTATCTATAGTATTTAATTTGTAACATGTTTTACTTAATCAAATATTAAAGTGCAGATACAGATAATGTGAAATTTAGAAATGTGTATAAATAAGGGAGGTAAATCTGCATACACCATGGTATTATGTGCTGTAAAGTTATCCCTCTTAGTAATAGTCAATTCTTTTAAGAATGGCTTTATGGTATTTCTATTTATGTTTTAGATGTATATATGAGAATGTAAAGATGAGACTCAAATAAAGAATAAATATAAATATATAAGCTGGTGAAACATAATAAATCTGGATGATTAAAATGCACATCTTCTGATACTGAAGCTATCCATAAGGTTTCTTTTAATTCCAGTAATAGATTACTGAGAAACAGCCAAGACATGTATTGTTATGCAGGACTGTAGCCAATAACTGAAAAAAAATCAATCTGGAAGGGTGCTGGTATATACAAATCTTCTCTTGGTTCTATACTGGTTGGTGAGAAATATTCCACTATATTGCAAGTTAATGGACCAGTAACTCTGTATAAAATAAACAATCCATATTGTGATTGTAATATGGGATCTCCTCTTGATACTGAAGCTACAAAAAGGTTATTACAATTCATAAAATTCCAGCCACTTGTTACTGAGAAATAGTTCGGACATTGATCGAGCTGCATGAAAATCAAAAAGGCCCAAACCATAGTAAATAAAGATAAGTAGATACACTACCTCTACCATATTTCATGTAAAAGACCTTTTCTCAAGAAGTCGTGGGTTCGAACCCCATTGAAATATTTCTCCTTACTGTTTTTCTTTTCTGTCTTTCCTTTTTGCTTTCATTTCGTAAGTTATATAATTTCTATTATATAAAATATTTCGTACGACACATGTAGCGATTCTCTCATCAAGAAATGGCAGCAAACAACGATTTTGCATTGTTCCTTTACCTTCTTCATAGATTCCATATCTTCCTTAGTCCATAGTAAATGTGTCATAAATTTCCATAATCAGAATGTGGCATGTTTCTTCAAACAGATCTATTTACCTAGGGTCGAAAAAGTCTATTACTGATAGCGTAAACTGTTTTAAGCATATCAATGGCAGTGGCTCTACCCACAGTTTTGATCAAAGAATATGTGTCAGTAACAAGAAATATTTGTCACAGATTTATGGACACTTATAATACGTTCGAATAAAACACATTTTTTTATTATTTTTTTTGCTTACAAACTGTTTTACGTCAAACTGCCAAATGAAGAAATAGCGGAATCACAAAATCTTTATTGCCATGGTAACAAGAAAAACGTGTTTTTAAAAGCAAGTGCACTACCATGATATAAAACAAAATAAAAAAAAAGATAACCGGAATATCGAAATCTTGGAAAAAATTACTTCCAAAGAAAAAAAACTTTACTCATTAACTTAATCCATTTTTTTTCACCTCAGTTAAAGAAGTCCACTACCATTGATATGATAAATCCGCGACTCTACTCAGCGATATGAAGACAAAGTTAGTTTTCTGTATGTTTATGTATATAAGGTAAACCTTTCCAAAGTTAGAATTACAAGTTTCCTTCAGGAAGGCTGTTGGTGATTGGGGCAAATTACCAACTGAGTAATCTGATTTACCCACAGGGAGGAAGAGAGTACTGTTATCCCGTGATGCTAACGTCAGGAACGTTTATGCAGAAACGTTAAAAATTGCTAAAGTTATATATATTTATATCTTACTCAGTTTGAATTATCCAGCTAGCTTCTGGAAGAAAGTTGGGTATTGGTCGAATTACCAACTGAGGACCCTGATCAACACAGACGGCCGAAGGCAGTGCCGTTACGTTGAGGCGCTTATTTCATGATTGTTCATCATATAACTAAAGTAATTTGTATGTAATATCTCAGCAAAGTTTATATTACCAACAAAGAAGGTAGTTGGGGATTCAACCGAATTACCAACTGAGTCACCTGATCAACCAAGCTGCGTGGAAACAGTGCAGTTATGTTAAGTTGTGACTTTATATTCGTTTATGGTAATGTATCGTATTGTTTAAGAAATCTGTTGTAATATCTTACTTAAATCAAATTACCAACTACCTCTTGAAATGCAGTTGGGAATTCGAATAACCAACTACCAACTGCCAACTACCGACCATCTTATTCATGAAATTTGCCCTTTGTTTCGATTGATAGATTTTATACAATTGATCATGGATTTCATGGCTTTATTCATTATGGAACTAACGTTTTCGTTCCAAAGATTTTGCCAAAGGGAACATCTATTAATTCTATCAAACTTGTTCTCCGTCCAAAAATGTAACAAAGGGTTTTTTAATCGATCGATTAAAGTTCTGTATATGAGAAAATATAAGACGAAAATAAAGTTAATGGTAGATTTTGTTTTTGGAAGTCGAGATAATTGTCGACTATTGCGTGAAATATACTTTATTTGGCCAATCTGTTCAAATGTAGTTAAGAGTATGTTACCGCAAATACATTTTCTGGGTTTCCGCGCTTAAAAAATGGAGTTATTAAATCCACCCCTATGACTGAGGAAAATTACGTGTCTTGAGCACAAAATTATACAAATTTAGAAGAAACGGAAATATCAAATGTCTTTTAGGTACTGTCTGCGGCTACTAAATCAGTGCAATGGCTTTTATCGTTATTTTCAGTCGTACTCCGAGATCAGTAAATTGTCATAATGCCATTATCATAATGACGCAAAGCACACTCTAACATGTCTAAAGCGCAAAGGTACATGAAACGTTTTAGCAAGGTGCCTTGATAATCTACTGTTTTTATATACTGTTAACTTAAAATTTCCATCACTTACAGAAAACAATATCTAAGCCAAATATAGAGCAAGAGTTACTTCGACTATTTTTCTTCGTTTCTCGAACTATTGTCACCGTCACTCAAGCTTTTTCCGTTTCTCTCGCGTCTGTTGCCTATTGACTAGTGCATTACAATACAGACTAGCTCATGGTATGCTTTCTCTAGTACTGTTCTTACATTTTATGAAGCCTGTAATGACTTCTTGCTTCTTTCAACAGTGTGTTTCAACATTCATATGTTACCAAAATGTCGTTAGTAAATTAACTCTTGTGTGAGTGCTAGTAGAAGAGTAAGCTACAACACAGTCACCCATAGTTACTGAATATAAATATCTAAGCGAGCCGCCACTAGCTTTTTTAAAAGCTAAACTTGTGAATGATAGTACGCTGTATTCGTTCTTGTCAATACTCAGAAAATTTGATCGGTCCATGAATGCTGAATTCTTTTATAAACGTAGTCATTATACAGGAAATGATAAATCGATCCCGTCTTGTATTTGATGATTTATTACGAAAAGATCCATTAATGTTTTAATAGTAACAACAATCTGGTGATAACCACGTCTCTGAGAAATTAAGCATATCAAACATTAAGAAAGTCTTAATCAGACCATGTACATTCAAGCAAAAAATAGATATCTGCTCCTGCTGGCACTCCTACACAAACGCTGTATCTACTCCATCAATGTACAATTTTCTTCCTGCCCTAAGAATTTTGCATCCTTTCTTTATACTTATTCTGACAATAAAAACAACAGCAGTTTAGGATGTAATTTTTAAACGGTAATAAAACGTAATAACGCTGACAAGTATTGCTGTTTTAAGTATTCCATTATTGTTATTGCACGTTTAAACAAGATGTGGGGGAATGACAATAATCATTTCAGAAAAAAATGTGTGTTATTTGTTTGTAGTTTCATGAACAGTCAAATATTCAATTAACAATGATTTAAAAAAATTGTTCTACGATTTGCATTAAATCTTTTCAAATAGGAAATAAGTCTGCCTACTTACTCACCTGGTGCCTGCAAATTAGATCTTACTCTCTTTAACCTTTATCTTTTTTGCATTTAAATCTTAAATAAAATCATATGTTTCATTTTGTTCCCATCTTTGATCGGTATTTGATGATCTTGGTTTTGCCCAAGACAAGAATAGCATTGTTTAAGATTTTTCTAAGTGTAACAAACCTCATTACTGTTTTCCTGTTCCGCCAATTGGGTTTCTATGTTGCAGTTGTGAGATTTCGTTTTTGAAAAGAAAAGGGAATTTGTTGTAAGGAGACGGCGAGGAGTTTGTAAACTTGGCTCTGAAACAAAACTTATTGTTGGCTTCATTAATTTTACATTTCCAGTTTTTTTCTTGTTTACTATAGAGCTGAGTTAGATTTACAAAATCAGGATCAAAGAGCGAAAACAAATATAAACGTTTATTTATAACAAGAGTACAAATAGAATATATCCTGAATGTTTTTATAATATTTAAGATCACTCATATAAACAGTATGTTTTTAAAGACATTAATTTTCTTTCGTTTAAAAACAACATTGCAAGAGAAGTTTCAAGGCGATCTTGACCAGCATTTCTTTTTACGTGACATTCAAAATATTCTCTTAGTAAAAAAGTAGGATCGTATAAAATATCTGTCTCGGTAAAAGGCTTTTCCCCATGTGTGTTTTTAATAAAAATGTTAGAAAAATTGCTCAAGAAAGATACGGAACGTAAATGCACAACATCCATTCAGAAAATTCACAATACGTATTTTCTTTCTTTCTTTTTCCTTCCTATCGTATCCTTGCTTGTTTGTTTGTTTTCTTTCTTTCTTTCTTAAAAAATGGTTTATCGCTCCCAATATGTATTCTCACGTTACGCATCCTGTAATACTTTGTACTTTATTATAGACAACTTGAAATGAAATGTTGTAAATTAGAGAAAGGTTTGAATGATGGCTAAACATACATGCAATAGTCGGTGCTGTATAAAGTTATTATTTTAAATCAGGACTTAAAATAAAACGCAGGCGGAAAGGTTTTCAACATGAAATTGATTCCAATATGCACTTTTTAATTGCTAAACAAATTGAAATTTGTCTTAGATAAATGTATTTGCCTTGTTTGATTTATTTAGATCCAAGAATGACATATTAACTTACTACTTGGCATTTAATACGATTTTAGCGGAGTTATATGTGTTAAAACTATTGTCAGAGTTTTCTGACATATCTCCGCTGTAAACATCTGTTTAAAATGTATCATTAAAGTTAAAGCCGCTAGAGGACGTGGCCGGAAACGTGTACTTTAACTGCTGGTTAAGTTTAACGACTGTACATTTAGTTCATTGCTATTGTTCTTGTCCAACAATTATTACATATAGCGACCATAAAGTCCTATTTTCCGTCTTTGTTTCTGCCCATGTCAGCTGAAAGTGGATGCTACGGGCATACAACGGGCAATACGAGGAAACTTTAAAATCCTAAATCTATTACATGAAAGACTGACAATGACTGTCAAATGTCGTATGCTAGCTAGAAGGACGTTCAGTCTTACTTTATATGTAATATGGCGAAGACATTCAAAATTCGTGTTGGCACGACATTGATGTCAAGTTTGTACAAATTCGAATGTCGTATATCGTGTCGACATTTCAAACTGTCGAATGATGTGCTGGCAATAAAGAATGACTAAAATACCGATAAAAAATAACTTGTGGAAATAAAAATGCTTGTACAAAATGAGGTCAGCAACAATGGAATTAGACCATATAGGACTTACTGTGGAAATAGGCCATGTAGGACTTACTGTGGAATTAGGCCATGTAGGACTTACTGTGGAATTAGGCCATGTAGGACTTACTGTGGAATTAGGCCATGTAGGACTTACTGTGGAATTAGGCCATGTAGGACTAACTGTGGAAGGACAGCGTCAGATTATTAAGTATTCAAACTATTTTTCACTAAATTTTGAAGCATATTTATCTTATTTTTTTGTTATATTTTTTTCCTGGTTATGATATCACATACCATACGTGTATATGAGTGTATGATGTTTAACTGGATATTCCATACACTTCGGATGTGTGTGTGCGTGCGGGCGTGCGTGCGTGCGTGCGTGCATGCGTGTGTGCGTGCGTGTGTGCGTGCGTGCGTGTGTGTGTGTGTGTTTGGATGGGGGTGGGGGCGGGGGGGTCAGCTCTTAGCTGTCTTTTTTGTTGTTGTTTACGAGCAGAAAAAAGTAGTTCCACAATCTTCTACTTTTATACCAAAAACATGTACAATACTATTAACACCCTTTAGAAAAAAATGCTATTCTTAAATAAGATGACAGCGCTTCTGCAAGTCTTCCATTAGAGGGGAAGCTACTCTGAGTTGATTATGATTGATTGCTTTTCAGCGTTGTCGTTCGTTCGAGAAGGTGTAATGCAACAGCACACCAGAAATTTTGCAGTTTAAAACATTTATTTCTTAAACTGCTTAAGAACCCCTGGATGAAATTAGCAATTTAAAACTTTTAACACTAGTTCATTCGTTTGTCTGTTATTGACAGCCGGATGATGATAAATTTCCGATTCATTTTAAGTAAATCTTTTCTTTCAGTTAACAAATCAGGTAGACATTTTCCTTTACATTTGGGTTTGCAAAAACAGTACAATAAATGTTCTTGTTCAATTTCAAACTGTGTTTGCATTCACAGCACTAAATTATGCTTCCTTCAAATGCTCTGTTCATAATTCTTCTAAACCAAAGTAAATGTAATGCACGTATCTAATTACAGACTGTTTGTCCACAGATCTGTTTAAGCAATCCCGCACCACTGTTGTTTTCCTGTTCTAAGGCTAACAGTCGTTGATTACTATTACAGACTGATTGTAAGTGCCGACCCTTCAAGCACAAGCCAGATGCCCTGCTTCGCAAGTCAGCGAACAGAAGGAGTAAAAATGTTATCCTTACGAGTAAACAAGATGTCAATGGATGTTTACTTCTGTTTTCGATAACAGTTTAATTTTTCAATGACTTATGCTTTTGGACATGTGTCAGAATATACCCGAGCACAATGTGCTTTTTCGAAAACTGTTCGATTGTTCAAACTGCCACTCTTAGCTCATACTTATTGTTTCTTTTTCTTCTTCTTCTTGATTATATTTTTTGTGTGAATAAGCGTAAATAAGTGCAAGAGTTTTGAAGTTTTGTATGAGAAACGAAATGATGATTCGTTAGAAAAATTACCCTTCCAGATTTTTCTCCTTTTTGATTTGATATTGATCCGCCGAAAGAAATTGATATAACTGAGCCAGACAGGTAATATACACATTAAATTTCCCCTTTGGTTACCCCACGTTGTAAACAACATGCGCTATGACGATGCGCGTACGGTTCGATGTTGTAAAGTGTAAATTCCGGTAAACAAGCATTTTTTAACTGTCAAATAAAAACTATTTACCAAAATAGAGTAATGATAAATATTCTCATCAGTATTTGAAACAAATATGACCTCGTCAAACCTTGATATTAATTACAAAAAGTGTCTTCAACAGACTACTCCTTTTCTCTTGTTTACATTCGTTAGGTACGAAAGCAAATACTTCATGTAGATCTACATTTGGAACACCTCGGGCGACTTCAGTAAGTCACCTCGGAAATAATATAGTAGCCGCCATGAACTATTTTGTAACACAAATTGTGTCTGCTTTATTGGAGACATTTCTTAAAGCCTCTACCTGTTCATGCTTTAAATCATTTTTTTTTCTTTTTTTCTAATCAATAAGACAAACACTGCTTGAATTCTGCCATGTTTGTTTATAATTTTATTAAAGCCGCGGCGAATTACCATTTGGTGTATTTATAAACTTACATACGAGGTATTTTCACGAAGTTGTCGGAAAAGGCCGAATTGTTACGATTGGTAGATCTAGATTGGTAGACGTCATTTTGCGGTGAAGGGGTACCCTAAAGGGAATCTTATTTCGACGTTTCATTTGAAACAGCAATGGTTTATTTCAAAATCGTCTAACTCGGCAGGGGAAGGGTAATAAAATTATTATTTGGATTTTTAAGTGATATATGTGGATATATTACCTGCCAAGATAAAATATCACCCTCGCCTAACGGCTCGGGTGATATAAAATCTTGGCAGGTAATTTATCCACATATATCACTCAAAAACCCAAATAAGATATAATGTAACTGTAGAAAGATTAATTAAATAAACGATGCTGTAATATTTTGAGAAACAATGGTTTTTAACAAATCCAAAAAGTGAACACAAAATCTAAAGTCGATTAATTTCGGCTTTTTAGATCTTGTGAACTATATATTGTTATAAAATGGCTTTATTCTATAATAAGATTATTTCGCCCACAAAAGCTTTTGACTGGGTTTTGTTCAGTTTACTGTTTGTACGATTGGCCGATTTCTGAGGTATAAACACGATCTGAACAATCTTCTAAAAGAATTGCTTCCAAGGAAAGACGTTTACATACACACGTTTTTTTTTTCTTAACCGTTCTTTTGGGTGCGATTCCCTCAAAGTCAGTTCATACAAAGGTTATAGCCTCTTACTATCAACAAAACACAAAAATCGACTTTTATGACTTGATTAATATTGCTTTGTGAAGGTAAAATGAATTCTGTAGATTTCTTTAGTCTCAATAAAACATTTTGTGACACAGGTGTGTTTGTTTTCTGAACAAATTAACAAACTGAAAATGAGTCTCCAACCTTAAAAAAACTAATCCCACGTTATTAGATATTTTCTTAGTATTTCATTGTTGTCAATGAACTTTTAAATGATAGGTGGGCGAATTAATCTTAATATAGAATAAAGCCACATTATAACAATAGATATTTCACAAGGTCGTGTGTTTTTTGTTTGTAGGTGCGTATCTAGTTAAATCTCAAGTAACATTAACTTTAATTTTATGTTTATTATTATTATTATTATTATTATTATTATTTTAATGATTATTTTATAGTTGAGGCCTTGCGTAAGACAAGAATAGCATTATTCAATACATTTCTGTACACAATAAACACCTTAATCACATTTTCTGTCCATTCCTTTTATCAACGAAGTTAATAATAAAAGATAAACACGATATTTTATCACAAATCTATACAAGATGAAATTGTATATAACATGTTCCACTTATATGAAATCATTGTTACACGAGACATATTTCTATTTTGAGAGTGTAAAAAGGAGGTAGAGCAAGATTTTGTTTTAAACATTGAACTGAAACTCGACATATTTTTGTCGTATCGTTTATTTGTTACTTTACTATTTCATGGTAGAATTTTGTAACTAGGAAAGAGTATTTAACAACAAAGCTAATTTGGATTTACACAATCACGAGCAAAGAGCATAAACTATAAACTTCAATAAGTTCTTTCATAAATGATAACAGGAATACACTTTGAATCAACCCTGAATGTTTTTACATAATTAAGATCACTCATATAAACAACCGTCTTTTTCACAGACGTCAATTTTCTTTAGTTATAAAAACATAATTTATTACGAGAGGTTTCTATGGCGACATAGCATGCAATATTAATATCGTGACATTCATTTTTCATCTGTCTCTTAGAAGATTCTTTTCAAGGAAGATAAAACTACGTATTTTGTATCAGACAATTTTCTGTCGAAAATATTGACTTTTGATTATATGTTGCTGGTATATTATCCATTTTGATAATTATGCATTGTAACCATTGTTATTTTCTCATATTATATAGAAATGTGAAATAAAAAAATATGGGCAAATGTGGCTTCTGCTCAAGCTATGAACCCTTACTCTAAATAGCATCCAAACCAATCTGGATAATATCCATTCTCACCTTTCTACTGATATTCCGTTTTATTATATGATTAAAAAAATCGTATGATATATTTATTCTATCATTTATAAAAAAGGATTTTCGAAATCACCGTCTTTTTCTTAAATTTTGGAAATGATTTTGCAAACTATTTTAAACAATGAGAACAAATAGAGACATTAGTTACCTTGTAAGTATGACAAACTGTGTATGCAATTTAGCAGACTTTCATTTATTTTTAAAGAGAGTTTAACTACATATTTTAGTTTCCAACGTAAATCAGTTGAGCAGTATTTCATGGTGTCATGCAATTCTATTAATGAAACATGCATATTTCATGATCATTGTCTCTGTCATGATTTTTTTTTATCAAGCATATCACATGCTCGTGTGGCACTGACGTAAATCAATGGAACCGCGCTTGCATGGCGTCTAAACGTGAAAGCGCTATAACAAGCAGAAATGGACTGTTTCGTTTAAATGTTGGTGCGTTGAGATTTTTAAGCTTCAAACAAGGACATCGGAGAGAACTGAAGACTTCAGATGCATATATGTATGTACAAATAAAATAGCCAATAATGTTTTAAGTAACTTTGTACATTTAACTTCATTTTCCTTTGGCTATTTCTAAAGGATTTATTTGACATATACAATGTACACAACTGCTGATCAGCCGACATTACTACTCGAAATGGCAATTCACTACGATTTTAACAATTTTGTAACCTTTTTATTCTTTATTATTTTGACAGAGCATATCGATATTATTTCAAAATAGCTTTAATTCTGTTTCAATTTTCTTAAATTACTCCAATGTTCACCTAGTAAATGGATGTAGAAATAATGTCCGTGAAGTTGGCAGCCTAGCAGCCTGAAGTTGGCAGCCTGGCAGCCTAGCAGCCTGGCAGCCTAGCAGCCTTAGGTTAGCGACGGATATTAGAAACAGAGAAATGGTCTGAAATGCATTATAATCACGTTCTAAAGACACTACAAGCTTATTGGATATGAAATGAAACTTAAACTTCACCTTATTTCTAGGCTGCTAGAATGGGAAAGTAGCAGCCTAGCAGCCTAGCAGCCTGGCAGCCTAAAGTAAGCGACGGATATTAGAAACAGAGAAATGGTCTGAAATTCATTATAATCACGTTCTAAGGACACTACAAGCTTATTGGATATGAAATGAAACTTAAACTTCACCTTATTTCTAGGCTGCTAGAATGGGAAAGTAGCAGCCTAGCAGCCTGGCAGCCTAGCAGCCTAGCAGCCTAAAGTTAGCGACGGATATTAGAAACAGAGAAATGGTCTGAAATGCATTATAATCACGTTCTAAGGACACTACAAACTTATTGGATATGAAATGCAACTTAAACTTAACCTTATTTCTAGGCTGCTGGAATGTGAAAGTAGCAGCCTAGCAGCCTGGCAGCCTGCTAGGCTGCCAACTTCAGGCTGCTAGGCTGCCAGGCTGCTAGGCTGCCAACTTCACGGACATGTAGAAATAGAGGTAGGTAGCTGAGGGTTGTTTCTACATTATAGTAAGTTTTCTTATTTACAGTCTTTTTTTGTTGAATTTTAAACGAAAACTTAACGTCATAATTTAACACATGAAACATAATATGCAATAATATGCAATGTGTTACTAGTGCTAAATATATATCATATAGTTTAGTATTCTTGCAAACTGTGGCGTTTCTATTAAACAAAATTTACACTTTAAATTTTCTTACCTCCATTATTTCTGCTACATTTTGTACTGACCGTGCTAATTTATATGAACAAATATGTAAACAAATTCTGAACAAAATCTGAATGGTCAATGAAAGAAGATTCTGACTGAGTGTAAAAATAAACAAAATACACAAAACCGGCTTAAAGAAACGGCTGTCTCTTTACTTTTTAGTACGTTTTCGAAAACCTTGACAAACTTGATGTCATGCATGTTTCAGTTGATTAAGTTTGGTTTTAGCAACATAAGATCATACGTAATTAAAAGAAACTCATGTCAGATAATGCAACTCCTTAATTTCGTACACAACAAATCCAGAGTGCTGTGTAACTTGTTTTGTTTTATTAATGCTATATAATGTTTGTGTTCAGTCGTGCATTTTGTACAAACGCCGATGGAAATCTTTTTTTTTTTCTTCTTTAAACAAAACTGACAACCATATGTTTTTGGCACATTCCTTTATAATTTGGAGATGGTAGAAAAATTCAAGCTTGGGATGATATTGTAAAGAAACATACTTCTATATTGGCATGTTAACAGAGGCAAATACACGGACTGCTTTGATTGTCAAGGAAGCGGATAATCTTTCAGTTATAGTATCACCTTTCTTGGTATTTATATGCTATAATTCAGTAAGTATGAATACACTAAAAAAAAAGAAAAGAAAAAGAAATGGAAATGTCTTAACGTAAATATAACGCACCCACTGATCTAAATATTTGCCGATAGTATTGAGCACTAAAGGTATCTAAAATTTGTCAGTCAAGCAGTTCTTGTCCATATAGCTATGAGACAATGTGCAGAGGGCAAAAACCAGGTCGCTACCCCCAAGGTCAAGGTCACACTTAAAGGTCATATATAAAAAAGTCCACATTTCATGTTCGCTCCATTAGTATTAAACTGTTTAAAGGTTTTTAAAATAACTTGGCAAAAATGATTGACATTATCAATCGATGTGCAGAGCGCAACAACCAGGTCGCTACCTCCAAGGTCAATGTCACACTTAAATGTCATATGTTAAAAAGTCCACATTTCGTGTCCGCTTCATAACTTTTACACTGCTTGAAAGTTTTTATAATAACTTGGCACAAATGAACGAGAAGATGTGCACAGAGCAACAATCAGATCGCTACACCAAGGACAAGGTCACACAAAGGGGTCAATTATAAAAAGTCCACATTTTGTTTCTTCTCCATAACTTATTGACTATTGTAATTTTCTATATTCTCAATATCTCATCAATTGAATAATTCACAATTTCATATTCATGATTTCATCATTTACAAATGTGAAGTCAAAATATAGTTGCCCATTTTCCATAGAAATCATTATCATATGTCATATTAGGAGGTCTAACCTTCTCTCTTCACACTTGTTATCCATTCCACTTTTTTCATGCGGCAGGGGATATAGCTGTTCTTCAGACTGCCTTGTTTTAAATTTGGATTATCTTCTCGGAATTTTATAAGTTTTTGTTAAACCAGTTTAACTTAGCCAGACCCAGCACAGTACCTTACATTTGAATTAGATAAAAGATGTAGGATCTATTAGAATAAGATACCATAGGACGCTTCATTGAGAAATTATTTCTAGACCACTCTTCACGAAATTATCTGAAAATGTTTCAAGGAACTCTCACTCATGCCGGTAATATAAATTACGTTGAAGAAAAACGCGTGTTTACTTCGTAGGGATTTCATAAACCCATCATGACAACAAATAGTTAAAAAAGATATGCATCTTTTATCTGCCTAATGTTCTTTTCACGCATGATATTAATGAGCTTCTGTCTATGTTGTTTTCTTTTAGCAAAGACCTGCACAACGTGTCTTCAACTTCACAAAAACAACGTATGAAGTTTCAAGAGTGTTAGAAGCAAATATCCTCCTATTAGTCTCATGGACATGTCGTTCGATAAGCCTGGGCAAATTCATATCGATACAGATGAAAGATATATTACAGAACCCTGAAAAAAGACCCACTTGATTTAAACCCTAGTGCTCCAGACGTGTTAAGTTAGATCTTTTATTACAGACACCGAACATAGGTAGCGTAATGTTGTCTATGGCCTTACGGTCAGATTTCTAAAAAGTGAAAAACGTTTATCAGAGAAAACCACAGTCAGGAAACAAACAGCCTCCCGACACAGACATAAATTAGAGAGAATAAGAAAGCATGAATTTATATATTGGTCAATTAAAACAAAAACAGACACCACAAACAATTAAAGAAAATAAGAACACGCGGGGCTACTGCCTTGGAACGGTCAGTGGCAAAACGTGTGCCACTAGGAGCTTTAACTAGGTTTTAGAGTGCACTAATCTCACACTTGTCCCAACAAGTTCTCATAAGAAATATCCTGAGAGAAGAGAAAATTTTGCATTACTCAAGAATTTAGAAAAGGAAGCCTCGAAACGAAAACAAATGATATACAAGGAATAAAAACTTGATCGTTGTTTACAGGACAACCGCGGAAATAACGGAGAAACATTTTCTCCTTTTTATATGCCCAAAGGAGGCATATTATGTTATGGTATTGGGTGTCCGTGGGTCCGTCCACCCGTTAGCAATTTGGTTTTCAGAGGATAACTTGAGTAACTCTTTGGCCTACAGTCTTTTAACTTCATATAATTTTTACCACATTGAGTGGATGATTTTTATTGATTTTGGAATCAGTAGCTCAAAGGTCAAGGTCACAGTTACCTTAACATTGAAAACCATTTCCACTATGTAACTTGACAATCATTTGTTACAGAGTCTTCAAACATTATATCGTGATTGCACACATTGAGTGGATGACCCCTATACATTTTGGAGTCAGTCAAGATCACGGCGACCTAAATGTTTAGAATTATTTACACTCTGTAACTCGACAACCATTTGTCATAGAGACTTTATATGATGGATTACATTGAGAAAATGACCCCCGTACATCTTAGGATCAGTAGGTCAGATGTCAAGGTCACAATGACCTAAACGCTGAAAAGCATTTCTGCTGTAGAACTTAGTAACTACTTCCCAAACAGAATTCAAACTTCTTAGGATGATTGCCATCGATTACATGACCCCTATACTGTTCGGGTTAAGGACATAAAAGGCCAAGGTGACAATCAACTAAACAATCAATATTTCTGCACTATAACTTGATAACCATGCATCACAGCATGAACATCATAGCTTCTGAAAGACTGACATTTATACAAATAATAAAAAATAATTTAAAGCAAATCATTTAATTCCAAAGCCTAAGGTTTCCTCCCTTATATCACAAATGCATCATACAAGAACACCCTCCGGGCATATAATGCTCCACTCAGCGGTGCTCTTGTTTGTGTTTTCCTTCTTATTGATGTGCATAAAATGGTTGATATACTTTTGTATTGCAGCATTTTGATTTGTGCATCATGTTTCGTTTTAACCGTGTTTGTACATCTGTAATATACTGAAATCCATCCATCCATCCATTTATCATCTACAGCGTGTACAATTTCTAGAGCATTCCTAACAACTAGTTCGGTGGCATGAACAAAGTCACACCGGCAGTTAATTCTGTTAAGATACTCATTCATTTCATCTAAAAACATTAAAGACGCGATTTAAAGGAGGGATTGTCAAGAAACGCGAGTTAGGGTGGGGCTCTCAAGCAATTTTTTTTTTCATGACTGGCATATTTCATTTCTCTCCTACAAGATTATTTATATCATGCAACACCCTACTGAACAGCTGTCATAGAATCTGATAGTTTTCTCCATTGGTAACGCAACCTTCGTGTGTCTTTGGAAAATAAACAAATCTAAATGTGGAAATGTTTTTGTTGTTGTTGTTTTCATAGCTTCATTATTGACAAAGCTAATATGATGCCGATGTCAAAGCTTGATAAATGATATAAAAATGTACCATTCAACGCATGCATTGACCTGATGAATCTTTAGTAATATTTGTAGGTAGTCACCAAACGGTTTGTATGAACCAACAATAAGTTTGATGCATATATCAGAAAACAACAGAATCATTTAATTTCGCTGGCACGAAAGTTCGCGCAAAAGCCGAAAATGACTATTTCGCGCGGACGTAATTTCGCGCAATTTCATTTTTTGTCGAATAAAAGTTGTCAGATACACTGTCAATGTTCTAATCAGTCTTGGCCACCCTTTCTACAGTTTCTTCTGTTTATTTGATTGACCGAGCTGGTCATGTGTCAAAAATAACACCCTTTGTTCGTCAATTATCATATCGTTGTTTATTCCGTTCTGCTAAGTTGCTCGTGTCATTTGCTCAACAATTAACGGACGTAATTGACCGCTGTTTGTCTCGATTACACATTGCCAGTTATACAAAGTGTCACTTAATTTAAGTTATTTGACAAAGTAAATAAAAGTTTAAATTTTACACGTGTTTTTCCCTTTGTAAAAATGAACGCTGAAACACTTTTAGATGACAACGACATTTATTAAAATGCCCGATCGACCTGCATATAAAGACACACTTCTACTGTGATTTATTTACAGTTGGATTCATGTTCCAACGAAAAACTATTCACTTAAATTCTGCGTTATTTATTAAAAGTTGGTTTGACTCAACCAACTGCCTTGAGACATCGACATGGGCTAAGTAATGTATCAAGTGTATAATATTCGTATAGTAAGCATATTCGGATACGTACTTGGAAGAGTATTTTATGGCACAGTTTAGCGTAGGGTTTAAATTCGCGCATTCGCCCGAGCGCGAAATACGCGAAAATTAACCCTAAGCGAAATAAAATGATACCACAGTAATAGATTGTATCTGTAGAGAAGAGCCATGTTGCTGTTAAATTATCCTGTCTATCTGTTGGGTAGGATGGTTTACAGTAGTAATATATATGCATATGCGCTTACAATAACACATAGTAGGTGTTAGACCTAAACTAATTTTTTTATTACACTAACAAAATAAAGCTTTTTAAGACACGTACTAATTTATGACAAATATAGACAATATAAGACATTTTTACCAAGGTCTTCGCAAGATGTGACATGGTTTTACTTCATAGCGAACCAAATGTGACGGGTCAATAAGTCAAGATTCTAACAAAAGTGTAGTGTATAATCGACTTAAGAATGCTGTCAAAATAAGAACAGAAAATTTTAAGAAATATCAAAATGCAGTTGCATACATATTTACCCCATCCACTTGATGGTATCAAAGTAAACCTTAAAATATATCTTGGGGGCCTCAAAAAGATATAATAATTAATTTCATTTATATACGAATCTGAACAAATAGGCAGAATATCATAGATTTAAAATGTAGCTTTGGAGACATCTATAACTACTGAACTCACTGATATCCAATTTTCATTTATCATAAACCTTTGAAATAACTGAAATAGAGTCGTACTATAAAGGCCACTTTTATTATCCCAAATGGCATTAAAATCAACAATATGAAAGATTTAGAACAAATAATGTCCGTTATTAAGACCAATTCGTAATTCAGACCACACTTTGTCTAATCTTATTAGATGATTTTGCTGTGCGAAGGAAATTCAATTCCATTCCAATAACACTTCATATTTTTTTTAATAAAAAAAATACAGACAGCAACAAAACACTAAAGAAAAAAGATTAGTTCGAGAAGGATTTGAACATTCAATGAAAATGTTTAAACCCTACATAAATTTCAATGAAATGAACTTTTTGATTTTAGTTTATTCCCGACGGCATTCCCTTCGCCATCATGTTTCCCTGTTCTTTAATTCACCGAATGTTACCAATTGATTTTTAATTAATGCAAGTTAAAAAGAAACTAAAAAACAAATATGCTGAAATACAATATCTTTATTTATTTCCATTGTGTACAACTAGTTCATATTACACAAGTTCCTGTCTTTACAAGATGTCAAACGCAATGGCAAAATTAATTAATTTTGTATTACCAATTCATATCATCATACAGAACATGCAAATTTTACATACTTCTGTTCGGTGAGTTAGTGAAGACAGCCGTGCACTGTGCTTCAATTTATTTTGACGTCTGTTCAGAGGGCATAAGGGAACCATCATAGAAATCAAGCATAAGAAAACATACTGTTTTTGTCGACAATGACTGTTTACATCGACGACTGTCTTGCATATTGTACTGAATGATTGTTCTGTTTTATGTTCGTCTTTTGCAGATGCGTAAATCTGGCCACATGTGTTGCATCTGGAAGTAGTGTCGATAATAACACCCATTCTTTAATAGCAATCAAAGATATTTAGCAGTAGAAAAAGAGAAAACCCTTGGCTCCAGACAGATTTAACTGATTTTTAGAAAAACCTTGGCTCCAGACAGATTTAACTGATTTTTAGAAAAACCTTGGCTCCGGACAGATTTAACTGATTTTTAGACATAACGTCAAGTATAAGATGCATGATCTGCAGTTTGACTTTTGTTTAGAAGAAACAAATTGAACAGTGTTTCATATTGAAAAGATGCGATAAATTTGCGAGTCAGGAAAATTGTACATTGACGCATTCCTAAAATGCCAGTTTTAATCTATAATAAACGTCGACATAGTTCCAAATGCTTAAATTCTTAAGTATTTGCAAATTAAAAGTGCAACGGACAAGAAAAGTAAAGAGGCAGATGTGCAGAACATTTGTGTCGATTTAGTTTCTATTTTATTATGAAGACATTGACAAAATAGAAATTTCTTTTCTTTTCTACCTTTCAAGCATTTAAAATAGTCTTGAAAAGTTAAATCAAAATCAAAGTTGCACTTCTATTGTCGTGTGGTAATATTCGACTGGCTAATGGAATGTTCATTTGAAATCGACGTTACGATCGAATTTTATACGCCCGTCGAATGACGGTTGAATTATGAGAAATCACTTAATGGGCGACGTCCAAACTTTGTCCGGACCATAACTATGTTGCAAATATGTTGACTGACTTCAAACTTGTTCTGCAACTTTCCTGCAATGAGTAGAAGTGTAGTGCACATGAACCATAACTCTTGCTGGTCCTATTTTGAATTTCCTCACATCTTTAACATTTTTTGTCCAGTGCATAACTTTAAAACTATGAAGTGAATTGATATGAAATTTAAGATATGATAGCTGACGACGAGGAAACGTGCATTGCTCAACTGCTCAGGTAGCATAAATCTACCATATCCATTTTTTGAGTAATCTGGCCTTCTTTAGTTTTTTGATGATTTTTTTTCGGAGCATAACTTGAATAACTTGATCACTTTGAAAGGAATTGTCTTAAAACTTAAGATAAAAATAGATGGTAAGAAGTAACAGTGCACTGCACAAGAACCAAAACCGTTCTTGGTCTCATTTTTAATTATCTCCTCTCTTGAAAACACATTGACTGGAGTATTATTAAAACAAGAGGGCCATGATGGCCCTATATCGCCTCCCTGAATATGACTGCTTTTAACAAAGATGCTATGGACCTGGTTAATTGACCACAGATGACCCATATTCGAACTTGACCTAGAAATTATTGAAACAATCTTTCTGACAAATTTCAAGGTTATTTGGACTGAAAGTGTAGCCTCTAGAGTGTTAACAAGGTTTTTCTATATTTAGGCTCTGTGACCTAGTTTTTGACACCAGATGATCCATATCCAAACCTGGGCTAGAAATCATCAAAACAACTTCTCTGACAAATTTCCAGGACATTTGGACTGAAAATGTAGCCTCTAGAGTGTTTACTAAGTTTTTCGATATTTAGGCTCTGTGACCTAGTTTTTTTTTTAATCCAGATGACCCAGATTCAAAGTTGAGCTGGAAATCATAGAAGCAACCTTTCTGACATATTTTCAGGTTATTTGGAATTAAAACCTTAACTCTAGAGTGTTAACAAGGTTTTTCCATATTTGGGTTCTGTAACCTAGTTTTTGACCAAAGATGACCCATATTAGTACTTGAGCTAGAAATCATCAAAACAACCTGTCTGACAAATTTCCAGGATATTTGGACTGAAAATGTAACCTCTGGAGTGTTAAAATGGTTTTAACATTTTAGGGCTCGGTGACCTAGTTTTTGATCCCAGATGACCCATATCCTAATCTGGGCTAGAAATCATTAAAACAACCTTTCTGACAAATTTCAAGGACATTTGGACGGAAAAGTAACCTCTAGAGCATTAACAAGGATTTTCTACTTTTTGGCCCTGTGTCCTAGTTTTTGACCCCAGATAACCCATATTCAAAACTGAGCTAAAAATCATTAAAACAATCTTTCTGACAAATTTCAAGGTTATTTGAACTGAAAATGTTACCTCAATGCGTGTTAACAAGGTTTTTCCATGTTTAGGGTCTATGACCTAGTTTTTGACCCAGATGACCTTTATTCGAATCTGAGCTAAAAATCATTAAAACATCCTTTATGACAAATTTCGAGAATATTTGGACTGAAAAGTAGCTTGTAGAATGTTAACAAGTTTTTTTTCTATTTTTGGGCTCTGTGACCTAGTTTTTGATTTCAGATCACCCATATTCAAATTTAACCTAGAAATCATTGAAACAACCTTTCTGACAGATTCAAGGTTATTATGACTGAAAATGTTACCTCTAGAGTGTTAACAAGGTTTTTCCATATTTGTGCTCTGTGACCTAGTTTTTGACCCCAGATGACCCAATTTTGAACTTGAGCTAAAAATCATCAAAACAACCTTTCTGACAAATTTCTGGGATGTTTTGACTGAAAATGTAACCTCTAGAGTGTTAACAAGGTTTTTCTATTTTTGGGCTCTGTGACCTAGTTTTTGAACCCAGATGACCCATATTCGAACTTGAGCTAGAAATCATAGAAACAACCTGTTTGACAAATTTCCAGATTATTTGGACTGAAAAGGTTACTTCTTCTTCTACAAGAAGATTTTCAAAGTTTTCACTATATAAGCCTATGTAAAACCAATGACCCCGGGTTGGAGCCAAATTTAACCCCAGGGGTTTAATTTGAACAAACTTGGTAGAGGTCCACTAGACAATGCTACATACCAAATCTTAAGGCTCAGGGCCTTTTGGTTTCAGACAAGAAGATTTTTGAAGTTTTTCCTATATAAGCCTATGTAAAACCAATGACCCCAGGGTGGGGCCAAATTTAACCCCAGAGGTATAATTTGAACAAACTTGGTAGAGGTCTACTAGACAATGCTACATACCAAATATCTAAGCTCTTTGCCTTATGGTTTCTGACGAGAAGATTTTTAAAGTTTTTCCTATATAACTCTATGTAAAACAAGTTACCCCTGGGGCGGGGCCATTTTTGACCCAGAGGCCATGATTTGAACAAACTTGGTAGAGGTCCACTAGACAATGCTGCACACCAAATATCTTAGCTCTATGCCTTACGGTTTCTGACAAGAAGATTTTTAAAAATTTTCCTATATAACACTATGTAAAACAAGTTAACCCTGGGGCGGGGCCATTTTTGAACCCAGAATCATAATTTGAACAAACTTGGTAGAGGTCCACTAGATGATGCTTTATACCAAATATCAAAGCTCCAGGCCTTGTGGTTTCTGACAAGAAGATTTTTAAAGATCCAACTTTTAAAATCTGTTTTTAGCTCCTGTGACCCAGAAATGCAATGAACCGGAACCATTTGAACAAACTTGGTAAAGCTTCATGCAAGGAACATTCTAGGCAAGTTTCATGAAATTTTGCCCAGTGGTTTCAGAGGAGATGTTGTTTGAATGAATTGTGGACGACGGACGGACGGACGCCGGACAATCAAGGATCCTAAAAGCTCACATGAGCATGCTCAGGTGAGCTAAAAACTATGAAGTGAATTGATGGGAAACTTAAAACTTAGATAACAACAAGGAAATGTGCAGTGCTCAAGAAGCTTAACTCTACCTTTTCAAGATTTTTTGTAATCTCCCCTTTTTAAATTTTGTCCGGAACATAACTTGAAACTGTGAAATAGATTGTCTTGAATCTTAAGCCAAAGATAGATGTTAATGTCCGTCGTCCGTCTACACTTAGTTTGTTAACACTCTAGTGGTCACAATTTTACCTCAGTTGTCATGAAACTTGGTCAGGACGTTTCTCTCAGTAATTACTTGAACGATTTTGACTATGGGTATATTCATCTGGGATGAAACACAATGTCACATGGCCCAAAAATAGAAAAATCTTGTTTACAATCTAGAGGCTACTTTTTCAGTCCCAATATCCTGGAAATTTGTCAAACAGGTTGTTTAGATGATTTCTAGCCGAAGTTTGAATATGGGTTATCTGGAGTCAAAAACTAGGTCACAGAGCCCAAATATGGAAACACCTTTTTAACATTCAAGAGGTAACACGTTCAGCCCCAATATCCTGGAAATTAGTCAGAAAGGTTGCTTTGGTTATTTCTAGGTCAGGTGTGAACATGGGTTATATGGAGTCAAAAACTAGGTCACAGAAAGCAAATATGGAAAAACCTTAGTAACATTCTAGAGGTTAAATTTTCAGTCCAAATAACATTGAGATTTGTTAGACAGGTTGTTTCAATGATTTTAGCTGAAGTTTGAATATGGGTCATATGGGTCAAAAACTAGGTCACAGAGCCCAAATATGGAAAAACCTTTTTAACATTCTAGAGGTAACATTTTCAGACCAAATACCCTTGAATTTTTATCAGAAAAATTTCTTTGGTGATTTCTAGGTCAAGTTCGAATATGGGTCATCCGAGTCAAAAACTAGGTCACAGAGCCCAAATATGGAAAGACGTTATTAACACTCTAGATGCTACATTTTCAGTCCAAATATCCTGGAAATTTGTCAGAAAGGTTGTTTCGATGATTTCTAGGTCAAGTTCGAATATGGGTCATCTGGGGCCAATTAACCAGGTACGTAACAACTTTATTAAAGACAGTCATACTCGGGTGAGCGATATAAGGCCATCATGGCTCTCTTGTTTTATTATCTCCCTTCTGATTTTTTGACAAGAGCATAACTTTATAAAGCGAATTTATGAGAAACCTAAAAAACCCAGATCGATTACGACAAGGAATAGTGCCTTACCTAAGAAGCAGAACTTAACTTATTATGTTGTTTTTTAGTTATTTCCTCTTTACTAATTTAATAATGTTTTTTTTGTGCCTGGATCATAACTTGAAAACTATGATAGACGTATGACGTATTCAGGTTTTCTTTTAACAGGTTAAAATTGTTTTCTTATAACGAAAATAGTAATATGTTTGCCACTAAAAAGTCCCAGTCAAATGTTAATTATCATGCAGATTGTTTTGTCTTCTCTAAGTACGCGTGTAGGCTGATAGACTAATTGCACGAATCAGAATTTTAACCAGAGGAAGAAAACAAAGTGAAGGGCATAATCTCCATGTTGCTGTCTTTATCAGAAACACGGTTTTTTTTCATTGACCTAGCTGGTATACTTTTTATACGCCTGTCAAAGACGAGACATATTATGGGAAAACACTTGGCGGACGGACGGGCGGGCGGCACCTGGACTTTGTCCGTATCATATCTCTGTTGCTAGTTAGTTGATTGACTTCAAACTTTTAACGGAACTTTCTTGCAATGAGTAAAAGTGGAATGAACAAGAACTATAACTCTTGCTGGTCCTATTTTTAAATTAACTCCCCTATTGAAAAATTCTTGTCCGGAGCATAACTTTAAAACTATGAAGTGAATTGACTTGAAACTTAAAATATAGATAGCTGGTTACAAGTAAAAATGCACTGCCCAAGAAGCATAACTTTTTTTTGAGTTTTAAATTATCTACGTTGTTTTGGTTGAGTATAGTTTGTTCATTATGACTTGAAATTTGAAATAAAGATATGTGGTGAGAAATAGAACTGCATTGTGCAGGGAATATATTTCTGTCAGGTTGCAATTTTGAATTATATTCCCTCATAAGACATTTTTGGTATATAGATATTCTATATTTTATGGTATATTGAAAAGAGTCTTGCAGTGTCGTTTCGAATCAGAGTTTTAAAAATATTCTTGCTGCATTTAATGATTTCCAAATATCTGTGCAGTGCCATGTGAAATGTCTGGCGCCTAGACTGACCAGCGTATATTGCATCTGTTCTGCGATGCTTTTTTCCTGTTGTCTACGTAAGTGAAAATGTTGATTGACACTAAATAATGCAATAAAATTTATTAAACACGCAGCATTACATACTGTTGTATATCTACTGCCTTTAGCAATTTTAGTCCATATCTGTATTCTTTTGCTGTAAAGCTTAGCCCAGGTCCAGATTCTCCTTCTGATGACAGCTGGCCTCCTATCAGTACATTGTTTTAAAATAAAGTTAAGACAGGAAGTGAACATCAAAATACATACAATTTCGGAGTTATTTATCATACTACAAACAGTAAAATGAGTCATTTTTACACTTGCATGCACATTATTTTTCTATTGGAAAACTTCACGAGAAAAAGGCTCCTAACATGTTAAGTCATATAATGTTATCGTTCTGGACTCATTTGATGCAAAGAGCTTTTGAGCTTTTAGAGGCTATGATTGACGTCATAGTCAATACGTTGATAAGACACGTAGATACATAGAGAATAATGCTGGAGACATTCTTCACGAAATATGCAAACAACATTATTAGAGTTGCATGATACATGATCGTTCTACAGTTTTCCTTGATATGCCAGGAATTGACATTATGTCGTAAAAGAACTCAAACTTAGGATTGACTTGCTTCTCTAAAACACGGAATTCTCTTAAAATTATTTGAAGTCCTTGATAGTCACTATTTATTATACTGTAATGTACTTTGAGGTTTCTATTTATTTCATCGTATTGAGACATTCAAATTTAGAGAATGAAGCAGGAACTATGAAGTCTTGTAATTAGTGAAACTACAAAAATTATCCCACTTGTAAAATATATTTGGATATTATTATTTGTTTTATTTAAACAGCGTATTTATTAATCATCTGTCAGTACCACGACATCACTATGAAGCCTGAGCAAAAGCATTAAATTTTCCCGTAATATAAGTCTTATCAAATTTATTTCTCGCAGTATAAATCTTACCTTAGATATGTCCGTAAGTAAAAGTCTTATTAAAGTTATTTTCCTCAGTTAAAGATAAATACTTATATTCTAAATGCCGCCCAAAACTGTAATATATCAGTTTTAAAACAAATGAAAAGGTACATGAATTTGTCATTTCCAAGTTGCATAAGCTTTTAAATTGAAATCCTTACAGTGTTTTATTCTTCGTGTATGTCTTAACATTCTAGAATTATTTGATTTTGAATTTGAATAAGACTGAACTTGTTTTTCCTCAACAATGTGTTTGTTATTTTTGTAACATTTCTTTCTTAAGACATTTTTAAATAATGGAATTTTTAATCAATGCGTTATTCAGTTTATAAAGTGTAACGTTTTCTAATTAAAAAATCCGATTTCAAAATTGTCTGTTGTGCCTTCGTGAATTATGAGTATAGATAATTTTCTGAGATCAGAACAAGTAGAAAAATAAATGTCTGATGTACTACATTTCTTTAGTTATAATTTTCAATTATAAGAACAAAGATGAACCTTAAAGCTATAGATTAAAAGACTGAGGTCAACGGCATTAGTATAAGAAGTCGTATAAATACGTGTGCTTAAAGCAGCTTTGTCATGGAATGATCGCCCTTTAAATATCATCGAATAACAAAAGAAGAAATACGTTATTGTTTTGAAACAAAATCTCTATTTGCTCGCATGACAAAAGCCATTCAAAGGCTACAAAGACATCCATGGTCGTCATCAACAAATGTGAAATGGATTAAGTTTGATTTGTGCTTTATAAATTCTCTCAAAACATCATTTTCAGTATTTCAAATAGCACTTTAAAGAAACCAACTGTCGCCTCTCGTCTGTTGTCAACTTGACAAGATTTGCGTTTAACTATCAAAATTGCATCAAACTTAATGGACATGCTACGTCAAGTTGAAAACTAGGTCACATGATTTAGTTCACATAATTTTCGAACTACATCAAGGTGTTTAAGAGATACGGAGCGGACATGACACGGGGAAAGGACGCATGTATCTCCCTCTACATGTACAATAAAAACGCATCAGGGGCTGTTCTCGCTAAACATCTTATTAATTAAGCTTTTCTTAGCGAAGTTTGATTTAAGTCGAAATTTTGCCAGCCAGTTTGGGGGCATTATTACTTTTGACAAAAAATGTGAAATTTTAAACAATGTTCAATATACTACAACGAAAAAGAAACGAAATTGGATGTTTAAATTGTTTCATTTTTTTGTTCTTTAAGAAAAACAATTTTACTAAAATGCTTCATGAATACAAGCCAAGCTCTTTTTTAAACATGCTTAAAACTTAGCCTCACTGTCTTGCTTAAAAAGTCCAACTTTTCTAAAGAAGCATTTATGGGTTTTCTTTTTTTCTTTTTATTTTCGCAAACCAGAGAAATAAGATAAAACACTTTTATTCTTCTAGAGATTATTGTGCAATAACGTTCTCCTACGCGGTTATGTCTTTGGTCGAAAGAGCAAAAAATCTTACATTTCCATTCAATTTCCGTGTCTTCAGCTATTCTTTGCAATAATAACAAATGAAAATATGAATTTGCTTGACAGCTAAATCAATTTTGAATTTAAAAGCACCATGCAGACAGAAAAAAAACTACTGTATTTGTTTTTGTTAAAAAAACACATTTTTTTATATTTGTAGAAAAAGAGATACCTAAGGAAATATCCAAATGACAATAATGGCATGCTATTTTACTTAATCCAACGCAAAAACAATATCTCGGACAACACGGCTACTAAATGCGTACCTCAGCTGCCATTGATGCTACTGATCAAATATGGTGAATATTCAAGTGGCCAAGGTTCGTCAAAAAAACAACGATTTTCAGGTAGATGACGTTTTCCTTTCATGATCATTAGAAGTAAGTGTAGCCACCAAAAATCAAAGAACACAGTTCGACCCTTTTCTTTGTATCAGGGCGAGTGCGCCAAATATTTTCCCTTCAAGTGATGTCCTAGTTTCTCTTCAATACCGTCCGGGTTAATAATACTTGAGACCCGTATAAAGTCTTCTCTGACTGTAAAACAGACCGCTGATTTTAAAACACAAACGGCAATCAAGTCTGGTACCCGTCCCACTTTATGTGATTTGACAGAGTTGTTTGGAAGGAAAAAAGGGAAGGCTTTTATAAATAGGGGGTGGGGGGGGGGGGAACAAGTCATATGGCAATATAGCATAAGACAATTTATGCTATAATTTTTAAATACTAAATCTTTCAAGAAAAAATGGATATAAAGAAAGCCAGAAGGTGGAGCAATATCCAGATGAACTGGTTAAGAGAAGACGACTGAAAAAAATGAAATGCGTTTAAAATCTCTAATTACGTTCCCCCTTGAAAGGAGCCAGGTCATATGGGTTTGCTCACGTAGGGCGGTCTGTAGGTTAATCAAACGGTAAGAAGATTGGATGACATAACTCGGGATTCTAAATTAATACAAGGCGGTTGGGCTTGATAAACAGACACACTTCATTGCTTATGTTAGTTGAAGAGTTTCAACGTTGTATTTTGTCTGATATTAAATATTTCTGAGATGAAAACAAGAAGAAACTGTAAATGATGCTGCCCGTTTAGCTGATGATTATTCTTTAACTCACACAGTCTCATTTATAAACAAAGGGAACCCACGCCCTTACACTTTCATTCAAAATTCAATTCTTGTAATACATCTGGCTCATCAAGTCAGAAAATTAATTCTAAACCAACGTCATCTGATGAACCTAAAGGTCATAGTCCCTTATCTCGTTCTACATGTACTTATTTTAAGAAACCTGGACACCTTATTTCTCAATGCTTTATTCTAAAAAGGAAACATCCACAAGGTGATGGGGCCAAACCCACAGGTCTTAGCTGGATATAAGGTTGTGGTTGATCCACTTGTGACTGACACACCAATTGTGGATCAGACACCTGACTCAATTGAACAGGAAATTCCTGATCTTTATCCTTCATGTGCAGTTGCTCGATCTTTTATCAATTATGTGTGCTTCTAAACGCTTCCCTGAGGTAAGCCCTTTAAGAATTATCAAATCCAAAACTTTTTTAAGGCTCTTGTGAAATTGTTCACATTTCTTGGTTTACCTAAGTCAGTACAGTCTGACCAAGGATCAAATTTTATGTCTGGTATTTTCCAACAGGTCAAGCATGAGCTCAGAATAAAGCAATACAAGTCTTCAGCTTATCATCCCGAAAGTCAAGGTGCTTTAGAACGATTTCATTAAAGGCTTGAAAAATGATCAGGTCATATTGTTTTGACGCTTAAAAAGATTGGGATGTAAGAATTCATTTACTATTATTTGCTGTCAGAGAATCCGTTCAAGAATGTCTTGGATTCAGTCCTTTTGAGTTAGTATTTGTTCACACTGTCAGAGGACCTTTAAAACCTCTTATAGAGTAATTCCTTTCTGAAGATGATGTTTCATTGAATATATTCCAGTATGTTTCTGACTTTAGAAATGAAATAAGTTGTCAAACGCCTATGAAACAGCTAGGTCAAATCTTTAATTAGCACAATGTAAAATGAAAGCTAAATATGATATTAATAATGAGGAAAGAAGTTATATACATGGCGATAACGTTCTTGCTCTTTTGCCTATATCTGGTAGGCCTTTACAAGCCAGATATTTTGCTGATGGAATCGATAAAAATGGAAAAGCAAAATTTGCAACAAAGTTTGATCTTCTAAAAGGATTTTGGCAAGTTCCACTTACTGACAGAGCTAAAGAGATCTCAGCCTTTGTAACACCAGATGGATTATATCAATAGTATAAAGACATGCCATTTGGAATGAAAAACTCGCCAGCGACATTTCAGCGGCTTGTCAACCAGGTTATTTCAGGTCTTCATGGATGTTACGCGTACATTAATGATGTTATCATCTACGCAGACGATGGAATAAACATCTTCAGATTATTGGATCTTTCTTCGATAGTCTAACCTCTGCCAAGTTATCTGTAAATCTGGTTAAAAGTGAATTTTGTCATGCAGTTTTAACATTTTTAAGTTAATCTTGTGGGACAGGGTCAAGAAAAACCAATAGAAGCTAAGTCAAAGCTATCTCTGAATTTCCCGTGCCTACTTGTAAAAGGCAGTTGATGAGATTTCTTGGTATGGCTGGGTAATGTTTGTAATAACTTTTCAGTTCTTGCAGAACCTTAAACAAATTTACTTAAAAAAGAAATAAATTCAAGTTGCATTTGAAAAACTTAAAGCCATACTTAAGAGTGCATAAATTCTCTTGGGACCAGATTTTAACAAATATTTTAAGCTAGCTGTAGATGCTAGAGAGGTTGGTTCAGTGAGTGTATTAATACAAGAAGGCAAGAATGGAGTAGATCATCCTGTGTGTTAGTTTTCTAAAAAGTTTGATGAATATCAGAAAAATTACTCTACTATAGAGAAAGAGTGTCTTGCTCTTATTCTTGCTACTCAGCTTTTTGAAGTTTATCTTACTTCCTCACAGTTGCCCATTATTGTCTTCAGTGATCATAATCCCCTTACTTTCTTACATAAACTTAAAAATAAAAATCAAAGGGCAAAGATAGTTTGATTCCGGATGCACTCTCACGCATTTGAAAGGTATTCATGTATGTTTAGTATTGTGTACAGCAGGAAATTGCACGCTATTTGTTTTGTTAAACTTTGATACTTGTTAATGAATTGCTATACATATTTTCTTGTTTAATGTTTCTTTTTTTTTTCTTTTTGATATCATTGTTACCGTAAATTTTGTGTTAAAGAAATATTCATGTTATTCATATTTCTTTCTTTGAAGGGAGGGGGGGGGGGGGGGGGGGGGGGTTTATGTATATGTATAACAATTCGCTATAAATAGCGTGTTTACAGTTCTATATTTAGAACTTATCAATATAACCTAGTTGTTGTATCTGTGTTTTGGAAATTACTTGAATATGCTATTAACGTCTTATTGTGGCTATATTTAGAACACTGAAGATGTATCTTTAATACTGTAGAATTTTCTGGATTCTATTTGTTCTGGTATTTTCTTTATGTGTATTAAATTCAGAGAATTTCTTCAAACGTGGAAAATACTCAAACAGTGTCTAAGACATTTTACTATTACCAGGATCAGACAGAATTATTAATTTAATTTATTTAACACTAACTCCAGATTCAGTAAAAAAAACATTTTTTTTGTAACTTTGTGTAACTGTACTTTAATTATTTTGTATTTTGTTTTAAGAATAAATTCGTGTTATTGTTATTGAAAAAGTCTGTTAGTGGTTATTCTTTCAGTTACACTTTTGGTTTGGACCGTAACACCCTGTTGTCAGATATTCTTGAAACTGTATAAGATCTCAAAAGCGTACTGTAGAAATATTCACAATGAATCAGCTTCAAATATTCTGCTTTGCTTATTTTCAGTGTTCTTGTCTTATTGTTGATATTTAGATACTATTATAAAAACAAATGAAAATCCCTTAAGTAATGACCCAAATAAAAATTTGGATATACCTTACAAAACCTGTGTATAATTAACGCAGCCCTTAGTTATCATTTAATATGGGATAGTCTAGAAAAATAAAAACGGCCGCTTCGAATGCCATTAAGGTAATAGTTAAACGAAAAATGCACAACACCTGTTTTTCTCCCAGCTACAATTAAGCTGCAAATTTCGCAATTACTCATTTATTGTTCAGCTTCATCGGACACTACTTTCCATGTTCTGCTCGTAGCATTATTTGATCAATTTCGTTTTAGAAAGATTGTTAAAATCAACCGCATTCCTTCTAGATGCCATGCAGGTGGTCTGTTTTACATATCAGCAACATGAGGCATATATGAAGACTAAAACCATTCCGAAAAGTAAATAAGACACTCGCCGACGTAAACAAACTTCGTTTCAATAACACCACTGGTTGGCTTTGATAATTCCCGTATGCCTGCTTAACAGGTTTCAACATGAACTTGGATGCAATGTGCAACGACGGTGTGAAACACTGATTGCCAGAAACACTTCTATTACCTCAAGCTATCGTATGGAATTTATTAATTGTATGGAAACAGGTTTTTATTTGTTATAAAAAGGCGTTCTGGCACTTAGAGAGTATGAACAAGTATTACAACTTGTCTTAATTGTTTAGATAAGAATACATTTTAACAAATGTGTGACCCATATAACAACTCCTTTCTTTAGAAAGAAAATACCGACTTCGTGTCCCTGTGGAATGATACACGAGCATTTTACTTTATAAAACTCGACATGATTGTGTATTTCATAATTTTGTATAGACGTTCTATACGTTTCAATATTTGTTTCATATATTTTAATGCACTATTGAGAATGTAAAACTACCTATTTCCTTTAAAGAACCTCCAATTACAACCTTCCCGAAATCGATCTTGGCTTAATATACAACAGGGCGATGTCATCCGAAGTTCCCTTTGTTTTTAAATGTATGAAATGGCCATTCCACAGTTTTCTTGTGAACCGATGACATGAAAAAATATCTCCTTTATTCCTTTGCCTGATACTACACCGTGTTTCGATTCAGTTAAAACTGCATACATACTGCATTTGTATAGATGTCTACAATATGCAAGGTGTTCCTATAAAAAGCTTTATTGTTTAATAAAACAAGTAAACATCATCCTGAAAATGCGATAAACTTGTTTTTATAAAGGCAATTAATAGACCACATTGTCGTAGCTTTTCTTACGAACAAGAAAGTCCGTAACAGAAAGATGCATCGCATTTTAGAATACACAACCCACAGCGGGATTCTAACTCAGATCTTAGCGCATCGAAATCCAACACTCTAACCACTGAACCATAGACTCGATTCCCTGTCGCAATTGTAAGGTTGTAAGGTATGTACTAGACCGTAACACATCCCCTCTTGAGAAATTCATCGTTTATGATGACAAATGGTGTTGTGTATTTTTAGATAAAAAAGCAGACAGAAGTCTTAAAAGACTCTTTTTTTGTTAAATGTTCACAACTAAATTAAGGAGAGGTCATCCCGGATGAGCCTCCATCTTACGAACAAGAACATCCGTAACAGAAAGATGTAATGCATCTTAGAATACACAAACCAGAGCGGAATTCGAACTCCGATCTTAGCGCATCGAAGACCAACATTCTAACCACCGAGCCGAAGAATCGATTCCCTGGCGCAGTTGTCAGAGGTTGTATTTATACAATTATAGGAAGGTATGCACTAGACCTTGAAACTATATGAAGAAGACATTTCGTATGCTCATTGATAAATGTTAACATAAGTACTCTATTCTGGTTTTCTTTCAGTGTATAAATGATTCAAATCAAGCAACCATGGCATGTCATTGCCACTCAACTGTGTCCTTCCCTATCGCTTAACAGTGGATTTGTTTGCATTTCTGTTTTATGTAAATCAGACGCTTCTATACTATTGGTTATTATATCTATTGTATTTCGTAGTTAAAAAGATTCTTCTATTATGACTATGAATGATTACATGATCCTTAAAAATGACAAATTGCTAATTTTAACAAAATTAATTTAGGAAATGATCTTGAAAACATAGAATACTGTTCAATATCTTGAACAAAGAGTACGAATAAAGTTTGTACACGATCATTAAGAAGTGTAATTACCGAAGGATTCTTCAAGAATGCACTGTGAAATGTTAATTGTATGGATCGCTCTAACCAAATACACTGCGTATTTTAATTGGAATTTCTGTTTCTAAACGCAGTTTTTGTTTGGTTTCAAAGGCACCTTACTACATTTTGGTCCCCGCAATATATACATTTCAAAGAAACGTCTGCAATGCGCTTTAACATGAATACTGTTTATCCATTTATCTTCATAGCTTTCTAGTAGCCTACTTAAAGCTTGGAATGATAAATTCTCAAGAACTGTAATAACACACAAATGAAGCTATTTTCACAGTTGGTCCTATATTTCAAATTACCGAAATACCTGGTTTACTTGTGTCAAGTTTTGTTGATTTATAGCCCCAAAGTGCGACAAAGAAGTTTTAAACACGGTACTGAAACCTTATTATTTGCATATCAAGCAATGACCAAGACCAATATTCAATTGTTCAATACTTTTCAAGGGATTTTGAATGGTGAGTGCAGCCGAAGGTGGCATGTGTGTGACTGTATGACAGTTCGTTACTAAAAGGTCTAGACAGTAAAGTGTTACCAGTATGGAAAAATAAAAGTAATGATATTAACGAAATTCAAAACAAACCTATTTTAGTTGTATACACGGTATGACCACCAGATTGGCAACTAAACTGTCTCTAGCATATTCAATAAGAAAGAATCCAGAACTGCTTCCAGGAACTTTAAGTTGCTAGCAGAATATGTAAAGGAAAACCCTTATATGTATATGTATACCTCGTGTAGTTTTGTGGTTGAACGCCACAAGCAATGGTTAGGATGGCAAATGCATTTCATTTGACTTTTGCAATATTCTTTTATGCCTGAATATCTTACAGAACTTCTGTCTGTTACGTGACTTCAACTGTAAAATAAAGAAAAACCTACGTTTACCTAAGTTTTATGTGACGTAGAAGCAATAATCTTCCTTTTTCTTCTAACACTGGATATATCTTTCGACAAGTTTTCACAAGTTCACTTTGATGCAGATGACAGATACATTAAACAATCCGGAAAACCGACCCACTTGATTAAAACCTTCATGTTGAAGACGTGTTTACTCGAAAGGATGTTTTTTTCCAGAGTATATGAGATGTACATTTCAAATACTACTTCGCTGACTTAAAAGACAGTTAAAATGTATTCTACAGTACTTTAAGTACAAAGCAGGCATAATCCATTTATCACATATTTAGTCATACCTGCTGATATTCAGTGTTTCATTTGTCAAGAAGAAAAAAAAAATAAGATCGTAATAATTTTTATTTTATTCTTTGAAATGTTTGATATCATATCGATTGTATAGCAAAGTGAATTGCATTGCTAACGAAATATCTGTCATAACTTACTGTATAACAATCTTCTTTTCTTTCTGTTTTTTTCTCTTCTTCTTTCTTTTGATAAACGTACTCTGAATAGAGAAATAAATGCGAATAGACATATATTACGTGAAAATGTTTGGGCACTTTTTCAGAACAAAAAACGATGTAGATTTCTCATTTCGGGCTTTTCTAAGTGTTTATGCAGTGTTCGAAACAATAGACACGCTGTATGAAAAACAGAGTTCCTTAAATGCTTGAAATGTTTCTTAGAATACTACATTTGACATTCATTTAATTGTTTTATTTCCTAACGTGCACTATTTGACCTTTTGTTAATTTCAAAATCAAAATCGGAGAAAATTATTTAGTTCCACAATGCTACAAAATAGATTCTCTTTTATTTTTTTGACTCGGTTCAATGAAAATAAATGGAAACCTTAATGTGCCTGACAGCATAATAAACAGTGAATATCAAGGGATATTTAGAATTTTAAGAGAATCATGCATGCAAAAGAAGCATATAAATTACAAATTTTAGTTTTATGTCACTTTATGCTTGTTTGTTAAAGCTTCTTGAGGAAAACTACACAGCAATAATGTGTCATGCAATGCTTCCTTCGCTGGTTACTAGTATTTTCGTGAAAAAATTCTCCAGCAAATTTATCTATTTATATTCATGTCTCAACATTGTTACGACTATAACGTCAATCGTACCTCCAAAAGCCAAAGAGCTCTTCACATCAAATGAATCAAAATGATTATATAATATAATTTGAAATGTTAGGAGCTTATAGCTCTAGAAGTTCCTAATAAAGAAAACTAATATGCAGGTGAGCTCTTACGTGCTACTGATATTAAAGTTTATAGCATAATAAATAACTTCGAAATCCGATGATGATTGGAATGAAGCCTCACGTTACTACTTTAATATTTCAATTATAACTGTATACTTAGCCGGATTCAAGTTGTTTTAGAAGAAAATTCTGAACCAAGGCCAATCTTTGCAGCATAAAATACAAATACTGACTTAAATAAATTGGTTGAGTGTAAACCTTTAAATAAAGTTCTTTCTATAGAGAAAGTTATATCATTGATCTCAAGTTAGCCAAACATAAAGCAGAGTTACAGGACTATCAAAGTTCCATGAACTTGTTTCTTAATGCACAAGCCAACAAACTTCCAAACAAGAACTAGCAGATTGTCCTCGAAACCCTCTTTAAGAGCATAAGCATTCACTACTCTCATTTGGGCCTTCTGTCCTCATAATCACCCTTCCATTTAAGTTTGAATATTCTAAGTGAAGTTGTTACTGAACTTTTAATGGACGCCGTTTAAGCAATTTAGGTCAATGTGACTGAAACACAAAGTACCAATTTTATCTTTCTTAAAATAGTTCCATCAAAAGATTTTATACTTGTACTTAAACTAATTATATTAATAAAGGAAAACAATAATTCTATTACAGGTTTTTGTTCTTTTGTGGTGAACGGTATTTATCAGTATGATTGTTATCATCTTAAATTTTATAGCCAAACCTTATAAGGTCGGAACGTGTTAAAGATATACAGATTTTTCTTTGATGTTTAAATGATCGCAATGCACCAGTCCATGTTTCTTCTAATCCAAAGGCAAAATGCAGTACATTCATCGTGTTGTTGACTTGATGTCAATCAAGGAGGAGCAATGAACGAGGGGTTAGAGCGCCGGAGGTCGCTGGTGGAATCCATCACAGTTTAGAGTCTATACTGACTTTCCGTTTTCCTCACTTGAGTGCTGGTTTGAATCAAGGAGGCAGTCATCGAGAGGGATTAATGTAAGTTGCAAGACCTTGCTTCTCAACCAATGTAAAATAAGTAAGTCTTAACTAAGCTTAGAATCATTTTAGTCTGTCGAGAGATATGTTTTAGGAACACGTTTTTATCACTGAGTTAATAGTTAATATCGATCCTACTACCAGATGCGACAAAGTTGCTCTGAATTACGCACGAGCAAAAGACGAACATTGAGAGCAAAAGCATTATATAGAATATACATATCTAAAATATACAAAACAGCCGACGTTTACTTTCGATAACAACTGCTAGCTATCATGTTTGATTTTTATGAAGACTGCCATATGGACTTTCGTCAAAATCTTCGCTATCATTATTTCAAACAACGGTTTACAATCTTTTTTATACAGAGGCAGAAAAAGAAATAAAGAATTACTACGGAAATATTTCAGTCATAACAAAATTTGAAGCGAGCGTCAATGCTACTAAAAGATCACTAAAGAATAGTACTAAATAATTTATAGTTGCCCATATTTTGTTTCATTAAAGTTAAGCAGAGGTCTGGTTAATAACTATTTCTTTACAAGTAAGTATATCTGCGTGTATATATGAAGTCACAACATATATGGTAACGTTAGAAACAAACAACTTGCTTTTTGCAATTATCAATCATTTAACATGTAAGACTAATTTAAAAAAATCCATGACAGACAAGACAAATGATTAAATTAAAAACTTTTGTCAAAGTTTTTTTGTGTTATCTTATTTATATATTTTTTTTATATTTGTTATTCAGTTATGTGTTTATTTTTGTTGTTTCACTTTTCACACTAAATATATTTAGGTAACATATTTGCTATGGTCGCTTGGGAAGATTTCAATTAGAATTGATGTTTTATATTTTTAATGTCATCTAAACATATTGATTAAACTGCAAGCCAATCGCAATACTCCAGCTTTTGTACCACTTCAACAATACGGATACCATGGTTTTGTCCGTGCCTTGATGTGCTTTCTTTGAAGACATAAAATGCCTTTTTTAACTAACATTAACACAACGTCTTCAGGACAAAATATTGTTGTCGCCATTTGTCTGATATCAACATTTGCTTTACACACAATCGAGAATGGCATGAAACTTGTTATGTCAGGAAAGAGCTTAAGTGACATGCTTTGTAAGTATGCAGAATCATTTTCGAACTTGTTAAAGGGGTTCAATAGATATGATACAGCACGATATGGAGGGAGGACGAACGGTTAGTGTCATATGACTCCCGTTCTATGTGGGCGTTATAAAACGTGATTATGCTTTTATTATGCAAGCTGAAGGTTAAATATTGAGGTATAGCTTAAACATTCCAACCTTGCTGATTAAGCATTTAGTTGATTTCTTTCGATTCTTTTCACATAGAAAATTTAAATAAGGTTTATTGTCTTATACCGTTCTGCTGTGTACCCCTTGTCTAAACGATTATGTGCAACAAGAATAAATGCAATTATAACTTTGGCCGACAGCTGAATCAATCTGAATTTAAAAGTATCATGCTGATTTCGAAAGAAAGTAATTTATTCGTTTTTGTTTACAGCATTATTTGTTTTCGTTTACAAAACTATGAATCAATATTTAAATACCGATCCGATCGTCACATGCTTTTGTTTTCAAGCTGACGCATCTGTTATTAAAAATATCTTCGACAAGACGTTTTGTATGCACGATTGTGACACCAAAACGCTTATACCAATAAGTGTCTACATCAACAGTATGCTAACTGACCCGTCATAACATCAGTTGTATCATATGAATATGAGTCTTTAAATGTAAATCATATAATCCATGATTCTATGTAAATGAGCCTTACAAATTAAATTTACCTCTTTTCTATATGCATCCATATAGTGTGACAAAAAGTCGAAAAATGTCGATGCAAGTTTGTTCTATTTCCTTTGTGTTTAATATATTCATTTGATATTCGTCTTACACGGAGTACTAAATTAAAATCACGTTCAATAATTTTGCACGTGTCTTGTTAAAAAAAAATAAGCGTGTCTGGAAAATTCGAAAAAGGACTGATAAGTTTATAATTATTTTCATGAATAATTGGCATGTTATCAAAAATGTTCAAAAGTTAAAATTTCCTTACCTTTGGAAGGTACGTAGATATCTCTCAAAGCTACAATAATTTGATTTAGTTTATGAGTGTGTGTTGTAAATATTCGCGACCAAATGTTTATTTTTTAGTTTTTGTTAGCCATTTTTTCTTAAATACGACATCTGGCATTTACTCAAGTAAAATGTGAGAACGTATCTTAATTGGATAATGCAAATCTCTTCTTCTAGTATTACATACTTTCACTTACCAAATAAGAAAATATCTGGGGTTTTTTTTGGTAGAAATTAAGAAATCATATTATGCTTTATATTTGTTAAAAATGCTTTTATTATATATGATTCTTACATATGGTTTATGTTTTAAATAGTTTTATGCCTCCACCACATAGTGTGGGGTCATATAGATTTGAACACGTCCGTTCGTACTTACGTCCCGTTTCTTGTGTGCGCAACTCCTCCTACACTCATGGATGGACTGGAATCAAACTCGCACTTATGATAGACCATGATGGGTTGTTGTGCAAGAAACCCGACTTCTGTTGTTATTTTCTGCTACCAAGTTAAATTAATGTTTTTCAGTCGCAATGCACAGAAATATCCAGTGCGTATATTCACTTATTTAAGATCGTACATGTTATATGACATAGTGATTAAGTGTCCTAATTTTATAGTTTTTAATGGTCTTTAAACTGCTTATAAAGGGCAATTACGACAATAAATTTGGTGTTTTTTGCTGTTTTATTTGAATGAAGATGTTTTGAGAAATAACTACAAATTTTTCCATAGCGATGACGTTAAAATACGAAATGGAACAAATGAAATAAATCTGTGTTTAGTGATAAACCACTGCTTAATGTGGTCCATTGAAAAATCAAAACATAGTCACGTAAAGAACAAACATACAACTCTCCTCTCGTACTTATTTGTTTACTTATGACAATAATGTTTTGTAAGAAATAATGATCTTTTTTAACTAGATAACATATCACAACATAAAGGAAACAAACATTAAAAAAAACAAAAACAAATATACATATGTAAAATAGATCCAAACTATTTGTAATTAAAACATTCATAAATGTCTTTAAATTTTAGTTTGTATATGATTTTTATCTTCAGCTATTGACGCATTTGTAATCTGATTCATCTGACCAAGCACTTCGTCATTCTTTTTTAAAACCAGAAGAGCAAACACTATTGCTTGATTCGGTCTTGTCAAACAGTTCTATAGATTATTTAACTCCTTCCAGTTTGTTTTGGCTTATCTCAACCGTTCACATGGTAAGAAATTGTTGAAATGAGAATTTCACACTGAGATTTGCTTCCCTCAATGCCTTGATGTTCATTTAAGCTCTAGTTATTCCATAATAAACCTTCATATTTCAGACTTATTCCGTCGTTCTTCCATTATTCTAAAATGTATTTTCAACTTCAAATTTATTACATCTGAGCAGCACTTAGTTGTGTTTCGTTACAAAGCATCAATTTCAATTTTCTCTTAATCAAAGTTAATCTGCAGAGCATGTGTCTAATTATTCACTTATTTCCGCGAACCTGTTCTAGCTACTTTCCGCTACTGTTAACATTACTCATCGACCATTTGATCAATCTTGAACAATTGGTAATAATGATTTGCAATCTTTAATAATAATACTAGTTCTTAATCATTCCGATGAATAAATATGAACCTCCGAGATGTAACTTTATTTTCTGTACCAAAATTTGTTGGCAAGTGCACAGTCTTTAAGTTTTGATCCTGTAAAGCAACCTTTCACATACATATTGTGTAACAAAGCAAGCAAGTTTGACGATGCCATGGCATAGCCTGAACACCATTTTGTTAAATTTGTTTTGTTACGAGCTTTCGTTATATGACAGAAATATGTTATAATAATCCGAAGGACTAAACTAGTGTAACAAGCAGTCTCAACTGCATTTGTAAAAATCTTTTTCAGTACACAAAACGATTTATTATAATTCTTTTTACTTATTTCAATTAAATGTCCATTTTTTATCAGTCGCAACGGCCTTTGATAGGATGCTGTTCTGTGTACTGCTTGTAAAATTCACTGTTCCGTTTCATGATGTCTAAACATGGTCCCAGCAATCTTTCAAATGAATCTCTTTCAAGGAAAGCTACCTTAACGTCACCTACAGCATACACATTTGCAGACCTTGGTTGGTTTTCTATCAGGGCAAGCTCGCCAAAATATTTGCCCTTTGAGTGTTTTCCGAGTTCCTCTTCAACACCATCTGGGTTAATAATTGTGACCCGTATAATGCCTTTCTCAAGAAAAAACATACCATCCGCTTCGTCTCCCTGACGAATGATACACTGGTCGTTTTTATAGGTCTTTGACATCAAAGCGTCAGCTAAATTGGATCTTTCGTAGTGTTCAAGAGATTTTAAAATTGGAACGGTTTCTAGAAGTTCTTCGTACATTTTTCTTTTCTTGAATGCACTTTTGAGTACGATTCTTCTGAAGGAATTCCTGTCCATTGCCCAGAGAGAGCCTTTCGTAACAGCCATAACCGAAGCCGATCTTGGCATATTATACAACAGGGCAAGCTCACCGAAACTTCCCTTGTCCTCAAATGTGTGAACTTTCTTCTCTTCACCATTCACATTTACCGATACGTCATATTTTCCAGAATCGATGACGTAGAAATTATCGCCATCATCACCTTGTCGAATGACGAAATCGCCAGGGTTCACAACCGTTTCAAACATCGCATCCAGAACGTCTTGCATTTGTTCAGGTTCTAACGCTCTGAACAGCAAAATACCACTTACTGCCTGAAAATATATAAAAAAAGCATTTTACCTTCATGTTAAAGTGTGAATTAAATAAAGTATAACATGAAAATAAGTTTTTGTTAATGTTTGTTTATCACTGAATGAATGCATGCTCGTAGTCGCAGATAATTGCATTTCTTAGGCGACTTCAACATCCATGTTGATATCTCCTTATTGAACCGTTGATAAAGCTGTAAAATGAAGATTGATAATTATAGCCTATTTTATTTGCGTTAGGTTTTACACATCAATATAAATTCAGTGGAATTTTTGTTGTGAGACACAGGTGCATTTCATATCAGTCAATTAAAATAAGGGGATTACAACAATGTTCAGATGCGTCCATTTTGTCTTACTAAACTAAGACGTGCACACGTTCAATTAAGCATAAATCCGTATTTAATTTTCATTGATTGTCTGTATTAATGAAATGTTTAAATAGATTGTAAATATACTGAAACAGAAATATTATCTGCACACTCATTTTTTTAAATTCGGTTTAATATAATTCTACATTGTGTACATTTTCCATTTTATATTACTCTTTAAACGTAAACAAGGTAGGAAATGACAAACTTTAAAGTCTATATTGATATCTGAAGCGAAGCCATCTCTTCATTTGAATTAAATAAACACAGATATGTTCGGGCAAACTTAAATAAGGTTTAGAGAGTGACAAAGGGAAGTCAATGATGTTTACTTAGATATTCTTTATCTTTTATTTGTCTCATCAAACTCTTTTTAACATTCTCTGTATACATGTACTGAAGTTTTGTTCTTGTTTAACATGAATGTCAGGCAGTTCTTGAGAAACACTGGCTCTCATTCGTCTTTGAGTTCACAAAACATTTTCAATTCAAATACATGTAATCTGTAAAGTGGCAAAGATTTATACAGAAGCTACGTTTATGAGCCGGTACATAGATCTCCAAAACAGTACATACTGTCACAATGCTAAGTTTTAGATATAAGACGAAATTTAAAAGACAAAACCCACCAGACTCCGGATGTTAATTATGTAAAACAGTCAAAAAAACAACAACAACAACGACTTAATAACTGATGACTTTGCAAGAAGACGTTCCGTTTTAGAACAGATCCATGAAACGAATCAGGAAATTTTAGTTTATTTCATCGTTAAGTAAACAGTTTGTCTGAAATCGTTTGTTTCAACCTGTGCAACTTCTGTACTGACATCAATCTCTTTCGACTAAAGTGATTCATTACGCTCCTATAACTTCGAATGAACATCATAATGAAATATCGAAAGATGCAAATGCATCGCATCCATCTTCTTATAGGGTCTTAACATGAAAAATTGCTTTCAATCAATGATTCATTCTTGGCAAGTTTCATTTGATGTAGATGGCTAAGACTGAAATCTGACCCGTTTGTTTTTACGTCTTAACCTTTCGTTGCCAGCGACATTCTGCTTTGTTCGTGATTAATCAGAACAAAACAGGAGATAGTGTGTCATTAAAACAAAGGTTTGAACCACAGCCAAGTTTCGAAGCAAAAATCAATTTTGAAGACAGAATGAGATGAGAAAACTATAAGTCAGCGTGATGTTGCTCTACTACAAGTCCCATTCAGATTTAGTTAAAACATGTTTTTACGCCTACAAATTATTTAGATGTATCATCTGTTACATAAAGCTCATCTTACTATTGTTATACTAGCGGGAGACAAGTCGGATTCTGTGATGCCTACATAGAAACATTTTCAACTCAATGCAGTTCAGGTTAGACAGTCTGATATCAAATGATTTGAAAATGCCACAAAAAGTACTTTTTTGGAAGAAAAAAAAACCACACATTTCTTAACGTTTGTTTCATGGAGATTTTCCATCTAGGACAACAAAGCTCTGCCTCAAATATATAAAAAAATCTCAGTTCATTTAAGCAAATTTAGCAAAGGAAGAAAGCAACAGGAAGTATATCATTTTCAATGTTTACAGAGTATGCCTCAGAAAAAAGGTGGAAACAGTCAAGAAAGCATTTTACTGATAAAAATGAGAGGAAAATACAAACAATATGCTGAGAATAGCAATTAAAATGTAATGTCAAAAAGAACTCTGATAGTCATTGGTAGCATTTGGTTAAGATGTAAAACGAGTGCAAAGAAAAACTTCTGACAGAGGACGATTCGTATTTAGTTTATAGCCTTTAATTCGAACATATATTTTCTCTTGTGCTGACAGTTTTTTTTTCAAACTCCAGAGATAAGGTTTTATTAGTTAAAGACGTTAATTAAAAAAGTATGCATCGTAAGGGTCGTAAGAATTTTTCTGTTGTTGTAGTTGGACTAATTTATAACGATATATGTATACATATACGCTAGTATTCAAGATATTTTGAATTATTTGTCAGTTTTGTGTTCTTTTCATGTGTTCAGGTTTCCAATTTTAACATCGCGTTATTTAAACAGTCAAAGAATGAAATGATTTAAAGTCCATGAAAAAGTATCAAAGATCTTGATCTGATTCCATATATGTTCTGTCATTTCAGAAGACTTCTAAAAAAAGTATAAACGGAGACCACAGTGTTTTGACCACGGGAAGTTTTTTGTTCTTAAGACATTGACATTGCGTTCCCATTGGAAGTGAGGTTATACATTTTTTTCTTTTTTTGTTTCAGTAATCAAATATTTAGGCAATATTCGATTGTGATAATTTCATGAAAAACTACGTTGAAAGCTTGCACGATTCATGAACAATGTCTTTCATAATGTTTTTTAAATGCATGTCTTAATTTTCCTGTGGCCTTGGCGTCAATCATTTTCTTATTTTAGCGAAAGAACAGCCAGAAAATAACAACGAAGTAATCTATGAACTTGACATTTCTAAACGTCTTTTTTATTTAATCAAAGATGTTACAAATAACACCTACAAATGGTCGGTTAAATTTATTATTGCTTCATGATATCGTGTCCTGACACGTTATGCATTGATCATGATGAAAAGGATCAGATCTGGGTCAAGCTGACAGTATAGGAATGTTTGATTCACATCGCACTTTAAAGCAGTTATTTCAGGGGTGTTTGATCTTCATCCATTTTCATGATGGATGTGCAATATTCCGACACTTATAGAAAATGTTTGTGAGATCTTTGAGTTATGTGTACCAGTACCGCCCTAACCATTAACATCAACAGAAATTGCCTTAAGTTAACATTTGATCCAGCAATACAATCAATTTTTAACAACTAGATAAACATGTCTCTATATGTCATGATAATTTATTTACTGTATTTTGTTGGCAGACAACTATAAGTAAAGGCTTACAAAAGAAAATAGTGGAGATCAAGTATCTTCAAAAAAGCTCAAGACTTAAGGACATTTAACGTCATCACATTAACGTCACACGATTTAAACTAGGATCTGACGGATTGTTTCTGAAGACAGCCTGTCTCTTGTTCTGTGGTAATTTTTTATACTGAATGCAATTCATGTCGGAAAGGAACAGATGAAGATCAAATTGTTTTGATGAGACCTGTAACGCCTCGACCGCCTGCATCAGAAAGAATTAGTAATGAAGAAACTTTGACTAAAATTGCATGAAAGAAGCAAGCCCAAAATATCGAATGCATTTATTATTTTTCGTGACATTTAATGACTTTATGTTTATACGAAGGCAAATGAAAAAGCTTCAAGTCTAACGGGGGAAATTGCGACATAAATATCTAAAACGTCCATAAACGTTTTAAATACGTATGTTGTATCGCTCGACTGTTGATGAAAAAGCGCGATTTTTAAATGTGTGTTCAAAGTCATCACTGCACCAACTGTCATACTGTTCTCGATATAATCATTAAAAGTCATTAGCTTGTGAGATGCAGTGAAAATTCAGGATTTCATTTCACTCCGAGTTTGAACCAACTGCTTGAAATTTTACTGCATGCACGCTGCAAAGAAATGCCATAACTGAACAGGTATATCTTAGAATGTGCAAAAGTTCTGTTCAATATTTACTGCCGTTCAGATTTTATAAATTAAAAATAAATAAAAATATTTTATTACTTCTTTATCCGGGTAATGCAAACATGTCTTTTGTTTAAGAGACATAACATGTTATAATGACTAATAAACATATCTATAATGTGCATTCCATGCTCAAAATTATGGGAAAACCAGAAACTAGTCAGGAAATTCGATATTGTTGTTCGTTTAATTGACATGAAGCCTAGCAATTCATTGTTTATTTGACCAAAACTTTAACGACAAATGTTCTTTAAGGTATTTACTGACATGAATGCTACATAAATCCTTTGTTTTCATTTAAAGTTTTCTTGATTCTTTTCAAACGTAAATTCTGAGTCCTAAAAAAATATATAAAGCCGTTCGAAGCTTAACTGTCCACAGTTTTCATTGAAAGGCTGAAATTTTTTTTTTACAGATTTTTGCACAGTAGACATTACTAAGTATAGCGTCAAATTTCCGAATTTTCAAAATGGTGCGCATGAAGTATTAAACGTAGATAGACAGCAAGTGGAGTTCTGTTTAATGAATAAAAAGTACTTGCGTTATTCATAAATGCCTGAAATCTTTGTACTTTACTAACATTGTTTTACAGAAGTTTTCGTTCCTGTCAAACAAATGTTAACCACATTAAGCGATGACTTCTGCCTTAAACTTTATATAAGACTTAAATCCTCCCCGATCTGTCACTAAAAAAACAAGAAACCTTTATTATCATTATTACCATTCGCTTGAAAACGCCGGTCCTTTTCAAAGATTCGTTGTTATGTTTTATTACGATCAATGCATCAACTCATCGGCAAGGGAAGGTTAGGTGTGAGATTTCAAAGAAGCTGTCACACCTCTACCATTTACATCAATAGAGATTTGTCAAGATCAACACATTGATTAGATTCATTTTCCATATTTGGAATAAGTTAAGAAAAATATCTATTTTCGTTTCTCTTTGAATTGCAACAATTGCGTGTTCATCTAACAACAAATATATGTGTTTTATTACCCTTCCAGATTTTTTTCTCTTTTTTGATTGGCTATTGATCCGTCGAAAGAAATTGATATTACCGATAATATACAATTTATGTAATATTTAGGTAATATACACATTAAATTTCCCCTTTGGGTACCCCATGTTGTAAACAATATGCGCTATGACAATGCGCGAACGGTTCGAGGTTGTAAAGTGTAAATTCCGATATACAAGCACTTTTTAATTGTCAAATAGAATATATTTACCAGAATAGAGTAAAGATAAATAATCTAATCAGTATCTGAAACAAATATGACCTCGCAAAACCTTGATATTAATCACAAAAAGTGTCTTCAACAGACTACTCTTTTCTCTTGTTTACATTCGTTAGGTACGAAAGCAAATGCTTTTTGTAGATCTACAGAAAAACTACTGAAATAAAATTTTAAAAAAGTTAAAGAAAATAATCTGTACTGAATGCGCGGAAATATTAACCCAAATTTATGGCTTTCATTAAAGATATATCTTTAATATTCAAACAAACAGATCACTTCTTGGAAAATACCGCTTTTCGCCAGCACAAATTATGTTGTGACGTCATTTTGCCGTGAAAGGGTACCCTAAAGGGAATGTTATTTCGACGTTTTATTTGAAACAGCAATAATTTATTTTAAAATCGTCTTACTCGGCAGGGGAAGGGTATTAAAATTATTATTTGGGTTTGTGAGTGATATATGTGGATATATTTCCTGCCAAGATAAAATATCACCCTCGCCTAACGGCTCGAGTGATATAAAATCTTGGCAGGTAATATATCAACATATATCACTCAAAAACCCAAATAACATATACTATCAAGCATGTCTGCTTGTTGTTGATTACACAGACACATTTATAATTGTAACTGGCATGTCTACAATTGGCAATTTATAACATAATCGAACTATGTGTAATATTGCTGGTTAGGATTTTAGATCAATATCATTTTAGATCTATAACATTACGCATCTTTGTAAACGTTTGTGATGTTGTTCGTAATCTTTGTCCACAACTAACTAAGATAAACAGATATTGTATGGCAGCATTTGGTTAGTTAATTTGTCAACAACCATTAAATTAATGAATAAATCAAAGATGAATAAGAAAGAAAGAAAGAAATGTTTTAACTTATGCACCTAGTGTTTAGGAAATTGTAGGCATTCTTTTTATTGTTTACAGATCTTTGGAGCAAGAAACAGATAGGGAATTCAATAACACTGACATATTTAATTTCATTAAGCCTTCTCATTTCCATTTCAATTTTTGTTTAATTCAATCGCATTAAATGTGACTTTTTTTCCTAAACACAATCTCACTGTGGTAACGATGATATAAAAGAACTAAGGAGGAAAAGCTTGAGGTAAAGTGCTTTTAATTTTCACTTTTAATTTGTTATGCCAGTACCATCTGCAAGGTATAAAAAAGATTTTTTTCTCTTTTTTTGGATAAAACAAAATTTCCATATTTAGATGTACACAGTAAAGTTGACTTCATATTTCTACACGTTATGATAAGTTATCATTTCAAGCTCGCGTGAAGACAAATAGTTGGGTGAGTTCTATAGGTTAATGGAGAAAATGATTGACGTCAAGGCTAACAAGGCCTATAAAACCTAAAGATAAAAAATCTTGTAGGAGACACGTTTGTAATGAGATACTGATGAGCTTTGGCCCGACGAGTATGTAATGTTGATGTTACAAAAAGTGTCCGTAGTTGATCTACAAGTGGAGCAGACAAAGCTTTTAGAAACAGAAGAAAAGATAATATTTAAAAAGAGATATATCTGGATCAGTTTTGTTAATTTTAGTTTTAGGTACCTATATTAAGATTTGAGTTTCATTCAGATATACAGCGTCAAACAGTGACGACAAAAAGAGTTTCCCCTTTAAAATTAGCATTTCAAAAATGTAAAGCTTTCAGCTATATCGACCTTGAAATGGCTTTATCCATGTACTTTTTTCTCAAATTATTAAAGTGACATAAATGGTCAAAGTGGCCCTGAAGTTTTCGGAAAACAAATCAAATTACACAGATACATGTATTCTTAGGAAATTACCATAGTACCAACTATACATATTTATTGCGAAAAGTGTTTCCTACCATTGAGTAAAACTAAAAAGTGTAAAATATAGACAAAAATTAATTTACAACTGTACGTACAGTGACGTATATTTTCATTTATATCCCATCAAAGATGACTCTACTACTTCTAATTTACATGATTTATGAACATCTATTGTATTTTCAGCATTAATTTTGACGTTCAGGAATCTTTGCGATTTGAACACTTCACGACTTAAACTTTAATTGTATATAAATGATACATGTAAATATGCTCAGCTTAAATGTCTTTGATTTATGTCTTTTAATTAACCGAATGCGCCGCTGGAGAAAGCTTGTTCTTTTCTCTTGTTTTTCTCGATCCAGATAATGCGTTGTTGTTAATACTGTTAAGCTAGCTAGTTTCCTGTCTTTGCACTCATTACGAAATATCTTTTAAAAGCATGAAATACGTAAGAAATTCGATACTGACGTTTGTGACATTCACAGGGAACTAAATCCCATCACTCGTCGTTATTTAAAGCCCTTGGTTGTCAAGGACTTCCTTAAATATAAAACTCTTGAAACTGTTTCTGAAAAAAAAGTGGCCTTGACTTAACTCCAAAAGCCAACCTGTCTCCTATTTTGTTCAGATCTAACATGATCAATACCAAAGCAGGAAACAAGATGAGAAGACTAAATCGATTCAATTTCAGGTATACTAGTAACGCCTCTACCACACCCATCCAATGGCGTGAACCTATGACTGAGATAAAAGAAGATTTTTTTTTACGTTTCAAAAAGAAATTTTAGGAAACTGTTGTTGCTTTTTTGTTGTTGTTGTTTTATCTCTGCAACTGATGATTACTTATCATTTTGTGATCGTTATGATCTTCTGACGGCGAATCTTTTGTAAGAGAGCTGGTGAAAATAAGAGGTAAATGATAGAATTATAGATCAATGAGGTTCCTAGGAATCTCGGAGCTGACACTCTCTATGAAATACACACATTACGTCAGCAAACCTGTATGTCATTATTTCAATGAAGCTTTACGCAAAATGTCTTTTTTGGAATATACCATTAAAAACGTTTTGTTTGGGAATTATAAACATGGGAAATTTGATTGAGAGTGTCTCTCATCATGCCACAAAACCATTAAGACGAGTTAACCAAGACCAGATTACATCTTATTTTATTCTTGCTTTACCTTCAATAAAATCTCTTAGTCTCTCATTAAGCTGTAGTCTGCAGAATTGTAAGAGACCGGTTACCTAAATGTGAAGCTTTAACGCTTGACACACGTAAAAAGATGGCGAATTTTTTTTACCATTTTTAACTCCATTTTAAAAATCAGTAGCAAACCGTTCAAAATACTAGTTCGGAAACCAGCTTCATATTGTGACATTGTATTTAGTTGACAGTAGTTGTTTCTACACTTCCTTAATCTGCTTGACGTCTAAAATTGCACCATCTGTCGCTCTGTCAGTTTATCCAATGGCCTTCAATTGCACTTATTGTTAAATGTTGTGAAATTAGGATAAAAATAACGATATTCGATAACGGATTTGTCAAACGGACAGGAAGTTTCAAATAAATCCATTGTTCCTTTGACTTTAAGCCATCGGATGTGAATGATTTTCTCAAAATGAATGTACTGGATGAAGAAAAAAACATGAGAGGACAAAGTATTTCTGTGATATATATTATGGGAAATCTCACTGAAACGTCATCACTTAACATGTCTTGATAACCAGATGTGTATATAAAATGGAAGAGGAATGTTAACTTCTTGCAGATAATGTATATTGGTCAAGACAGCCTGTTTAAGAAATTATGATTTACAGATTACATGACTTTTTCTTGATTAGATAATTTGCTTTATAAAATTAATTGAATCATATGAATTATTTCAGTTTTTAAAGAACAGCAATAATGAACAGAAATGATACTGAAATCATGTTTACGGTAGATTTAAAATGTATTTTTACACTTTCATTGTGCTTAAGATTCCCTCTTTCTTTCTTTCTTTATTCCTTTATTCTTTCTGTCGTTTTCTTCCCTCTGCTTCTTTCTTTCTTTCCTTCCTTTTTATGCCCCCGAAGGGAGGCATATAGTTTTTGAACTGCCCGTCCATCATTCCATCCGAAAACTTAAACATTGGCCATAACTTCCTTATCAGTAAGTGGGTTTACTTCATACTTGGACACAACACCCATTTGGACAAGACCTTCCCAATGACCTACACTTATTTGACCTATACCTGTGAATGACCTTCACCTTGAAGATCCAATTGTCTAACAAGCACCACTTCGGGGGCATTGAGATTTCGTTCTCTTTTTATTTCTGTCCTTCCTTTCTTTCTTTTGTTTTCTTTCTTTCTTTCTATGTTTGATTCTGTCTTTCTTTCCATCTTTCTGTCTTTTTATTTCGCTCTCTAATTTGTCTTTCTGTCCTCCTTTTCTGTCTTTCCATCGCTTTTTCTTTCTTTATTCTTATATTGTTCTTTGTTTGTTTTTTCTTCTTTTTGAATTCAGCAAATTAGTATGATTATTATTAATCAAACTGGTATTAATGAGAGTTTTCTGAAAATTAAGTTTGTATCATTGCCGATGGCGCTGTTTTAAGAAAGGTATTACACTTAACATATTTAATTACGTTATGGCCTGAAAGGTTCTAGAGACAAATTATTAACATTATGAAATCTATGGTAAAAAGTCACTTAGGTAGTTCTTTTCCTCTACGAAATGCCCATTTTCAAAATCTAACAAAATTCCGTGCCTAATCTTTGATTCGCCAAAATTTTCAGTTTGTTGGCGTCTCCGGAAAGCTTTTTTTTTAAACTTAAACATTTATCCTTTTCTTACATTTACCTAGCTGGTTGATGAGAGGTTTGCTTTGTGTGATGGATTTTGTTATTTGTATTTGTTGGTGTTGGTGTTGGTTTCGACTAGTGCAGACCAAGATCAGCCTGACACATCCGCACATTATTTGAGCATAAAATATTGCAACAAAGAAAATTTAGGAGGATATCGTCTCTTTATTTCGAATATAAAAACCATCAAAGAATCGGTAATTCTAAGGTAAGATTATGCCCTTGTTATTGTACATGCCAGTCGAATAAAGTAAATTACATTTGACCGTCTGAGGTTTAAATTACCGTTCTGTTACGTCAACTATAGGGTTCGTTTATTCAATTGTCTGATACTGTGTTAAGTCGTAAAGTACCCAAGAGAATCATCACGAATAATTTGAATTATTTCTGATTAGATTTCAAATGTCTGTATTTAGATATGTAAATAATATTCTCTTTATGTTTTTTCTTTTCTTTTCAGGATTGCAGTGGCACGCACATTACCGAGCTAGCATTTTTATAAGACAAACATCGGAATTACACTAAAATACACAGGCTGACATTATTGTACATATGTCTTCACTACAATATCTAGAATATACAAATCTGTGTTACATCTGATAGTGTTGATGTAAATAGGGCTTTACTTAAGGCCCTGATATAAACATGCCTTTCTGTTTTGTATACAACCATGCTGGTATTCATAATGCATAAATCGTACATAAATTTTACACGACAATTCAGCTTAAAATCTGAAACTAATTAACTTGAATTTATTAAAAAGATTTCTGTAGTGTATTGACGAAATACATTATAAAAACATGACTTAACATAGAATAAGTTTCACCTACCTCCGTTAATCGGTCACGCTGTTCGTCTGTTTTAGCGTGCACTGTTTTCTCTTCATCATCATCGTCTGCTTCCGGGTCATAGCGTTCAGCCGACACAGACTGTCGTCTGCCGTACCGATTTAACCTTTGACATTTCGGTTTGAAATTATCTTTATCGGGTTCAGCCGCTTCTTCGTCATCGTCTACGATCACATACATAGGCACTGCTTTTGGATTGCGATTTTCTCGTACCTTTGTAAAATATCCGACGGCGAAGTCGTAAATATCCGCCGGTCTGTCCCGTAACACGGCAACCGTGAAGTCTCGAAGCAGATCACCAAGACCGTCTGGTATTTCCAGATTCATTTTGTATTCTCTTTCTGTTCTTAAATATAAAAAAACACCTTTTCTTTGAATGATTGTAGTTCTGCTGCGAATGGTTCACCTGGTTTCTTTCATCTAAACCTTCTTTCTAACTGAAACTTTACAGGAAAAATTATCTCAAAACTTGTTTCTAGCTTTTTTCTGTATCTTTGACGTCAACAGTCTCTCGATGCTTTCAAATTAACTATCATTTATTTCTGTTTATAAGTGAAACCCGACCATACATGTATAGAAAAAGTGAAGATTTCTCATTTTGAATTCAATAAGAAGAATTTCCCATACATCTTTTTTTACAATATTCTTAGTGTTTTCAATCTGGTGCATTAATAACCGTTTCTATAGAAATCTGTACGTTTCAGCGCCAGACCTATCGAACCACGCATCCTTCTTTAACACAACATATCAACGTTTACTGAAATTGATGGTGTCGTTTTTGTTATTTCAACGAAGACTTAACTTTCCAATACACCTTTAACACTAAACGACAGAATAGAAACAGCACTACCTTCTTTTTCTAATTAAATGGATAAAGTGTTCGCACTCTTTTTCTTTCGGAATCGCAGGTGTATTAAGATAGAATCACAGTTTATCATTAATTTCAAATAGTTTCTGTCTCTCTGTATCGATTTACACTATGTATTATTACCTCTATCAATTATGTAGCCCGAACAAGCCACCTATTCATACAACTTTTTATCCACAAACAAAGGCTCTTTTATACCTATAAAAGAATCGCTCGCATCTACGAGGCATTAACAATCTCTGATGCAGAAACTTTAGATCTAGAACAGATATTATCAATAATTTCTAAGTTCTACAGCCAAACACACACGCCATCAGAGTTCAACTTTTATAGGCGGGCGTCGCTTATGTCGTTGTTTTTTTTCTATTTGACTTAAGCAAAAACACAAAGGGATTCCGTTATGAAATATTATTACTCTCACTGAATAAAAATATCCTTCGTAGTTCACTTTTTTCGACTTGCAACAAAATTCACTTTCTCATAAACTGGAGTTTGATTGGCAGACACATTTCCCCTGTTTCCAGCGTTGAAAGTTTACTAATTGCGCTATTTCCGGGAATCAAAGATCACGAGCACCTTGTGCGTGCGTCAGAACTGTATCTGTAAATAAATAAAGAGATATTGTGTTTATACAAACTAGTTTTCATGTATTTAGGGATGATCTGTTTTAAGTTAAGCGGTGTTCTGTTATTTTTACAGCTTATAATTCTGTCTTCAGTCCTAATTGTTTTCTATTTTTTTTTCTAGAAGAGCAATGGAAGGTAGATAGAAAACATCGATTTGACAGAACCTAATTCGGCACTGTATACCAGAAAATGAAAATCGATTTACAATTGGATATTATATTTTTTATCTCTTTAATTATATATGTTCAGACCATAGTTTCTATCTCTATAATTATATATGTTCAGACCATAGTTTTATCTCTATAATTACATATGTTTAGACCATAGTTTCTATCTCTATAATTACATATGTTCAGACCATAGTTTTATCTCTATAATTACATATGTTTAGACCATAATTTCTATCTCTATAATTACATATGTTCAGACCATAGCTTCTATCTGTAATTATATATGTTAAGACCAAAGTTTCTATCAGCAACATCGAATACATAGTTTCAACAATTTCATTGAAGATAACGAGTATTTTTAGTTCAATAAAGTGTTTTCAGCGGCATAATCTGAATCTTTTGGAAGCGTATGCATTTGTTATTATATCAAAATTCATTCATTCGTTTATACAGTCATTCATTCATTCACTGAACCATTTTGAAAGTAAATAAAACTTTTTTCGTTGAGAACGAAAACTTTTTCATGTACTTTCAGAAAATTAAACATTGTCTGAACTACAATGAAATGAAAAACAAGGAAAATAAACACACACACAAAAATCTGGAGCGTGAAAGACTGTTTTGATTGACATTAAATCTTTGCTTCTAATTGAAATCTGAGAAGGTTTTTTTTTTCTTTGCTTTCCTGTTCGTCTAATCAGACTCGAGTGTGCAGAAATCACAAATTATCCATGTATAACAGTAAAGCAAGTTAATAAAGACGAAATCAAAATCTGATTAAAGTAATCTGGACTTGCAGGATTTTCTCTTCCCAAATTAATTCTCACTCCTCTATCACTAGTTCCCTCACTAATTCAAATACTCATTCAAACATTCACGCAAATAATTTCATCACTTAGATTTACTTAATCGCTTGTTTCTCCATTTCCTTCATTCCTTCCTTGTATCTTTCGTTCAACCATAGATATGTAGATATACATACTTAGTCACGTGCAATTTAATTCTTTGAGGTGAACGTGGATATGCCGTATTGAAAGAGAAATGTTCATCAAATTAAATACAATTATCATGTATGCTGAAACACAGATAGTGGTAAGGTTTCCATTCTGTCAGATTTCCCATGGGCATGGAAATTCATGTTTCACGAAAAATCATGACCATTTTGAACGTTACTTGATGACATTTTTTACCAATCATTATCAAATTAAACGACTCTGGAACATACCAACAGAGAAAATTAACACACAAAAACATACCTTCACACACATTCAAACATAATGACAATTTCATCAGACTTCGTGACGCTCGACGGCAGAGCCACAAAAACTTATAACACAAAATTGTAAAAGACTGTGTATGTTAAAGCCAGCAGGAAAACTATTTGCACATAAATATATTTTTCTTTACAATTTATACGACGTAATGTGGTTATAAAATACATAAACAAAAGACCATTGGTCAGTTGTAAATGTATGTTCCTTAATGTTTTATGCATAATACGTAACCTTGTCATTTCTTTGTCTGATAATTCTTTGAAAACTCCCTTCTATATAGGATATTCCTAATTAATTTAATCAAGTGAACAACAGATAAAATTATACATGTTTACTTTTGGTGACAATACGTCATATTCATACGTCATCCGACCTCAAAATGCCTTCTGAAATTTACCTATCTTTAAACATCTACAGACAACTTTTAAACAGTGAATATTTATATACTTGTATGGCTGTAAAATATAGTCAAAGAAGTTATTTTTGGAGACTGGCTAGCTGTAAAAATACTAGCAGTTGCACTGATCTGCATGTGATAGTGAATTTCATTAGCAGAGAATACATTTTATACGTCATCATTGCGTGTGTTTCACATTAAAAGGGCAACTGTTTCTTTTATTTTTAGGCCATCCCATACATTGTTTCATTGTTCACAAGCGTCCTATAAATATTGTTTTATTATTTCAAGAGAAACACGGCTGTGTGTTTCGTTTCAGGGTAACAAGGCTCAGTGGACTGAGATTTTTAACTATAAATGTGCCCCACGTATAACTAAGAAATTCTTCACAACGTGACTACACACCTCTAAAAATGCAAACTACCATATAATTACGTCTAATACGACAAAATAGTTCTAGACACTGCCTTATTGTCATAACTTTGATATAAGAGAGACAAATACTGCATAGGTTAATATATCTTTAATATATAACATGTAGACCAAAGCGCAACTAAAATGAAAACTGAGTACACAGCAGTTATAGCAGTATCAGAAAAGTAACTATACTACACCAACGTTTATATGTGTCTATTTTAAAAGATATAACACTTATTAGCTAAGAAATGTAAATACAGTATGATAAATCATAATAAACTAAATCCGGTGGCAGTTCATACCATCGGACCAGCAACTTATAATAATTACAGTAATGATTGAATAATTCAGAAAAATATTACCAAAAGATAGACTGAAAAGGGTGAATGAGTGTTTTTGAGTGATAAATCAAAGAGTCACCTTTCATGTCTTCAGTTAGTTCGCGTGTGTACGTTTTGTCAAATGACTCGACAGTAAAGCATTTACACAAATGAACCTAGTCTAAAAATGGTTTGTCTAAGACCTTTTTTTAACTTACGTAATGCAAATCTTCCTATGAAAAGAATTTTGTGTTCGTCATGACATTTTGTGAAATTTATACTAAAATGTTTATTTCATTCGTTTAGTTTTATCTTTGTAATTGCTTTCGCACGAATTCAAGTTATCAATGGAATCTCCGTCACGGTGTCTCAAATATAATATTCTAAAAACGATATTTTGTAGAGAATATTTGTCATTGAAAGGCATGAATAGCTCTTGGGAAATTAACAGTACGATGGGGTTAATCTAGAATCTGTTCTCTGAAGGGATATAGGGATACCAAATACTCATTTCATATATTCACAAAAGAATGAAACAATTTTATACAAATCCCAATATGATTATTTACGTGACCCATCTCAGGCAGTCGCCAGCGAAATGTACATAATATCTCACGTCTTTACAACAATAAATAACACAAATTCCTGAGGCATTTTCTTTGCCTGTTTTGCTTTTGGCAATTATAAGAAGGCTTACATCGTAATAAACAGTCTATGTCACGTTTCCAAAAATAATAATTTCAAAAGTCTGAAGATATTCTGATATATTTTTCTTTAGCACAGGCATATACATTGCCGGTATATTGAAATTTTTTTCTGGAATTTCAAGTTAGCTTTAGGGTACTAAAGAAATGAACAAAGCGGCAATCTCTTTAACTGCTGTACGTAGTACGTTATTTGGATAGACAGAACCTTTTTAAATGGAAACGGCAACTGTCAACTCTTTGGCAGACAGGCTGCAAACAGTCGAAAAAAACATGTTCATTTCTTCACACCTTTCAAAAACAAAAAAATCGTCTAATCTATCTTGTTAAATATTTCAGCAAAAAAACGAACCGTAGCATGTAAGATTTAAAATACCTGAGATAATTCGAGTTGAGTAAGATTTCTGAGAATACGGGATCTCGTTCATTTCTACTGAAACTTTTTTTCTGCATGAATAATTTATTAGTGATAAGAAATGCCAATTTGTGATCGAAAAATTGCCAAATTATGCAAGACGTACCAGGATAAACGAAATCAATTGGTGTGTAAAGGCCAGTCCGTCCGTTGAAGACAATTTTAGCAACAGCGTATCTAACAATGTATATACATGTACATACTTAACTGTTTATGTTTGAATGCACTTTCGGTTTTTTAAAAAGGTTTGCGTACTTGTCTATACAGAATATTCTATTTTGCAAGATTTCTATAGATCTCAGTAAGCATTAATTCTTACCAACATATCCATAGCAAGCGCTGTCTCGATTCTCCATATAAGTTCAAGTTTATTATTTAAAACATATCTAATAACAAACAAACATGCAGTTGGTAACAGATTACCCGTCAGTTGAAAAGGAACACACTTATCATGTAATATCGTGAACAGTTTATCATCAGATCTTTACAGACTTATGTAGCTGGAATACTATATATTTCGTTAAATCAAACATCTTCTATCTGATGTTATTTTCTTTCTCACTTCAGATATAATATTTCACATTTCCTCTACCAAGATGTGATGAAATATGAGAGGAATAATTACTTGTGAAGACTACCATTACCACTTTCACGAGAGAGATCTTATACATGTTTCCATACATAGTGTTTATGAGACCTTTATAAAATAACACGGATAAAAGTATTTTATTTCCATTTCATAATTCTATGTGCGATTTAATGTTAAAAAGATATACAATCTGCGTGCCTGAATGCCCCACGTGTCATTCATAATGCCTTTTTACCACAAAGCAATAATATATTTGCATCAAATAACTCGCTCAATAACGCAGGTTTAGTTCTGAGAGCCATTGGCACGCTTCTTGTCATTTATTGATGGAGTGTGGTATAACCAAAGTGTGAATCTGTTTTATAAAAACAGGCACCGTTATCATTGTCACATTTTAATTCGTTTTACAGTCTGTCTGGTATTTCATATTATAATGTGCATTTGCTGTCGACGTAAATACATATTTAAGACAACTGTGATTATATGGAGCGTTTTGTAATTCTCAGTTTCCCATAGGCTAAAATTTTCAATATAATTCAATAAGGTTAAAGCCTTTTACTAAATATATGCATTTGTTATTTCTGTCTCTGCGTTAATTTGATAATTAAAGGAGAAATAATTTTGCTATCACTAGAAATATAACAAAATATTTGGTTATTAGAAATGCGAAATTTGTAGACACAAAAAAAAAACCATAAAAATTTTACAGACTGTGTAAGACCGTGTTTGTGTTCTTTGTGTTAATGTAATCTTCGTGTCCTTGTGTAATTTTTTTTTCATACACTGTTTGTTTAAGTTCAGTTAGATTAACCTTTAGACACTGCACTGAACAGAATGCAAAGTGAATATTATCAAATACGTTAATCAAATGTTTATCGAAAAGATTCATGCTGTTGGAATACATTAAAACATTCCGGGAAATAAACAGGCGGAGGTTAATTGAATGTTAACTAAATATTTGCTTTGATGTAAGTTGCAGTACCTTCAAATGATTTGAAAATAAATAAATGCAACCATTTGATGTTTTTTAAATCCTATAACATACAGTTTAGTCAGCACAAAACTATAAATAGATTTTTAGACGGTCATTTAAGACATTTATTCCGTTTGTATTACAAATTTACTGCTGAAGAAAACAGACTGCATGTTTACGTTAAGCACTGAAAACAACCCAAATTTAAATCTAAATGTTTTAGATGGGGATTTAAGGGTCGCTATTGACCAAAGATGACAAATCTCAGAACTATAAACAACTGACTGAACTAACTTTTCCTTTTCAGGTTACCCATCATGCAAATATTGAAATGTTTTTTTCAATAGCATGGCTATCTCAATACTGCAAATTCAATTAAAGCAGGTATGGTCTTAGAGGATATATAATTTCCATTGAGAACTTCCTATAACTGCGGTTGGCACACCCTAGTCCGTGATTATTTTTGTGGCAACAAAAACAAAAACATTTGTTAATGACATAGGCTATAATTAACGTATTCCAGATTTCGTACAGAATTCATTTTGTCGGTAAATTAACATTGTATTGACACGTTTATGTTAATATAGACACAGAAACATTAAAGTTAAGAACTGAGAAAATATTTAGAAAATCGGACAATGGTTTAGTCCCAAAGGGTAACGAATCCAATACTTGAATTTAGAGTCTAAAATAAATACAGCAATATTTACAAAGAACTTCAGTTACCCCTGTTAGATGTATGATTTACAAATGTGCCAATAAATCCTGAGTGTTATAAATAATTCACTGAGATATATTTGTTCGAGTTGTTTGATCAGATGGACACGAGACACGATTCAAGTTTGCAACAGTGCTGATTTTAAAGTAGTAACTTTCATCAGGAAAGCAGACTGAATCTTTGGCATGATAGAGAAAACAATAGCAAATAAAAATGAGTGAATATTATTACTGATTATTTTTGCTATAAGGTCAGCTCTGATAGGACAAAGAAAACATAAATCCATTCGACTTTCCTATGTGATTTCAGCAGTCTGATAATCAACGCGTTTATTCAATATCAAATTCTAAATTTTCCAAAATTCCTCATATGGGAGAAAGAATCTCTGAGTTACATGAACGCTTTTGGTAACCTCCTACGTCAGACGCGACACGTAAGTACATTTCAAAGGCCTGCGTATAAACCAAAGTAATTGATGGCGCCATCTAGACGATTTATTTCGAAGACGTCCTCGTGAAAAAAAGATGTCAATCAATGTTCAGTAGATACATCAGGTACCGAGACTATCACCTCACCTATCACCGCAGTTAATGCTTTGAGAAGAAAACAATTATCTGTCCATGTCAAATAACGTTGTTACTCCTTGTAAATTACAAACACTGATTTCAAAAGTCGCAGTTTTCCCTAATAAGAGTACATTTTCTGTACTTAAAAGATGAACTGTGTTATATGCATTGAAGCACGAGTTAAAATTCGAACTCACATGATACAAGACCGTAGGTTATAAGAATTTAGATAAAACAATTAATAATAACATAAAAATGCTCAGGCAATCAACTAATGCCAACATCCTTTTGAACAAAAAAATGATACAATTTATTTTTTGTGCTATTTCAAATGCATAAGAATACATTTAATAGCACAGTCAACAGTTACTTTGAAAAATCAAATGCCATGATTTTAATGCTACCTTTTAGTGCATTTTCAAAATCACGTTTTTGTAAAACTTGAGTCACAGCTTTCTGTTTTCTTATTCTGTCTCAGAAATAGGATTAAAACAGCGTTATTTATACAAATAAGAAATATATTGTTCTTGAAAAACAAATGCCTAAGCAATTTACAAGCTGAAGAAATTATATCACCGATACTTCATTAATGATATTTAAACTGATTTTATAGCGCATATATCACTACAGCTTTAAGACTCAGAACATATTGAATCATAAACAACTTTGAACATTTATTCAAATAACATTTCGAAAGGGAAGGGCGTTGCCAGATAACATATTAAAACTAACATAATTATAACCATATTGAAAAAGTCGCTGCCAAGTTCTATTGCAATCAAAAGCGAAACTACACCGAGTTCGATTCTTTTGTTTATTTATTTAAATGTTTAAACATCATTTTGACATATTCACTCAAGAATTAGATTTTAATAGAGATACTTTAATAAGAACCTAACTTATTTCTTAACAAGATTTAGTTTCTTCTGGTGAGTTGATAAAGATTTAAAATTAGCACCATAACAGACAAAATTCTTTATTTTATTATCAAAAAACGATACGAATATCAACTGTCCATATATTCTTTTTATATTCTTCTTTCCTTAATGTGGTTACATTAGATTCACAAGGCTTTACAATACGCGACAATAATCCAAGTATCAATACTGACCACTAAATAAACGCATTTAATGTCAAAGGAGACGAAATGTGATTGCAAAGGCAAACTCTCTGTCATCAGTTGAAGGATTCCTCTATACCCTTATACTGATCTAGATATGTAAAACAGACACTGACTATCGTTGCCACATGGCTCATGTCAACACATTTTATAATGTATGGCATTTGCAATTTAATGAGAAAGTTATTTCAAAGAAGCAGTTAGAGTTACTTATTTGAGCTTGGCTGAATGAGTAAGGATTCGACACTTTACACATATAAATACTAGTGAAGTGCGGTCAACTAGCATTAAATTCACATTTTTCACTAACATTATTCCGAATGTTTCTTGTGTAGTTTATTATTCTTTGAATACAAATTGAATATAAGTTAGAGGAAAGTTAATATCAAGAATTGAGGAAGGGAATATGACAAGTAAATTATTTTCTGTATTGTTTTATGCTTATTCTTAACGTCAAAGTAATTTGTCGCTAAACTTGTTAGTGACGTCATCAGAAAATTCATTACTTGAATATACATTTTGTACTTGTATATAACCCATTTAATACTACAAAGAAAAATTCATTAAGATTTGAGTACATACATTTTGTCAACAGCATTAAAACATAATAATAAAGTATATATATATAAACTTGCCTGATTCACCTCCGCCAAGTAGATAATTTGACTTTCTTTACTTCCGCTCTTCCCATCTATTTTATTTTATATAACACTTAACTTAAATAATTCCAATGTTTTATTGTCACTGAAATACAGTTTATCCAATCAACATTTCAGTAAAGCCAGTGCGTAAAACCAGCTTATATGACCGAGACTAATTGTCCTTGTTTCCAGGACAATCGTTGTAAAGCAAATGCCTCGGTTAATGCTTCCCAGAAAGATTATTTCAAAGAGGTGCCTCTGTTATTGACAGATTTCGCTCTCTTGTTCAACCAGAGACGATAAGACAATACAAGTGTCCATTTGCGAGAGTATTGGATATAAAAACAAGACAAGAGATCATCTAACCATGAAAAAAAAACTTATAAGCTTTTTACTTGTGATAAAGTTTTTTTTTAATAATGACGTAATACCTACAACTGGAGGTTAATCCGAGAAGATACTTACAAGAAATTGGGAGTTTCATCATTTTATTGAGAAAAAATAATGGATTGCCTATCATGATCAAGTTTATATATAATGACGTAATATCTATAATATGTGGCTTTTCCGAAAAACGACACCCACAACATTATCTTAAAATGCAGAGAAGTTTCATATAGGTTTTATGTCATGTTACTTTGATAACCAACGACAAAATGCAAGGATACGGGATCTGACATAATGGATTTTCTTTTGTATAAGTACTTGTTTCGAACATCGAGACAAGAAATAAACAAAATGAAGAGAACATAACACACCATTTGATTTCCTATTGAAAAATAAAAACAAAAATGCCATAGCGTGAGATACAAAAATATTAAAAATATTGTCTACGCTTTCATTTCGTCAACTTATATTTAGTTTATTCACCATAAATATTATAAACGTTTCATCTAAAGACCTTCCTACAGTCAATAAAACTGCACCTAAACACTAGGTAAAAGATTTTGAAACCACGATGCTTAGTTGCTTCAATAATAAACCTCGAAGGAAGATTTCGTGACAAAAACACCCACCACATTATAACAATTTTAAGTAACTAAAATAAAATATGAGAGGCTGACGCAGACTTTGTTTCAATAAAAGGCATAGATGAATAGACATTTGAGATATTAAGAATAATAATTGTTATGTAATTAAAAAGACACGAGTTATGACAGGCGTGGACCGAAAAAAGAAAGCAATAAGCAGTCAAGGTAGGAGAATTTCCTGGGAAATATGAAACAGTGTTTTCGTTAAAGGTGTTGGATTTCATTTTAAAGCCAAGTCACATGTTTTCGACGAGAATTAATTTTTATCTCACCACCCATATGAAATCGTGCAGGTGAGTTTCCAAGCTTTTTTCTTCTACAAAAGTATCCTTCAAACAAGATGAGGTGTAGTTCAGATGTCTGTGTCATTAAAAATAAATGGATTTTAGGTAAACAAATATGTCGAGCGTGATTAGAGGCAAATAGCATTACAAAATGTATAGTGTATAGTAAGTACACTGTCTTATGATTTTTTGATATTTTTTCTAATTAAAGTTGAAAAACTTGGACTACAAAAAAGAGTGTCCAAGTTACGACACGTTTGCATTTTCGCAGTTACAAGCACATGTCTAGTACTGCCCTTATTACAAAGAAGGGCAACCAATATTCCTTTTGAAAATGGCGACTAAAATATTGAAAATTATCGAACTGCAAAACAAAGGGAGATAATTTAGAGATAATTTATAAAACCAACACAATTATGTCACGACTCAGTTGTTATCAAATCGTTGCAAAATACTGAATGCATTTAGCTGCTGTAGAAGAATGAAAGCCAAAAAGTGCCTTCACAATAGTTGTGAAAACTATTCATCCTCATCCTGTGACATTTGATAGTATAAATCAGTCAGCAAGAATCAATACTTGTTCATTTGCGTTGCACTCATGATGTAAATTTGCTATCACGGTAATTGAAATGGATACCTTTAAAGACAATCAGCTCTATTGAATTTATTGGTAAATGCTAATTGATGAGAGTTGAGGAAGCGGATTTCTATTCCCTTGACAATAACTGAAACAATTAATTGCTTCAGTGAAGTTGAAATATCTAATTTTATATTTCCCTTTATAAAAGTCCATTGTTTATCATGTTTGCTTTTGGTTTGGCCTTCTAATGTTCGAATACTTCGGATGAAAGTTCAGAGGTGTCTATTTCCTATGAAAAGACAATTGCATAGTATAAATGCCAATCCTTCAGACCACACACAAGAGGTGCAACAGTAAAATACAGTGTGCTCTTAGCAAGTCTGTAGACTTCAGATTAAGGAACAATTTTAGGAGATAAAAATAAAAAAGACAATGAAAAATATCCTAAATCGTATAAAGGAAATATTCATAGTTATGCAAACTCACTGATAGAAAGAGTATCTATCCAATTTGAAATTTTCTTCCATCTTAATGTCTTACTTGTGTCACAGCTTTCTGTTTTCTTATTCTGTCTCAGAAATAGGATTAAAAACGTTATTCATGCAAATAAGAAATATATTGTTCTTGAAAAACAAATGCCTAAGCAATTTACAAACTGAAGAAATAATATCCCAAATACTTCATTAATGATTCTTAAACTGATTTTATAGCGCATATATCTCTACAGATTTAAGACTGAGAACATATTGCATCATAAACAGCTTTCAAACATTTATTCAAATAACACTTCGAAAGGGAAAGGCGTTGCCAGATAACATAACAAAAACTGAAACCTTGTTAAACCATATATACAACTATGATGGCACGGCGAATATTTGCGATTTTGTCCAAATACATGGTTAAGGTCAGAGTATTCATCATTTGTCCAGGCATCAAACCCAGGCAGAAGTTATGTGCTTTAGCTAGTAAATGTGTCCATGTTTACGATACAGAGAACAGATTAAAACTAACATAATTATAACCATATTGAAAAAGTCGCACCTAAGTTCTATTGCAATCAACAGCGTAACCACACCGAGTTCGATTCTTTTGTTTATTTATTTAAATGTTTAAACATCATTTTGACATATTCACTCGAGCATTACAATTTCACAGAGATACGTTGATAAGAATCAAACTTATTTCTTAACAATATTAAATTTCTTCTGTTGAGTTGATAAAGATGTCAAATTAACACCATACCTGACAAAATTCTTTATTTTATTATCAAACATGATAGGAATATCAACTGTCCATATATTCTGTCCATATACGCGACAATAATTCAAGTATCAATACTGACCACTAAATAAACGCATTTAATGTCTCATGATATGAAATGTGATTGCAAAGGCAAACTCTCTGTCATAAGTTGATGGATTCCTCCATACCCTTATACTGATCTATTTCTGTAAAACAGACACTGACTATCGTTGCCACATGGCTCTTGTCAACACATTTTATAATGACAATATGGCATCTGCAATTTAATGAGAAAGTTATTTCAAAGAAGCAGTTAGAGTTACTTATTTCAGCTTGCCTGACAGTGTAAAGATTCGACATTTTACACATATAAATACTAGTGAAGTGTGGTCAACTAGCATTAAATTCCATTTTTTTCCCACTAACATTATTCCGAATTAATGTAACTTGTATAGTTTATTATTCACTTTTTACAAACTGAATATAAGTTAGAGGAAAGTTAATATCAAAAATGGAGAAAGGGAATATGACAAGTAAATTATTTTCTGTATTGTTTTATGCTTATTCTTAACGTCAACAGTAATCTGTTGTTTAACTGGTTAGTGACGTTTTCAGAAAATTCAATACTTGTATATTCTTGAATGCAATTAAAGATTCATTAAGATTTGAGTACATACATTTTTGTCAACAGCATTAAAAACAAAATAATAAAGTATATATATAAGTAAACTTGCCAGATTCCCCTCCGCTAAGTAGATAATTTGACTTTCTTTACTTCCGCTCTTCCCATCTATTTTATTTTATATAACAATTAACTTAAATAATTCCAATGTTTTAATCTCACTGAAATACAGTTTATCCAATCAACATTTCAGTAGAGCCAGTGCGTAAAACCAGCTTATATAACCGAGACTAATTGTCCTTGTTTCCAGGACAATCGTTGTAAAGCAAATGCCTCGGTTAATGCTTCCCAGAAAGATTATTTCAAAGAGGTGCCTCTGTTAGTGACAGATTTCGCTCTCTTGTTCAACCAGAGACGATAAGACAATACAAGTGTCCATTTGCGAGAGTATTAGATATAAAAACATGACAAGAGATCATCTAACCATGAAAAAAAAACACTTAATATTAGCTTTCTACTAGTGATAAAGGATTTTTTTAATAATGACGTAATACCTACAACTGGATGTTAATCCGAGAAGATACGTACAAGATGTAATCTCAAAATAATAGGGAGTTTCATCATTTTATTGAGAAAAAATAATGGATTGCCTATTATGATCAAGTTTATATATAATGACGTAATATCTACAGTAGGTGGCGTATCCAAACAACGACACACACAGCATCATCTTAAAATGCTGAGAACTTTCATATAGGTTTTGTGATCATGTAACTTTGATAACCAACGACAAAATGCAAGTATACGGGCTCTGACCTAATGGATTTTCTTTTGTATAAGTACTTGTTTGAACAACAAGACAAGAAATAAACTAAATGAAGAGAACATAAACATGCCATTTGGTTAATTTCCTATTGAAAAATGAAAAAAATGCCATATGATACAAAAATATTAAAAATATTGCCTACGCTTTTAACTCGTCAACTTAAATTTAGTTTATTCACTATAAATATTACAAACGTTTCATCTAAAGACTTTCCAACGGTAAATAAAACTGCACTTAAACACTAGGTAAAAGATGTTGAAATCACGATGCTTAGTTGCTTCAATAATAAACCTCGAAGGAAGATTTCGTGACAAAAACACCGACCACATTATAACAATTTTAAGTATTAACTAAAATAAAATAAGAGAGGCTGATGCAGACTTTGTTTCAATAAACAGCATAGATGAATAGACACTTGAGAGTTTTTAAGTATAATAATTGTCACGTGATTAAAAAGACAGGAATTATGATAGGCGTGGACCGAAAAAATTTAGCAATAAGCAGTCAAGTGAGAAGAATTTCCTGGGTAATATGAATCAGTGTTTTCGTTAAAGGTATTAGATTTCATTTTAAAGCCAAGTCACATGTTTTCGACGAGAATTAATTTTTATCTCACCACCCATATGAAATTGACACTTAGTGCAGCTGAGTTTCCAAGCTTTTTTCTTCTACAAAAGTATCTTTCAAACAAGATGAGGTGTAGTTCAGATGTCTGTTCCATTCAAAATAATTGATTTTAGGTAAATAATTATGTCCAGCGTGATTAGAGGCAAATAGTCCAACAAAATGTATAGTGTAAAGTAAGTATACTGTCTCAAGATTTTCTGATAATTTTTTCGAATAAAACTTGAAAACCTTGGAACTACAAAAAAAGTGTCCAAGTTATTACACGTTTGCATTTTCGCAGTTACAAGCACATGTCTAGTACTGCCCTTATTACAAAGAGGGCAACCAATATTCCTTTTGAAAATGGCGACTAAAAGATTGAAAAGTATCGAACTGCAAAACAAAGGGATATAATTTAGAGATAATTTATAAAACTAATACAATTATGTCACGACTCAGTTGTTATCGAATCGTTGCATAATACTGAATGCAGTTAGCTGCTGTAGGATAATGAAAACCAAAAAAGTGCCTTCACAATAGTTGTGAAAACTATTCATCCTCATCCTGTGACATTTGATAGTATAAATCAGTCAGCAAGAATCAATACTTGTTCATTTGCGTTGCACTCATGATGTAAATTTGCTATCACGGTAACTGAAATGGATACCTTTAAGGACAATCAGCTCTATTGAATTTATTAGTAAATGCTAATTGATGAGAGTTCAGGAAGCGGATTTCTATTCCCTTGACAATAACTGAAACAATTAATTGCTTCAGTGGAGTTGAAATATCTAATTTTATATTTCCCTTTATAAAAAAGTCCATTATTTATCATGTTTGCTTTTGGTTTGGCCTTCTAATGTTCGAATACTTCGGATGAAAGTTCAGAGGTGTCTATTTCCTATGAAAAGACAATTGCATAGTATAAATGCCAATCCTTCAGACAACACACAAGAGGTGCAACAGTAAAATACAGTGTGCTCTTAGCAAGTCTGTAGACTTCGGATTAAGGAACAATTTTAGGAGATCAAAATAAAAAAAGACAATGAAAAATATCTTAAATCGTATAAAGGAAATATTTATAGTTATGCAAACTCACTATATATCCAATTCGAAATTTTCTGCCTTTTAATATCTTAATAAAATACTATGAGACGTATTTAAGGGGTTTCTTTCAGCAAAACAGCATTATATTGCATTATATGTTAGAGGTATGTCTTCTTTTTTATGTTATACTAATATTTATAAAAACAACAAGAGTCGGACAAGAGGACCATATATTTACTGAACAGTTAAATTAAAGAAAATACTTGCTATTAAGATTATATGGGATATTAGAGGAGAAAAAAATATACAAAAATAAGATACAAACATAAATTGTCCTGCTTACATTAAAACCTCAAAATGCAAATACAAAAAAAGAATTACTCTAAGGTGATGGCTTAAACAGCTAGCTTTTTCGAGAAAGGTCATCCATTTATGGTTTTGCTTAAACAGGGAGACATATTACCTCGATGCAACTTGTTAACATAAAGTCTTTTTCTAGAAATATTAAATTTTCAGCCAAAAATGTACAAGACTTTCAGTCTGTAACTTGCGAGTTTTTGCAGAAAGCAATTCAAAAACGAAAGGAAAAAATACCTAATCAGATTATCATTTAAGTCGACAGAAAGATTATCATTTAAGTCGACAGAAACTGCCCCCTTAATTTTTGCTATATCCTTTGTCGATATACACAACTGATGTTCGTTTCTATTTTGACATTTCTAAGCTCACATTTCCATCTAAACATATTTTAAGACTTTTCTAAACCAGGCAAGGAAACACGGAATGATGCACATAAATTGTCGTTTAACTCTTATTAATCATTTTTAGTCTCTACAGTAAAAATGCCTAAATACACGAGACCAAAGCCTTATCATCTTCTCAGACAGCAAAATTCATTTACGCCACTGAATAATTTATGAAAGTTTAGCATTGCATTTGCCGACTGACGTTCCCGATAATCAAGATCCTATTAAAAGAAGGACTGAAAGGAATATCGATTATTTCTATTTTCACTGCCTCTTTGTGGTTAATTGCTTTGAGATAGATATACATGAACAGTTGTTATGTGATATGTGTGGTTGATGAAAGGTTAAAGAATTTCATATCTGCTCGGCAACATAATTTCTGACGTCATCATTTGTTTACCAGAGCAAGATGATATACGTCATGGCGTGTCTTTGCTTCCTAGAATGTTTAGACTCGGTACAATTTTTAAATCACAAAGCTTTCAAGAACTTTGGAATAATTCTTGTATTAAGATTGTCAATTTGATTAAATCTGCTGATTTTCCATTAGTCTCAGGAGATGAATTATCATTGCATTTTCAAGCTGTCTTTGTTTCGAAATACCCCAAATGGGAATCTTTTTCAATTAAAGACACTGTTTCCCTTGACACTTTGTTAATGTGAATTAACTGTAATGTAGCCTTCAGTCTATTACACTACAGAGAAATGAAAGTATTTTGAGCACATTCCTTTCTAAAATGGTAATATTTTCAAATTCAAAGCAGAACCCACAGTTCAGCGGAAGTAACGTACAGTACAACAAAAACAATGCTTCATATCTGACCTCCACTGAATGTTGCACACATTCTATGCATAAATTAACTTCCGTTATACGACCACTATCGCTTCTCTTTGCAAGGCTATTCAGAATTTAACATGAACTAGATCAGCAAATTGTTGGTTAAAATCTGATCAACATTCAGAGAAGAAAGAAATGACTCATACATAGTGCATAATTACCAAGACTTGTAAAATTAATAAAACAAAACGCATTAAATTACCACCACCCTGTTCATGAACTCAAAATGACTGTGTCTGATAAACAATATGGGGTCGTAAACACCGACATTGATAGATCATAATACCATTGAGGTTTGTATGTTGCAAAATAGATTTACTTTTCAAAACGCAAGTTTTTCATAAATCTATATCACAAGAAAATTAAGGTAACCATTTGATTGAAATTAAAACAGGAAAAAAAAAACAAGACAACCGGTAAAACCGATGGATGCTCCCCATAGTAGAACTAATTCAAAATGGGTTATTTCAAGTGTTTTATATGTATATACTGTAGTGTGTTTTTAAGAGCATGACCGTGCAGTGAATGTTTAGAAATACAATGAAAATATTGGTGGAAAATAGACGCATTTATGGTATAGATTCTTACATACCTTATCAAAATTTCAAAATATGGCAATGTCAACAACATACATCTCCAACTGCCTATGAACAACTGAAAGATGCTACAAGTTTAGAAATAGAAGCAAGAAAACATCCGATTTTCCCATGTTGTGACACAGATAAGATTGTTTTTAATCGTTATCTTATCAAAACAATATAAAAGTGTATTGCATTGTATTGTATTGATAAGATAACGATTAAAAACAATGTGAAAAAGGTGATATAATGACAATGTACCAGTAATAAGCAAGTACAGAAATAAACTGAACATTTAACTACACAAATACTACTTATTAAAACTTTCCTTTTGAAATTTCTTCTGTTCAATTCAACAAATCAACAGTGACTATCTCTATATGTGTGCTTTCAATCAAAATATCACCTCATTTTAAGTAGAAGTGTTTTTGAGTAACGTTCTAGAGATGCATTTTAAGATATACAGAAGGGAGATGATCCATCAATAGGACCAGATGAATTTAATGTTTTAGGATATTGTATTTTCTTTGTATACCTTTAATCAATATTTGTAGAATTAACTAAATATGCTGAACAGTAAAACAATTTTTCTCTAGACATGTATTATAAACTATAATAATAATAAAGGGAGATAATTAATAATCCTTTAAAATTGGGCATGGTAGAGTTATAATTCCATAAGACTACTGTAACACTTTTTCTATTTGCCCTCTATCATCATGTGTAATATCAACAAGATCCATTGAAAACTTTTGGAGCTATTCTCCGGACAAGCATTGTAAAACATAATAATAAAAGGGGATAATTAATAAACATGGCCAGGTAGTTTTATATTTCTTAAAACCAGTATTTTTATCATTGTTTTGAATAACAAGCATGCAGCGCTAACAGTTTTTAAGTAATTCTCTGAATAAGAGTAATAAAAAAATAATAAAGGGAGGTTATTGAAAAGTTGGAGTTATAATCCGGACAAGCTTTAAAAATATAATAAAAGGAGATACCTGAAAAATGAGGTAAGGCATAGTTATAATAGTTCAACACCGCACTTATATACAATTTCTATCAATATCTTTAAAAACAAATACAACCCTTTTATAATTTTAGAGTTATGCTCCGAACAAGCATTATGAAATATTAACTAAATTTATAAAGGGAAATAGTTGAACAAAATGGGGGCAGCTAGAAATAAACCTCTTGAATAATGCACTTCACTTTATCTATGTGCCTAATATCAACTAAATACCTAATTCAAAAGTAATTAATTGGAAAAGCAAAATGTACCAAGGGGAGATAATGGGAAAACAAGACAAGATGAGTTATGGTTCTTGTGCACTGTATCCGCTATCATGAAGTTATAAATGAATCCCTTCATTGGTGTTTAAGTTATACACCGGACAGATGGACAAGTCGCCGACCGCAAGATCTCCCTTCTGGAAGTATAAACTTTTAGTAGCAGAATTAGTTACTACATGTTTATCAATGTTTGAATAAATAAGAATTAAAAAAGGAAAAAAACACTTCATTAAATTTAAATCCTAACGGATATTTGATTAATGAGTTGGTTCATTTCTTAAGTAAAATATCCGAGAAAATAGAATGACAAGTAGAGGGAACCTAATTTCAATCCAATATTCTTTTATATTTAGAAGGGATGAAATTTCTTTCTGTAAACAGAATTTATCCTCAGAAATAAAACAGACCAAACTATATAATGCCGCACCATAACGTGAGCAAAACAAGTTCAAATCTGTTAATATATTAACCTTGCTTATATTTCCCCACAATAAACCAAAACCAGCCATTGCCTTTATTTCTAGTAACGTAATAAAAGGGAAGAAGAATTCTCCTATAAATGTTTTCAGCTCGACTATGCATTCAACATAAACTAGTGCTGATGAAAAGAAAGTGTCATAAAAAGTGTATAAATGTATTATTATTTATTCAATAATTAAATAAAAAAGCCATATTGTTCGATCATATATGGGCATTTCTGTAACGGGCATTAAAAAAAAGAACTAGAGAGCTTTAAAGACACTGTTGAAATTATGGTTTTGTTTCCAGGAAAGAGTACTCTACAGTAGTCAGCGAGTATTGGCTGTATAAGATACGTGTTCAATAATTACACTTGACTGGGGAGGTGAAAACTGTCACTGTAAATACAGGAATATTCCATGAAGATAAACAAGTGCTTCTGTAAAACAATGTAAGTCCTTGTCATTGCTGCATTTATAAGCGTTCGGGTTTCTAAAATGCCCTGGCCCCAAGAAGTTACAACTGATGCACGCGTGCAAGATGAATATATAACTTACTCATAGAATAAAAAAACTAACTATTCTTACTACAATAATCCGATATGTATTTTTGACAAGAATACGAAAAAACGTGGAAAAAAGAGAAAAAACCTAATCAGCTTAGATGATTAACGGGTGTATACTCAACACGGTTAGCTATCAGAATTTGATAAAAAGAGACGATTTACATACGAGGGTGTCTTAGACTTAGACATTTGCCATAACTAGTTTATTTGTCGGCAGGTTGCCTAGACACGTTTACATAGAAACATAAGAAATGGATATCGTAGAGGTTTTTTTTAACAACAATTTCAAATTTTCTGTTCTGCCTGATCATGTGCCTTTTTTACCAATTATTCCGAGTGCATTGTATTTATTAAAAATTACGAGGCTTCTGTCAACAATATCAGAAAATAATGTTTCGATGGAAAATAGTAATGCATAAATAATGTCTTTTAATATCTCAAATCGTTAGTGAGGGAATGCAATTTGAGTAAAATGTCTGAATACAAGTGTCTGGAGATTTGTCATTCGTTCAGACATGGAATATAATATCGAGATCCATAATTTATAAACTGTAGTCATGCAGTGTTGATAGCAAAAAGGATACGCCTGATATTCAATGTGCTTTCAGACAAACGAGCACTGAAATAAATATCAATCAAACAGAAATATGAAATCAGCTTTAAATGGTATTTCCTATTTGTGAGCAAAATGTTCCCAACTGAGTAATGGTTGTTCAACCAATACTTTTTTATTTAACTTAGCCTGCTATGTGCAGAAACAATTTAATCCAAACAATATTTCATTGTTTCATGGTACGTACGTCATAACATTGTAAACAATACCATATAAATTAATTGTTTGCCAGACAATATAATCTATTATTCATACAGCTTCAAGCACTCTGTATCAATATTGCCTGCTCAATTGACACATGTCTCGTCCAAGGATAATTAAGCAAATGCAACGGCGAACGGAACACTGCAAGTTCAATTGTTAAATTGTTCCAAACTCTCATAGTGGTGATGCTTTATTTCAAAAAGCAGTCTGTTTTCTGTTTGTCACTGTTACATTGCGTATAACTGCAGCTTTCTGTTCCAGATTGTTTTTAACTTTAAGTTTTAGAAAGTAGGACAACTATGATAGCATGGACCGGTTGCTTGATGAAATATATAAGGCGTGAGAATTCAATGCCTTCAAGCAAATAGTGAAAAAATAGGCTTCAAGTTTACACAATATATAAATATCCTTATCAAATGTAAGTGGTCATTCTGGAGTAAACATTTACATTTCAGTCTGAAGTATTACCTGCGATGGTTCCAAATATGTTTGTTTAAAAATGAACTATAAGCTGCCTGGGAGAAATTTCTATAGGCAACAAAGTCTCGATCCTCATCCATTATACGGTTTCGTAACAAACTTACGCCACTAGAGCAATGAAATAAAGACGTGACATTATTTACGAGCAAATGTTACTTGTCTCAGCTTAATTTATACAACTCACTTAAATAAGTGGTAAAGAAAGAGATACGAATAATTACTTCTCATTATATTCTGAAGAAAAAAAGACGCAATCCCATATGCATAATATGGAATTCTTCCAAAGTAATCCGCGTGAACGGAATTAGCAGCTGATGTCCAATAAAAATAGTTCAAGCTGTTTCAAGAAGAAATAGTTCAAAGAAGTTCGTGAGAATTAGCAATTCATGCCCAATAAATCCATCGGATGATAAAAATGCACCCTTTGGCTGAAAGTGTTGTATTTGAAATCATGAGAATCAATGAGCTAACACATGGAGAAGATAATTGACTGCTTATCTGTTTAACGCTCTTGATTAGGTTTTAGAGTTATCAGCTAATACTAAGAGCTTACTGTTGTTTTTAAGAGAGGCATGAAATGCTATCTCTGATAGGTTTGGAGAAAGTAATACTCTGAAATGTCGCTGATAAGACCCGCTTTATATGAAAACTTACGGCTCTATCGCCATTTGTCGGAATCTTTATTTCTAACTTTTGCAGTTCTCTACTGAATTGTTTTATAAATATAAAGCGTCATAACAATCACAGTACATTGAAAACATTCATTCTGATAATTTGATACCTGATTCCGTACGTATCTGATATTATTTTCCAAAGTCAGTACACCTTTAGACAAATTTTAATGATATAATATCTAACATAACGGTTTTAATATGATGTGAATAAAATGTAAACTTATTATCGTTGACAAATGTTATATTTGACTTTTACTTTGATCTTTTTGTTTGTTATCTAAATTATGAATCTCAAAAAGAACTCGAAGGTAAGTGTATAAGTGCGTTTGGGATATTTCCACGTGACATTATATGAAGGAATTCTTTTAAACAATGTTTCCTGAAACGCGATATCATAACACACATTAATGTTAAGGAAAACTTCTCGTACAATGGGATCTTATTTCACAGTTATTAGTGTGTCTGTTACTTCGTGACACAATGAGTGTAGTATGGTCATGGCGCATTAGTTTATTGGCAGAAGTATTGTCAAACGCTTGTGGCTATGACCTGGTATCAACATAGGATGAAAGTATAAAGTATTATGTGTTATTAAATAATTGATTTGATATAGGCCCCTCTTTATCTGTTCAGCTGTATTTGGCCCGAGGCCTGGGGCCAATACTCCCGTCCAGAGGACAAATAACAGCGTCTATATCAATTCAATTATTTCATGACAATTTTATTTCATAACAATTCCAAAATCTGCCCACCCTCCATCGTCTGTCGTCAGCTTGGGTTCATAAGAGTTACATGTTGTAAAAAAACAGCAAATCGACTTTTCACACAAATACCGCACTAAAATCGTATTCTACTTTTTTGGTGGTCACTTCGTACTGCTAAACAGGATAACAGTCGCTAGAACAATTTCAAATGTCCTTAAAACTCGATGCTTTACCGTGGGAAAAATGGCTGCCATTTAAAATTGAATTCTATATTAATTTTTCTGCCCTGATCTATAAACCAATCAAATTGAGCTATAAGAGGGCCAATATCAATATCACTTTACCGGCCCGGGGCCGATCAGTGTTATTTATTCTGGCCATGATATTCAGAAAGTCTACGTTTTTTAAATCAGGCGTCCGGTTTGTTACAGGGAGAATAATAAATGGTAATGAAATAATGTTATTTTTTATGTGGTACAGAAACATTAATACAAAGCGTCCGTGTCAAGGATTGCTGCTTGCTTTTTCTGTAAGTGAATATTTTGTTTTTGTGCAAGATTCACAAATGCATTTCTACTGAAAAGAAGACATTTATAACACTGAAATAATTCCATTTCGTTTAGCCAAATGCAATACTGAAACAAAGTAAAGAAGGAATCTTGACTTTTCAGATTTATTCGGAGTTTAGTACTGCAGTATTATATGAAGACACACAAGGCACATGATTTAGTGGTAGAGCGCTGGACTAATGATCAAGGGATCGTGAATTCGATACTCCGGTAATCTTTTAACACTGTCTTTCGGAGACATTTAGCTGAGGTCCCATGTATACATAATTTAAATACCTTGGTAGAAGTCTACTAAACATTGCTACACACCAAATATATGGTCACGCAGTTTCAGAGAATAAGATTTGTAAAGTTTTTCCTAATATGTTTACATAAAACACAGTGAGGCCCTTGATATTTCGTCTAATAAAACAAAAATCTTGTGGAAATCATCTAAGAAAACAATTCCATTGAATCGATACGTTGAAATAAAGTTTATTTATAACAAGTTTTCAAAAAATGTCGGATTAAAAAGCAAACATAGCTTTTACTAAAAAACTTTGTAATTACAACACAAAAGGATCGGCATTTCTCCAATACAACGATTGTCTACAGTTCGTGCAAGTAATACAAAAAGAACCGGTTATAAGAAGATGAAACAGAGATGACAGTAAATGATAAAACATGTTTGCTCATACTAAATTAAATATAAACAACAATGGAAAAGATGATATAAGAACGACTCTACGTGTTATGCCCCCGATGGGAGGCATATAGATTTGAATTGACCGTCCGTCAGTCCGTCCGAAAATTTTAACATTGTCCATAACTTCCTTATTAGTAAGTAAATTTACTTTACAGTCACTTGAACACAACACCCCTTTGGACAAGACCTTCCCACTGACCTATATTTGTTTTACCTTGACCCCTGAATGACTTTCACTTGAAGATCCAATTGTACAAATACTTTAACATATACCATAACTTCCTTATTAGTAAGTGGATTTACCTCACATTTGAACATAACTCCCCTTATGACAAGACCATCCCACTAACCTATAATTGTTTGACCTTGACCCATGAATGACCTTCACCGTGAAGATCCAAATGTCTAAAAACTTTAACATTGACCATAACGTCTTTATCAGTAAAGGGATTTACTTCATTCTTCGACACGACACCCCTTTGGACAAGACCTTCCCATTGACCTATACTTATTTGACCTTGACCCTTGAATGACTGGTCCTCAGCTCAAAGCCAAAGCACCACTTCAAGGGGCATTGTCATCTTACAGTGACAGTTCTCGTTTAAAATAGATTTATCTTTCTAAAAAGCAGAAAGGAACAGAACAAGAAGTTTAGAACGAGGTGTTCATGTCCATTTAATATGAAGCGATCGGTATTGAGTCCATTGGGTGAAAATGTATGTTTAGAGAATTACTCCGGAGACTAGATAAATATTTGTTCATCCGTATTAACTCGTTTTATAGTTTAAAAATCAAAATTTGTTAAAGCAATTGATTTCTAACGGGACAATAAGTTTAATCTATTTATGGGTAAACTCTAAAGTACCTTAGTCCATGAGAGCCCTATCCTATCCAACTGGTCGATAAAAGAGAGTTCTTTAAAATATGTGCTATTTTATATCCTGTACCATTATTTGTAATGCTTTAGACTTAATATAATCTTATTACTCATGGTCACACAATTAAGGAAGAGACTGTTGTATTTATAAGGTTATAAGGTATCTACTGATACAGAAACCTTCATAAATAATTCTTGAATTAGAACGGTTTTATAACCGAGGGTATATTAACAATGTAATGTGTAAAAATCGTCCTGCAGGCACTGAAATATATTGCCAGACTACGCTTACTTGCAAGTGAACAAAGATTTTGCAAATAAAGCTTGTAAATTACAAATATTTCTCTTTTAATATTTTTGATCTTAAACCATGCAGGAGCTTACACAACACAACAGAGAGAGAGAGAGAGAGAGAGAGAGAGAGAGAGAGTCCAGAACTGCTTTGCAAGTATCTAATAGTATGAGCATAAGGGTGAAAGCCGCTGCTTTTAAGTCGTCTGTGATGTCAGTGCAGGCAAAACAAACATCAATAACTGTCTCCTTGTATTAACGTATTTAGATCGTTTCTAGGCACTTGGCAAATCATATATCATTTTGGATTGCTAGAAAACGTATGTCTAGTCTAGAAATACAACTAAAACAGGATATATATCTTATTTAATGAATCAAGTCACAAGCATATATCAGCAAAATACTTTTGTAAAAAAACAGACACGAGCTGTCACTGTCACAAGGTTTATGTTGTCACAGTTTGCTCTGATAAACAACATTTGTCTGTTGTTTCACATTTTAATGAGATTATTTCCTCGAAAATAAAATGTTGTTTTGTCCACATTGAAACATTAGGCGGTATGGTTGAAAATGAACGAATACTTTACCAATGATGGATGATACATTTTTTACCTTTTTCGTGTCTGGTTGATATGAGTTACAAGGTTTCGTAACAACAATAAGTGGTTAGTTAAATGCCCAAAAAGCAATTTCGTAAATTTATTGCTTTCAGTTCAGTTTTAAGGAATTGTTGCGACCAACCCTGCTGAATCATTACATTATGTATATAATTTCTATAGCTGTTCATTGTTTAGAATTTAGAATGATAAATAACAGAGATTTAGTGTTTTCCTTGACGTATTTTAAAGCATAATTTTCAGTTAACTTCTTCAGGGAAATATATCAAGAAGTCTTATTTCTTTCTTTGTAGACTATGTAGTCTTTCTAAATCACTATGTTTCTAGGGCTTTTGCAAAACTGAGGGCATTTTATATGATGCTTGGCTGGTTATAATAAATTTAACGCAAATTGAACTAACAGTCTTTACACTAATCGACCTCTATCAATATTTACAAGAAAAATCCTGAAAGCTCTATAAATTTAGTAAATTTAATTGTGCGAAATTTGATATAGATGACAAATAATATTTTAAAACTCAGAAGATCAATAAATCTAACAAATCTTCACTCATCCTACTGACAAAACTGTCTGTATAAACTGCTGAAAAATGTTATTTTCCCTGTAATCTAGTTATTATCAAATATGAGTTTGCATAAGGACCATATATTTTCCATTAAACGTGAGAGACATTGATATGGACTTGTCGTTTTTAATTGAATCATAAGAGGTTTCTGCTGCCGGCTTTCAGCTGAAAATGACAGAAACAATAAACTATTTCTGAAGGCTAACAAACTTAACTGATTTAAATGGATCTAAAGTAGACAAGACGTCCTTGTATAGATTTACGTCACCTCAATACCTTTGATAGAATTCCCACTCTCATAAAACAGAAACAATATCCTAACGATGTTACACTAATATTGACAGTAAATTGAAGTTAGCTTTTCATCGAGTTTCTATCACAATTTCAAAGTATCTTGTCATTAAATTCAGTCGAATCTATAAAACGAAGCTAAAACACAAAGTACATAATTGTTTGCATTTTTCAAGGTTCAAGGATTCGTAGACTTTAACAAAAGCCATGTTACTGAACGGAAATGGGTGAAATCATGCATACCAACTGTTTGTTTAAATAGTCTTTTAGGTGCATTCTCACTGATATCGCCTTTTGTATCGATCGAATACTTGCTCTTGTTAAGCAGGCTTGCTGCGTGTTTATTTATTAAAGATTTGATATTTATAATTTACAGTGTAATGTGAAATAGTAAGAACTCTTGATCATTAGTTAAGTTACTTGCAAAAAAGTCATAGAATCGGTCAAATATTTAAGAATTCAGCATGATGCAATGTATGTGAACATTTAAATATATTGAAAATTTGAAAGTATAAATTAAGTCTACAGAGACAAGACAGTGCGAAGCAAGAAAAGTTACAAACATCTCATTAGTTGAAATTCCATTAATGTAATCTAGTGTTACTATACAAGAAGGCCATGATGGCCCTTCGTCGCTCACCTGTGTCTCATTGCTCAAGTTTCACAACTATATTTGTGTTGATTTATTTTGAAATAAGGCGAGTGTTAGTAAGTTAATCAAAGCTGTGAAACCACTAACATGCGACATGGCAAAATATTTTTATACTTCATAAACCCATGATTGGATCAATGTTTTGTGACAGTTTTGAAACATCGATTTTTAGTCTTGGTGACTTTGACCTCGACCCCAGTGAATGGCAGAGATTCATGCAAGGTACCTATATACATAATAGCTTAGAATACGGTCATAAATAAAGGCTTTATGACAAAAAGTTGAATTGTGTATTTTAAGCATTGGTGACCCCAGGGGCATAGCAAATTTTGACCAGAGACCAAGATTTGTACAAACTTGGGAGAGGTCTACTAGGTAATAACACACATCCAATTTTCTTATATTAGGCCTTGTGGTTTTTGACAAGAAGATATTTTATTTTGCTAGGAAGGTCTTTAAAAAATCGACTGACCCCCATGGATTGGGGTCATTTTTATACCCAGGAGCATAATTTGAACAATCTTGGTAGAAGACTTCTAGATAGTGCTTCATGCAAAACAATTAAACCCTTAGCCTTGCGGTTTCAAAGACCAAAACTTGATTTTCAAAGTTTTCCCTTTATATGATTATATTTTATCAAACGACCCCGGCGCGAGGTTATAAATGACCAAGGGGATTTGTATATGACCTCTAGGTAAGCCTGTATCAAATCCCAAGGCACAGTAGTTTCAGACAAGAACATTTTAAAAGATTTTTCTATATAAGCCTATAAAAATCATGTTGCACCTGGGTGGGGCTAAATTTGATCCTGGAGCCTGGAGCCATGATTTGAAAAAAAAATGGTAGAGGTTTATGAGACAATGTTACATACAGAAGCTACATGCAGCATTTGTTGACAGTTAAACTTAAGAAGTAACTAAACTTTACATCTACTTTTAACAAACAACATTTCTCAATTTTGACGACTATCACTTAATAAAATTGGAAAGTGACATTCAACATTAATATTATATACCAGTCGGAACAGGCACTTTAAAATGTTTCACGAAATGATTCAAAATCATTGTGCATTTTATTACGCAAAAAAAGATACATTCAAACATTCAATTTTGCCATTAACATTAATCTTTCTTTTAGAGTATTCCTTCGGTAAAAGAACGACATGCACTTAAGCATCTAGTCATATTATATGTCAACATTCAAAGAGTCTATCTTGCCTTTGACATTACTACACTTTGAAAAAATCTGCATTAGTGCCAATCAGTTTTTATTTTCTCTCGTTTCGTAAGGTTGTGTATTCAAGAATAGAAATCTATCACATTCCATGTCTTATTACATCTCGTTTTCTTGTTCTATACAGTATTTTCAAGATATGCAGTATACCTTATTAGTTTTCTTTTCTGTAGCCTCTCAGCTTGCTCGATATTTTGTGCTGGTTTATGTCTGGTAATTGTTTATATTAGTTCCCAAATTTTACGGTATATACACTCTAAATGCGTTTGGAGACAATAGTTTAACTGGCAACAGAATATCTGAACATTGACTGTGTTCCATTGATTAGCATTTTGCGCTGTATTGATTTCGTCTTTTGTAGAAGCCATATCTTTTTAATATGTACTTTGACCTCTTTGATACATCAGCAAGTTTGTTCAGATGAACTGAGCAAACATTTATTTGATATTTCTAGAATGACAAAGAGTAGGGCACCTTTTGACTCAATATACAATAATTCTGTTAACAAAACCTTTACGTGACTACGCAATTTCAAACATACAAAGGTCTTATCGTGGCTGTGCGAATACATTACCGGATTATGCATATTTGTTTAGAATGAGGTTTTAATGTTTCTCAAGTAATATCAAAACAGTTAACAAAAGTTTAAGAAGTTCTTTACACCAAAAGATCATTTGGGATGGTCGTTTTTATGAAAATATATATTGGGAGGCAAAATAACAAAAGAATTGATAATGCAGATAATGATAGATAGATCAGGAAAATCGAGTAGTATTTAAGTGTTATATCAAGGACGGTCTCATTAAAATGTAGACTTTATCATTTGCAAAAATATTTGAACGCGTTTGTCCATTTAAGAGAAAATGGTAATTTTTACGTATATTACTTGTTTATTATAGATTATTTTAAATAATCTACTGCGTCCTAACATTCATATTGAGAATTCAAATTCAACAAGATATGTTTGTAAAACATGTATGCCCCCTGTCGGCAGCCAAATAGTCACATGGCCAGATTATTGTGACTGACTTTTGACCTAGTGACCAAATATACATGTTATCTAAAATGTGAGTCTCACAGTCCACAAAACCCGATGCCATTTGGTAGCCAAGTTATTGGTCTTAACTGTTTTGACATACATGTGACCTTGACCTTTGACCCCAAAATCAATAGGGGTCATCGACTGGCCAAGACAAATGCAGATATGAAGTTTGAGGGTCAACGGCGCATGGGTTGTCAAGTTATTGATTGGAAACCGTTTTTTACCTACAAGGTCAATGTGACCTTGACCTTTGACCCCTTGACCCCAAAATCAACAGGGGTCATCTACTGGTAATGGACAATCATCCTACCAAGTTTGAAGTTTCTAGGCCTAAGCGTTCTCTAGTTATTGATCGGAAACCGTTTTTAAGATGAAAGTGTCTGCGATCTTGACCTTTAACCTAATGACCTCAAAGTCAAAAGGGGTCATCTACTGGTGATGACCAACCAGTATACCAAGTTTGGTGAACCTAGGTCAAAGCATTCTCTAGTTATTGATCAGAAACTGTTTTTAGGATGGAGGTCCCTGTGAGCTTGACCTTTGACCTAATGACCTCAAAATCAATAGGGGTCATCTTCTGGGGATGACCAACCAGCATACCAAGTTTGGTGAACCTAGGTCAAAGCGTTCTCTAGTTATTGATCGGAAACCGTTTTAAGGATGAAAGTCTCATTGATCTTGACCTTTGACCTAATGACCTCAAAGTAAATAGGAATCATCTACTGGTGATGACCAACCAGCATACCAAGTTTGGTGAACCTAGGTCAAAGCGTTCTCTAGTTATTGATCGGAAACCGTTTTTAGGATGAAGGTCCCTGTGAGCTTGACCTTTGACCTAATGACCTCAAAATCAATAGGGGTCATTTACTGGTGATGACCAACCAGCATACTAAGTTTAGTGAACCTAGGTCAAAGCGTTCTCTAGTTATTGGTCGGAAACTGTTTCTACCTACAAGGTCAATGTGACCTTTACCTTTGACCCCTTGACCCCAAAATCAATAGGGGTCATCTACTGGTGATGGACAATCATCCTACCAAGTTTGAAGTTCCTAGGCCTAAGCATTCTTTAATTATTGGTCGGAAACCATTTGGTCTACGGACCGACCGACAGACAGACAATTGCAAAGCAATATACCCCCTCTTCTTTGAAGTGGGGGCATAATTATTATAGAACAGATTCAGATTTTAAACTTATAAGCATGAAAGATTGCTTTTTTGTAAGTTATGAAAATTTATACAAAAACACCCCTTCGTTCATTAAACACGCACTGATTTGACCTAATAACACATCTCACAACAGGATGTAAAACAAGGATACTTACTAGCCCTCTAGTCATTTATTTTGTAGAAAGCTTTTAGTTTGGCGATATACTCCTTATAAAGAGAAACCGATTTTATCATCTACGGGACTATTGGATTACAAAATTCGAAACAAAATAATCTTTTACACAGAGAAACAAATGGAGTGATAATAAGTTTTATACTCTTGATTATAGATATGAATAATGGCCTAATATAAAGAAGTGGTTGCAAAACGTAAACACAAATTATGTCTTTTATTTAAGATAATTTGATACAGTTTTATAGACCATGTAAGGCCTGCGTCACAACAAAAACAGGCGTATGAATATTTATAAACCGTAATTTGCAAGAAAGGAAACGAAGTGTTATTCCAGAGATTTAGTACAGGCCAAAGAAAGGGAAATAAAATAAAAGGAAGTAAGTCAAAAACCTATAGCAGCACTAAAACCTAATTTGTTTTATACAGTAATTGTATGTTTGTTGTCTATTCACAGATCCACAAAATGACCCTTAAATACGGTATTTTTTCTAACAAAAATATAGATTTCTTGTTAAAAGACAAAAAAAATCAACATACAGACAGAAATCAATTAATTTGCTAAACTAAAAATTTAGTTTTATAACAAGCAGTATTATTCTTAATTAACTGCCACGCTCGACTCATTGAACTTTCAAAATAATTACGGATTTCAATAAAAAACCGTTTGAATTATCTGACTATTCTTGGAAAAGGGCTTTGCAGCAAACAAATACACTTTTTATGATGATCACTGATTTTTTTTCAATTCTCAGTCGAAAAATTAAGTGCAGGTGTTGGACTCAGAGAGCGAACTAAAAAATCCAGATATAATTACATAATAATGGATCATCAAGTAAAACATAGAAAATTATAAACCATTCTAGATTGTTTACATCCTTGTTTGTCAGCTGGAACCTTTAGATCAACAACAAATTATCATTTACCCGGTATTATAAAATCTTTAATAAACACGGTTCATACAGAAGGAAAAGGTCATGTACTAGTCTTGATATAAGCAATGCTGGATTGCGCAGCTAAAACTATTCGAAGTAATAAGATCGCACCTTGTCAATGTCAAATCTTGCCTTAAACGAAAATACACTTTTCACACACAAAACTAAGATTGTTGTAAGAGCATGTACACAGGGGATTTAAATGATATGTAATGATTTTCGATTTTCTTTTGAGATTTCTAATATAATTATTGAATCTAATTTAAATCTAATTTTATATTTTATGCAGTTCTCAATCGAAAGCAATTTAATTAAATGAGTAGATGAAGTTTGTATGAACTTTTCAAGGAAGCATTTATATATGTACTTAAAAACAAAATAGTACTGTTACATGCAGGGAAAGAAATGCATGCTAACATCGTATTTTTTCTTTCTTTTTTGGTAACATGCCTTCGGGCATCACCCAGTGTAGTGGCGAGTTTTCTAACTGCGACGGAGCGTCTAATGATAGAGAATATGCAGCAGATCGTCTGGGGCTCGAGATTTTGCGACATCATTATTCTGCTGCACTCCGATCCTATCTTCCACCATATTTGCGGCGCTAGTTTTAATAAAGTACAATCATTAGATTTCTCTTAATGTTTACTAGCGAGTGTACCAAATATTTGTTTGTGTTTTTAGGTACACGTTGAGTTTAAACTAAACAAAATATTGATTGTAATGGATATATAATTTTGCATATTCTTTTTTTATAACGACAGCATTTAAACTGACAATTATTTACTACACGTACAACAGAAGACTTATTATCCAGCAGAATTCAAACAATGCCTATAATACCAGCATGCGATGCGAGCATTGCTAAAATAACTGTGTATTGCTCTATCTATTTGAGCTTATTTATCGTCGGTACCGGTTGCCCATATGACCGACGCCCTAAGAAGAGGTTATTGGGGGACAGTGCATACTGCAGAAGACTTCCCATTCAAATGACACCTCTGGTTCTTTTGCATGCTCATTGTATGGCATGATAAGTGAATACAATGTACACTGGAAAATTAAGTCTTGTAAAATTTAGAATTGTTATGTTGTTCTCTTTCTTGGCTCTATTTACAATACTTTAATCATTTTCTAAAATTAGATGATAGTAGTTTAGTTCTCTAGGAATATATTTTATAATGCATTAAATATATCATGGGCTTATAAAGACTTACTATATTAAATATTGTAATAAAATTACTTGCTAACTTTGTTTACACTCTAACAATATTTACTTACATGGACAGAAACACTAAAACAAGAACAAATCTATCAATATCGCAAGAAATATTCCATCAAGATGTGACCACATGTACAATCAATTATTGTGCATTACCCATTGGATTTACAGCGAAACGATAACATTTTGAAGGAAGAAAAATGCCAGAAAGAGTAATAATATTTCATCAGAAGAACAAACATTAAAATAATCCGAGTAAATAAAACTTACTGTTGAAGCAGGATGTGTATTTATGTTGTTATAGTTTTCCTGGAGGGAAACGTTGTTATAACTGTGTGAAAATAGGTCGTTTGTAACGTCCTCATCCTTTTTTCTTCATTACTTCAAAGTGGTCAGTACTGATTTGACTAATTCAATTCCTTTTCCGCAAAAGTCACATCTTTTTGTGCTCGATCTTAATATGCTGCGATGTGTATTCACGTATTCATTAATTTCTTTTACCATAGAAATCCTACATAATCAAATGAATCAATCACACGTCTTTACTTACTATTTCCTATATAAAAGAACGGATTCGAGGCAGACAATTTTTGTCGCATTATCTCTGAATAATGAAATGACCAAAAGTAATAGTTTATGTGACCGCAATCTAAAAGCAAGTGGGCAATGATTGCCATTGATCACTCACCTGAGTACTTTGGCTGAGGGTCTGCTAATAAGCAAGCATAAGATGCAAAAATACATTTTCTAATTGAAGATTTTCAAAGATCTCATCTTTTATACAATTAAAACCCATTTGACAGAGGAAATTTCGAGGTAGCAGCTTGTGAGGAGATGTCCTTAGAAGCAAAATATTGAAAATAAATCTATTTTTAGCTCATTTTGTTCAATGGAGCGGAACCTTTTTAGCAATTTTAATAGAAGGCTTTGTAAGGAACATTTCTGTGAAATCACCTTGCTGTTTAGATGAACAAGTTGTTTGAAATTGTTTCTATTTTTAGCTTTTGCAGTTCTTATGTGCAATGCAGCGGAATAGTTTCAGAAATTTTAGACAAAAGGGCCAATGGCCCTAAAGTGCTCACCTGGGTTCAAAGATGAAAGAAATTTTTATGAATGTAATGATGCATATCACAGAAATGGACCAATGCAAAAACAAAAAGTAGGTCAGAAGGTCAAAATATAGGTCATGAAATGACATTTTTGAAATCGGAACAAAAAGCTGTACAAACAGTCCAAATTTCATTGCCGTAGCTTTAAAACAAAAAAGTAGGTCAAAAATATAGGTCATGCTATGATGTTTTTGAAATTGGAACAAAACACTGTACACATGGTCCAAATTTTATTGCCATAGCTCCAAAAAGTAGGTCAGTAAGTCAAAAATATAGGTCTTGCGATGACATTTTTGAAATCGAAACGAAAAACTGTGCACATGGTCCAAATTTCATTGCTGAAGCTAAAAAAAAACAAAAACGTAGGTCAGTAGGTCAAAAATATAGGTCAAGGAATAATGTTTTTAAAATCATCTTGAAAAACTGTACAAATGGTCCAAATTTTATTGCCATAGCGAAAAACATAAAAAATGAGAAAAAAAATTGGCCGGGTGTGATCCCCAGGGGAGGGGGGATGACCCCGCTGTGGTCACATTGCATACTACCAAATATCTAAGCTCCAGGCCTTGCAGTTTGTGACAAGAAGATTTTTAAAGTTTTTTGCTATATAACTCTATGTAAAACATGTGACCCCTTGGGCGGGGCCAGTTTTGACCAAGGGGCCATGATTTGAACAATCTTGGTAGAGGTCTACTAGACAATGCTCATCACCAAATATCTAAGCTCCATGCCTTGCAGTTTCTGACAAGAACATTTTTAAAAAAATTTCCTATATAACTCAATATAAAACATGTTACCCCTGGGGCAGGGCCAGTTTTGACCCAGGGGCCATGATACCTCATACCAAATATCTAAGCTCCAGGCCTTGCAGTTTCTGACAAGAAGATTTTTAAAGAATTTACTTAATAACTATGTAAAACATGTGACCCATTGGGCGGAGCCAATTTTGACCCAGGGGCAATTATTTTTACAATCTTGGTAGAGGTCTACTAGACAATGCTCATCACCAAATATCTAAGCTCCATGCCTTGCAGTTTCTGACAAGAACATTTTAAAAAAAATTCCTATATAACTCAATATAAAACATGTTACCCCTGGGGCAGGGCCAGTTTTGACCCAGGGGCCATGATTTGAACAATCTTGGTAGAGGTCTACTAGACAATGCTGCATACCAAATATCTAAGCTCCATGTGTTGTGGTTACTGACAAGAAGATTTTTGAAGTTTTCCCTATGTAACTCTTTGTAAAATCAAGTGACCCCCAGGGCGGGGCCAGTTCTGACCTCAGAGTAATAATTTGTATAATCTTGGTAGAGGTCCACTAGATGATGCCTCATCACTAGATGATGCCTAATATCTAAGCTCCAGGCCTTGTGGTTTTTGAGAAGAAGATTTTTAAAGTTTGTTTTCTTTTTTTGCCATGGCAACAATAGTTCTGCATGGAATTAAATTCTCTGAACAACTTTGGAAGATCTTAATGCAAGGAATATCCCATGCAAGTTTCATTGAATGTGGCCTAGTGGTTTCAGAGGAGATGTCGTTTGAATGAAATTGTCGACGACGCACGACGACGGACGGAGGGGGGTCACAATAGCTCACCATGTCACTGCGTCATGTCATTACCCCCGGGGCGAGGTTATAAATGAACAAAGGGACATAATCGAACAATCTTTGTATATGACCTCTAGGTAAGCCTGTATGCAAAATATCAAATCCCAAGGCATAGTCGTTTCAGACAAGAACATTTTTAAAGATTGTCCTATAGACCGTTCCAGAAATTAGTACCTCCCTGATTACCTCCCTTGCGTCCGCCATTAAGGGACTGCGCAGACTGAAGCAGTCATATCATGCGGAGCTTAGAAAAAGTCCCAGTTTTATAGCTGCAATGTCAATGTGAAGTTGTATGTTAGAGAAACAGATTGATATAAACCGCATGAAACATTTATAATCAGCTAAGATCTATCCCATGGTCTTCTAACTTAAAAAAGTATATTTGTAAACGACCTTTTTTGCTGACATCTCAATCTATTGAACTGTTAAATAAAGGACTTGTTATACGGTAGATTCATTTTTCTTTTTTTTATCAAAACCTCACAAGAAACTGCTTTTGAAAAATACATGTATATATCTTTAAAAAATCTGACCAAAAGAGTTAAGTTATATTGGTGTCATAATAATTTTGTTTTTTCGTATTACAATAATTATCCACAAATAAGAACAAGGAAAGCAAACGTATTATTGCAATATCGATATCTTACAAACGTGTGGCTTGCAGCTATTATTTTCTTTCTGCATACAAAAACTCACATGTTGTACATATCAATACTTTGCACAAACTGATTTCAAAATGCAAGAAATAAAGAACAGAAAAAAGATCCATACGGCAACAGAAGGTAAATTTCATACGGTCTTGAAAATCTTGCTTGTAAGGAAGAATGTATATTCTTAAATTTCATATAGCAATCAAATAAAGATTATGTTTTAAGGCATTTCTCAAGAGGAAATTTCGTTATTAAAGTGTTTTACTGTGACTGATCAGCCAAGACCGACAATAACAATTAACTGTGACTTATCAAAACAAAGACAGTATGTCACCGCATATTATGTAACCACATTCGTTCACCACAAGGCACCACGAATGACAAAAGACAGTTTGATAATTAAAAAAGCGCTAAATAATTGTCAAGTATTCTTTGAAACTGTATCAAAGAATAAAACAAGTTTTAGTTAAGATAGAGTGAACATGCGGTTGATGAAAAAGATGTTTAATTTTGTCCATTTTGTGAGCTTTCATAGTTGTTCAAATAATTGAAATTATTCTTTCAACTTTCGAAAAGAAAAGAGTGCTTTAAATATCAGTTTTGTTTTATACATATTATATGTGGTTTATACAACTCCAGCTTCTACGTTGAACAGTCCATTGTCTTTTTTAACAGTCCTTCTTGTGTTGAATAATTCAAGTTAATATTATGACCAAGTCATGAATAAAACATACAAAATAGTAATAATAATACAATAAAATGGTGTGTATTCTGCAACTAAATTCACGCGAAATAAGGCAGTATGTCACCTTGAAATGTGCTAAAGTTATACAGATTTATACGGAACTTAATCATCATAGCGAGGTTTAGCAGTCCTTTAATGGCGAACGATCACGTGACCTTCATAATGGCGGCGGTCAATTTATCAATTATGGAACGGTCTAAATAAGCCTGTGAAAAATCATGTTGCAGCTGTGGTGGGGCTAATTTTGATCCTGGAGCCATGTTTTGAAAAAAATGATAGAGATTTATTAGACAATGCTACATACAGCAGCTATATGCAGCATTTGGTGACAAACTTAAGAAATAACTTAACTTTATATCGACTTTTAACGAACAACATTTGTCAAGTTTGATGACTATCACGAAATAAAATTGGGAAGTGATATTCAAGATTAATTTTATATACCAGTCGAAACAGACACTTTAAAATGTTTCACGAAATGTTTCAAAATCATTGTGGATTTTATTACGCAAAAACTAGATACATTAAAAAACATCAATCTTTCTGTTAGAGTATTCCTTCGGTAAAAGAACGACATGCACTTAAGCATCTAGTCATATTATATGTCAACATTTAAAGAGTCTATCTTGCCTTTGACAATACTACACTTTGAAAAAATCTGTATTAGTGCCAATCAGTTTTTATTTTCTCTCGTTTCGTAAGGTTGTGTATTCCAGAATAGAAATCTATCACATTCCATGTCTCATTACATTTCGTTTTCTTGTTCTATACAGTATTTTCAAGATATACAGTATACTTTATTAGTTTTCTTTCCTGTAGCCTCTCAGCTTACTCGATATTTTGTGCTGGTTAATGTCTGGTAATTGTTTATATTGGTTCCCAAATGATACGGTATATACACTCTAAATGCGTTTGGAGACAATAGTTCAACTGGCAAAAGAGTATTTGAACCTTGACTGTGTTCCATTGGTTAGCATTTTGCGCAGTATTAATTTCGTCTTTGGTAGAAGCCATATCTTTTTAATATGCACTTTGACCTCTTTCATACATCAGCAAGTTTGATCAGATGAATTGAGCAAACATTTATTTGATATTTCTAGAATGACAAAAAGTAGGCACCTTTTGACTCAATATACAATAATTCTGTTAACTAAATCTTTACGTGACTACGCAATTTAAAACAATATCTTCTAACATACAAAGGTCTTATCGTGGCTGAGCGAAGATATTACCGGATTATGCATATTTGTTTAGAATGAGGTTTTAATATTTCTCAAGTAATATCAAAACAGTTAACCAAAAGTTAAAGATATTCTTTACACCAAAAGTTCATTTGGGATGGTCGTTTTAATGAAAATATATATTGAGAGGCAAAATAACAAAAGAATTGATAATGCAGATAATGATAGATAGATCAGGAAAATTTAGTAGTATTTAAGTGTTATATCAAGGACGGTCTCATTAAAATGTAGACTTTATCATTTGCAAAAATATTTGAATGCGTTTGTTTATTTAAGAGAAAATGGTAATTTTTACGTATATTACTTGTTTATTATAGATAATTTAAAATAATCTACTGCGTCCTTACATTCATATTGAGAATTCAAATTCAATTATTATAGAACAGATTCAGATTTAAACTTAAAAGCATGAAAGATTGCCCTTTTTGTAAGTTATGAAAATTTATAAAAAAAACACTCCTTCGTTCATTAAACACGCACTAATTTGACATAATAATACATCTCACAAAATGATGTAAAACCAGGATACTTACTAGTCCTCTAGTCATTTATTTTGTAGAAACCTTTTAGTCTGGCGATATACTCCTTATAAAGAGAGACCGATTTCATCATCTACGGGACTATTGGATTACAAAATTAGAAACAAAATAATCTTTTACACAGAAAAACAAATGGAGTGATAATCAGTTTTATACTCTTGATAATAGATATGAATAATGGCCTAATATAAAGAAGTGGTTGCTAAACGTAAACACAAATTATGTCTTTTATTTAAGATAATTTGATACAGTTTTATAGACCATGTAAGGCCTGCGTCACAACAAAAAACAGGCGTATGAATATTTATAACCGTAGTTTGCAAGAAAGGAAACGAAGTGTTATTCCAGAGATTTAGTACAGGCCGAAGAAGTAGAAATAAAATAAAAGGAAGTAAGTCAAAAACCTATAGCAGCACTAAAACCTAATTTGTTTTATGCAGTTTTTGTATGTTTGTTGTCTATTCATAGATCCACAAAATGACCCTTAAATACGGTATTTTTTCTAACAAAAATATAGATTTCGTGTTAAAAGACAAATAAAATCATCATACAGACAGAAATAAATAAATTTGCTAAACTGGAAATTTAGTTTTATAACAAGCAGTATTATTCTTAATTAACTGCCACGCTCGACTCATTGAACTTTCAAAATAATTACGGATTTCAATTAAAAACCGTTTGAATTATGTGACTATTCTTGGAAAAGGGCTTTGAAGCAAATAAGTACACTGTTTATGATGATCACTGATTTTTTTCAATTCTCAGTCGAAAAATTAAGTGCAGGTGTTGGACCCGGTGAGCGAACTAAAAAACTCCAGATATAATTACATGATAATGGATCATCAAGTAAAATATAGAAAATTATAAACCATTCTAGATTGTTTACATGCTTGTTTGTCAGCTGGAACCTTTAGATCAACAACAAATTATCATTTACCCTGTATTACAAAATCTTTAAAAAACACGGTTCATACAGGAGGAAAAGGTCATGTATTAGTCTTGATATAAGCAATGCTGGATTGCGCAGCCAAAACTATTCGTAGTAATAAGATTGCACCTTGTCAATGTCAAATCTCGCCTTAAAAGAAAATACACTTTTCACACACAAAACTAAGATTGTTTTAAGAACATGTGCACAGGGGATTTAAATGATATGTAATGATTTTTGATTTTCTTTTGAGATTTCTTAATCTAATTTAAATCTAATTTTATATTTTATGCAGTTCTCATTCGAAAGCAATTTAATTAAATGAGTAGATGAAGTTTCTATGAAAATTTCAAGGAAGCATTTATATCTGTATTTAAAAACAAAATAGTACTGTTACATTCAGGAGAAGAAATGCATGCTAAAATCGTATTTTTCTCTTTCTTTCTTTTTTTCTCTTTTTTTGTGATAACATCACCCAGTGTAGTGGCGAGTTTTCTAACTGCGACAGAGCGTCTAATGACATAGAATATGCAGCAGAGCGTCTGGAGCTGGATGTTTTTGGACATACTTATTCTGCTGCCCTCCGATCCTATCTTCGACCACATTTGCGGCGCTAGTTTTAACAAAGTGCAATCATTAGATTTTTCTTAATGTTTACTAGCGAGCGTACCAAATATTTGTTTGTGTTTTTAGGTAAATGGTGTGTTTAAATTAAACAAAATATTGATTTTAATGAATACATAATTTTGCATATTTTTTAATAACGACAGCAATAAAATTGAAAATTTTTTACTGGACCTACAACAGCAGACTTATTAGCCCATAGAATTCTAAAAATGCCTAAAATACCAGCAGGCGATGAGAGCAAATAACTGTGTATTGCTCTATCTATTTGAACTTATTTATCGTCGGTACCGGTTGCCCATATGAACGACGTCCTATGAAGAGGTTGTTGTGGGATAGTGCATACTACAGAATACTTCCCATTCAAATGACAGCTCTGGTTCTTTTGCATGCTCATTGTATAGCACTGATAAGTGAATATAATGTACACTGGAAATTCAAGTCTTGTAAAATTTAGAATTGTTAAGTTGTTCTCTTTCTTAGATCTATTTACAATACTTTAATCATTTTCTAAAATTAGATGATAGTAGTTTAGTTCTCTAGGTATATATTTTATAATGTATTAAATATATCATGGACTTATAAAGAATTACAATATTATATATTGTAATAAAATTACATGCTAACTTTGTTTACACTCTGACAACGTTTACTTACATGGACAGAAACATTAAAACAAGAACATATCTATCAATATCGCAAGAAATATTGCATCACATCTGTACATTCAATTATTGGGCATAACCCATTGAATGCTTTTTTAGGTTTTCACAGCGAAACGATAACATTTTGGAAGGAAGAAAACATATCACAGAGAGTAAATTTTTTATTACCAGAAGAACAGACATTAAAATAATCCCAGTAAATAAAACTTACTGTTGAAGCAGGACATGTACTTATGTTGTTGTAGTTTTCCTCGAAGGCAAACGTTATTATAACTGTGTGAAAAAGGTCGTTTGTAACGACCCCATCCTTTTTTTCTTCATTACTTCGATGTGGTCAGCACTGATTTGACTAATTCAATTCTTTTTCCGCAAAAGTCACATCTTTTTGTGCTCGATCTTAATATGTTGCAATGTGTATTCACGTATTCGTTAATTTCTTTTACCATAGAAATCCTACATAATCAAATGAATCAATCACACGGCTTTACTTATTATTTCCTTAACGTAAAAAACGGATTCGAGGCAGACAATGTCTGTCGCATTATCTCTGAATAATGAAATGACCAAAGTAATAGTTTATGTGACCGCAATCTAAAAACAAGTGGGCAATGATGGCCCTTGATCACTCACCTGAGTACTTTGGCTGAGGGTCTGCTGTTTCAAGATGTTGTTTCAATTTTTTTCCTATGTTTAGCTTCTGCATCACTTATGTGCAATGGAGAGGAACGTTTTGAGCAATCATAGAAAAGGGTAATATAAGAAACAACATGGACAAGTGATTTTGGAGAAGATGGCATTTGAGCGGAACAATCTTAGCAATTGAATAGGGGGCTATATAAAGAACATTTCTGTGTAATTTGTAGGGAAAGTACCTTGACGTTTATGAAGAGATGTTGTTTGATTTTTTTTAGTTTTAGCTATTGAAGCAGCAGTTATTTACCGTTTTCTTGCTGAAGAGAGTATATGTGCATGGAGCAGATCTGTTGAGCAATTTTAGAAAAAGGCAATATAAGGAACACTACTGTCAAGTGTGGTTAAAATTAGCCTTGTGGTTTAGGAGGAGATGTCAGTAAAATGTTGACGATGGACGACTGAAGACGTACAACTGACGCTGGACGACGGACGCCGGACACAGGGTGACCACAAAAGCTCACCCTTAACATTTGCACATGTGAACTAATAAAGACCTGTCATATATACAAAGTAATGTTATGTGATAAAGAATAAATAAAAAGATGTTAAATTTCAATTTTCCAGTTTTTTTTAATAGCGTTTACACTTTATTTATTTTCTAAAACTTAAACATGAGAAAAGTTGTAGTGTACAGAAAAGTTGAAATAATCGCTTATATATTGTTCGAGTAAGTGACCTTGTCCACAGCTAAGTAGAATAAAACTGAGGAATTTGAAAGAATTTATCTTCACACTAAGAAAGCGCAGTTCTAACAGCGGGGAGGGCAACATTAAAAGCAGATCTTAAATGGTTTTATACGTCGTTTGTAATAACCATTATATTATCTCAAAGACACCTTCAGAATACTTCAGACAGCAAGTACGTCATTCGCTTTGCTACGACGAGACATTATAGTTTACAATGAGTAAATGCCTCACCCTGATCACTGATTTTCATTTAGATTTACAGTCATCTCATTTATCTGGAATCTAATGACACTGTTAATATTGACAGTCAATAACATAGCAATCAAATATTTCTTATCATTTCAAAGTTTGTCAAGGTACAGAACAATATAAATTGTCTGAGAGTTTATAGAAAACATTCAGTAACAAGCTTTAATGAATGTATGAATTTAATAGAAGTTAATTCACGTGTAGGATCCCATCAAAAATAATACTAAATAGTGTAAGATTTTCTTTTTTTGCGTTCAAAGTAAGAACAGCTTAACAAGGAAATGAGTAAATATAAAGTTAATTTTAAAGTCAATATAACAAGTACGATCCCTTAAGCAGATCTCTAAGAATTAATTTACGTTTGCTCATGACAGTAACAGTTAATAAATGATGTTGAATTTATTTCGCGGGAATATATTAACAAAATTAACGAGTTGTTCTTAAAAATAAATCAAACCATTTCAAAACATTAAATAAATCATATACTCTCTTCAAAAAGAAAAAGTTAAAGAACTGCTGTTGCTGTCCTCAGAGCATGGAATCAATTGCTGAGATAAAATATACTGTATACTATTTTTTAATAATTATATGAAAATTAATATTTCTAGAATAATTAAAAAAAACAAGAATCAGTATTTGCTCATTTGCACTTCCTTAAATTTGCAAATATTGTAAATGGAATTAATACACAGAATTTCGATGACTGTAATTAGATTTATTGGTGAACGTTAATTAAAGAACGTTTAAAGAGCAAATTTGTATAACCTTGTTAAAAATGGTCGTTAGAACAATTGTTTAATTACAGGATACACAGATTATTACCAACAGTTTTCGATAGTTTTAAATTCATTATTTCCAGTAGGTCTGCGACCTATGTGGCAATACAAGCATAAATAAAACACATGGCGGCAATGTAAATACTAAAACAAACCTCTTAATTAGTGTTATAAGTTCATACAATATAATGTATACAAACTGACACTCTGTTATACAAACACCGCTTGTTACCTGTTTCTTCACATTTTTAATGTAAAGCAGTTATATAATCTATCATATGTGATTTTTTAAGATTAATCTTTAATGATTTTTACTTGTACTGGGAAGTTGTTGAAGCTCCGTGTTACTTGTTAGATTGAAGTGCTCAATGATACGACAGAATATATACATACGAATCACTGGTTAATGATACTTCTAAGAATTCCATGCGCTCTAAAGTAAGACACGTCCCTTGCTGAAACACGTATAATGCCATTGTAAAATGATTAATAACTTACTGACAGATGATACAAGGCTATTAAAATTTCAGAAAATTGCCATATTCCAGTAACAAGATACACGCTTTGTTTATAAGATGAAAAGATAAAAAGAGTTAAAAGGAATTGATGATCTTGTTAAGAAGCACACACTCTTTATCTAGTAAATGGGAAGTAGTGTCCTTAACTATATTTAGCACATTTTGCAAATAATTTCTGAGACATCAACGTCATGAAACTTTATGTGAGAATGTAGACCAAACAAGTACCACATATTCACGTCAGATTTAAGAGTTTCTAAGTACTGGACCACCATTACCAGTATCTTCTTCTCCAAAGTACATTTTAATTTGCCAACAGCTGTTTATTTAAACAGCTGAATTTGTTATTTTGCTTGTGTTCTGAAACTGGATTTATGATATACATGGTTAAATAACAAGCTTTGTTTCACTTAAATAGAGAAAGTATACTAAGTAAAACGATTTGCACATGTACGCTTCTACCGAATATCTAAATTCATTACAGACATTGGGCATTCGTTATGTAAGTTAATTTTATCATAAGTCAGCGAAACCGTTGGTGTTTCTTGCAGGGTTGTAGATGTATTGAACTGTTTGAATAATGGGGACGTTAGAAGCATAGTTGTTAAACGTAGGTATATTATGTTACAGTATAACACTGTCTGAACTAGAACTGTCACTGTCCCTTCGCACCCCCACCTCCCCCCTGCCGCCTCCCACCCCGAATGCAGCTTTGTCAGTGTGGTATTGATATAAGGATACATGTTACTTTACGCCCCGGACTTTAATTTATGAAGGACAATAACTCCAAAATTGAGCAATGCACTTCTCTACGATAAGATCTTTTCTTCTATAAAGTTTTAAGTTGATATCTTCAATACTTTTTTAAGTAATGCTGCGGACAAAAATTAAGTATAAAGAAATAATTAAATGGCAATAACTTCAAAATAATGCAAAAAAAGAGTAATGGTTTGTAGGCAGCGCACTTCGCCTCTATGAGATCAAGTCTATTTATATATGAAGTTTCAAGATGATACCTCCAACGGTTTTTATGTAATGCCCCGGACAAATATCAAGTATGAAAAATTTCAAAGGGCAATAACTTCAGAATTATAGAAAAAGAGTTATAATACTTGAGCAATGCACCTTTCCTCAATAATCAATTTATGAAGTTTCAAGATGATACCTCCAATATTTTTTTAGTTATGCCCCGGACAAAAATTAAGTATGAAACATTTTAAAGGGTAATTCCAAAATTGTGCAAAAGAGAGTAATGATTCTTAAGCACTGCACTTTTTTATTGAGATCTATTCATCTATAAAGTTTCAAGTTGATACTTCCAATATTTTTTTAATTATGCCCCGGACAAAAACTATGTATGAACAATTTCAAAGGGTAATAATTCCAAAATTATGTAAAAAAGCGTTATTTGGCACTGCACTGATCTATCAATCTATGAAGTTTCAAGTTGATATCTCCAAAAGTTTTTTGAGTTATGCCCCGGACAAACAAAACTGGACGGCCGGACGAACGGACAAGCTGCTTCCCGTATACCCTTACCCCTCTCCTTACAACTTCGTTGTGCGGGGGTATAATAATGGGAACGTTCGTTAGAAGAATAGCTGTAACGCGAAGGTATGTCATGTTACAGTAGAATATGTTGTTCTTGTAAGTGAAATCCGGGCTTTCACTGTTTAATGAAAGCCAAGAAAAATTCATGAATGCAGTACTTTCAACTGAATTTTAAAGTGACACTGTTGACAACAGGCAGTCGAAAATTACAGGTTTCATTTAAAAAACTGCAACATCGTATTTGTCTAGAAACAGATACGACATGGTTTCATTTGGACTGTTTATATTTCTGTGTCTAGAAATCTGATATTGACAAAACTTTAGATAAAATATCAGATAATATCAAACCATTAATCATGATAGGGATAAAATTTATAGTCTTACATTATTTCTCAAAAAATAGTTTTGGGTAAATTTCTGCTTATACGTTGACAAACCTTATTTCAAGTGACAGCAAAGATCATTTTTCAAATACATTTATTTCGACATTTTCAGAAAAGATATGCAAACCAGATGCAGCTAAAACTGTAAAAATGTTGTGTTTCTACATTAAATAATACAATACAAAAAAATAAAGATATGAGTAATATAAATCGGTATGAAATCAATACTTCCTCATTTAGCCAATTCCAAGTTCAATTACTACATGTTCTTTTGGCAATTACTGACTGACATACTAGTACGTGAATACAATAAGATCTTCCAAATGCTATTCCAAGTAAGACAACTTAAAACTCTAACTTTTCTCAAACTTTCTAAATTACTTTAGAACCATATAATTATGTTCCATTAATGTGCACTTGACAGACGTGATAAATTACTTCAGAAGATATACAGGACATATAGATCTTAAACAAAGGCTGTTTAACTTCATTATTCAAGTGATTGACGGTGAACGGCAGAATTCTCTATTGATTTGTTAACAACAAACCGTAAGAAAAGATGCAATCCAGTCAGCATTCCGTGATGCGTCATATATAGACTGAGCAGAATATTCAGTTTTCGGTTTAGATTTACTAAAATAGTAGTGTTAAGTACATAATCATTTATTTTAGCTGTAACACAATTGGTATGTTGTAGACATAATACTTTTTCTTGTCACTTTTTTTCAATTTATTTCTTGTCCGTACTGGCTTCTCATATAACTGACGCCCAGAAGAATTTAGTTATTTTAAAATATATAGAAAAGAGAGAATACATAACGCATCCCATTCCAGAAACACAAATGGTTAGGATACATAAAGCCTCCTATTCCAGAAACACACATGGTAGAGTGAGGTTACATAAAGCATCCCAGTCCAGAACCACACATTGTGAGGATACATAAAGCATCCTATTCTAGAAACACACATGTTAGAATGAGGAAACATAAAGCATCCCAGTCCAGAAACACACATGGTAGAGTGAGGATACATAAAGCATCCCAGTCCAGAACCACACATGGTGAGGATACATAAAGCATCCCATTCTAGAAACACACATGTGAGAATGAGGAAACATAAAGCAACCCAGTCCAGAAACACTCAAGGTAGAGTGAGGATACATAAAGCATCCCAGTCCAGAAACACACATGGTAAAGTTAGGATACATAAAGCATCCCATTCCAGAAACACACATGGTAGAGTGAGGATACATAAAGCATCATATTCCAGAAACACACATGGTAGAGTGAGGATACATAAAGCATCATATTCCAGAAACATACATGGTAGAGTGAGAATATATAAAGCATCCCATTCCAGAAATACATTTGGTTCATTTTATGCTCAGGGTAAAAGCTCAATATATGGAACTTGGCTTTGACGTCACACCCGAAAGTGGCGTATCGGGTAACCGAAAGTGGGACCCCCTGAAATACAACCCTTTTGCATGTGCTTTGCTACCTTTTATCCGCCCCCTGACAAAGTAGGTGAAAGAAAGTTTAAAACCTTGTTCTATGTTATGTTTTGTTATCAGTGTAACAGTTTTTATTACGTCACTACATCAAATTAATATAACAAAAGAACTGATAAGGAAAAATTGATAAGCAATAAAATAGATAAGCAATAAATATGTAAAACGTGTGTAGTTGCAGACTTATCTTATTTTATTTACACATTTACCTATGTTTAGTTGACTTTTCTTTTGTTTTTCACTTGCAACGTGTCAAAAACTCAAATACCTTTAGATCTGAATACGAATACGTCAAATACAAGTGTATATGGCGTGGTGAAAAGAAAACTGATTATGTTAATAGATTATCGTCAACTGACAGTTGAAACTGGATGTTTTTCAAGCGAAAATTGATAGTTGTACAAGTAGCAATGATATTGATATCTGTAATAATTTAGTGGTCTTTTTTTCGATACTGGACGGAGTAGTCTCCCCTATAGTCTCCTTCTGAAATAGCTCGCTGTCTTTGGATAACTGACTTACTGGCGAAATTTCGGAACGTTCGGATCGAACGTCTCAACAATTAATTCGCCAACGTCTTAAATTAAGTTTTTAAGTTCATGATGTTTTTTAACAATGACAAATAAACTTGAAGAATCAGTAACAAAGTATCTTTCTGTGATATTCCTTTGCTAATATTTCAAGTTTACACATTAAAACAAATTATATAAACATCTGCAATGCAAAATCAAATTTTGCTCTTTGTTTGGCACAGAAAAAAAGAACATTTTTAGAATTAATTAAGATTTATGTTTAAGAGTTGAATGTTATTCAAGTCTTCAGGCACTGTAAACCAAGATAAATATGCAGTTAATCTTGATAAAATCATTTCGTTTTAATCTCTTGCATGACTACGAACTTTATAATGCAACTTTTTTCTTGCTCAAGTTGTCTCCGCGCTTAGAATGAAGAGTTATCTCGTAGTTTGCATGAAATGGATAGCACACTTAATTACATATATTATTATTATTATTATTTATTTACTTCAGGACAGATATCTGAGCAGTGACACGTTCACTCTGAAAACGAGACAAGTTCTTGCGAACATGAAAGTCTGTAACAGAAAGATGCAATGCATTTTAGAATACACAACCAAGAGCGGGATTCGAGCTCTGATCTCCCGCGTGACAGGACAACACTCTAACCATTGAGCCAAAGAATCGATTCGCTAACGCAGTTGTCAGAGGTTGTATTTATAAAATTATAGGAAGGTATGCACTACACCATAACAAAGCTTTCTAACACTTGTTCAACTTAACTCCTACGTCTATATCTATAAATATATAACCAGAACGCCATACAACGAACAAGAAAGACTGAATAGAGACAGTTCTAAACGATCTATTCCTTTCAAAAGATCCACAACAGTGACTGTTCAAAACATTTGGCTCAGCAGCATGGAAATAATTTGTCACAGTAAAAGAAGTTGCATGGAAAAAAATAACACTTCGGAACATTTTGGAGAAAAAAGTCGAAAGAAAGCTTTAGCTTTGTTGCAAAAATACGATTGCAATTTACCTATTACACTTTATTGTTTTGGTATATTTGATCCGAATCTTCTTAAAACTTATTAGATATTTTGAAATAAGAACTTCTATATATATAAAGCATGTATAAATTTCTAAGTGATTTTAGTGAATGATCCTAGGGATACAGACAGTCGAAGAATTCTCCGAATGAATGAAAGCTGTTACTCAGGAATATAATTTCTGAGAATGAACAGCCTTTGTTTAAATGAATTAAAATAATTAATCACGAATATTACCAGAGTTTCAATGACTGTAAGCTCAACGCAGTTTTAACTTATGGTATTCCACTATATGTACAGTAAACTAAAATTTGTAAGAGATGCTTTTTCGGTGAAAATCAAGTTCGTAGAAGATGCCTAAATCTAATTATTGTGGTGATTAAATCAGGAACACATATTTTTCGTATTACAGATACTGTCATTTTTTACTTATGTGTTCTGCTATTGTAGTATTAATAATAGTTCGAGACTTGAAAATGACTTTGCACGGTGGAAGAATAAATTGTTAAACTTTTTAATGCGAATTAACTGTAATGATTTTACAATCTTATGAATGCAGATTCAAAATTCTCTGAGCTACTGCAGGATCCAAAATGTTCGATCTCTCATACAGACAGCGAGCCAATGGTAAATTTATTGGCACGTTTGTAACACTCGTCATGCAAAGTTTTGTGTAATAACCTAGCATTCGTTTTTAGTTATCACATCAAGGATTTGCGGACAGACGGACTGACCGACGAACGCAAGGTAAACCCTCCGATGTGACACCGTTAAAGACAATGAAAATATTCATTTTTCAGAAGAACAGCTTTTAAGTGAATTAAAATAAATGTTGCAGCGTTGCATGCCATCATACCGTTTAAAACCCAGGAATGCAATATTTCTTTAAAATATTTTATTTTATTTGCCTAATAAAATGTTAACTGACAATCTTCAAATGTTATTTGAACAAAACATAAAATAATAGGGGCAAAAGGACCGATAACTGACAATAACATTTTCTTCTGAAAATTTTTCACAATCTTTACAAAAAGTAATGGAATTGCACCATGGTTTCTTCGCTAGGTTGTAACAGAACTGCTTACTTTAACATTAATTCTTACGTTTGACAGTTCGTATTCATAACTTAGTATTCTTTTATTTCTAAGTTAACCCTCTAGTATAGTGTTGTTATTGCCTGCACGTTTCGTATTATTTCAAAAATGCTCTAGAAAATATCTTCACTTAGAATACAGACTGAACTTATAACACCAAAAAGAACATTTCTGTTAATGGCTGTTGTCCAAATTGGCGGGCACTGGTTTGATTAATTGAATTTTCTTCTCAAGATGCGACATCGTTTTTTGTGCTTGGCTCGTTTTATTTTTTCCGACAAGTCTTATCGCTAATTGATTTACCGTAGTAATTCTGCTTAATTAAATAAATCAATCACACGGTTTTTACTTATTATTTCCTTAATGAAAAGAATGGATTCGAGAAAGACAACGTTAGTCTCATTATTTCAGAATAATGAAATGTCCTAAAGTAATATCTTCATCTTCACGTGACCGCGTCCTATCAACCCTTATCTCCTATATCTCATAGCAAACAAAGACCTGTCTTATAAATTAAGTATCTTGGTGTATCTGTATGTCTACGACATTACAAACATCTTTATTATTATTATTATTATTATTATTACTGAACGGGACTTTGATTAAGTTTCATATTAACAATTGTTCTCATTTTGAAAATATACATATTGAAACTGTTTAACATCAGAAATTGGTATTAGGAATTTTCGGTTAATGCACAGTTTAAATGTTATTTAATAAGGTTTTATAAAAAGTAATGTATTTGAAAAGAAACTAGTGTGTATTATATGTCCATCGACTGGAAAAAGTACTGCCGAAGTCAAAAGTATGCTATCATGATATCTACTTGGGGAAGTTAGTAGTGACTAAGCACGATATTAATATTGAAAACAATATTTCTTGTCGCAGGACTATCTAAGAAGTGTTGTCCATTAGACTCAGATCTTTGCCGTGTGGCAACAATAAAAGGGTTTTTCTTTCTGATTTGTCGCATGTAGTTACTTTACTTTAGGTCCCAAGAGGCACAAATGTCCATTAACTTCATCTTGACATTCTGTCCCGACTCGGAAGATTATAAGGCGATTAAAGACAGTCATCTGACAAAACAAGTAACTACAAAGTAACTAGGAAAATATTTTCCTGTCATTGTGGAAAGAAAGAAATATCAAGGGGACTAGAATTTGTCTTTTTACATTATAATGCGTGTCTTCTAAATAAGACTTATTCAGTAAAACCTGCAGACAGATAATAAGACTGCTAAAATAACCTGTATATTCTTGCTACTGTAATCACTCATCTTCAGAATATTCTGTTTTAAAAAAATATCGTATTAATCTAACAATTATATGTTTATTTAATAGTTTCTAACGTTTTTTTGGAAAACTGTTTAACATGTTATACATGTTTTAAAGATTCAGAATGTTATATGGCGTCTCCTTTAATTTTTGTCTCTTTAATAATTAAGCGCAAATATTTTTTTAATAAAGAACGGTTATAACTCGATTGCTTTGTTATTACTTCTCACAGTCGTTCTATAGATAGCGCAAAAACTTTGTTCGTGGTACACATGAACAATCACGTGACGTATATCAAGAGAAAAAAAAGCAAGAAATGTCCTTAAAAAGACATACGGCGTTGATGGGGATCAAAGTAACTGAGAATATGTTTTACATCTATCAATATATATACTACATATAATTTATAAGTTCTGTCCAAAAAAAGGTTTCAACGAGCATCTACAAAAAGTCTTTTGACAAAACAAAAGATATTTTATCAAAATTTCGAGAATATTCCAGCTTTTTGTTATCTCGTCAGACAATTGTGCGTAAGTTTTTCTGAGTTCAGATATATCTACCAATATAAGTGGTGGAAATATCCATTAGGCGTCATCTTACGTCATCATCCCTTAATATGTCTTACGTGAGGTAAGGCAGCTACGTCATCATCCCTAAATATGTCTTACGTGAGGTAAGGCAGCTACGTCAAAAAAACATCAACATTTGATTTTTAGAATAATTTCCATTCATTTTACATTCTGTCTACAAATGAATAAAATGTTGCGACTTTTGTATATTCTCTCAGCGTTTGTTTTCTCAGTTCTTTTGCCGAAACAATTGTTTAGTTTGTTCTAAAGTAAGATATGCTTTAGGTCTTGTGACTATTCACAGGACAGTAACTAATTTGCACGTGTGTTAATGAAACATTTGTAGACATAAGATTGTATCCAGCTGTTTTAAATTTAGGAATGTTCGTTATCTGTATTGCTGCAACGCGTGAATTCTGTTATTCTACTATTATTCTATCTTTGTAAGTAGAAATGTATCTTCAACATCTCCAACAGATACAATACAAAAAGAAGTATAATGTTAAGATTTGTATGAATGGATAATCCCCAGATATTAAAAAAGTAAATTCGGCATGAAACGGTACGTAATTTCTATTTAAGAAGTGGAATGAAATCTGGCAAATGTTAAAACTGACATATAAAAAAAAATGAAAAACCGGTTCTTTAAAAATTTTCTTTTGAAAGAAGAAACTAAAGTCGTGCATTCAGCCGATACAAAATATGTGTCAAAAGTAATGCAACTAAGAATTAAAAGACAGCATTAAAACAACAAAAACTGTAACATGAAAACAAACCTCCGGTGATACTTGGAATATCCGACACAGGACAGATTCTGAATAACACTACAGATTGACTTTACTCCCAATACGACAGTCTCTCTGACACAGTATAACAAAAGGAGGATCCAAGGAGATAGCATCAAGCTCCCTGTACAAGATTGCATTATTGATGATTGTGTATGGGAAAATCGTCATGCAGTTTCTGTTGATGTCAGTTTTCTTGTGAATTATTTTCTTTATCGGTAAAGTAGATAAAAAAAGTAGGAGTTTCATATTAATAACTTATAAGCCCAAAATTAAAGATTTCTTAAATTGTGTAACGTCAGTGTGAAAATAGTGTAGATAAGTCGGCATATTACTTTTTACCTTCCTTTAATTTTATCTATTTTGTTTCTCTGCGTTCAAAAATTGACATTTTAGGTCAAATATGAAAGATTTGTCGCACTGTCATCAACTTTGCATTTTTTACAAATATATAATAATTTATTACTTTTACTCCTATTTTAAACGCGTCTTGTAATAAAAATATTACTGACTTTTCATAGAAAACTGTAGAATTTGATACCTCTTTTCCCTATATATAACGATCTAAAGGCATATAACTACGAAGCGTATGAATAGAACAATAAAATATTGCAGTACGACCCAATCTTTAGCAATTCTCAACAATGCCGTTTACAATACCTTTAAAGTTTGTACATTTCTACTTACGTAAATATTATGTCTGCATCACTTCTTTTGATGTACGCATCTACTGTTTCATTCTCTGTCTGGAATGATAACAGAAATTAAATTAAGAGCAAGTCCGATTAAAATTAAAAACAATTAAAAATATATATTAAAGAAAATATTTAAAATAACCAGCTATTTAGTTTTATTTAATTCTATACAACCTTAACGAGGTATGTTATAGTATATGGAAGTTGAAATACTTTATGAACTTTTTATATTGAAAAAAAAATAAAAATATATCTTAAGCAGTCGTACTATGGTTAGCGTTAAAGTAGAAAGGTATCCTGCAAATCTCGAACAACAAAATACAGAAATAAACATCTGTTGCCAATAAACTGTCTCAAGTCAAATAGTCATAAGAACGAATTATAGAAAAAAATCGCTCAATATCATGCCGATTCTTGATCGAATTTATACCAAGGTATCAATTTTATGAAGAAAACAAAGAACGAAAACAAGTCTTCTATGTAAATGACATGAGTGTTTTACAACATTTTGACAAAACATATCAGAGAACATAAACCATCTCTATCACAGTACAACATAAAACGAATCAGAAAAATCTTAACAAACGATGGACCTTTGACTTGTCTGATTAAATTCATTATAAAGATACTTAATATGACATGAAATTTGCCATCTACAAAATAAAAAAAGAGGGCCATGATGGCCCTAGATCGCTCACCTGAGTATTTTAGCTGTAGGTTTGCAGTTAAGCAGTATTTCATGTTTAACTGAAAATATGTAAGAAATGTAAATATAAATATGTAAATATGTAAAATATCAGTCAATAAATAAAGGCTCTATGACAGAAAGTAGAAATATCTATCATAAGCTATGGTGATCTTGACTTTGACCCAGTCACCTAAAACCCGTCCAATGGGTAGAGGTCCATGCAAGATCCTATATATCGAATATCAAAGATATTGGTATTTAAATGAAAGCTGTATGAGGTACAGTATTTAAACCTATTTTTAACCTAATCTAATTATTCGAAAAAGCTTGATAAAACTTTGTTCATGCCAAATTTTAAAATTCTAGGCTTTGTGGTTTCAGACATGAAGATTTTTTAAAGTTTTCTTCTATACTGCTATTTAAGACTTGTGACCCCTCGGGAGGGGCCAATAGCGACCCCAGGAAATTTTTTCTAACATACTTGAGAGACGTCCTCCAGACATTGCTACATACCAAATCGTAAGGCTCAGGGCCTTGTAGTTTCATACAAGAAGATTTTTCAAAGTTTACCCTATATGAACTTATGTAAAAATCAGTTGACCCCCGGTGGGGCCAAATTTGACCCCAGAGATATAATTTCAACTAACTTGGTTGAGGTTTACTAGATCTTGCTACTTACCAAATCTTAAGGATCAGGGACTTGCGGTTTCAGACAAGAAAATTTTCAAAGTTTTCCCTGTGTAAAATCAATCGACCCCTGGGGCGGGACCAAATTTGACCCCAGAGGCATAATTTTAACAAACTTGGTAGAGGTCTACACGACAATGCTACATACCAAATCTTAAGGCTCAGGGCCTTGTAGTTTCAGACAAGAAGATTTTTAAAGTTTCACTATATAAGCCTATGTAAAATCCATTGACCCCCGGGGCAGGGCCAAATTTGAACTTAGTGATATAATTTGAACAAACTTGGTAGAGGTCCACTAGACAATGCTACATACCAAATCTTAAGGCTAAGGCCCATGTGGTTTCAGACAAGAAGATTTTTAAATTTCACTATGTTAAATAAGTTGACCCCCGGGGTGGGACCAAATGTGACCGCAGCGGCATAATTTGAACAAACTTGGTAGAGCTCTACTAGACAATGCTACATACCACATCTTAAGGCTTAGGGCCTTGTGGTTTCAGACACGAAAATTTTTAAAGTGTCACTATATAAGCCTATGTAAAATCAATTGACCCCTAGGGTGGGGCAAAATTTGACCCAAGGGCATAATTTGAACAAACTTGATAGAGGTCCACTAGACAACTGCTATATACCAAATCTTAAGGCTCAGGGCCTTGTGGTTTCAGACCAGAAGATTTTCAAACTTTTTCCTTTCAATTGCCATAGCAACCAAAGTTTTTGATGGAATTCAATTCTTTGAACAACTTTGGTAGAGCTTTATGCAAGAAACATTCCTGTAAAGTTTTAACAAATTTAGGCCAAGCGGTTTAGGAGGAGAAGTTGTTTAAAGAAATTGTTGACGAACGGACGGACGCCCGGACGATGGACGACGGACAATGGGCCATCACAAAAGCTCACCTTGAGGACATTGTCCTCAGGTGAGCTAAAAAAGAAATATCGAAACGACTGGCCGGTATCGACACAACATGCCAACCTTGTGAAGTGTAAAATGTCAGAGACGTGTCAATAAGAATTAAAATACCAAATCCCTTTACACCGCCATTCTAGGGATAACAGCAGTGCAAAGAAATAATTTGTCTGGTATGTCCAATTAACAAACAATAAGAGCGACTGGCTTCAGTCATTCATTTTTCAGAAAATAAATCTAAAAGTTGCCACTGGTTATCTATAAAGATCTCATCATTTTTAACAAAACACTTCGCGAAATTTTGCTTCCTTTGTCACAGTACTCAGAAACTTTTTGCTTACTACTGCATAATCGAAACTCAAGCATACAAGACAAAGAACAACCTTGGGCATACAGGAAAGCAAGTTATACTAAATCATATCATTTCTTTACCTTTAAAGTTAAATTATTTCTGAACTCCTGTGAATCATTTCGATAAAAAACAATTCTTTAAACAATCTTTTGAGAATTGTTTAACAGATCAACAAGACAGCGATCACTCTTTTCATGCAAAATGTTTGTTCTTCCATGAATAATAGACAACGCTGGAATGAAAGGAGAAAACCCTTTTATTATTCCACAGCGACTCGAACAGTAGTTTTGTCTAGCAAAATTTGTCGAAAGATTGTTCTATTTTTAACCATTGACATATTATTGTGGGGTTATTCATTGGAATTAAGAATCCGTGTTAAGATAGTTTTGCAACATTTAACAACGGAGGTAGTTTCATTTTTCTATAGATTATTTCTGCATTTACAGTTACGTTCGTTGTAACAAACGTGTTTTATATATATATATAATCAAATATGTCAAACTATGTACCGTAAGAGAACGGATATCCAAAGATTAATTAACAATAAACTCAATATAGAATTCGTGCAACAAAGTGGGTATAAAACGACCTGGCTGAAGTTCACACATGTTCAGAGGCAAGTGACCTTAATCTGACAATAGTACTTTGGCGAAGTTGCTTTCATTAAAATATACAAATAATATTCTTCAGTTATAAACTTAATATGGAAACAGAGTAAGTAACGTACCTTTTTAGCAAAATCGAATGCAGATTCCTATGGACAACGGAAATAGAACCGATCCGTTTAAATTCCAGAAACTCAAGCATTTGGTGTCCTTTAATGAAATTGTTTTTTTAGACTAGAAGCAAATATAATTATATCTGAGACACCGTCAAGATCTTTAAGAAAACCGTAACAGAAGAACATAAATCTTTGTATCGGTTTCTGAAATCAACACTGTAATAAATGGTTTTCCTGTTATTCTGTTGGCAGTGAGCATGGAACTTTGCCATATAGATATTGACTACGGTACAGAGACTGTAATATAACACCCTGATAGATCTTCACGTTATTAATATTACTGATGTTACTTGAAAATATGGCAAACTTTGTCACTGATTTTAATCACAGATTTCTAGGCATCTAGGCATTGATATCATGCTAAGGCTTCCGGATCTTTTTATATATGATGGCCCTAAATTGCTCATCTGAGTCTCATTGCTCATGTTACAAGTATCATTACTGGTTGTTATGTGTGTTCGTTGTTCGCAAGTTTGAATAAGTTTGAAGATTCTGGGTGTAATGGTTCTCAAATGTTTTAGCAGAAATAGTTTTATTCCACAGGTCCCAGTGAACTTGACCTTTGACCTACAGACCTCAAAAACAGTAGGGTTCTTCTAATATAATTACCCTATAAAGTTTGAAGGTTCTGGGTGCAATGATACTCCAGTTACTGAGCAGAAATAGTTTTCACTCTACAGGTCCCTGTGACCTTTACTTTTGACCTACTGACCGCAAAATGATAGGGTTCTTTTAATGAGAAAAGACAATCATCCTATGAAGTTTGAAGGCTCTGGGTAAAATGGTACTCCAGTTACTGCGCAGAAACAGTTTTCACTCTAGAGGTCCCTGTGAACTTGACCTTTGACATACTAGCCCCAAAAACAATATGATTCTTCTATTTAGTAAAAGCAATCATCCTATGAAGTTTGAAAGTTCTGGGTGAAATGGTACTCCTGTTATTGAGTGGAAAAGGTTTTCACTCTAGAGGTCCATCTGATCTTGACCTTTGACCTTCTGACCCAAAAAACAAAAGGGCTTTTTTCTACTCAATAAGGGCAATAACCCTATGAAGTTTTGAAGGCCTTGGGTCAACCGGTACTCAAGTTTTTAAAAGGAAACGAAGTGTGACAGACAGACAAACAGACACCCATGGACAGGACAAAAACAATATGTCTCCATCAGAAGGGCGGGGTTGGGGGGAGACATAACAACGAACAACTGAAGGTCTAGCCCTTAAGTTTTCCCTATATAAGTCCTTGTGTAAAATCAAATGACCCCTGCCCATCAGATTTGACCCCAGGGTCATGATTTGTAACAAACTTGGTAAAGGTCCACTAGACAATGCTGCACATTAAATATCTAAACACTAGGCCATGTGCCTTCTGACAAGAAGATTTTTAAAGATTTTCCTATAGAACTCTATGTAAAACATGTGACCCCTGGGGCGAAGCCTTCTTTGACCAAGGGGCTATGATTTGAACAAACTTGGTAGAGGTTCAATAGACAATGTTGTACACCAAATATCTTAACTTTAGGCCTTGTGGTATTAAAAAGAAGATTTTTCAAGTTTGTTTTATATAACTCTTTGTAAAACATGTGACCACTGGGAAGGGGCCATGATTTGAACAAACTTGGTAGAGGTCCTCTAGACAGTGCCACATACAAAATATCTAAGCTCTATGCCTTTCGGTTTCTGATGTGAACATTTTAAAAACTTTTTGCTATATAACTCTATGTAAACAAGTGACCCCCGGCGCAGGGCCTATTTTGACCCCGTGGCTATGATTTGAACAAACTTAGTAGAGGTCCACTAGACAATGCTACACACCAAATATCTAAACTCTAGGCCTTGCGGTTTCTGAAAAGAAGATTTTAAAAAGTTTTCCCTATATAAGATTACGTAAAACATGTGACCGCTGGGGCGGGACCATTTTTGACACAGGGGCCATGATTTGAAGAAACTTGGTAGTGCGGGGTCATAATTTGAACAAACTTGGTAGAGCTCCACTAGATGACCCTTTACTAAAATCAAACAACATTGGTTTTTACTCTGTGAAAGTTTAAAGCAACTCCTCTAAAGGATAATAGAGAATTTCAACACGCAAGATTTTTTAATCCCTTATAGTAAAAAACCCAAAAACTCCTGAGAACATGGGCGCAGCAATCATCTCTTCCTTCACACTCAGCAACACAAAAAGTTTATTTATGTAAGATCCAAAAAGAAACCACTAGAACGCAGAACAAATGTTTATCAGTATGCAAAATTGAAACATTCTCCCATAAACTGGTTTAGTAGTAAAAGGGAGAATTACCATGCAAATATTTATTATAAGGCTTTTTGCAACGACTGTCAGATAGCACCGTGGTAGATTACAGAAAATGCTATCTTTAGATTTTTTTCCATTGCAGATGTTATTTATGACAAAATACGTCATTTATTAAAAGGACTATAGATAACAGTTTAACACTTTTGAAATGTCTGTTATTTAGCTGATAGATATTCTCTTAAACACCGAGATTTATTTATACAAATATTTTATGTTTCCTTTTACAGTTTAATACGTTTGAGCCAAAAACATTTGAAATTTAAAACTAATATGCTGCTGTTCACATCTAACTTCGTAATTTTTTTGTTGGCTGCCAAGTGTCCTTATGCTGCATAATCCTGCAAAATATTTGTTCTTCTACAGCTTTGTAGAAATATTTACTTTCGGTCACAACAATCTCTAAAAGGAAGTACATAAAACACTAACGTTTAAATCTCAAACTTATTCTATGGAATAGTGTACTAAACTCTTTTTATTCTCAACTGTCTTTTAAGTATCACAAAATAGCAATATAAAGAAAATCATCTATGTATCGAAAATTAAAACGTCGTATGAAAATTATCCAGTAATTACCATTTGACACATTCAAGGATATTAGGCAACGGAAGCGTTTAACGTATTTCAAAGATAAAGCACCCTTGAAAATTTTGTATAAATATTATTAAAACGAACTGAAAATTCATCAAGTCGATACTGCTTTAAAAAAAATAATAATAATAATAAGAATAAGACAAATAGTTTTACTAGGCCTAGCCTCAAACATATAACAAATAACAGAACTGTGAATATTGTAAACAACTTTTAACAGTATAGTACGATAAAAATCACAAAAGGTTTGGCTTCGAACAATCAAAATCCTTTTAGTCTAGTTATGCTTCTTTTCTAAATATTTAAACAGACTGAAGGGGAAAACCAAACAAAATAACGGTCACAAAGTTTGATTATTGATCAGTAATTATATAAGTTAAGGTCAATAGTTTGTGTTATAATACTTTAAGCTTTAAAAGTTTGAAGATTTTCCCCACAAGTAATCTTTACAATAGCTGCAGTTTCTTTTTGAATTGTGCTCTTTGATATTACAAAGTTAACGTATTTTTCATGTACGTATTCAAACCCTATTCAACCCTCTTATACATAGTGAATCTTAATTTTTAAAAACTGTGGTTTTATGTGCCAATTTATTGGAACACCTAATCCTTTGCGGAAGTAGTTCTTTTTTATTTGCCTGTGTTAAACAGCTGAGACATGCATTTCAGAGATATGATTGCTTCCTTTCATCAATATATTTAGTTGAAAGGATTATGCATGTATGTTCTTTTCGACGCCTCATAAATTTCCACGTCTTTCAACTTGTTTATCTAAAAGCAGCAAAGTGATGAAAGATATTTGTTTCATTATGATTCATTTGGGTTACGAGTTTAACTTTCAGTGCTAAATAGTTTGTTTGAAAAAAAGCATATTTTTATAGTCTTTAAAGATATTTCGGTTGTCCTGCTGACCCTGGGTACTTCAACAAATTTATTAGCACTGATGCGCATCCTTGGATAAAAACAATCATTACCATTCTTTTAACGCCAATGCTTTCAGTGAAAAAAAAAGTTTTACGTACACTGAGCAAAGATTTTTTAAAAATCATTCATGACTAACCCAGTCCAAAAAATATGTTTACAAGTATCGTCTGGAAGGTATTTTGTCATTATTTTCACGTTTTGGATGTCAATACGTCTTTGTTACATCTGAATTATATGATTTATAGGCAGTTATTGTGTTATTTTGACATTTATGCTTCTTTGTCATTTTGAAAATTAACGGTATTTGAAACTAAAATGCAAAGTTATTTTTCTTACAGTTACTAATGGTTAAAATTAATAATAAAAGTAATAATTCATCACTGCAAGGTTTACACTTGTAATGAGAACTTATTTATATAGCTTAATATTTTCTTTGCTGTAGACATTAAAAAGAGAACAAATGCATTTTTTATGAACATGTCTTTAATGGAATACCATGTACGTTTGATAACATTTCATTTTCAGTGAAATCTCAAATAAACTAAACACGTTATCATTTTACACGTTTTTTAAACGCTAGAAATGGTGCGAGTACAAGAGAAAAACAATGACATTGTATAAACATAATGTACTGAAATCAGAGCTTGAATAAATTACGTGAAAGAATATAAACAGAACGCCTTATATTTTGGTAACATACCAAGAAAGCAATTCACGTCAAGCCTAAAGAAACAAGTGAAAACTGAATGAAATTAGAAGATGATTGTTTCCGTTGACAGCGGTTTCTTTAATTTTATATAATCAAAGTAAAGAAAGGATACTTCAAATGCTTTTTTTTTTCTTAATGGCTTCTTAATCTGAATATTATCAGTCTTTTACAAATAGATTATCAGTCTTTTATAAAGATCCATAAACTATACGAACGCTCAATATTTTCACCTGATTTTCACTTGTCACCTGAAAGCCCTTTCAAACTTCTTTGACCTTTTTTGACCTTTGTTTAATTATTTGTTTTCTTTAAAGTTATATGTGCAGTTTTCTAAAAGCAATTTGTTCAACCAGAATTCACGTTTGCTGTGACTAGTTTGTAATGACCAGCCTATCTTTTTTTCACGACAGAAATTCAATCGTTTAATATCTCAATACTAGTTGATGACAAAGCGGCTATTTCAGAAATTGATTTCCTTTTTTGTTGGTAATGAATCTAATGTTATGGCGCGTTTCGCATTGATATGGACAATATTGCAAATTTTATTTGCCAAGACAGCAATATAACCCATGAATTAGTTTATTTGAATCCTTGAAGGCTATTTATGTTACTCGTATATGCGCTATAACTGTCACTGAAACGTTGAATTTATTGCCAGTTTTTTCTTTCTCTTTTTTTATATAAAGGTTCATTTACACATCATGTCCAATCACTCTGTATACTTTGAGGATCCTTGGTTAAGCTTCTCTTTTGTAAGTTATCATAAATTGTTTTCGAACTGAATGTCCCTCTTAGCTTTACATTTTACCTAGCAGGCCAATAAATCACTAAGGTTCATCTATCCAATATACCAAATTACTTTAAACTGTAAATCGTCTAGATGCAGGTGAGTTTTTCCATCATGAAATACGAGCAAAAAAAATCGGAAATGAAACCACCTAATGAGGGACTTAATTTTCTTATAGAAAGAACATGCATTTTACTCATATATCTGAAATGGCAAACAAATTAAACTCTCCATTGCATGAGATGATGATTATTATTATCAACAATAAAATAACTCTATTGTCGGTAAGCTGTTGGATACAACTGAGTAAATAAATGGAAAACTACTTGCAAATTTGAATGAAGTCAAACTATTGCATAATATTCTGTATAAAATTAAGGCACTTTACAGGTTGAATGCTTTTCAACATAGCTTAAGTTGTTAACATTCTTTTACATCAATAACATTATCACTAACTGTTCAATTTAAAATCTTCAGCATGCATGAAAATTTAGAATGTTCGAAATTGGCTTTTTATTTCTTATCAGTGAGCGAATCTGCTAAATTCCTTGCGTCTGCAGTATTTCGAGGAAAAGGAAACAAATGTATTGACTCATTTTTGCAAAGAAAAACAATATTACATTAGTAATCTTTGGATAGAAAGATGATTATTAGAACTAGACAATTACTAACTATTTATTCTACAAATTTCTTATAGACTCTAGCCTGTGATAAGAATCGCTTCTGTCTGAAGTAATACTGATGAAGTCTTTTAACTTCGTCTTTTAATTAAATAGCAGTTTCGAACTTGTATTGAAAGTATTATTTGTGACATTCAAAATACTGAACATGTCTGTATACCAAAAAATGTACGATCCACTGCTCCAACTTAACACATTTACCACGACGTGTTACATATTACTGAAAAGAATGATTCTTTAAAATATTTTTACTCTGCACTGCCCTTAAAAGCGAATATTTCCAAAAAATCATTAAAGTTATACGTTGAGAAAAAAATACTCCTATGAAATAAATATGAATATGGTAGTCACAAATTAAATTTACATTAAATTTTATATTCGAGGGTATAATTCCAGCTTGACTAAAATAACTTGATTTTATTAGTGTTTCATAGCATTGCTGTAATGTAATTAGATGTAGCATCACTGACCTCTACAGTTGGCAATCGTTTTAAGAGCTTTTTCACAAATATTTTCTTTGTATTATTCATTCTTTGGAATTCTTTTAACTGCAAACAGCTTTATAAACAAACAAATGTTAAGTAATTGTATCAATGTTCTCATGCCATTGAAAGGAGATATATGTTTTTATTGATTACTGAACATAGACAACATAGGCATGATTATTTGCAGAATATTCCAAGTTTACCTCAACAACCATGTTCCTAGCTGCCAGATAATCATTTAATTTTCTCTTTTTGTGACCTCCAGGGTGCAATGATTTTCTCCAAAAAATAGTTTGGTCTTTCAGTGTGAGATTTTAAAGTCAATTAAGATTTAATGAGTTTGAAATCGATTTATACTGGCTAGTGTCGCCGGAACTACACGTATTTATAAATTTTGCATTTAAGCTTTGTGCAAAGCAACATTACTGCTGATTTTTTTACGTTTTATTCACTTTCCTTTTTTAGAAATATCAGCCTTAACTAAACAGTCGCTAACAAGAACAGTGTGCCATCACCATTTAAATATTTGATTGAAGAAATAATTTGTATATCTAACTTTTATTCTGTTTACAAAAACACAATATTTTATATAACGAAAAGTTTATAAATCTATGTTAATAATCTACAAAATTAAGACACATTTAACAAATTAACATAATTCAAAAAAACACATTCTGAATACAATTTTTATTTCGGATAAGATTAAACACGACTGAGTATTTATATCTAAATGATGCTTTTAAACGATTCGTTACTTTTTAAAGTTTAATAATGAAATAAAGCTAAAACTCGATCCACGGACAAAATTTTATTCCAGAATAAGATTTTTAGTATTTCAGCAAAGCGTGCACTTTAATATGCGACATAAGTAGTATAACATTTGATCGTTCTGCTTAATTCATTTCCTAAGATGAGTTTACCAGACAGAATTTGTTGGACATGATTTCCCTTAGGTAAGTAATAGTAAGTACACTGTGAATAAAGCAATTCGAGTTTGCTCTTGTATTCTAGATCATCTGGCTGATATTATTTGTCATGTACAAAAAATAAAACAAGAACTATACAAACGAATGGCAAATATCAACAAACTCACAATAATACAAACAGGCCTACCTTGGGTAATGGAAAATGTCAGAGACGTATCAATGACAATAAACAAAATACAGTACCTTTCGTACCGTCATTCTAGGGATTTGGTATTAAAAATTACAGTAATGAGAAGAAATAATATGTCTGATATGTCCAATTAGTAAACAATAAGAGTTGCTATAGACTTAAGTCATTCATTTTTCTGAAAACAAATCTATAAGTTGCCTTTATTTATCAATAAAGGACTCCTCATTCCTTAACAGAACTCACGAGAAATTCTTTCTTTGTCACAGTACTCAGAAACTTCTCGCTTAGAACTGCTAATTTGCTAAAAGTTAAAAAAAAGCACAATTGCATATTCAAAACTCTAGCATACTAGACGAAGAACAAACATACAGGATCGTGAATACAGGAAGCAATAAATAAAGTCTCCAGAATGTCAGGTGAGACTTGATCATATCATTTCTTTATCTCTAAATTTTAACTTTTTCTAAACTTTTGTAAGTGATTTCGATATGAGCATTTCTTTAAAAAATCGTTTGAGAATTGTTCAACAGATCAAGAAGACAGCGATCACTCTTTTTAAGAGTAAATGGCTGGCAAAATGTTTGTTCTTCCATTAATAATAGACAACGCTGGAATGAAAGGAGCAAGCCCTTTTAATATTTCACAGCGACTCGGACAGTAGTTTTGTCTAGCAAAATGCTTCGAACGATTGTTTTTATTTTGTTCATTCGAATTATGAATCCTTGTTCAGATAGTTTCACAAGTTATTCATCTTTATTAAGGCACAATATGAACAACTGAAATAGTTCCGTTTTCTCTTCAGATTATTTCTGCACTTATAGTTACGTTCGCTGTCACAACGAATGTGAGTTTGATCTATATATAAAATATGTCAAACTGATTACTGTAAGAGAATGGATATTCGAAGATGAATTAACAGTAAAGTCTAGGTAGACTCCGTGTCTCAAAGTGCATAGAAAACGACCTGACTGAAGTTCAAAAACGTTCAGGCAAGTGACCTTAAACTGACAACGGAGGAGGTACTTTTGCAAAACTTGTTTCATTAAATATAAACAAATAATATATCTCAGTTATAAACTTAATATGAAAACAAAGTAACTAACGTCGAATGTCAATTCCTGTGGACAACAGAAATAAGCCGATCCGATTAAAATTCCAGAAACTCAAGTATTTTGGTACCCTTGAATAAAATTGTTTTACATCTTTAAGACTAAAAACAAATATAATTATTTCTGAGACACCGGCAAGATCTTTGAGAAAACCATAACAGAAGAAAACAAATCTTTATATCGGTTTCTGAAATCAACACTGTAACAAATTGTTTTCCTGCTATTCTGTTGGCACGGAACTTTGCCATAAAGATATTGACTATGGTACAGAGTCTGTAATATAACATCTTGATAGATCTTCACTTTGTTTTAGTTACTGATGTCACATGAAAATATGGTTAACTTTGTCACTGATAACAATTACGAGTTCTAGGCATTGCTATCATGCCAAGGCTTCCGCATCTGTTTATTTAAAAAAAACAAATATGCAGCTATACCTTGTAATTTGACTGACTAATCGCTGTTATCGGTGATTTAGATCTCCTATGAGTGCTCTTAAGGTCACTTTTTATAATTATATTTTTTCATAAAGAAAGATCTATTAGAGGCTTTTTCTCGCCAATAGACATTTAAAAAGGCATCTGGCATATGATGGAATATGTAGACCCTTTTGAACTAACGTCTGGTACACCCAAAATGACAGATCACACTTCAGACAAATACAGTACTGTATAAAACAAAGGGCACACGGTATATCTAATCCACAGACATTAAGCACATCTGGAAGTGCTTTCTAAAAGCTCTTAGGTCTTTGAATCAGGTACATACAAAAGACGCAACTGTAAAATTTTCCGATAAAGTAGGAAATGGTTTATCAGAGCTATCAGAGAATGACAAAGACTTCTCAGAGTCATCAGATGCCCATGGGTGCTTTAGAGGCTTAGGGGTATACCAAAGTTCTTTTCTTGGTCTTATTCAGAAAGGAAGTACTTAAGATTTCACGATAATACATGTGAGACCTTTGCACTTATTCTTCATGCATGTGTTTCCTCTACTTACTTTAATTACTCATTGTAACGTGGGTATTCCCATTCTATTTTTAAACTGCTATATTGGGTTTTCAAACATATTCTTTCAAGGTCAAGTTGTTTAGATGTAGGGAAACCTCAATGAATTTCCATGTGTATTTTAAAATGGTAATTCTTTAGAATTATCTTAAATATTCTTTGAGAACATAAAAAGAGACACTTTAAGACATAGGGAGAAGGGGTTGTAGTTTTGATTTTGCATAAACATGTATATATATGTTAGAGCATGAGACTTACTTGTGCTGGATTAACATTCATGGACATTGTCAACACCTTTAGAATATATTCACAGCTGGAATAATATATCAGTTTAAAAGGATTCTGTGAATAGAGAAAGTGACAACAGGTTATTTTGGATTATTAATCGTCACACTGTAAGTCATAATTATTTCATTTTTAAAATTTTGTTGTTGAACTTAATTTTGTTTTATTCAATCAAAGTACTGCAGGTTTGTTAAACTGTGTTGTGATTACTTCTTTCCTTTACTCGTAACAACGTTACAGGTCGCCACGGGAAACCATGGTAATTTTTAACTTATCTAAATATTTCTTTGCTTCATATGACGATTACAATCTTGCTATACTTGGGCTTACTGAGTTTGTATCTATCCAGTGGTAGGTGAATGAAAATGTTTATTTTATGAAGTACAATGAGGGTGCAAAAAAAAAGGTTTAGGGCAAGTAGGAGGTAACGGATTTCAGAATGATTTAAATAAAATGAACATCATTTTAGAAACACTTTTCACTATATACATTCATAAGGTACATATTCTCTTACTATTTTTTTCAACTTTTCAACATCTTTAGTGGACTTCAAAGACAATTTTAAAGAAATTTAAGATTGATTTCTTAAATAATGCATATGCGTATAAAGTATACGTTCATTTAAACAAACCTGATATAAACTCAAGTTGTTACTGTATATACCATTGCTTTAAACAGTACTGGATAAAATAATATGATAATGTGTTTATATGTCATAAATATTTTGGTATTTTTGGTATATTTGAAAGGTTTTTTTTATGAGCAGACGATTAATCGTTTTGTGTGTACATAATATTCGTCTGTGTTGCGTTTTCAATCTACAGTTGCTGTAGTAGAGAGCTGGTATGTGTATCTCAGTCTCAAAAAAGATGACAACTATAACAGAATTTTTTAGTGGGGCTTTAACGTTCATGACATTTGGTTTAGTTGATTTTAGGTTATTGTTCTTTTTGTAGAGTGTATATAAATAAACGACATGACGAAAGCAGAAGAATGTAGTTTATCGTTAAAAAGATTTCCTCAATACCCCATAAAGGGAAAAAAATACAAAGGGCCACAAATTTCGTACGACTAGACGCAACACAAATTCCTTCCTTTACTCATATTAACAAACCTTGGCTTTTACTCTGTGAGAAGTTTAAGCAAATCCTTTAAAGGATTATAGAGAATTTCAAGACGCAAGGTCTTCTTTTTTCTTATGGTAAGAAAAAAACATATCTCCTGTAAAACTTTTCTTTCTTTACACTCATCTACACACAAAGGTTATCTATCTTAGATAAAAAAACAGGATCGCAAAACAAATGTTTATCATATAATATATTCTTTCATAAATTGGTTTGGTAGTAGGAAGAAGTACTATAAAGCTATTGATTAAAATGGCGTTTTTGCATCGACTGTCATATAATATTGAGGTAGACTATAGTAGAAATGCTTCCTGTAGATTTATACCTGTTGCAGATGTTATTTATGATTCAATACGTCATATTTAAAAGGACCTTAAAAATACAATTTAACACCTTTGAAACGTCTATTACTTAGCTGATAGATATGCACTTAAACTCCGAGATTTATTTATACAAATATTTTAGCAGAAGAATATATTTCTTTTATCAGATTTTCTCAATACCCCATAAAGGGAAAAAAATCCCTTCCTTAACTAATATCAACAATCCTTGGCAGTTTGAAGCAACTCCTCTAAAGGCTAATAAAGAATTTCAAGACGCAAGATCTTATTTTTATCCTGTTTACGGTAAGAAAAAAACTCCTGTAAACCTTATCTTTCTTTTTACTAATCTACTCAGGCTATCTATCTAAGATAAAACAAGAGCTACGTTCGATTGAACGCCATGTCCCCGGGGTGGGCGTTGACCTTTGACCCCGTGACCTCTCAGTGAGTCTGGCGAGTAGAGATCATCAAGGTGCATGCACCTATGAAGTTTGGAGGCTGTAGGTGGGAGGACTTCCGTGTTATGGTCAAGGTAAAAGTTTCGTGACAAACAGACAAACAAACAGACAGACAAACAAAAATCAATATGCTCCCTCCGGGAGTATAAAAAGATCGCAAAACAAATATTTATCAGTATGCAAATAGCACACTCTCCCAAAAACTGCATTGGTGGTAGGAAGAAATACAATAAAAATAATGATTTTTTGTTGTTGCAAAGACTGTCATATAACACCGTAGTAGATTACACTAGAAATGCTTTCTTTTGGTTTTTTTCCATTGCAGATGTTATTTATGATGCAATACGTCATCTATCAAAAGGATTAAACACTATTATAGACAGATTATAGGATTATAGACAGTTTTACACTTTTGAAACTTTTATTACTTAGCTGATAAATATCCACTTTGAAACCGAGATAGATTGATATAAATATTTCATGGTTTTTTTTACTATTTAAAACGTTTGAACCAAAAGTGATCAGGTGTTATATTGGTATTTGAAATTAAGAATTAATATGCTTTTGTTCACGACTAACTTCTGGAATTGTGTCGGCTACCAAGTTTCCTTATGATGTATAACCCTGCATAGTATCTTTTCTTCTACAGATTTGTAGAAATATTTACTTCTGGTCTCTAACCGGAAGTACTTAAAACTCTAACTTTAGGTTATGAACAACTTAATCAAATTCTACAGAATTCCAATTTCAATTTCATGCTATTAGCTTCTGAAGAAGCTACCTTTGCCGACTTATGAGAAGAATCAGTCATAAGAAACAATTTCATTGAGATTTTTTTCATAGCATGACCACTCAACCTTTCCGGTATATCGTCTCGAAGAACATCACCCCAGTTACTACCGTACTGTTATTTACAATCTGTCGAAATTGCTGTTTATTTTAAAACGACAAAAAATAGCCAAGAATTGTCTGACACACTTATACCTAATTTCAAATTGTTCTTCAACGTGTTCTTTTCAACTTAAAATTACTTTCGGAACCTCCTAGCCATTTTTGACCAATCAGAGAGCTCTGTTATCTTATAGGTCCGCACAAACCCTGCACAAAATTGACTGGTTCACGACAACACTGATTTGGTGCTGTATAAGCTAAATGTCAAAATCGTTCTATGGAACAGTGAAATAAAATTATTTTATTCTTAACTGTCTTTGAAGTATCACAGAAATAACAATATAAAGAAACTCATCTATGTATCGAGCATTAAAACGTTGTTTGAATTTTATCCTCTAATTTCCATTTGATACTTTCAAGGATATTAGGCAATGGAAGCCTATAATTTATGTTATAGAGAAAGCGCTCTTGAAAGTAATATAAATTTTTGCATATCAAATATCGTCTTCCTAGATATCAAAATTTTGTATAAATGTTATTAAATCGAACGTAAAATTCATCCAGCCGATATTGCTTTAATAAAAAGAAATTTATGACAAATAATTTTTACTAGGCCTAGCTTCGAACATATAACAAATGGCAGAACTGTGAATATTGTAAACAACATTTAACAGTATACTACGATAAAAAACAAGAGGGCCATGATGGCCCTAGATCGCTCACCTGAGTACTTTGGCTGTAGGTTTGTTGTTAAGCAGTATTTCATTTTTTCATTGAAAATATGTAAGTGCCTACAAACCAAATATGTAAAATATCAGTCAATAAATAAAGGCTCTATGACAGAAAGTAGAAATATCTATTATAAGCTATGGTGACCTTGACCTTGACCCAGTGACCTCAAACCCTACCCATGCGTAGAGGTCCATGCAAGGAACCTCTATACTGAATATCAAAGATATTGGTCTATAAATGAAGGCTCTATGAGGTACAGTAATAAATCTACTTTTAGCCTCTGTGACCTTTAACCTAATCTAATAATTTGAAAAAGCTTGATAAAGCTTGCTTCGTGCCAAATTTTAAAATTCTAGGCCTTGTGGTTTCAGACAAGAAGATTTTTTAAGTTTTTGCTATATAATTCTATGTAAAACATGTGACACCTAGGGCGGGGCCTATTTTGACCAAGGGGCCATGATTTGAACAAACTTGATAGAGGTCTATTAGATAATGCTGCACACCAAATATCTAAGCTCTATAACTTACGGTTTTTGACAAGAAGATTTTTTAAAGATTTTCCTATATAACTCTCTGTAAAACATGTGACCCCTGGGGCGGGGCCATTTTTGTACCATAGGCCATGATTTGAACAAACTTGGTAAAGGTCCACTAGACAATGCTACACACCAAATATCTAAGCTCTATAACTTACGGTTTTTGACAAGAAGATTTTTTAAATATTTTCCTATATAACTCTATGTAAAACAAGTGACCCCTGGGGCGGGGCCATTTTTGATCCAGAGGCCATGATTTGAACAAATTTGGTAGAGGACCACTCTACCATGCTACAAACCAAAACAACTAAGCTCTAGGCCTTGTGGTTTCAGACAAGAAGATTTCTAAAGTTTTTCCTGTATAATTCTAAGTAAAACTAGTGACCCCTGGGGCAGGGCCATTTTTGACCCAGGTGTCATGATTTGGTAAAGGTCCACCCGATGATGCTTCATACCAAATATCTAAGCTCCAGGCCTTGTAGTTCTGGAGAAGAAGATTTTTAAAGTTCCAACTTTGAAAATCTATTTTTAGCTCCTGTGGCCTAGAAATGCAATGGACCTGAACCATTTGAACAATTTTGGTAAAGCTTCATGCAAGTAACATTCCTGCCAAGTTTTAGCAAGATTGGCCCAGCAGTTCAGGAGAAGAAGTTGTTTGAAGAAAAAGTTGACGACGCACGGACGGACGACGGACATCAGGCGATCACAAAAGCTCACCCTGAGCACTTTGTGCTTAGGTGAGCTAAAAACAGTTTGACTTCAAAATTCTTGCGGTTGTCTAGTTATGCTTCTTTTCTAAATATTTAAATAGACCGAAGAGGAAAACCAAACAAATAAGGGCCACATTATATTAATTTAAGTAAATAGACTATTATTTGTGTTAATCTTTAAAATTTTGAAGCTGTCGTTCCTGTTTGAGTTTTTCGTGTTGTAAGTGAGCCCGTGATATTACAACGTATTTTTCATAAACTGATTTGAACGTTATTCACCATCTTATACATAGACATTTTCAGTTTTCAAAAACTGTGGTTTTCTATGCCAATTTATTTGAACACTCACTCGCTCACTCCTTTGCGGAAGTCGTTCTATTTTTATTCACCTGTGTTATACAGCTGATACATGCAATTCAGAGACCTGATTGATTCCTTTCATCATTATATTTAGTTGAAAGGATTACGTAAGTATGCTTTTTCTTCGACGCTTAATAAATTACTGCGTCTTTTCACTTTGTGTATCTCAAACCAGCAGTGATGTAATGCATTTGTTCCGTTATGATTCATTTGTTGTACGAGTATGTTAACTCTTAGTGCTAAATATGGGTGACAGCTCCAAAAACAGTATGTTTGAAAAATAGCATATTTTTATATTGTCTTCAAAATTATTTCAATGTCCTGTTGACCCTGGTTATTTCAACAAATTTATTAACACTGATGTGTATCCTTGGAAAAAAAACAATCATGACCAATCTTTTAACGTCAAGTATTTTGTCTTTGAATGTTAAAACAGACACATCTTTGTTACATTACAGTGACATAATTTATGGATGACTTATGGATGTTAATTGTGTTATTTTGACGTTTATGCTTTTTGGTCATTTTGACAAATAACGTTCTTTAAAATACAAAATTATATTTTTGACAGTTTCTTATGGTTAGAGTTGATAATAAAAATGATAATTCATCCTTGCAAGGTTTGCTTTGTAATGAAAACTAATTTATATAGCTTAATATTTCCTTTGGCGTAGTCATTAAAAGAGAATTGTGTATGAAGATTGGGATGCCATGCACATTTGATAACATTTCATTCTCAGTGAATTCTCAAATAAACTAAATACATCATAAATTTAATAATTTTAAAACGACAGAGACGATGTTACTACAAGAGTTCCAATGACATTGTATAAATATAAAATATTTAAGTATGAACAGAATACGCTTGAAATATTGGCAACATAACACGAAAGTAATTTTCGTCAAGAAGACTGAAAGCTGAATGAAATGACAATGAAAATAAAAGATGATTGTTTCCGTTGACAGCTATTTCTTTGATTTTATGTAATTATAGTAAACAAAGGATACTTCAAACGCTTTTTTCTGTTAATGGCTTCTTGACCTTAAAGAGATATACATTTGCCAGTCTTTTACAAAGATCTATAAACTACACGATCCCTCATGATTTTGAACTTTTCACCTGAAAGGCCGTTCAAACTTATTTTTTTTTATTAGTTCTGCTCTTTAAAGTTAAATCTGCAATTCTCTAAAGGCAACTGTTGTTCCACCAGAAGTGACTAGTTTGTTTTTCACAAGTTAACCATTTTCATTTTCTACGACAGAAACTTGATCATAAAATGTTTCAATTTTAGCTGATGACGAAACGGCTATTTCACAAATTAATTTTCTTTTTGTTGGTAATGAACGTGATGTTATGGCGCGTTTCCGCGTTGATATTGACAATATGGCAAATTTTATTTGCCAAGACAGCAATATAACCCATGAATTAGTTCATTTAAATCCTTGATGGCTATTAATGTTACTCGTATACATTGAACCGTTGCATTTACTGCCGACAGTTTATTGGAAAAATATCTGCGAAATACTTATACTTTAAAACTGAGGTGAACTAATAATGGTTTCAAAGCCGAGAACCTGCTTTTGAGAAATACATGCACACAACAAGTTGCCTCTTTTTAAATCATTGATAGTGGTCATGTTCTCATTTTGACATATAAAATTTTAGAGTCCGTGGTTAAGTTTTTTTTCTCTTAATTGATGATTTTTAAGTTACCCAGATGGTCCGAAAAATTAGTAAGTGCTATCTACTTAACTTGCACATCTTACCTGAAAAGTGGGAAGGCTCTGGGGTTAATTGTTGTTGGGTGAATGATTGTAAAATGTTGTCTAATTGCAGGTTCTTGAAAGCTTAACCGTCTATTCTGCAGGCCTTAAATCAAGACGGTTTAGTTTTCGTCATGCCAGACAGTCCTATAAGCGTCCTTGGTTAAACAGTTTTGGAGAAATTAGAGTTTTCCGTCATGAAATACGAGTAAAAAAGACGGAAATGCAGCACTTTATGAAACGACATGCATTTTACTTATTATATATTTGAAATGGCAAACAAATTAAACGCTCAATTACATTAGTAGATTAGTATAACATTAACAAAACTAAAATAACGCTATTAGTCCAGTCCCTGAGGACCTCCCTTTTGCAAGAAAGGCTACCGGTTTTTTTTTTACATAATTGTTTAGTAAAATGTCTGAAGTGTCGGAACAATTTGGGTGGAGTTGTCGCATCGTGGTACGTTTCTGAAATCCAAGATGGCGTCCAAGATGGCCGCCAAAATTTTAGAAAGCGCCAATTATCTCTTTTCACCCTTTATTTTAAGTAAAATCGAGTGTTTATTTATTTTAATGTACATAAACAATACCAAATAAACAATATTATCTACTAGATTAAGATGTTTGCTGACACAGTGATATGTTGTAAATTTATTAAGATATTTTTTTTAAAAAAATGTCTAAAATTGAGAGAAAAATCAAGGTGGATGTCCAATTTTACTTCTCTTTTATAGTTTGAAAAAAATTCTTTTTGTTGAAGTAAAATAGAAATGAGTTCATTTTTTTAAAAATAAAGCCATTTATAGGGGTTCGGTGACATCGCAGTATTAGCCTTTCACTTTCAAAGTGGACGGGATAAATTTACATGAAAATACTGTAAAATAATTAATAGCTAGTATGTTTTTTCCGCGATTTCTATCATTTGTACATGGCTGCTATTAAGGTATTTGTATGTTTTCATGTATATATAACATTGTTGTGCTAACATATATCACTTTTCATTGGAAATTGGCAATTTTTGATTTGGTTGCCAATGCAACAGCTTTAGGGAGGTAACAACAGATCTATCGAACTATTAGACAGACGAAACATTAAAGAAATGATAATAATTATGTAACCTCGTTTTTTTTTCAAGAAACATCAATCCTGTTTTATTATCAAAAATTTTAAGACGCAAATACAAGTATTTCGCTGACTTCCCTCAGTTTGATTGCGCCATTTTTAATAAAGCAGACGATAATTTTGAAAACAAGAATGTCATGCTGTTACAGGATAAGAAAGTGAGTATTTAATTTTACAAAGCAAATAATTTTCACTTAACGCAGAGTCAAACTCTCAGAATATAAAATAAAAACGATTCAATGACAGGGGGTAACGTATGGGTTCTTTGGCAAGTAATAGTACTCGGATATGAAAGATTTTGGACAATATTATACTATTCAAATTAAAAAGTAACTTAGCAGAAGTTCAATATAGAAATTTTGAAGTAAATAAGTTAAAATTTTGCCGATAACGAAACTGAAAACGTTTTTTATTTACAAAAGATTGTTCTAGCAGTAGTGTGTTGAGGCATGGTCTTTGGTAGAAAACTGCCAGAAGAAGAATTCATAAATTAAAATTACGTTTATATTTGAGGGTATATTTCCATTCATATTACTCTAGAATTTCAAGAAGTCTTTCTTAGTGCTTATTTATATTGTTTCTGAGCACCCACTTTTTTCAAAGGGAAAATTAAATTAATTTAAGATACTAAAAAACTAAATGTATAGATGATGTTTGTATTTGAAGTCTCCACTTTCCTACTTCACTTACTGAAGTAGGTACGTCATGACTGACTGAGTAATACTTATTTCAGCATTCAGCTTGTCTAAAATAAATTGATTGTATTAGTGTTATATAGCATTGTTATAATGTTATTAGATGTAGCATTGCTGATTTCGCGCAAAGTTGAGCATTCGGTTTAAGAGATTTTTAAACACATGTTTTCTTTGTATAATTCATTCTTTGCAATTCTTTTACTTGTAAACAGTTTTAAAAACAAACAAATGTTAAGTAAGTGTACCAGTGCTTTCGTGCCCTTGAAAGGAGATAAATGTTTATTGAATACTGAACACAGACAACATAGGTAAGACTAATTGCAGAAAATTCCACGTTTACCTCAACAACCATGTTCCTAGCTGCCAGATAATCATTCAATTACTTTTCTCTTTTTGTGACCTCTAGGGTGCAATGATTTTCTCCAAAAATAGTTTGGTCTTGCAGTGTGATATTTTAAAGTCGCTTAAGATTTAATGAGTTTGAAATCGATTTATACTGGCTCGTGTCGCCTGAACTACATGTATTTATAAATTTAGGATTTAAGCTTTGTGCAAAGCAACATTACTACTGACTTTTTTTCACTTTCCATTCCCTTTCCTTTTTTAGAAATAACAGCCTTAACTAAACAGTTCCTAACAAGAAAAGTATGCCATCACCATTTAAATATTTGACTGAAGAAATAATATGTTTATGTAACTTTGTTCTGTTTACAAAAACACAATAAAGCGTTTCAATCTATTATCTTACTCTAGAAAATTTAGACACATTTAATAAATTAAAATTATTCAAATTAACATATTTCGAATGAAAATTTAATTTTCGATATAAATAAACTCAAATGAATATTTAAATGATGCTTTAAAGGATTCGTTACCTTTTTCAGTTTAATGATAAAATAAAGCTCAAACTCGATCCACGGACAGAATTTTATTTCAGCATAATACGTATCGTATTTCAGCAAAGCGTGCACTTAAACATGCGACGCAAATAGTATTGTATTTGGCCCTTCTGATAACTTATCTTAATTATTTCCTAAGATGAGTTTACCAGACAGATTTGTAGGACATGATTACATTACCGTTTCCTTAGGTAAGTAATAGTAAGTGGATAGTGAATAAAGCAATTCGAGTTCGCTCTTGTATTTTAGATCCTCAGGCTGATATTATTTGTGAGTAATTTCCTGTACGAACGACTGCCATCAGAATTAATAAAGATGAGCAAAGATGATTATTTGTCCCACTTTAACGGCATTGATTTTTTTTGCATATCAATAACATCTTTATAGTTTTGCAATGATTGTATCAAAAACTATACCAGCCTGCGGGGATCAAGTAAGTTTTCATATGCTCAAAAAGGTAAATATTTAAATATTAAAGAGGGTCTCTGAAAATTGTCAAACAAAACTTTTCTTTAATCAGTAAATACAACAAGATACACTATCAAACCTTTACAGCTGTGCAATTACAGATCTATCCAAATTTATTTGTCATATTGTTTTGTGCTTTGAGTCATTTATTCGATTGATCTGTGTTAGATTTAGCTATTTTGCAAAAATAGGAATACGTTTTGAAGCAAACCTAAGTTGTCGGATATGGATATGCCATTTCATGTAGGTAATATACACATTTATAGGCCCCTCATCAAATCAAAATTTGTTGTATTTCTATAAAAACCAAACACCTTCATTGATAGAAAGATTATTAACAGGAAAAAGGGTAGGCGTGAGTTCCCCAGAAATGAGGAAAATTGCTTTACCTGAGAGCGCAACTTTTACCTATAATTCGTAGTTATATTGCATTTTAAGGGAAAACAATGTTCAGAAATACCAGGCAGGACTCACATAGCCATTAACTGACAAAAGCGTGCAGATGCAAAGCACTTATTGTCAAGTGCAAATTAAGGCACTCTAAAAGGGTATTTCATTGTTCCGGTACAGTCACAGTCAGGACAAAGAAAACATAATCAATATTGCAAAACAATATCCAAGTTTGATACAATAGTTCTGTTTGCCTGGAAATTTTAAATTTTATGATCACAGAAGCGGCTCTGATTGGTCTATTTTAGAATTAAGAAACATAAACATTCTCAAATATCTCGTACGTTGTGGTTTCTTACCATACTGTTCTGTTACACTGTATAAATGTGAAAAAAAAGAAAAACCTAATGGAAAATCATTTACAATTTCAACTTCTTGGTATCGTTTGACTAATTCAAATTTTAATCAAAGAACTGATAAACAGAATTACGGCGCGTGCAAGCTAAGTATATTTAGTATAAAATGATAATATCTTCTGAAGGGCTACTCTCTTGTTTTAGTCAGAGAAATAGCCATAATAAATATCTACGTAATAAAACAGAGCTTTCGTCATAACACAGAATTGATATAGTGTGACCGATAAAAGATAACATGAAGATTATTGTTAAGATAAACATAAATATCTGAAGAAAAAAAACTAGGTGATCAATAAAAGAATTGATACGATTAGCCCAGTTGATATTGCGTTGATCAAAGTACATATTGTTATGTTGGCGACATTTTTTCACAGTCTCAACCAAGATTATATAGATATCTCTTTAGCTAAGACACATTAAGGACAAAAGACAGGAAACTTCCCAAGTCACCATATATGACGTTACAAGGAGTTTGCGTACAGACACCTAACATATGTTTCCAAAACCGCAGATAAAGCTTGTATATTTCTGTAAAATTATAAACGCCCCAACGATTAGAAATGACATTACTGAACGAAAGTATCAGAAGAGTCATTTAACTGCAATGAACTTTTGCGAACGATAATGCCCCTCGGCATTTTTTTGTTTTCCCTTTAATCTAGGCCAGAAAGGAAGACCGCTAACATCACATCACCTAATGCTTCCTTTGTCTTGAAGGGATTTATCAGACTTCTGACATTGGAATAATTTGTATATTGTTAGCTGTAAGTAACTGTCGCTTTGAGCATCACCTCGTTGTCTATGGAACTAACTTTGTACTGAAATGATCTCGCGGTGTACAGAGATAGTGGTCAAGCATAATTATAAAGTCAAAAAGGCAAGCCTGCAAAAGGCAGAGATAGCATCAACTTTATAATAGCATTGTCTGCTAAGGTCTGGCTAAGGAGGCTGGTGATTTCAAAATCATCTAATTTAAAACAATTTAAATGTAAATATGTCTCATTTTAACTAAATGACAAGGACAAAACCAAAATGGATTTTGCCAGAGTTTTGTTTCTATACTTTGAATGGGCTTTTACAAAAACAACCCGCAGAGAGATCATTCCAGCCAACTTTCAAATCCCATTAAATGATTATGAAAAACAGTAAGTATATGTATAACATCACTAATGCAGTAATAAATATTTTGAATCAACAAATTATAAGTAGCAGAAGGTAAATATGCACAGTTACGTTTTCTTTTATATTACACATTTGAATTTACAAATACTGAAAACATCATTAATCCGTTTTCTCGTGCTTTACCAAGCTAGATTTAGATAGAGCTACTAAATTATAAGGAAAAGACATATTTATCTGTAAGTTCAACTAAAACTAATAATGACGATATATCTTTATTTCGAATCTTAGATAAATTTTAAATAAAGCTCAATATACAAAAAGTAAAATAACATAAAATGACAAACATAGCAATGACTTCATTTAAAATAAAAACCTGAACAAAAGCGACATGTTTTCTCTATACACAATGTAGCTACGTAATTTTATGTCACCTTTTCAGTGTCGTCATAAGCATTATTATTTTATTTTTCTAAGTAATGACATGTTGCCATTACACATTAAAACTATGTATCCAGAGTGAAACATCATCATTGAAATTACATTCTTATAGTTAGGATTGTAACCTATTTCTCACCAATGCCTTTAAAAAGCTTCTCAATAAACATATATATTCTTCTTTTGCCACTATTTGTCGTTTTAATAATATAAAATTTGTAACCTAGGTGTTGAAAGTTTTGATGCTTTTAATGGAAAGTGTTACATAGACGTTAAAAAAAAGATACTATCAAATTCTCTAGTAACTTAAGGGTTGAATAGATTCTAAGGCATTTCTATAAAATATGTCTTACAAACACATTTATCGATTATTCATAATTCTAAAAGAAAGGCTTCACAATAACACCACCAGTCTGGAAATGTTGTGACTGAATTAACATTTAGACTGGTAAAATCTAAATAACTGTTCTCGCAGGTTTTTACCAAACCTTGACTACATAAGGTACTATCGTTTATATACAAAATAGAAGTATTTTCTACTACATTGCGATCTAGCCTGAAAAAGTCGGTCTTTCAAATAAAATGGAAACAAATTCGTATACAGCGTCGACATTTAAATGAACGCTGTCGATTAATTTATATAGTTTTAAAAAGTGACATGGGAAGATATTTAAAATAACTTAACAAAAAAGAACTTTTATACTCTTTACCACCCCTCTTTATACTGTCCATCATACTATGAAGTAAAAGTTCCTTCCCATGCAATATTACAAGTTAATCTTACAACAAAAGAAAGAGACAACTGCAGAAAATCTTTTTACGCTCACTCATTGCCAAACTATCAAGTTACTACCTTGTTAAGGACGAGATAAATGTGACTGACAGACGGACAGACTGACTGCGACTTCGGTCTTGCAGGATGGCGTATAATGGGTATAATGATTGCAAGCATAGATAAAAGATACACTAAATAACAATAAACACAGTTAAGACCTTGGTAGCTGTATCTTGGACTTTCAGTAATGACGTCAAAAATGAACTTTAAACAATCTTCATTTTCATATTGCATTGGAATTTAATGGTTGTCAGACATCTGACGTCAGGCAAATCAAATATTTCTAAAGCAGTCAATGTTTAATTGCTCTAACCGAAAGCTGAAAAATCAACATAAAACAAGTAACATCCTCTCATTTTTGGTCATCGAAAATCAAATGATCGTATACATGATACTGACTTTGATGAAACTGAACTTAAACGCAAAATTAAAAGAATTTTATTATCCTGGCAGTAGTCGACTGGTATTTGATTATTTCAGAACTCTGAAATACATAATTATGTCTAAGTAAGAAGGCTACAAAAAAGGATTTTTTTCATGACTTTGTGGAAGAAAAAACTTTGTCTCTGTACAGATGTTTCATTGTACCATTCGCACTGCAATAGAAGTATTGTCGTGGCTGGCTACATAAATACTGATATCTGTCATGCGATTCATTGGCATATATAGCTATATAGCACAAAACAAGACAGTACAAAGATCGTTGAATACAATCAACTGACTGTTATGTTGACGTTATTTCGTCTTTTGCTGTAAAGGTACAATTACTAAAGAACAAAAGAAATTGATTTCTTAACTAAGATAAACACAAGTTACCATGCCTTTAGAGACGACTAATAGTCAAATAAACCTCCTGAATCCTTAGGTACTACATAGAAATCACCAAATCAAGTTTAATAAAATATAATAAAGTGTATAACTTGTATAACAAAAAACGAAAATTTCCAACAAGAATTATTTAACTAAATTTTTAGAAATATCCTGTAAAAGCAAGGCAGCATGAACTGGTAAAATAAATGTCAATTTTTTATGTGTTAAAAGTTTCAGGAAATCACTCTAGACAAATAACACTTAAATCAAAATATACCCTGATGGAGTTTAAAGTTAACCTCAAATTTCAAACATTGGTGGCATCTTATAAAACAAAATAAATTACTATTATTTTGAACTTTTGTCGTTGAATTTCTAAAGGAGAAAAATGATAAAGAATAACTACTTTATATCTTTTACCAAGCCAAGTAACTTCAATCTTGTAATGGCTATTTAATGCTTATCAGGAAGTTATGCATAGAACGGATTCGCAGTTTTATAGCCTATAATTACTGGGAGAAGTTTCGAAGAAATGTACAGAGCAGACAGGCATAAATAAAGAGTAGCAAATATAGTCAGATTTTAGTTTTTACTGTAGCTGTTGATTAAGTAACGAGGAAACGAAAGGATTGACGTCCCTATGTTCTCAAGCAAAACCAGTAAATCAAGCATTATGTTAGTTACATGATCTAGTACTGACGTCAATAACGTCGAAAGCCAAGACCGTTAAAGAGAAGAAAATTGTATGATATTACTTACCACAGCAATAATTTTATATGATTATATTTCATAAAAATATCTAGCAGGTATAACCCTCTAGACGTTTTTTTGCGCTTTAACGTAACTGTCAGAATGCTGTCGATGGTTTAATACTGAAATAACAGTAATACTCAAGAAATTGACGTCTTAAGCCTCTTGCTGATTCCCCTTGGAAAACAAAAATAACTATAAAATTACAAAAATGTATATGTGAAGTCCTGATACTTTCTAAGATCCAGATTATCCGTAAATGAACAACTTCTGAGAGTGTTCGTTTCTAAATACGTCACATTTTCCAATGATAACTATACAACAGATGATAGGAATAATTATTAAGACTTTCATTACTGTAACCTTTTTGCAGCCTTAGCAATTTATATTAATAATGCTACCTTAGGTTACTTACATTAAATATCTTCTTTATTATCTAATTTTTATTGGCTTTTTTCTGTTTTTGCGTTCTTATTGTCAGACAAATAGATTTTATGCTTCTTAGACGTTTCTTCGATGTTTAAACTAATGCATCCAATATTCGAGGTATATCTTAGATCAAACAGCCTTACACAAAAATTATTTTTTTTTTTTTTTTTTGGAAAAAAATCATGTTCAATCTTTGTTCAAAATATACTCAAAGCCGCTAAAACATTATTAAAGTCGAGCGTCAAGATTCTGAAATTCAGCCATGAATTTTTATTTGACTGAAAGTAGACAGGGATAATCAATTTTTTTGCTAATGAAAGGTGATCTTTTAATTGCTAGAAATAGATACGTCAAAATGTCAGTCACATTGAATAAAAAAAAAACATTTCTCTATAAATGTTCCGTCATCGTGTATTAAAAAGTTATCTAAATTGAAGAAATCTTCTTAATATTCTAGCGACTAATCTGATTTTTCTGATTTCTGTCAAAAAATGCAGAAATTGTAGGAATAAAGTAGACGTTAAACACGAGGACCAAGTGGTCCTGGGTTGCTCACCTGAAAATAATTTATCAAGCAATTAGTTAAGTGGGTGTGTGGGGTGCGGGTCGCACCTAAAGCACGTGTCAAATGGCAGACGGTTCAAATACCACATTAGATATAAAAATGTATTTTTAAACCAAGAAAGAAGGTCAATCGTTCAAGGGAAACCAAAGTGAAATTAGAAGTCTGTATGCAACCTTATAAAAATAATTCAAATTTTAATGACATTTTCAAAAACAAAGGATGAGGAAGTAAGTCGGTTTGTCAAGGTCATCCGAGGTCAAAGTTTAAGTATGCATTCAAAATTACAGAAATAGTTGACATTTCTTTGATGCAGGTTTAAGAAACAAGGAAGTAGGTCAGTAGGTCACATGAAGGAGGTCACCCATGTGAAGTGGGTAGAGGCTTGGTACCCTGGAGAGGGCCAAGATCTTCTAAATGCATCTAATTAACTAGACATTGCTGAACCATAAATAGCTAAGCTCAAGGCCTTTCACTTTCTGACAACAAGATTTTTAAAATCTTTTTCATATCTTTGTAAAACTAAGTGACCACTGGGGCGGGACCAATTTTAATCTAGGGACCATGATTTGTATAAACTTGGTAGATGTCCATTAGACAATGGTACACTCAAAATATCTAAACCCTAATGGCTTCTGACAAGAAATTTGGTTAAATATTTTCCTAAGTCTGTGTAAAATCAAGTGACCCCTGGGATGGGACCAAATCTGACCACAGAACCATAATTTATATAACTTTGGTACAGGTTCCCCAGATGATGCTATCAACCAAATATGTAAGCTCTAGGCTTTGTGGTTTCAGACGAGAAGATATTTAAAAACCTTTCTCCTACGCATATAACTCTACGTAAGATCAAGTGACCCTAGGGTTGGGACCGGTTTCGATCCACGGGTGATGATTTGTAGAAATTTGTTAGAGGTCCACTAGACAATAATATACACCAAACCTCTTAACATTAGACCTAATGGTGTCTGACAAGAAGAGATGTTTTTAAAGTTGTATACGTCTATGTAAAATCGAGTGACCTCTAGGTCGGGGCAGGTTCTGACCCTAGAGCCATGATTTATACAGTTTGGTACAAGTTCTATAGATGATGTTATCAACAAAATATGTAACCTCTAGTTGTGGATACAAACAAGAAGATTTTTAAGTTTTTCTTTTCAGTTACCATGGCAACTAGAATTCTGTATGGAATTCCTTTTTTAATTGTTTTTCAAGAGGACTTTACAGGAATCATTTCTGTGAAGTTTAATTGCAATTAACCCAGTGGTTTCGGAGGAGATGTATTTTAAAGTCAATTGTGGACGACGAATTGACGGGCGGACGACGGACAAAATAGCAAACTAAAAATACACCTGACCTTCGGTTAGACGAGCTAATAAAGCACCTAAACTTTCTTAATTTTTTATATATATAATATTTTTTGGTCGGAGTCAGGATGGCGGGGGTAACACTGAATTCTGTATTACTTGAATCAAAAACCCACGAGAAATATATTTTGTTCAGGAAAAATTTTAAAAACTTTGCTACTTTATGTCTTTGAACATTACTTTTAGGTACTGTCTTTGGTAACAAAAAGCTCTTAACTTGTTAATACCTCACCGACTTTAAAGCCAACTGAACCCATCTTGACTCGACTTGAAAAAAACTGAAAAACTAACATACTCACTTTTGCGTATTATTGTAATACAATAATAGCATCATTCATTGTTAAAACTGTATTTATTTACAAAAAATATTGTATGATTCTTTCATTTTTATTCTAACTGTTTTGTCCTTCAGTAATGCATTTAGAACTGTCAGCACTTTGGAAAAGAAAATGCGTTTTATGACCGTCAAACAGCACATTTTGAGAGGGTTATATTTCTATAAACAGAAATTCTTTGAACAGCTTTGTAGTTCTGTTGAATTTGTTAAACCACTTAGTCATCAAGGAACTCCAATAACTTCTAAGTGCTACAAATACACATATCTGATTAGGGCAAATGATGTCCACACCAATCTCCCTACAGAATAGTTCATCAAAGTAAGGATGCACTTTCGGAATATAAAAGAAGTTGCAATTCGCTTCTGCTTACTCCTGCCTCACTTGATGTCTTAAGAAAACCATAGAAATGTCAAAAGATATTTTTGTTCGTTTAAAGCGACTTTTGTATTAAAAAAATAATACACACATAAAATGATTTTTCACAACAGAACTAAACCTACTGTGTAACTTATATTAGCATTTCAAGTAAACAAATATAGAGAAAAAAACTCTCTCTGAATATAAACCTCTATTTCTTTTTTATTAACTTTCTTCCTCAATTTATGTAGTTGAAAGTTATCTATCATTTCCTTATCTGAATATACTTTTAACATATAACATAAACATGTATTTCAATAGTTTATAAAGTAAAGGTTTTCCTGCACTGAATTTCAAATGCCATTTTGTGAATACCATGTTTAGCCAAGAAGTATATAAAATGATATTAATATTATTAATCTAATGATAGATAAATGTCTTCATATGTTACATATACGTAGAATACACATTTTAAAAATATGAAACAAAGGCAAAAAATGAATCTGATGGCCGTGAATCTTTCTGAGATCCAGATAACTGTTTACTTAATTATTTGTAATGACACTCTCAAAGGCCATTTTGGCTATTTTTAATCATCGTAGCTTTGACAGGAAATTCCATACATATACCATTAGGAGTATCATAAATAATAAAAAGCAAATAAAGTAGAAAAAAACGATCAAGTCAAATCTATTTCAAAAATTTGATTCTGAAAACTCTTTCTTCTAGAAAAAACGCAAACCTTCTTACATGACCAGAAAACATGGGTTAAAAGAAATCGAAGTTAAATTTCTTCATATAAAATGTTCTCCGCTTGGATAATCTTGGATAACCCTTGAATAATTCGATAATGATTTCGATTTCTGTTTAATATCTTTAGGCATGTTTGCTAGGAACATTTCACAATGGATTATCAGAGAAAAGCCTAAAACACGTTACATGGGAAATTGTATGAGGGGAAATTTTATGGTGACAGACTGCTTGGTTGAAAATTGTATGACGGTAAACTTTATAGTTAGTTACTTTATGATAGGGAATTGTATGATGGGAAATTGTATGATGGAAATGGTACAACATTTTTAAAATACTTTGTACTTGATTTGTACGGGCAGACGCAGTTATTATATTCAAGCAAGTTATATGGGGTAGGCCAACTCATAACATTCCTTGATTTGTTATGAAAGACTTTATCCAAACTAAATTTGTTTACATTTGATTCCTTTCTCTTTAAATACAAAAAAAGACATGAACAAGTATCTTTTTAACAAGTATGTTATTAACAATTCCCTGTCTTCTCGTAATTACATTTGGCCCTTCTACAATATCGTATTGATAAATCTTGTTTCCTGAAGATAAGTCCTTTATTTTGTCTCTAAATCATATTAACAGCAATATTGTAATTCGTTTCTTTTGTGCGACTTTGCGAATGAATCAACTGATAATAGGAAGTGTAACAAATGGGTACAGGACATAGGCTTCATTTTATCTTAAAATTTCAGAATGCTGAGAGCAAAAATGACTTAATTTCTCCGCTGGATATATTCTTGCTATTCTATTAAATCATTAAGAATTCGTCGACATTATGATTGGATCTTTTATGTAAAAACTTAAATTTCCTTGACAGATGAGTGTTTAGTGTGAAAGTGCAAGAAATAAAGTAATGACATGTATTAATTTACATAACTTTAACATATTACAAGTTTGCTGTTTGTTTTGTTTTGTCTTCTTTATTTCTACAACTCTCAGTCTGGTCATAGGTATTATAGAACAGTGAGTTTCAATATGGAATGAACATGTGATTAAACTTAAACAACGGTGTTTAAATTTTACAAATATTCAATTTAACAGTTTGATAAAACCCTTGGTGATGCTTGTAACCGATCCCAGCACCCCTGTTATTCCCTAAAAGTACACGATATAAAAGCAGCTTTGGTATTTTGGATGGACGTTAAAATACTAAATTTGTTTACTTTAAATTTGTAATCCATGAGCGTTTCAGATGACGGTCCGTTAGACTTCGTTGCCGCGCATAAACGAATTACCTCATCCAAAATAAATTCGATGCGTCATCAAATAATGTCTAAACAGTTTTCAACAAAGCATATTAATTAAAGTTTGATTTTTTTTCTTTCCAAAGAGAAAATAATTCATCTGACGTTGTACAAGTTATCAGGACTAGAAAAATCAATAAAGACTACAATCTCACTTCCCATTCCATGTTCTCAAAATGATGGTTTCTGAGAGAGATAAGGGCTTTAATCATTATCTCTAAGAAATCCTCTAAAGCGAAGCAAATCTTACCGTGATCAATTAGCCTTCAGAATCACAACGTGCCCTCTAATGCTTAATCTCACAATTATATCATGCAACAGATCATAATAACTAAAAAATTGAACTATATAGATGATGGATTACTGGATTTGTATCTTTTCGTTATGGACCAAAACCTAATAACTTGAATAAATGTAGAGCTATCTCAGGTTAAGCATGCTTATATTTCATTTTTATGCATGTCTACAGAACAAAATCCAAGAGATGCTACAAAACAGTTAAAAATTAGTTTTTTGTTAGATAAAAAAATTAAGTATCAAACATTTGCAATGCTGTTAAATCATTTTCATAAAGAAGCTATATGCTCAAAACTTTTGTCTTAATTTTATACTCAACCGCAAAAAGGAACTGTGTGCATTTCATTTTAGAATAACAATAGTTATATAAGTCCTAAATTGTATATGTGTATACACGTAAAGCACGCCTGCTAGTCTTTCAAATATGGATACATCCAGTCAGTATTGGATTCAATGCTGACAAGTGTTTTGCCCGTATTTGTATTTGCCCGTGCAGTATTTTGACAAATGTGAAATCGGTCAAATAATCTCTCATTACTTTTTTGCAACTCGTAGGAGTAAGAAAGACACAAACAATTTGAAGATTTTCATAACTCAATGCCAAGACTGTCTCAACGTCAAAGAATAAAAGCTCTGATGATGCTTAACAATGGTGACTCCGTCGATAATGTTGCGCAGGCATTTGATAGCTACTGAAACACTAACCGGCAAGCCTCGCGTAACTGACACCAGATTAGACGGTTTTTTAGAACTGACGCATACCAGGCGTCGTTTTGAAATCCCTTTACAGCAGATACACCGTCTGTGTCGCTGTGTTCAGCCTTCTAGATCGAGACGGGCTTACGTTAGAAATGTGCTCACATGACGTCATTGCGATGCTCGTTTGAACTAGGCCTGGCAGTTTCTCCGTTGGCAAAGACGCACGTGGGATGGAATTGTCCTTACCGATGAATCAATGTTTAATCTGAGTAATTATGCTGCGAGGGTGATGGTATTTAGGAGGAGAAGGGAGCAATTTGCTGACGCCTGTGTTGCAAAGAGAAACAGGTTTTGCGGGGGCAGTGTTATGGTCTAGGGCGGGATCATGCGAAAAAGTAAAACTGATCTGGTCACTGAGAATGGCAACCTAAGTGCAGTCGAGTATATAAATTGTGCTGCGTTGAGACAACCAGCTTTTCCATTCATTAACCATGTTCTTGCCGCACTGATCCATGACTATGCACGTCTATATACTGCACGGCTTACAGAGCAATATCTGAATGCAAATGGCGTTGACGTCTTGTCTTGGCCTGCCGTTTCTCTAGACCTCAACCCAACAGAGAATATTTGGGATCTTCTTGGCCACAGAGTTAGGTTAAGGCATGTTGCCAACAATTTGCAGGAATTAGAAAATGGTCTGCAGATCGAATAGAACAACACTCTCCCACGCGTCGTGCAATCTTAGTCAATTCCACGAGATGTCTCATTATACAGATTATACGACACGCTGGTGGCCACACAATATTTATGAAATAATCACAATGAAATCATTAGGAGAGTCATAAACTATGTGCAACCGATTGACAATCTATAGAAATAGCTATTTCAAAAAGAAAATTATAACATTTTGTAGGGAATTTAATAAGTTAAACGATGGTGCTAAGCATCGTATATTTTCAAATATAGATATCAAACAATTAACCTAAACCGTATGCACAAACATTTTTTGTTTGAGTATATGTATATTAAACAAAACAAAAAAGCAAATTACCTAACCGACTCCTGCTTTGACAGAATAACTTAAATTTGCTAATAGTACTATAGTTACAAAAGGAGTAAATCTAAATGGATTCTTTATTCATACCAATAATTCTCCAGTAGCAGGAACAACAATCTGAATAAGTTTTATTTAGTTCAATAGCAGCCACAATCATAGCGATAGTCTAATTTTCTAAAATATATATTATACTGTCACATTAAAAAAAAGTTTAAATTTTCTTGGAAATTGAAGTCTGAATTTAATATCAAACTTTTTGTATTCTAATGGAAAATGCAATCTTAAAGAGCTCTGAATTATTATTTGGTGAAATAACGGACTTAAGATTGTTTTAAATTTAACAAAACAATTTCCTTTCTACTCCTGACGGAACAATAACGACTGTAATCAATTTCTGTGGAAAGTTTATATATTCAATTTCAATCGCTTATTATACTGTCTGTCAAAGAAATTCTGATTATCTACTAGCAATAAGGCGTTAAAATAAATCCAAGAGAATGTAATTTGACTGGCCGATGCCAAACAGACTAACATGTTTATATGGTGTACTTGACTTTGTTATCTCAAATAATTATCTGCAAGAAACATATGGCATGTGAAACGTTGCAATCAATATTCAATGTTTGTATTTGTCATTAGTGATGTAAAATTTAGATCAATTTGTTGTGTGTAATTTTCATCAGTATACATATATATTTCAAAAATATCTCATACAATTATGAGATGTCTAATATAAATTATCTACCAAAAATATCAAATGATTGAACTAAAATGCAGACATTATAAAAAACTAATAAAATATGCAATAGAAATTGATCTAACTTTACTAATCAAATGAAATAATAACAGACAACTAATATAACGAATTACATCAAACAACATTTCAAAGATTATTGTTATATAACATGTATGCCGGAATAATCCCCTGTAAAAATCTGTGCATTTTTTACTAATAACTTTCAACTTCTCTAGCATTGTCATACTTACAATGGTGGACTACATCAATGTCTCCTGGTGTATTAAAATGGACTGTTGTTTTTGGATTGTTGCTTGCTTATGTTTGTCTATCTGAAAGTAACAAATAAAAAAAGTTTACCTGTTTGTATTATACTGTAACTAAATTCATTATATTTTATTCTTATCTGTATCAAAAGTGCTTGCAGTTCTGTTAGGAATGTTTAAAATGCATTACTTTGAATATAATGAACGGTTTACGATTTAGAAGTCATAAAGTTCTGATGGACCGATAAGGCATGCGAATTTAAACAATCTTTTTCATATGATTTTCACTTTTCTCTTCAAACTAACATTTAATGACAAAGGTCCCCTGAGAGACAAGTATGACATACCCTCGACAATTCTTTAATTTTGACTTCAGAAGTACAGACGTTTGTCTTGGAGAAGCCAAGTGAATAAAGATAAAACTATAACGAGAATGAAAGAGATTCCAATTAAATGAAATAATTTCGTGCATAATTTTAGTGTCTTGTAAATATTGGTATAAGGAGCGAAAGCGAGTAGATTCATCCAGGATATCTCAATTTTCCACTCGCAAAAGCTTTGTAAGATGACTCATCTATCCACTTGATGCTTTTGTTTTTTGTTGTTGTTTTTTTCATTTCGTTTCTATATTAAATAGATATAAGATTTCTGATGAAACATTTATTTCCTCTCTTTAGACAGATTTCTTAAATAAATCAAATCAAATCATTTTATTCGTAATTAAAGGCCACCACCTAAAATAAAAACACCACGGTGATACAAAGATAACATGTCAAGATTGTACAGTACTCAGGATCGTTTAGTAGATGGTTCTGATAATAAATGGTTAACAAAAAGGTTGCAATCAAGTCACTAATATAATAGATTGTTATGAAAACTGTTGTCTGGTCTAGTTTATTGAACAGCAAACATGACCTAGTTCATTCTCTATTTCTTAAATCGAAAACCTTAACCAGAAACATTTAGAGAGAAAAACAGTGTCTCTTCTAGTGTAAGACATATTCCTGATAAACAATTGCTCACAAACGATACCATCAATTCATTCATCTATAAAAATGTCTGTCTCAATTCTTTGTACATTGGACACATTGTAATTCATTCACAGTATACATGTTCCAATCGAGACAATATGTGCAGTACCAAAATCACCGCCGTCCAGTTTCAATCATTAAATTATGACTTGAGCATCTGAAATTTGACAATGTGCGTTTCTTTACGTTAGTGGAAAACGCCAGTACATTTCAGTATCTAGCAAACTTTTGTATAGTTTATACGATGAAATCTTTGGAGACGAACTAATATCTGAAAATATATTCTGTTGTGCACAGTCTTTTACTCTGGTAGTGAACAAGAACAAGAGGTGTTTGATATGAGATGCCAATGTTGTTCGACCAGCGTCATCAAGTTGTCGAAATATTACATAACACTGTCTTGGGTATGTTTGTAGGCACTGATATAAGCTTTGTCCAGTACTTAACACAACGTGACAAATCAGTAACGTGTTATTTGCTGATGGCAACTGGTTTCTTGTCAGTTGTGTCAAACGTGTATTTCACTCCTTCTACAGCCAAAATATCTTGCTTGAAATTGTCTTCCTTTTCTTATGCAAATACTGTTCAAAGTATGGATAAAGATCACATCTTGCTTTACGTATGCGTTCTGGAAGTCTTCGCCAGTCCTGAACGGTAGTTCAACACAATCAAAACGTTTATTTCGAAAAGCAGTAAATATATTGTCTCTCACTCTCCGTGTACAACTAACCAGTATTGGTTTCGGGGAATTTTTACTCGACAAACGATATGCACGTTCTTTTATTATTTCTTCGTCGTTCATTTCGAGATGGTCCTTGACATTGTCGATTATCTCGTTTTCTAGGCTCACCTTTGTCCATCAAGTTATTTCCAAATTTCAAAATCACAATCCAATTCATAATTTTATTCAAATTTCTTGTTAGTTCACGATCACAATGGTATAACTCCGTTTAAAATCAATCAACAATTATTCATAAAATCTCGATTTAGGGATGACACAATACAACGAGACATGTCAATCTTCGCCTAACGGAAAACCAAAAGTGTCAATGAACTCATTTTTACTGAACTACAGACACGATTGTGCGGTTTGTTCTAATTCACTTTTGACACAAAAAATGAGACAAAGTCTTCAACAAGTTTCATAGTAAATCAACAAGTGAAACGCTGTTAAAACATGATCAATCAAGCTAAACAAAATTCAAATCTAAAAGACCGCGAAAAGTCTATTATTTATGAAATTATTACTATAACGAAGTTGAATAAACTTAAATTCAATTTCTTTCAAATTTCGATCAGTGACATGGATTTAATCGAAAACGAAGCAAACATGAAATTTAATGAAAACTGTGGTTGTGCATACGTTACAAAACTATTGTCACAAAATGTAAAAAGTACAGGCATCAAACAAGACAAAAGAAACAATAAAGAATATTATCACAAAAAGGTCAGCACACAAACTATCAAAATAACAAAGGTTACATTTAGGACAACGAACTTAAAGTCAATCAGCAACTAATTTGACTTTCTTTCAGTTAAGGTAAATAAGGAAGACGTTTAACGTTTTCATTGCTTAATGCTTCGTTTTTAAAGGATTTGTCAGACTTCTGAAATTAGAAACTTAGTTTCCTGGAAGTGCACTATGCTTTGTACAGCTATACAGCTAAAGCATGAGGTCAAATATAGAAAATTTTAAGATGACATACAAGCAGCCCATTTAAAGGATTGTATTAAATGTGACTGATTTGTTGTAGGTCATTGCAGGGCGTCGTGTCTGAAATTCAGTGGCCAATTGCACACTTAATACTTAGAAGAAGTTAACATGGTATGTGCTAAAATACTGACTAAGACATTTAGAAATGTAAATTAATTTAAAGCTGTGATATGCTATGCAACTAAATAGTTCACAAATCGTCTGTCTCGTCTGTTACTTCTTAGCATAGTTTTATGGTGGTGGCTCAATATAACGAGTGTGGCGATATTCTTAAATCTTCCTCTGCTAAAATTAATACAGATTGGTGAATTCTCTCCATAAATATTCTTTATGTTACTGAGGTAACTTTCTGTTTCATTTGTTATTGATTTATAGAAATTGCACTTTAGAGACTTAATAATGTACGTCTCGGTAAAAACAGTCTGTGGTTTTATTTATGACAATACGTATACCTAAATCACTTGAATTTGAAAGTGTGTCTATAATAGTCACGAAAAAGTATGTAGAAATTAACAAAACATAGGGACAAAAAAACTGATCTGGTATTACTTAAAGTGTAGAAGACAGAGGAAAAAGTAATGTAGAAATTTTAAAATGTTACAGAAAGGAGTTCATGGTCAATATAAAGAATGTTTCTAATTTTAGTTTATTATATATTTTATATGAAATAAAATCGACAATATATGTTCTCAAACTAAAAACCGAAGGACATTTACGAAAAACGTATTATATCTCAAAATGATATTCCTGTAACAAACTATTCTTGAAGTAACTGCCTCCAAATTCATATGTATTTTCCGGTTTTATTTTCCATCACATTAGGATATAATACTTAGTTTATGGTAGGTTCTCATTCTTAAACGTGCAGGGTTCATGGAAACAAATAAGACCAATATGTTTATATGTGAAAGACATGCTTTTGAACTGGAAAACACAAGTAACAATACTATTAAATTTTAGCATATGGTGATCTGTGGAAAATAGCTTCAGTCCTCAACAATTTTTTTAATGATATGATTGTACATTGGTCTATGGGTATAGGTTATTAAAGCACCATACAGCCATAACAGACCCTCCTGATGTGGAAGGAAATTACTTTCATTCTTTTCTTACAAAGCAACAGGAAATTGTCTATAAGAAGAAATCAGTTTTCTTTTATTCATAATATACAGAATTCTAAGAGTCTTCGAAAAAATCGATAAAACAGAAAGCCTTACCAAGATTGTCTCAAATCTTGCAATATGCAGACAATAAGCTGCAACGTGTTAATATGGTAACAAAGGGAGATAATTCATATCAGAAATCTGTAACACCTTTTTCATTTTACTTTTCTTTACCTTTAAATTGACTAATCTAAAGGCAATTAATATTTAAGATACAATTAGCCGTAATATGATTTACAGGAATAGAAACCTCATTCCGAAGTAACAAGATTATTCAACTGAAGGCAATTCTGCTCAGTAGAAAAATGAATGGGAAATAGTAAAATACTGTCGTTTCTTTCTGTAACATATTTTCCAAAAATAGTTCACAAGCGTTATACGGAAATATTCATTTTGAGCTTAAATTGTTTTAAAACCAGGTAAATGATCGTTCATACAAGTGTTCTTATTAAAAGAATTATATGTTAACAATATCATTAAAAAGGGTCTTTAGTATATTTTTATGTTGTTTGGATTGTACTGAGATATGCACAAGTTCTTAACGCATTTTATGCAATTGTTAGGAATCTATGTTGTACACAGAGATATATGCACGATTTCTTCCCGCATTGCAGATTTAGATGAGCAATATAACTGAGCCACCAAAATGACATCTTACACACTTATTATTTGGTTGACACATTTATTTACACACTTATTATTTGGTTGACACATTTATTTCATTTGTTAATTGCGAAATAAGACTTCGTTTGGGCGAAATAATGTTTCGTTATTACCTGTGCGAAAGTGCATGTCACTTATGGGGCTCCATAATATTTAGTTTTGTTATTATGAAAAAAAGTTATCTGAAAGTACATTTCTCGTGGCATATACAAAATACTCATTAATTAATTTGAAAGTACAAATGTTGTTTAACAACCCGTTTTCACAAAGGTACGTTTTCTTGGTCTTGGCCATGAGCCCTGATAAACAGTTTCTGAAGAGATTTTCTACTTCATATATATATTCTTTTTAAATTTTAAAGAGTGTTAGTAAAAATTAAATCTAAATGCAGTATGCCATCATGGATCGGTTGTATGGAATATCTATTCATGTCTACGAGTTATTTAATACTATCTGTTAATTAATGTTGTTATTTGGAAACTACATACAACCATTATCAATTTCGTAAAAGAAAGCTTACTTTACAAATTACGTTCAACATATATAGACAATATATTGCAGACAATAATACATGTGTCTAGAAAGAATAATTACTCGAGCGATTATAACTTACAACACAGACCAATATTGTTTGCAACATTCTGTCTAGAAAAAAGATAACTGTCTGCAGGTCCTATCTAATTTAGCAGAGGAAATAAGAATGTGACATTTCTAGGACAATTTATTCTCTATTCTGACATTTACATCGATTTTCAACTTTCCACTGAAGTTTAATTAGAGAAAAAAGCTAGTAACGTTAGGGGAGAAAATAGAAATAGAGACATTAAAATTTTTGAATTTTTCAGCTTATTCAAAGACACAGGATTCATCTCATTCTCACTGAATTTTGATGTTATGCTTTTAATCCTGTGACTTCAATTTTCACAAACATTGGATTATTCCAATTTGTATGTGGGATAAGGGGCAGGGTGTATCCTCAGTGTCGTAAAGTCATTTATGTTGTCCATCCCTGTCCCTGTTCAAATTGCGACACAGTCACACATCTGTTTACATAAAAGACCTTGCATTTTTTATATATTTTTGAAAGATAAAACAGCGCTGTATTAAGGCACGGTATCTTTTCAGAAAAAAAATTGTATGTGTTTACTTCTATCAATACTTTGTGACTACAGTAGTTTAAAACGCTCAAGCTGTAATTGTTATATACACCTTCTTGTAATGCAGTCAGGTACACCAATTATTCAAATGGCACAATTTAACAGTGTAACGAAAGACCGGACCATATATGGTTTATTCCTATTAACTCCATTCAGTCAAATTAATTCGACATTTCGTGATTATTTTCTTAAAATATTAATTGGTTCATTCTACAAAACCCTTCAAGTAATTTAAAAGAAATAGTCAAATATAACTTATAGAAAATAACAAAAATACTTATCCATGAGTAATAAAAGCTCTTTCTAGAAACACCAATTAAGAAAAATATAATGTCGTGGAATATCTGTTTTAATATATTAGAGGATTCGGTTCTAGTTCTCTGTTCTGACACTGATACCTATGTCTGCGTATATTTAACATATTCAGTGTAAGCGAAAAGAGATAACTTTGATAAATGTATGTATGCATACTTAACTCTAAATAAATAAATAAATCAGTAAATGAATATTGATTACAATGTACAGTGCTGCACGTGTTTTAATCGATTACTTGAATTGAACCGTTCAAAAAAGGTTTTAGAATGATCTGCACAATGAAAGAATACATTTGCACAATAGCTATTATGTGTAAAACTCTCAAAGGCATCAAAAACGTTTCGGCATTGTTCAGGTTTATTACCCTATTTTGTACTCAGCCAACATTGTCAAACTGTAAGTGGTTACGTGAAAACTAAAGCAAAGAACACAAAAAATGTTCAATCCATTTTCACAGAAGAGAACAAAGTAGTACATTGTAAAGACATCGTCAATTTTCACGGCATTCGATCGTTTTCAGAAATTACTCGTTGGCACTTCATGCAACGTAAAAAATTTGGATATTTGGACATAGAATTGAATTGCTTTATTTGCAATCCACTCAAATCTTCGTACCAAAGGAAACGATAATGAAATAAGTGCTACAAAGCTATCAAAGATTCTTCATAGCTTACAGTAAACGAAACAGTAAGTTGTTTACATTTATTTAATGAAACTGTTTAATAACATATCAGAAAAAAACATAAAAAATACATCAGAAAATGACATACATCAATAGTTTGTTTTCGCCTTTCATTTTTAATGAAACAGTTTTATTCACAAACCAATTAATAATGGACTATTGAAGTATACAAAATCTATTTGTAAAAAGTGTTCTCATTTTCTAGAAGGAATATTGATAAAAGTGTTCTTACAAATACTTAGTACTTAGTATAATTAAACAAATAAAGGAAAATACAAATGTATTGCATTGATACACTAATTTCCTTTATTATATGAACGTCTGAATTATCTAAATTGAGTTACAATTCCTTCGATCTCTGAACGTGCAGTCTAAAGTGTTGACTGTCAAACTTATGTCTTTAAACAAGGCTAGGTTGTCTTATGGTAATGAAAAATTACTTTAGGTCATTACTATATGCAAATTATAAAGTACGATTTCATGAATTATAAAATGTTTGGTTTCAAGTTGCTAAACAGTTTATTTAACAACGTATATGTATTACGGATAATAAGCATTCATTATATTACAAAGGATTCCTTGTACTTTTGTTCTAAGCTATTTTCATATCCGATGGAAACGTTAAGGGCAAAACATTATTTACTTCAATGTTATAGAGTTGTTTGTATCTATGAATCATGTATTATTTATTAAGAACGCTGCTACGAATTTTCACAAAATTACAAAGCTTACTGAGTTCTTTTTTAGAGTGAGTGGGTAAAATATTTAAAACTTTTATTTATTCATTGTTTCCTAGATAATTTTAACCCTAATGCAAAAAAAAAACTATTTTATTTAACGTGAACAACTTTGCTGTTTCACAACAACTGATAATCTTTCTACACATAATGTGTGATTTAAGCTAACATAATCACAGTATCTAGAATATTAAGCACTTATTTCTTCTTGAGATAAATATGTCTGCTCCGTATTTAATATATCAAAGAAAGCACAGTGGCTATTTGTCTAATAATTGCTGGGAACAAAAGCTACAAAATACCATGTTTTATTTAACAAATCGATAACAGCAGTTTCATAAACTTCTAAATAGCATTTAAATCCCATTTCAAAATACCAGAACATTCCGACGTGGAATTCTCTTCGGACAATTTGAAGTGCAATCTGAGACTATGTGTATTTTAAAGTATTTTCTTGAATGTTTATCTGGAGAATGGTAAGGAGAAAGACTACATACTTTACGATACTGTATTAAAAATAGTAAGGGTATAGAAAATTCTTTGCTTAAATATAAAACATGTAAGAAGGCCTTTGCTTACTACAATAAATGTAAGACAATATGGAGACATTTGCTTACGACAGAAATGTATGGAAATAGTGACTTGCTGGCTATTAAAAGGTTAAGGAATTAGGGAGATATTCACTTACTACATAGATGTAAGGAAATAAGGAGACGTTTACCTACTACAAAAGTTTAAGGAAATAAGAAAACATTTGCTTAATCACACATGTAAAAAAATTACAACACACACGCTTGCCAAGGCTTAAAATAGGTTGTAGTTATAGAAAGGACTTGAGCTAAAATACAGGTCAGTTACTTTGAACACAATTATTGTTATATATCAGAAACGATGCATGACATCGCAAGGCAATTAACGACAATGACTTATCAATACATTACTGGTGTAAGATACTACCGCTTGCAAAACTGATTAGAGTTTGCACTGTTATGTAAAGAACGAGACTCGTCGGTACACCTGTCAAAAATCAATTCAAGCGCCGCCCAATGTGTTTCTTTCAAACCCCGCCTTTTACCAGTAAACAGTGTCATTCAGGTATCATTGTGTATACGAAATGAAGCGGTTAGAAAAGAAAATATTGAGTGAAGATTTCCGGTTGCTTGTTATTCGTAAAATAAAAGACTTAGGCGGTGATACAGAAACGAACACTGTTCCACGTGGTACTTATGCGACAGTAGCTCGCTCATGTGGTGTACATCAAACAACAGTGAAAAATATCTGGGACAAGTACTGTTTAACTGGCGAGGTAAAAGTAATGCCGAAGAATGGTGGAAGAAAGAAAACTTTCGGAACTGAAGAAATGAACTTTCTCAATTATTTAGTGAAACAGAAGCCGTCTATTTCTCTCGGAGAACTGAAGGATAAATTGTCTGAGCAGTGTGATTTAGAAGTGTCTACATCGACTGTATCGCGCTATTTAACAAAATACAACACAAGGAAATTGCTCACAAGACCAGCTGCCGACAGGTTTACAGACATAAATCGCATTTACACTCAAGCTTTTATTGATGCTTTGCACCGTCAAGACGTAGCAAGTATAAAGTTTTTTGATGAAAGCGGATTTGCTTTACCGGATGTTGCAAATCCTAGGTACGGCAGGTCTCCCCGGGGTGACCGTGCCATTGAGATTCATGATAGGAAGCGTATACCTAACAAAACACTAAATTTGCTGATTGGAATTAACGGTGTAATGTTTGCAAATATTCTCGATGGACCATCAAACACTGACACATACGTTAATTTTTTTCTCCAAGCTATCAACGCTACAAACAACGCTGGTGATTTCGCGTTGAGACCTGGGGATTTGCTTATAGTTGACAACTGCCCCCTTCACCATCACCGGGCTGAAGAAATACTCAAGTTTTTCCTTTACAGACACGGGATTGAATATATCTTCGCTCCAACATACTCGCCTCACCTTAACCCAGTTGAACTCTGTTTTCAGCACATAAAAAATCTCTTCAAATTCGAACCTGTTCGGTCTCTGGCAAAAGAAAATTTACAGTACGCTATAATGCATTGTGTTAATTCGATATCTTCACGAAATTGCGAAATGTATTACAGACATGTTGGTTACTTAAATGTGTAAACTACTGGAGACACATCGCTTTGAATGTGAAAAATAGTTCCTATGATAATTTAAACACCGAAAGCTCATGTTAAGGGAGAAGGGGGTGGGGGTTAAACCAATTAATTACAAAATTCATTTTCTTATATATACTTACACAAGAAATGCAGTAACTGCAGTTATTAATAGTTCTCACGGGAAATTAAATAAACCTTTCAAGGAACAAAGCTGTTGTTAATTTTTTATTTGTAATACGTTCATTTATGGTAGAGCTTTCAAATGTAAATATTTTGTCTGCAACTAGTTTCTGAATGATTTCACACAATCACTTGTGCGGTTAATCTTTCTTTGAACTAAACCATTGTAAACCAAGACGCATGGCTGTAAGTTTTGACGCATAGACGTGCACAGTATACTTATCCTTGATGAGCCATATAAGTCCAAGCGTATCTCTTTCCTGACAAAAATCACAGTTTTACATATTCATATAGTTTGATTTCTCCTTCTGCTCTTCAGAGAGAAAGAAGCGAAAAGTAACGAATAAAGTTGGTCTGTTTGTATGGGGTTTAACGCCGATTTTAACATTTTTTGGGTCATATCTCGGCGGTCAGTCCGCCTGCGCGGTTTTCCTGGATATCTAACTAGTAATTACCAGTTTAACCGCAAGTGCCTCGTGCTCTTCTCCAGACTAATTGCTATTTGACACAATGTCCGAGATCAATCGTCACGAGAAATTTACCCGAGGATTGAACCAGCCACCTTTGGATTATTGATTCAGTGCTATATTAGCCTGTAAATCTACTGAGCTAGCTAGGCGGGCCAACGAATAAAGCAAACCCACTGGTTTTGGTATGTGGACGTTATTTAGAACACATGGGCACTTTTCGGATGTTTTTCATCAGAATCGATATCTATGTACCTAACGGTAAACCCATACCCTGTCCACGACCGTATGGCTGACGTTAAAGTGACGTGCGACATGACTGTGAAAGTCCTATGTGGAGTATACCTTCCATTTGTTCCCTGTCTCAAACTGATAAATGTGTTCTTTGAGGCATAATTGGTGAGAAAATGGCCTGACAATGTTTTCAATCAAATGACTTTGGGAACTGCCCATAAACATGTAGGGGATGGACAGAGTAGGCAATAGAATAGCGATCTATGTAAACTATATATATATATCCGATATCATACATACACTTACATGACTGTGTACCAAATAATATAACTTCAATATATTAAACTAGCGGTTCTGAATTATTTTAGGAGCACTTACAGTAACCAACAGACCACATATCCGGTTCGATTCACTTTGTTGAAATATATTTAGAGAAGCAAACCTTTTTTTCAATCTGTCACTCTGTCCGACTTGATCAAAAGCGAGCGATGTCACTCGGTGCAAAAAGTCGAACAGGGCCATTTTACTTCAAAGAATGTTCAATTTGGACGACTGGTTTTATGTACAACGTCCCATAATTTAAATGGCAAGAAACTATCCATATGTCTTAGCACTGGTTTGTCCCAGATACGGGAGTGATTTCAGCATAAAAGCTTAGACTAAACAGTGTAGATCCAGATCAGATACTGCCGGCAGCATACGGCGTCTGGTCAGGTTCTATGTTATTTACCTCCTTAAAAATCTTAAATTAGAAAAAAATACACTAGAAATCTAAATTGGTAATAGACTCGTCATGTCATTCATTATAAAGGTAGCTTTTAAAAAAAAAATAGACTTGACAGGCTTAGATTTCTTTAGGTTTTACGTAAACTTGAAAACCTTTGCAATCGGTGTGAATCTAGATGCGCTCTGTGTGTTCAGGGTCTACATTTCTTTTTCAACAGTCAGGCCAAAAACAACAGATCAGCAGCCTACAGTGTAGACTCTGATCTGTCGATGGCTGATCTAAATCTACTTTTCGTTGTAAAAGATTTTCACCGTCTTCCTTGACATTCTAAATAGCAAGTCGGACTTGTAATCCCAGGATTGCAAGTCAAGATTCGAACCCTGACAGCGGCCATCTGTTGTTTCCTTGAGCATGAAACTGTAACCTTATTGCTTAGTACTGGTTGGTCCCAGGAACAGATTCGAGAGGGAGACTATAAGCTGAGAGCTTCCTTCACAATCGAACTAAAATAATTTTGTATAGACTAACAATGATTTACTTATCCTCACTGAATGAAGATTCAACAAATCAGCTTTTTTAGTTAATTGGACTGACGACTGACTTGTTAACAAGTACAAGATATGAAAGATACATTTAAGTATCATTTACACTCTGCATTCTAAGAACAAATACAAGTGAATACAACGATTTTTTCTTCCAGATATTTGGTACTATCTAGACAAACTTCTTAAGCATGACGTCATTCTAGCCATTTTAAATTCCAATTTACATATAGCTCAACAATAAAATCCAAGTTATACCCAAGTACGAATATACTATTTTGAAAAAAAACCTGGATGTGTAAAGTCAAATATAATGGAATCCTTGACCTAATTTGTTCGATTTTTCATCACTAAACTAAAGAACTGTAACAGAAAGAAAACAATGCCCCCAAACTGTTGTTTTGACATATAAATAAACATTTTCCGACACCTAGATATTCAAGGTCAAGATCATTCAGGGGGTCAAGGTCAGATAAAAGAAGGTCTTGTCTATTATAAAGTAGATTCGGTAATAAGGAAGTTATGGTCAATGTTTTTATGAGGAGGCACCGTGGTCCAGGGTAGAGCGCAGGGCTCCAGATACGGAGGTCCCTGGTTCAAATCCCGTCAGAGGCAAGATTCTCTCACGATCTTCACATTCCTCCATGCTGCACAATACTGGTATGGAACCCAGTAAGCAGTCTTCGAGAGTGATGAATCAAAGTTGTAAGAACTTGTATTGTGATCGATTAAAATAAATGAGTCTAAACTAAACGGACAGACAGACAGACATACAGACCACAACAAAAGTTGATATGAAAAGAAAACAATAAGTTCAAAAGATCAAGATATTTTTTCTTCTGTGTTTTCAGTAATACTGCAATGTATCTAGATTCCGAGTAGTAGTTTGTTATTCACTTATAGAAATTTCCAAAATATTCAATATCAAGCAAAAAGTCTTCTCCTGATTTCAAATGTCAGATTCTTCTACTGTTTCTGATGGCAGGGGTGGATTGTTTTCCTCTGGCAAAGGAGGTGGAGGTGGCGAAGCACAGGCAGGAGGGTAGCACTGGTTCATTACACTTGGCACGGAACCAAGAAAAGTTGGCATCACTGACTGATTCCATCCAAATCCTTGAACTGGGCTACAGAGTAATGATGGACAAGGTTGCATGTACCATGGATTTTGCACGGAATTAGAGTTCTGTATACCCTGCAACTCAAGCTGTTTTTCAACACAGTTTTGAGGCACTTTCTTCGAAATAAGTTTCTCCTCGTAAGACTTGATGACAGTTTGAAAAATTTCAGAATCTCTTTCCATTTCAGCTTTAGATGGGTTGGTATTCCCATAATACTTTTTAATTATGAAACTGTCGCCCAGGATAATTCCTTCTTTAGGCCTTTTTCTGTCTGTCAAGTATTTAGATGGATTTGTTCTAATCAGTATGTCATGTATTTTAGCTTCAAAGGTCTGACATGCCTCTCTGGATACCTTTTCTTTCAGAGCCAGTTCACTTTCAAGCGCCTTCAGCTCACCCTCGGTTCTTTGTTTCTTTTTTGATAGCTCTTGTAGTTGCCTTTTCTCTTTTGGATGTCGTTCAACTTGACCACATATTATTGCAGATTCACATGCAGCCATCGTGCATCTGAAAATAAAATAAATGAACAGATTATTTCCATAGGTGCACTAAAATTTTACAAGTTATTTAATAATCTGGAATGTTCTAATAATAATTATACATCATCTTCTAACTACCTCTTACTGATCAGCCTTTTCGACAAGTGCAGACAAAGATCAGCAAGCCAGCTATTCAGTGTCGTCTGTTCATGGTCTGCACTATTTGCATTTCTCATATGATAAATGTCTGTCCACAATGAAAATGGGTAAGTCCATTATAGATATTTAGGGCAGTTAGGGTTAAAACATTGCAACCTAATATGTATTTAGCCCTTGTGGTAAGTGTTGAACCAGACAAACAATTGTACACCTTATCAGGTTCTACACTGTCCAATAAGCAAGTAAGGTTTCTTTGGCCCAAGCAGTGAACAGCCCAATGATCTGCGGCTATTTTATAGCTTACTGGTCACAAAAGTAATCATAATTATTTTTTTCAATGAGCTACTTTTTTGTGTGAGAAAATAATGTTTTATCTTTTAGTTAAAGGTTGACAACAAAAAATAGCAGATATGGAATTTTATTTACAATATCGGGCAATTTCCCACACCTGACTTTGTTGAGTGGATGGCCCTACTAGTCTTACATTTCCTACTGGCCTGCTTATGGACACTTTCGTCATGAAAAGTTAGGAAATAATGTTTGAACATCTAGATTTTTTCATATCTTTTTCACAGAATTCAGGGGAAATGTCTTTTTCAAAGTGAAATTTATCAAATATAGAGGGTAACTATAGGACCAATACATGTAGGATCTTTTCAAAGGTAAGGATATGATTCTTGCTGTTATAAAATATTCATTGTATTGAAGGTATCATCATTAAACAAAAGTACACTTAATTAAGCATGAACAAACATTGGCCAGCTTTAATTGCAAAAATTGATAAGTTTAGAAATTAAAAGAGGGTCACACTTGGAATAATTAGAATTTTTCACACTTAGCCAGTCTGGAATGTGTCAAGAATTTGGAATGCATCAAAACAACAAGAGATCAATATCAGCATAGCATTTGGAGCATAAGAATGTATTAATTTCACTATATCATGACTATTTCTTACCTCAGAATAATATTTTCAAATGTTTTAATCATAATTTAAAAAAAACTCTCTTTTTTTCCTAAAAGAAATCTTTAGTGCAAATACTTCTATTGCTTTAGTGCAAACACTTCTATTGCTAGTACTGGTAAATACGAAGTTTATTTCTAATAAAATATATTTAAAAATTTCAAAACCAAAAATAGAATATACTTCTATATGATTATAATCCAGCTTAAGAACATGTCATTAATGAAATTTAATATCTGAATAAACATTGCTTTTTGTTTGAATTAAGTGGCAATTTTTCATTGACAAATTATATGTTTCATCAACAAAGTTCATTTCTTAAATATATGGAAGACAACTTGAAATTGAAGAATATCAGTTTAATACATTTTTAAAAACACTTGGTGAATAGATACATACAATTAATTATGGATTTTTAATGTGGGTACATCTTGACTTTAAATTTAGTGGGTACATCTTGGTTCCGGTACACTTTGACCTGTTCCCGTCTAAATGAACCTAACTTAATTGTATATTTATTAAAATATGAAAGAAATGAAAAATATATATTTCAAATCATTATTCGACTACAGTATGCATTGAGACTCGGCTCAAAAAATGCACTTCAACTGCGGATAGGATCAGCCCATGTGTTAAAAAAGTGACCGTGTTTCATGCAATCGTTACTAAGACAAACTTGCCTGTTTTTTGTGTGTCCTAAACGCAGATGGCATCGAGTGCAAACGGCTCGTGTGGTGTCTGTGAATGCCGCTGGCACTGGGTTAAACTCTTGCCATTTCGAATCGTATTCCCGCTGAACATTTTCCAGCTCAAATTTTTTGGTCGAAATTTCCCTCTTTTTCAAGTCAATTTCAATCTCAACAGGACTCCTGTATGTAAATTCTTTCTTGAATTCTTGGTCTTCAAACGGCAGATATCTTTTACTTTCACGATTCGTCACTTCAGAAGTACTTTTTGCACACATTGGTGAACTACCTTCTTGAATTTTAATGTTTATTTTTGGCACGTCTGATTTGAAAGAATGCGTCGCCAATTTCAGAAATCGGTGAAAGTTCCGTGGTCCAAAGTCAATGTAAGTATTCTCCTCGTCCAGAAAACTCAATCTCAACACGTTGAATCGCGAAAGATGTGGGATATTACTCTGCAACATATCCACGAAAGCGTCATATTTAAGTCCATACAGTTCGCCATAATTAATGTCGATTAACCCACACCTCTCCCGTCCATGATAATCATAATGCACTTTAATGTCAATACATTCAGTTGACAATTCTTTAGACAAAGACATGTCTTACGTTATTTTTCGACTTGCTTAGCACAAACAACAACTCCAGCTGCAATGATCCAGTAATGGATATGATTACATCCAGTCGAACTAATCAAACTGGTTTGAACTTTAGCAACGCAGCGACAATTACGACAAAGCAACTTTGGCGCCGCCCAGGCACATTTTTCTGGCTGCACAGTTTTATTGACAGGTATAAATGAGAAAACTGCTTCGCTGTGATTGGATGACCAGTAAAGGGGCAGTTTAAACTACTGAAATAAACATTCTGACGTTTCTTTTTAACACGTTACGAATACGTGAAACTCTAATCAGTTTTGCAAGCGGTAGTAACAATATTATTATTCCAAGTCCTTTAAAACGTATCTTGAAATGATAAACAAGCATTATCCTCTTCAGAATGCACAACAGCCAAATAAAAAAAAACCCATCATGTCATGTCATATTTTCCTCCCTTTTATATCTTTTATTATCCTCGTCCATAGAATATGTCGGGATCATTGGCACCCCCTCCATATCGTACACAGTCGTAATTAGTAAATCATGACATTGTTAGTAGATACGTTATTTAATATACCATTTCATTCTTTAGATTACAACATTTGAACAATCGTGACATAGTCAGCACTATTACCGAAGCTATATAGATTAATCTTCAGATCAAAAATACAGAACAAAGGAAAAAAGGAAACAATTCAAACAAAATGTTTATTCAGAAAGAGACACGCGACTAAATTTTCGAAACAAATGATTACAAAATAACAAGGTGAGCTAACAATTTTTGTCTATGGTCTTTAACGTCTTAAAATGTCTAGAATATATGGGAGGCTAATTAATTTTCTTAAATATTGGGTAGCTTCTAGTACTCGATAAGGGTTGGAAATCATCTAGTTTTTCAAAAGTATTCTACCTGAATTTCTGAACATACATGATTTCTTAACCTTTTTTATAACCTCATTGAATAAAGGATTATAAACCTTGATAAAAGCGTTTTAAGGGAAAAGGCAAAATTTTGAAATTATATCTGTTACATGTGAAACGCAAGAAATGAGAGCAAAAATTATTGAAAATTTAAGATTGAACTTTCTGTGTTGTCGAATGTAAACTGACATCATCTCGGGTTCCTCTGAAGTTAAGTGTTTTAAAAAATTAAAATATAACTTGATATAATACTAACTTAATACGATTAAAACAGCTACTTTTCATTCTAGTTTTTTTTTTCTGTTTTTTTTTTTTTTATTCTTTAAAATTTAAGTATTTAGAACGTTTGTATGTCTCGCGTATGTTTTTCAATCAGTCGTAAGTCTAATATTTCTTTTCACTTCAAAGATTCAGGAAGCATGTCATAAAACATGTATTAGAAAAAAACAACAGAATTGTAGCTAAATTTAGTAGCAAATGATAAAGTCAGCATGACCTCGCTGCAAGTCAAACAGCTCTGTAGAAATAGCAGGTACAATTGCTTATCTTCCAGTTTTCATATGATTAACAAATTGGCAATAAGTTTTTTTTTCAATTTCACGTAAAATGTTGTTTTCTAATCGTTGATGTTATTGTTGTTGTTATAATTGTTGTTGTTTTCAATCCTGTCTTAAGATTGTATTTCAATTCATAAAGGAACTGACTTTCGAGTCCGTCAGTCCGTCTAGGTCAAAATGTTGAAAGTTTAACGTCTAAGAATAACGTTAATATACAAGTAAATGTCTTCATTTAACCATTTTTAGGATCAATTTATGAAATACGCCTAGAAAACTGAAATACTGACAGGAAGTCATCAAACAAGCGTTTAAGTTGGCTGAAAGGAAAAGGCAATTCTTATAATAATATATCTTTAAGGAAAAGTGACCAAGAACAAACCGAAGTAACATATAAGAAAAGATAATAGAGCATGCATGTAAATCATATCTGGAAATTTTACTTCCTTAAACGACATTGTTTTCCTGTAAATCAAACGTCTGTAATTGTCAAAAACAATCAGCATTTGTAATTATTAACAATCAAACAATTATATGAAGAATGGTAAGACATACATCCTAGACTTCCGTTGAGTTATTTGAATGCATCTCGATCCAAGCCTCCAGGAAAGAGAATCTTCCGGCTTATCAAGTAGGACATTTCAGAAAGGTCATATATGCATGATGATTTAATCATGTTATTGTTTCACAGGGTTTTATGCTTCAGAAGAACATTCAAATGCATGTTATTTTTTATTCAACATGAATATGTATTATGTGGATAAACATTTAGATCAAGGAAATAAGTTCTGAAAATAACTTTGCATCAGCAGGGGCTTAATCTATATTTAAATCATTTTAAACTTTCACTTTCCCTCCTTTCCACTTTAAATGGTCCAAGAAAAATACTTAGGGCCTGTTAATATCTAATAAATACTACAACAGCTTATTGAGAGGTCAATGAAAAATTATTAAAACTGCATTTAAGATCAGTAGATACAAAAATTTACACATCAGCCCTCCTCCTATGCTATTCATCTGGGATGTGTATTAAAGGGATCAATATATATTCATCCATATGGCAAGTAGATCAATCATTTCATTAGTGCTGTTGACACTGTCTGAATCACATGAACTTTAATTGTATTAAATGTATGCATGTTAGATAATGGATGTTGCAAGTTAATCAATCATTTCATTAGTGCTGTTGACACTATTTGAATCACATGAACTTTAATGCATGGTCGATAATGGTAGTGCAAGTAAATCAATCATTTCATTAGTGCTGTTGACACTGTCTGAATCACATGAACTTTAATGCATGTTCGATAATGGATGTTGCAAGTAAATCAATCATTTCATTAGTGCTGTTGACACTGTCTGAATCACATGAACTTTAATTGTATTAAATGTATGCATGTTAGATAATGGATGTTGCAAGTTGGATGTTGCAATCATTTCATTAGTGCTGTTGATGCTATTTGAATCAAATGAACTTTAATTGTATTTAATGTATGGATCTTGTAGAAATCACAGAATTTTCTAATCACTGTAAGATTGAATTCAAATTTAATTTTATAAAGTCAAATATCGAGAATGATAACAAGCCAATTACTACATTGTGTTGGGCCAGAGATGGTCGACAAGATTGTTTAGATATTTCAGATAGCAAAAAGGGTATTTTTAACTATTATTGAATATAATTTATAGTCCTACGGACCTGAACGTTCGTAACAAAAATATGCAATGCATCTTGAGAAAGACCACCCAGTGTGGGATTCAAACGCAAGTTCTCCCGCATCGAAAACCAATGCTCTAGACAACTGAGCCAAAGAAACGATTTACTTGGGCCCGTGTAACATATATTTGTGTTTGAATCTTGAATATAACGAGGTTTTGCACATGTCACTATAATAAACAATTTACTTAAGTATATACACACGTTTCATAAAAATGTAATTGGAATGAAATTTCTCAACACCAGTATTATTTGGTATACTAGTGTGTTTCTAGTACATGTGTTGAAAAAAATCATTTCATCCCTGTTACAGTTTTAAAGTGACACATTAACAGGCATTTAGGTGTAATTTTCACTGTTTGTTTCCAACGTAATGTAAGTTATAAGCTGCAATAAAATAGAATTGCTGTTTGAGTACTGTTATTATTGCATGAAATTGCTCAAAAGATAAGGTGTATGTCCATAATAACATTAGCAATTTTTATGCCTCGGAAGGGAGGCATATAGTTTTTAAACTGTCCGTTCGTCTTTCCGTCCGTCTGTCAATCCGTCCGAAAACTTTAACATTTGCCATAACTTCCTTATTAATAAGTGGATTTACTTCATACTTGGATACATCACCCCTATGGACATGACCTTCCACTGACCTTTAGTTATTTGACCTTGACCACTGAATGACCTTCACCTTGAAGATCCAGTTGCCAAAAAACTTTAATATGGACCATAATTCCTAACTGGTAAGTAGATATACTTCATACATGGACACAAAACACATTTGGACAAGATTTTCCCACTGGCCTATATTTATTTGACACTGACCCCTGAATGACTGGTCAAAGGTCAAAGCACCACTTTGGGGGCATTGGCATCTTACAGTGACAGTTCTTGTTTTATTTAAAGTAATCGGAAAGATAAGTGACGAAAAATGTTAATTTTTTAACATGTTAACAGGGTTTAAATCAATCCTTGAAAATTATGTAGGAGATACTTGCTACTTAGTAGAGGTTTTGAGAGTACCAATCAGAATATCGGACGCAATGGTTTATTGTAGCTGCGAAGTAGAAAATAGAACTATAGATATAGGTAATCGGACAAAACAAATCAACATCTACACAGATTGTCGTAGTCAGTGCAAATAGATCAACGGAATATGTGTATATACGTGTGATATAAATATCTGTTATAACAGGATAGTGTTATATATTTTTGCACATTTAAGGAGCACAATGACTTTATTATCATTATCATTTCTCCTTTTATTTTGTTCATGAAATTATCGAAGTGTCGTTTGTATTGCAATGCCAGAAAACAATTCAATGAACTACTAAAATTGTCTTATTTATTGCAAAGCAGCAATTTCTCATTGCTAACACTCCCGGGTTAAAACAATTTATTACTTCAAAATTCAAAATTGCAGGTCTTGTTGAATTTGTGCTGCTACAGTTCAAAAAGCTTCCTAATTTAAAGGTGCTTAACCATTAATTATGAAGCAATTGCATGCAAATGTTGAACTTTAATAACGGGGATAACTGTTTCTTTCCTGAGCGAGTAATCAGAATAAAATTCCACACTAACGAAAAATCAAAGTTTTCTCATTAATGAGCACTGCATGCAAAATCAACTTCAGAAATAATTTCAAACTTAAAATTGTTTTCGAAGGTTTAGAAATAAAGCTTAATTTCATGTTGGAGCTTACATATATTGCCCGATTGTATAAGTTTGTATAAGCAGGAACGTTTTTATGCTTTTAGGGACAGAAACGGTAAAATGACATCTTTTTATAGCGAACATAAAATATTTGAATAGCAAATGCATTAATTCCTTGCAATTTTAAATCTTCGTGTAATTATGATTTTGTTGTTGTTGTTATTTTGTTACTTATAAAATGTCGTACATCTCATAATATTACATCTTAACTGTAAAAGCAGCATGTCTGTAAGGATTCTGCAGGCATTTATCGTCTATACATTCGGTCGTAGTTATCAGTGCGCTGTAGAGTTCGATATTATATACTATCCATTGAAATGCCTTCAGTGATATTATATCTATTTTCATTTATTCTGTACGCATACCTACATACCTACATTTAGTATACACTGTAAGAAAGTCGATGTTACCTCAGTTCAGTGTAAAGTACTATCTCCAATATAAGTGCAGGGCAACAGATAACAGCACATTTTTCGCTTTTAACTAAAAACCTTAGTCGGAGCCCTGACATGCGGAGCCAGCAAGTTATTCCGGTGACGGTCGCCAAGAAAAATTTATTTTTCATATTTCGTTTATTCTAAACACGAGTTTAGTCTAAACCATTTTTATTTATTAATACATTTATATGGAAATAATTTATTGCAACTTGTTTTTATCCCGCTCAGTGAATGCTACTTTGGTTCAAATCAGTACTAACGTTGAAAGTTTGGAATAAGGAAGGTCGTTGGAAACTCTCATTACCGATGCAATTCTTGCTAGCAACCTCTGGATCGGGAGTCTGAAGCTTTACCCTTCAATCAATGCTTTTCCGTTTCTAAACACAATATGTACATTAAAATTAGGTTTGCTTACTGAGAACAGGCGAACAAACACAACGTAGAAGACAATATATATGAACAAAATTTTAATGTCAGGAGGAAATAGGCATTCGGGCGTCTGTTTTAATGCTGAAATACAGTAAAACTAAATATTGCAAAAGTAGCATACTTCTACCCGCTTCAATTGCCAAGATTTTGATTGTAATACAGGTAATCATGTAATACAGGATTTCTTGCACAAGTTATTTGTTTTCTAATAAGGGTGTAATACATTCCGTATTACAGGACCACAAATATAAATGTTCTATTTATATAGTAGAAGTTTTGTAAGTGAATGGTGACAAAAACGCACAGAATCTGTTTGTTTTGTCCGTACACGTGTGAACGTCATAAGCGTTATGTTAATGACGTTGACGTCAATGTAATATCAAAAATATAGCACGGCTTTATTACACGCCCACGACTTCGTCTATGATAAAAATATGACTATTTTGTTTCAAATATCTTGAAGAATGTTACTATGGCAACTGTTCTGCGGTGCAGTACTGATGTAATTAGATAGAGCTGTTACAAGAACGATAGATTTTCCCTGTATTTAACAGCAATTATGTCTTTAAAATGCTTTTTTGTAGACGTTTACGCTAGATTATGTCAAATATGAATTCAGAAAAAATACAATATTTTTCTGTTGTCAACAGGAACTTAGATAAATTCTGACGTCAAATATTTTAGGATTCGATCTTGCGAGTCATATTTCAAACAAACACTCAAATTTGTTTTTGCTTTACATAGGAAACTATTTTTTCCAAACATTTATTCTGAGATTATTATTTCTTCGAAAATGTAAAAATGCTGATTTTCAAAGCGAACGTCCTAGTGCTCTTTTTTTGTGTCACCTTGGTCATATAAAATTATTACCTCGCATATTTTCATGTACTTACGTTAAAGCATTTTAACATAGAAAGTTTTGGTTAAATTGTTTTGTAGAAGTATACTAATCTCGCTGACGCTCCAATAACAATTATGAAATGTTTCCTTCAAACACGGACAGAAGTATCAATACTGTCGAAAGTGTAATAACAACATATTGAAAATGAAATAGTTTCTTTCTTCATGCTGAAACAATTTGATTTACTGCAAGCAATGTTTTCCTTATTGTAGACATATATAGTTGCTGATTTTGCCATTCCTTTAACGTATCTTTGTTTGTCTGTAGTAAACTCACGAAGCAGAAAATATGAAAACTTACAATCTTTACACCCAAGCAGATTTTACAATAAAAACTGATCTCATCAGAGATTGTAGAGTTCATCACTTGAAATGGTTAGAACAATTTATTCTGTTCAAATCATTACATATTTGTGTGTTCTGACTAGAAGGGAATTATTTTGTTGATATTTAAAAATCTGAATAGAAAACATAACAGTGTATGTTTCTCATTTGTTATGCTAGTTCAAATTTTAATTAAGATCTGTGTCGGTAAGAATTATTGCATAATGTGATAAAATCTATCAATTTCAATGAAAGATTTTATCATGCTGGTATTTGAATCTATTATTTGTCTAAAAGCATTGCAGTTATTTTGATGTTTTTGCAGTTTATTTAGCTTAGTCAGATTTCGCTTTGATTTTTATTTATTCAAGCTGTATGGAGTGTAAAATATAACTGTCACTTCTCTGTTCAATCGGATGGCGGTCCAGTATAAAGAAAGACATTGCAGGCTATCAATAAAAATCAATTATGGACTTTTAATAAAGAAGAGCGTCCTTCACTTAGCTTTCATTCAGGTTGAAAACTTTTCCCATTTCTAATAATAAATGATAATTAATATAAAGGATGTACTCGACTAGAATTGACAGAATGAATCGCTAATTGTCGTCTGCCAGACGTCTTTGTCGTCGATACAATACTAATCATGTAAAGATGTGAGACGTTCCGTTAGTGTCTCTCTGCATCGTGTCCTTTCAGCACAATTGTTTAAAACCAAATTTATGATGTAGGAAGTTCTCCAACTGAAAATTGATTTCAATAAAACATGTAATTTTGAAATGAAACGTACATCAAGCTGTCAAAGTCCATTTGTTTTGTGAAACTACTTTATAAAAGATGCAGTCAGTCTGTACAATTCATTCCATTAATCCTTTGCAGATACAATTTAAAAGCAAAATGAGAAGAGAACAGTTCGTTCTTGCTATGTGTGTTAAACAAAGGTACGGTTTTGTGTGAGATGGAGTTGTTTTACCTCGAGATACATTTATGATATGCTTCAGTGGCATAACTGGTTTTCTACACGGAATGTAGATTATTAAATTAACATTTATTGCAGCAAAACATAAAAAAAAACACAATTACGATAAAATAACAACACAGATATGATATTTGCTAGACCTGGTTACAAATCAGTATCAGTTCCTACGATTGATAAAAAAACACCTTTGTTTTTAATGCTCCCCGGAGCATATAGTTGCCGCTTTGTACGTCCGTCCGTCTTTCCGTCCGTCCGCACGTCCGTCATGTCTTTTGTCCGGACCATAACTCAAAAACCTGTGAATGTATCAACATGAACCTTCATGGTAGGAGAGAGGTGCAGTACACAAGAACTTCTGTTGATTTTTCATATTTAATTTTTTGTCCGTAGCTTAACTTTAAGAATATTAGCGCTATCAACTTGAAATTTCATATGTGGATATATCTTATGAACAAGTGCAGTGCACAAGAACCGTCACCCAGGACATCACTTTTTGGACTCATTGCCCTTTGTTAATTTTCATGCTTAAATTTTTGTCCAGTACATAATTCAAATTCTTTAAGAGATATAAACACAAAACTTCATACCTCATAAGGAAAGTACAGTGCTTATAAACAGTAACCTCTATTGTGTAATGTTTTAGTTATTGCACTATATTAATTTGTATTTCTGTCCAGCACATAACTCAATAATTATATTAAGTATCAACATGAAACTTGATAAGTAAAAATATTTCATTATGGAAAGGTGCACAGCAGAAACTCTTAACTCTCCTATTTGAACTGATTTTTTTGCTAATTTTCTTACTTTATTTTTTGTTCAGTACAAAACTCATTAAATATTAAAGAGGTATCAACATGAAACTTCAAAGGTGAATAGATCTCAAGGAGTAAACGTGCAGTGCACAAGAACCATTTCTCTTTACTGCATAATTTCGAAGTTATTGCCCTTTGTATATTTTCATACTTATTTTTTGCTCGGACCATAACTCGTACACCCTATTTAATAGCTTTTACACCTATTTATCAAGGCAAAGTTACTTTTCAGATTGATTTGTTTGCGTAATTTCCCTACCTGCACATTATATAATGTAAAAGCAATAATTTGTGTTTAAAACAGATGTATATTAAGAATACAATATATAATTAGATGAACTCATAAATTTGTAAATTGAATTCCATTTGGATTAGTTTCAGCACAAAAAAACTACATTTTGTTGTTTTCCTCTTTTATGTTCTAAATCCTAAAAATGAGGTTACAACCCGGTTCCACTGGTTTCTTGACGATTTGGAAATTTACCCTTTGGCTCAGTTGTCTAGAGCGTTGGTTTTCGATGGGGAGAACCTGAGTTCGAATGGGGAGAACCTGAGTTCGAATGGGGAGAACCTGAGTTCGATGGGGAGAACCTGAGTTCGAATGGGGAGAACCTGAGTTCGAATGGGGAGAACCTGAGTTCGATGGGGAGAACCTGAGTTCGATGGGGAGAACCTGAGTTCGACTCCCGCTCTGGACGGTCTCTTTTTCAGACTGCATTCCATCTTTTAGTTGCGATTTTACATATTTTATAAGACTATATATTCACGAGGACAGTGTTCGGATATTTGTGTAACAACTAAGTCATCCCTACATTAAATACAATTAAAGTTCAATCGTAGTGACAACTGCACTAATGAAAAGATTTACTTGTCACATGAATGTTTATATCGATTTCCTTACTTCGATTAATAACAAATCCCAAATGACTATCTTAAGAAGAGGGCTGGTGTGTAAAAGTTTTGTATTTCGTTATGTTCAATGTAGTCACAATAGCTTTTCATTGACCTGTCAATAAGCTTTGGTAGTATTGTTCTAAAATCATTTAAAGCAGAGAGGGGGAAAAGTGAAAGTAAAAATCATTTTAATATAGTTTTTAAAGCCACTGCTGCTCCAAAGTTATTTTCAGAACATTTTTTCTTGCTCTAAATATTTATTTACATAACATGTATTCATGTTAAATCAGAAATCAGAAATTGTATGCTTTTAATGTTTTTTGGAGCATAAAACCCTGTAAAATAATAACATGATTCAATCATCAAGCATATATGACCTTTCTGAAATGTCCTACTTGATAAGCCGGAAGATTCTCTTTCCTGAAGGCTTGCATATACATGCCTTCGAATAATTTAGGCAAGCATAAGTTTAGGATGTCTGTCTGGAAAGACATTCAAACCTAGCAATGTCCAATGCAAGTCACGTAAAAATGAGATAACGCGTTAATATCTAATGTTTCTGTAACACTTCAGACAAAATTACAGGGCATCTAGCATCAGGCTAAATTATATTTTTGTTAATATCAAAGATTTCTTGATATCAGACGTTCTTTTTACTTCTATTACGAATATTCTGTGATTGATGTGGTAAAATACTGTGCTGGTGCTCGCCTGAAAACATGACAGTAACAAGACTGATAACATAACCAGTGTATTGGAATTCAAATAAAACGACTCGTGGAAACTCAAACCAGTGTATTGGGATAACTGGGTTTTGCACCCTCTAACGACTGAAAATTTACCGTAACTGGTTAATCCAGCTTTTTAAAAGCTATTGGTAGAAAGGGAGAAAAATATAAATTTTAATTTAGACAGATTTTTTAACACTGCTTCAAAGATAAAGTAAAATATCATTGCTTGTGCATTTTAATTTCATTAACCTATTACAATTCACACAATTTACAAAGCGTTTCATACAGTAAAGCCATCCGATCTTCGACAAAGCAGATACGCATGCTCTAACCCTTTGTCATTCCATTTTTTCTGCTATTCTAGTCATTTTAAAAGACAAAATATGTTAGTTCATCTCTTTAGTCTTTAATCAATTGTTTTTGAAAATTTCGCGTAAGTGTCACTTTATGAATAAAAAAATATCATGTCATGTTCTTTTTTTTAATATAAAAAATATATTGGACTCTTTTATTCTTTGGCTGTTGTACATTCAAGTTGATAATGCTAGGTCATCGTTTTACAATTTTTGTATGTCTTAGAATCGCAATCGTTAATCTTACACCAGTAATGTATTACCTTACACCAGTAATGTATTGATAAATTACTATCGCTAATTACCTTGTGATATCATACAACGTTTCTGATATAACAATAAATGTGTTCAGCGTAATTGACCTTCCTCTTAGATTAAGACTAGGAAACCTTATACTTTTTAGAGCCTAAATTTAGCCTTTAGCAAGCGTGTGTTAGAGTTTTGGTTAATATTTGCTTACATTTGTGAATTAATGAAATCATTTCCTGTTTCCTTACACGTTTAAGTAAATAAAACTCTCTTTATTTCCTTAACTTTTTGTGTTAAACTAGAGTCTATTTTCACAATTTTTGTTGTGAGCAATTGTTTTCATTTTTCTTTATACTTTTGTAGTGAGTGAATCTCTCCCTATTTGGTTATCTTATTTAAGTTTGCCAAGATCTCAATATTTCCTTAAATGTTTTGTAGTAAGCAAGTTTTCCCTAATGCCTTACATTTTTGAAGTAAGCAAAGTTCTCCATATTGCCTTACATTTTTGTAGTAAGCAAATTCTCCCTGTTGCTTTACATTTTTAGTAAGCAAGATCTCGCTATTTCTTTACATTTTTGTAACAAGCAAGATATCCCTCTTGCCTTACATTTTTGTAGTGTGAAAGATCTCCCTATTTCCCTTACATTTTGTAGTGTGCAAGATCTCCATATTGCCTTATATTTTTGTAGTAAGCAAGATCTCCCTATTGCCTTACATTTTTGTTGTAAGCAAGATCTCCCTATAGCATAACATTTTTGTAGTAAGCAAGATCTCCATATTGCCTTACATGTTTTGTGGTAAGTAAAGGTCTCCATTTTTCCTGCAATTAAGAAAGAGAAAATAACTGCCTTATAAAGTATCGTTAAGTATGCAGTCTTCTTTTGTTACCGTGCTTCAGATGAACATCCAACAAAATACATTAAAATACACAAATTCTCAAATTGCACTTTCAATATTCCATTGGGAATTCTATGTCGGAATTTTCTTGTATTATGCAATGGGATTTTAATGTCATTTTGAAGTTTATGAAACTGCTGTTATCGATTTGTTAGATAAAACATGACAATTCATAGCTTTTGTTCTCAGCATTTCTTAGACGAATAGCCACTGTGCTTTCTCTAATATATTAAATGCGGAACAGACATATTTATCTCAAGAAGAAATACGTCACTGTGCTTAATATTCCAGATACAGTAATATTTTCAGCTTAAATTACAAATTATTTGTAGAAATATATCCATTTTTTGTGAAACAGCGAAACGGGTCATGTCATATAAAATAGTATTTTGCATTAGGCTGAAAATTATCTAGGAAACAATGAATAAATAAGAGTTTTAGATATATAACCCACTGAATAAAAACAGACAGAAAACATTAAAGCTTTCTTATCTTGTGAAAATTCATAGCAGCGTTCTTCCAAGAATAATGCATAATTTAAAGAAACAAACACAACTCTATAACATTAAAGCAAATAATGTTTTACCGTTGACCTTTCCAGCCAGTGAATATAAAATAGCTTAAAACAGAAGTGCAAGGACCCTTTGTAATATAATGAATCTTCTAAAATATGTTTACATTGTTTTAATTAATACAATTAAGCAACTTAAGTCCAAGCGTGTTTTTTCTATCCATTATAAAATCGTTGGTAGCAATGACCGAAATTTGTACTTTACCACAAGACACACGTTACCTTCTTTGAAGACAGAACGTTGACTGGTGAATGCATCATTACTGTAGACTGCACGCTCAGAGATGCAAATCTTAGAATTATAATTATATCACATTTCCATTTAGAAAATAAATTCAAACGTTCATGCAATAAAAGAAATTAGTTTCTAAATTAAATAAGCTAATATTTTCCTTCTGATATTTTATGTCCTTTATTTTTTCATTTTTTTGCTAGGCAAGAACACTTTTATCAATTTTTCTTGTCGGAAATTAATACTACTTTTACATATATTTTTACAATTTCAATAGTTCAGTATGTTTGATTGGTTTGTAAATAAACAAGTTCATTAAAATGAAAGACGAACACAAACTACTAAATAAATGTATTCGATATGTTTTTACTGTTAGGCTATAAAAAAGTTTCATTCAGTAATTGAATACATGTACATCTAACTGACCCCATTGCTGTAAGCTATGAAGCATTCTTGATAGTTTTTTAGGACTTATTTCATTGTTGTTGTCTTTGGTGCAAAAATTTGAGTGAATTGCAAATAAAGCAATTCAATTCTTTTTTTTTATTTTGCATGAGGCGCCAGCAAGTAATATCTGAAAACACTCGATTGCCACGAGAATTTACGATATCTTTACTCTGCAGTCCATTATTCTCTTTTGTGAAAATGGATCTTAACAATTTTTGAGTTTTTTTTGCTTTAGTTTTACTCTTCACGTAACCACTTAACAGCTTGACAATAATGTCTGAGTACAAAGATGACAAAATAGCATAATAAACTTCAACAATATCAAAGCGTTTGACGCCTTTGAGTGTTTAATGCATAATGCCTATCAAGCAAAGTCATTCTTCGCAGTTTAATAAACTGAATATAGATATTGATTTTGAGACTCCAGGAACAGAAGACACAACTGTGAAATTAACAATTACAAGAGGACCGATATCGCTTATATCCGACCAGTGGGTATGGAGGTAAGCCAACATGTGTTCGAATCTGGACAAATAAAGGACTATAACTTCGCTGAAAATCACTAAACTGGAACGTGCTGATGAAATTCTCAACGAGGCTGAAAAACCGACCAGCGGATAAAGAGAACAATCACAGACAAACTTTGCGACATACATTCATACAGATTGACGTACATAGACTTAAAGTACAAAAACTTTGTTCCGAAATAATTATTCCTTTGAAGCTTCTTCTAAATTTGACCAGCGGTTATGGAGATATGCTGAAACGAATTAAATTTTGGACAAATCAAGCACTTTAACAACAGACAAAATCATTTATTAGGAACACATCAGTACGCCTAACTACACTTACTAACGATCATTCTTGTGAAGTTTCATCAAAATCTAGCAAAGGGTTGAAATCCGACCAGCAGTTATAGAGATATGCTGAAATGTACTAAATTTTGGAAAAATCAAGACCTGCAATACCGCTTAAAATCATCTGACATGAACACGCTGATAATATGCATAACTACACTTGGTCAAAATTATTGATGTGAAGTTTCCTCAAAATTGGACCAACGGATATGTCCAACTTTATTCGATTTGGACATATCAAGGGATGCAGCACTACTACAAATCTTCCGACTAGTATAACCCAATAATATGCATAACTGCACCTACTTATGATCTTTTCTGTGAAGTTTCCTTAAAATCCAAACAAGGGTGATGTTGATATGCCAATATGAGTTCGAAAAACCATCCGACGGGAACAAGACAAAATTTGCATAACTGCTGTCGCTTATAAACATTCCTGTGAAGTGTCCTTAAAATAGCATCAGCGATTATGGAGATATGTTTAAATGTTTTCAAATTTGGACAAATCAAGGGCAACAGCTCCGCTAAAAACCATCCGACCAGAACACGACAAAATTTGTATAACTTCTCTCGCTTATTAACATTCCTGTGAAGTTTACTTAATCTCCCATTAGCGGTTCTGGAGAATGATTTCAAATTTGGACAAATCACGGGCAAAATCTCCGCAAAAAATCAGCCGAAAGGAGCACGTCAATAACACGCGTAACTTACACTTTCTAACGCTCATTCCAGTGAAGTTTTGTCAAATTCGACAAGCAGTTATTGAGATATGCCCATATGCTTTCAAATTTGGACAAGTCAATGCCAATAACTTCGACGAAAATCACTGAACCGGAACATGACGACGACATGCTCAACAAGGCGCGGCACTTATCAGTTCCATTGAAATCCAAACAGCGGTTGTATAGAAGAAGCGCTGAGAAAATTTTGTGACATACAGACAGGCAGACAGACATACACAAATACAGATGGAAAGTACAAAAACAATATGTGTCTCACCCCAATTCGTGGGGGACTAACAATTAGAAATATGTTTAATCAAATGTTGAAAATTCTTGTCGAAAAAGGTTTTTCAGGTTTCTAATATAAATCGCCTGAAAGGTATATATATACATGATTGCACTGTAATTATGTTGTCTTTATGACGTTATACTTATAATCTCTTCTTCTTACAAATTAAAAGATTTTTAATTGTCGTAAGGTGAGCGCATACATCTGCTTCAATTCGGGTCTAATGTTTTTACTTGCTTGCTTCATGGTGCAGATAGTGTTGTTGCCATGGACAACTTTGCAAGTTTCTTGGGGCACTTAAATTTTAATTTAACTTACATTTATTTTGGTGTATGTTTTTACTGAAACGCAAGAGCATGAAATATAGAATTAATAAATGACTTAATATGACGATCTTCTATTTCTGTCTTGGCCAAATACGGGACAATTACAGACTCATTCTGATCAAAGTAATTGATTTTGAAACGTGACTTGTTTTTCCACCATTTTAACAATAATCAAGGGGTGCCAATGAATACCAAATTAATTATTCGAGTACTCGAAAACATTTTTGAACAGTAAACCGGTTACTCGTTAGATTTATAAAAACTGGAAAAACTGTACTATGTGTACCGCGTATTTTAAGTTTTATTTAAATCATTAAAGAATAATGCTATTATCTAACTTTTATTGAAATATTCATAAAATAATGATTTTATAATCAGAATAAAATACATTTTAAATTACGGGAATATCAACAAGTAGCTAATTTCTAAATCAAATGAAATGTTTCGTGACTTTAATTTTCCTTAAACAATCTATGTTGATTCAACACTTTATTCTAGAGAATGCGCATAAAAATTTGTCACTAAAGCTATTTTTTTAAGTCATTTTACGATAGTGGCAAAAATACAGATATTAAAAAAGATTAAATTAGTGATATATATGCTTTCTTTGAACATTAGCTTTCACAAATATAGCACATATCACTCGTCAACAATGTGTGTGTGTCAGTTCAAATAATCGATTAAAACACAAGTCAAACTGTGCATGATTATTGCAAATTGACCATCTCAAACTACAAAACTATTCACACATTACTGTCTGCGTTAACGATAACGGGGGGAGAAATAGTCAGCTATTTACTGATTTTGTAATTTTAAAAACAAGGTTTATTACTTCTGAAATTACAATTTCAGAAAAATATGTATAGAGATAAGAAAAAATAATGATAAAAACCAACAACAAAACAAAATATAAAAAAAAAACAAAAACAAATAAAAAAACAAACACAAGTACATCATTTTTCGAGGAATAAAATACTAGTTTACATAACCGATTATGCACCAAACGAGTCACCGGTTAACCAGTTTAAATAACCGATAATTGATGCACCAAACAAGTCACCGGTTAACCAGTTTAAATAACCGATTATCGATGCATCAAACGAGTCACCGGTTAACCAGTTTAAATTACCGATTATCGATGCACCAAACGAGTCACCGGTTAACCAGTTTAAATAACCGATTATCGATGCACCAAATGAGTCACCGGTTAACCATTTTAAATTACCGATTATCGATGCACCGAACGGGTCACCGGTTAACCAGTTTAAATAACCGATTATCGTTGCACCGAACGGGTCACCGGTTAAACAGTTTAAATAACCGATTATCGATGCATCGAACGAGTCACCGGTTAACCATATAAAATAACCGATTATCGATGCACCAAACGAGTCACCGGTTAACCAGTTATTCGCTGACTTCCTCACACAAAAAACATATCAATAAACTAAATGATATCGCCCAACGAAAGATTTACGATTCGACAAGTGGCGTCTTCTAGTATAGGCTATTTAGACAATTTCTGACTTCAGACAAAGATAATCTTGTTTGTTGTCGAAACTTAAATCATCAGTTACGAAGGCAAGTTCTCTTTCCCTTTATTAGGTATATTTAGTTTTTCAGTCAGACATTTGTCTACGAAGTCAAACTGGCGCATATTCCATTACCGTTTATTTATTTCTAAACATTGTTTTGCTTATTTATGTAATAAATGAGCTCATATGATTTTTATAAGACTTCTTCAAAAGGTTACTACAACTGTATTTTTTAAATAATATTGTTTGAAATTTAGACTGAAAAATTGTTAATACTACTGTCACATTTATATATAACTGCAACATTCAACGATCATTTGACGTCAATAAGACTGAATTGAACATTATCTGTTTTTAAGAAGTATTAGAAAGGTTTATCTCATCAAGCAGCATTTTCATTTGTTCAAAGACAAAGTTTTACATTTTTGTTCATATACAAATTAGCTGAAAAACTCTCATCGAAAGACGGATGCACGTTTGCCTTTGAGACCTTGACCTTTAATGGTCTGGCCACAAAATCAATAAGAATCACCCTTGATTGGGTTGAGGAGCATGTGAGAGATGTTAATGAGAGCAAGTTATGGTCCGATAACAAGTATGTCTATGAACAGACAGACAGGCGTACAAGCTTATTCTAGTATACCCAACAACTTTTTTGTAGGGGGTTGAATAATTATGGCTGATTTCTATGAAATATGTATAAGAAAAGTTGCAATCAAAATTAATCAAAATGTCTAAGTCATAAAAGGGGTCATAGTATGAATTAAATTTGGTCAAGAGTAATGTGCTTATTTTTGTGCTCATTAGTGAAGTATTTAAACAATATTCACTATTGCTTATAACAATATATGAATCATAGTAAATTGTAATCAAAATATTTTTTGCACCTAAAAACTTAACCAAGATATCTCAGGTTAAAAAGGGCAATAATTTACAATATACTCTAACTGGCGTTATCGCATTTGGATGTCTCTTAAAATCTCTATTAAGTTTCAAGTCAATCCCATTAATCATTACTGAGATAGAAACGTAATAGAATCATGCATGCAAAACTTTTACCAAGATTTCTGAGTCAGAAAGGGCCATAATTTGCCTTAAATTTGGTCAAGATTATCTAACTTGTTTGTTTAATGCTCCTAAAGACATTAGTGAATTATCAAATCAGTAAGCATTGCTGGTTTGTAAGACATAAGCATGATAGTAACTTGCATGCAAAACTTTAACCAAGATTTCTATGTCTAGAAAGGGCATTTATTTGCCTCGAATTTAGTCACGAGTTATCTAACTTGTTTGCTTAATGCCCCTGAAGACATTAGTGAAGTTTCAAATCAAAATCCGTAAGCATTGCTGCTTAATTAAATATATGCATGATAGTAACTTGCATGCAAAACACTAATCAAGGTGTGACATCGCCAACGCCAGGGTGTGTAGAATCGATCCACTCACTTCGTATAGTCGAGCTAATAAAATGCACAAAATGAATAATCAAAATAATTTTAGGTATTATTTGAACATTATAACTGCGCAATATGTATTGTAGTACTTTCTCTCTTGATAAAATGTCCTCTCGACAAGCAGTTGTGATGTTGAACTTACATTAATCTGTCACTGATAATTTAGCTGGAAATCAAATTGGGGAAGGGATGAACACCATAAATGACTTTATGACACTGAAGATACTCAATGCCCCCTAACCCCTTACACAGACAGGAATAATTTGATTTTAGTGATAGCTGAACTTAAGAGATTAACAAAATAACATCTAAATTCAGTAAGAATGAAATGCATCCTGTGGTTTCGAATAAGCTGACCGCAGTTCAAAATTATGATAATCTAATGTCTCTATTTTCTCCCCTAACGTTACTAGCTGTTCATCCTTTAACTTCAGTGAAAAGTTGAATATCTAAGAAAATGTCAGGATACAGAATAAATTGTTCTAGAAATGTCACATTCTTATTTCCGCTGCCAGATAAGTTACGACTTATAGACAGTTATCCTTTTTCTAGACACAATGTTGCAAACAATACTGGTCAGTCTGTGTTGTAAGTTATTATCGTTCGAATAATTATTTTGTTAATAAAAATTCCTAAGACACGTGATTTTTTATCTGCAATATATTGTCTGTGTATGTTAAATGTCACTTGTAAAGCGAGTTTTCTTTTTGTTGTACTCGTACGTAGTTTCTAAATAACGAAATTAAATTGCTAGACAAAACAGTATTAAGTATTGGATAGTTTTAAAGGGGCATTCCCATATCACTACTCCACGATATAATACAATTAGATTTTACTTTTTCCCAGATTCTGAAATAAACAAGAACTGTCACTGTAACATGACTATGCCCCCGAAGTGGGGCTTTGACCTTTGAACTGACTGAGAACCAGTCATTCAGAGGTCAAGGTCAAACAAATATAGATCAGTGGGAAGGTCTTGTCGAAAGGGGTGTTGTGTCCAAGTATGAAGTATATCCAATTACTAATAAGGAAGATATGGCCAATGTTTAAGTTTTTGGACAACTTGATCTTCAAGGTGTAGGTCACTTAGGGGTCAAGGTCAAATTAATAAAGGTCAGTGGGAAGGTCTTGTCCAAAGGGGTGTTGTGTCCAAGTATGAAGTATATCAACTTACTAATGTGGACGTTATGGCCAATGTTAAAGTTTTTGGACAACTGGATGTCCAAGATGAAGGTCATTCAGGGGTCAAGGTCAAACAAATATAGGTCAGTGGGAAGGTCTTGTCCAAAGGAGTGTTCTTTCCAAGTATGAAGTATATCCACTTACTAATGTGGACGTTATGGCCAATGTTAAAGTTTTCTGACAACTGGATGTCCACGATGAAGGTCATTCAGGGGTCAAGGTCAAAAAAATATAGATCAGTGGAAAGGTCTTGTACAAAAGGGTGTTGTGTCCAAGTATGAAGTATATCTACTTACTAGTGTGGAAGTTATGGCCAATGTTAAAGTTTTCTGACAATTGAATGTCCAAGGTGAAGGTGAATCAGAGATCAAGGTCAAACGAATATAGGTCTTGTCCAAAGGGGTGTTGTGTCGAAGTATGAAGTTTATCTTCTCACTAATGTTGAAGTTATGGCTAATGTTAAAGTTTCCAGATAATTGGATGTCCAAGGTGAAGGTTATTCATGGGTCAAGGTTAAAAAAATATGGGTCAGTGGGAAGGTCTTGTCCAAAGGAGTGTTGTGTCCAAGTATGAAGTAAATCCACTTACTTATAAGGAAGTTATAGCCAATGTTAAAGTCTTCAGACGGACTGACGGACGGACTGACAGTTCAAAAACCATATGCCTCCCTTCGGGGGCATAATAAATGATAATGATCAGAAGCATATATTCAAAAACTCATCCAAAAATGTTCATTTGTAATAAAACGCTAACCCCTAAATATTTACAACTCCGTATATAAGGACTTAAGTTAATGGATTCAAGTTATCTTTTGTACTGACACCTTGTAATAATTTGATCGATATGATTCTCTATATGCCACTTCAAGTAAAATGTTATACACTACCACACCAAAAAAATATGAAAAACTATAAACAATGCACATAAGGTAACATTTGCACGTCATCCATAGGTATGTACATTTTTGTTTAAAATTATATCTTCTCCTATAACTATAGAAAAACTTGTTAAAATAGCTGGTATATTAGTTGCAGGATTATCTAAGTTTATTAAAACATATCAGTTAATGCAAGAACTCAGATTGCTATGACAACCAGAATTTTTTTTACATCTTCTTGTCTGAAACTTCAAAGCACATATCCTCAACTTTGGTATTTAGCATTACATACAAGACACCCACACTTATTTCTAAAATCAACCTCATTGGGTTATTATTATATGAACACTTTTGTCTCGAAGACCTTTACCACCTAGAAAATTCATAAGCAGTTGCAAATAAGTTCGGGTCAAAGAAAACTACCGTCAACAATATTTAATACTGTTACTGTAAACTTGTGTGTCTACAACAATCGATTCTTCGAAAATGTCTGTCTTATAATCGTTTCAATGAGAAATGTAATGCTTTTAATTTGTTATCATGGGAAATCAATATGTCTTGTCATGCAGAATTGTCAAGATTGTCCGTATTTATCTGTTAAATATGATTGCTTTCACATCAAAAATATTCCTTTTTGATGTTTTAATGATTAAAACTTTCATTAAACTTGTTTTTAAACAATCGATTGAAATATTCAAACAATTGTGTAAGTGCCTAAAGTTTATGTGGTTTATGCCACTATTTAAATTGAAAAGATTTTTACCAATACTGCAGGTCAAATACATCTTTTTCTCGGGATATATTACTTATTTGTTTTGCTTTTCAAATACATACAACTTCTCATTACAATGTCTTGCTAGTTCAAGCTGCTGTGTCATCTTTGGTTTAGGCAGTAAATCGAGCTCGTTACCTTTTGTACAATATGTTGCAAATAAAAATTATTTGAAGCATATTTCGAAAAAATTGTTAAATGAATATAAATAAGCAGACTAAAACAGTAAAGAAATATAATTATCCTGTCTGTAGATGGTTACAATGTGTCCGTTGTTACTGTCAAAAGACAAAACAAATCATTCCAAATCGGCGTACTGTCATTCCCCTGATTGTATTACTTTACATTTACCAAAAAGGGACGTGCGTTTCTTGTCTAACTACATTACATAAAGACGTGTTATCGTAGAAATGTTTGATTAAGAAATACCACTTTACGTGGAACAAAACATGTATAGAACAAAATACTTCCCAGTGGCTATACATATGCAATCAACGACATAAATCAACTTTGTAGAATCAATTTAATTGATTTCATATTTATAAAAATCCAGTGCTCCTTTACGTGGTGTGAGACTTAATAACCCTTATGTGTGATTTGAGTCTTCTAGCTATTCAGCGTAAATTATAACAGAAACAATTTCGATAAAAACAAGAGCTTGTCACAGACAAAGCAACAGTCCCCTACCGGTGCAATGTCCATCTCCCTAACTCCAACCCATATGTGGAAATTGACTAAAGAATTTGTCTGAGACATGCATAATCTCCATATGATCCTCTATCCATGTACAAAGTATCATAAAAGAAGAAAATGTCATAGGTCAAGGTCATTTAGAGGTTAAGGTCAAAGAAATATATGTTGTTGAGAAGGTCTAATCGAAGGGGTTGTAGTGACCAAGTTTGAAGTAATTCTGTTCAGAAATAAGGAAATTATGGCCAAACTTATAGTTTTTGGACAAGAAAACTTTAAAGGTCAGGGTCATTCAGAGGTCAAGGTCACAGAAATGTACTTCATTGGAATGGTCTTGTCCAAGGTATTGTTGTGGCCAAGTTTGAAGTAATTTCATTCAGTAGTAAGGAAAATATGTCAATGGTAAAGTTTTCGGAGGAAATGACTGATAAACGGACGGACAGTTCCTCCTTTAGGTTCATAAAAAAATGAGGTGGATATTCTCCATACTGCCATTTATCCACATTTCACTGGATACAGTTTTTAGGGAAAGACAAATGTATCAAATTTTTCAACAAAGGATGAAAAAATTCAAAGTTCAAGGAGGATAATTCTGACAATTTAGGTGCTAGAATTATGAACCTTGTCATATATGATGTGGGTGATGACAAGAAACCAATATTTAAAGTTTGAAGTAGATACATTAAGAAATAATGAAGTTATATACAAAAAAACACATTTTTTCATGAAAATTCTAAGTTCAAGGGGGATAAATCTAATAATTTTGGAGCTAGAGTTGTGAACCTTGAGTTGCATTATCTTCATACCGTCACCTATCCATACTTCATGTTTCCAAAAAATATTTTCAGTACTTTTTGAGTTTTACAAAAAAAATTTTTTTATGAAAAGTTCAAGGGGGAATAAATCTAATAATTTTGGTGCTAGAGTTGTGAACCTTGAGGTGCATTATTTCCATACTATCACCTATCCATATTTTATGTTTCATAGAATTATTCTTAGAACTTTTTGAGTTATCACAAATTGTGTTATATTTGCCATATTTTAAGTATATTTGTTGGTATAGCAATCAAAATTTTCAACATATGAAGAAAAAAAAAGACGTGCATAATCTCCAGGCTGCCATCTACCCATATTTCAAGTTTCATTTAAATATTTTCAGTACTTTTTGCGTTATCACGGGATCCAGTTTTTGTGACGGACGGACAGACTGACGGACGGACTGACAGACTGACGGACTGACTGACTGACGGACGGATGGAGGGTAAACTTATAGTCCCCTCCAGTTAAACCGGTAGGGGACTAAAAATCGAGCCCGTATCTTTACTGTATATCTTATGGCAATGCTTCTTGAAAAATAAAACGGTAAATTTACATCAAAGTTCTCTAAGGCAGTCTGAAGGACAGCTATATCCCCTGCCGCAATAGAACATTGGAATGGATAACAATTGTGAAGACAGAAGGTTAGACCTCCCAATATGACATGGGATAATGATTTCTATGGAAAATGGGCAGCTAAATTTGGACCTAACATTTGTAAATGATGGAATCACGAAAATGAAAATTGCGAGTTATTCAATTGATGATATATTGAGAATATTGAAAATTACAATTGTCAGTCAGTTATGGAGAAGGAACAAAATATGAATTTTTTTATATCTGACCCCTACGTGTGACCCTGACCTTGGCGTAGCGACCTGGTTGTTGCTCTGTGCACATCGTCTCGATAATTTGTGCCAAATTATTATAAAAATTTTCAAGCACTTTAAAAGTTATGGAGCGGACATGAAATGTGGACTTTTTACATGACCTTTTAGTGTGACCTTCACCTTCGGAGTAGCGACCTGGTTGTTGCGCTCTGCACATCGTCTCATAATGGTGATCATTTGTGCCAAGTTATTTTGAGAACTTTAAGCAGTTTAATGGTAACGGAACGGACACGAAATGTGGACGTTTTTATATATGACCTTTAAGTGTGACATTGACCTTCTTGACCTTGAGGAAAGCGATCTGGTTCTTGCACTCTGCAGATAGTCTCATGGTGGTAATCATTTGTACCAAGTTATCTTAAAAACCTTATTTTCAAGCAGATTAATTTTAACGGAGCGGACATATGTATATATGACCTTTAAGTTTAACCTTGACCTTGGGGGAAGTGACCTGGTTGTTGCGCTCTGCACATCGTCTCATAATGTTGATTGTTTGTGTCAAGTTATTTTAAAAACTCAGTGAGTCTAAAAGTTATGTAGCGTACACAAAAACATTAGGGACGGACAGACTGACAGACGGAGACCATTCCTATAATCCCCTCCCCGCTACGCAGTAGGGGATTAAAAAGGTTCTGATATTACTATCAGTTGACATTGCAGTATTAACATGCAGTAGCTACCCTCTTTCGTTTCTGTCTGATGTTTGATTTATCAATGATATTTGCAAGCAATGATTGTTCATTGCTGAATTTGATACAATACTGTGTTCGGTATCAAACTTACGATGAGTCATGCAGCAAACAAAACTCCATAGTTTTGTTGTTTTTGTTTTGTTTTTATGCCCCCGAAGGAAGGCATGTAGTAATCGAATCGTCTGTCCGTCAGTCAGTCCGTCCGTCCGTCCGTCCGTCCCCATTTTGTCCGGAGCATAACTCCAAAAGTATACAAGTTATTCAATTCAAACTTGGAATATAGCTTGATGGCGATAAGAAGTGAAGTGCACAAAAACCATCATTCTAGCCATGCTAGTTCTTGAGTTATCTCCCCTTTTTAGTTTTCCTTGTCCGGCCATTTTGTCATAAAGTATGCATGGGATTGACTTTAAACTTGGAATATAAGTTGTTGATGATTAGGCGGAGTACTGTGCATAAAAATTATAACTCCAGCTTACTTACATTTTGAATAATCTCTCTTTATCAATTTTGCTTGTCCATGGCACAACTCAAAAAGTATCGGAGGTATCACCTTGAAATTTCATAGATAAATAGATCTCATTGAGGGAAAGTGTAGTGCCTAGGAACCATAACCCTAATTTGCATAATTTTGGACTTATTACCACTTAAAATTGTTCATACTTAATTTTTGTCCGGGACCTAAAACAAAAAGTATTGGAGGTATCAACTTGAAACTTTATAGGTGGATAAATCTCATTGAGAAAAAGTACACTGTTTAGGAACTATAACTCTTTTTACCATAGTTTCGGAATTATTGTCCCTCGAAATGTTTCATACTTAATTTTTGTGCGGGGCATAACTCAAAACGCATTGGAGGTATCAACTTGAAACTTCATAGATAAATAGATCTTATTGAGGAGAAGTGCAGTGCCTAAGAACTATAACTCACTTTGGCATTAGTTATTTTTATTCTAAGAACTGCTGGTTGACAGACCTAGAGCAATGGATGTAATGATACTTTTACCTCATGATACAATTTATTTCACAATATCTTAGTCCTTTTATAATGAAAAGTTTGCAACCACAGGGAAAACCATTTTATAATAACTTGCAGAAAATTACTTGACATACAAACACCAACGAACCAAACAGTTTAATTTTAGTCACACTGTTTCATACAGAGTGCACTGTTGCAAGATTTCAAATTACTTCCACTGTAGTGTTCAGGGAGCTGTCTGTTTTGTTTGTAGCTAAGAAACTAGTTTCAGCTTGAAATTTCATAGATAAATAGATCTTATTAAGGAAAAGTGCAGTACCTATGAACCATAACCTTGTTTACATAATTTTGGAATTATTGCCCTTGTAAATTTTTCATACTTTATTTTAGTCCGGAGCATAAAGTAACATGTTCCCATATATCAATACCCTACTGAAAAAGCGGCATGCGGGGGTATTGACTCCAGTACATAGGCGGTTCTAGTTTTCACAGACTGTAACTATTTTTTTTAACAAATGATCAAGGTAGCATCAAGTTATAAGCTACCATGATTGTGACCATTGCCTTGTTTCGGGGGCATTCGTGTCTGTGACACATTTCTTTTTTTTTTTTTTTCAACTGATCTAGTCTACCATATGCATCCTGTTTGCTAAAGTTGCAGTGGGAACTACAATTAATATTATACAACATATGTTTCGTAAGCATACACTTTCCAAATTATGTTATAAAAAAGTTAAAAAGACTCATTTCTTAATAATAACACTCCATGCTATATTACAACAGCTATGTTTCATGAAAGATAATATCAAAGCAACTCTACAATTGCAGAAATCTAGCTAACACAAAAATACTTTTCAGAAAAACTTGTCATACAGACATTCTCCGGGGAGGAGAATTGTAATGTAAGATCTTCTCTTTGCCAATTCCTTGCTGTTATTTGATAGATTTCTTTCTATTAGCCATCATAAACAGAAATCGAATGTTCACTTTGTAACTCTGTAGCTCTTGGGATTTGCAGACCTAACATTTAGAAAACCAATTAGCTAACCTTTCTTATTATTTATTTAAAAGAACCCACTATCTGTAAAACTATACTCACATCTAATAAAAAAATACTGAGTTTGTCTAAATTAATCATAACAAAAAACTAACCGAAATATTACACCGTCTAAGAGAATAACTCATTTATTTTTTTCATTAATAAAAAAACTTTTTCGTTAAATACTTGAAATCACAAGGAGTCTGACATACTGAATGTAGAATGTATAATGAATATCGCTTTCATATATCAAGGACGTTTGGAAACTACAGTACAAACAGTTGGTATCAGAATTCCAAAAAGAACCTTTTCGATATACTAACCCTTGCCCACTGTTTCAAATTATTTTTATATTAAAATAATGTGCATGTTTCTGTTCTTAATACGAAAACTATTTAAATAGAGGCTTAATCGCTCTTAACAATTCGAGTAAAATGACTTTCTATAACTCGTGTTGATTTATAGCTACACAGTGTCCTTTTGTAAAAGTTCAAGCCAGTACACGTACAAAAACAATTGTCTCTGTCAACTTGAAATTCGTTTCTAACATTCTACAAAAATACGCGCAGAAAGTCTTCCGCTAGATATGCAAATCTGAAACTGAGCTTAACGTTTTAGTCTAGGAGTGCCTGCAATCAGTACAACGACATTTTGATTTCTTTTAGAGAATTAAAATGTTGAATGTAACACTCTCAGATGGATTAGATTACTACGATGCGAATCTCAGGAGACAATGTGTAAAATGTACGCCCAGCATTGAGACATGTTTTAGATCTTGACAAATATTTTTTTCTGTAAAATTTGAAATTCATTCTTGATTTGTTTCTCAACCTGATGCAGGGAAGAAATAAGATACCAGTAAATAGGGATTTGTTCATAGGACGCACAACCACGAAGCTGTAAAGTTAATATGTTTCCTTAATAAACATACAGTTTGTAATATTATACTAATGACCTTGAACCAACTAATTATTGTGTCTGTTAAATACATAACATGAATTAAAAAAAGGGAGTCATTATAGCCTTAAATTGCTCATCTAAATACCACTGCTCTAAACAGCAAGTCCAACTAAAGTACTAGATACTCATGCATCCAAAAATCATGTTCACTCAATGGCAATGGTTTGTTACCTGGATCGAGACCTCTATCACTGGACCAGATTATGATCATTAGTGACCTTGTATGTGGAACAGGGCCAATTATGAGCTTCGTGTCATTATTTGGAAAATTAACGAATAACTTCCTTAACTCAAGGCCCTACGTTATTGTTTTTGTTGTTGTTGTTATTTTTTTAGAAAAAATATTTCCTATGTCTTTGCAAAATCGTAAGCCCTGGAGCAGGGCAAATACTGATCCCAGGGAGATGATTTAAAGAATCTGATAGAGGGTACTCCGGTGAACGACAGACAACTGACGACGAATCACAAAAGCTCAACCCTATCCTCTGTCAGGTGATCTAAAACCTGACTTTCTAAAATGTTTCTATATATAAAAAGAAGATTGTTGCCTGTACCTTTCTCAAAATCATTTTTGAAACTCAAAAACTCCTTGTATTAGTTACAGTATCTCTGTATTTGACGATTAAATGAAATGTTTATTCATATTGAAGCACTTATTGTATATAGGATTTTAACCAACCATAACTATAAAATTATTTAAAAAATGTGCAAACTGCTTCTTTTCTTGTTCACTGATTCATTTATTTAATCTTTTATTTGCGAAAGTTTTTTGTAAACACCTTTTTTAATATGTTTTTCAATTGGAACTTGAAAATTTGAAGTTTTAATAGAACATTTTAACTCATTGTACAATGACGGAGTAACGTTTTTCTAGCATTCAGAGCAACAACTTCTTTAAGTGTGAACCTTGTCCCTAAAATGCATTGAGTATTCAATGATTCAAGAATCAAAAGTAGGTTAAGATGTGGAACCCCAATGTACGACCCTTTGTTGTTTGCAAATGTGGACCAGTGCTAGTTATACAACGGCACATCTTTTTTTTTTTTTTTTTTGGAGAGAAATGATGTGATTGCGAAAGCAAGTAGATCTAATACGTGAATAAACATGAAACTGACAATAACAGAGAATGAAAAAAAATGTTTACTTTAGTTTAGTTTAAACTTATTTATTTTACATCAATTGGGAAACAAGCTCTTGCATCTTATATTAATCCCTCGCTGTGACTGCTTCCTTGGTTCAAACCAGCAGCTGTGCTGAAAGTAAGGAAATGCGGAACGTCACTGTAGACTCACTTCTGATGAGATACGAAAACAAATGTTTGCATAATTCGACTGAATATTGTATGTTCAAAGCTTTATGTTTAAAAAGTCGAGTCGTCAGTGTCGAATAAAAGAGTTATATATTATGTCTTATGCAGTTTGCAGTTGTGTAGTTGACATGGACGATATACAATATTTTGAAGTTTGATCACCGTGTGCCTATTTTGTAAAAAAAACAACATAAAAAACGATTTCTTGAACATTTCTCTGTATAACTCAGGCGGTTTTTGACAATTTGAGTATAATCGTTGTGTGATTTTAACAATTTTAACAGTTATTTAAATGAGGGAATTGGTGTTAAAGTGCTTTCTATGCACATAAATTATATTCATTTAAGTGAATCATTATTTTCCAGTTTAATATTGTAAACAACTGTAGCAGAATACATACTTTCAAAATAACGATATTTTTGTAATAATGCCATTTATGCAACCTGACTCTACAGTTGGTAAAATTATGACGTGGTTTTGAAAGTTGCGACAAATTGGTGCTGGTATATCTTATAATTATGATTGCAACTATCACGAAATCTAAAATATTACAATCACTGTGACATTGCAGTCGTGATTGTGTTTTACGGATTCTTAACGTCAGTTGTTGGTGTTTTTTTTTCTTCTTCTGCTGTTTTAACCTTAACTATTGTATATATATTTTTATAAAGTGAACGGAAAAACTAAATACTTCCATTTGGGAGTTGTGACTGCATTCTCTTTCCTCATGTTAGGCAATTGACGAGGTCAGAAAGGTTCGCGACTTGTATTTCACAGATCCAACATCGTCTGTCGTTGATCAATTTAGATCGCCGGTCAACCTTGATATAACACGAAATCAAGTATATCTTCTTGATGAATTATGGCATCTTATCAAATTTACAATAATGTCGGTGCTAGGAGAGTTAAGAAAGATTTTCCACATGGACTGACAACATCACACTAAGTACATTAAAACCATACGCATAAATGTTAAGGCTGACACAACCGTGTATTTATTTCTTCAAAGAAATTCATTGTAAAGTAATACATTTAAACTTGGACTCCTGTATGTATATGTGAAGTTAATTTGTTGATCAGTAGCTATCTGAGTGATGGTAAGACCCATTCTATATTGTACTGTTTATGTATGTAAAAAATTAAATAAGAACTTAATTATTTACATGAGTACCTAAAGTGATCGTTTGTACTTCCACTTTGCGAAAAAAAAACTATTTGCATGACACAACCTGCAAATAAGCTATGGGCGGTACGGACTTACAATAAAACAATTACCGCGTACTAGCACATACAACACAAAATATTGTAGTTGCAATATGAGTTTTGTTTTGAATTCCCCTTTTATTTCAATATTCGAGCTTTGCTCTCACTTTTCATACAGCTGTCATGGAGAAAAAAGAAAGCATATATGAGTGAAAATAAGCGAATGCAATGACCGAGAAGATTTAAAAACGCAACAAACAAAAACTAAGTTCCCTTCCCAGAAGTTTTAATTCATAAGTTGCTAAACACATAAGTAGGCAACATAGTCTGCTACATGAATAAATTTGCATCAAGAATATATGCCTCCCTGGAACACCACAGTGAGAGCCCAGATGTAGTACCTTTACCTGCCAGTTGTATATTTGCTTTTATTTTAATACATACTTTTGTGCCAACAAATATATGTTGGTGGTTTTACCACTCACCACAGTGAGAGCCCAGATGTAGTACCTTTACCTGCCAGTTGTATATTTGCTTTTATTTTAATACATACTTTTGTGCCAACAAATATATGTTGGTGGTTTTAAAAGTTGGTTCCGTCATCAAATTACTCTGTAAAAAATGTGTTTCTTTTTCATTGACATAAAACTAGTTATTTTTTATACTTGTTAGTTTTGTATTTTCCTTTTTAAAATGTTTCCGTCAATTTCAGAATTAAATTTCGCCATGCTATCATTAAACAAGTGGAAATATTTGTCGGTATGATTTGTACTGATACAACATAATTATCAGCCATTGCTTGTAATTGTTTTGTAATAAAATTGTTTATATTTCAATATCTGTGACATGGGGTTTGATGTTAGCTCCATCAAAGAAGAAATGAATTCTGAACAAGTACTCTATTTACTCATAATGGCGAATTGATTTCTATTTTGCGAAAGGCCGAAACCTTTTACCTTTGTTTGTTTCTTAGGAGCGCTGTATTATACTGTAGTTAAATTGAGTCCTTAATTCCACCCTGGAGAACAAGCCATTATACCGTTTGGTGTGTTTACAAGCGCCATTTAAACGCACCTCATGAGATAGCAACAAACGTGCTATTGAGTATTGGGTCTACGTTCTTTTCCTAGATAAATTCTTTCTTTGTATAAGTTTACAGTACTCGATACTTTTATTGCTCCCCGCACACAAGCGTAATGAAACATCGCTTTTAGGAAATGTACCAGAGCGATAAATCATATATCAAAAATTTAATGATCTCTGGGAAAGGTTGTATACTAAATGTACTTACAAATGATAAAACAAGACCAAATCTTACATGCCGTCTGAATTTCTGTTTTAATTAAGCATCACAAATTTTACTTTTTTCACGTTGAAAATATAATACAGATTACGAATGTGTGATACAAGTGATCTTTTCAAAGATAACGAAATGCACTAATAAAACATTTTTTTAAAAATATATTCATGTTTCGTCTTGTGAAATTGAGAAACATAAAACTGATACTGAAATTTTACCGGGAAAAAAAGGAAAAAGGGAAAAGTTATCTTAATAGTAAGCATTTTGGTATTTAACTTCGAATGAGTTGGGAAAAAAATTTCCCGTTTTAATCTACTTGAAGATAATATGTTTACTTTATGTTCAATCAGTCACTAACAAGAAAATCAAGAAAATCTTGCAAATAATTCCAAATATATTTACTGCATATGTTACTCAGGGCATTACGTTGAAATCACTCTATCAGCCTAATTATTAGATAATGCTAATTTGAAATATCTGTCTTCACACGCCATTAAAATTTAATGCTGAAGATGAAAATTATAGCTTTGAACGATTTCTAACAAGACACGTCTGAAACTAATTGCAATAATCAAAGTATGCCTCTAATTAAGAAGGTTGCCTGCTTGTTTAATATGCAGGTAGATAAGATTATCTCAGCTTTTAAAGTGTTCGTATATTATAGGTAACTTTATACGTCTGTTCAAGTTTAAATTGGCTCATTTTCAGCGAATAGAGCAGATACTGTACTTCTTAATCAATAAATAAATCTATTCCTGACTCACTTTAACTAGAAAAAATACATACTTGGCAAGAAACATGATTTTTTTTGTTCAAATAAATATATAACAAGGACTTGGTGGTAACCGGGTACTGTTTTTTAGCAGTATCGGTCTAAACTGGGATTCGGCGAGGAAAACAGGCACGCATCGTGGCCTCTTCTGGAAATAACTTGTTCTATCCCCACCAGGTGGGGACTTTGGTTGACTACGCACATTAGTAAAAACCTTTACATCTAACCTTTTAGAAAATAAGCACCGAAGAACCCATATCCATTTTAACTCGCAGACTTACTGAAAGCATGCTATTGGTTCGAAAACAATAATTGATTTTTTTAATAAGACTGATGAAGAAATTGTTTTATAATACTGATGATGTGGTTTGAATGGGTTGGTCTTTGCTAAAAATGGCTCGGAATGGCAAATATTGACAAAAGGTCGATTATTAGTCAATCATAGATCGATTTGTGATGAATCAGGTTTTTACAGCATTTGTACCTGTATGAGCTATACTCTGAGAAAGAATCAAAATTTATCGCAGACCGTTACAAGCAAAACAGATGAAAAACGTCACTGAATGTACATCTCCTTCGGAAAGTTTAACGCTTTATGCAGGTTCCTATAGTTTCAACCACCTTAAAATTTAATAATTGAACATGTCAAACATTTTCACCTCAGTGCCAACACAAACTTGATAAAAATAAACTATGGCAAGGAAGTCATTTCCTCAAGTAACCTAAATGCACAAAATTTGAATTTGAAGATAATATCTAAAATCCAGTCCAGAAATGCATTCAATTTACTTTACCCTTTCACGCAAAGCTTATTGTTAACATTTGTTCTCAATTTATACAACTGAAATCTAAATCGATTTATATTGAACATTTTCCTTTATTTGCCATGCCCTATAACTTGGTAGAAGTTTTTTTTTCAATGTAAAAGAAGCGATTGAAAAAAGTAAAAGAATCGGTGAGAAAAAAAGTCAAAGCTTATGTCAAATTCATACAATACTCTATCAAATTTATATTCTTTTTCCCATTCAGCAAAAACCATTAATTTTGTAATCGAAAGGGGTGAGATTTCTATTTATTCAGTTGTATATATCTTTTTTCTATACAAAGTTGAACATAAATAACCTTATTTATATTATAATTTTTAGACAGGTTATGTTTTTATAACCAATGTTTAAACTATGAATCCATTTTCAGTTTATTTTAAGACAGTTTAGTTTGGTTTTGTTGGGGTTTAACGCCAGTTTTAACAGCTAAGGTCATATCCCGGCGGTCAGTCAACCTAACCAGTGTTCCTGGGTATCCAACCAGTTTACTAACCAATTTCTCCGCAAGTGACTGACTACTTACTCAATTGCTACAGAGTTGAGGGACAAATGACTTATAGACACATTGTCTGAGATCAATTGTCACTGAGAAATTTTACCGGCCCTCATAGGGATCGAACTAGGATCTTCAAGGTTGACAATCCGATGCTCGACCAATTGAGCTAGTCGAGTTGGCCTATTAGAAGACAGAGTAACTACAAATCTCATCATTTTCATAAGATTTTTAACAATGATAAAGTATGTGAAAAAAATAAAATGTTCCTAACAGGTTTTTAGTATACCAACAATATCTGAAAAGCAAAGCTTCGAAGAGAAAACATTTTTAAATGTATAAATGGTTTCTAAAAGTTCAGGTTAAAAACAGACTAGTACAAACCTCACTGTGCGTGCGTGCGTGTGTGCGTGCGTGACAATGAACTTCAGAGTAGAATCAGTGTTAAATAATTTCACCCAAATATGAAGAGATGTTTGAATAAAGCAGCGGGCATAATAATTACATTATGAGGCACGGTTAAAACTAGTTTATTGTGTGAATCTTTATATTTTTTCCATAAAACAAAGAGATATCGACAGATGTATTTTCTGCAAACAGTTAACAAATACATGCACATTGAACAACTCTTATCACCAGAAAATGCCTTACAAGACCAACCTGCGTCTACAAAATTCAAGTTATATCTTATATTCTCAAAATCTGATATCGTGTTTTCTGTCTACGATGATAATTATTTATCAATCCATTTTAACTATGTACTGCAAAAAAAAAAAAACAAGTCCGGGACTAGTTCTTCTTATAATAAAAATACCCAATCAAACTGCTCTCACTTTTCACACTAAAATTTACAAAATTTATTTCCCGAAAATTGAAAATAGAATTTCAGCAGACGATGTGGGTAATTTGTTTACGACGAATGTAGGAAGAAGCAGACATTTTGCAATAAAACAAAACATATTTTTTTTGTTAACTGAACTTTCATTTGCCAAAACCAATATGCAAGAAATAAAACTGTTAAAGTAGAAATATACCAGCACTTTCAAACAGGTGAGGTGGGTTTCATAGTGTTAGTAAATATCGCATATAATAATTCGCATAAAATTAACATTAATTATACACCCTGCGCTTGTCGTTCAATTTAATGAAAATTGAGTTGAGAAGTGTTTATCTCTGTTAAAATTGTATTGAGAACTGATAAGCTGAAATAGCGAAATGCATTTATTAAGATCCTATTAACTTAATGTTATTTAATAAAATAGCTGTGCTGAACTTCACCTAAATTAATAAAGATGAATATGGCAAATAGTATGCAAACAGAAATGTATTGTTAACGTTCAAATTGAGTCGCTAGATTTATTGAGATTAATACGTGAAATCCACTATTCACACAGACGAATCAAATTGATAGTTTATTTAAAAGTATTAAAGATATAAATTACAGCAGTTCCAGACACGTTTGAAAATTATTTCCAATGTTTCCCAGCATGTGTCTTATATATTATCCTGTGTACACCATAAAATTAATACATTTTCCCTTTAAGACAAAATAAAATTAAGCAGAAAGTTTACTATAACACGAAGGGCATTTTATATACAGAAATTTTGAAAAAAATTACGAGAAGTACATCATGGTTTGATTGTTTTTATTATTTCAAATAATTGATTGATACGCGTTTATAATCTATATCATAGAGCAGTTAATTATTAAATTAGTTTAAGATAAGTTTATAGAAGTTTATTATTATCACTGAAGAGATTAAGAAAACGAAGCAAGTCTTCTTAGCATGAAAGGGGAAAATTATAGACTGTAATGTATGGCAGGAAAATGTTATCAGAAGGAAGATATTGGATGCAGGGTCATATAATCTGTCAAGCTGAATCATATCTTGAAACTTATGTTTTAATTCTATCGAGAAAAAGTTTCATTTGAGCAAAGATGCAGCAAAATCACACTATTGCTTTCAAAATGACAAAGAAAACATACGGTGGCTGTCTGAAAAGAGCAATAAACTAGCAATTAAAGTAGATGACTTGAATATTAAAGTTAAAATTGGTCAATGTTCAAAAACATGAAAAGAATGACAGTAACTGGTTAAAGAAAAAGCGAAACTATTTTCAGTATTGAATACTGTGTATAACCGTTTGTGAAAAGAACCCCTGTACATTATTGACATTATTTGTTTATCCTGAGTATTTATAACTAATGCTTTCGAGAAATAACTATGTCTATTTCACCGAAAAAAGAATAGGATGAAAATATTATTAATAATACATTTTATGAGTCAAACGCAGTAAGCTACGATCAGTTTTGAGAAATATTTCCGGAAGTAGATTAATTATCAAATTTCATAATTTATTGGCAGATCGGCATGGGCAGTTAACAAGCGAATTTAATTATTTTAATAAAGATGACCGATCTTCTTATCACAGATAACATGTATGTGTATTTTTAATAGCAAAAATCGTAAAAACCAATGGTGTTGTTTAGCAAATACAGAATGTTGATTAATAATAAAAAGTACAAACTATAAAAACTATAAGTGAATAAGAAGCAGTTACCAATGTCGAGAAATTCTTACATGTATCTACATTAGTCATTGTACAAAAGACAAGTGTTTCGTACATATAAAAAAAGAATGATTTTTTTAATTCCTGGCTTAAAACAACATAACATCATTATTCAATAAAATGATATTGGTGCATCTTGACTAAGTATTGAATGCATTTGACAGAAGCTATAGTCACAGTCAACAATTTTGTTCCCCTAGACATGACACCATTTAAGGGTTTTGTAGATAATACATACAGATAAATCGAGAACGCTTCGTTTTGCTGCATTTGGTTTTTACTGAGAGACATAACTTATTGCATCATTTCTTCAAAAAGTGGCAAAAGATTTGACCGTGTCAAAATAAATGTCTTCCAGTTTTGATAGGACAATTATATGTTTTATACATATATAAATGAAAAACAAACTGTTCTTACATATCTTTACTTGTTGCCATGAGCATAATCCTCATCACTCATCACTATAAATGAAAATCTAAAACCTAATTTAAAACATTGCCCTGCAATTGGAAAACATCTCTTTTCTTTTTCATTTCCACATGAAAGAGAAATGATGCTGTCATGAAGTGTCCAGAACTAATCTTTCAAATGACAGAAATGTTATGAATATTAATCAACAAGTAACGGCTTGAGAAAGAAAAACTCATTTCTATCTGATATATCAACCATTTTAAATGTGCAATATGCCCAGAAAATATCCTCGACGAAAGACGAGATCAAACGAGTTGTTTCGATGCGATATGACATCTCATCAAAATAACACGTCTAGTACATTGTATAAGGAGAGATCTAAAAGAATTCCGGCAAATAATGACAAAATCTTGATTTTACCAGTACGTGTACGAATATCGCCTACTGGTGATCGCGAAAATCTTTATGATATTTTTTCTGAATATGAAATTATTTGTTTGTACCTTATCCATACATTTGTCCTACCACTTGTTACATTTGTTGTTCATTGTTACAATACTGCTTTTTGTTACGTTTGTTGCTAGTGTTACATTTTCAGCATTGTTATATTAGAAACAAAAAATGTTCTCTTGTGTCTAATATAATGTGAGGTTATAGTTGCAAGTATTATGTGTGCATAGTTAACGCTGAGGATTTTTTTCATTTAGGAAAATCAACCATTATCTTGACCTGATTCGAGAATAATCGTCATTTAAAAGAATCGTCTGTGACAACGGCATAATGAGAGCCATCTAGAGAATATTTCTTGTTGTTGTATAATTCTATAGTTTCTAGTACTAAAACTTGAAAATTAACGGCATGTCTTTGAGAAAATGCTGAATGAGTTAACTTTATGTATGTTTTCTGTTAGATGCATAGACTTAGTAACCTGTAGATTTTGTATTTTTTATTCGTAGATTCTATCACATACACAGGTGTTGCCTGTCGAAAAATTACACCGTCACAAATTCCAGATAAAAACTTAAATGAAATAGGGAAAGATTTTCATGAAACATCACAGAGCCCGTAATATAATATCATGTCAACAATCTAGAGAGAGAGTTGAATAAAAACTGATGTATACTAACATCAATATACAGAAATAAATACCAAAATGTACCCACCACTGAGATTTTTACCAATTTTTTCCTCTTAAATTTCGAAATTTCAATTTGAGACATTTTTCATATACATAAAATACCCAAAGCAAAAAAAAGATGTTTACAAAACCAGCACTGGCGTTTACATTCAGTTATCAGCTCCTCTGGCAAAATAATAATGTAACACTTCTTGGGCGATTCCATTTTCTTTCCTTTAAAGAAAAACTACAATCAGCAAGAGACATCATCAAATGGATAAATATAACTTTATTTCCGACTAATACTAAAAGAATTGCGAATTTTTAGTAACCTGCCATAATTATTGTTTTCGTGTGCAATTGATTATGTAATGTAACATGAAATTTAAGCAGACGTTCTAATGAAACCGACGACATTTGTGTATGAACAGGTACCACATGGTATCTGGTATTGTGTGTAGAAATAAAACCAATTAGTTGTTTATTGAAAAGCCTTCCTTCAACACAGTACATAACTAGAAAAAACAATGAAGCTCTAAGACGACTTAAGAGAAAAGGGAGAGACTAATAACAATCAAGGAGAGACTCTCATAAAACGCACTGATGACATCCACTCATCAACAAGCAGTACTTACTACAAGTACATGTTCTTTTAAGCATAGCCTTTTACTATCCACCATATGAAAGAGTTGCTCAAACTTTAAAAATGCCAACATGATGTTCAATTTCATAAAACATTAGCTATATCGGTTTAGGTCTTGTGCAGTCAAGTTTTGTACAGACTTTAGAGGTTATGATTAACACAAGGTCTGCAATACGTTTAGACATTGAGGCTGTATATGGTTCAACAGTTTAACAAACTGGATAACCTGCAATATATTTGAATGTCATAAGAGAAGTTTAGTAATCAATCACAAGTCAAAGCTTTATTACTCTGCCATAAATAAATGCCTAATGTTTAAATCTGTGAACTCAATTAAATCCTTGATTCATTCGTTAGGAACTGTGGATAATAAACTGAAAGGCAACAAATACACGTCAACTGATTCCTTTTGTATTCAAACAGAAAACGCAATGTGGTAATATATCTTTCCGATTTTAAGGCTTTGTAAATCTGACTATGCTTTGCAACACCTTTTGTCTCAATACAAAACAAATTTACAAGACTTAGTGATACTCTTATTTCCATAAATCCCGAAAACCAATATGATGTGCAACTTCAGGCGTGACAAAAACCTTTTGTAGACAGGTTCATACAACGCGGTACAGATGACAAAGAATCCGTCTTTTTCTATATCAGCCTTATTTTATGTGTACTAAATATTACAGACAAAAACATCGAGTGAAACCTATCTAACACTTCCATTTCAATTGGATTAATAGGGAAAGGACTTGAATAAGTCATCTTATGTTGTGTATTACATTTTGTCCTACTGTGACGTATAGGCTCATGTTCATGTATTTAATCATAATTTCTATGCTACGTTGACTTACTGGGAAGTTATTATCTAAGCAGATTATGTAATAAAAATAAAACATTGTGAATACTTACTAGTGTAGACGTGCAACAAGAATATATCGAGACGACATTCTATGAAACAGACATAACTATATGAAAAATTGCTTTTTTTATGAGATTATATATCATTGTTGTTACCCCGAGTGAGTTGTGAAGTTCAATACACATTTAAGTTCAAATTAAGGTAACATTTGTATTTACAAAATACATCGTCATTCTACGTGTATCTAGAAGGAATATTTACCTTGTATTTAAGTCCTGTCTTCTGCCCCATGAGAATGTGTTATCAAATAGTTCAATATAGTACCAGAAAAAAACAACATCCATATAATAAATCTTCCTAATTCTTTTACTTCTGAGTACCACAGTGACTGTTGTAAATGTTAGAAAATGTTTTATCTGATCACAATTGAAATTTAATTACAATATTCCAAGCAGATATTTAATTAATCAAGTCTCTTGCCCGATGAACTGATTAAAATTTCCATAAAAGCAAAATTATACAATGAACATTTACAAAATATTAAGCTTTTGTTGACGGGTGTATTAAATATCTTCGTAGAGTTCAATTGACTGATTTAGATTTAATCGATGAATTAACTGTATTGATCTATCAAATAAACGAGTCCAAATACGCTATTAAAAGTGTTATATATTTCAGTAAAAAAAAGGTAAACGGCGACTTAAATGTGAAAAATGTTTCAATTACTTTTTCAAAGCCTAAAGTATAATTATTCGTTTTTACGCCAAGTTGGTAACTGTCACAGTTTCAAAACAAAACAAAAGTGTAGCAGGGGTAAAGTAAGGCCATTATTCATCCTTGCCTATCAGCAAAATTATATGGCGACGTGGTAAGGTGTCGGCTTTTGATCGAGGGTACCTGAGCTCAACTCCAGCTCAGGGCAAGTGATTTTACCGGATTACAACAGAACCTAGTCAAGCAATACCACCCGGAAGGTTAATTTCTCAAATACAGTATGGATATTCAGTTTATATTAAGTAAACGTTGTTTTAGGAAAGATATTAGATTTAGCAATATGTTCGGGTTCGATAACCCATTTATCATTTGTCACTGGTCCGCATCTCGATTCGAGACCACAACAATGGCTGATTTTTCATAAACAAATTAAGAACTTACATAAGAATCATTGTATAAACAGTTCTGTCTTTGAGGTCTTTAAAAGGTAAGATCAAACCTTTCTACACTTAATATCTGACAGTTTTATAAATTTTAAGATTTAAAACAGTTTTGACCATTCAAATATTATATGCACATAACCCAGCAAAGAAGTGAGATAACTGTGCAGATTTAATCACTATTAAAACAACATGTCTTCATTAAAAGACTCCAAGTGATGTAATATGTACAAGAATATAGCCACATTTCTTATTCTAACAACCGAATAATAATGATCTGTTCTAAGGAAACATCATTCTCTGTTAAACAATGGTTGTATTTCGGAACAAAACTGGACCTCAATAATTGTTATTCGGCAATCAATGCGATATTTATCCCGCTGTAACTAACTTAATGACATTTACAACATGTAGGTCGTTTTATAGATGAATAATGGAACACTGTCAAACAGTCTACTAGTCTGAATACCGAGAGAATATTCAAATGAGATGATAAGAATAAATTTCATTTGAAAAAAAATAAATAAATGTCCAAAACATCTGAAATTTTTCATCTGTTTTGAATGATCAATGTCCTCGAAAATGAGCCCTATCGTTTTTAAATAGTCTTATAGTCGTAAATAACTAGTGTTTGAACCAATTTAACAAATATAGAAGAGATAATATAAAAATACAACAAACTCTCTTTTTCAGATGTCAGAGCGCACCTTTTTATCTAATGAAACTTACAAAGTCTTTAAAATGTTTGAGTGTTGTTTAAATATTTGTTTGAATTTTTTTTCGAAATTGTGTTCGCCTTCATTGGACTCAGTGATAAACGGTAGACATAGAACATTCTCTCATACGCTTTTCTTTGTCAAGTGAAAAGGATTTGTCAGTATTTTACCGTCTGTACGCTAACTAGAACAAGAAAGTCTTCATTTTTCAGTTAGCTTACATAAAAATATTCAACAATTTCTTTGTGGTTAATCTGGACCATCTAAATTGTTATACATTTTATATTCAAATTATATCTATGGTTTGTTCAGATTTGTTTGCATAACCTGACACAGTAACACCTACATGTATTTACACCCCAAACAACAAAGAAAACCCCATAGCCAGGTAATAACCATATGATATATATTTCGATGCGTTTTCTTTCAATAAATGTTTCAAAATCTTAAAATTTATGAACTTGTCATATCTTATTACGTTCACAGAGTTTTCAAAACGGAGATCACAGTCTACTGGAAAAAAAAGAACAACATTACTATGTATGACATAAATATGTATCACTTCTGCAAACGGTATGTTTAATCCTCTCTGTACTCGAATTCTTTGGCATTTGATTTTTATTGGTCCACCAAAAGGTAAGCAAAATCTTGACGCAAACTATTTGTAACAAACAAAGAAAAACACTTTCAAAACTCCTAACATCAACAAATGTATTTGAAAATAATAAGGTTTCCTCTTCAGCTTACGCAAGTTAAGGTGTTGATAAAACAATATATTCATTATCTATAACAACAATATTTATCACTATTTTTTCTTTCAAATAAATGAAAAAGAAAATATGAAAGTTGTTGAAGGGTCATGTACGTCAAAATTTGTGTCTTCATAAATCATTTATTTCCATTTCAAGAAAATATTAAACCTTTCGTTAAAAATGCCATTGATATTTAACCTCGATATCTAAATGTATATTATTGAACTGATTCAAAATATATTGATTAATTATGAATCAATTTAAATGATATAATTTAAATGGATTTTAGATTGTTGACTTTGCATAAGAAAACATCTTCTCTGACAATTAATCCATCAACCCGTTGAATAACACAGTGGGTTATTACCGAAAACTATTGCCGAAAATACAAATTTATGCTCTGTATTTTTGAGGTTAGTTCTTGAAAGGGTCCAAAACAAGACTAAGAACATTTTTAATTCGTGTGGAGGGTGGGGGGGGGATTTCAGTTTCTCGTTTCAATTTAAATGAGAAAAGTTATAAAGTTGTAGAGTTACGCAAAGGCTATTTTTCTACCAAATGAGGCAAGTCAGATCTTATCGTACGACAATGTAGTGTCAATATTATGTTTAAGCGGACATTGATAAAAGCAAATATGTACGTAAAATATAAAACTTTCTGATCAAAGTGCTAAATAATATGACAACACTACTTTGTGTTTGTTAATAAAGTCAACGATAATGTTAATGTCGATTCCTAAAGATAATTTTTGTTATCTTGCAAATATGAATTTTTCTTGTTTTTCGTAATCTCTTAATACTAGCAAACCAGTGACAAAGCTGTTATATGAATAATATAATAACAATGGCCGAACAAATCCTCTAGTGAATTTACAAGAGACAATACGAATATACCTCTGTCTGCTAGAACAGAACGTTTCTTATTTTACAAGTTTATCAACACTATAGGCTTAAGTGTAATCAAGAAAAAGTGTCTTCTATTACAAGTATTTTACTAAAATATTTTGAATAGCATTTTCTGTCTGCAAAGTATGTTCTCTTTTCTTTATATCAGTTAAATACGAACTTTACATACATTTTGCATTGAAGTAAAAGCCAAAATGTCAAAGCATCATAACGTAACTTCAAAGCACTACAAGTTTAAGCTAAAGTGCTTAGAGAAAGAACTGAATAGCACTTCAAGTTTAAGCTAAAGTACCTTTGTACAGAACTGACAAGCACTGCCCGTTTAAGCTAAAGATCCTGTGTACAGAACTGAATAGCACTGCCCGTTTAAGCTAAAGTACCTGTGTACAGAACTGAATAGCACTGCCCGTTTAAGCTAAAGTACCTGTGTACAGAACTGAATAGCACTGCCGGTTTAAGCTAAAGTACCTGTGTACAGAACTGACAAGCACTGCCCGTTTAAGCTAAAGATTCTGTGTACAGAACTGAATAGCACTGCCCGTTTAAGCTGAACTACCTGTGTACAGAACTGAATAGCACTGCTTTTTTAAGCTGGTGCACAACTGACTAGCATTACCGAATAAAGCAACTACTGCTTAAGCTTAAGTGCCATTGTAAAGAACTGAACAGCTCTGCCAGCTAGTAATATAAACAGAAAAGCAATATCTGTATAAGGTAATGACTGTATAGAATTGAATATCACGCGTTTAAGCTTATGAAAGAGGCCTATGTAAAGAACTTAAAAAAGACTACCCGTTAACGTTTGAGCTTTTATAAAGAAAAACACCTGAATATCACTCCTGTTTAGGCTAGTGCTTATATAAAGAACTGAACTAATTAATAACGCTATTAATGTTTACCGTCTTTAAAGACATATATATATATATTAGGCAGGAAAATTACATATCATGATTTTTTATAACAAGACTGAGATCAGTTACATTCATTTTACGGTTAAACTTTGTTTCACAGTGGGAGAACAATGCTTATACTCTGGTTATGACAGTAATTAAGACAGGCTGATCTGCCGTCATTAAGTATAAATAACGCCTAATCGCACGGTAGACGGCAAATTCTATTTCCGTAAGAAGAAGGAAAGATCGAGTCATTATTCCAAGGCAATATACTGACTGCGACTGACCTTTAGTGAAAAACTATAAGTCTACGCTCAATTTCAGATAAGTTCGTCTTTCGTCTGGTCACTCTTCAGCAAGAAGGAGAGAAAACTACTTAGAAGTATTCCGAATGGTGACTATAATCAGATTGTCATATCAATATGGTTCAACGATATATGTCTGTATTTCCTTATTGTTTAAAGTTATGATACTGGCCATAATCGTTAAAACATAGACCAAATAAGGACTCTTGAATGCTAAAAAAGCATTATCAATAGCCTTTCTGCACGTGTATTTTTCGTGGAAGGCAAGATCTGTATTGAGATACATCAGGTTTAAATTATCAACAAGAGCTTCACTGGAAATTGACATAATGTAGCTTTGAAATGAATCTGGTGTAAATATATAATTGAATATGCCTGTGGAAAAGAGATCAGACAAAAAATAGAGCAGGAACTGAAGGTAAATGGTAAAGTAATTATTTTCTGCTTCAGATTCTTATATGAAGGTTGAAGACATAATTATTCAATGTAATAGAAAGCTGTGAGTTTGGCCTTGAATACAAACAATGCTTTTTATTCCCAACCCATACTGATGTTTTATATATAACAAGGCTTTTTGACAAACATTCTGGTTTCAATAAAATCCCCAAGCGGTTTTGGAGATGTAGCTTGGACAAGATTTTAATATAGAAGTTATAGTAAAAAATGACTAAGGGCCCATAACACTGCCAAAATAATCCGACCAGAAACTCCTGAAGATATGCACAGCTAGGTTTGGTGTGACAAACATTCCTGTGTAGTTTCAATGAAATCCTCCAGTGGTTTTGGAGATGTTAGAGTAAAAAATGACTAAGTGCCTATAACTCTGCCAAAAATAATCTGAGCAGAAACTCCTGACGATATGCTCACAAGGCTTGGTGACAAACATTCCTGTGAAGTTTCAATGAATTCCTCCATGAAGTGTGGAGAAGATTTTAATATAGAAGTTATAGTAAAAAATGACTAAGTGCCAATAACTCTGCCAAAAATAAATTGAGCCGAATCTCCTGACGATATGCATTACTAGACTTGGTGACAAACACTCCTGTTTAGTTTTAATGAAATCCCTCAAGCGGTTTTGGAGATGAAGCGAAGATAAGATTTTACAGGACAGATGGACGGACGCATGGCCGGACGGACGGACAGACAGTGCGATTACTATATGCCTCCCTTCGGGGGCATAAAAATACTTTATGATCCGCCGGTCTTAAAATGGTACGGAAAATGCCGAATTAGCACAAAATGTGTCAGGTCCTGTAAACGAAATGTTGTTTCTAAAAATAACTTATATATGCAAATTAGCTCCAAGCGTGGTGGAGAGGTTACAGAAAATGAAGTTATTGTGTTTTTATATCCGATTACATCCACAACCATACACAAGTTACAAGTGAATATAAATAGAAAATTTTCTTTTTAGCAAGTTATCTATGGATTGGTGTGAAAATTTGCATAAATTAGCGATAATGTTATAGTTTAGTTAATGGGCAGTATTATAACTTTTATAGCAATTAGACTCTAGCTAGTTCTAGTGTAACCACATGGTAACCTATCGTATATAGTGACAACAGCTTTCGTCAAATGTCTGTCTAGGAAAATGTATATTAATGGCTAACAGTTTGTCATCACAGAGCAATAAATATTCAACCTATCTGTTAAAATATTTTGGATACATAGGGCTTCCAAGACCAAGCCAAATTAGTGAGGGCAAGTACTAAAGTATAAGACAAACGTATGAGACCAGGTGACAAAGGGAAATGTTTGTCGGGCAGAGGATAGCCTCATTCTCCTTCAACTTCGAACCGTCAAGGCAACTTTTGATATTTTTAATACCTATATATACTAACGGAAAAATATAACTGTGCATACTTCAAGGTATAGAATTTTTTTAATATTAGGAATAGTAACATAAAACTTTGCAAATTAGCCAATCAACGTTTTATTTCTAACAATCAACACAAACACTTCATCATGTAAAACAATTTTTACAGTAACAAGGCGCAGAAGTTGACAGGTATGAAATCTGATTTCACAAGGTCAGTATCGTGTGTGGCCTCCATTGGCGTTCAAGCAAGCACGGCAGCGACGAGGCATAGAGGCAACTAAGTTGGCGATACTGCCTGTGGAATGGTGTTCCAGATGTTGACCAATGTCTGCGCTAGTTGGTCCAGCGTGAGAGGTTGGTTACGTCTTTGACGGAGGCGTCTCTTCATCTCATCCCAAACGTGCTCAATTGGTGAAAGATCTGGTGAAACAGCGGGCCAGGGTAAGACACTCACGTTTTGCTGAGCCTGAAACCCGGTAACTACACGTGCTACATGTGGCCGAGCGTTGTCTTGTTGAAACGTCATGTTACGCCCTTGACGTTGAAGAAATGGCAGCACGTGGGGTATGACAATCTCATCTCTGTAACGAACACCCGTTAAATTGCCACGGACAATTACAAGCTGGGTCCTGCCTTGAGATGAGATACCTCCCCAAACCATTATCGACCCACCACCACCAAAACGTTGACGTTGAAAAACACAGGGATCCAAGTAACGTTCTCCGCGACGCCTGTATACACGAACTCGTCCGTCCGAACTTTCTAAGTGAAACCGCGACTCGTCAGTAAACAGAACATTATTCCAATATGCTCTTGGAAGCCTTAGATACTGTCTGCACCACTGACGTCGACGTTGTCGATGACGTAAGAGAAGAGTAGGACGTATCGCAGGACGTCGTGGAGTAATGCTGTGCTCTCTTAATCGGTTTCTAACAGTTCGTCCACTGATAGGTCTCAAGCCAGGAATTGTTCGTGCTGTTAATGTGGCCGGTTGAAATCGATTCCGTAGGTGTGTAAGCCGGATATAATTGTCTTGACGGATTGACGTCACACGTGGACGCCCTGGACGTGGTAGATCACGGACGTTGCCACGTTGCTGAAATCGTCGCCAAAGTGCTGATATGGTGTTTCGGTGAACACCAAAACGCTGCGCAACCGCATTTTGAGGAATGCCTGCTTGGAGCATACCGACGGCACGTAGGCGATCATTTTCTGAGATGCGTGGCATTGTCTTCAAAGACTTAAAATCCAAATTAAGGTGTTTTTCTGAACTGCTGGGTAGCTCACTATAATTTGACGGTTAAAATAACTCGAAACAGCATGTACGAGGATGTTAACATAAAGAAACACGTAAAAAGCGCGACCGTTACGGGCTATAAATTTTGCACGTGCAACTCACGAAAAGCAGTATTATTGAAACAAGATTACCTTGTGAATTACACAAAAGAAATCTGCTAAAATAATTTTATACCTAATAAAAGATATTAAGTATTTTAGTGTGCACAGTTATATTTTTCCGTCAGTATACATAAACTTACGCATATAATGAAACAACATGAAGTACTCCAAAATAATACCTTTTGACTAAGTGAGTGAGGCAATGAGAGAAAAACACCTATACTGCATTCTTTGAACAATGTTGTTCTGATTTGTTCGGGTAAGCTTAAATTCGTCCTTTCTTCTTGCTGGGGAAAATACAACGAAACGGCAAAAGATGATTTGTGAGTATAAGAAATATATCAGCCTAAAAGTCTGGAAACAAGCTATAAGTCTTGTAGATTAGACGATGCAGAGATACTTACTGTAAAACAATCAGAACTCTATACAAATTCTGCCATTATAACTGACGAAAAGACTGATCAAAATTTGATTTTTTCAGACAAAATTGACTTATTGCACAGATGGATGCACTTAAACGGTAACTGATGGTCTGGCAAAAATTGATTTGAATATCACTGGATTATTTCTCCGAGATGAAAAATTCTTTTCATTAAAGTGATTTATGTTAGCAATTTCAAAGCTGTCAACTATTTCATCTTGCGTAATTTGGTCCTAACAAAAGAGTGCCTTGAAAGTTGCTCTTTGAGCATGCCAAAAAATGCGATAATTATATGATTTTACAGAGGTTTTTCCTAATTGAATAATGATAAATAATTTCCAACAGATCTTTTATTAGATAAGAATTTTGGTAAAAGTCTGAGATTATATATATATAATAATTCATTGTTTGTTTTGCAATAAGATATTTCTCAGACCATTATCGACCACCAGAAATATGAATTATGTTTAACTGTCTGCCCGCATCATTTATCTTCCATGACAACTATAGACAAAGGAGTAAGTTGAAAACAAGAGCACCGCGGAACGGCACCAACGCTCGTCTGTTTTATTTATCGGAAACGAACTTGCAATACCTATCTATCCAAAAAAGCAAAACAAGAAATCGGTTAAACCGATGGATGCTCCCCGAATAAATGCCAATTCCAAAAAGGCTATTGTTTAATATGTATTTTTTTTTAAGTATGAAAAATAACAAAGAGCAATAACTCCTAAATTATGCAAAATAAAGTTACGGTTCTTGCACGCTGCACTTCTCCTCATAGAGATCTATCTACCAATAAAGTTTCAAGTTGATAACTCTAATACTTTGTGAGATATGCCCCGGACAAAAAATAAGTATGAGAAATTTCAAAAGGCAATAACTCAAAAATTAATAAAGCATGAGTTATTCCAAAAAAAGCAAAATAAAGAAACTAAAAAAAATAGCAATAACCTCCTCATCCCAGAAAAAGAGAAAAAAAGAAACAAAATGATAAAAAAATATCTATCACACTGTCGTTGCCAATCAACTGCCAAAAGATTTAGCTGATATTTATTTGTTTCGAAGTATCTGGACTTTTCATGTGTAATTTAAGCCTAAATTACTTTTACTATATCTTAATTTAATGGGAAAAAAGATATCTCCGCTCAATATGATACATAATATTTTATATAAAGAGGGTGTAATCATTTACTTTTTGTTTTAATCATACAACAAAAGACATTGGTAGAGATAATGTATAAAGCTCACGCAATTTACATTTGTTAAAGGTGTCATTTTACTAAAAACGATACCGCATTTAAAGGAAAGACTAACACAGTCTTCATCCAAACATAATACTGCCTAAACAATTTAGTTTTCAAATGTCATTCAAACAAACTCAGCGTGTCTGAAAATATAAAACGTCTTAAGGAATTTCTTAAATACTAAAGCTTTTATAGGTACAGGCTCTCTTTCATACATTTTCTTCAATTATTTAGTATTCGTTCGCATTTGAACAAAGAGAAACGGAACACATGCAACATACCCTCTCAAAATCTATGTCTTTATCTTTAGAATAGGTCTGCAGTGATCACAGTATGTCAACTTCAATACCAACAAAGCCTACATTCAAACACAATAATGCTTAAGCAATCGTTTAAAAGGTCTCTATAATAAAGTCAGAGATACAAAACATTTTCAATTTAGTGATCAAAACATATTCATCTGAAATAGTTCGCACATTGTTGTTATGAAGTATCTTTTGATACACTATTTGTTAAGAAGATTGATAGGGTCCTTAATCATTATTTGGTCTACATGTTGATTCTTCACCATTCAAATGTTAATTAATTCATAAATATGACTTGTTTGACTGTTAATTTAAAATAATACCCTTTAACCTGCAAAGTGTTTTGTTAAAGGTTGAAATTAAAATAAGACATCTAAATATTTGACAAAATATGAAACATCAGTTAAACGGGAGCTATGTACGGCATCAGCGTCTATGGGAAACCGGCTTCTAGTTTTTAACATCGCCGAATCCGGTTTAAACTATTTTCACTGGATTGATATGGCAACTCTCAGACATTTTTGATAAACAGAGCTTTTTCACAGAATCATGTTTGTTAGTCAGTAAAGAAATTCTTAGTCGTAAGTAAAAAAAAGTATATAACATGACACTTTATCAAAATAGGTAGTTATCTTGTTTCTCCCCGGGAACAAGGTCATGAAAGCAAATAGGTGATGCGTATATTACGCATTAAGAAGAACGCCTGAAGAAGAATAGAGCTATTTGATTAAATGCAATTATGTTAATTTCTCTCTACGCTGGTTGTATTGAATAACTTACTGATCCAGTAAGTAATATTTCGACCATTATATTATGACAAACTCAAATAATTAAATGCAAACAAGGTGAAATCGGTGGACAGCTTCGTATACCAAATTACCATAACAATGCGTTTAGATCTTCACATTGGTGACTTCCTTGAGATTTGAGCTGCGGATATTAAAATACACAGGATTAAAATTCAGCTATTTTCCTTCGCTAAAGGATTAAAAGAAGGTTTCTGAAAGCGTTTGAAATGAATTATTTGTATGAAATTCACGATTTATTTCTTTTTTTCTCAAGCTTATGATTTAGTTCCTTGTTTTGTTTCCCAAATAGATATTGTTGAATACAAAGAATACATTCAACAGATTTCTGTCAATTCAAAATATCGCGATTTGAATTAAATTATGAAATATTTTAAGTTAATGATGATTTCAGGGTGTCTTTATACCTCGCTATACATTGTATTATTATCAAGTAGGTATTGAATAAAGGCTAGCAGCTGACACAAAAATGATTAAATTGATGTTTCAGATATTTCAAAGTATTTTAAGCACAGGTTCTAGAAATATAAAGGCGACGACCATAGATATCCGTGTGACTTGAATAAGTGTCGTACCTTTCGACTCTGAGAACAGACGAAGGTAAAAAAATGTGTTTTCACACCGAACCCGTTCCCAAGACCACAGACCTTGTCTCGTACTGTTTAAAAAACAGCGAGCAATAGTGTCCAGATTTTCTGACTTCTAGCTGCAGTTGAATAATTGTCACACATTTTCTACTGAGTCCTAATATGTCTTCCTCATAAATAAAGATTTCTTTCCATCACGATTTTAAAATTAAACACTCCTTGAAACCGAAGACAGATTTAAAAACTGCTACATTCCCAGCAAAAGTCTTATCAAGTCAAGCGTTTGCATATTTAAAAATCAATCACTAGATCAGGATTAGCTCGTTAGAATACACGTTCACAACGTTCTACATAATTGCTTATTTTGATAATACAATCATAAAAAACATATCTTGTTTGAATTCAAAAGTTTTTCGTATATGTTTCTATTTCATTTAAATATATCTGGTGAGTACCAAATGTCTAATAAAGGCTCGAGAATCGCAAAGTCTACAATGTAACATAGTTATTGAAATAGATACATAGTTGTTACAAGGTGGCAGGCGTTATTAAATTAAAACTGTAACTAAAATGTTAGTTTAATGCCCATATTGACTTATGTATTGATCAATTGTATTTGTATAGAAAGATGCAATAAAATAGTATTAAAGTAAATTGACTTGCACGTAAATAATGTTGTATTCGGGTGATAAAGAGAAAAGCTGATCAGAATCGAAAACAAAGTAGTAAAACAGTAATGACAAGAAACGTTTTACTATAATCACAAGTAAACGTTATAGTTGTGTGTTTGTTGTTATTCTTTTTTCTTTTGTTTGTATTTTGTTGTTGTTTTGCTTTGTTTGTTTATTTGTTTGTTTTCACTTATTCATCTACAATGTTAATGTTCATTATAGTGCTGTGTCATTCCTTTAAAATCTTTTAGTTCCTTTTTGATTATGGAAAATGATACTCCCATGCATGAGATAATGCAAAGAGATGAAATTTTAAAGAAATAATAAGCCTTATCATAATATTACATTCTGATATAACTAACTTCTAGTCTTCATCCGCAAGCAGAAAATACAATGATGCTGTGCAAAGGTCATTTACTGAATGAAAAAGCTGTAATAATTACTGTAAATGTCTCTTGGCAAAGTAACATCTATCTAGAAAGACATGCCAGTTGTTGGCTTACACGACTTTATCTGACCAGAAAAGGAAATAATTAGGCTTTGAATAATGTGACAGGTGTAATCGGCTGATACAGATACAAAAAATCAAGAGCTTGATAACGCACGCATTAGTAAGTACGCGGTAACAGTGGTCTTTAAATACAGACATACCTTCTGAACAACAAAAATTCATAAAAAACAAAGGTAACCAAATCTTCTGTACATGAACACATTCGTGTCCGGACTGTAATTCTCTTTTGTATCGAAGGAATTTAAGATAACTTGGCACAAGTGTTCAGCACATCAAGGCAACGTGTGGCGTGCAGAACTTACGCCCGCAGCTTAAATGTTAAGGTCACACTGAATTTTGCATAAGCATAACTTGAAAACTATGAAAGGGATTGACTTGAAACTAAAGTATAGATAAACTGTGACTGTCCAAGAAACATACCAACCTTGTCCCATTTTCAATTATTTCCCTTTATTTATTTTTATTATGGATCATTCTCTATAACATTACGTAAAAAATAAAAGGTATTAAACTAGAAATAAAGATAAGTACTCATTTTCCCAGTTTCCAAGTTAACATCCTTTTACATTTCATCTCCGCATGTTTCTGCTTTGATGTCGATTCTTCGTTCGGAAGCTTTGTTACCCTGTAGTGAATGTTCCTGGTTACCTAGCATCTATATAATATTGCCGACAAGATTTGCATTTTCAACAAAAATTGTGAGTTACGAAGGAACTACTTTGAAATCATCACCAAATGTTCACAGCAATTGGCGATTCAGTTTATTTTTTGAGGATTGACGTGTGAGACTTACCTGTTGTTCTGATCATTGGAAAGTTGAAATATCAGAAAATTAAGCACAAACCTCATCTGCATTTAGAAACCCTTTGTGAATTAAAGAGCCATATTTACTAACATTAAAATATAGTGAGAAAAGTCCGTGAGCCATGCAATGTTATCAGTAGTAAAGTACAACAAGAGCAGTCACTGGAAATTGACATATGCCCCCGAATTGTAGCTTTGAAATGAAACTGGTGTAAATATATAATTGAATATGCTTGTGGAAAAGATATCAGACAAAAATGTGAAGGGAAAAGGTAAAGTATGATTTTCTGCTTCAGATTCTTATATGAAGGTTGAAGACATAATTATTCAATGCAATAGAAAGCTGTGAGTTTGGCCTTGAATACGAACAATACTGTTTTATTCCCAACCCATACTGATATTTTTTATATATAATACAATCCCCCAAGCGGTTTTGGAGATGTAGCTTGGCGAGATTTTTATATAGAAGTTATAGTAAAAAATGAATACGGGTCCATAACACTGCCAAAAATAATCCGACCAGAAACACCTGACGATATGCACAGCTAGGTTTGGTGAAAAACATTCCTGTGTAGTTTCAATGAAATCCTCCAGTGGTTTTTGAGATGAAGTGTGGAGAAGATTTTAATATAGAAGTTATAGTAAAAATGACTTAGTGCCAATAACTCTTCCCAAAAACATCTATGCAAAACTTATGACATGCACAACTAGGCTTGGTGACAAACATTCCTGTGACGTTTCAATGAAATCCTCCAAGCGGTTTTGGAGATGAAGTGTGGACAACACTTTAATATAGAAGTTAGAGTGAAAAAAATGACTTAGTGCCCATAACTCTGCCAACAATAAATTGAACGGAATCTCCTGACGATATGCACAACTAGGCTTGGTGAAAAACACTCCTGTTAAGTTTCAATGAAATCCCTCAAGCGCTTTTGGAGATGAAGCGAGGACAAGAATTTACAGGACAGACGGACGGACGGACGGACAGACAGTGCGATTTCTGTATGCCTCACTTTAGGGGCATAAAAAAGCTGAACCTCTTATTATATTTTTTTGAAATTTGAGAATGGTGGGATTATATATAAATATTTGAATATTTAAGCATTGTATTTATCTTTCTGATTCATTTGTTTGATTTTGTTGTCAAATGAACACGTCTTTATGATCATTTCAAAACCTATGTAAAGGTTACAGAGAACTTAATCTAAAAACTGACATCAAACAGCGGAAATAAACGGTGTTTTGCTATAGAGTGATATTCTGAGAAGCCAAAATATATACGTTTTCGGAAAGGCCAGTTGGCTTAACACTAAAGAAATTAAAATAATTTCAAAAGTTATCCCGTAAAACTTATACTAATTGCAATGGGTTGAAGGCAATACATGAGCAAATTAGAAACAAAAGCTCAAAATACTCACTCACAAATTTGAATGAGGTCGTTTCATCTATTCAAGCTTTCATATACTCAGATTAGTTCACTAAGAGGTTGATTTATGGTCTGATATAATTGATTCGAATTAATTTATTAGATATGTGATAGTGCTTTAAGTTAAATGATTTATTTTTTGCAATGGTATAATTAAGTCGACTGATTATTCAAATGATAATAACTGACGTCAGCAAAAACCCTATTTAATCCTTTGCAGCTTACCTTTAACTGTGGCCGTATACTGATGCTAGTTTTTTCAGGTGTTACATATCAAAATGAACAACTCCCTTTTATTTTTGTAATGTTATATTCAGGAAATGCTGGATTCAATATGTTTTTCTTGGTGAACAATACAATTTTTTTTCTAGTTTTTACCAGCAAATTTGTGTTTGCAATTAATGTTTCTATTTATTGAAACAAAAAACGAAGAGATGTGAAATTCACTACCGATTGTAAACAGTATACACTATCATATCACCGGTTTCTCTACTCAACAAAGTTAATGCTTACCCCTATGAGTGAGTCCCTGCTATCTTCTGTAACAGAAAGTGGAAACAGTCCCTTTTAACCATCATCCCGTTTTTAGAAAACTTGTTTAAATTTCACATAATTTTGTATTCAAAATTGAAAATTAAAGCAGCAAGACACATTTGAAAATTAAATGCATAAATCCCAGCACGTGTGAAATTAGATATGAAATGACTTTATGCAATGTTTACTTATACTTCAATTACAGTGTCAGATATTTGCTGTGGTTTCAATAGGCAGATGAAGAATAAATCGATGCGTTATTAAACTGATCTTTTAAGCCAGTCAAACTCCAATCTAGTATTGGTAATAATTTATTGTTTGGAAAAAAAAAACAAATCAGCGGAAATGAAAAGAGAAACACGTTTTTTTGAAAACTCATTAATTAGCATCATAAAACTTATTTTATTCAACTTGGAGATACACAGAATATCACATACATAGCTAATGTGGATATTCTGGGAATGAAAACAATCGGAACACTTTTTGAACAATACGTAATATTCACGGTCTTTTAGATCGCAAAAGAAAAACTTAATATTGAAAGGCTACAATCTACTACAAAAATTGAGCTCAAGAAGTCATTCAGTTGTCTTAATTTTGAAATAAAAAAGGACAAATAAAAAGAGATGATTTGTTATCAATATAGATCCAAGCATATAGTGACTATATAATTATTTTACTTTTCTGGGAAATTCCGAATTATGATTTCTATGACGTAGAAACCGTGAGCTTACCTCATACTTTTGTACAGATCATCAACAAGAAAAAGGAAGCAAATATGAATGATTAATTATTTCTCCAACACTTTTCCAATCACAATCTCAAAAATGACAAGATTCTTATGATGTACAAACGTCATCGGCTAATTGGGTCAGTGTATATTAATGAAAGATATTGTCTTATTGCACAGCAATATTAGATCCCTTGGTCTGATTGTAGCCGGCTTATGGGATGCAATCTGGGACAAGAATCAAGCGATTAGGCAGTAAGCTATGGGATACCATCTGCGACCAGGAAAGAAAGGAAATTATTAAGAACTGAGCTATGTTACAGACTGATAAAATCGCCTGACAAGACAAACATGTCTGCCGAGCAAGCAGGTGATTAGATCTTTTTTTCCAAACATCACATTCTAAGCTAGATAATAACCTTTTTTCTAGCCAGTAAATTATACAGGAGCTGAGAGAACTATCTAAAGCATGATAAATGCAGAACTGTTTAGAACTTATCAGCAAAGGCTTGTATTTATTAAATAGAAAAATACAAATAGACAAAAATGCTTTAGTAGGAAATATACATAAAAACACAAACCAAAATGTCACTAAAACATTATTATGGGAATCTATATCCACATCGAAACCGATAAAACAAAAGCTATTCCGAAAGTTTCATTTAGCAAGAAGCTCAGATGAACGTAACCTTGGCAAAGGTAATACATAAAATGCATTTCCAGTTTAAGTGGATAAATTTCTTTTTTAATTCTAGCAGAAAAAATATTCATTTTTTGCTGCTTGAGGTAAATACAACCCTGTTTTACATACATGTTCACTTCAGTGTTTCTTTTAGCACTCTGAATTTTTTAACCATATTCACTTTATACTTTGTTTGTTCAATACCATCTAGCGACGAAATATTTTACACAGATTTTACGTCGATTGACCAAGAGCAGTTGTTTAAATGTGTTACCTAGGTTATATTTGTTATAATTCCTTATTATATAAGTGTTTTGTAAGTGCCATCAGTGCTCTGATTTATAAACTTGTTGTGTAACATTGTGTCCAGTCATTGTCCAGTTATCGTCAACTGCATACTTGTTTGTGTAGTGTAAGAGAGTTCTGGTATGAAAATGTAAAACTGGTTTGGTTGTGTCTGTATTTAAATAACTAATCAGCTGCATCATTTCCCGCTCTTTCTTACCATCAGCTCACTCTAACTTCCTCTGGGTTTTGAATTCATTCTGTGCACATCACAGTGCACACTTAATTTGATATCTTTAGTGTAAATTATTTTTTGTGAAGCTCTGCCCGGTAAGATATTTATCAAAATTTATTTCCTGAAAGTGTTCTGTATTTAATAGTCAATTTATTGTATTTCCGAAATGTCTGGAATATTTATAATTCTTTTGGAATTGAAAAAATATTAATTTTCTAAATCTTTAAAATGTGATATTTCTTTTATAGGTTTTTACTATACAACTAATAAACTATATCAAATATGCACCGGCTAAGTTGTCTTGAACTCCGTAAAGATATATGACACCGGTAACAATTGTAATCATATAGGATAGGCATCATTTCCTGTTTAAGTTAATGCATTATTATGTAAATAACTATTTGTCAGGGCTAGTGCCCACATAAAGAAATGAAAAGCACAACTCGTTTAAACTAAAATTCTTGAGTAGTATTACCCCTTAATGCTAGTGCCTACAATAAATAACTGAACAGCACTAACTGCTAGACTATATAACAAGACCTCCATTTGTCTCAGTGCTGGATAATAAATTATAAGCTGAGTCCAACAAAATGCCTAAGTGAAAAAATGTGTGTAGGGGAGGAAAATTACCAAGTCATGTAAGATGAAAAAACAATTTTTTGCGGGGGGGGGGGGGGGGGTGATGGTCTGATTCGTGGGAGAGGGGGTAACAGATCAAGTGAGGTCCCATGCAGGGAGGAGGAGGTACCTACCCATCCCATGTAAATAAATAATGAGTTCTAGGCTAGGGTGGGTTTGGGTTACTCATACGAAAAGAAAGAATTTACTTTTTTTGGAGGGGGATGAAAAAAAATCGGGAGGAGGGGGGAAATAAGGGGGTTCCCATGCAGGGGGAAAGTGGGGGAGTACTTACCCATCCCATATATGTAAATAGCTTATTTCTAGGCTGAAGAAGTTTTCTCCTGTATGTAAGTATAAGCAAAATCAAGTGACCCCTGGGGTGGGGCAAATTTTGACATCAGGGAAATGGGTACTAACAATCTTTGGATGGGTCTTGAAGGTGATCAGGTATTCCAAGGGAATATATTTGACATTTTTTGAGAAATGGACATTAACAAGAAGGTTAACCAAGAAATTCTAAGTCGAAGAAGGGACATAACTTTGCAAAAATAAATTTTAGGATTTTCTCTCCTTTAGAAATTTTTTATATTTTGATAGAGAATGATAATTTATTTGCCTTGGCAAAGTTATTCCTTTTTTTTGTCGGAACATATATGTTTAGAACTATTCCTCCAGAGCTTTTAATGTGGTTGCACGATAAAACAGATAGAAACTGCTATTAAAAGTAAAATTACATTAAAGTTTGTCACCTGCAACTTTCTGAGGGCTTCTGATGATTCTCCGTTACAAAACAGGAAAGGTCGCGACAATATACTGCCTGGGGCCGACTTTTAGTGAAAGCTATAGTAGTTTAGCTTATGGTGAATTTAAGATTAATTCGGCTCTCTTTAGCCTTAATGAGAGAAAACTATTTAGAAGTATTTCGAATGGCGACTCTTATCAGACTCTCATATCAATATTTCTCAATTATACTTAATACGGAAACACGTCTGTATGTTTTTTACACCTTCATTGTTAAACATAAGTGTAGCAACACGGTAACCTATCTCCATAGTCACTATAGCTGTCGCCACACGTCCATTTGAAAAAGTGTATATTAATGACCAACAGTTTCTCATGACAGAACAATTTATGGACAACTTATCTGTTATATTATGTTAGATAGAAAAGGCATCCAAGACCATGTCTAGTTAGCAAGAGTAAATATTTATATGTTAAAGTTCAAACAAATATATGAGACTAGGTGACAAACGGAAATCACCACGTTGGCCTGAATCGTAATGACATAGTATCAGTATGTAGTCATGGTGCATAATAGGCAGAAAAATGAGTAATTATAGTATTTGACATAATGCATGAAAAACTGAGGCTAGGAAACCTCCTACTAACTTTAACTTTGAATTGTCAAGAGAACACTTGTAACTTTGTATACTCGTATGCATAAAATTATAAAACTCAACAAAAAATATATTTTGACTTATGCAATGACAAATGCCTACTTTGCACTTTCTAAACAATTTTGTTACAACTTGTTTGGTTGGACTAAAAATGTCGTCTTTTCTGCTTTTTTACTGCTGGATAAAAAAATGGTTTGATTGGGGTTTAACGCCAGTTGTAACAGCTAAGGTCATATCCCGGTGTTGTAACAGCTAAGGTCATATCCCGGTGGTCAGCTAAGGTCATATCCCGGTGGTCAGCTAAGGTCATATCCCGGTGTTGTAACAGCTAAGGTCATATCCCGGTGGTCAGCTAAGGTCATATCCCGGTGGTCAGTCTACCTAATCAGTGTTCCTATCAAAACAGTTAACTAACCAAATTTCTCCGAACGTGACTGACTACTTCCTCACTTGCTTCAGAAGTGAGGGACAAATGACCTGTAGACGCATTGTCTGAGATCAATTACGGAGAAATTTTGCCGTCCCTGGTGGGGATCGAACCGGGATTGTCAAGATTGAGCTAGCCGGGCCGGCTCAGAATAAAAATATGAATATGTGAGTTTAAGAGATAAATCGGTCTTAAAAATCTGAAAAGGAGCAATAAAAGCATATCTCTATTTGATTAAACGATAAAGTGATACGTGTCGTTAAACATGCAGAACTCTGTACAACGCTGCCCTTATAACTAAATGAACTCGTTCGGAAAAACACTGATCAAAGTTTGAGTTGTTCATACAAACTTGACTTCTTATACTATGTGCACTAAAATGGGATCTAATGGTCTGGCTTTAACTGGTATAAATATCACTGGATTCTTTTCATTACAGTGATTTATCTTAGCAATTTCAAAACTATCATTTATTTCTTCTTGCGTAAATCAGTAATGGCAAAGAGTGGATTGGAAATATTTCTTAGCATGCAATAAAACGATGCAATACATTATGTAACATACACAAGGTTATCCTAGTTGAATGATGCTAAATTATTTGTAACAGAGCTTTTATCAAATAAGAATATATTCCAGCAAAATTCTGAGATCATATAAATGTTTGATTGCTTGCTCTGCAATAGATATTTCTCTTACCACTACCGTCTACTTTATCTTCAGAATGTTAAGGTACAGTGAAAGATGAATACTGTTAAACTGTCTGACCGCATCATTTGTCTACCATGACAACAAGAGACAAAGAAGTAAGCTGATAAAAACAAAAACAATAAAGTTTTGTTTTAAAAGAATCAATCACACTGTCGTTATCAATACACTACCCTAATAATTTAGCTGCCATCTATTTGTGTTAAGGATTTCGGACTACTCATGTGTAAGTAAAGTCTAAATTACTGTTACTTTAATAAGTTGGTGAAAAAAGAAAATCTGCTCAATAAGGTACATAATATTATATATAAATACTGTTGTCCACGGCATCAGCGTTTCTTATTACCGGTCCTGGGAAACGGGTTTCTATTTTTTTATTCTCAACGTGTTTAGACCAGTTCTCACTAGATTTATTATTTGGCAACTCCTACAGAGTTTTTTTTCTATTTTTAATGTATCATCATGCTTGTTAATCAGTATGAAAATTCCTTGCCTTAAAATACAAAATAGGCCATTAATCAAAATAGGTAATTATCTTGTTTCTCCCCAGGAGCAAGGTCGTGAAATGAAGCGTACAGTACGCAGTAAGAAGAACGATTGAAGAAGGATTGAGTTCTTTGCCTACATGCGATCAATTCAATTTTAATTACTTTTTTACGCAGGTAATACTGAATTGTTGAGTAAGAAAATTTTCGATTGCCATATATTATGATATTCTCAAAAAAACCCAAATGCATACAAGTTTAATTAAATCTATGAGCTGCTTCAAGTACCAATTTTGGAATTTCCATAATGCGTTTATTGGTGACTAACTTAGAAAGTTGCGGATATTGAAATACACATAATTAAAATTCAACCATTAATTGTCCTTCAGAAGTTTAAAGAATATTTCTGAAAGCGTTTGAAGTGAACTATTCGTATCTAGTTCGTGATTTATTTCATCTTTTTTTAGCACTATAATTAACATCTCTTTAAGTATATGACTAAGTTCCCTGTTTTGTCAAATAAACTTAACGAGTTTTAATTTGCTGGATTTTGTACCTCCCAATGCGCTTTATCATTCGGTAGGTATACGGAAAAAAATAATTTTTAACACCATTGAATAAAAATCATTGTAGAAATGTTATGATAGCAGCTTTCACAAAAGCACAGGCTCTGGAAATGTAATGCAAACAATCATAAAAATCGAAACGTGTTTTCACACAAAAACCCGCTTCCAAGACCACAAGCGCTGTCTAAACTGTTTAAAAACAGCAAGCAATAGTTTCCAGATTTTCTGAAATCTAGCTAAAGTTGAATAATTGTCACACGTATTTTTTGTACTGACTCATGTTATTTGATCCTAATACATAAAGATATCTTTGCACATCGATTTTTAAATGAAACACGAAAGTCCTTGCAACCGAAGACAGACATGTTTGTAAACTGCTACATTCCCAGCAAGAGTTCTGTCAATTCAGGCGTTAAACCTATAAACCCAAAACAGAGAGAGGTACTCATTTGCCCAGTGTTTCTTCAAGTTAAAATAATATTATTCTTTCTTACTTTTCATAACTGCGTGTTATGTCTTTGACGTCAATCCATCGTTCGGGGGCAGTTGAAGTCTATTAGTAATAGGTCATGTTAATTTACGAATCTGGTTACCTAGCATCTACAAATACTAAATATTGCCGACAAACTTTGCATTTTTAGGAAAAATCGTCAGATACGGATAAACTACTTTGAAATCATCTCCAAATGTTCAAAGAAATTGGCGATTCAGATTTTGAATTTTTAAGGAGTGAGTGTGAGACTTACCTGGAAAGTTGAGATATCATAAAAATTTCAGCACAGAACTCATCTGCCTTTGAAAACTTTTCCTGAATTAATGATATAATACAAAGTTTAAAATATAACGAGAAACGTCCGTGATCGATGTAATGTTATAACCATAATTAATATCAGTTTCTGCAGTGTTTACATTATATTTCAGTTACAGTGTCAGATGTTTAATCTAAACCACTCAAATAGAAAATGTTCTGTATTTGACACCGATGAAACCGGTGATGTATTTAATTACATTTGTGTGCCCTTTTGATTATTTAAGAAAAAAACTTTTACCAAGGTCACACATTAGAACGAGTTGTACTGTACGCTAATGGAGTCAGTTTGGACAAAATATCTTTTTTTCATTGTCATTATTAAACATAAATATTTCGTAACCGAGAACTGAACATATAGTTATGTATCTGATGTCCATTCGATGCTTTCACTAAAAACAATATTTCTTTTATTTTATGCTTTACAGCTATTATTTACTAAAACAAAACAAAAAAACTGATGAAACCATTTTGCCCAATCCCCCACCCCACTCCCCATGGCCTTCTTAGCCCGATGTTATTACCAACTGAAAGACTGTGCACTGTGGTTGTGACAGGGTAAAAATAGTTCATTGAAATCAGTAAAGTATTATGATTTTTCTTAAAAGTAGACATGTAATCAATAAGGTTTTGTAGAAGTAATGATTAAACATATAGCTTTTAATATTTTCAATTGTGGGGTATTTTTTCCATGCGCAAAATGCAAATTTCAAGAATTATAAAGCTGGCCATTTCAGATATGTCTGTCTTGAGAAATTCGATTTTACCATGGAAAAAAAACTTTGTACTAACATTTTTTTTATACGTAAACGCCTCATTTGTTTCGAAATAAAAAACAAAAACAAACAAAACAATAACCTTGAAACGAGTGGATGACAAAGATAATGCGCTTATCTGGCTATTTAAGTTCACGGTAGACATAAGGTAGCAACGGAAGCGTTATAGGGCTTTGATTCTGTTACAAACAACGTACTGTTAAGCAACTTTTCAGCAATTATTGATGTTGACACTTCTGTAAGTTTTAGATACAGGCTTCACATGTTGTTATATGACCAACGACACGAGAAATAGGGCTCTCTGACATTTATTTTACTATTGAAATAAACTGAATTAAAAATCATAAAATAACAGCAAATTTTTCGTCCTTTTTAAAAACAAAGTTGAAGTAAAAAATGATAGCTCGAATATTGCCCTTCATAAAAATGCCTATTTTGTATCAAACTTCTTGATGACCATTACCATTGCAACAGTTTTTGGAGACAGTTCTTTCTTATGTAAAAATGAAGATACCAAAATAAATGGCAACTTTGAATGATGAAATTTATAGCTTTGTAAAAAGGTGGGATACATTGAAAACGTATGGAATTTTACAGTGAAATAGCTAAAATTAAAATATATAAAATGTACTATATTAATTTAATTTCAACCGGAATTTAGACAGAATCTGACGTCTAATTTGGGTAAGTGACTTTATTTTATGTTTTATGTTCCTCTTCAACATGATAGAATATATTATCTGTTCTTTGCATGAAGCTGACATTTTCAGACAATAATCATCGGATATCATTCGTTCAAATTAAGTGTAAAGGTCAATTTCCAAAAGTTATGTCCGAGTGCACTTTTTCTCGTGTCGTCGGTCATATCATTTGTTTATGCGGCTTTTATATATACAAAAAAGATGAGGAATAACTCATTGACATCATAATGACACGTAAATGTTAAATTTCATCACGTCTTTATTAATTTTAAAGTGTGCATATAATAAAGTAGAGTCGCCATATATAGTGGATTGTGTTGGTGTACTGGAACAGGATAAATGGGGGGGGGGGGGGAGTAAAAATATTTTGATAAACTTTCACTGTAAGTTTATTAAAACATAACCCACCATTTTGTATCAGTAATTCAATGAAAAGCATGAAAATCATTGAACGTTGTTTCCAGAAATACAAGGTATGTAATTTAAGTTAACCTAAGGTCGTACTTATGTACGTTATTACAGATAAGTTAACTACGTGATTAATGCTGTGACGAGATAAGCTATAGTTTACCCTTTATACATCTCATCGAATATTTGTAAAGAAAGAATCCTTAAATTCTGGATTAAGATAATGAAAATTCCAAGTTTACCTGATCACTGAACATTTCTAGAAATGAAACAAATGCTGGGCACTTCAGAAAAACGGACTTCTTTTATCCTTTACGTTTAAGTACTGCGTTTAATAAAGATATAAATCAACTTCCTTTGTTTAAACAAGGTTAAGAGACCAATGATTTCAGAAACGACATGCTAATAAAATAACATCCCCACAAACAAATTGAAGTATTATACGAAATATAAACAAAATTTCAAATACGAAAAACGCCTTGATATGATATTGAATAATGCAATAAGAAATTAACACGTTTTCGGCTATATTTTCGGGTAAATATTTTGGTATTGCTCGAGACAGACCTATTTGTAAATTTCGTCCATATAATTTAGTAGAATCAGAATATCACTTTTTATAATGTTGTCATAATTATTCACAGATAAGAACAAAATACTTTGAAAAAATATGTTTGCCTAACATACACAAGTTTGTTTCACTTTTGAGCTCTTCTGTGAAAAATATTATGATTGTAACAAAAAATATAGGCTGTTAACAAACGAAAAAAGAAAGTATAAATTTAAAGCTGTAAAGAAGAAATTAATGGATTTGATCAATAAAATAAAAATATTTGCCCAACAACCGTTTTGCAAGAGATCCGTCAAAATGAAACCTGTAATCCTAAATCTCTTTCAGAAGACCTTTGCAACTTGACAAAAACAATGCACCAGGAAAAAATCACATTGGCAAGTTGTTCCTGGTATTAGTAAAAATCTTCACAGTTGTGGCTGCAGATGGTGACCCTGACGTACCATCTAATATTGTTTCTGCTGGAAGCTTACCTTGTAATGTCATAACAGGAGATATTGATGAGTTCGATTATATATTCTTGAACTGGCCAAAACATGAATAAAAAGTACATTGGTCAAGTAAAAAGCCTTTTAGAAAATGTGAAGAATATGATCAGATAACTAAAACAAGAAATGATACGAGAACTGTTTTGCATGCATATTATGGTTGTCCTGTGGTTAATATAAAATAAACATGAGCATGTAATGAAGGGCATATGCATTATATAAGCCAAGTAAACACTTATATATCAATACAAATAAAACATTTCAGAACATAGCTCGTATCAAAACACTAAGACAACTTAGGTCATCGAGATACCATCACAACAACAACTTTTAGAACAAAGCTAGTATCAAAACACTTTGACAACTAAGGTCATCCAGAAACCATGACAACAACAACTTTCAGAACACAGCTAGTATCAAAACACTAAGATAACTAAGGTCATCCGGATACCATGACAACAACAACTTTAAGAACAAAGCTAGTATCAAGACACTCAGACAACTAAGGTCATCCAGATACCATTAAGGTAATTTAGTTAATCCAGATACCATGACAACAATAACTTTCAGAACACAGCTAGTATCGAAACATTTAGGCAACTAAGGTCACCCAGATACTATGACAACCACTTTCAAAACGCAGCTAGTATCAAAACAATAAGGCAACAAAGGTCATCCAGATACTATGACAAAAATGACTTTCAGAACACAGCTAGTATCAAAACAATAAGACAACTAAAGTCATCCAGATACCACGACACAGCTAGTATCAAGACACTAAGACAACTAAGGTCATCGAGATACCATGACAACAACAACTTTCAGAACACAGCTAGTATCAAGATACAAAGACAACTAAGGTCATCGAGATACCATGACAACAATTACTTTCAGAACACAGCTGGTATCAAAACACTAAGACAACTATGGTCATCCAGATACCATGACAACAACAACTTTCAGAACACAGCTGGTATCAACACACTAAGACAACTAAGGTCATCTAGATACTATGACAACAACAACTTTCAGACCACAGCTTGTATCAAAAGACTAAGACAACTCAGATACTATGACAACAACAACTTTCGTAACATAGCTAGTATCAAAACATTTGGGCAACTAAGGTCACTCAGGTACTATGACAACAACAACAGCAACTACAACATTCAAAACACTGCTTTATCAAAAATATAAAGACAACATAAGTCATCCAGAAACTGCCACAACAAAAATGTTCAGAACAAAGTTGGTATCAAAACATTAAGGCAATTTAGTTCATCCAGATACCATGACAACTATAACTTTCAGAACACAGCTAGTATCCAAACATTAAGGCAACTAAGGTCATCCAGATACTATGACAACAACTTTCAAAACGCAGCTAGTATCAAAACAATAAGGCAACAAACGTCGTCCAGATACCACGACACAGCTAGTATCAAGACACTAAGACAACTAAGGTCATCTCATCAAGATACCATGACAACAACAACTTTCAGAACATACCTTGTATCAAAAGACTAAGACAACTAAAGTCATCCAGATACCATGACAACAACAACTTTTAGAACAAAGCTAGTATCAAGACACTAAGACAACTAAGGTCATCGAGATACCATGACAACAACAACAACTTTCAAAAGGTAGCTAGTATCAAAACATTAAGGCAACAAAGGTCATCCAGATACTATGACAACAACGACAACTTTCAAAAGGCAGCGAGTAGCAAACATAAAGGTATCTTATGTCACCCAGATACTCTGATAACAACAACAACTTTCAAAACACAGCTAGTATCAAAACATTAAGGCAACTAAGGACATCCAAATCCTATCACAAAAACAACAACTTTCAGAAGGCAGCTAACATGAAAACATTGAGACAACTTAGGTCATTTAGATACTATGACAACAACAACAACTTTCAAAAGGTAGCTAGTATCAAAACATTAAGGCAACTAAGGTCATGCCGATACTACCAACAACAACAACTCTCAAAACACAGCTTGAATCAAAACATTAAAGCAACTAAGGTCATCAAGATACTATGACAACAACAACATCTTTCAAAAGGTAGCTAGTATCAAAACAATGAGGCAACTAAGGACATGCAGATACTATGACAACAACAACAACTTTCAAAACACAGCTTGAATCAAAACATTAAAGCAACTAAGGTCATCCAAATACTATGACAACAACAACAACTTTCAAAAAGCAGCTAGTATCAAAACATTAAAGCAACTAAGGTCATCCAGATACTATGACAACAACAACAACTTTCAAAACACACCTTGTATCAAAACATTAAGGCAACTAAGGTCATCCAGATACTATGACAACAACAACAACTTTCAAAAAGCAGCTAGTATCAAAATTTTCAGGCAACTAAGGTCATCCAAATACTTTGACAACAACAACAACTTTCAAACGGCAGCTAGTATCAAAACATTAAGGCAACTAAGGTCATCCAGATACTATGACAATAACAACATCTTTCAAAAGGCAGCTGGTATCAAAACATTGACGTAAATAATGTCATCCAGATACTATGAAAACAACAACAACTTTCAAAAGGCACCTAGTATCCAAACATTAATCAGCCAGATAAAATGACAAAAACAACCATCAGAACACAGCTTGAATCAAACCATTAAAGCAACTAAGGTAATCCAGATACTAAAACAACAACAACTTTCAAAACACAGCTAGTTTCAAAACAATATGAGAACTAAGGTCATCCAAATACTATGACAACAACAACAGCTTTCAAAAGGCAGCTACAATCAAATCACAAAGACAACTAACGTCATTCAAATACTATGACAACATCAACAACTTTCAAAAGGCAAGTAGAATCAAAACACTAAGAAAGCTAAGGTCATTTAGACACTATGACAACAAAAACAATAACTTTAAAAATGCAGCCAGTATCAAAACACTTAAAAATTAAGGTCATTTAGATACTATGACAACAACAACAATTTTCAAAAACAGTTTGTATCACAAAATTAAGGCAACTAAGGTCATCAAGATACTTTGACAACATCAAAACATTCAGATAGCTAAGGTCATCCAGATACTATGACAACCACAACAACCTTTAAAAGGCAGCTAGTATCAAAACAATAAAACAACTGAGATCATTTAGATACTATGTCAACAACAACAACTTTCAAAACACAACTTGTATCAAGACAATGAGGCAACTAAGGTCATCCAGATACTATGACAACAACAACAACTTTCAAAAGGCAGCTAGTATCAAATTATTCAGGCAACTAAGGTCATCCAAATACTATGACAACAACAACAACTTTCAAAAGGCAGTTAGTATCAAAACGTTAAGGCATCTAAGGTCATCCAGATACTATGACAATTACAACAACTTTTAAAAGGCAGCTAGTATCAAAACATTAAGGCAACTAAGGTCATCCAGATACTATGAAAATAACAACAATTTTCAAAAGGCAGCTTGTATCAAAACATTAAGACAGCTAAAGTCATTTTGATACTGTGACAACAGTAACAACTTTCAAAAGGCAGCTAGTACCAAAACATTGACGCAACTACTGTCATGTAGATACTATGACAACAACATTCAAAAGGCAGCTAGTATCAAAACATTAAGGGAACTCAGTTCAGCCAGATACTATGACAACAACAACATCTTTCAAAAGGCAGCTGGTATCAAAATTTTACGCCAACAAAGGTCATCCAGATACTATGATAACATCAACAACTTTAAAAACACAGTAAGTATCAAAATATTGAGGCAAGTAAGGTCATCCAAATACTATGACAACAACAACAACTTTTAAAACGCAGCTAGTATCAAAACATTAATCACCCAGATAAAACCATCAGAACACAGCAAGTATCAAAACGTTAAGGCAACTATGGTTATCTAGATACTATTACAACAACAACTTTCAAAACACGGCCTGTTTCAAAACAATATGACAACTAAGGTCATCCAAATACTATGACAACAACAACAACTTTGAAAAGGCACTGAGTATCAATACACTTAGACAACTAAAGCATCCCAATACTATGACAACAGCAATAACTTTCAAAAGGCAGCTAGTATCAAAACACTTAGAATACAAAGATCATTTAGATACTATGACAATAACAACATCAACTTAAGAAAGGCAGCTAGTATCAAAACACTAAGACAAATTAGGTCATTTAGATACTATGACAACAACAGCAACTTTCAAAACACAGCTTGTATCAAAACATTGTGGCAACTAAGGTCATCAAGATACTATGACAACAAGAAAAACTTTCAAAAGGAGCTAGTATAAAAACATTCGGGCAACTAAGGTCATCCAAATACTTTGACAACAACAACAACTTTCAAAACGCAGCTAGTATCAAAACATTGAGGCAACTAAGTTCATCCAGATACTATGGTAACAACAACAACGTTAAAAAGGCAGCTAGTATCAAAACATTAAGGCAACTAAGGTCATCCTGTCAAAAAAAGACACAATCTGATCCAAAGCCAACCCCAACTAAAAAAGAAACAACAGAGAATTCTACTGGTGCAACTTCAAACCACAATGAAGAAACAGAAAACGACTCTACACCATCAAGCGCACAATCCAATCATGAAAAAGCTTCTGAACAAGAGAAAAAAGTGTTTATATTTGGTGACTCTGTTGTAAAATGCTAAAATGAAACCAAAATGTCAAACTCAAAAACTACAGTAAAAATTGTACCTCAGTCTGGAGCTAAAGTAAAGGGAATTATGTCAGTGATTAAAAACCAAAGGGATGTAAAGGAAGCAGATTCGGTTGTACTACATCTAGGGATCACTAATATTTCCGAGGGAGAACAGCCAAGCAGCATTGCCGAAAGTTACAAGGAACTGAAAAATGGTGTAAAACAGGAGTGTCCTACAGTAAAAGTGATTATATCTTCTCTACTGCCAATGAAAACAATTAAAGCTATTAAACCTGTGATAAATAAATTCAATACTGCTCTCCACGATGTCTGCAATGATACAAAAGTCTTGTTTAAGGATTATACGGATGAGTTTGACACAGACAGAACCCTTTTCTATGATGAAGTACACCTGAACAATAAGGGAGGTGCAAAACTTTGAATGAGCTTGAAGTCATTTATTTCACAAGAACTTGATATTTTCAAAAGTCACAACCAGAATGCTAACAGTCAACCTAAACCCCATTTTCGTCGGGGCCATCCCAATCCCAGTATGACAAAACAGAGATATCCCAGCAGAAAGATCAAAGGTCCGCCACCTGTGATGATGATTCCTCCTTCAGGAATGTATCCGATACCACCGCCTCCGAGACATCCCAGATTGTGGTTAACAGTGAATCTCAAACAACAGAAACCATTAACTTTCACACTAAAAATGGTTTCAAAGTGTTACATCTAAACATATACTATTTATACCCAAAATTTCATGAAATTCAATTTTTGGCTACTGAACATAAAGATATTGATGTGTTTTGTTTTTTGTCAAACTTTCCTATATGAAATTTTTTTCAGAAAATGAACTCAATCTTAAAGGCTATTCTATGTTTTGCAAAGACAGACAGACAAATGGAGGTGGTGTGATAATGTATATAAAAGACACAATACACTGTGTACGTCGGGAAGACTTGGAATGTGATGATATAGAGTCTGTTAGGCTAGAAATTAAATGCAATAATCAGAAACCTTTCTTACTAGGATATTACTATAGACCACCATCCTCATCCGCGACATGGAACGAGGAAGTTGACAAAACTCTTGACTTTGTTTTCAGTGAGAATAAGGAAATCTTGTTGTTAGGAGACTTTAACTATAACTTTGTAAATGACAAATCTATTAATAATGCTTGGAATAACATCTTAAATTCGTAAAGTCTTCAACAACTTGTGGATAAACCCACCAGAGTAACTTCCAATTCTTCAACAATAATTGACCATCTCTATTCAAATATGTCATGTAATATCATTGAAGTCAACATCCCCGAACTGTCAATTAGTGATTACTACCCAGTATTCTTTACTCGTTAAATAAGGCATAATACACAAAATGGACCAATGCATATAGTTATAAAATACAGATCCATGAAAACATTTAATGAAAGCAGTGTTAGAAACAGTCTTGAAAATCAGCCTTGGTCTGTCTTGGAAGCATTTGATGATCCAGATGATGTTCTTGATTATTTCATACAATTTTTTCAGAGCGTTTTGAATGAACATGCCCCTGTAAAGGAAAAACATGTAAAACATCAAAATCAGCCAGATTGGTTTAACCTTGAGATATCTGAGGTAATAAAAGCTAGAAATAAAGCTAAGAGATCGGGCAATATGGAACTGTACAAAAATCATCGTAATAAAGTTTCAACTTTAATATTCCATGCAAAAAAGACTTTTTACTCAAATGTAATTAAAAAAATAAAAATAATCCTTAACTTTTGTGGAAAAATCTTAAAGATTTATCAGGAAAAAGTACAGCCCATCAGTCAAATATTATTCAAGATGAAAAAGGCACACCAATTATAGATTCTAAGGATGCAACAGAAGCATTTAACCATTATTTTTCAAATGTTTTTTAATCTACTCCATCCATAAATAACAAAATCAATTACCATGATTTTGAACCTATAAAAACCTATGTCAAAAATAATATGATTAATGAGGAAGAATTTGCAATACCTAAAATAACTTGGCAATTTATTGAAAAAGAATTAAAATCCCTAGATCCAAGTAAATCAACGGGTATTGATGGCTTAGGTCCAAGATTTATCAAACTAGGGGCAGATATAATAAGCAAACCACTAGAAAGTATTATAAACCTGAGTATTGATAATGGCTCATTTCCTAGCAATTTTAAAGTAGTTAAACTAACACCGTTATTTAAAAAAGGTGCAAAGTCAGACATAAATAATTACAGGCCCATATCAATTCTGTCAGTTCTTTCCAAAATCATTGAAAGACATGTCTCTACCCATCTTAAGTTATTTCTTGATAAGCATAATCTCTTAGGCAAACATCAGTCAGGTTTTCGAAAGTATCACTCTTGCGAAACAGCCTTAACCAATATAATTGATAACTGGATGGAAGCTATAAATGAAAATAAACTTGTTGGTACTATTTTCTTAGACTTGACTAAGGCATTTGATTTAAAAAATCACAAACTTCTCCTTGATTTAAAAAATCACAAACTTCTCCTTAAAAAGCTTGAACACTACAAGTTTTGTGCTAGTTCATTAAAATGGTTCTGTTCTTATTTAAGTGGTCGTCTAAAAAAGGTAAGTATTCCTGGCCAGTTATCAGAGGCTAAAGAAATATGTGCTGGGGTTTCTCAAGGGCCTGTGTTAGGGCCATTACTCTTCATAATGTATATGAATGACCTTCCTCTGTATGTAAATAACAGCACAAATATAGATATGTTTGCTGAAGACACAACCTTATCAGCATATGGAAAAATGTTCACTGAAGTAGAATGTTTACTGCAATCTCAATTACAAATTACTGAATCTTGGTGCTCAGATAATGCCATGGTCCCAAATTCTAATAAAACTAAAGTGTTGTTCATTACACCATCCCAAAGTAAACTTAAATCTGTTAAAACTGAGGAATGCAAACTTATTCTAAATGATCAAGTACTAGATCACTCTTCCAATGAAAGATTACTTGGTATCCAGGTGGATCAAAACTTAAACTGGAAACTACAAGTTGAACAAACTTTAAAGAAATGTAATTCTCTTTTATACTTACTGATGCGCATAAAAGACTGCCTTGATATTCATACAAGAAATCTTTTTTACAATGCATACATTTTGCCAAGGGTTGACTATTGTTGCACAATATGGGGATTATGCAGCACTGAACTTGAAAACAGAATGTTAAAATTTCAAAAAAGGGCTGCTCGTATCATTCTTGATGAACCTTATGATGCTCCATCACAAGAACATTTCACAAAATTAAATTGGATAACATTTGCTGACAAAGTAAGCTATAAGAAAGCTATACTAATGTGTAAATGTCTTAATAATGAAAGCCCCCCAGTACTTAGCCGATAAATTAAAAAGAAGTGAAAATACTGGCCAAAGGTCATCTACAAATCAACTACTCTGTTTACCAAAGCCCAAACATGAATTCTACAGAAAGTCCTTTTCATATGCAGGAACAAAGATATCGAATGAGATACCAGTAAGCATCAGACAGGCCGAAAACCTTTCTTCATTTAAAAAACACTTTTTAACCTGGAAGTTCTCTGGTGGGGCTAATTGAAATTTAGCTCAATAGATTGTGATAATATATATGTAAATACTTCAGTTGTTAATAAATGATGTTTATGTATATTTCTGTGGACCATATTGTAATTTGGTTTAACCAAATATGTCATCCACTGTAAATAAAGACGTTACTTACTTACTTACTTACTTACTTACTATCCAAATACTATGACAACAACAACAAATTTCAAAAGGAAGCTAATATCAAAACATTAAGGCAACTAAGGTCATCCAGATACAATGACAACAACAACAACTTTCAAAGAGCAGCTTCTATAAAAACATTGAGGCAACTAAGATCATTTAGATGCTATGACAACAACAACAACTTTCAAAAAGCAGCTAATATCAAAACATTCAGGCAACTAAAGTCATCCAGACACTATGACAACAACAACAACTTTCAAAAGGCAGCTACTATCAAAACATTCAGGCAACTAAAGTAATCCAGATACTATGACAAAAACAACAATTTTCAAAAGACAGTTTGTATCAAAACATTGAGGCAACTAAGGTCATCCAGATACTATGACAAAAAGAACAACTTTCAAAAGGCAGCTAGTATCAAAACATTAAGGAAATTGAGGTCACCAAGACACTATGACAACATCATCAAAGGCAGCTAGTATCAAAACACTAATACCACTAAAGTCATCCAAATACTATGACAACTACAACAACTTTCAAAAGGCAGTTTGTATCAAAACATTGAGGCAACCAAGGTCATCCAGACATTATGACAACAACAACAACTGTCAAAACGCAGCTAGTATCGAAACATTAAGGTAATTAAAGTCACACAGATACAATGAAAAAAAACAATTTTCAGAACACAGCAACTATCAAAAAATTAAGGCAACTTAGGTCATCTAGATACTGTGACAACAACAAAAACTTTCAGAAAACAGCAAGTATCAAAACATTAGGGCAACTTAGGTCATCTAGATACTATGACAACAACAATATTCAAAACACAGCTTGTATCAAAACAATTATACAACTAAGGCCATCCAAAGACTATGACAACAACAACACTTTTCAAAAGGCAGCTTTTATCAAAACATTGAGGCAACTAAGGTCATTTAGATAGTATGGAAACCAAAACAATTTTCAAAACGCAGCTAGTATCAAAACATGGTCGCAACTAAAGTCATCCAGATACTATGACAACAACAACTTTCAAAACACAGCTTGCAATAAAACATTAAGACAAGTAACGTCATCCGGATAATATGACATCAAAAACAACTTTCAAAAGGCAGCTAGTATCAAAACATTGTGATAACTAAGGTCATTTAGATAGTATGAAAACCAAAACAATTTTCAAAAGGCAGCTAGTATCAAAACACTAAGAAAACTAAGGTCATTTAGATACTATTTCAACAACAACAACAACTTTCAGAAAACAGCTTGAGACAAACCATTAAGGCAACTAAGGTCGTTCAGATACTATGACAAAAACATCAAGTTTCAAAACACAGCCAGTATCAAAACATTCAGGCAACTCTGGTCATCCAGTTACTATGACAAAAACTACAACTTTTTAAACGCAGCTAGTATCAAAACACTGTGGCAACTAAGATCATTTGAATAATATGACAACAACAACAACTTTCAAAAGGCAGCTTGTATCAAACCATTAAGGCAACTCAGGTCATCCAGATACTATGACAAAAACAACAACTTTAAAAACGCAGCTAGTATCAAAACATTAAGGCAACTAAGTTTATCCAGATACTATGACAACAACAACAACTTTTAAAAGGCAGCTAGTATCAAAATATTAGGGCAACTAAGGTCTTTCAAATACTATGACAACAACAACAACTTTCAAAATACGGCTAATACCAAAACATTAAGGCAACTAAGGTCATCCAGATACCATGACAACAACAACAACTTTCAAAAGGCAGCTTGTATAAAAACATTGAGGCAGATAAGGTAATCCATATTTTATGACAACATCAACAACTTTCAAAACGCATATTGTATCAAAACATTAAGGCAACTTAGGTCATCGAGATACTATGACAAGAACAACAACTTTCAAAACACAGATAGTATCAAAACAGTAACAGAACTAAGGTCATCCAAATACTATGACAACAACAATTACTTTCAAAACACAGCTTATATCAAAACATTAAGGCAACTATGATGATTTATATACTATGACAACAACAACAACTTTTAGAACGCAGCTAGTATCAAAACATAAAGGCAACTTAACTCGTCCAGATACAATAACAAAAACAACTTTAAAAACACAGCAAGTATCAAAACATTAGGGGCAACTAAGGTCGTCCATATACTATCACAACAACAACAAATTTCAAAAGGCAGCTGGTATAAAACATTTGAGGTAACTAAGGTCATCTAAATACTATGACAACAACAACAACTTTCAAAACACAGCTTGTATAAAAACATTGAGGAAACTAAGGTCATCTAAATACTATGACAACAACAACAACTTTTAAAAGGCAGCTAGTATCAGAACATTAAGACAATTAAGGTCATCAAAATTCTATGACGACAACGTCAAAATGCAGCTAGTATCAAAACATTATGGTAACTTAAGTCACCTAGATACAATGAAAAAAAGAACTTTCAGAATACAGCAAGTATCAAAACATTAGGATACTATAAAAACAACAACATTTTTCAAAAGGCAGCTAGTATCAAAACACTAAGAAAACTGGTGTCATTAAGAAAATATTGCAACAACAACAACTTTCAAAGCACAGCTTTTTTCAAATTATTGAGGCAACTGAGGCCATCCAGATACAATGACAACAACAACAACTTTCAAAAGGCAGGTAATATTAAAACTTTAAGGTTACTTAGGTCATACAAATACTATGACAACAGCAACAACTTTCAAAAGGCAGCTTCTATCAAAACACTCAGAAAACTAAGACCATTTAGATACTATGAAAACAACGACAACTTTCAAAAGGCAGCTACTATTAAAACACTCAGAAATCTAAGACCATTTAGATACTATGACAACAACAACAGCTTTCAAAAACAGCTTGTTTAAAAAAATTACGGCAATTCAGGTCATCAAGATACTATGACAACAACAACAAATATCAAAACGCAGCCAATATCAAAACTTTGAGGCAAATTAGTTAATCCAGATACATTGACAACAACAATTATGATTAAAAGGCAGATAGTATCAAAACATTCAGGCAACTAAGGTCATCCAGATGCTATGACAACAACAACAACATTCAAAAGGCAGCTTTTATGAAAAGATTGTGGCAACTAAGATCATGTAAATACTATGACAACAGCAACAATGTTTAAAATGCAGCTAGTATCAAAATATTCAGGCAACAAAGGTAATCTAAATACTATGACAACACGACAACTTCCAAAAGGCAGCTTGTTTCAAATCATTGAGGCAACTTATGTCATCAAGGTACTATGAGAACAACAACAACTTTCAAAACGCATCTAGTATCAAATCATTAAGGCAAATAAAGACACCCAGATACAATAACAAAAAAAACTTTCAGACCACAGCAAGCATCAAAACATTAAGGCAAATAAGGTCATCGAAATACTATGACAACAACAACAACTTTCAAAAAGCACCCAATTTGAAAACATTAAGACAACTAAGGTCATCTACATTCTATGACAACAACAAAAACTTTCAAAAGGCCGCAAGTATCAAAACATTAAGACAACTAAGGTCATTCTGATACTATGACAACAACAACAGTTATCAAAACGCAGCTTGTATCAAAACATTTAAGCAACTAAGGTTATCCAGGTACTATGCCAACAACAACAGCTTTCAAAAAGCAGCTAGTATCAAAACATTGAGGCAAAGGTCATCCAGATATTATGACAACAACAATAAATTTCAAAATATAGCTCGTATCAAAACATTGAGGAAACTAAGGTCATCCTGGTACTATGACAACAACAGCAACAACAACTTTCAAAAGGCAGCTTGTGTAAAAACAATAAGGCAACTAGGATCATTTAGATACTATGACAGCAACAATAATTTTCAAAATGCAGCAAGTATCAAAACACATAGACAAATAAGGTCATCCAGATACTATGACAACAACAAAATTCAAAACACAGCTTGTATCAAAACATTAAGACAACTAAGGTCATACAGATACTATGACATCAACAGCACCTTTCAAATGGCAGCTTATATCAAGACACTAAGAAAACTAAGATCATTAAGACACTTTTACAACAACAACAACAACTTTCAAAACAAAGCTGTTATCAAAACATTATGGCAACTGAGGTCATCCAGATACTACGACAACAAAAGCAACTTCCAAAACATAGCTAGAATCAAAACATTGAGGGAACTAAGTTCATCCAGATACTATGACAACAACAACAACTTTTGAAAGGCAGCTTATATCAAAACATTAAAGCAACTAATGTCATCAAGATACTATGATAACAGCAACAACTTTCAAAAGGCAGCTAGTATCAAAACATTAAGGCAACTAAGGTCATCCAGGTACGATGATAACAACAACAACTTTCAAAAAGCAGCTAGTATCAAAACGTTAAAGCAACTAATGTCATCAAGATACTATGATAACAGCAACAACTTTCTAAACACAGCTAGTATCAAAACATTGAGGCAACTAACGTCATTTAAATTCTATGACAACAACAACAACTTCCAAAGGGCAGCTAGTATCAAAACACTTAGCACAACAAAAGTCATCAAAATACTATGACAACAACAACAACTTTCGAAAGGCAGCTTCTATAAAAACATTGAGCAACTAAGATCATTTAGATACTATAACAGCAACAGCAAATTTCCAAAATGGGGCTAGTATAAAAACACTAACACAAATAAGGTTATTTAGATACTATGACAACAACAACAACTTTCAACAGGCAGCTAGTATCAAAACACTTAAAAAACTAAGGTCTTCAAAATACTATGACAACAACAACTACTTTGAAAAAGCAGTTTGTATCAAAACATTAAGGCAACTATGGTCATCCAAATACTATGACAACAACAACTTTCAAAAAGCAGCTAGTATCAAAACACTTAGCACAACAAAAGTCATCGAAATACTGTGACAACAACAACAACTTTCAAAAGACAGCTAGTATCAAAGCATTAAGGTAACTAAAGTCATCCAAATACTATGACAACAACAACAACTTTCAAAAGGCAGCTAGTATCAAAACATATAGGCAACTAAGGTCATCCGGGTACGATGATAACAACAACTTTCAAAAAGCAGATAGTATTAAAACATTAAGGCAACTCAGGTCATCAAAATACTATGACAACAGAAAGAACTTTCTAAACACAGCAAGTATCAAAACACTGAGGCAACTAACGTCATCCAAATACTATGACAACAACAACAACTTTCAAAAAGCAGCTAGTATCAAAATATTAAGGCAACTAAGGTCATCCAGGTACGATGATAACAACAACAACTTTCAAAAAGCAGCTAGTATCAAAACATTAAGGCAACTAAGGTCATCAAGATACTATGATAACAGCAACAACATTCTAAACACAGCTTGTATCAAAACATTGAGGCAACTAACGTCATTTAGATACTATGACAACAACAACAACTTCCAAAGGGCAGCTATTATCAAAACATTAAGTAAACTAAAGTCATCCAAATTCTATGACAACAATGAAAAAATTAAAAAGGCAGCTAGAATCAAAACAATAATACAATTCCGGTCATCAAAATACTATGACAAAAACAACAACGTTCAAAAGGCAGCTAGTATCAAAACATTAAGACAACTAAAGTCATCCAAATTCTATGACAACAATGAAAACTTTAAAAAGGCAGCTAGTATTAAAACACTAAGACAAATAAGGTCACTTAGAAAGTATGACAACAACAACAACTTTCAAAAGGCAGCTAGTATCAAAACATTGAGGTAACTAAGGTCATCCAAATACTATGACAACAAAAACAACTTTAAAATAACAGCTAGTATCAAAACACTGAGGCAATTTAAGGTCATCCACAAATTATGACAACAACAACAACTTTCAAAAGGCCCTAGTATCAAAACATTAAGGCAACTAAGGTTTTCCAAATACTATGGCAACAACAACAATTTTCAAAAGGCAGATAGTATCAAAACATTAAGGCAACTAAGGTAATCCAGATACTATAACAACAACAACTTTCAAAACAAAGCTAGTATCAAAACATTGTGACAACTAAGGTCATTAAGATATTATGAAAACAACAACAACTTTCAAAAGTGAGCTGGTATCAAAACACAAAGATAACTAAGGTCATTTAAATCCTATGACAACAACAACAGATTTCAAAAACAGTTTGTATCAAAAAATTAAGGCAACTAAGGTCACCAAGATAAAATGACAACAACAGCAACTTTCATAAGGAGCTACTATCTAAACATTGTGACAACTAAGGTCATTTAGATACTATAAAAAAAAACAACTTTCAAATGGCAGCAAGTATCCAAACACAAAGAAAACTTAGGTCATTTAAATACTATGACAACAACAACAGCTTTCAAAAACAGCTTGTATCAAAAAATTAAGCAACAAAAGTCAATGACTAAAACAACATTCAGAACACAACAAGTATCAAAACATTAAGGCAACTTGGGTCATCCAAATACTATGACAACAACAACTTTATAAAAACAGCTAGTATCAAAATATTAAGGCAACTAAGGTCATCCAAATACTTTGACAACAACAACAATTTTTAAAAGGCAGCTAGTATGAAATCATTAATGCAACTGAGGTCATCTAAATATTATGACAACAACAACAACTTTCCAAAGGCAGCAAGTATCTAAACATTAAGGCAACTAATGTCACTCAGAAACTATGATAACAACAACAACTTTCAAACCACAGCTAGTATCAAAACATTGAGGCAACTTAGGTCATTTAAATACTACGACAACAACAACAACTTTCAAAAGGCAGCTAATATCAAAATATTTAGGCAACTCAATTCACCCAGATACAATCACAAAAACAACATTCAGAACACGTCTGGTATCGAAACATTCAGCGAACTAAGGTCATCCAAATACTATGCCAACAACAACAACTTTCAAAAAGCAGCTAGTAACAAAACATTAAGGCAACTAAGGTCATCCAGGTACGATGATAACAACAACAACTTTTAAAAGGTAGCTACTATCAAAACATTAAGGCATCTAAGGTCATCAAGATAAAATGATAACAGCAACAACTTTCAAAACACAGCTAGTATCAAAACATTGAGGCAACTAACGTCATTTAAATACTATGACAACAACAACAACTTCCAAAGGGCAGCAAGTATCAAAACACTTACGGCAACTAATGTCATACAAATACTGTGACAACAACAACAACTTTCAAAAGACAGCTAGTATCAAAGCATTAAGGTAACTAAAGTAATCCAAATACTATGACAACAACAACAACTTTCAAAAGGCAGCTAGTATCAAAACATTAAGGCAACTAAGGTCATCCAGGTACGATGATAACAACAACAACTTTCAAAAAGCAGCTAGTATCAAAACGTTAAAGCAACTAAGGTCATCAAGATACTATGACAACAGCAAGAACTTTCTAAACACAGCTAGTATCAAAACATTGAGGCAACTAACGTCATTTAAATTCTATGACAACAACAACAACTTTCAAAAGGCAGCTAGTATGAAATCATTAACGCAACTATGGTCATCTAAATATTATGACAACAACAACAACTTTCCAAAGGCAGCTAATATCAAAATATTTAGGCAACTCAAGTCACCCAGATACAATCACAAAAAAAACATTCAGAACACGGCTGGTATCGAAACATTCAGGGAACTAAGGTCATCCAAATACTATGACAACAACAACAACTTTCAAAAGGCAGCTAGTATCAAAACATTAAGGCAACTACGGTCATCCAGACACTATGATAATAACAACAACTTTAGAAAAAGGCAGCTAGTATCAAAATATTGTGACAACTAACGTCATTTAGATACTAATGCAACAACAACATTTCTTAAAGCAAAGCTTTTATCAAAACACTGAGGCAACTAATGTCATCCAGCCACTATGACAACAACAACAACTTGCAAAATGCAGCTAGTATCAAAACACTAGGAAAAGTAAGGTGATTCAGATATTATGATGACAACAACTTTCAAAAACAGCTTGTATCAAAACAATAAGGCATCTAAGGCCATCCAGATACTAAGACAACAACAAAAACTTTGAAAAGGCAGCTAGTATCAAAACATTCTGACAACTAAGGTCACTGAGATACTAATGCAAAAACAACAACTTTCAAAGCACAGCTTTTATCAAAACGTTGATGCAACTAAGGTCATCCAGATACTACGACAACAACAACAACTTTCAAAAGGCAGCTAGTATCAAAACATTCAGGCATCAAAGGTCATCCAAATACTATGACAACAACAACAACCTTCATAAGACAGCTAGTATCAAAACATTAAGGTAACTAAAGTCACCCAGATACAATGTCAAAAACAACCATCAGAACACACCTAGCATCAAAACATTAAGGCAACTAAGGTCATCCAGATACTATGACAACAACAGCAGCTTTCTATACACAGCTAGTATCAAAACAATATGACAACAAAGGTCATCCAAATACTATGACAACAACAACAACTTTCAAAAGGCAGCTAGTATTTAAACACTAAGACAACTAAGGTTATTTAGATACTATGACAACAACAACGACTTTCAAAAGGCAGCTAGTATCAAAACACTAAGAAAACTTAGGTTATTTAGATTCTATGACAACAACAACAGTTTTCAAAAACAGCTTGTACCAAAAAATTAAGGCAACTAAGGTCATTAAGATACATTGAAAACAACAACAACTTTCAAAAGGCAGCAAGTATCAAAACACAAAGAAAACTAAGGTCATTTTAATACTATGACAACAACAACAACAACTTTCAAAACACAGCTAGTATCAAAACATTCAGGCAATTAAAGTCATCCAGATACTATGACAACAACAACAACTTTCAAAAGGCAGCTAGTATCAAAACACTAAGAAAACTAAGGTCATTTAGATATTATGACGAGATCAACTTTCAAAAACAGCCTGTATCAAAACAAAAACGCAGCTAAGGTAATAAAGATACTTTGACAACAACAACAACTTTTAAAAGGCAGCTAGTATCAAAACATTGTGACAACTAAGATCATTAAGATACTTATGCAACAACAACAACTTTCAAAGAATACAGCTTTTATCAAATCATTGAGGCAACTAAGATGATACAAATACTACGACAACAACAATAATTTTAAAAAGGCTGCTAGTATCAAAACATTAGGGCAACTAAAGTTATCCAGATACTATGACAAAAACCATTTTTAGAACAAAGCCAGTATTAAAATTTTGTGAAAACTAAGGTCATTTAGATATTATTGCAACAACAACAACTTTCAAAAGGCAGCTAGTATCAAAATATTGAGGCAACTAAGGTCATCCGGGTACGATGATAACAACAACTTTCAAAAAGCAGCTAGTATTAAAACATTAAGGCAACTAAGGTCATCAAAATACTATGACAACAGAAACAACTTTCTAAACACAGCTAGTATCAAAACATTGAGGCAACTAAAGTCATCCAAATACTATGACAACAACAACAACTTTCAAAAGGCAGCTAGTATCAAAACATTAAGGCAACTAAGGTCATCAGGGTACGATGATAACAACAACTTTCAAAAAGCAGCTAGTATTAAAACATTAAGGCAACTAAGGTCATCAAAATACTATGACAACAGAAACAACTTTCTAAACACAGCTAGTATCAAAACATTGAGGCCACTAACGTCATCCAAATACTATGACAACAACAACAACTTTCAAAAGGCAGCTAGTATCAAAATATTAAGGCAAATATGGCCATCCAAATATTTTTACAAAAGCAACAACTTTCAAAAGGCAGCTAGTATCGAAACATTAAAGCAACTAAAGTCATCCAGGTACTATGACAACAACAACAACTTTTAAAAGGCAGCTTGTAATAAACCTTTAGGCAACTAAGGTCACCCAGATACTATGATAACAACAACAACTTTCAAAACACGGCTAGTATCAAATCATTCAGGCAACTTAAGTCACCCAAATACTATGACAATAACAACAAATTTCACAAGGCAGCTAGTATCAAAACATTAAGGCAACTAAAGTCATCCAAATACTATAACAACAACAACTTTCAAAAGGCAGCTAGTATCAAAACATTCAGGCAACTGAGGTCATCCAGCCACTATGACAACAACAACAACTTTCAAAAGGCAGCTAGTATCAAAACATTAAGGTAAATATGGCCATCCAAATATTATGACAACAGCAACAACTTTCAAAAGGCAGCTAGTATCAAAACATTAAGGCAACTAAAGTCATCCAGGTACTATGACAACAACAACAACTTTTAAAAGGCAGCTTGTAATAAACCTTTAGGCAACTAAGGTCACCCAGATACTATGATAACAACAACAACTTTCAAAACACGGCTAGTATCAAATCATTCATGCAACTTAAGTCACCCAAATACTATGACAATAACAACAACTTTCAAAAGGCAGCTAGTATCAAAATATTAAGGCAACTAAGGTCATAAAGAAACTATGACAACAACAACAACTTTTTAAAGACAGCTAGTATCAAAACAATAACCACAACTAAGGTCATCCAAATACTACTATAACAACAACAACTTTCAAAAGGGAGCTTGTATAAAAATATTGACGCAACTAAGAACAATTAAATACTATTTCAGCAACAACAACTTTCAAGGGCCTGCTATTATCAAAACACTAAGACTACTAAGGTTATTTAGATACTATGACAACAAAAACAACTTTCAAAAAGCAGCTAGTATCAAAACACTAAGACAACTAAGATCATCCAAATACTATGACAACAACAACAACTTTCGAAAGGTAGCTAGTATCAAAACATTAAGGCAACTAAGTTCATAAAGATACCATGAATACAACAACTTTCAAAAGACAAATTGTATCAAAACATTAAGGCACCTATGGTCATCCAAATTTTATGACAACAACAACAACTTTCAAAAAGCAGCTAGTATCAAAACATTAAGGCACTATGCTCATCCAAATACTATGACAACAACAACAACTTTCAAAACGCAGCTAGTATCAAATTATTAAAGCAAATAAAGTCACCCAGATACAATCACAAAAAAAACTTTCAAAACACAGCAAGCATCAAAACATTTAGGCAACTTAGGTCATTCAAATGCTTTGACAACAACAACAACTTTCAAAAGGCTGCTAGTATCAAAACATTAAGGCAACTTATGTCATCCAGGTACTATGACAACAACAACAACTTTCAAAAGGCTGCTAGTATCAAAACATTAAGGCAACTACAGTCATCGAGGTACTATGACAACAACAACAACTTTCAAAAGTCAGCTAGTATCAAAACATTGAGGCAACTAAGGTCATCCAGATACTATGACAAAAACAATTTTCAGAACACAGCTAGTATCAAATCATTGTAAAAACTAAGGTCATTTAGATACTAATGCAACAACAACAAATTTCAAAAGGCAGCTAGTATAAAAACATTAAGGCAACTGAGGTCATCCAGATACTATGACAACAACAACTTTCAAAAGGCAGCTAGTATCAAAACATTAAGGCAACTAAAGTCATCCGAATACTACGACAACAACAACAACTTTCAAAAGGCAGCTTGTATCAAAACATTAAGGCAACAAAAGTCATCCAGGTACTATGACAACAACAACAACTTTCAAAAGGCAGCAAGCATCAAAACATTTAGGCAACTATGGTCGTCCAAATACTATAACAACAACAACAACTTTCAAAAGGCAGCTAGTAATAAACCTTGAGGCGACTAAGGTCACCCAGATACTATGATAACAACAACAACTTTCAAAACACGGCTAGTATCAAATCATTCAGGCAACTTAAGTCATCCAAATACTATGACAATAAAAACAACTTTAGAAAGGCAGCTAGTATCAAAATATTAAGGCAACTAAGGTCATAAAGAAACTTTGACAACAACAACAAGTTTCAAAAGACAGCTAGTATCAAAACAATAACCACAACTAAGGTCATCCAAATACTACTATAACAACAACAACTTTCAAAAGGGAGCTTGTATAAAAATATTGACGCAACTAAGAACAATTAAATACTATGACAGCAACAACAACTTTCAAGGGGCTGCTATTATCATTTAGATACTATGACAACAAAAACAACTTTCAAAAAGCAGCTAGTATCAAAACACTAAGACAACTAAGATCATCCAAATACTATGACAACAACAACAACAACTTTCGAAAGGTAGCTAGTATCAAAACATTAAGGCAACTAATTTCATAAAGATACCATGAATACAACGACTTTCAAAAGACAGCTTGTATCAAAATATTAAGGCACGTATGATCATCCAAATTTTATGACAACAACAACAACTTTCAAAAACCAGCTAGTATCAAAACATTAAGGCACTATGCTCATCCAAATACTATGACAACAACAACAACTTTCCAAAGGCAGCTAATATCTAAACATTCAGGCAACTAATGTCATTCGAAAACTATGATAACAACAACAACTTTCAAACCACAGCTAGTATCAAAACATTAAGGCAACTATGGTCATCCAAATACTATAACAACAACAACAACTTTCAAAACACAGCTAGTATTAAAACATTGAGGCAACTAATTTCATCAAGATACTATGACAACAACAACAAATTGTAAAAGGCAGATAATATCAAAACATTTAGGCAATTAAGGTCATCCAGATACTATGACAACAACAACAACTTTCAAAAGGCAGCTAGTATAATAATATTTGTTGCAACTAAGATCATTTAGATAATATGTCAGCAACAACAACTTTTACAAGGCAGCTTGTATTAAAACATTGTGGCAACTTAGGTCATCCAGATACTAAAACAACAAAAACAACATTCAAAACGCAGCTTCTGTCAAAACATTGAGGCAAATATAGTCATCCAGATAATATGACAACAACAACTTTCCAAACACAGCTTCTATCAAAACATTAGGACAACTAAGATCATCCAGATACTAAGACAACAACAACAACTTTCAAAATGCAGCTAGTATCAAAACACTAAGAAAACTAAGGTCATTTAGATTCTATGACAACAACAACAGTTTTCAAAAACAGCTTGTATCAAAAAATTAAGGCACTAAGATCATCAAGATACTATGACAACAACAACAAATTTCAAAAGGTAGCTACTATCAAAACACTAAGAAAACTAATGTCATCAAAATACTATGACAACAACATCAAATTTAAAATGGCAGCTAATATCAAAAAATTAAGGCAACAAACTTCATTCAGATACTATAACAACAACAACAGCTTTCAAAACACAGCAAGTATCAAAACATTCAGGCAACTAAGGTCATCCAAATACTATGAAAACAACAATAACTTTCATAAAGCAGCTTGTATCAAAACACTTGGAAAACTAAGGTCATTTCGATATTTTGAGGACAACAACTTTCAAAAACAACTTGTATCAAAACTATAAGGCAAATAAGGTCATCCAGACACCATGACAACAACAATAACTTTCAAAAGGCAGCTTTTATCAAAACATTGTGGCAAATAAGATAATTCTGATACCATGAAAACAACAACAACTTTAAAAAGGCAGCTTGTATCAAAACATTATGGCAACTAATGTCATCAAGGTACTATGACAATAACAACAACTTTCAAAACGCAGCTAGTATCAAATTATTAAGGCAAATAAAGTCACCCAGATACAATCACAAAAAAAAACTTTCAAAACACAGCAAGCATCAAAACATTTAGGCAACTTAGGTCATTCAAATGCTTTGACAACAACAACAACTTTCAAAAGGCTGCTAGTATCAAAACATTAAGGCAACTACAGTCATCGAGGTACTATGACAACAACAACAACTTTCAAAAGGCAGCTAGTATCAAAACATTGAGGCAACTAAGGTCATCCAGATACTATGACAAAAACAATTTTCAGAACACAGCTAGTATCAAATCATTGTAAAAACTAAGGTCATTTAGATTCTAATGCAACAACAACAACTTTCAAAAGGCAGCTAGTATAAAAACATTGAGGCAACTGAGGTCATCCAGATACTATGACAACAACAACAACTTTCAAAAGGCAGCTAGTATCAAAACATTAAGGCAACTAAAGTCATCCGAATACTATGACAACAACAACAACTTTCAAAAGGCAGCTTGTATCAAAACATTAAGGCAACAAAGGTCATCCAGGTACTATGACAACAACAACAACTTTCAAAAGGCAGCAAGCATCAAAACATTTAGGCAACTATGGTCGTCCAAATACTATGACAACAACAACAACTTTCAAAAGGCAGCTAGTATCAAAACATTTAGGCAACTAAAGTCATCCAGGTACTATGACAACAACAACAACTTTCAAAAGGCAACCAGTATCAACACATTAAGGCAATTGAGGTCATCCAGATACTATGATAACAACAACAACTTTCAAAACACGGCTACTATCAAAACATTCAGGCAACTAAGGTCATCCAGATACTAAGACAACAACAACAACTTTCAAAAGGCAGCTAGTATCAGAACATTAAGGCAACTAAAGTCAGAAAGATACTATGACAACAAAAACTTTCAAAAGACAGCTTTTATCAAAACAATAAGCACAACTAAGGTCATCCAAATACTACGATAACAACACAACTTTCAAAAGGCAGCTATAATCAAAACACTGAGACAACTAAGATCATTAAGATACTATGACAACAACACCAACTTTCAAAAGGCAGCTATTATCAAAACTATAATGCAACTAAGGTCATCAAAATACTATGACAACAACAACAACTTTCAAAAGGCAGCTAGTATCAAAACACTAAGAAAATTAAGATCATTTAGATACTATGACAACATAAACAACTTTCAAAAGGCAGCTAGTATCAAAACTATAATACAACTCAGGTAATTAAAATACTATGACAACCACAACAACTTTCAAAAGGCAGCTAGTATCAAAACATAAAGGCAACTAAGGTCATCCAAATACTATGACAACCACAACAACTTTCAAAAGGCAGCTAGTATCAAAACATAAAGGCAACTAAGGTCATCCAAATACTATGACAACCACAACAACTTTCAAAAGGCAGCTAGTATCAAAACATAAAGGCAACTAAGGTCATCCAAATACTATGATAAGAACAACAACAATCAAAACAAAGCTAGTATCAAAACATTAAGGAAAATAAAGTCACCCAGATACAATCACAAAAAAAAATTTCAGAACACAGCAAGCATCAAAACATTAAGGCACCTTAGGTCATCCAGATGCTATGACAACAACAACAACTTTCAAATGGTAGCTAGTATCAAAATATTAAGACAACTAAGGTCATTTAAATACTATGACAACAAAAACAACTTTCAAAAGGCAGCTCATATCAAAACATAAAGGCAACTCAACTAACTCAGATACAATGACAAAAACAACTTTCAGAACACAGCTGGTATGGAAATATTGAGGCAACTAAGATGATCCAAATAGTATGACAACAACAGCAATTTTAAAAAGGCTGCTACTATCAAAACATTAAGGACACTAAAGTTATCCAGGTGCTATGACAACAACAACTTTCAAAAGGCAGCTAGTATCAAAACATTACGGCAACTAAGGTCATCCAGATACTATGACAAAAACAATTTTCAGAACACAGCTAGTATCAAATCATTGTGAAAACTAAGGTCATTTAGATACAAATGCAGCAACAACAACTTTCAAAAGGCAGCTAGTATCAAAACATTGAGGCGACTAAAGTCATCCAGATACTATGACAACAACAACAACTTTTAAAAGGCAGCTAGTATCAAAACATTAAGACAACTAAAGTCATCCAAATACTATGACAACAACAACAACTTTCAAAAGGCAGCTTGTATCAAAACATTAAGGCAATTAAGGTCATCCAGGTACTATGACAACAACAACAACTTTCAAAAGGCAGCTAATATCAAATCATTAAGACAACTATGGTCATCCAAATATTATGACAACAACAACAACTTTCAAAAGGCATCTAATATCAAAACATTTAGGCAACTAAAGTCTTCCAGGTACTGTGACAACAACAACAACTTTAAAAAGGCAGAAAGTATCAACATTCAGGCAACTAAGGTCATCCAGGTACTATGATAACAACAACAACTTTAAAAACACGGCTAGTATAAAAACATTCAAGCAACTAAAGTCATCCAGATACTATGACAACAACAACAACTTTCAAAAGACAGCCAGTATGAAAACAATAAGCACAACTAAGGTCATCCAAACACTATGATAACAATAACAACTTTCAAAAGGGAGCTTGTATAAAAACATTGACGCAACTAAGATCATTTAAATACTATGATAGCAACAACAACTTTCAAAAGGCAGCTATTATCAAAACAAAAAGACTAATACGGTCATTTAGATACTATGACAACAAAAGCACTTTCAAAAGGCAGCTATAATCAAAACACTGAGACAACTAAGATCATTTAGGTGCTATGACAACATAAACAACTTTCAAAAGGCAGCTAGTATCAAAACTATAATACAACTCAGGTCATAAAAATACTATGACAACAACAACAACTTTCAAAAGGCAGCTGGTATCAAAACATTAAAGCAAAAAAAGTCATCCAAATACTATGACAACAACAACAAATTTCAAAAGGCAGCTAGTATCAAAAAATTCAGCCAACTAAGGTCATCCAGATACTATGACAACAACAACAACTTTCAAAGGGCAGCAAGTATCAAAACATTAAGGCAACTAAGGCCATAAAGATACTATGACAACAACAACAACTTTCAAAAGACAGCTAGTATTAAAAAATATTAGCACAATTAAGGTCAATCAAATACTATGATAACAACAACAACTTTCAAAAGGGACCTTGTATAAAAAAAATTGACGCAACTAAGATCATTTAAATACGATGACATCAAAAACAACTTTCAAAAGGCAGCTAGTATCAAAACATTAAGACAACTAACATCATTTAGATACTATGACAACAAAAACTTTCAAAAGGCAGCTAGTATCAAAACATTTATACATTTCAGGTCATCAAAATACTATGACAACAACAAGAACTTTCAAAAGGCAGCAAGTATCAAAACACTCAGGCAAATAAGGTCATTCGGGTACTTTGAGAACAACAACAACACTCAAAAGGCCGCTAGAATCAAAACACTAGGACAACTAAGGTCACTTAGATAGTATGACAACAACAACAACTTTCAAAAGGCAGCTAGTTTTAAAACATTAAGGCAACTAAGCTCATCCAGATACTATGACAACAACAACAACTTTCAAAACAAAGCTTGTATCAAAACACTGAGGCAACTAATGTCATCCAAATCATATGACAACAACAACAACTTCAAAAAGGCAGCTAGTATCAAAACATTAAGGCAACTAAGGTCATCAATATACTATGACAACAACAACAACTTTCAAAAAACAGCTAGTATCAAACCATTGAGGCAACTAAAGTCATCCAAATACTATGACAACAACAACAACTTTCAAAAGGCAGCTAGTATCAAAACATTAAGGCAACTAATGTTTTCCAAATACTGTAACAACAACAACAACTTCAAAAGGCAGCTTGTATCAAAACATTAAGGCGACTATTTTCATCCAAATACTATCACCGTAAAAACAACTTTCAAAAACCTGATAGTATCAAAACATTGAGGCAACTTAAGTCATCCAAACACTATGACAACAACAACAATTTTCAAAAGGCAGCTAGTATCAAAACACTAAGAAATCAAAGCTCATCCAAACACAATGACAACAACAGGAATTTTTAAAAGGCAGCTAGTATCAAAACATTAAGGCAACTAAGGTCATCTAAATACTTTGACCACATCAACAACTTTCAAAAGGGTGCTAGTATCAAAACATTAAGGCAACTATGCTCATCTAAATATTTTGACAACAACAACAACTTTCCAAAGGTAGCTAGTATCTAAACATTAAGGCAAATAAATTCATTCAGAAACTATGATAACAAAAACATCTTTCAAACCACAGCTAGTATCAAAACATTGAGGCAACTAAGGTCATCCAAATACTATGACAACAACAACTTTCAAAAGGCAGCTAGAATCAAAACATTAAGGCTACTTAGGTCATCCAAATACTATGACAACAACAACAACTTTCAGAAGGCAGCTAGTATCAAAACAATAAGCATAAGAAAGGTCGTCCAAATAATTTGAAAACAACAGTAATTTTTAAAGGCAACTACTATCAAAACACTAAGAAAACAAAGGTCATTTAGACACTATGACAACAACAACAACTTTCAAAAAGAACAGCTAGTATCAAACCATTGAGATAACTAAAGTCATCAAGATACTCTGACAACAAATATTTCAAAACACAGCTTGTATCAAAACATTAAGAAAACTAAGGTCATCCAGATACTATGAAATCAACAACAACTTACAAAACACAGCTGGTATCAAAACATTGAGGCAACTGAAGTCATCCATGTACTATGACAACAACAACAACAACAACTTTCAAAAGGCAGCTTTTATAAAAACATTGAGGGAACTAAGGGCATTTATATACTATGAAAGTAGCAACAACTTTCGAAAATGCAGCAAGTATCAAAACACTAAGAAAACTAAGGTCATTTAGATACTATGACAACAACAACAACTTTCAAAAGAACAGCTAGTATCAATACATTATGGCAACTAACGTCATCCAGATACTATGACAACAACAACAACTTTCAAAAAGCAGCTTGTATAAAAACATTGAGACAACTATGATCATTAACATACTATGACAGCAACAACAACTTTTTTAAGGGGCTGTGCTCCAGATTACAAAAAAAAGAAAGTTTTCTTATATTATAAATTTCTTGTAATATTTATGACTAATGCTTAAAACCTAACTTACTGACAAAAAATAAGTCAGATAATCACATTATAATTTTTTTTTTCATTTTCATAGTGCTATACCGTAACGCGACGGTATAACTATATCGTATAACATCTAAAATAACAATTATTTCAGTTGCAGTGATAGTGGTGACAGTAAAAGCATTGGTAAAATTTTGTTAACATGAGGGTCCAGAGTTCAAATCAAGCTGAAGCGGTTTTTTTTCTTTTTTGCCTTTAATTATCAGTTTTGAAGTAAACTAGATGGGTGTTTAGTGGAACACTTGTGTCGCCCTTGGGTACTCTGTTAGAATAACTAAAAAGGTAAACAAGAGCCTGCTGGGGTTGAGGGTGGATGGGGAGTCAAGTACCTATGTATTAAAATTTAAAAAAAAAAAAAAATTGGGCCCGGGTGGGGGGGGGGTTTGAGGTAGGGGGGGGGGAGTAAAGTACCTATGTTTAAAAAAAAAAAAAGGCGCGGGGATGGGGGGTAAAAAAAATCGGGGGAGGGGTGGTGACTGGTTGGGGGGGTGGGGGTTTGAGGGTGAATGGGGAGTCAAGTACCTATGTATTAAAATTTAAAATAAAAAAAAAGGGGGGGGGGTAAAAAAAATGGTGTGTGTGTGTGTGAGGGGGGGGGTTTAGGGTGGGGAGGGAATAAAGTGCATATGTTTTAAAATTAAAAAAAAAAATTGGGCCCGGGGGGAGGCAGATTCCCATGCAGAGGGGACAGTGGGGGGGGGGGGGGGGGGGGAGGGGGGGAGTACTTACCCATCTCATGTCAGTTAATATTTTATTTCTAGGCTTAAGAAGTTTTTTTTCCTATATATAAGTTTAAGCAAAATCAAGTGACCCCGGGGGTGGGGCTAACTGTGACCCCAGGGACATGGGTACCAACAATCTTTGCAGGGGTCTTGCTGGTAATCAAGTATTCCAAGTTTGAATGGAATATCCTTGACACTTTTTGAGACATGGACATAATGAAAAAGGTTAACCAAGAAATTTTAACTTAAAAAAAGGGCATAACATTGCAAAAAAAAATTGAGGGTTATCTGCCCTTGAGAAATGGTGTTGTCTTAAGTGATACAATTGTAAGCATTACAACTGGAAAGTTTGATGAAGAAACATTAAGAAATGGCATAGTTATAGCCAATGTTAAGTTTTCATGACAAAATCCAAGTACAAAAAGGGGCATAACTCTGTCAATTGTGACCTTGACCTATACATTTTGGCATCATCACGACCCTGTTGTGGTAAGCAATATAATTTGGAAGTTTGATGTTGAAATGTTAAAAAATGGCAAAGTTATTCCCAACGTTAAGTTTTCATGACAAAATCCATGTATAAAAAGGGGCATAACTCGAAATTATAATAACTAGAAATTTTCGCATCAACCTGACCCTGTTGTCATAAGCAATACAATTTGAAAGTTTGATAAGATAATGTTTAGAAATGGCAAAGTTATAGCCAACGTTAAGTTTTCGTGACGGACCGACGGACCGCCGGACCGACGGACCGACGGAAAAAGCGATCCCTATGTATCACCTTTTCTTCGAAAGGGCGACACAAAAATCATGTTCTAATAATCTCACGGCATCTAGATACTTAATTTATGTAAAAAATATTTTCATATTAAATCTGGAGTACAGCCCCTTTAAAGGCAGCTTGTATCAAAACATTGAGGAAACTTAGGTCATTCAGATACTATGATAACAACAACAACTTTCAAAACACAGCTAGTATCAGAACATAGTGACAACTAAGATCATTTAGATACTAATGCAACAACAACAACTTTCAAAGCACAGCTTTCATCAAATCATTGAGGCAACTAATGTCATCCAGACACTATGACAACAACAACAACTTTCAAAAGACAGCTAGTATCAAAACACTAAGAAAACTAAGGTCATTTAGATATTATGACGACAAAAACTTTCAAAAACAGCTTGTATCAAATTATTGAGGAAACTCAGGTCATCCAGATACTATGACAACAAAAACTACTTTCAAAACGCAACTTGTTTCAAAACATCAAGGCAATTAAAGTCACCCAGATATAATGAAAAAAAAACAAATTTCAGAACACAGCAAGTATTAAAACACTGAGGCAACTAATGTCCTCCAGATACTATGTCAACAACAACAACCTTCAAAAGACAGCTGGTATCAAAACATTAAGGCAACTAAAGTCATCACATTCTATGATAACAACAACTTTCAAAACACAGCTAGTATTAAAACATTAAAGCAACTAAGGTCATCCAGATACTATGACAACAACAACCATCAAAACACAGCAAGTATCAAAACATTAAAGCAACTAAGGTCATCCAGATACTATAACAAAAGCAACAACTTTCAAAACAAAGCTAGGATAAAAACACTTAGACAACGAAGGTCATCCAAATACTATGACAACAATAACAACTTTCAAAAGGCAGTTTGTATTAAAACATTAAGGCAATTAAGGTCATCCAGGTACTATGACAACAACAACAACTTTCAAAAGGCAGCTAGTATTAAAACATTAAGACAACTAAAGTCATCCAAATACTATGACAACAACAACAACTTTCAAAAGGCAGCCTGTATCAAAACATTAAGGCAATTAAGGTCATCCAGGTACTATGATAACAACTACAACTTTCAAAAGGCAGCTAGTATCATAACATTTAGGCTACTAAAGTCTTCCATGTACTGTGACAGCAAAAACAACTTTCAAAAGGCAGAAAGTATCACAACATTCAGGCAACTAAGGTCATTCAGGTACTACGATAACAACAACAACTTTAAAAACACGGCTAGTATAAAAACATTCAAGCAACTAAAGTCATCCAGATACTATGACAACAACAACAACTTTCAAAAGACAGCCAGTATGAAAACAATAAGCACAACTAAGGTCATCCAAACACTATGATAACAATAACAACTTTCAAAAGGGAGCGTGTATAAAAACATTGACGCAACTAAGATCATTTAAATACTATGACAGCAACAACAACTTTCAAAAGGCAGCTATTATCAAAACACTGAGACAACTAAGATCATTTAGATACTATGACAACAAAAGAACTTTCAAAAGGCAGCTATTATCAAAACAATAAGACTACTAAGGTCATTTAGATACTATGACAACAAAAGAACTTTCAAAAGGCAGCTATAATCAAAACACTGAGACAACTAAGATCATTTAGATACTATGACAACATAGACAACTTTCAAAAGGCAGCTAGTATCAAAACTTTAATACAACTCAGGTCATCAAAATACTATGACAACAACAACAACGTTCAAAAGGCAGCTAGTATCAAAACATTAAGACAAATAAAGTCATCCGAATTCTATGACAACAATGAAAACTTTAAAAAGGCAGCTAGTATCAAAACATTAAGGCAACTATGGTCATCCAGATACTATGATCAGAACAACAACTTTCAAAAGGCAGCTAGTATCAAAACATTGAGGTAACTAAGGTCATCCAAATACTATGACAACAACAACAACTTTAAAAAAGAAGCTAGTATCAAAACATTAAGGCAGCGAAGCTCATGAAGATACTATGACAACAACAACAACTTTCAAAAGGCAGCTAGTATCAAAACACAAAGTAAACTAAGGTCATTTAAATACTATGCCAACAACAACTGATTTCAAAAACAGCTTGATTAAAAAATTAAGGCAACTAAGGTCATCAAGATACTATGAAAACAACAACAACTTTCAAAGGGCAGCTACTATCAAAACATTGTGACAACTAAGGTCATTTAGATACTATGAAAACAACAACACATTTCAAAAGGCAGCAAGTATTCAAACACAAAGAAAACATAGGTCATTTAAATACTATGACAACAACAACAGCTTTCAAAAACAGCTTGTATCAAAAAATTAAGGCAACTCAGGTCATCAAGATATTATGACAACAACAACAACTTTCAAAAGGCAGGTACTATCAAAACATTGTGACAACTAAGGTTATTTAGATACTATGGAAACAACAACAACTTTCAAAAGGCAGCAAGTATCAAAACACAAAGAAAACTTAGGTCATTTAAATACTATGACAACAACAACAGCTTTCAAAAGGCAGCTAGTATCAAAACATTGAGGCAACTAAGGTCATCCAGATACTATGACAACAACAACAACTTTCAAAAGGCAGCTAGTATCAAAAAATTAAGGCATCTAAGGTCATCAAGATACTATGACAACAACAACAACTTTCAAAAGGCAGCTAGTATCAAAAAATTAAGGCATCTAAGGTCATCAAGATACTATAACAACAACAACAACTTTCGAAAGACAGCTAGTATCAAAACACTAAGAAAACTAAGGTCATTTAGATATAATGAAGACAAAACCTTTCAAAAACAGCTTGTATCAAAAATTAAGGCAACTCAGGTCATCAAGATACTATAACAACAACAACAACAACTTTCAAAAGGCAGCTAGTATCAAAACACTAAGAAAACTAAGGTCATTTAGATACTATTACAACAACAACAATTTTCAAAAGGCAGCTAGTATCAAAACATTGAGGCAACTAAGGTCATCCAGATACTATGACAACAACAACAACTTTCAAAAGGCAGCTAGTATCAAAAAATTAAGGCATCTAAGGTCATCAAGATACTATGACAACAACAACAACTTTCAAAAGGCAGCTTGTATCAAAAAATTAAGGCATCTAAGGTCATCAAGATACTATAACAACAACAACAACTTTCGAAAGACAGCTAGTATCAAAACACTAAGAAAACTAAGGTCATTTAGATATAATGAAGACAAAAACTTTCAAAAACAGCTTGTATCAAAACAATAAGGCAACTAAGGTCATCCAGATACTATGACAACAACAACAGCTTTTAAAAGGCAGCTAGTATCAAAACATTGTGGCAACTAAGGTCATTTAGATACAAATGCAACAGCAACAACTTTCAAAACACAGCTTGTATCAAAACATTAAGGAAACTAAGGTCAACCAAATACTATGACAACAACAACAACTTTCAAAAGGCAGCTAGTATTCAAACATTACCGCATCTAATGTCATCCAGATACTATTATAACAACAACTTTCAAAAGGCAGCTAGTATCAAAACACTAAGCACAACAAAGGTCATCCAAACACTATGACAACCACAACAACTTTCAAAGCACAGCTTATATAAAAACATTTAGGCAACTAAGATAATTTAGATACTAAGACAGCAACATTAACTTTCCAAAATGCAGCTAGTATCAAAACACTAAGAAAACTAAAGTCATTTAGATATTATGACAACAACAACAACTTTCAAACACAGCTAGTATCAACACATAAAGGCAACTTAGGTCATCCAGATACTATGACAACAACAACAACTTTCAAAAGGCAGATTGTATAAAAACATTGAGGCAACTAAAATGATTTATATACTATGACAACAACAACAACTTTCAAAAGGCAGATTGTATAAAAACATTGAGGCAACTAAAATGATTTATATACTATGACAACAACAAAAACTTTTGAAAGGCAGCTAGTTTCAAAACATTAAGGCAACTAAGGTGATCTTAATTCTATGACAACAACAAAAAATTTCAAAAGGCAGCTAATATCAAAACATTAAGGCAGCTAAGGTCATCCAGGAACTATGACAACAACAAAAACTTTTAAAGGGCAGCTTGTATCAAAACATTAAAGCAACTAATGTCATCCAAATTGTATGACAACAACAACAACGACTTTCAAAAGGCAGCTAGTATCAAAACATTAAGGCAACTAAAGCTATCCAGGTAATATGACAACAACAACAACAACTTTCAAAAGGCAGCTTGTTTAAAATCATTGAGGCAACTAAGATCATTTAGATATTATGACAGCGACAACAACTTTTCAAAATGCAGCAAGTATCAAAATCCTAAGACAAATAAGGTCATATAGATACTATGACAACAACAACAAATTTCAAAATGCCGCTAGTATCAAAACATTGATGCAACTAAGGTCATCCTGATACTATGACAACAACAACTTTCAAAACACAGCTTGTATCAAAACATTCAGACAACTAACGTCATCCAAATACTATGAAAACAACAACAACTTTCAAAACACACCTTGTATCTAAACATTGAGGCAACTAAGGTTATTTAGAAAATATGACAACAATAACAACTTTGAAAAGGCAGCAAGTATCAAAACACTAAGTAAACTAAGGTCATTTAGATATTATGACAACAAAAACTACTTTCAAAACACAGCTAGTATCAAAATATAATTGCAACTAAAGTCAACCATATACTATGACAATAACAACAACTTTAAAAAGGCAGCTTGTATAAAAACATTAAGGCAAATAAGGTCATGTAAATACTATAACAACAACAACAACTTTTAAAAGGCAGCTAATATCAAAACATTCAAGCAACTAATGTCATCCAGGTACTACGACAACAACAACAACTCTCAAAAGGCAGCTTGTATAGCAACAGTAAAGCATATAAGGTCATCCAGATACTTTGACAACAACAACAACTTTCAAAAGGAAGCTTGTCTAAAAACATTGAGGCAACTAAGATCATTTAAAAACTGTGACCACAACAACAACTTTCAAAAGGCAGCTTGTATCAAAACATTGTGGCAACTAAGGTGATCCAGATACTATGACAAAAACAACAACTCTTAAAACGCAGCTTGTATCAAAATATTTAGGCAACAAAAGTCACCAAGATATAATGACAAAAACAACTTTCAGAACACAACAAGTAGCAAAACCTTAAGGCAACTTAGGTCATCCACATACTATGACAACAACAACAACAACTTTCAAAACGCAGCTAGTATCAAAACAATAAGACAACAAAGGTCATCCAAATACTATCACAACAACAACAACTTTTAAAACGCAGCTAGGGTCTAAACAGTAATCATCCAGATACAACGACAAAAACAACTATCAGAACACAGCAAGTATCCAAACATTCTGGCAACCAAGGTAATCAAGATACTACAACCACAACAACAACAACTTTTAAAACACAGCTAGTATCAAAACTATATAACAACTAAGGTCATCGAAATAGTATGACGACAACAACAACAACAACTTTCAAAAGGCAGCTAGTTTAAAAACACTTAGACAACTTATTTGATCCAAATAATATGACAACAACAACTTTCAAAAGGCAGCTAGTATAATTAAAGTAATCCAAATACTGTGTTAACAACAACAACTTTCAAAAATGTGGTTTGTATAAAAAATTAAGGCAACTAAGATCATTTAGAAATTATGACAGCAACAACAACTTTCAAAAGGGAGCTATTGTCAAAACACTAAGACTACTAAGGTCATTTAGATACTATAACAACAAAAACAACTTTCAAAAGGCAGCTAGTATCAAAACATTCAGGCAACTAAGGTCATCCAGATACTATAACAACAACAACAACTTTTAAAAGGCAGCTAGTATCAAAACATTGTGACAACTATGGTCATTTAGATATTATGAAAACAACAACAACTTTCAAAAGGCAGCTGTTATCAAAACACTTAGACTACTAAGGTCATTTAGATACTATAACTACAACAACAACTTTCAAAACACAGCTTGTATCGAAACATAAAAGCAACTAACGTCATCCCGATACTATAACAACAACAACAACAACTTGCAAAACACATCTAGTATCCAAACAGTAAGACAACTTAAGTCATTTAGATACTGTGACAACAGCAACAACGTATAAAAGGCAGCTAGTATCTCAACACTAAGACAACTAAGGTCATTTAGATATTACGACAACAACAACAACTTTAAAAACACAGCTTGTATCAAAACGTTAAGGCTACTAAATTCATCCAGACTCTATTACATAAACAACAACTTTCAAATGGCAGCTAACATCAAATCATTGAGGTACCTAAGGTCATTTAGATACTATCGCAACAACAACAACTTTCAAAAGGCAGCTAGTATCAAAACATTAATGCAACCCAAGTCACCCAGATACAATAACAAAAACAACTTTCAGAACACAGCTGGTATCAAAACATTGAGAAAACTAAGACCATCTAAATACTATGACAACAACAACAACTTTCAAAACGCAGCTAGTATAAAAACATTAAGGCAACTAAAGTCACCCAGATACAATGACAAAAACACCTTTCAGAACACAGCTGGAATAGAAACATTAAGGCAACTAAGGTCTTTAAAATACTATTACAACAACAACAACAACTTTCAAAACGCAGCTAGTATCAAAACACTAAGACAACTAAGGTCATCCAAATACTATGACAACAACAACAACAACAACTTTCAAAAGGCAGCTAGTATCAAAACATTCTGAACACTAAGGTCATTTAGATACTATGACAACAAAAACTTTCAAAAGCAAGTTGTATCAAAACAATAAGGCAACTAAGGTCATCCAGATTCTATGACAACAACCACAACTTTTAAAAGGCAGTTAGCATCAAAACATTGTGACAACTAAGGTCATTTCTATACTAATACAACAACAACAACTTTCAAAGCACAGCTTTATTCAAAAGCTTGAGGCAACCAAGGTCATCCAGATACTACGACAAAAACAACAAATTTCAAAAGGCAGCTAGTATCAAAACATTAAGGCAACTAAGGTCATCCAAATACTATTACAACAACAACAACTTTCATAAGGCAGCTTGTATCAAAACATTAAGGTTACTAAGGTCTTTCAAATACTATAACAACAACAACAACTTCCAAAATGCAGCTTGTATCAAAACATTAGGGCAACTCAAGTCAACCAGATACAATGACAAAAACAACTTTCAGAACACAGCTGGTATTAAAACATTGAGACAAGTAAGATCATCTAAATACTATGACAACAACAACAATTTTCAAAACGCAGCTAGTATCAAAACATTAAGGCAACTAAAGTCACCCAGATACAATGACAAAAACAACTTTCAGAACACAGCTGGAATCGAAACATCAAGGCAACAAAGGTCTTCAAGATACTATAACAACAACAACAACTTTCAAAACAAATCTAGTATCAAAACACTACAACAACAAAGGTCATCCAAATACTATGACAACAACAACAACAACTTTCAAAAGGCAGCTAGTATCAAAACACTAGGAAAACAAAGCTAATTTAAATACTATGACAACAACAACTTTCAAAAGGCAGCAAATATCAAAACACTAAGAAAACTAAGGTCATTTAGGTATAATGACAACAACTGCTTTCAAAACACAGATATTATCAAAATATAATTGCAACACAGGTCATCCAGATACTATGACAACAACAACAACTTTCAAAAGGCAGCTTGTATAAAATCGTTACGGCAAATAAGTTCGTCTAGTACTATCACAACAACACCAACTTTTAAAATGCAGCTAATATCAAAACATTCAAGCAACTAAGGTCATACAGATACTACGACAACAACAACAAGTTTCAAAAGGCTGCTTGTTTAAAAATATAAAGGCAACTAAGGTCATCCAGAAACTATGACAACGACAACAACAACTTTTAAAAGGCAGTTTGTATGAAAACATTGAAGCAACTAAGATCATTTAGATACTGTGACAACAACAACAACTTTCAAAAGGCAGCTTGTATGAAAACATTGTGGCAACTAAGGTGATCTAGATTCTATGACAAAAAAGCAACTCTTAAAACGCACCCTGTATCAAAATATTTAGGCAACAAATGTCGTCAAGATACAATGACAAAAACAACATTCAGAACACAACAAGTATCAAAACATTAAGGCAACTTAGGTCATTCACATACTATGACAACAACAACAACTTTCAAAACGCAACTAGTATCAAAACAATAAGACAACGAAGATCATCCAAATACTATCACAACAACAACAACTATTAAAACGCAACTAGGGTCTAAACAGTAATCACCCAGATACAACGACAAAAACAACTATCAGAACACAGCAAGTATCAAAACGCTTAGCACAACAAAGGTCATCCAAATACTATGACAACAACAACAACTTTCAAAAGGCAGCTAGTATCAAAACAATATAATAACTAAGTTCATCCAAATACTATGACAACAAAAATTTTCAAAAGGCAGTTAGTATCAAAACACTTAGACAACTAATGTCATCCAAATGATATGACAACAACAACTTTCAAAAGACAGCTAATTAAAAACAATAAGCACAACTAAAGTCATCCAAATACTATGTTAACAACAACAACTTTCAAAAATGTGGTTTGTATAAAATCATTGAGGCAACTAAGATCATTTAGAAACTATGACAGCAACAACAACTTTCAAAAGGCAGCTATTATCAAATCACTAAGACTACTAAGGTCATTTAGATACTAAGACAACAAAAACAACTTTCAAAAGGCAGCTAGTATCAAAACATTCAGGCAACTAAGGTTATCCAGATACTATAACAACAACAACAACTTTAAAAAGGTAGCTTTAATCAAAACACTAAGACAACTGAGGTCATTTAGATACTGTAACAACAACAACAACAACTTTCAAAACACAGCTTGTATCAAAACATAAAGGCTACTAAATTCATCCAGACACTATTTAAGTATTACATAAACAACAACTTTCAAATGGCATCTAAATACTATGACAACAACAACAATTTTCAAAACGCAGCTAGTATCAAAACATTAAGGCAAATAATGTCACCATGATACAATGACAAAAACCCCTTTCAGAACACAGCTGGAATCGAAACATAAAGGCAACAAAGGTCTTTAAAATACTATAACAACAACAACTTTCAAAACAAATCTAGTATCAAAACACTAAGACAACTAAGGTCATCCAAATACTATGACAACAACAACAACAACTTTCAAAAGGCAGCTAGTATAAAAACACTAGGAAAACTAAGGTCATTTAGATACTATGACAACAACAATTTCCAAAAACAGCTTGTATCAAAACAATAAGGCAACTAAGGTCATCAAGATACTATGACAACAACAACAACTTTTAAGAGGCAGCTCGTATTAAAAAAATTGTGACAACTAAGGTCATTTAGATACAAATACAACAAAAACAACTTTCAAAGCACAGCTTTTATCAAAACATTGAGGCAACTAAGGACATCCAGATACCACGACAACAACAACAATTTTCAAAAGGCAGCTAGTATAAAAACATTAAGGCAACTAAGGTCATCAAAATACTATGACAACATCAACAACTTTCATAAGGCAGCTAGTATCAAAACACTCAGGTAACTAATGTCATCCAAATACTATTACAACAACAACAACTTTCAAAAGGCAGCTAGTATCAAAAAATTAAGGCAACTTATGTCATCCAGGTACTACTACAACAACCACAACTTTCAAAAGGCAGGTGGTATCAAAATATTATGGCAACTAAAGCCATCAAGATACTATGACAACAAGAACAACTTTCAAAACACAGCAAGTATCAAGACATTCAGGCAACTAACGTCATTTAAATAATAGGACAACAACAACAACTTCCAAAGGGCAGCTTGTATCAAAACGCTTAGCACAACAAAGGTCATCCAAATACTATGACAACAACAACAACTTTCAAAAGGCAGCTTGTATAAAAACATTGAGGCAGCAAAGATCATTTAGATACTATGACAGAAACAACAACTTTCAAAAATGCAGCTAGTATTAAAACACTTACACAAATAAGGTCATTTAAATAATATGACAACAACAACAACCTTCAAAAGGCAGTTTTAATAAAAACATTATGGCAAATAAGAAAATTTAGATAGTATGAAAACAACAACAACTTTTAAAAGGCAGCTTGTATCAAAACATTATTACAACTAATGTCAATAAGTTACTATGACAACAATAAAAACTTTCAAAACGCAGCTAGTATCAAGTTATTAAGGCAAATAAAATCACCCAGACAAAATCACATAAAAATCTTTCAGAACACAGCAAGCATCAAAACATTAAGACAACTAACGTTATCCAAATACTATGACAACAACATCAACTTTCAAAAGGCAGCTAGTATCAAAACATTAAGACAATTAAGGTCATCCAAATTCTATGACAACAACAACAACTTTCAAAAGGCAGCTAGTATCAAAACATTAAGACAACTAAGATCATTTATATACTATGACAACAACAACAACTTTCAAAAGGCAGCTTATATCATAACATTAAGGCAACTCAACTCATCCAGATGCAATGACAAAAACAATTTTCAGAACACAGCTGGTATAAAAACATTGAGGCAACTAAGTTGATTCAAATACTATGACAACAAAAACAATTCTAAAAAGGCCGCTAGTATCAAAACATTAAGGCAACTAAAGTCATCCAGATACTTTGACAAAAACAATTTTCAGAATAGAGCTAGTATCATAACATTGTGAACACTAAGGTCATTTAGATACTAATGCAACAACAACATCTTTCAAAAGGTAGCTAGTATCAAAACACTAAGACAACAAAGGTCATCCAGATACTATGACAGCCACAACAACTTTCAAAAGGCAGCTAGTATCAAAACGTTAAGGCAACTAAGGTCATTCAAATACTATGAAAACAACAACAACTTTCAAAAGGCAGCCAGTATCAAAACATAAAGGCAACTAAGGTCATCCAGGTACTATGACAACAACAACTTTCAAAACAAAGTTATAATCAAAACACTTAGACAACTAAGGTCATCCAAATACTATGACAACAACAACAAATTCCAAAAGGCAGCTAGTACCAAAACAATAAGGCAACTACGGTCATCCAGACACTATGATAATAACAACAACTTTAAAAAAGGCACCTAGTATCAAAACATGGTGACAACTAAGGTCATTTAGATACTAATGCAAAACAACATTTCTTAAAGCAAAGCTTTTATCAAAACACTGAGGCAACAAATGTCATCCAGCCACTATGACAACAACAACAACTTGCAAAATGCAGCTAGTATCAAAACACTAGGAAAACTAAGGTCATTTAGATATTATGACGACAACAACTTTCAAAAACAGCTTGTATCAAAACAATAAGGCATCTAAGGTCATCCAGATACTAAGACAACAACAACAATTTTGAAAAAGCAGCTAGTATCAAAACATAGTGACAACTAAGGTCATTTAGATACTAATGCAAAAACAACAACTTTCAAAAGGCAGTTAGTATAAAAACACTAGGAAAACTAAGGTCATTTAGATACTATGACAACAACAATTTCCAAAAACAGCTTGTATCAAAACAATAAGGCAACTAAGGTCATCAAGATACTATGACAACAACAACAACTTTTAAGAGGCAGCTCGTATTAAAAAAATTGTGACAACTAAGGTCATTTAGATACAAATACAACAAAAACAACTTTCAAAGCACAGCTTTTATCAAAAGGTTGATGCAACTAAGGACATCCAGATACCACGACAACAACAACAACTTTCAAAAGGCACCTAGTATCAAAACATTAAGGCAACTCAGGTCATTCAAATACTATGACAACAACAACAACCTTCATAAGGCAGCTAGTATCAAAACATTGAGGCAACTAAGGACATCCAGATACCACGACAACAACAACAATTTTCAAAAGGCAGCTAGTATAAAAACATTAAGGCAACTAAGGTCATCAAAATACTATGACAACATCAACAACTTTCATAAGGCAGCTAGTATCAAAACACTCAGGTAACTAATGTCATCCAAATACTATTACAACAACAACAACTTTCAAAAGCCAGCTAGTATAGAAAAATTAAGGCAACTTATGTCATCCAGGTACTACTACAACAACCACAACTTTCAAAAGGCAGGTGGTATCAAAATATTATGGCAACTAAAGCCATCAAGATACTATGACAACAAGAACAACTTTCAAAACACAGCAAGTATCAAGACATTCAGGCAACTAACGTCATTTAAATAATAGGACAACAACAACAACTTCCAAAGGGCAGCTTGTATCAAAACGCTTAGCACAACAAAGGTCATCCAAATACTATGACAACAACAACAACTTTCAAAAGGCAGCTTGTATAAAAACATTGAGGCAGCAAAGATCATTTAGATACTATGACAGAAACAACAACTTTCAAAAATGCAGCTAGTATTAAAACACTTACACAAATAAGGTCATTTAAATAATATGACAACAACAACAACCTTCAAAAGGCAGTTTTAATAAAAACATTATGGCAAATAAGAAAATTAGATAGTATGAAAACAACAACAACTTTTAAAAGGCAGCTTGTATCAAAACATTATTACAACTAATGTCAATAAGTTACTATGACAACAATAAAAACTTTCAAAACGCAGCTAGTATCAAGTTATTAAGGCAAATAAAATCACCCAGACAAAATCACATAAAAATCTTTCAGAACACAGCAAGCATCAAAACATTAAGACAACTAACGTTATCCAAATACTATGACAACAACATCAACTTTCAAAAGGCAGCTAGTATCAAAACATTAAGACAATTAAGGTCATCCAAATTCTATGACAACAACAAAAACTTTCAAAAGGCAGCTTGTATCAAAACATTAAGGCAACTAAAATGATTTATATACTATGACAACAACAACAACTTTCAAAAGGCAGCTTATATCATAACATTAAGGCAACTCAACTCATCCAGATGCAATGACAAAAACAATTTTCAGAACACAGCTGGTATAAAAACATTGAGGCAACTAAGTTGATTCAAATACTATGACAACAAAAACAATTCTAAAAAGGCCGCTAGTATCAAAACATTAAGGCAACTAAAGTCATCCAGATACTTTGACAAAAACAATTTTCAGAATAGAGCTAGTATCATAACATTGTGAACACTAAGGTCATTTAGATACTAATGCAACAACAACATCTTTCAAAAGGTAGCTAGTATCAAAACACTAAGACAACAAAGGTCATCCAGATACTATGACAGCCACAACAACTTTCAAAAGGCAGCTAGTATCAAAACGTTAAGGCAACTAAGGTCATTCAAATACTATGAAAACAACAACAACTTTCAAAAGGCAGCCAGTATCAAAACATAAAGGCAACTAAGGTCATCCAGGTACTATGACAACAACAACTTTCAAAACAAAGTTATAATCAAAACACTTAGACAACTAAGGTCATCCAAATACTATGACAACAACAACAAATTCCAAAAGGCAGCTAGTACCAAAACAATAAGGCAACTACGGTCATCCAGACACTATGATAATAACAACAACTTTAAAAAAGGCACCTAGTATCAAAACATTGTGACAACTAAGATCATTTAGATATAATGACGACAACAACTTTCAAAAACAGCTTGTATCAAAACAATAAGGCAACTACGGTCATCCAGACACTATGATAATAACAACAACTTTAAAAAAGGCACCTTGTATCAAAACATGGTGACAACTAAGGTCATTTAGATACTAATGCAAAACAACATTTCTTAAAGCAAAGCTTTTATCAAAACACTGAGGCAACAAATGTCATCCAGCCACTATGACAACAACAACAACTTGCAAAATGCAGCTAGTATCAAAACACTAGGAAAACTAAGGTCATTTAGATATTATGACGACAACAACTTTCAAAAACAGCTTGTATCAAAACAATAAGGCATCTAAGGTCATCCAGATACTAAGACAACAACAACAATTTTGAAAAAGCAGCTAGTATCAAAACATAGTGACAACTAAGGTCATTTAGATACTAATGCAAAAACAACAACTTTCAAAAGGCAGTTAGTATAAAAACACTAGGAAAACTAAGGTCATTTAGATACTATGACAACAACAATTTCCAAAAACAGCTTGTATCAAAACAATAAGGCAACTAAGGTCATCAAGATACTATGACAACAACAACAACTTTTAAGAGGCAGCTCGTATTAAAAAAATTGTGACAACTAAGGTCATTTAGATACAAATACAACAAAAACAACTTTCAAAGCACAGCTTTTATCAAAAGGTTGATGCAACTAAGGACATCCAGATACCACGACAACAACAACAACTTTCAAAAGGCAGCTAGTATCAAAACATTAAGGCAACTCAGGTCATTCAAATACTATGACAACAACAACAACCTTCATAAGGCAGCTAGTATCAAAACATTGAGGTAACTAAAGTCACCCAGATACAATGTCAAAAACAACCTTCAGAACACAGCTAGCATCAAAACATTAAGGCAACTAAGTTCATCAAGATACTATGACAACAACAGCAGCTTTCTATACACAGCTAGTATCAAAACATTCTGACAGCAAAGGTCATCCAAAGACTATGACAACACTAACAACTTTCAAAAGGCAGCTAGTATTTAAACACTAAGACAACTAAAGTGATCCAGATACTATGACAACAACAACAAGATTCAAAACACAGCTAGTAACAAAACATTAAGACAACTAAGGTCATCCAGATACTATGACAACAACAATAACATTCAAAAGGCAGCTTGTATAAAAACATTGAGACAACTAAGATCATTTAGATACTATGGCAACAACAACAACATTCAAAGGCAGCTTGTATAAAAACATTGAGACAACTAAGATCATTTAGATACTATGAGAGCAACAAGAACTTTCAAAAGGCAGCTTCCATCAAAACATTAAGGCAAGTAATGTCACCCAGATACCATGACAAAACAACTTTTAGAACACAGCAAGTATCAAAATATTAAGGCAAATAATGTCATCGAGATACAATGACAACAACAACAACTTTCAAAATGTAGCTAGTATCACAATACTAAGACAACTTAGTTCTTTTAGATACTATGACAACAATCACAATTTACAAAACACAGCTACTATCAAACCATTGTGGCAACTAAGGTCATCCTTATACTATGACAACAACAACAACTTTTAAAACGTAGCTAGTATCAAAACATTAAGGCAACTAAAGTCACGCAGAAACAATGACAAAAACAATAATCAGAACACATCAAGTATCACAACATTAAAGCAACTAAGGTCAACAAGATACTATAACAACAACATAAACAACTTTCAAAAGGCAGCTACTATCACAACATTGAGACAACTAAGATCATCTAAATACTATGACAACAACAACAACTTTCAAAAGTCAGGTAGTATCACAACACTATGACAACTGAGTTCATCTTAATTCTAGGAAAATATCTATCAAAAGGCAGCTATTATCAAAACACTAACACAACTAAAGTCATCCAGATACTATGACAACAACAACAACTTTTAAAAGGCAGCTTGTATCAAACACTAACACTACTAAGGTCATTTAGATACAATGACAACAACGACAACTTTAAAAAGGCAGCTAGTATCAAAACACTAGGAAAACTAAAGTCATTTAGATACTATTACGACAAAAACAACTTTCAATACAAAGCTAGTATCAAAACATTGAGGCAACTTAATTCATCCAGATATTATGACAACAACAACAACTTTTAAAAGCATCTTATATCAAAACATTAAGACAACTAAGGTCATACAAATACTATGACAACAACAACAAATTTCAAAAGGCAGCTCATATCAAAACACTGAGGCAACTAAGGTCATCCAGATACTTTGACAACGACAACAACTTTCAAAAGGCATCTTGTATAAAAACATTGTGGCAACTAAGATTATTTAGATACCATTGCAGCAACAACAACTTTCAAAAAGCAGCTTCCATCATAGCAACCAGGCAACTGAGGTCATCCAGACACTATGACAACAACAACAACTTTGAAAACGCAGCTTCCATCAAAACATTGAGGCAAATAAGGTCATTTAGACACTCTGACAACAACAACAACTTTCAAAAGGCAGCTAGTATCAAAATATTGAGGCAATTAAGGATAGCCTAATACTATGGCAACACAAATAATTATCAAAACAAAGTTAGTATCAAAACATTAAGACCACTAAGGTCATCCAGATACTATGACAACAATAACAACATTCAAAACACTGCTAGTAACAAAACAATAAGACAACTAAGATCATCCATATACTATGACAACAACAATAACTTTCAAAAAACAACATGTATGAAAACATTTATGTAGCTAAGATCATTTACATACTATGACAACAACAACAACTTTCAAAAGGCAGCTTGTATAAAAATTATTAAGGCACCTAAGATCATTTAGATACTATGGAAGCAACAACAACTTTCAAAGGGCAGCTTCCATTAAAACAACCAGTGAACTAAGGTGATCAAGATACTATGACAACAACAACAACTTTGAAAAGGCAGCTTGTATCAAAACATTAAGGCAACTAAGGTCACCCAAATACTGTGAAAACAACAACAAAATTCAAAACGCAGCTAGTATCTAAACATTAAGACAACTAAGGTCACCCAAAACTATGAAAACAACATCAAAATTCAAAAGACAGCTAATATCAAAACATTAAGGCAACTAAGGTCATCCAGATACTTTGACAACGACAACAACTTTAAAAGGCATCTTGTATAAAAACATTGAGGCAACCAAGATCATTTAGATACTATGGCAGCAACAACAACTTTCAAAAGGCAGCTTCAAATATAACAACCAGGCAACATAGACCATCCAGATTCTTTGACAACAACAGCAACTTTCAAAAGACAGCTTGTATCAAAACATTGAGGCAACTTATTTCAACCAGATACTATGACAACAATAATAACTTTCGAAACACAGCTTGGTATCTTAACTTTGAGGCAACTAAGGTCATCCAGATGCTATGACAACAACAACAACTTTGAAAACGCAGCTTCCATCAAAACATTGAGGCAAATAAGGTCATTTAGATACTCTGACAACAACAACAACTTTCAAAAGGCAGCTAGTATCAAAATATTTAGGCAACTAAGGAGAACCTAATACTATGGCAACACAAATAATTTTCAAACACAGCTAGTATCTAAACATTAAGACCACTAAGGTCATCCAGATACTATGACAACAATAACAACATTCAAAACACAGTTAGAAACAAAACAATAAGAAAACTTAGGTCATCCATATACTATTACAACAACAATAACTTTCAAAGGTACGCTAGTATCAAAACATTCATGTAACTAAGATCATTTACATACTATGACAACAACAACAACTTTCAAAAGGCTGCTTGTATAAAATTGTGAGGCAACTAAGATCATTTAGATACTATGGCAGCAACAACAACTTTCAAAGGGCAGCTTCCATTAAAACAACCAGTCAACTAAGGTCATACAGATACAATGACAACAACAACAACTTTGAAAAGGCAGCTTGTATCAAAACATTCAGGCAACTATGGTCGTCCAGATACTATACAATAACAACAACTTTTAAAAGGCAGCTAGTATCAAACCATTAAGGCAACTAAGGTCACCCAAATACCATGCAATCAACAACAAAATTCAAAAAGCAGCTAATATCAAAACATTAAGGCAACTAAGTTCATCCAGATACTATGACAACAACAACAACAACTTTCAAAAGACAGCTTGTATAAAAATATTCATTTAGATACAACTAATGTGATCCAGATACTATGACAACAACAACAACTTTTAAAACGCAGCTCGTATCAAAATATTAAGGCAATTTAAGTCACCCAGATACAATGACAAAAACAACTTTCAGAACACAGCAAGTATGAAAACATTAACGAAACTTGGGTCATCTAAATTCTATGACAACAACGACAACTTTCAAAAGGCAGCTACTATCAAAACACTACGACAAATAAGGTCATTTAGATACTATGACAACAACAACATCTTTTAAAAGGCAGCTAGTATCAAAATATTGAGGCAACTAAAGTTATCCAGAGACTATGACAACAACAATAATTTTAAAACAGAGCTTGTATTAAAACATAAAGACAATTAAGGTCATCCAGATACTATGACAACAACAACAACATTCAAAACACAGCTTCTATAAAAACATTGAGGCAACTAAGATCAACTAGATTCTAAAACAACAACAACAACTTTTAAAACGCAGCTTGTAACAAAATATTAAGGCAACTAAAGTCACCCAGATACAATGACAAAAACAACTTTCAGAACACAGCAAGTATTAAAACATTTAGGCAACTTAGGTCATCCAAATTTTATGACAACAACGACAACTTTCAAAAGGCAGCTACTATCAAAACACTACGACAAATAAGGTCATTTACATACTATGACAACAACAACAACTTTCAGAGAACAGCTAGTATAAAAACAAAGAGCCAACTAATGTCATCCAGATAATATGACAACAAAAACTTTCAAAACACAGGTTGTATCAATATATTAAAACAACTACGGTCATCCAGATACTATGACATCAACGACAACTTTGAAAAGGCAGCTAGTATCAAAACATTGTGGCAACTAAGGTCATCCAGATACTATGAGAACAACAACAATATTCAGAAGGCAGCTTGTAAAAAAAACATTTATGCAACTAAGGTCAACCAGATACTATGACAACAACAATAACTTTCGAAACACAGCTTGTATAAAAACATTGAGGCTACTAAGGTCATCCAGAAACTATGACAACAACAACAACATTCAAAACACAGCTTGTATCACAACATTAAGGTAACTAAGGTCATCAAGATACTATGACAACAACAACAACTTTCAAAAGGCAGCTAGTATCAAAACATTAGGGCAACTATAGTCAGGCAGATATTACGACAACAACAACAACTTTCAAAAGGTAGCTTGTATCAAAACATTAAGGCAACTAAGGTCATCCAGATACTATGACAACAACAACAACAACTTTCAATAGGCAGCTGGTATCAAAACACTAAGAAAACTAAAGTCATTTGGATTCAATGACAACAACAACAACAACTTTGAATAGGCAGCTTGTATAAAAACATTGTGGCAACTAAGATCATCCAAATACTTTGACAATAACAACAACTTTTAAAACGCAGGTAGTATCAAAACATTAAGGCAACTAAAGTCACCTAGTTAAAATGAGAGAAACAATTTTCAGAACACAGCTAGAATCAAAATATTAAGGCAACTTAGGTAATCCAGATACTATAATAACAGCAACAACTTTCAAAACACAGCTAGTATCAAAACAATATGTCAACTAAGGTCACCCAAATACTTTGACAACAACAACAACTATCAAAAAGCAGCTGGTTTCAAAACACTAAGACAACTAAGGTCGTCAAAAAAACCATGACAACAACAACAACTTTTAAAAGGTAGATAGTATCAAAACACTTAGACAACCAAGGTCATCCAAATACTCCGACAACAACAACAACTTTCAAAAGGCAGCTAGTATCAAAACATTAAGGCAACTAAAGTCATCCATGCACTATGACAACAGCAACTTTTAAGACATAGCTTGTATCAAAACATTAAGACAATTAAGGTCATCCAGATACTATGACAACAAAAACAACTTTCAAAACGCATTTGGTATCAAACATTGAGGCAATCTTTGTCATCAAGATACTATGACAACAGCAACAACTTTCAAAAGGCAGCTAGTATCAAAACATTAAGGCAACTAAGGTCATCCAGCTTCTATGACAACATCAACCATAACTTTCAAAAGGCAGCTAGTATCATAACACTCAGACAACTAAAGTCATCCACATATCACTACAACAGCATTTAGAAAATAGCTAACATCACAACACCAAGACAACAATGTCATCAAGAAACCAGGACAAAAACAACTTTCAGAACACAGCTAGTATAAAAACACTAAGACAACTAAGATCATCCAGTTACCATCACAACAATTGCTTTCAGAACACAGCTAGTATATTAACACTAAGGCAACTAAGGTCATCCATAAACCGCAACTACAACTTTAAGAACACTGCTAGCATAACAACACCTAGATAAATCAGGTCATCCAGATACAATGACAACAACAACTTTCAGATCAAAGCTAGTACTAAAACACTGAGACAACTAAGGTCATCCAATTACAATGACAACAACAACAACTTTCAAAACGCAGCAGAATCAAACACTAAGGCAACTAAGGTTATCAATATACTATGACGACAAAAACTTCCAAAGCACAGCTTGTATCAAAACATTAAGGCAACTAAGGTCATCCAGATACTATGACAACAACAACTTTCAAAACACAGCATGTATCAGAACATTCAGGCAACTATAGCTCATCCAGATACTGTGACAACAACAACAACTTTCAAAAGGCAGATAGTGTCAAAATATTAAGACAACAAAGGTCATCCAAATACTATGACAACAACAAAAACTTTCAAAAGGTAGCTAGAATCAAAACACTTAGACAACTAAGGTCATCCAAATTCTTTGACAACAACGACAACTTTCAGAAGGCAGCTTGTATCAAAACTCTAAGAGACTTAATTCATTTATATACTATGACAACAACAACAACTTTCAAAGAACAGCTTGTATCAAAACAATGAGGCAATTAATGTCATCCAGATAATATGAAAACAACAACAGCTTTCGAAACGCAGTTTGTATCAAAACATTAAGACTACTGAGGTCATCCTCATACTATGACATCAACACCAACTTTGAAAAGGCAGCAAGTATCAGAACATTGTAGCAACTAAGGGCATCCAGATACTATGACAACAACAACAACTTTAAGAAGGCAGCTTGTAAAAGAACATTGAGGCAACTAAGATCATTTAGATACTATGACAACAACAACAATTTTCAAAAGGCAGCTTGTATCAAAACATTGAGGCAACTAAGGTCATCCAAATACTTTGACAACAACAATAATTTTAGAAACACAGCTTGTATCAAAACATTGAGGCAACTAAGGTCAACCAGGTAATATGACAGCAACAACAACTTTCCAAAGGCAGCTGGTATCAAAACATTGAGGTAACTAAGGTCAACCAGATACTATGACAACAACAACAACTTTCAAAAGGCAGCTTGTATTAAAACATTGAGGCAACTAAATTCATCCAGATACTATGACAACGACAACAAATTTCAAAAGGTAGCTAGAATCAAAACATTGAGGCAACTAAGGTCATCCAGATACTATGACAACAACTTTCAAAAGGCAGCTTGTATCAAAACATTGAGGCAACTAAGGTCAACCAGATTATCATTTAGATACTATGACAACAACAATAACTGTCGAAACACAGCATGTATCAAAACATTTAGGCAATTAATATCATCCAGATACTATGACAACAATAACAACTTTCAAAAGGCAGCTTGTCTCAAAACATTGAGGCAACTAAGGTCAACCAAATATTTTGAAAACAACAACAACTTTCAAACAGCAGCAAGTATAGAAACATTGAGGCAACTAAGGTCAACGAGATACTTTGACAACGACATCTTTCAAAAGGCATCTAGTATCAAAACATTGAGGCAACTAAATTCATCCAGATACTATGACAACGACAACAAATTTCAAAAGGTAGCTAGAATCAAAACATTGAGGCAACTAAGGTCATCCAGATACTATGACAACAACTTTCAAAAGGCAGCTTGTATCAAAACATTGAGGCAACTAAGGTCAACCAGATACTATGACAACAACAGCAACTTTCAAAAGGCAGCTAGAATTAAAACATTGAGGCAACTAAAGTCAACCAGATACTATGACAACAACAATAACTTTCGAAACACAGCTTGTATCAAAACATTGAGGCAACTAAGGTCATCCAGATACTATGACAACAACAGCAACTTTGAAAAGGCAGCTAGTATCAAAACATTGAGACAAGTATAGTTCATTTAGATACTATGACAACAACAACAACTTTCAAAAGGCAGCTTGTATAAAAACATTGAGGCAACTAAGGTCATCCAAATACTATGACAACAACAATAATTTTCAAAGCACAGCTAGTAATAAAACATTTAGACAACTAAGGTCATCCAGATACTATGAAAACAACAATAACTTTAAAAAGGAAGCTTGTATGAAAACATTCAGTCAACTGAGATCATTTACATACTATGACAAAATCGACTTTCAAAAGGCAGATGGTATAAAAATATTGAGTCAACTAAGATCATTTAGATAATATATCAGCAACAACATCTTTCAAAAGGCAGCTTCCATCAAACCATTAAGGCAAATGATGTCACTTAGATACAATGACAAAAACAATTTTCGAAATACAGCAAGTACTGAAACATTAAGGCAACTAAGCCCATCCAGATAAAATTACAACAACAACAACTTTTAAAAGGTAGCTAGTATCACAACACTAAGACAACTTCTTTTAGATACTATGACAACAACAGCAACTTTCAAAACACAGCTTGTATCAAAACATTGTGGCAACTAAGGTCATCAAGATACTATGCCAACAACAACAACTTTCAAAAGGCAGCTAGTATCAAAACATTAAAGCAATTAAGGTCATCCAAATACTATGACAACAACAACAACTTTCAAAACACAGCTAGTATCAAAACATTGTGGCAACTAAGGTCATCAAGATATTATGACAAAAACAACAACTTTCAAAAGGCAGCTAGTATCAAAACATTAAGGCAACTATAGTCAGGCAGATATTACGACAACAACAATAACTTTCGAAACACAGCTTGTATCAAAACATTGAGGCAACTAAGGTCATCCAGATACTATGACAACAACAGCAACTTTGAAAAGGCAGCTAGTATCAAAACATTGTGGCAACTAAGGTCATCCAGATACTATGAGAACAACAACAATATTCAGAAGGCAGCTTGTAAAAAAAACATTTATGCAACTAAGGTCAACCAGATACTATGACAACAACAATAACTTTCGAAACACAGCTTGTATAAAAACATTGAGGCTACTATGGTCATCCAGAAACTATGACAACAACAACAACAACATTCAAAACACAGCTTGTATCACAACATTAAGGTAACTAAGGTCATCAAGATACTATGACAACAACAACAACTTTCAAAAGGCAGCTAGTATCAAAACATTAGGGCAACTATAGTCAGGCAGATATTACGACAACAACAACAACTTTCAAAAGGTAGCTTGTATCAAAACATTAAGGCAACTAAGGTCATCCAGATACTATGACAACAACAACAACAACTTTCAATAGGCAGCTGGTATCAAAACACTAAGAAAACTAAAGTCATTTGGATTCAATGACAACAACAACAACAACTTTGAATAGGCAGCTTGTTTAAAAACATTATGTCAACTAAGGCCATCCAAATACTATGACAACAACAACAACTTTAAAAACGCAGCTAGTATCAAAACATTAAGGCAACTAAAGTCACCTAGTTACAATGAGAGAAACAATTTTCAGAACACAGCTAGAATCAAAATATTAAGGCAACTTAGGTAATCCAGATACTATAATAACAGCAACAACTTTCAAAACACAGCTAGTATCAAAACAATATGTCAACTAAGGTCACCCAAATACTTTGACAACAACAACAACTATCAAAAAGCAGCTGGTTTCAAAACACTAAGACAACTAAGGTCGTCAAAAAAACCATGACAACAACAACAACTTTTAAAAGGTAGATAGTATCAAAACACTTAGACAACCAAGGTCATCCAAATACTCCGACAACAACAACAACTTTCAAAAGGCAGCTAGTATCAAAACATTAAGGCAACTAAAGTCATCCATGCACTATGACAACAGCAACTTTTAAGACATAGCTTGTATCAAAACATTAAGACAATTAAGGTCATCCAGATACTATGACAACAAAAACAACTTTCAAAACGCATTTGGTATCAAACATTGAGGCAATCTTTGTCATCAAGATACTATGACAACAGCAACAACTTTCAAAAGGCAGCTAGTATCAAAACATTAAGGCAACTAAGGTCATCCAGCTTCTATGACAACATCAACCATAACTTTCAAAAGGCAGCTAGTATCATAACACTCAGACAACTAAAGTCATCCACATATCACTACAACAGCATTTAGAAAATAGCTAACATCACAACACCAAGACAACAATGTCATCAAGAAACCAGGACAAAAACAACTTTCAGAACACAGCTAGTATAAAAACACTAAGACAACTAAGATCATCCAGATACCATCACAACAATTGCTTTTAGAACACAGCTAGTATATTAACACTAAGGCAACTAAGGTCATCCATAAACCACAACTACAACTTTAAGAACACTGCTAGCATAACAACACCTAGATAAATCAGGTCATCCAGATACAATGACAACAACAACTTTCAGATCAAAGCTAGTACTAAAACACTGAGACAACTAAGGTCATCCAATTACAATGACAACAACAACAACTTTCAAAACGCAGCAGAATCAAACACTAAGGCAACTAAGGTTATCAATATACTATGACGACAAAAACTTCCAAAGCACAGCTTGTATCAAAACATTAAGGCAACTAAGGTCATCCAGATACTATGACAACAACAACTTTCAAAACACAGCATGTATCAGAACATTCAGGCAACTATAGCTCATCCAGATACTGTGACAACAACAACTTTCAAAAGGCAGATAGTGTCAAAATATTAAGACAACAAAGGTCATCCAAATACTATGACAACAACAAAAACTTTCAAAAGGTAGCTAGAATCAAAACACTTAGACAACTAAGGTCATCCAAATTCTTTGACAACAACGACAACTTTCAGAAGGCAGCTTGTATCAAAACTCTAAGAGACTTAATTCATTTATATACTATGACAACAACAACAACTTTCAAAGAACAGCTTGTATCAAAACAATGAGGCAATTAATGTCATCCAGATAATATGAAAACAACAACAGCTTTCGAAACGCAGTTTGTATCAAAACATTAAGACTACTGAGGTCATCCTCATACTATGACATCAACACCAACTTTGAAAAGGCAGCAAGTATCAGAACATTGTAGCAACTAAGGGCATCCAGATACTATGACAACAACAACAACTTTAAGAAGGCAGCTTGTAAAAGAACATTGAGGCAACTAAGATCATTTAGATACTATGACAACAACAACAATTTTCAAAAGGCAGCTTGTATCAAAACATTGAGGCAACTAAGGTCATCCAAATACTTTGACAACAACAATAATTTTAGAAACACAGCTTGTATCAAAACATTGAGGCAACTAAGGTCAACCAGGTAATATGACAGCAACAACAACTTTCCAAAGGCAGCTGGTATCAAAACATTGAGGTAACTAAGGTCAACCAGATACTATGACAACAACAACAACTTTCAAAAGGCAGCTTGTATTAAAACATTGAGGCAACTAAATTCATCCAGATACTATGACAACGACAACAAATTTCAAAAGGTAGCTAGAATCAAAACATTGAGGCAACTAAGGTCATCCAGATACTATGACAACAACTTTCAAAAGGCAGCTTGTATCAAAACATTGAGGCAACTAAGGTCAACCAGATTATCATTTAGATACTATGACAACAACAATAACTGTCGAAACACAGCATGTATCAAAACATTGAGGCAATTAATATCATCCAGATACTATGACAACAATAACAACTTTCAAAAGGCAGCTTGTCTCAAAACATTGAGGCAACTAAGGTCAACCAAATATTTTGAAAACAACAACAACTTTCAAACAGCAGCAAGTATAGAAACATTGAGGCAACTAAGGTCAACGAGATACTTTGACAACGACATCTTTCAAAAGGCATCTAGTATCAAAACATTGAGGCAACTAAATTCATCCAGATACTATGACAACGACAACAAATTTCAAAAGGTAGCTAGAATCAAAACATTGAGGCAACTAAGGTCATCCAGATACTATGACAACAACTTTCAAAAGGCAGCTTGTATCAAAACATTGAGGCAACTAAGGTCAACCAGATACTATGACAACAACAGCAACTTTCAAAAGGCAGCTAGAATTAAAACATTGAGGCAACTAAAGTCAACCAGATACTATGACAACAACAATAACTTTCGAAACACAGCTTGTATCAAAACATTGAGGCAACTAAGGTCATCCAGATACTATGACAACAACAGCAACTTTGAAAAGGCAGCTAGTATCAAAACATTGAGACAAGTAAAGTTCATTTAGATACTATGACAACAACAACAACTTTCAAAAGGCAGCTTGTATAAAAACATTGAGGCAACTAAGGTCATCCAAATACTATGACAACAACAATAATTTTCAAAGCACAGCTAGTAATAAAACATTTAGACAACTAAGGTCATCCAGATACTATGAAAACAACAATAACTTTAAAAAGGAAGCTTGTATGAAAACATTCAGTCAACTGAGATCATTTACATACTATGACAAAATCGACTTTCAAAAGGCAGATGGTATAAAAATATTGAGTCAACTAAGATCATTTAGATAATATATCAGCAACAACATCTTTCAAAAGGCAGCTTCCATCAAACCATTAAGGCAAATGATGTCACTTAGATACAATGACAAAAACAATTTTCGAAATACAGCAAGTACTGAAACATTAAATAACTAAGGCCATCCAGATAAAATTACAACAACAACAACTTTTAAAAGGTAGCTAGTATCACAACACTAAGACAACTTCTTTTAGATACTATGACAACAACAGCAACTTTCAAAACACAGCTTGTATCAAAACATTGTGGCAACTAAGGTCATCAAGATACTATGCCAACAACAACAACTTTCAAAAGGCAGCTAGTATCAAAACATTAAAGCAATTAAGGTCATCCAAATACTATGACAACAACAACAACTTTCAAAACGCATCTAGTATCAAAACAATAAGGGAACTAAGGTCATCAAAATACTATGACAACAACAACAACTTTCAAAACACAGCTAGTATCAACACGATAAGACATCTAAAGTTATCCAGATACTATCACAACAACAATTTTCAGAACAAAGCTAGTATCAAAACATTAAGGCTATTAAGGTTATACAGATACCATGACAACAATATCTTTCAGAACACAGCTAGCATAAAACACTTAAACAACTAAGGTAATACAGATACCAGGAAAACAACAGCTTTCAGAACACACTTAGGATCGAAACTCTAAAACAACTAAGGTCGTCTAGACACTATGACAACAACAACTTTCAGAACACAGCTAGTATCGAAACACTAAGACAACTAAGGTCATTCAGATACCTTGACAACAACAACTTTCAGAACACAGCTAGCATCACAACACTAAGACACCTAAGATCATCCAGATACCATGACAACAGTAACTTTCAGAACACAGCTAGTATTAAACCATTAAGACAACTAAGGTCATCCAGATAACATGACAACAACAACTTTCAGAACACAGCTAGTATTAAACCATTAAGACAACTTAGGTCATCTTGATACCATGACAACAACAACTTTCAGAACACAGCTAGTATTAAACCATTAAGACAACTAAAGTCATCTAGATACCATGACAACAATAACTTTCAGAACATAGCTAGTATTAAACCGTAAAGAAAACTAAGGTCATCCAGATACCATGACAAAAACAACTTTCAGAACACAGCTAGTATTAAACCATTAAGACAACTAAGGTCATCCAAATACCATGACAACAACAACAACTTTCAGAACACAGCTAGTATTAAACCATTAAGACAACTTAGGTCATCTTGATACCATGACAACAACAACTTTCAGAACACAGCTAGTATTAAACCATTAAGACAACTAAAGTCATCTAGATACCATGACAACAATAACTTTCAGAACATAGCTAGTATTAAACCATTAAGTCAACTAAAGTCATCTAGATACCATGACAACAATAAATTTCAGAACACAGCAAGTATTAAACCATTAAGGCAACTTAGGTCATCCAGATACCATGACAACAGCAACTTTCAAAAGACAGCTTGTATCAAAACATTGAGGCAACTTATTTCAACCAGATACTATGACAACAATAATAACTTTCGAAACACAGCTTGGTATCTTAACTTTGAGGCAACTAAGGTCATCCAGATGCTATGACAACAACAACAACTTTGAAAACGCAGCTTCCATCAAAACATTGAGGCAAATAAGGTCATTTAGATACTCTGACAACAACAACAACTTTCAAAAGGCAGCTAGTATCAAAATATTTAGGCAACTAGGGGGAACCTAATACTATGGCAACACAAATAATTTTCAAACACAGCTAGTATCTAAACATTAAGACCACTAATGTCATCCAGATACTATGACAACAATAACAACATTCAAAACACAGTTAGAAACAAAACAATAAGAAAACTTAGGTCATCCATATACTATTACAACAACAATAACTTTCAAAGGCACGCTAGTATCAAAACATTCATGTAACTAAGATCATTTACATACTATGACAACAACAACAACTTTCAAAAGGCTGCTTGTATAAAATTGTGAGGCAACTAAGATCATTTAGATACTATGGCAGCAACAACAACTTTCAAAGGGCAGCTTCCAATAAAACAACCAGTCAACTAAGGTCATACAGATACAACGACAACAACAACAACTTTGAAAAGGCAGCTTGTATCAAAACATTCAGGCAACTATGGTCATCCAGATACTATACAATAACAACAACTTTTAAAAGGCAGCTAGTATCAAACCATTAAGGCAACTAAGGTCACCCAAATACCATGCAATCAACAACAAAATTCAAAAAGTAGCTAATATAAAAACATTAAGGCAACTAAGTTCATCCGGATACTATGACAACAACAACAACAACTTTCAAAAGACAGCTTGTATAAAAATATTCATTTAGATACAACTAATGTGATCCAGATACTATGACAACAACAACAACAACTTTCAAAAGACAGCTTGTATAAAAATATTCATTTAGATACAACTAATGTGATCCAGATACTATGACAACAACAACAACTTTTAAAACGCAGCTCGTATCAAAATATTAAGGCAATTTAAGTCACCCAGATACAATGACAAAAACAACTTTCAGAACACAGCAAGTATGAAAACATTAACGAAACTTGGGTCATCTAAATTCTATGACAACAACGACAACTTTCAAAAGGCAGCTACTATCAAAACACTACGACAAATAAGGTCATTTAGATACTATGACAACAACAACAACTTTTAAAAGGCAGCTAGTATCAAAATATTGAGGCAACTAAAGTTATCCAGAGACTATGACAACAACAATAATTTTTAAACAGAGCTAGTATTAAAACATAAAGACAATTAAGGTCATCCAGATACTATGACAACATTAACAACATTCAAAACACAGCTTCTATAAAAACATTTAGGCAACTAAGATCAACTAGATTCTAAAACAACAACAACAACTTTTAAAACGCAGCTTGTAACAAAATATTAAGGCAACTAAAGTCACCCAGATACAATGACAAAAACAACTTTCAGAACACAGCAAGTATTAAAACATTTAGGCAACTTAGGTCATCCAAATTTTATGACAACAACGACAACTTTCAAAAGGCAGCTACTATCAAAACACTACGACAAATAAGGTCATTTACATACTATGACAACAACAACAACTTTCAGAGCACAGCTAGTATAAAAACAAAGAGCCAACTAATGTCATCCAGATAATATGACAACAAAAACTTTCAAAACACAGGTTGTATCAATATATTAAAACAACTAAGGTCATCCAGATACTATGACATCAACGACAACTTTAAAAAGGCAGCTAGTATCAAAACATTGTGGCAACTAAGGTCATCCAGATACTATGAGAACAATAACAATATTCAGAAGGCAGCTTGTAAAAAAAACATTTATGCAACTAAGGTCAACCAGATACTATGACAACAACAATAACTTTCGAAACACAGCTTGTATAAAAACATTGAGGCTACTAAGGTCATCCAGAAACTATGACAACAACAACAACATTCAAAACACAGCTTGTATCACAACATTAAGGTAACTAAGGTCATCAAGATACTATGACAACAACAACAACTTTCAAAAGGCAGCTAGTATCAAAACATTAAGGCAACTATAGTCAGGCAGATATTTCGACAACAACAACAACTTTCAAAAGGTAGCTTGTATCAAAACATTAAGGCAACTAAGGTCATCCAGATACTATGACAACAACAACAACTTTCTATAGGCAGCTGGTATCAAAACACTAAGAAAACTAAAGTCATTTGGATTCAATGACAACAACAACAACAACTTTGAATAGGCAGCTTGTTTAAAAACATTATGGCAATTAATATCATCCAGATACTATGACAACAATAACAACTTTCAAAAGGCAGCTTGTCTCAAAACATTGAGGCAACTAAGGTCAACCAAATATTTTGAAAACAACAACAACTTTCAAACAGCAGCAAGTATAGAAACATTGAGGCAACTAAGGTCAACGAGATACTTTGACAACAACGACATCTTTCAAAAGGCATCTAGTATCAAAACATTGAGGTACCTAAATTCATCCAGATACTATGACAACGACAACAAATTTCAAAAGGTAGCTAGAATCAAAACATTGAGGCAACTAAGGTCATCCAGATACTATGACAACAACTTTCAAAAGGCAGCTTGTATCAAAACATTGAGGCAACTAAGGTCAACCAGATACTTTGACAACAACAGCAACTTTCAAAAGGCAGCTAGAATTAAGACATTGAGGCAACTAAAGTCAACCAGATACTATGACAACAACAATAACTTTCGAAACACAGCTTGTATCAAAACATTGAGGCAACTAAGGTCATCCAGATACTATGACAACAACAGCAACTTTGAAAAGGCAGCTAGTATCAAAACATTGAGACAAGTATAGTTCATTTAGATACTATGACAACAACAACAACTTTCAAAAGACAGCTTGTATAAAAACATTGAGGCAACTAAGGTCATCCAAATACTATGACAACAACAATAATTTTCAAAGCACAGCTAGTAATAAAACATTTAGACAACTAAGGTCATCCAGATACTATGAAAACAACAATAACTTTAAAAAGGAAGCTTGTATGAAAACATTCAGTCAACTGAGATCATTTACATACTATGACAAAATCGACTTTCAAAAGGCAGATGGTATAAAAATATTGAGTCAACTAAGATCATTTAGATAATATATCAGCAACAACATCTTTCAAAAGGCAGCTTCCATCAAACCATTAAGGCAAATGATGTCACTTAGATACAATGACAAAAACAATTTTCGAAATACAGCAAGTACTGAAACATTAAGGCAACTAAGCCCATCCAGATAAAATTACAACAACAACAACTTTTAAAAGGTAGCTAGTATCACAACACTAAGACAACTTCTTTTAGATACTATGACAACAACAGCAACTTTCAAAACACAGCTTGTATCAAAACATTGTGGCAACTAAGGTCATCAAGATACTATGCCAACAACAACAACTTTCAAAAGGCAGCTAGTATCAAAACATTAAAGCAATTAAGGTCATCCAAATACTATGACAACAACAACAACTTTCAAAACACAGCTAGTATCAAAACATTGTGGCAACTAAGGTCATCAAGATACTATGACAAAAACAACAACTTTCAAAAGGCAGCTAGTATCAAAACATTAAGGCAACTATAGTCAGGCAGATATTACGACAACAACAATAACTTTCGAAACACAGCTTGTATCAAAACATTGAGGCAACTAAGGTCATCCAGATACTATGACAACAACAGCAACTTTGAAAAGGCAGCTAGTATCAAAACATTGAGACAAGTAAAGTTCATTTAGATACTATGACAACAACAACAACTTTCAAAACACAGCTAGTATCAAAACATTGTGGCAACTTAGGTCATCAAGATACTATGCCAACAACAACAACTTTCAAAAGGCAGCTAGTATCAAAACATTAAAGCAATTAAGGTCATCTAAATACTATGACAACAACAACAACTTTCATGAGGCAGCAAGTATCAAAACATCTAAGCAACTATAATCATGCAGATATTATGACAACAACAACAACTTTCAGAACACAGCTAGTATCAAAACATTTAGGCAACTAAGGTCATCTAAATACTATGACTACAACAACAACTTTCTAAACGCAGCAAGTATTAAAACTTTAAAGTCACTAAGGTCATCCAAATACAATGACAACAACAACACCTTTTAGAACACAGTTAGAATCAAAACACTAAGACAACTATGTACATCCAGATACTATGACAACAACAACAACTTTCAAAACGCATCTAGTATCAAAACAATAAGGGAACTAAGGTCATCAAAATACTATGACAACAACAACAACTTTCAAAACACAGCTAGTATCAACACGATAAGACATCTAAAGTTATCCAGATACTATCACAACAACAATTTTCAGAACAAAGCTAGTATCAAAACATTAAGGCTATTAAGGTTATACAGATACCATGACAACAATATCTTTCAGAACACAGCTAGCATAAAACACTTAAACAACTAAGGTAATACAGATACCAGGAAAACAACAGCTTTCAGAACACACTTAGGATCGAAACTCTAAAACAACTAAGGTCGTCTAGACACTATGACAACAACAACTTTCCGAACACAGCTAGTATCGAAACACTAAGACAACTAAGGTCATTCAGATACCTTGACAACAACAACTTTCAGAACACAGCTAGCATCACAACACTAAGACACCTAAGGTCATCCAGATACCATGACAACAGTAACTTTCAGAACACAGCTAGTATTAAACCATTAAGACAACTAAGGTCATCCAGATAACATGACAACAACAACTTTCAGAACACAGCTAGTATTAAACCATTAAGACAACTTAGGTCATCTTGATACCATGACAACAACAACTTTCAGAACACAGCTAGTATTAAACCATTAAGACAACTAAAGTCATCTAGATACCATGACAACAATAACTTTCAGAACATAGCTAGTATTAAACCGTAAAGACAACTAAGGTCATCCAGATACCATGACAAAAACAACTTTCAGAACACAGCTAGTATTAAACCATTAAGACAACTAAGGTCATCCAAATACCATGACAACAACAACAACTTTCAGAACACAGCTAGTATTAAACTATTAAGACAACTTAGGTCATCTTGATACCATGACAACAACAACTTTCAGAACACAGCTAGTATTAAACCATTAAGACAACTAAGGTCATCTAGATACCATGACAACAATAACTTTCAGAACATAGCTAGTATTAAACCATTCAGTCAACTAAAGTCATCTAGATACCATGACAACAATAAATTTCAGAACACAGCAAGTATTAAACCATTAAGGCAACTTAGGTCATCCAGATACCATGACAATACCAACTTTCAGAACACAGCTAGTTTTTAAGCATTAAGACAACTAAGGTCATCCAGATACCATGACAACAACAACTTTCAGAACACAGCTAGTATTAAACCATTAAGACAACTAAGGTTATCAAGATACCATGAAAACAAAAGCTTTCAGAACACAGCTAGTTTAAATCGCGAAGACAACTAAGATCATCCAGATACCATGACAACAACAACTTTCAGAACACAGCTATTATTAAACCATTAAGACAACTAAGGTCATCCAGAAACTATAACAACAATAACTTTCAGAACACAGCTATTAGATACCATGACAAGAATAGCTATGTTGACTAATACGTGCTTATATCCTGTATAATATGTGTCGTGTTTATGCTGAGACGAGGGAATTTTGTCGCCTGTTCAAGATGTCGTCACATTAATTTTGTAGATTTTATTTAATTTTCAGAAAATTTGGTAGAAAAAGTGTCTAACGTAAACAGCGTGGAACCTGACCAGACGCAAAGTTACTTGGCATCTGATTAGGTTCCACGCTGTTTAGAGTGTCTGTTATATTCACCGTAAGTATTCTAAATACAAAGCGTAAAACATCTGCAACTTGGTTTTCAAATTGTGCGCTTGTTGCAGAAAAAATTCTTGACAAAACCCTCAGAAGTTAAAAAGCACAGTCAAAGATTAAAGTCGATAAATTTAATTTCAAGTTTGAAACATTTTCAAGCACGAACAAGTGTAAGGAAGGCTTGTTATAGTGACCAAGATCCTGATCTACAGAATAATTACAAAGAAAAGGGTAAAAATAATCTAGAAGTCTAAAACCTTATTGCGATTTTCATTACAGTCCCATGATCTCATGTACAAGTAGTCTATTTTAAAGAAAAAGATGTTTTACGAAAGAAAATGGTTATTATTTTTACCAAAACATTCCTGACATTGACTTTTAAATCATTGCTTATATATAAGAAATATAGTGTAGTAAGTTTTGCAATGATATTGCATAAAAATAAAGTCTTTCTCATTTTACTATATATGAAACAAAATCGCACGTTTATATATTGTTTAAGACTGAAAAGAAGATGATTTGATCATTACCCTACCTGGAAATTATTTTATCTTAGCAGAATTCATGAGGCACCAGGGTTATATTCAGATGTATTCAGAGATTGCTACTCGCAAATATTGTCTGATCTCTTTAGGAGTACGGGAAATAGCGAGGCTTTACAGTCATAATATGTCCAGACAGTTCCGGACATGTATAACTCATTCATCATTTCTAATCATTTCTCCCTTTATATTCGGGGTGTGCGGAAAAAGAGCCGTGTCGTACCCTGTAATAAGGACAAAATTTTGTTGGATTTTAACAGGTTTATTGAAGTTCTACGCCGGTTTCAACATTTTTTTAAAATTATATCAGGCTGGCAGTTACCTAACTATCGATCCCGGGAAGAACCAGTATAAGTAATGCCAATTTTTTTCACACAAACCCCGGGGTCAAAACCACCCCCACCTGCTGGAGCTACGAGATACGCAGACTCCACTCGTTTAAACCCGTTTAGTCGCCTCTTACGATCACGCAGGGTTGAACGGTGGCTGCAATTCTAGCCCTTAACCTTAAAAGGCGCCCCTCAGCCACAAGGGGTAGGTTGCATTTAGAGGCAAATAAAAAAAAGAGCTAAATAGCTGAACGTAAAACATCTATCCGATCAGTACCTATAATACTATTTTCCTATTAAAGGGGAATAATTCCAAAGCTAGGCATATACGACGGAAGTGGCTTTCAAACCATGGAAATTGTCAGACATAGAACGTGCAATCCATATTCTCAGTAGAAAAGTTTTAAGCACGCTTATATACTGGTCCTAACTATGTTGAACATTTTGCGGGCTTTGCAATTTTGCAAGTATAATTTTGAGAGTAATCAAGAACGGATGACTACACTGAAGAGAAGTTACAGTAACCACACGACGCTTAACACCTGTCATATAACGTAGGCTGTTTGGTTCGAACGCGCCACCCTTACTCTAAATCTTAGATGATATTGATTTTCAGAGAAAACTGTAAAATAAAGATGAATTGTTTCGTTCTGAACCGATCATCACCATCGGAAATTTCCCTGTTTCCTTTTTTTTTTGGTAAAGAAGGACCCATTACTGTAGAATTTTTAAGGTTTCCTACGATTTTAAATAAATTGCCCTTTAGATAATAAGCAAGTATTTTTATGTTTCAAGTGTAGACTATAAAAGATTTTTTTCAGAAATCAAAAGAAATAAAATAATAATCCTACGTTAAAACGGGCTAATAACTGTTTAGAAACGAATTTTATGGTTATCTTCTCTTTTGAAGTTAATTCGCATTTCGATAGTTAAACAGGGTCGTATTACATGTACTCTGCAGACATGACTTATAGTGTAACTTGCCCTTTTGAAATGAAATTCCCTTTTGATAATAAACAAATATTCCAAGTATTTAAGTGAATGTTTGTAATAGTTGTAGAGGTAACGGAAAATCCTGATAGTCGTTCGATAAGCGTCCGTTATTCTTCCGAGTCTGAACCAAATGACCGCCAAATACCAAGGAAAGAGAAAACAAGTCAGTGGAAGGGTGTACAGACGGACGGAGTGCCGTTTCTTGAGAAGCTGTTTGGAGACTTAACATGATTGTACTGTCAACTAAATCTTGCATGTGTGACATATACGTTCGAAGTAAAAAAACTCACATGTGTGACATATACGTTCGAGTTAAAAAACTCACAATTTTTCTCTTATTTTTAAACAAGATTCTGACGTATGACAAATGCGTTTTTAAGTTCGTATGAAATATGTGTCCGAACGTATTTATCACTATTTTTGTGACGTATTCGCACGCATTTGTCACACAGTGTGACGATTGCGGTTTGTGAAAATTGAGGTTCAACACAGCTAGTATCAAGACACTAAGACAACTACGGTCATCCAGATACCATGACAACAATGACTTTTAGAACACAGCTAGTATAAAAACACTTAGACAACTTAAGACATCCAGATACTAGTAAAACAACTACTTTCAGAACACAGCAAGTATCAAAACTCTAAGACAACTAAGGTCATACAGATACCTTGAGCTCAAAAACTTTCAGAGCACAGCTGGTATCAAAATGAATTCTTTGTATTCTGATACAGGAACTTTATTAACGAACCAAAGTGATATTTTAAACGAAGTGTGCAATCATTATAAAAACTTGTATTCATGTAGAGATACAGATAACATTTATCTTACGACATTGTTTAATAATTCTGACCATATACTAAAACTTAATGAGTATGAAAAACAAATCCTTGAAGGCCATTTAAGTTATAATGAAATGTTGACAAGTTTGAAAAAATTGTCTAATGACTCATCCCCAGGCAGTTGTGGATTCACAGCAGCTTTTTATAAATTTTTCTGGATTGATACTGGTCACTTTTTGGTAAGGTCAATAAATCATGATTTTGATACCGGAGAATGACCTATCACCCTTAAGCAAGGAGTCATAACTTGCATTCCGAAACCCAACAAAGGTAAACGTTACATAAAAATCTGGCGGCTAATTTCCTCGCTCAATACAGCATATAAAATAGCCTCTGCGAGTATCGCTCAAAGACTTAAGACAGTACTAAATAAACTTATAAGTGAAGATCAAACTGGATTCTTGCCTGAAAGGTACATAGGAGATAATATAAGATTAATTGATGACATTATGCAATATAAAGAAGAACATCAAATACCAGGAATGCTATTGATGATAGATTTCGCGACCGCTTTCGATTCAGTCTCATAGAAATTTATGCATAAAGTGTTAGAATATTTCAATTTTGGTGATATCTTCATACAATGGATTAAACTTTTTTATAACAATATTCAGTCATGTATAGTAGTTAATGGACATCTCTCCGACTGGTTCAATGTACAACCTGGATGTCGTCAGGGTGATCCCCTCTCCCCTTACATCCTCATTCTTTGCGCGGAAATTCTTGCACTCTTATTAAAAAACAATAATAATATCAGCGGAATTAAAATAAATGGCACAGAATTTCTTCTGTCACAGTATGCAGACGATATATCTATTATGTTAGATGGTACAGAAAAATCTTGAAATGAAACATTACATACGTTAGAGTTCTATGTTAAAATATCAGGTTTAAAGATAAACATTGATAAAACCATTTGAAGTAGTTTGGATCGGGGTTATGATAAATAGTATGCTAAAACTTTGTCCTGAGTTTGACCTTGTATGGGAGTCAGGCTTATTCAAACTGTTAGGTTTTATTTTTTCAACCAACTTGAAAAACATTAAAAACTCCAACTACTTAACAAAAATAGAAGAAATTAAAATATTATTTTCTCAATGGTCCAAAAGAATCATAACGCCAATAAGCAAAAACATTATAATCAAATCCTTGGTCTTATCAAAACTAAATCATCTATTTTTGAGATTACCAAATCCAAGTATAGATATAATAATAACAATTCAGGGTCTTTTTTTTTAAAATCTATGGAATAACAGACCAGACAAAATTAAGAAACAAGTTATAATACAGAATTATGATTATGGTGGAATAAGAATGATTAATTTGGAGTTATTTATGACCTCCTTAAAACTGAGATGGGTCAGAAGACTCAGAACGTATAATACTAAATACTTCAATTTTATACAAACAACGTATCCTTCTATACTTGATTGTAGTAAGTATGGAGATGACTTCCCAAAGAATGTTATCAATACAGTTCAAAACCAGTTTTGGAAAGATGTTCTAGTTGGTTTATTTCATCTGAATAGGCAGAGTCCAAGAAACTGGAGTGAATTCTGCTCTTTACCTGTTTGGCATAATTCTATGTTTAAAATAGACGGAAACAGTTTTTGTTATAATAGATAAGTTAATGTAGGGATAATATTAATGAATGATTTCTTGAACGAAGAAGGAAATTTCTTGCCCTTCAGTGAATTTTTAAGAAAATATAATATTAATACGAATTATTTGCAATATTACAGCATAATAGAGTCTTTTAAAAGCTTTTTAGCAAATTTTACTTTCACACACGACTCTAAAAAAGAAATCTCACCATTACAACCATTGATAATAAAAATAATTAACAAACAAAAGAAAGGATGTAGAAACATTTATGATTATAGTTTAGGGAAAAATGTTCATCCGAATTCAAAAATAAAATGGAGCGAAGAACTAAACTTAGCAGACAATTTTAACTGGGGACATATCTACTAACTGCCATTTCAAATAACAAAAGACACGAGTTTACAATGGTTTCAGTATAAAATTAACCACAGAATTGTGGCAACAAATCATATTTTACATACAATGAATATAAAAAAACATCAATATGTGTTCCTTCTGTAAGAACCAAAGTGAAACTCAAAAGCATCTTTTTTGGGACTGTCAACACGCGAAAACTTACTGTGGAGAAATTAAAAATTGGCTAAATTCAAAATGTTCAAATATTTGTACTAATTGGTCATCATTGGATATAATTTTAGGAAATGAAGTTTTTGATAAAGGAATAATGAACTCAATTTTGTTAGCTAAATACACAATATATTGTTGAAGCAAAGCTGAATAGGATGAAAACTAGGGCATGGTTATCGAAATAACTTGAAAACTTTGAACACCACAAGGCTAAGATAGCCATACCTAATATTAACCAGCAAGATAAGATATCATGGCCGTCGAAACAGCTCGATTCAAAAACCACCAACACAACACCGCCACTACCAAAAACTGTAACAACGCCACAAGTATAAAACATCTCGACAGCTAGAAATATTCCAACATGATGTAAACAAATATCATTACCTTGAACAACAGACCACAAGAGACCATCAAGACACAGTAACTATAAATAGTATCTCGACCATCATAACACTATGACTAAAAGTATCAACACAATGCTACGACTCGAATGTCGTGCAGAAGTCTCAAGACCTATCTCTTCAACACCACCTCCTCAACACCACCTCCTCAATACCACCTCCAAAACACCACCTCCTCAATACCACCTCCTCAACACCACCTCCTCAATAGCGCCTCCAAAACACCACCTCCTCAATACCACCTCCTTAACACCACCTCCTCAATAGCGCCTCAACCATCTCAATCATTTACTAACTCACTCAATTCATCACAACATTACAACTATCAAACTGTCATGATACCAGTATCAGAATATATCCTCTAACACTACCACTACATCTGACAATCACCAGTTTTCGTGACACAACCTCATCTGCTTTTACTAATAAAGCTTTTTTTATCTAGTTGCAGTCTATCATATATTTCATTATTAATAATAATATTATCATAATCTTTATAATAATTTGTTAAGTTGTTAACAATTTACTAATATATTAGTAACTCATTCACAGTTTATGTATCTAATTATTTTTCTACATTTTTTAACAATTCATTCATTTTATATAGTTTTCAATCATAATTCATCGTGTTCTTTGTCACTTTTTAATGACATAATTTAAAAATTTACTTGCCTCTGTCTTAAGATTCAAGTTCTTTCTTTTTTTGCATTTTCTTGTTATTCTTTTTATCAATTCATTTCCATTAACAACATATTGTAAATTATATGCATTTGTAAATGTCTGTCCTTAATTTGTCTGTAATATTCAGGGCTTCTGTTCTTTTGATAATGATGATGTTGATGGTGATGATTTATTATGATGATAATGATGATAATTACTTTTATAATTATTTATGTAAGTATCAGTTTTATAATCATTCTTATTCTTATTCTTCTTATTACAATTCTAATTCTAATCAGTGTTTTTGCAATCTTTAATTTTACATCAAATGTAACTTTTAGACAGGTGCAAAAACATATTTACCTTAAAATGGCTGACACCCGTTTCCAACAAAGATGCAATGACTGACGACACTTCAGATTTTGACTGCCTCGGTGACAATTCCAAATCACCATTCTGAAAATAACTCATTAGTAGTTATCAAAGTACAGACGTTCAGCAGTTAATTGATATAATAATTATATAAACTGGTTTATATTCAATCATTTAAATTGATTTTTTTCTTTTCTATGATAAGTTAATCTGAGCGGTTACTGTCCAATGAGAAAAAAAACTATGTAGTTTTTTAAGATAAATTCTAAGTGAAACTGTATTATAAATGGAACAGATACTTGATCGTTTATACTTATTCTTTTCTCAATTATCATAGAAAGATGCTTAAGTGTCTTAAGATTTTTGGCAGATACCAGTTTCACACAAAAATTAAACGACCGCTGACAAATCAAACTGTGACAGCCTCACTGACAATTGCAGCACACCAACCTGAAAAGAGAGGGAAGGAGACAATAAAAAAAAAATTCAGACCGAACATTGCTCTTGAAACACATGCTGCAGAAATAACTTTGTACCCATGGACGAGATGAATTAAGTAGCCTTTAAATCCAAAGTCCTACCATAGAGAATCACAACACGTCTGCTATGGCACGCCTTAATAAGCTAGTGCCAGATAACTGACATTCATACTGTTGTTGCAATATCGAACTCTAACGGCGGCCTGCTACTGAACTTCTGCAGCCAGACCAAGAGAAAAACAGCGTAACTTAGTTTTGATAAAACCTCTTGCTGACTTTTCTATAAAATCGTATTTTCGTATATCATTTTAATCAAGACTGCAGTAATACACACAATATTCTATCCTACTCAGAGTCATATTTGACGTCGTTAATGTTTGACGTCATAAACTAATTAACGTTTTCTGCAAACACATTATGTTCTTCTGCCGTCTCTGAGTTACCAGTAAGTGTTGTCTTGGAAAAATGCGTGTTAAGTATGCGAAGATTACTTAGACATAGATATGGACCACACAACAACTTAGCAACTATATCGCATTTTGCATGCTACGTGGTATGACGTCAATGATGTGAAAAAGATTACTAGAAATGTTAGATCTGCATTGTTTATTCTACAATTAGTCTACCGTCTGGTAGTCAAAGTGAGAAAAAAGTATACAAAGGTAATTTCAAAACAGTCTATCACCTGAAAGTGAAAACTCCTGAAAAGGTAAAATGTGACCATGTTGTTGATAATCTCAAGGCACGGCCCATATATATTAAACTGTAAAAATTAAATAAGAGCTGTCAGTGAAGACAGCACGCTCGACCATGTAAGTACTGAATAGTTAAGAAAGGGATAACTATTAAAGAATGAATTTAATTAAAGACCTATAGATGTATAGACAAGAATCTTCTCCATGGTAGATGAAATACTATATGATATCTATAATTTTATCATTGAAAATCCTTCAAAAAATAAACTAGTCGTGGTAAAATATTACAACTTTTAAGGACATTTCTAAGTTTAACGGGAGATAATTCTGAAAATATTAGTGCTAGAGTTATGACTCTAACAGTATATAATGTTGGTGATGATAACGAACACATATTTGAAGTTTGAAGTAAATCCTTCAAGAAATAAAGAAGTTATAGTAAAATATTACAATTTTTAAGGAAAACTCTCAGTTTAAAGGGGAGATAATTCTGAAAATATGGGTGATAGAGTTTATGAACCTTACCACATATAATGTGGGTAATGACAAGGGACATATATCTGAAGTCTGAAGAAAATCCCTCAAGAAATAAAGAAGTTATACTACAATATTACGATTTTGAGGAAAATTCTCAGTTTAAAAGGGAGATAATTCTGAAAATATGGGTGCTAGAGTTTATGGGCCTTACCAGATATGATGTGGATGATGATCAGTAAATTCCTCAAGAAATAAAGAAGTTATAGTAAAAATATTTTTACTGCACAGAAACTTTAATCAGAAATCTGGACACGGACGCCGAGTAGGACAGCTCTCCATATACTTCGTATAGTCTAGCTAAAAAGAAACTTTAAAAGTGTTACAACAAACAGTAGAGTAATTCGTAGTCAGAAATTTTCGAGTCTATGACATCTCAAATAGACCAAAAAGGGTTTTCACGTTTCCAGTGCAACTTTCTTATGAGTCAAGTCAGGAACATCAAAAGAAGATACCTAAGTTGGAATGCAGACACTCCTCAAGATCTGTAAGTCACAGCCCGTCACAAAAACAACGACGTCTATCGGAGAAGGCCAACACTAATCCATTTCTTGCCTAAAACGTGTATAAATTGTTTATCCAATATTAATAAGTTTAAATTACATTTTAACAAACTTTGAAATAAGTTGTATGGAAAGCACATTATGCATCTTGATACCCAAGGTTGAAAAAAGGCATTGCTGTAAAATACACCATAGACAAATACAGATACTCGACATGTTAAATGACAATTGTTTACAAAATTAAGACAGCAAGTAAATTCTGTTAGAATCTCTAGGCCAAATTTATACTTTGATCAAGAAAGCAATTGTATATAAATGTGTCCTAAACAGAATGACAAAATATTTTGTAAAAGGCATTTTCCTGAACGTCGACACAAGTATTCGCATTTAGAATGTACAGTTATTACTGAAAGGTTTCACATTCATTGCACATTCCTGTTTTTATTTATATCAAAACGATTGCTATCAGTTTTGAAAAAAAATGATGAAAACTCGAGTAATTTGTAAAACAAAATGTACTACGAAATAAAGAAGCGCATTAAATTCTTCTAGCGAACATTTCTAATAACTTTCGTTGAAATTCCTAGCGTGTAATTTGTTATTGTCCGTCCATATTTCTAAAAAGTTCAACAGAAAAGGGACCATTTTTGGGTGTCCTTACATGGGTCTCCTATTTCTATATCAGCAAACATAATCTAGAAGATTCATCTTTTTTATGAAATGCGTTTGTCTATATTGCTCTGGCCGCCACTTTCCAAGAAGTGAAATCTCTAGAACGATTCAGAGGTTTAACACTAATAAGTACTTTTTAATAAAATAACTAACCTTCAATTATAGCAATGACAAGGCACCAGAAAAAGATTTCCTTCACTGCCGTCTGACCAATCACCACGGATTCCTATGGATCACAACATAACGCCATTGTCCCTTTGAGGCTCGTAATATCTTTGCCAAACGAAAACTGTTTTAAAGCTTTACCCATTAGGCTTTTTGCATTTATTATGTACTTATCTAAAGCTTGTTTTATTCATGTAGTCATACAACAATTGAAAGTTTCCTTGCCTAAAGAAATGGTTGATTATAGTAGCACAATTTTCACTTAAAATATCAGACGTTTTAGGAATTGGTAAAAAAGGCCCATTCCGCAGAATTGATCCATTCGAACAGCTTTTTATTTATTAATCTCTGACTAGAAAAATGGGTCTCTCAATTGTATTTTCGGCACAGAAGTTACCTGTATTAATTTTGTCCTGATGTGTTAATATCCAGACACTTCAAGAAAACCATCTAAGCCTGAAGAACTGTCGTCATCTCTATCAGCAAGGTTTCACCGTGAATCACCACCATGCATATAACAACGCCACTATCCCGTAGCTGACTGGAGTATCTATGATAAACGAGGACTGTTTTAAATCTGTATTTGTCCTAGTACGAGTTGCATTATTCACATTTGTTATAAACTTATCTGAAAAAGTATGTGAAATCACGTGATCAGGCCAATCTCAACACGCAGTTACTACAATAACTGTGTTATATAATAATTTTAGATTGCCAGTCATTTTGGTACAAAACAACGGTTAAGAAAAAAAAATCTAGAAGCTAGTTCACGATGATTTTTTTCTATTAATACGGGATTTATTTTCATCGAGTGGTATGACAATAAATATTTCACGAGTGGCGACAGCCAAGAGTGAAATATGATAATTTTCATACCACGAGATGAAAATAAATCCCGTATTTATAGGAAAAAGTTGACTTTTCTGTTTATTATTTAATTTCTCTCTTTTTTGACCTTACGATTCGAAAGAATTCCTCTTTAATTTTGTGTATTGGCTGAATTTAGAAGAAAGTAGTTCGGCAAGACACCAGTGAAATTACGGAAAATATATTTCACTGCAGTGAAAAATAAATTTTTACAGTGAAATACGGAGAATGAAAATACGCATTTTATTTCATCAATATTTCTCAATATTTCATTTACAAGTATATAATGAATATGTTTTCCTCGCAGTTGGTGACTGACATGAACACGTGTTTTCACAGTCCTTACAGAAAAAAAAAACAGAAGTAAACAACATAGTTATATCCAAGAGCAGTTTCAAGAAATAATTCCAGACAACCGTGAAACACTTGCATCATTAAGAAAGCACAGAGTTGGCCCTTCGTCTGACTGTACCAATACTAGGATCGAAAGAGACAGGCTCCACATGAATGAAGGGTGGTTTCGTACATAAAAATCACATGAAACGACCCCCTCCACCGATGGACTGAAGTTCGTGCCACAAAAACACCAATGTGAACACTTCCGGGCGTCTGGCCGCAAAAAAAAAATTGCCCAGGACAGTTAGTATCACCTACTGAATGAAATCATCACCAAAATTGCAGGTACCTGCGCATGCGCAGTTTATCACGCAATTGAATTGCTCGGACTCTGAATTTTAATAAATAACTTTTGATTGTTTTTTATCTTTATATAGTAAAGATAAATTCCAAGAAAATACGCAGGAGATGTTCCAGTAAACAGTTTTAGTTAAAATTTAATCATGTTAAGTTTTTGACTCAACAACATTCACATAATCTAGGTAGTCACGTCCCAGCATCAAAACCCATTCCTTTAAGAGACAAAACATTAGCAGGCGCATTGGAGATCTTCCATTGACTATAACAAAATTATTCGTTTTGATAATGAAATCCACCGACAGCTCAATGGTTCTCGTTAATGAATTTCCTATGAATTACGACAGACAGACAGTTTTTTCCTTTCCTACTTTTCATGTAAAAGCTTGCTCCCTCTCTTTTACCTTTTCTCCTCTTTCCTTTTATACATCTTAATACTGGAACCAGTTTATAAACTGTTTTCTTCCTTTCTATTAAATCCCCATGTTGTATATGTATGAATGCAGTAGGTAAATAAGGTATTGCATTATTGAACTGTATTAAAAATAGAGTGTTGTATTATTATATTGTATTATTGTACTGTATTACAAATAGAGTGTTGTATTATTGTAGTATATTGTATTATTGTATTGTATTATTGTATTGTAATACAATCTATATTCCTGCGAAATCGGACAACTCTTATTCATTTAAAGCTTGCATGATACTTATGTATCACTGATCTTGTTACAGTATTCTTAATTTTTTTCGTAACTGCATATCCGCAAATATGAATGACTTAAGTGTTCTGGTTTTAATTTTTATTATTATTACTATTTTGTGTTGCTCATTAAATTACAGCTGCCTGACAGCCAGTTTTCACTTTTTATAACAGTCACTTATTATCTCCCTTTAAGATTCTTAGAGATTGTTAATTTGTTCTTTACCAGACCTCAATCTATGACAACTTGCTTTCATGCAATATATATACAGGGGCTTGTCTTTTATTCATCATGATCTTAAAATATCTCTACCACATGTATATCTTTCGGTTTTTTTTTCATTATACCCTTAAGTTTAAAAAAAGTTGCTTATTATCTTACAATATATAATATATAAAAATGTTATATATAAAAATGTTATAATTTTCGAATTTTACATATTGTAAGCCGGCTGTTATTCGGTTACTTGTTTAAGGAAAAAGTTGTCGACTATACGTTTTACCCCAATTATTACCATTAAATATAGAACAACTTAAAGCTGAAGAAATAAAGCAGTTTTTTTTGTTCTTTACAGATAAAAGTTTCAGTGTGACCTAAAGGTGACTTTCGGTTCCTAATTACTTATACAAAACAGGTCATTTTTATTGTTAAACTACAATTTTACTCCTTGGTGCGATAAGAAATAACTTATGCAATATAATTCAAGTGTCTTTCGTAACAAACACGAAGAATAAAACAACAACTTCTACAAGTACCTTACAGGATTTATCGCATCAAAAGTTAAATCTCATGAATTATGTTTGTAAACCTTTCCATCAATTATAGCATATGAAGATTGGTATACTTTGCTAACATTAAAAAAAACGTTTTTGTCAAAATAGTAAGAAAGAAAGAACATTGGCCAGCAATGGGTTATTAAAAACGTGGCATAAACGTTGCAATTTTTGTCTCTTTATGAAAACCTGTCTTTGGTTTTTGACCCTTTTTGTGTTTTCATATTGTACAATGTTTAAAATCGTTAATCATATGACCTATGATACAAATTCTCATCCACTCCCTTCTCCATTTTCATTAAACATTAAAATTTACAAAAAGGTAAAAAATGTAACAATTTTAATTTTCTTTCTGTTGTAAGTATAAAGTGAAAAAGGAGAGAAATGATATATTAATGATTTCAGATTCTGTGCGCATAATTCAGATAACCGATTCTTTAAAAATGTTGCACATAATTTGACAGTATTTTGAATTCGTCTTAAAACACAAGCTATGTCACCTTTTGAAGACAGTGGCTATTTAACACCTGTCAATTTTCTGAGACGATAATAAGATAACGGCTGGATCGCTTCTTATATTGAAGATTCGCTTAAAAAATATGTTAGAAGTTTCAAGTTTTCTACCAAGGTACAGCAAGTGTCTAGAACGTACTAATATCTCAATAGAAGATTCATGACCTTGTCGAAAACTGAAATACAAGACCACACACAATGAAAAAAGCTAAAATCAGATATTGCACAAAAGCAAACAACAGATATCACTTTAAGTAAATAGTTCATAAAAAAACCTTATCTATACATGACAGAGTTTCTTATCTTAAAAGCATTAAATATATAAATACCAAGTTGTCTAACTAAGTTTATATTTTCGGAAGTTATCAGCTCTACGAATTTTAACATATTTGTTCTTGTCCAAAATCGTTTTGGTATATACCTATTTCTAATATCATGAAATAAAGCACATTCGACAATAAAATGAAATTCATCCTCCAATTTGTCACATAGGATACATTTTCTTTCAGACATTGGTGAAGTTTGTGGCTTTATCCATCTGCCGGCTTCAATTTGTAATGTATGTGAGGAAACTCTTAAACATGAGAACGTTTTACAAAATTTACCTATGTTATAACAATCTAGATAAGGCTGAAAATTGAAAGACAAAATTGATCTATAAAATAAGGCTCTACTACAGTTATCTAACCTTCCATTCCAGTTCTGTAAGAATTGTCATTTAATCGTTGTTTAACTAAAGAAAGGAATATATCAGTATTTCCTACACCTTGAAAAATCGAAGCTTCTGCCAGTCCAAGTGAACAAAGTAAATCTTTCAGTTCGTTTTATTTGGAAATTTTTTAACATCATTTCTCATTAATTGGTAAATAATACATACATATTTGTCTTTAGTCAACTTTAAGATCCTTAACCAGTACTTAATTGTTTGAAACTTAATAATGGTATTAAAAGGAAAACGTCCAAACACACCATAAACAAAATCGTTTTGATTTGTCTTCTTCTTAACTACGAGTAATTTCTTAAAAAACTGCTTATGAACTTTTTCAGTTGTAGTACTTTTTGAAAAACAGGTAACCGCACAGCAATGATTAAGAATGGGTGATACCAGTGTATCAAATAGCTTTAACTGATGTTCTGGTGGTATGTAAGTAAACTAACAAAGATATTAAGAATTACATTTATGACACTTGAGTAATGTAGTACATCAAAATCTAAATCTTTGCAATTGTCCTCCCAGAAGATAAAAGGAATCCAAGTATTTTATAGCATGATGATGATGATGATGATGTTATTGAAGACAATAATGTTGATGATGGTTGTGATGATGAAGATGACAGATGACGACGTTAAAGATGATGGTGATTGTGCTGGTAATGATGATTGATGAATGGTGACGACAATGATCATAATGATTTTTCTTCCTCTTTGTGTTGTGTTATTTTACTGTTCTTGACACTATGTTGTTACACATTTGTATCTTGTTGTAGTTGTTAAATATATAGTGTTATTGCTGTTGTTTTTTGTTGCTGGCAATGAATAGCTCTTACTCTGAACACTGAACACTGAAAAAGGGAAAAGGAAGAGTTGTTTCCCCTGGAACAGACGACATAATGATTTGCTCAAATAAAGCTGTTTTAGCTTAAATTTAAAGGGTATAAATGACAAAATAGCTTAGTTTTATACAACTTCGATTCTTAATGCTATTTTGATTAAAATATTGCTTCAGTTGCCTTTTTTTCCTGTTAACCAAAGGAAGCCAAATTAGAATCTTTCTTTTAAAAAAATATTATCTACATATCAGATTTTTTTTTAAATCACTGAGAACAAATCGGTTCATTTTTTTTCATAAAATTATGAAATCGTCAAAATATTTCGACTGTTCAACTTTTTATGATTCTTTGTACAATTTTATCATTTCATTGTCATAAACTGACTGTTATTGCTGTTCGTAATGATGATGATGATGATTATGATGTAGTGGTGGTGGTGATAATAATGATGATGATGACGTCAATGACAATGCAATTGTTTTCGAGTAAATGGGCGTAATGCACGCGATGGTGTTGTTTCTGATAGCTAAACAAGTTATGGTGGCACTAGATTTCGTCTGTACCAAGTTTGTGTACGGACAAAGACTACAGATAAAATGATAAGGTTCAGAGCAATGACCAAGTTGACGAAGCAAAGGAAACATAGTAAGAGTAGTATGCTTCGGGGAAATGTGGAATCAACGTCACTGTATGTTTATAGGAGATTAACCCACTTAGCTCCTCCTGGAAACAAGAAATACTTCTACTGAGAATAAGTATGTTCATACAGCTGTTATTTTTGCATGGCAGATGCGTGGCTTAGCTAAAGGAATTTCCGGTTACAGTCGGGGACTGAAGTAAGACTGAAGATGCTAAACTGGAATGTAGTTTGTAGCTAAAATGACCAGCTTGTGTTTGGCATCATATAACGTTTCAACAAACACTAAACTACAAACGGCAAATATGTTCTTCAAAAAATATGCCGTAAATTTTAAATGAAATATTCGTGCATGTCCACAATTATAAAAGCTGAATACTTCCAAGCAACGTTATCACAAGATATGGCTATCCACTACCTCTTTAGGGAATAATCAGAGTGAATACATTTACAAGGTATCAGTTTCATGCATTATTCTTTATTCTGATGAGATCAGTAATTCTTGTTGTTTTTCCTACTACGAATGGAAATTTTCAGCCGTCCCGGCGACATTATTTTTTATTGATTTACGCGGAAGTCTATTGTGTATGACAATTTTCTTATGCTTGAAGTGTAGTATTTTGTCATATTGTGACATATTTTCTCGAATCGTTTTGTATTATGTCGCATCGTGTCGTACTGTGACGTATTTCACGTATCGTGTCGTATTTTGTCGCATCGTGTCGTATTGTGTTGTATTTTGACGTATCGTGTTGTATTTTGTCGTATCTCGTAAACAATTATGGTCGACCAATTGTTTGTTCATCCTCTTTTACGCAAAATGCTTTAAAAGTCGAAATGTAGCCCATGATTTTATCGTAAAATGTTTGAAAAAACGTCTGAGTTTTGACCCCTTCTTTATTTTTGTATTGTATTGTTTTACAGATACGCGAAACATTTCTGATATCTAGGAAAGCCAGGAATAAGATTAACAACAAAATATATGTATGTATCACTCTTACGGGCCTTTTGTAATCATTTATTATATAAAAACTCGTGTATTCGTGACACAAAAAAGTCAAATTTAGCTTATCTTCGATGTTTTAACAATGATATATTTTTCAAAGAACGAAGACAATGTTTCATGTTCTTTTGAGAATTTCCCTCATTTTAAAGAATGCCTCATCGCCTCATAAAGGAAGTAAATCTTAAGAGAAAAAATATGTGCATGGTTTCCCTTATTTACAGAAATATTTATTAACATGTCACGAAGATATTGGCTAACAGCCTTTTGAGAATAGCGAGAATGTTGGAATATGATATATGCATGAGGCGAAGAACTATTTCAAAACAGAAAATGAATTGCCCCATCCAGTATCTTTCAGAAACTAAGTAAACATATCTATATTGTGTACAATGTACATTTGTCTAAATAACTGGCATAATATGTGAGTATGTCTTTGACAAATATATCGCCTCCTACTTGTATAGCAAACAGCAAGCATATTTATCGTAGATATAGCATATTTTAGTTTGAACAAATAAACATTTGTTACAGATCCTGTCTCCCATCTTCACAGCCAACAACAGATCTATCACAGGTTTATGATAACTTAATTGGCACGAATAAACATGTGTTACAGATCTTGTGCACTATCCTCACAGCCAACAACAGATCTGTCACAAGAACAGAATTATTCAATTAAACAGATAAGTTCTTCAGACTTTGTCCTACATCTTCGCAGCCTTTAGATCGTATCCACCATCTTCACAGCCAAAAACAGATCTATCACAGGAATAGCAAATACATGCTTTAGACCTTATCTACCATCTTCAGAGCGAGCAACAGATCTATTACAGGTAAAGCAAATACTTGCTTTAGATCTTATCCACCATCTTCACAGCCAACAACAGATCTATCACAGGTATAGCAAATACATGCTTTAGATCTTACCCACTATTTTCACAGCCAACAACAGATCTATCACAGGTATAGCAAAAACATGCTTAAGATCTTATCCACCATCTTCACAGCCAACAACAGATCTATCACAGGTATAGCAAATACATGCTTTAGATCTTATCTACCATCTCCACAGCCAACAACAGATCTATCACAGGTATAGCAAATTCATGCTTTAGATTTTATCTACCATCTTCACAGCCAACAACAAATCAACCACATCTATCAGATATGGCATTATTTAACTAATACGAATAAACAGGTTTCTTTCAAATCTTGTCCTAAATCTTCAGAGCTAACAGCTGATCAATTGCATTTTGTAATTTGTTTGATTAAATGTAACAGGTGTTATAGATCCTGTCCACCATCTAAAAAGCCAACGATAAATCTGTAACAGATATGCCTTTATCAAACTAAACGAATAAACGGTTACTTCATATTTTGTCTATCTTCACAGTCAACATCAGATCTATCATAGGTATAGCCGGAACTGACTTACATCTTTTGTTCATTTTATTGCTTTAACTGTTAGAGCGACATATTTTCAACGTGTGCACTGTTAAGAAAAACACACTGTTATATAAAATAAATTCGAAATGCCGTAAATCTGACTTTTTACGCTAAAACCTATGTGACATATCTTTTACATAAAGTTCAATGTGACATACTTATACGCCTTTTCTGTGATCTGTGTTATAATTGTTTTTCCAACCCAATTACGCATATCTTAAACAATGATCAAAGTTTCTGTCGGTTGTATCAATCAAATATTTACACGATTTACACTTGAAGTTATACCATTTTCGATGAAGTTACACCCTTTTCGATGAAGTTACACCCTTTTCGATGATGAAGTTACACCCTTTTCGATGTAAATGTTTACATGGCGTCACAAAGGCAGTGCATACGCCTGATTAAATATCATGTCCGAATTTTTATATCACCATTAACAACATTTATTTTTGTTATTCTTTTGAGTTCATTTCAGTTTCGCGAATAGTTTTTTTTTTAAATATTCCCATCAACTAAATCTTGCTTTTTTACAAATTTATTCTGCCACCGTCAAGTTTAAAATCATTTGCCACACGCAATGGCAATATTTTTACTTTGCAGATCTTCAATTCGAATCATGTTTCAATGCCGACAACTAAATTTCAACAATAGGAAGTGTCACGGATACATGTTATGTACGTTAACTTTACAATAGACTTTTGTCGGCAATATGACTACGATAAATTCGTCATTTTGGAGAATAAGCAACCATTTTGAGATTCTGGTGTTAAAAGAAAACACTGCTTCGTTTTCTTTGACAGCCGTCGTCTTATAAATGCCACGGAACAAAATTTTAATAATAAACAGTCTAGTCAAACATGGGATATGTTCTGTATGTCAGTTTAACTCTAGTCAAACATGGGATATGTTCTGTCTGTCAGTTTAACTCAAGTCAAACATGGGATATGTTCTGTCTCTCAGTTTAACTCTTCAAGTCTTAAGACTGATATAAAGGTAATCAGATCACTGGAGTCTCAAATTTCATCGATGTAAGGAAAGGGGTGTTTGGGGGGAGGTGGGGGAGTTGAAGTTAATATTTGTGAACCGTGCAATTAAAGTTTACATTTAAAGTAGTTATATGTTCAAGTACATACAAATCATTGCCCTACATCTTTAGGACAGGCCAATATCTGTTGCTTTTAACCATTTTCTACATGGAATTACATCTTCAGACAGGGTAGGTAAAACTATTCACCTAAGACATTGTCTCTGTGATACTGTGTCTTACTTGGCGGAAGGAGTTATCCATAGACTTGTTTTCTCTTTGTTCAAAATCAAAATCATTAGTACTTGTCATTCATAGATAGTAGCGAAACAATATCAAATTAACATTTAGGACAATTCAAGTAATGTCTGCTAACAACAGACAAGCACTTTAACATACTTTAATGGGACTACCTATGAATTCAAGAACTGAGATTCTGAAAATCAAGGGTTCTGTTTGAAATAGGTTTTCAATGAAACATACTTATTAGATAAGTGTATGTCGATGTTCGTGGAGACCTGCGGGCGGTCGGGCGTCAAACAACGGCTTTGGCGACGTAACATTTATTAAGGAGAAGAAATAATACTTTGGTATACATTTGTGTAGTACGAATGCCTAAATTAGAACTGCAATTGGTTCAAAATTAATGCCACCAACTTAGATCAAAGCGAAATGGTTCCCGTTAAATAACTTAAGATAGAAATATTGAAACACAACTTGGTACGAGATAGGTGGTATGAAAACACACAGTTTGGAGGTTACAAGATTCAAGACCAATGTCACCAACTAAGATCAAAGCAAAATGGTTCCCGCTAAAAAAAACATTTTAGGAAAGAGATATTAATATGAATGCTAGTGTATTAGTAGTAGGTATGAACCCATGGTCTGGATTTGTTTTTAGTGTCAGTAAGTTCAAGGTGTTTAAGGCCACCGCCATCAACCTAGATCAAACGAAAACGGCTTCTGCACACTAAATATAGACAGGGAGGCGATACTGAGAAGGAATTTTGTATAAAAGTAGCCAATATGTAAACACAGTATGGAAAATCATTTTTGGTCAGAAAATATAATGCCAAGGTCAAAAAGTAAGACCTAGATCAAAACAACTTTGCTCCTAAACTGTAGTAAGGAACGAGGTAGTAAGATGAATACATATATTATGTGAGGCTTTTATTCATATTTAGATTACTTGACCGGCACATTTTACTATATATGTGCGCGCGTGCGTGCGTGCGTGTGTGCGTATGTGTGTGTATGTGTTTATATACCAACAGATTTAAGGTAAAAATCACCAGTTTAGAACAAAGGAACATGACTCAACTCAATGACTAGGAAAGAGAAAGAGTTACAAAAGACTTCTCCAGAAGGAACTTGGTGTATAGGTAGATTTTATGAAAGTATGTGCATGTACTGGTTGGTGCTACCTTTGAAGTCACGAGGTAGGATTAAAGGAAACGCCGCTTTTCGCTCAACAACTTGTAATTTTTGTACAAGTATTCAGTGTAAAAATATTGTTGCTATTGATGTGCCGGTGCTGGAAGTGCTGACGTTTGTGATGTTTTTGGTGCTGATATTGTTTACGTCTGATGTATTCATTGTCGTACATGTGTGATGTAAAATTTATTTGTAGCTTTTTTATTTTGTATGTATTTGTAGCTTTTTAATTTGTATAGGTGAAGCTGTTCTTATTGATGGGTATTGTCTATGTGATTGTACTGGCTTTTGTTCGTGTCACTTGTGATGATAGTTGTAAAATGTGTATTTATGTTATGATGCAAGCCTTGAATTATTGTTTCATGCTGTTCTTTTTTTAGGGGGGTGGGGGTGTAGGGAATGGGGGAGCAGGTGATATGGTTGCTCTTCATGTTTCTGTTTCGGTACAGAACGTGATGGTGCTAATTAGTGTTTTAATTGTTGTCGTGCAGCTATTGGTGTCTGTTTTGATATTGTTTTGATGTATATTTGGATGGCGTTAGTGTTGTTATTGTTGCCGTGCAGGTAGTGATGTTGGTGATTATTTGTATTGATGTTGTGTTGGAGTAGGTTGTGATTGTGTTTGTTCTCATTGTTGAGGTGGTTTTGGAACATATGAAGATTATAATTCATGTTAGTGGAGTGTTTTATTGAGGTAAGTGATGTTACTATGCTAAGGTAGTGATGTTACATAGTGTATTGTCGTACGAAGTGTAATGCATTTGTTTGTTTTGTTATTGTTGTGGTGTAGTTTTTACGGATACTATGTCAGTGTTTGCTTTTTGTGATGCAGATCGTGGTTGTAGAACAGAGTTTGATGGTGTTCTATGGTGTATCTGGCAGAATGCAATTGTCTCTGCTGCTCTTCAGGTGTTCCTTGTGTTTATTTGTGCTGAAGTTTGTTGTTGTTCACATTGTAGTTGATTTAGTTTGAAGTTTTGTCTTGACTTGAAACATGCTTTGATGTCTGCATCTTTTTAAACAGCAAAACAAATGCCTTTCTAGGTGAAAATGAAATATGCACAGAATGACTTTGTTTGAAAATATAACTGGGAAAATATGGCAAAAATAATAGAGTTTCATTTCCTTTCATTCAGAATGAATTTACGAAAAGCTACTTCTAAATTTATTTTTGTTAAAATCTGGCAAATCTTTATTTCTCCTAGAATTTATGTAAATAATTGTGCCAGTTTTGATTATCAAATGTCTTTATGTTGATAATTTAACTTTCATCTATCCTTCCAATTTAATCATTTGACTCCATTAAGCAAAGGCAAGATATATTCAAGACACATAAAGGTAGGTAATATCGTTGTCCTTTTACTAAAACGATACTCTAGCAATGCAAAATCAGCTATGACCTTGTATATAACAATTTAAACAAGCAGAGCGACTGACTCAGAGAATAGTTTATATTTTCTTTAAAATCAAAGAGATGTTAATATAATATGGGGAAAAATATAATTTTATGCTTCTATACACCATGAAAACTGAAGGAAAAAATGATTACAGTAAAATCAAGGGCGGCACACTGACTGACTGATTAGGGTTGTTTATCCTCGGTACCGGCCTAAGCCATGTGACCGAGCGGCACACTTAAACAATGAATTACAATGTCCAGTTCTCCACACCTGCCAAAATTAACAATATTATACAGTTATTGACTAGTGTGCCATTGAATATGATGTGATATTCACCGGCCAAATGTTATATTGACCGAGGCGAAGCCGAGGTCAATATAACATTTGGCCGGTGAATATCACATCATATTCTATGGCACACTAATCAATAGCTGTTTTATTATATGACTACATACAATTGTTTTCTTCAAGACTGATTCTACATCCATTAGAATGTGTTATTTTTTTGTAGGACTTTTTATACTAATTCTCAAATTACAATAATACTCAGAAGTCTGACAGGTGATTTTGAAATCCAATATAACATCAAAAAATTTTTTAAAAAAACACACACCAGACGCCATTTCTTAGAAAAAGTCTAAGTGCCCGGATGTATTTTGTTTATTTCCCGGCATTAGAGTAATTTTGTTAACTAAGTGCCGGGCACCAGACAGCACTAATACGAGTATCAACAGCAATCTATTTTTAGACCTAAAATATAACATGGGAAAAATCCAGAATACAGGAATATAACGATATATTGTTGGTCGCCGACTGCGCTTTGAAACAATGTGATCGCGTCTATTTATAGGTCATATAAAAAAATAAATAATCGGGGTAAGTTTTTATCGATAAAAGTGTGTAAAACTTAATATTATGATCAGTTTCTGTAATAAAGAATAAGTCAGTAACTTAGTTTAGATATGTTCTTCATAATTACAACTTGAATTTCTATATGTAATAACATTTTCTTTTTTATGCATCGTTGCCCCATCTGTAAGTCGCTTTAAAAACATTTGAGAACTTTTTGTAACAGATTCTTGATATAAACAAGGCCTGTCCTCAAGCCAAGTCAAACAAGAGGCCCTTTTTGTTTGTGGGGGTGGAGGGTGACTGATGACTGGGGTGAGGGGGGTTTGAAGGTGGACGAGGAATCAAATACCTATATATTGAAAAAAAAAAAAAGGAAAAAAAATTGCCGGGGGGCGAGCATCCCATGCAGGGGATGGGGGAAGTACCTACCCATCCGATGTTAATAAATTGTTTAGTTTTAGGCTAGCTAGTGGGTTACTCATGTGAGAAAAAAATTTGAGGGAGGGTGGGGGAGCTGCGGAGAGTGTCTGATTCGGGGTGGGGAGGTCAAGTACCTATATATTTAAAAGTTTAATCCAAAGCTTAAGAAGTTCTTTACCAATATAGGAGAAAAAAATGGGTTTTGTTTTTGGTGGAAGGCGGGGGCAGGAGCCAAGTAACTTCATACCTTCATATTTATTTTTTTTGGGGGGATGGGGGGGTAACCTGGGTGATGTCCCCATACAGGAGGGGGAAGTCAAGTACCTACATATTTAAAAAAAAAATAAAAATGGAAAAAGATATATTGGGGGTGTAGGGGGTAACGCGGGAAGGAGTAAGGGGGTCCCCATACAGAAGGGGTGGGAGGAGGGGGAAGTACTTACACATACCGTGTTAGTTAATAGTTTATTTCTACGCTTAAAAAGTTTTTTTCCTATATATAAGTATAAGCAAATTCAAGTGACCCCTGGGGTGGGGCTAACTTTGACCCCAGGGACATGGGTACCCACAATTGTTGCAGGGATCTTGCTGGTGATCAATGTATTCATAATTTGAAGTAAATAGCTTTGAAGTTTCTGAGAAATGGACCTTAACAAAAAGGTTAACCATCGCCGACCCCGACGATGGGGTCATGACAATAGCTCCACTTTTTCCTTCGAAAAGTGGAGCTAAAAACCTGTTTATTATTTGCATACAAAATTTTAATTCCTGAGAACAAATCAATTTTAGGCAAAGTTTCTGAGTGTATCATGTATATAAAAATATTTCTTTAGTTCTATTAATGACTTTTATAACTGCCTAAGAACGAGTCCAGCCAAGTCAAGTTTTATTGGCTTAAATATAGAAACATGTTCATTGTCACAACACATAAAAATCATGAGGTGGTTCATTTATATGTAAATGGTGCAATTATTTACACGATGAATAATGAATAAACTAGAACTATCGCTGAATGCGATTCATAACCCCACCAATGTCCTTGACAGAAGACGACATGGAAAGGTGATTAAGGGAAAACAAACAAATTGTACAGGTAATAGTATAAATATATATTGTCAAATCATGTTCGAAACAGTTACAAATAACCTTTCATTTTCCCAATCAATGTACTAAAACAAAAGCAATGAAGTTAAGAAAATAGCATAATTATGTCAAAATGTAATTAAGAGTGGAAAAACTTTGCATACTGAGCTTACTTGTTCTAGTTTTAGAAATATTCAAGTACATGTTAAAATTTCAGAACATTTTCTAAGTCAATTTTTGACCTTCAAGTGTGGCCTTGACCTTAAGCTGGCACAAGGGTAAGATGGGTTCTGCACATTGCCCAGTTCGGGTGAACATTTGAGTCAAGTTTGAAGAAAATCCTTCCATTAGTATAGAATTTATAGAGCGGACACGACATATTGTCTAGTATTGATTGTAAGTAAATTAAAAGACTTAAAAAGGGGCATAACTTTGTCAAAATGCAATACAGAGTTATGAAACTTGACCTGCATATCTTACTTGTGATACCTCATATATCTTTTAAGTTTTAAGAAAAAACCTGTGCTAGTTTCAGAAATATTCAAGTACATGTTAAAATTTAAGAACATTTTCTAAGTCAATTTTGACCTTCAAGTGTGACCTTTACCTTAAGCCGGCACAAAGGTAACATGGGTTCTGCACATTGAACATTTTAATAAAGTTTGAAGAAATTTCTTCCATTAGTATAGGATTTATAGAGCGGACACGACATATTGTCTAATATTTGATTGAATGTAAATTTGAAGATTTAAAAAGGGGCATAACTTTGTCAAAATGCAATACAGAGTTATGAAACTTGACCTGCATATCTTAATTGTGACACTTCATATATATTTTAAGTTTCAAGCAAATACGTTTTCTAGTTTCAGAAATATTCAAATACATGTTAAAATTTAAGAATATTTTCTAAGTCAATTTTTGACCTTCAAGTGTGACCTTTACCTTAAGCCGGCAAAAGGGTAACATGGGTTCTGCACATCCCCTTGTTGAGGTGAACATTTGAGCCAAGATTAAAGAAAATCTTTCAATTAGTGTAGGACTTACAGAGCGGACAAGACATAATGTCTAATATTTGATTGTTTGATATTTGACCTTCAGTTGTGACCTTGACCTTGAGCTGACACATGGGCAACATGGGTTCTGCACATCCCCTTGTTGAGGTGAACATTCCAAGTTTGAAGAAAATCCTTCAATTGGTATAGGATTTAAAGAGCGGACACGATAATGGAGATGGACGGACCGACCGACCGACCGACAAAGCGACAAAGCGAATCCATTAAAGCCCCCCCCCCCCCCACATTTTGTGGTGGGGGTATAATTAACAGTTTACAGAACAACATGATCAAAATCTCAGCATGAATGTTAGGAAGCAATCGTAGCATCTGTGAAGTCCCACTAACAACAAAGTGTCACCAATGACAAAAGAAATGACACATTGAACACACAATCCAATCGAGAAATGTTTAATCATCTTTTTTAATTGTGCTGTATCTGAGAAAGACCAGAATGTAATCAAGGTTTTGAAACAAATCCTTACAATGATATAAAATCGCAAAAGATATCTGTCGGTTATCGTTTGTTGTTGTTGTGATGAATTATCTGATTAGTTGTGATGATATAGTACAGAATTTTCGCTATCTTCTTGGGATCTCTTAAATAATTGTTCAATTGCATTCTGCTTTCAATTGACGTAACATTTACATCTACCATCAGTCTGATCCAGGAAGGGGTACACTAAATGCTAAGAGCTGCCTTTCCAACTTTTAGCCGTCTGAGACCGTTATCACTCATAGTATAATATTCATCATTACAACAGACCACAGAGGCGGTTTGTTATATAACTACACGTACATGTACATTAATTATGCCCATCAGACAGTGTTTTTATATCGAGAGAAATATTAAATATTTGTGAATTCAAAGGTTATTTTATATCAAGATATCTAAAAACATGAATAATGCTAGCGAAAAAGGTAATTCCTTGAAAATTTACGCCACCAAAAATGATAGATGTAAACCTAAGATGCTTGATTCTTTATAACTCTTCTGATACAAGGCTGCTGTGTCAGTAAACAACTTCGGATGTAAGTTTTATATCTGTCAATTTAATTGAAGGCGCCACTTTAAAAACAATTTATGGATGATAATTTTTTATTGCTTTTGTCCAAATTGATGCTACATTTAAAAGAAAGAGAAAATATGTGTAATCGAATACCGGACAATTAATTCTGTTTTAAAGGTTAGTTATATAAACAACTCGTTGTAGTACTGAAAAGAAAAGGCACTAAAATTGATAATGTCGTTTTAATTACAAGTAATCATAGTTGAGTGGATAATTACTTTTTAAGCGACTGACCGACACATCGTTCGCATAAAAAAGAATATATTTATACATTCAGACACATTCGGAACACCTCGGGCGATTGCATATAGACAGTCTTGTTGTTTTTGTAAAAAAAAATCATCAAAAATTTGTGACACACCATTTTTTTTTATCACGGAATCACATCAGAATTATCAGTTTTTCATATCGTTATCAGTCAGTCACGAGGTATAAAACTTTCTCAGTTTTGTAAATTAAGTGCAGAGAAGATAAAGGGTCTCGTCACTCTCGTGGAGCAGTTGGTTAGAATGTCGCCAAATATATAACTGAATCGACGGGAATGGATTTGAATCCCGCTACCGGTATAGTCTTTTTCTTTCGTTTCCAAGCCGTATAGAAGTATATAATTATGCTTCTGAAGTAGTATTTAAAGAAAACGTTTTCAAGCTAAAAGAGGTGGATCAATACCTTTAAAAAAAGCGTATATATTTTAGACATGTTTCAGCTGCTTGTTTGACAACCAGCAGAAAATTGACAGGAGTTGAACAGCCACATTCACTTCATGACCGCTTTTGATTTAGTGTCAGGTCAAAATTCAAGGTAACAGTGCTTCAAAACAAATATGAAAAACAGTTTCTAGGCCTTTAACTGGCTCTCGATTTTTATCTTGCTGCATGAAAATGTACACACGGACTTAAATCAGTTTTAAACTAATCAGCTGTGAATAGTCGAGCGCGCTGTCTTACGAACAGATCTTGTTTTATCACTGATCAATGTTTTCCGAAAATGTACATATGCAAAATGCAAATGAGAAACGAAAGAGAATAATTCTTAGATCGTGTAATTATTTTAAGAATTGTATCACATATTGCTGTTTACAGATTTAGTTAAAACCGCCATGAAAATATATATCATTCTTACAGAAATGTCTATTAGGCTTTGTAGCTGCAAACAGTCTACATCTAAACTTTTTTCAGTATTAACTTTCAGCGCACCGATGCAGAAATGACATACAAAGCAAAGATTTGAATTAAAACATAATAATCTATAAGTTTGATAAATTGCGATCCTCTGTTTTCCAGATTTACATCATAATTTCAATTCATAGTTAATTGTAATCTCTTGCACTATCTGTAAACAATGTACTGTAAACATTGTACTATCTGTAAACACTGTACTATAAACATTGAACTATATGTAAACACTGTACTTCCAATTTAAAACACTGAATTGTAAATATTGTACCACCTGTAAACACTATACAAACAGTAAACACTGTCAATAGATCACTGTTAGTTTAAGATTGTATTAAAATCTATTTTTTAGAAATAAAACCTGCCTATTTCATCAATTCAAGGTTCCTAAGACAGACGTTCAATTTTCTTAATTGCTCACTGGTGTTCTAACCAGAGGTAGAGCCGAATCAAGAACATTCTTTAGAAATAAACAAACTTCACTGACGAGAGTCGAACCCACGACTATCTAGTGAAAGAGATAAGCTGACAGACAAGATATATTACCTATGATTGCTTTCAAAATGGCGTCATGTTTCAGTACTAGAGATTTATGCCTTGACGACCATTATTCGAACCTGGTTGAGATAGTCTTTTTTCTCTAAGTTTTCATTTCTTTGTAAATGACTGTATTCTCTTTTCTACTTTGCATTATTAATCCTTGTTCTTTCAATTAGTGATGTCGAATAATATATCGGTATTTTTTCTCTTTAAAGGCTATTTTTTTCTCACTTAAACTTCCGCAGGTTGCAACTTTTGGCGTTTAGAACTGTTCAAGAATATGTACCTAATTCTAATTTCAGTTATTCGTAAATATTTGGTACAATTTCCCTTGAGTTTTAAAGTACATGTATCATCCATCAAGAAATGAAACTGAAATTGCTCTTTGTATGTATATGTAAAAGTTTTCCAAGAAAAAATGCTTTTGAAAAAAAGATGGAGTTCGAGACTTTTTTATTTACATGTACCACAATTTCAAACATATTTGAATTACAACGTGTCACGAAACTTGCAACTAAAATTAGGCGATTCCCGCCTAGTTTACTTCCCTTTAACAAAAACGGTGCACTTGGATTTTATTCGCAGCATGAAAAAAAGTCTGAGTATTCGGTTTTTTATAATGTTTGCTCGAACATCCGAATACTCAGTTTTGTATTATTTGACAACCCGGATTTACGATAATGTACTGAATGTACAATGTTCATTGAACCTGTCTCTAAGTGCCCAAAGAAGGTGCGCAATTAACTGTGTTCACAGAAAATTGCGCATGCGCAGGTTAGAACAATCCTTGTGTTTATCCCTTGATGTTTTGTAATAACTTCAATCAGAGGGTGATGTAAATTAAACAGACCTGGGCATGTGTGGACGGACAGACGGCAGAAAGTGATCACACTGGTGTCTATGTGACACAAACTTCAGTCTCCTCGGTGTTTTAGGGGTATTTCATTTCATGCGACTTCCATGTAGGAAGCTACCTTTCAAACATGTGGTACTGACTCTAACAACCCGGATAATGATAAAGGCAGATGAAGGCAAACTAACTGTGTACTTTCTACAGAGAAGGGTTTCCAAGGTCGACCGAAATTATTCAAACAAGCTACGCAAGAATATTTCTATGTTGTTTACTTATATGTTCAAAGCTACTCGCTTACTGGTCAAGCAAAAAAGTTTTAACTGTATTAAAATTAATCATAGAATGCAATTTCGAAATTATGACCAAATGATTCATTAAAACAGAGGTGAGCGGTGTTTTCTAAATGAAGAACGGGCCAAAAAATCCAGCGGGCAAAAACAAATGTAATCAAATAGTGAACTAGTGATTATTAAGTGAAATGTACGTCGTTGTTTTTTTTCAAATTTCACGAGTATTCTTTCGTTGTAAACGAGTAGCTTAGGGACTGAAACATTAGATGCCTATAAGAGAAAAGAATTTTTTTAAAGGGGCTGTGCTCCAGATGACAAAAAAAGAAAGTTTTCTTATATTATAAATTTCTTGTAATATTTATGACTTATGCTTAAAAATAACTCACTGACAAAAAATAAGTCAAATAATTACATTATAAATTGATTTTTTTTTTCTTTTAAAGTGCTATACCGTAACGCGACGGTATAACTATATCGTATAAGATTTAAAGTAAATATCTGTAATATCACATGCGGCGATGGTGGTGACAGTAAAGCATTGGAAATATTTTGTTAACATGAGGGTCCAGAGTTCAAATCAGGCTGGAGCGAAAAAATTTTGTTATTCTATTTTGACTTTTATAATCAGTTTTGAAGTAAAATATTATGTTGTTATAATCTCACGGCATCTGAATATATAATTTATGAAAAAAAAATTTATGATAAATCTGAAGTACAGCCTCTTTAAAACACTATATGTTACTTATCTACAAGCTGTATCGATGCTGTTAGAATCTTATTCGCAGTTCTCATCTGTTCCTGTAATCTATGTGAAGGCAATGATGTCCTCTTCCGAGTCCCATGTTCGACTGTCTGCCGTGTTACCTACTGGTCCACTTCCATTTCGTACCCTAAATACATTAGGACATTAATATTATTCAAAATGTTATCATATGAAGATAAATCTCACAACGCGTTGATTGTGGTAATTAACAAGAAACTGAAAGGTGTCTCAACACCATAAAAGTCAAATGGAAGGTGGCAAGTTACGAAACCAGACCAGTTCAGTTGTAAATGCTTTACAAACCAAACAAAGAGTTGCATTATTAGTGAAATTTGAACTTTAATAGAAAAAGATATAAAAGATTTAGAAAGCGCCAATCTCATACAGTTTACTTGAAAAAAATAAGATTTTTACCATAAGAACAGCACAACATATCAATGGCACATCTAGAAAGAGAAAACATCTATATCCTGAAGAATAAAAGACTGAACTAATCTTGTCTAATTAAGAAATATTTTACAAGATGAGCCATTTCATAACAATTACAAACATATTTGCCTTCATATTATATACACAACAGCTACTTTGTAAAGAACCATTGTTAATTATAGGCTACATTTCTTTTTATACAACTGGTTCATTATCAGTGTATAAGTCCTCTTCAACTTATTAACTTATTACTGTCAATACTGACTATACTAGTTGAAAAGAGGAACTTTCATGCAACAATAGCAGTAACATTCATATCTAGGCAAACTGTATAGACCAGTTATGATGTGTGAACTGTCCGTAGATAAACAACCTTAGCATTATTTTTACCAAAATCTAAAATCATTTTATTTAACAAAAATTTAAAAAGGTTTACCTTTCCTTTGTTCACGATGGAATTAAACAAAACATCTCAGAATCACTGGCTGCACCTTGTATTGCTGCAAAACCAAGAAACACTGTCACTAAAAGGATGAAAAACGAGCGAGGTCAACCCATAAAATGTCATTGTTAGTCGTGTTTTAGTGAGCGAATATCGGATTGATGACGATTTACCGTTAGCAGTGTTAAGAGCCCAAGTTAGGAAGTCACATGATCCTGGTGAAAAGTTTCAGTCCAATGGTCAGGATTATCTTAAATGCTTTTGTGTTAAGTTGAATAGGCTCCAAAGGTTTTAGCTTAGAATATGAAATATAAGTCTTAATGATAATTATGGGCAAAAAATGGACAATCAAATAAAACAGTAAACAAAACAAAATACTTATTATATTATTAATATGATTAATGCGATAACGAAAAGAAAGGTATGTTTAAAATATTCAAAGTAGCCGATTGGTCCCGTGTATTAGTGCTATGAACTGAACATTAAAAAGAGCCAGGAATGTCTCTAAAACAGGCTCCTTCCTGTATCTTGCACATCATCTTGAATTAACTAAACTCCTTTTTGTCATCTGTGAAATTATATATGCTGGTCTTTCATTCATAATTACACATATATGGCCATCACCTCAAACAACCGTGAAATCAAAAAATTGAGTGGAACTACGGTATTCTCTCTTCGCGGAATCAATTGCATGTATGTGTAGTTAGCTATGAGTTCGACATAGGGTGACATAAATACTAGCTTTGCTGTTGGAAATGATGGTTGATGGCTTGCTTGAGCAGAAAAAGGGCATCATCAGGATTTATCAGCACTCAGCAAGCTAAATCACTCAAACACAGAAGATACATTAACTTCCAGTGCAGCAGTTAAACGCTAATAATTAAACGTTACAGCTAATAGTATATTAAAAATACGAATGCTGAATAATTCATGTCGTATGTTCAAAACACCATTTACACTGTCAGGGACTCTATTCATGGACGTCATATTTGCAACACAGCTGGTTGTACCAAAAGAGCTTCCCGAAGAGAGGATAAGACGTGAATAAATGTATCACCAAAGAATTGGTGCTTTGATACTTAGAATGTACAGAAATGATAAGATACTACGTCATAATACATTTTGTCAGTCATACAAATATAAAGCCAGAAATCATGCATGGGTGTGTTTATAGTTGAATTCGTCAATATTTTCTATCTTAGCATTGCAAGGAAAACTTTCAGCTGGAAGATCATTAAACGCAAAGTTTGAATTTTATTCTGCACCAAGACATGAGATATTCTGTATCAGTCCCAGGAATGGCTGTATCTTGTGCTTGATGCATCGTTTGGAACATTTATTTGCCTGACTGCCGTGATATTCGGAAGAATGAAGTAAGCGACGAAGCATATAATCCTAAACCTCTTTTCGAAGAGACATCTGCAATTTCGATAAAGCAATACTTCGTCTTAAAATAGATTAAAATGTACTCTGCACAGCGTGTGGCATACTTACGGCATCCATTTGAAATATTTGGCTTTCTCGAAACTTTGTCTTCCGTAATCAGGATATTAAATGATGAAGTGCATTAAAAATGTTTTAGTGAGCAAGTTCAAAATTGGCCAGAGGCAAATGCAAAATTGACATGAGAATGTAGTGATAGACATAGTCATATTTTAAGTGTGTTCTTGACGATTGCTTTCAGAAAAAAATACAACTGTCGTCTTCAACACAACGATTATCGCCGTTTGAACACTTATCTTGAAGAAGCGAAATTTCAAAATTCTAACTCGATTATTATTGTCTTAATTTTTGCATATAGTGTTCTCTTTGAGCGACAATGATTGCGCAGAAGGCGACAAATCAATTATAGCAGATTTTTTCGAATGAAATTTGGGCTTGTTTCAAGGGGAAATAATTCCTCCGATACTTTTTTCGTTGTTTTTAAATGTTAAAGAGTTACATTTACAAAATAATTTAGTATAACACTAAATCCGTCTTTTTGTTATTATTCGCTGATGGTGCGGCCTTATTTTTAGGAATAAAGGAAGGTCTACAAAAGGTTTAAATGAAACATATTGTCAAAAATAGAATTTGCATGTAAATGTTTCAAAAATTGTTTTCTTTAGAAAAGGAGACATATTAAATCAAACTTGTACATAGACATTTGAGGGACAGGAAATTAAAATCTTAAATAATGTTAACTATTTAGGAAATGTTTCTTTCAAGCGACGGACACTCAAATGTGAGCTGAAAAGAAACATAAAACAATGAATACCCGATAGACTATAAGCATAGATAAGTATGTACCCGTCGATGTAATGTTTAGCCTATTTGATTCTTATGTTGTATCAACTGTTAAGGACGGGGTTTCTCAAAGGTTGAACGAATAGACAGAGTATATAGAAAGTTTTGTAAATGGTTCTTAAATGTCAAAATGTCTTCGAATTCTTTATTTTTATATCCAGAACTAGCTAGAATTCCATTGTATATCAGTAGACACATACGAATTGTTAAGTACTGGCTAAAATCTTTTCAAGCGAATAAAACTGAATTCTTTCTACTTTTATCAACAACAACAACAAAGTGTATAATAGTGTATCAAAATATCAATTTTATCAAATAACTGAATTAATATCACTAAAATATTGTCACCCAGAGTATTACTTTTACTTCTAGAAGTCGGAATTACATGTTGATGCTACTGTTCACAGTTACGTGTATTATGAATAAACGATATATATCATCGTCGGAAACCCACGTTCGATCCATTCCGTTTCACTCTTTTTATAATGTAGTTGTGCGGAATATGTACCGGGGGTCACCGACGACGGATATATATCTGTTTTCTTCAAAAACAACTGTGTATTTTGAATTGTCTTTAACTTACTGTGCTGATCATGTATAAAAAAGTAATTTCGCTACAGCTTTTTAGAACTTAAATTCGTGGCTGTAAGGATGAATTCAGTTCGAAAGATTGGACTTGATATACATTTGTCGAATTGGCGCGCTCATTTGTCGTTCTGTCGTGTTGTAGCCCCGCCGACACGCAAACACGACAGAACGACATTTTAGAGCGCCAATATGACGTCATGAGTGAATCATCAGAAAGTGATATTCACCCTATAGTGAACAAACATTGCGTCAACTTTGCATGCGTTTTTTTAATTACATGGAAAACTCCAAGAATTTTCATCTCTATGGAACAGAATCACTGCATTTATTCCATCTTGCTTGGTGACATTAGAACTTGCATAATACTTGAATCCATCTTGCTTTATGGCTTTGGAAACCTATGTTTTGCTGAATAACATCATGCTTTAACTGAATGTGCTATCATCTCGTTGCAACTTCATGCGTTCCTCTCCGACTTATGCAATATGCTATATGTTAAATTGCAGCTTTCTTTACCGACAACGCAATATGTTCGGCGTTCTATCGAACAGTCTTTGATTACTAGTTATTAATATTACTTGATGTAAAATGTTACGTTCTCTTCAATTACGTTAATTTGCAGAATGTGTTTTACCGCATATCATTTACCTAGGGGAATCGAAACTATTTCATCATCAATATTAATTTTGGTCTGTGCTCAGCTATTCTGTCGTGTCTTAGCATTCTTATTCTTCAATGCATTCATTCAACATAAATAGAAAAGCATTTCATAAACACAATAAAGGGTTACTTATGCCGTGCTATATTTACCTTTTAGTAGGTAAAATGCCTCCAATTTACATTTTGATCACCTGTAAAGTCATATAGTAGTTAATGTATGATGATGTAGAAAATCCCAGATTGTGGCCCTGACAAGGTAATACTGCCTTTCAGCCTTGGTAAATTCCAGATTGTGGCCCCTAACAAGGTGATACTGCCTTTCAGCCTTGGTAAATTCCAGATTGTGGCCCTGACAAGGTGATACTGCCTTTCAGCCTTGGTAAATCCAAGATTGTAGCCCTGACAAAGTGATACTGCCTTTCAGCCTTGGTTAATGTGCATAAAATCGAATATTCGCCTCATCATTATACAATAACTGTAATAAAATATATTTAAATTAAGAAAAATCTTAAACTTACAATCAAGGAGCAGGCTGCATAAAGTATATTCATTTATTAAAATCATAGATACTGTAAGACAAGTGAAACCATATACCGTTGTATTTTTATTTCCTTAATGTACGTCACATGATACATGAAATTTTTTGTTAAATGCTAAAATGTACTGTACGCTCATGTGCCTTCGATCTCGATAAATACCATTGACCAGGTCTATACACTAGGATTTTCACCTCTTCGTCATGATCATGTAGAACAAAGCCATTTTCCATTTGAAAAACGTTTATGTAAAAAATAGTTACAAAGAGTAGAAGGTAAATTCAACTATTTTGTGATTTCTATCACAACTCTAAGAACTACGAAACGACAATCTGTTCTATAAGCAATTGCTTTGTTTTTTAATAGTGTCTTCTTGAATTTAAGTTGTTACCAAGAAATATTTTTTAAAAAGCTAAATTATGATCTGGTTACTATTGCCTTGCAAACGTCCGATTTCTTCTCAGCGCTTATCCATCAATTTAGATTATTTATCATTCAAATTTTCAAAGATTCACAACCAGAAACTTCAAAACAAAATTTCTTTGGTCTTTATTTAAGACAAACTGACGAGAAATTCGTGAAAGACCTGTATATGTTTTAGATGGTTAGAGAATGAGCTGGCAGACTGAGATTTATTTAAACGGTCTTTGTTGTTGTTGTTGTTTTGTGGGGGGGGGGGGGTTGTTTCTTTTTCCTTCGGATCTAATTAAATTGCATTCTGTCCTTGGTAAAAAAAAATCGATTGCACTTAGGATGCAATGGTCCCCGACCAGACGAACACAAAGTCGGAATTTTACCCGTTGGTTGAGCACAATCATTTCATATGTTATATTGCTTATCTCCACAATTATCCGTTCAGAGAATAAGTACTTTTTTGTAAACCGTCAGATGGTCAGACACTCAGACGACTCAGATTCAGACGACTCAGATTCTCGAATCTTTAAAGATTTTGTTAGCAACCCTTCCATCATTCGGAACACTTCGGGCGACTTCAAATAATGTGGTAGGCGCCATATTGGACTATTTTATAATACAGGTGGTGTCTGCTAAATTGAAAACATATCTTAAAGCCTCTACCTGTTTATACTTTCAATTAACATTTATTTTCATTTTTAAAGCATATTACAAACACTGCTTGAGTTCTGCCATGTTTGTTTATATTTTTATTAAAGCCAGCATTTGGTGAATTCATACACTTACATACGAGGTCTATATACGAAGTTGTCGAAAAAGGCCGAGTTGTTTCGATTGCCCGTCCTCAAGATCAACGAAAGTTCAAACCAAAAATAATCGACTACGTCAAAAAAACGAAAACGAAAGTAGGAACGTTACTATAAATAGCCAGTCACTTCCAACCTACTTTAAGCTTAATAGAATTCAAATAACAACGAAATATTTCATTGATTTCTGTTCTGCCTTTATCTTAAATAATCTGTTATAGGATTAAACCCCTTAATTGATTAATCATATTTATACTATTACTGAGAAGGAAGCAAAATATTAAATCTGGTGTAGGTCTTTGAGTATCTACTTGAAATTGAAATATCTAAACCAAAATAAAATTCGCTTAACTTGATTTATTTTGTATAAAGGCAGGATTTCCATACTATCATAAACAAGTTGGCTGCTTAAAAAAGCAGCCAATGGGTTATGCCAAATAATTAAATTTTACATATGATCAAACTTTTATGCAGCATTCCTTGCGATATTGATAGTTGTCCTCTTCCTTTAATAGTTCAGTCTATGTTAGTAAATTTATCAGTGTGTGAACAAAGCGAGTATTTTTTTTAGAATATATAGTATTATCAGTGATTACGAGCACAGGATACATTGAACACACTATAAAAATAAAATCTTTGAGAACTCAAGACAACTACGATCATCTATTTTAGAAATAATTAAGTATCGTAAATAGAGCTAAAAAGGGAAAATTAAAAAGGGAACAGCATAACATTTTTTTATTTTACAAGACTAACATTTCCAGCATGCATTATAAATTTACTTACACATTTGAAATGAAACCACTGTATTTTGCATTATTGTTGTCACATTTCAACAAGCCGGTATCCTGCAGGAGCAGTGGTAAGGCACTAAACTGATATTCCAGGGGTCCTATAAATTAGTGCTATACACCGAGCATGCAATAGATAGATTTTATCTACCATCTTCACAGCCAACAACAAATCAACCACATCTATCAGATATGGCATTATTTAACTAATACGAATAAACAGGTTTCTTTCAAATCTTGTCCTAAATCTTCAGAGCTAACAGCTGATCAATTGCATTTTGTAATTTGTTTGATTAAATGTAACAGGTGTTATAGATCCTGTCCACCATCTAAAAAAGCCAACGATAAATCTGTAACAGATATGCCTTTATCAAACTAAACGAATAAACGGTTACTTCATATTTTGTCTATCTTCACAGTCAACATCAGATCTATCATAGGTATAGCCGGAACTGACTTACATCTTTTGTTCATTTTATTGCTTTAACTGTTAGAGCGACATATTTTCAACGTGTGCACTGTTAAGAAAAACACACTGTTATATAAAATAAATTCGAAATGCCGTAAATCTGACTTTTTACGCTAAAACCTATGTGACATATCTTTTACATAAAGTTCAATGTGACATACTTATACGCCTTTTCTGTGATCTGTGTTATAATTGTTTTCCAACCCAATTACGCATATCTTAAACAATGATCAAAGTTTCTGTCGGTTGTATCAATCAAATATTTACACGATTTACACTTGAAGTTATACCATTTTCGATGAAGTTACACCCTTTTCGATGAAGTTACACCCTTTTCGATTGATGAAGTTACACCCTTTTCGATGTAATGTTTACATGGCGTCACAAAGGCAGTGCATACGCCTGATTAAATATCATGTCCGAATTTTTATATCACCATTAACAACATTTATTTTTGTTATTCTTTTGAGTTCATTTCAGTTTCGCGAATAGTTTTTTTTTTAAATATTCCCATCAACTAAATCTTGCTTTTTTACAAATTTATTCTGCCACCGTCAAGTTTTAAAATCATTTGCCACACGCAATGGCAATATTTTTACTTTGCAGATCTTCAATTCGAATCATGTTTCAATGCCGACAACTAAATTTCAACAATAGGAAGTGTCACAGGATACATGTTATGTACGTTAACTTTACAATAGACTTTTGTCGGCAATATGACTACGATAAATTCGTCATTTTGGAGAATAAGCAACCATTTTGAGATTCTGGTGTTAAAAGAAAACACTGCTTCGTTTTCTTTGACAGCCGTCGTCTTATAAATGCCACGGAACAAAATTTTAATAATAAACAGTCTAGTCAAACATGGGATATGTTCTGTATGTCAGTTTAACTCTAGTCAAACATGGGATATGTTCTGTCTGTCAGTTTAACTCAAGTCAAACATGGGATATGTTCTGTCTCTCAGTTTAACTCTTCAAGTCTTAAGACTGATATAAAGGTAATCAGATCACTGGAGTCTCAAATTTCATCGATGTAAGGAAAGGGGTGTTTGGGGGGAGGTGGGGGAGTTGAAGTTAATATTTGTGAACCGTGCAATTAAAGTTTACATTTAAAGTAGTTATATGTTCAAGTACATACAAATCATTGCCCTACATCTTTAGGACAGGCCAATATCTGTTGCTTTTAACCATTTTCTACATGGAATTACATCTTCAGACAGGGTAGGTAAAAACTATTCACCTAAGACATTGTCTCTGTGATACTGTGTCTTACTTGGCGGAAGGAGTTATCCATAGACTTGTTTTCTCTTTGTTCAAATCAAAATCATTAGTACTTGTCATTCATAGATAGTAGCGAAACAATATCAAATTAACATTTAGGACAATTCAAGTAATGTCTGCTAACAACAGACAAGCACTTTAACATACTTTAATGGGACTACCTATGAATTCAAGAACTGAGATTCTGAAAATCAAGGGTTCTGTTTGAAATAGGTTTTCAATGAAACATACTTATTAGATAAGTGTATGTCGATGTTCGTGGAGACCTGCGGGCGGTCGGGCGTCAAACAACGGCTTTGGCGACGTAACATTTATTAAGGAGATATAGAAATAATACTTGGTATACATTTGTGTAGTATGAATGCCTAAATTAGAACTGCATATGGTTCAAAATCAATGACACCAACTTAGATCAAAGCGAAATGGTTCCCGCTAAATAACTTGATAGAAATATTGAAATACAACTTGGTACGAGATAGGTGGTATGAAAACACACAGTTGGAGGTTACAAGATTCAAGACCAATGTCACCAACTAAGATCAAAGCAAAATGGTTCCCCGCTAAAAAAAACTTATTTTAGGAAAGAGATATTAATGTGAATGCTAGTGTATTAGTAGTAGGTATGAACCCATGGTCTGGATTTGTTTTTACGGTCAGTAAGTTCAAGGTGTTCAAGGCCACCGCCATCAACGGCTTCTGCACACTAAATATAGACAGGGAGGTGATACTGAGAAGGAATTGTGTATAAAGGTAGTCAATATGTAAACACAGCATGGAAAATCATTTTTGGTCAGAAAATAAGACCCAGATCAAAACAACTTTCGCTCCTAAACTGTAGTAAGGAACGAGGTAGTAAGATGAATACATATATCATGTGAGGCTTTTATTCATATTTAGATTACTTGACCGGCACATTTTACTATATATGTGCGCGCGTGCGTGCGTGCGTGTGTGCGTATGTGTGTGTATGTGTTTATATACCAACAGATTTAAGGTAAAAATCACCAGTTTAGAACAAAGGAACATGACTCAACTCAATGACTAGGAAAGAGAAAGAGTTACAAAAGACTTCTCCAGAAGGAACTTGGTGTATAGGTAGATTTTATGAAAGTATGTGCATGTACTGGTTGGTGCTACCTTTGAAGTCACGAGGTAGGATTAAAGGAAACGCCCGCTTTTCGCTCAACAACTTGTAATTTTTGTACAAGTATTCAGTGTAAAAATATTGTTGCTATTGATGTGCCGGTGCTGGAAGTGCTGACGTTTGTGATGTTTTTGGTGCTGATATTGTTTACGTCTGATGTATTCATTGTCGTACATGTGTGATGTAAAATTTATTTGTAGCTTTTTTATTTTGTATGTATTTGTAGCTTTTTAATTTGTATAGGTGAAGCTGTTCTTATTGATGGGTATTGTCTATGTGATTGTACTGGCTTTTGTTCGTGTCACTTGTGATGATAGTTGTAAAATGTGTATTTATGTTATGATGCAAGCCTTGAATTATTGTTTCATGCTGTTCTTTTTTTAGGGGGGGTGGGGGTGTAGGGAATGGGGGAGCAGGGTGATATGGTTGCTCTTCATGTTTCTGTTTCGGTACAGAACGTGATGGTGCTAATTAGTGTTTTAATTGTTGTCGTGCAGCTATTGGTGTCTGTTTTGATATTGTTTTGATGTATATTTGGATGGCGTTAGTGTTGTTATCGTTGCCGTGCAGGTAGTGATGTTGGTGATTATTTGTATTGATGTTGTGTTGGAGTAGGTTGTGATTGTGTTTGTTCTCATTGTTGAGGTGGTTTGGAACATATGAAGATTATAATTCATGTTAGTGGAGTGTTTTATTGAGGTAAGTGATGTTACTATGCTAAGGTAGTGATGTTACATAGTGTATTGTCGTACGAAGTGTAATGCATTTGTTTGTTTTGTTATTGTTGTGGTGTAGTTTTACGGATACTATGTCAGTGTTTGCTTTTTGTGATGCAGATCGTGGTTGTAGAACAGAGTTTGATGGTGTTCTATGGTGTATCTGGCAGAATGCAATTGTCTCTGCTGCTCTTCAGGTGTTCCTTGTGTTTATTTGTGCTGAAGTTTGTTGTTGTTCACATTGTAGTTGATTTAGTTTGAAGTTTTGTCTTGACTTGAAACATGCTTTGATGTCTGCATCTTTTTAAACAGCAAAACAAATGCCTTTCTAGGTGAAAATGAAATATGCACAGAATGACTTTGTTTGAAAATATAACTGGGAAAATATGGCAAAAATAATAGAGTTTCATTTCCTTTCATTCAGAATGAATTACGAAAAGCTACTTCTAAATTTATTTTTGTTAAAATCTGGCAAATCTTTATTTCTCCTAGAATTTATGTAAATAATTGTGCCAGTTTTTGATTATCAAATGTCTTTATGTTGATAATTAACTTTCATCTATCCTTCCAATTTAATCATTTGACTCCATTAAGCAAAGGCAAGATATATTCAAGACACATAAAGGTAGGTAATATCGTTGTCCTTTTACTAAAACGATACTCTAGCAATGCAAAATCAGCTATGACCTTGTATATAACAATTTAAACAAGCAGAGCGACTGACTCAGAGAATAGTTTATATTTTCTTTAAAATCAAAGAGATGTTAATATAATATGGGGAAAAATATAATTTTATGCTTCTATACACCATGAAAACTGAAGGAAAAAATGATTACAGTAAAATCAAGGGCGGCACACTGACTGACTGATTAGGGTTGTTTATCCTCGGTACCGGCCTAAGCCATGTGACCGAGCGGCACACTTAAACAATGAATTACAATGTCCAGTTCTCCACACCTGCCAAAATTAACAATATTATACAGTTATTGACTAGTGTGCCATTGAATATGATGTGATATTCACCGGCCAAATGTTATATTGACCGAGGCGAAGCCGAGGTCAATATAACATTTGGCCGGTGAATATCACATCATATTCTATGGCACACTAATCAATAGCTGTTTTATTATATGACTACATACAATTGTTTTCTTCAAGACTGATTCTACATCCATTAGAATGTGTTATTTTTTTGTAGGACTTTTTATACTAATTCTCAAATTACAATAATACTCAGAAGTCTGACAGGTGATTTTGAAATCCAATATAACATCAAAAATTTTTTAAAAAAAACACACACCAGACGCCATTTCTTAGAAAAAGTCTAAGTGCCCGGATGTATTTTGTTTATTTCCCGGCATTAGAGTAATTTTGTTAACTAAGTGCCGGGCACCAGACAGCACTAATACGAGTATCAACAGCAATCTATTTTTAGACCTAAAATATAACATGGGAAAAATCCAGAATACAGGAATATAACGATATATTGTTGGTCGCCGACTGCGCTTTGAAACAATGTGATCGCGTCTATTTATAGGTCATATAAAAAAATAAATAATCGGGGTAAGTTTTTATCGATAAAAGTGTGTAAAACTTAATATTATGATCAGTTTCTGTAATAAAGAATAAGTCAGTAACTTAGTTTAGATATGTTCTTCATAATTACAACTTGAATTTCTATATGTAATAACATTTTCTTTTTTATGCATCGTTGCCCCATCTGTAAGTCGCTTTAAAAACATTTGAGAACTTTTTGTAACAGATTCTTGATATAAACAAGGCCTGTCCTCAAGCCAAGTCAAACAAGAGGCCCTTTTTGTTTGTGGGGGTGGAGGGTGACTGATGACTGGGGTGAGGGGGGTTTGAAGGTGGACGAGGAATCAAATACCTATATATTAAAAAAAAAAAAAAGGAAAAAAAATTGCCGGGGGGGAGCATCCCATGCAGGGGGTGGGGGAAGTACCTACCCATCCGATGTAAATAAATTGTTTAGTTTTAGGCTAGCTAGTGGGTTACTCATGTGAGAAAAAAATTTGAGGGAGGGTGGGGGAGCTGCGGAGAGTGTCTGATTCGGGGTGGGGAGGTCAAGTACCTATATATTTAAAAGTTTAATGCAAAGCTTAAGAAGTTCTTTACCAATATAGGAGAAAAAAGATGGGGTTTTTTGGTGGAAGGCGGGGGGAGGAGCCAAGTTACTTCATACCTTCATATTTATTTTTTTTTGGGGGGATGGGGGGGTAACCTGGGTGATGTCCCCATACAGGAGGGGGAAGTCAAGTACCTACATATTTAAAAAAAAATAAAAATGGAAAAAGATATATTGGGGGTGTAGGGGGTAACGCGGGAAGGAGTAAGGGGGTCCCCATACAGAAGGGGTGGGAGGAGGGGGAAGTACTTACACATACCGTGTTAGTTAATAGTTTATTTCTACGCTTAAAAAGTTTTTTTCCTATATATAAGTATAAGCAAATTCAAGTGACCCCTGGGGTGGGGCTAACTTTGACCCCAGGGACATGGGTACCCACAATTGTTGCAGGGATCTTGCTGGTGATCAATGTATTCATAATTTGAAGTAAATAGCTTTGAAGTTTCTGAGAAATGGACCTTAACAAAAAGGTTAACCATCGCCGACCCCGACGATGGGGTCATGACAATAGCTCCACTTTTTCCTTCGAAAAGTGGAGCTAAAAACCTGTTTATTATTTGCATACAAAATTTTAATTCCTGAGAACAAATCAATTTTAGGCAAAGTTTCTGAGTGTATCATGTATATAAAAATATTTCTTTAGTTCTATTAATGACTTTTATAACTGCCTAAGAACGAGTCCAGCCAAGTCAAGTTTTATTGGCTTAAATATAGAAACATGTTCATTGTCACAACACATAAAAATCATGAGGTGGTTCATTTATATGTAAATGGTGCAATTATTTACACGATGAATAATGAATAAACTAGAACTATCGCTGAATGCGATTCATAACCCCACCAATGTCCTTGACAGAAGACGACATGGAAAGGTGATTAAGGGAAAACAAACAAATTGTACAGGTAATAGTATAAATATATATTGTCAAATCATGTTCGAAACAGTTACAAATAACCTTTCATTTTCCCAATCAATGTACTAAAACAAAAGCAATGAAGTTAAGAAAATAGCATAATTATGTCAAAATGTAATTAAGAGTGGAAAAACTTTGCATACTGAGCTTACTTGTTCTAGTTTTAGAAATATTCAAGTACATGTTAAAATTTCAGAACATTTTCTAAGTCAATTTTTGACCTTCAAGTGTGGCCTTGACCTTAAGCTGGCACAAGGGTAAGATGGGTTCTGCACATTGCCCAGTTCGGGTGAACATTTGAGTCAAGTTTGAAGAAAATCCTTCCATTAGTATAGAATTTATAGAGCGGACACGACATATTGTCTAGTATTGATTGTAAGTAAATTAAAAGACTTAAAAAGGGGCATAACTTTGTCAAAATGCAATACAGAGTTATGAAACTTGACCTGCATATCTTACTTGTGATACCTCATATATCTTTTAAGTTTTAAGAAAAAACCTGTGCTAGTTTCAGAAATATTCAAGTACATGTTAAAATTTAAGAACATTTTCTAAGTCAATTTTGACCTTCAAGTGTGACCTTTACCTTAAGCCGGCACAAAGGTAACATGGGTTCTGCACATTGAACATTTTAATAAAGTTTGAAGAAATTTCTTCCATTAGTATAGGATTTATAGAGCGGACACGACATATTGTCTAATATTTGATTGAATGTAAATTTGAAGATTTAAAAAGGGGCATAACTTTGTCAAAATGCAATACAGAGTTATGAAACTTGACCTGCATATCTTAATTGTGACACTTCATATATATTTTAAGTTTCAAGCAAATACGTTTTCTAGTTTCAGAAATATTCAAATACATGTTAAAATTTAAGAATATTTTCTAAGTCAATTTTTGACCTTCAAGTGTGACCTTTACCTTAAGCCGGCAAAAGGGTAACATGGGTTCTGCACATCCCCTTGTTGAGGTGAACATTTGAGCCAAGATTAAAGAAAATCTTTCAATTAGTGTAGGACTTACAGAGCGGACAAGACATAATGTCTAATATTTGATTGTTTGATATTTGACCTTCAGTTGTGACCTTGACCTTGAGCTGACACATGGGCAACATGGGTTCTGCACATCCCCTTGTTGAGGTGAACATTCCAAGTTTGAAGAAAATCCTTCAATTGGTATAGGATTTAAAGAGCGGACACGATAATGGAGATGGACGGACCGACCGACCGACCGACAAAGCGACAAAGCGAATCCATTAAAGCCCCCCCCCCCCCCCACATTTTGTGGTGGGGGTATAATTAACAGTTTACAGAACAACATGATCAAAATCTCAGCATGAATGTTAGGAAGCAATCGTAGCATCTGTGAAGTCCCACTAACAACAAAGTGTCACCAATGACAAAAGAAATGACACATTGAACACACAATCCAATCGAGAAATGTTTAATCATCTTTTTTAATTGTGCTGTATCTGAGAAAGACCAGAATGTAATCAAGGTTTTGAAACAAATCCTTACAATGATATAAAATCGCAAAAGATATCTGTCGGTTATCGTTTGTTGTTGTTGTGATGAATTATCTGATTAGTTGTGATGATATAGTACAGAATTTTCGCTATCTTCTTGGGATCTCTTAAATAATTGTTCAATTGCATTCTGCTTTCAATTGACGTAACATTTACATCTACCATCAGTCTGATCCAGGAAGGGGTACACTAAATGCTAAGAGCTGCCTTTCCAACTTTTAGCCGTCTGAGACCGTTATCACTCATAGTATAATATTCATCATTACAACAGACCACAGAGGCGGTTTGTTATATAACTACACGTACATGTACATTAATTATGCCCATCAGACAGTGTTTTTATATCGAGAGAAATATTAAATATTTGTGAATTCAAAGGTTATTTTATATCAAGATATCTAAAAACATGAATAATGCTAGCGAAAAAGGTAATTCCTTGAAAATTTACGCCACCAAAAATGATAGATGTAAACCTAAGATGCTTGATTCTTTATAACTCTTCTGATACAAGGCTGCTGTGTCAGTAAACAACTTCGGATGTAAGTTTTATATCTGTCAATTTAATTGAAGGCGCCACTTTAAAAACAATTTATGGATGATAATTTTTTATTGCTTTTGTCCAAATTGATGCTACATTTAAAAGAAAGAGAAAATATGTGTAATCAAATACCGGACAATTAATTCTGTTTTTAAAGGTACGTTTAGGAATAGGAATATAAACAACTCGTTCTAGTACTGAAAAGAAAAAAAGCTCTAAAATTGATAATGTCGTTTTAATAACAAGTAATCACAGTTGAGCGGATAATTACTTTAAAAGCGACTGACCGACACATCGTTCGCATAAAAAAGAATATATTTATACATTCAGACACATTCGGAACACCTCGGGCGATTGCATATAGACAGTCTTGTTGTTTTTGTAAAAAAAAATCATCAAAAATTTGTGACACACCATTTTTTTTTATCACGGAATCACATCAGAATTATCAGTTTTTCATATCGTTATCAGTCAGTCACGAGGTATAAAACTTTCTCAGTTTTGTAAATTAAGTGCAGAGAAGATAAAGGGTCTCGTCACTCTCGTGGAGCAGTTGGTTAGAATGTCGCCAAATATATAACTGAATCGACGGGAATGGATTTGAATCCCGCTACCGGTATAGTCTTTTTCTTTCGTTTCCAAGCCGTATAGAAGTATATAATTATGCTTCTGAAGTAGTATTTAAAGAAAACGTTTTCAAGCTAAAAGAGGTGGATCAATACCTTTAAAAAAAGCGTATATATTTTAGACATGTTTCAGCTGCTTGTTTGACAACCAGCAGAAAATTGACAGGAGTTGAACAGCCACATTCACTTCATGACCGCTTTTGATTTAGTGTCAGGTCAAAATTCAAGGTAACAGTGCTTCAAAACAAATATGAAAAACAGTTTCTAGGCCTTTAACTGGCTCTCGATTTTTATCTTGCTGCATGAAAATGTACACACGGACTTAAATCAGTTTTAAACTAATCAGCTGTGAATAGTCGAGCGCGCTGTCTTACGAACAGATCTTGTTTTATCACTGATCAATGTTTTCCGAAAATGTACATATGCAAAATGCAAATGAGAAACGAAAGAGAATAATTCTTAGATCGTGTAATTATTTTAAGAATTGTATCACATATTGCTGTTTACAGATTTAGTTAAAACCGCCATGAAAATATATATCATTCTTACAGAAATGTCTATTAGGCTTTGTAGCTGCAAACAGTCTACATCTAAACTTTTTTCAGTATTAACTTTCAGCGCACCGATGCAGAAATGACATACAAAGCAAAGATTTGAATTAAAACATAATAATCTATAAGTTTGATAAATTGCGATCCTCTGTTTTCCAGATTTACATCATAATTTCAATTCATAGTTAATTGTAATCTCTTGCACTATCTGTAAACAATGTACTGTAAACATTGTACTATCTGTAAACACTGTACTATAAACATTGAACTATATGTAAACACTGTACTTCCAATTTAAAACACTGAATTGTAAATATTGTACCACCTGTAAACACTATACAAACAGTAAACACTGTCAATAGATCACTGTTAGTTTAAGATTGTATTAAAATCTATTTTTTAGAAATAAAACCTGCCTATTTCATCAATTCAAGGTTCCTAAGACAGACGTTCAATTTTCTTAATTGCTCACTGGTGTTCTAACCAGAGGTAGAGCCGAATCAAGAACATTCTTTAGAAATAAACAAACTTCACTGACGAGAGTCGAACCCACGACTATCTAGTGAAAGAGATAAGCTGACAGACAAGATATATTACCTATGATTGCTTTCAAAATGGCGTCATGTTTCAGTACTAGAGATTTATGCCTTGACGACCATTATTCGAACCTGGTTGAGATAGTCTTTTTTCTCTAAGTTTTCATTTCTTTGTAAATGACTGTATTCTCTTTTCTACTTTGCATTATTAATCCTTGTTCTTTCAATTAGTGATGTCGAATAATATATCGGTATTTTTTCTCTTTAAAGGCTATTTTTTTCTCACTTAAACTTCCGCAGGTTGCAACTTTTGGCGTTTAGAACTGTTCAAGAATATGTACCTAATTCTAATTTCAGTTATTCGTAAATATTTGGTACAATTTCCCTTGAGTTTTAAAGTACATGTATCATCCATCAAGAAATGAAACTGAAATTGCTCTTTGTATGTATATGTAAAAGTTTTCCAAGAAAAAAATGCTTTTGAAAAAAAGATGGAGTTCGAGACTTTTTTATTTACATGTACCACAATTTCAAACATATTTGAATTACAACGTGTCACGAAACTTGCAACTAAAATTAGGCGATTCCCGCCTAGTTTACTTCCCTTTAACAAAAACGGTGCACTTGGATTTTATTCGCAGCATGAAAAAAAGTCTGAGTATTCGGTTTTTTATAATGTTTGCTCGAACATCCGAATACTCAGTTTTGTATTATTTGACAACCCGGATTTACGATAATGTACTGAATGTACAATGTTCATTGAACCTGTCTCTAAAGTGCCCAAAGAAGGTGCGCAATTAACTGTGTTCACAGAAAATTGCGCATGCGCAGGTTAGAACAATCCTTGTGTTTATCCCTTGAAGTTTTGTAATAACTTCAATCAGAGGGTGATGTAAATTAAACAGACCTGGGCATGTGTGGACGGACAGACGGCAGAAAGTGATCACACTGGTGTCTATGTGACACAAACTTCAGTCTCCTCGGTGTTTTAGGGGTATTTCATTTCATGCGACTTCCATGTAGGAAGCTACCTTTCAAACATGTGGTACTGACTCTAACAACCCGGATAATGATAAAGGCAGATGAAGGCAAACTAACTGTGTACTTTCTACAGAGAAGGGTTTCCAAGGTCGACCGAAATTATTCAAACAAGCTACGCAAGAATATTTCTATGTTGTTTACTTATATGTTCAAAGCTACTCGCTTACTGGTCAAGCAAAAAAGTTTTAACTGTATTAAAATTAATCATAGAATGCAATTTCGAAATTATGACCAAATGATTCATTAAAACAGAGGTGAGCGGTGTTTTCTAAATGAAGAACGGGCCAAAAAATCCAGCGGGCAAAAACAAATGTAATCAAATAGTGAACTAGTGATTATTAAGTGAAATGTACGTCGTTGTTTTTTTTCAAATTTCACGAGTATTCTTTCGTTGTAAACGAGTAGCTTAGGGACTGAAACATTAGATGCCTATAAGAGAAAAGAATTTTTTTAAAGGGGCTGTGCTCCAGATGACAAAAAAAGAAAGTTTTCTTATATTATAAATTTCTTGTAATATTTATGACTTATGCTTAAAAATAACTCACTGACAAAAAATAAGTCAAATAATTACATTATAAATTGATTTTTTTTTTCTTTTAAAGTGCTATACCGTAACGCGACGGTATAACTATATCGTATAAGATTTAAAGTAAATATCTGTAATATCACATGCGGCGATGGTGGTGACAGTAAAAGCATTGGAAATATTTTGTTAACATGAGGGTCCAGAGTTCAAATCAGGCTGGAGCGAAAAAATTTTGTTATTCTATTTTGACTTTTATAATCAGTTTTGAAGTAAAATATTATGTTGTTATAATCTCACGGCATCTGAATATATAATTTATGAAAAAAAAATTTATGATAAATCTGAAGTACAGCCTCTTTAAAACACTATATGTTACTTATCTACAAGCTGTATCGATGCTGTTAGAATCTTATTCGCAGTTCTCATCTGTTCCTGTAATCTATGTGAAGGCAATGATGTCCTCTTCCGAGTCCCATGTTCGACTGTCTGCCGTGTTACCTACTGGTCCACTTCCATTTCGTACCCTAAATACATTAGGACATTAATATTATTCAAAATGTTATCATATGAAGATAAATCTCACAACGCGTTGATTGTGGTAATTAACAAGAAACTGAAAGGTGTCTCAACACCATAAAAGTCAAATGGAAGGTGGCAAGTTACGAAACCAGACCAGTTCAGTTGTAAATGCTTTACAAACCAAACAAAGAGTTGCATTATTAGTGAAATTTGAACTTTAATAGAAAAAGATATAAAAGATTTAGAAAGCGCCAATCTCATACAGTTTACTTGAAAAAAATAAGATTTTTACCATAAGAACAGCACAACATATCAATGGCACATCTAGAAAGAGAAAACATCTATATCCTGAAGAATAAAAGACTGAACTAATCTTGTCTAATTAAGAAATATTTTACAAGATGAGCCATTTCATAACAATTACAAACATATTTGCCTTCATATTATATACACAACAGCTACTTTGTAAAGAACCATTGTTAATTATAGGCTACATTTCTTTTTATACAACTGGTTCATTATCAGTGTATAAGTCCTCTTCAACTTATTAACTTATTACTGTCAATACTGACTATACTAGTTGAAAAGAGGAACTTTCATGCAACAATAGCAGTAACATTCATATCTAGGCAAACTGTATAGACCAGTTATGATGTGTGAACTGTCCGTAGATAAACAACCTTAGCATTATTTTTACCAAAATCTAAAATCATTTTATTTAACAAAAATTTAAAAAGGTTTACCTTTCCTTTGTTCACGATGGAATTAAACAAAACATCTCAGAATCACTGGCTGCACCTTGTATTGCTGCAAAACCAAGAAACACTGTCACTAAAAGGATGAAAAACGAGCGAGGTCAACCCATAAAATGTCATTGTTAGTCGTGTTTTAGTGAGCGAATATCGGATTGATGACGATTTACCGTTAGCAGTGTTAAGAGCCCAAGTTAGGAAGTCACATGATCCTGGTGAAAAGTTTCAGTCCAATGGTCAGGATTATCTTAAATGCTTTTGTGTTAAGTTGAATAGGCTCCAAAGGTTTTAGCTTAGAATATGAAATATAAGTCTTAATGATAATTATGGGCAAAAAATGGACAATCAAATAAAACAGTAAACAAAACAAAATACTTATTATATTATTAATATGATTAATGCGATAACGAAAAGAAAGGTATGTTTAAAATATTCAAAGTAGCCGATTGGTCCCGTGTATTAGTGCTATGAACTGAACATTAAAAAGAGCCAGGAATGTCTCTAAAACAGGCTCCTTCCTGTATCTTGCACATCATCTTGAATTAACTAAACTCCTTTTTGTCATCTGTGAAATTATATATGCTGGTCTTTCATTCATAATTACACATATATGGCCATCACCTCAAACAACCGTGAAATCAAAAAATTGAGTGGAACTACGGTATTCTCTCTTCGCGGAATCAATTGCATGTATGTGTAGTTAGCTATGAGTTCGACATAGGGTGACATAAATACTAGCTTTGCTGTTGGAAATGATGGTTGATGGCTTGCTTGAGCAGAAAAAGGGCATCATCAGGATTTATCAGCACTCAGCAAGCTAAATCACTCAAACACAGAAGATACATTAACTTCCAGTGCAGCAGTTAAACGCTAATAATTAAACGTTACAGCTAATAGTATATTAAAAATACGAATGCTGAATAATTCATGTCGTATGTTCAAAACACCATTTACACTGTCAGGGACTCTATTCATGGACGTCATATTTGCAACACAGCTGGTTGTACCAAAAGAGCTTCCCGAAGAGAGGATAAGACGTGAATAAATGTATCACCAAAGAATTGGTGCTTTGATACTTAGAATGTACAGAAATGATAAGATACTACGTCATAATACATTTTGTCAGTCATACAAATATAAAGCCAGAAATCATGCATGGGTGTGTTTATAGTTGAATTCGTCAATATTTTCTATCTTAGCATTGCAAGGAAAACTTTCAGCTGGAAGATCATTAAACGCAAAGTTTGAATTTTATTCTGCACCAAGACATGAGATATTCTGTATCAGTCCCAGGAATGGCTGTATCTTGTGCTTGATGCATCGTTTGGAACATTTATTTGCCTGACTGCCGTGATATTCGGAAGAATGAAGTAAGCGACGAAGCATATAATCCTAAACCTCTTTTCGAAGAGACATCTGCAATTTCGATAAAGCAATACTTCGTCTTAAAATAGATTAAAATGTACTCTGCACAGCGTGTGGCATACTTACGGCATCCATTTGAAATATTTGGCTTTCTCGAAACTTTGTCTTCCGTAATCAGGATATTAAATGATGAAGTGCATTAAAAATGTTTTAGTGAGCAAGTTCAAAATTGGCCAGAGGCAAATGCAAAATTGACATGAGAATGTAGTGATAGACATAGTCATATTTTAAGTGTGTTCTTGACGATTGCTTTCAGAAAAAAATACAACTGTCGTCTTCAACACAACGATTATCGCCGTTTGAACACTTATCTTGAAGAAGCGAAATTTCAAAATTCTAACTCGATTATTATTGTCTTAATTTTTGCATATAGTGTTCTCTTTGAGCGACAATGATTGCGCAGAAGGCGACAAATCAATTATAGCAGATTTTTTCGAATGAAATTTGGGCTTGTTTCAAGGGGAAATAATTCCTCCGATACTTTTTTCGTTGTTTTTAAATGTTAAAGAGTTACATTTACAAAATAATTTAGTATAACACTAAATCCGTCTTTTTGTTATTATTCGCTGATGGTGCGGCCTTATTTTTAGGAATAAAGGAAGGTCTACAAAAGGTTTAAATGAAACATATTGTCAAAAATAGAATTTGCATGTAAATGTTTCAAAAATTGTTTTCTTTAGAAAAGGAGACATATTAAATCAAACTTGTACATAGACATTTGAGGGACAGGAAATTAAAATCTTAAATAATGTTAACTATTTAGGAAATGTTTCTTTCAAGCGACGGACACTCAAATGTGAGCTGAAAAGAAACATAAAACAATGAATACCCGATAGACTATAAGCATAGATAAGTATGTACCCGTCGATGTAATGTTTAGCCTATTTGATTCTTATGTTGTATCAACTGTTAAGGACGGGGTTTCTCAAAGGTTGAACGAATAGACAGAGTATATAGAAAGTTTTGTAAATGGTTCTTAAATGTCAAAATGTCTTCGAATTCTTTATTTTTATATCCAGAACTAGCTAGAATTCCATTGTATATCAGTAGACACATACGAATTGTTAAGTACTGGCTAAAATCTTTTCAAGCGAATAAAACTGAATTCTTTCTACTTTTATCAACAACAACAACAAACAACAACACTTATTCGCATTAAAGCAATATACATTGCTTCTAGCCTGAACAGAGAAATAGAGAAATATAATAATATAGTGTCTGACTTGAATTAAATTTAAAGAAAGTGTATAATAGTGTATCAGAATATCAATTTTATCAAATAACTCAATTAATATCACTTAAATATTGACTCCCAAAGTATTACTTTTACTTCTAGAAGTCGGAATTACATGTTGATGCTACTGTTCACAGTTACGTGTATTATGAATAAACGATATATATCATCGTCGGAAACCCACGTTCGATCCATTCCGTTTCACTCTTTTTATAATGTAGTTGTGCGGAATATGTACCGGGGGTCACCGACGACGGATATATATCTGTTTTCTTCAAAAACAACTGTGTATTTTGAATTGTCTTTAACTTACTGTGCTGATCATGTATAAAAAAGTAATTTCGCTACAGCTTTTTAGAACTTAAATTCGTGGCTGTAAGGATGAATTCAGTTCGAAAGATTGGACTTGATATACATTTGTCGAATTGGCGCGCTCATTTGTCGTTCTGTCGTGTTGTAGCCCCGCCGACACGCAAACACGACAGAACGACATTTTAGAGCGCCAATATGACGTCATGAGTGAATCATCAGAAAGTGATATTCACCCTATAGTGAACAAACATTGCGTCAACTTTGCATGCGTTTTTTTAATTACATGGAAAACTCCAAGAATTTTCATCTCTATGGAACAGAATCACTGCATTTATTCCATCTTGCTTGGTGACATTAGAACTTGCATAATACTTGAATCCATCTTGCTTTATGGCTTTGGAAACCTATGTTTTGCTGAATAACATCATGCTTTAACTGAATGTGCTATCATCTCGTTGCAACTTCATGCGTTCCTCTCCGACTTATGCAATATGCTATATGTTAAATTGCAGCTTTCTTTACCGACAACGCAATATGTTCGGCGTTCTATCGAACAGTCTTTGATTACTAGTTATTAATATTACTTGATGTAAAATGTTACGTTCTCTTCAATTACGTTAATTTGCAGAATGTGTTTTACCGCATATCATTTACCTAGGGGAATCGAAACTATTTCATCATCAATATTAATTTTGGTCTGTGCTCAGCTATTCTGTCGTGTCTTAGCATTCTTATTCTTCAATGCATTCATTCAACATAAATAGAAAAGCATTTCATAAACACAATAAAGGGTTACTTATGCCGTGCTATATTTACCTTTTAGTAGGTAAAATGCCTCCAATTTACATTTTGATCACCTGTAAAGTCATATAGTAGTTAATGTATGATGATGTAGAAAATCCCAGATTGTGGCCCTGACAAGGTAATACTGCCTTTCAGCCTTGGTAAATTCCAGATTGTGGCCCTAACAAGGTGATACTGCCTTTCAGCCTTGGTAAATTCCAGATTGTGGCCCTGACAAGGTGATACTGCCTTTCAGCCTTGGTAAATCCAAGATTGTAGCCCTGACAAAGTGATACTGCCTTTCAGCCTTGGTTAATGTGCATAAAATCGAATATTCGCCTCATCATTATACAATAACTGTAATAAAATATATTTAAATTAAGAAAAATCTTAAACTTACAATCAAGGAGCAGGCTGCATAAAGTATATTCATTTATTAAAATCATAGATACTGTAAGACAAGTGAAACCATATACCGTTGTATTTTTATTTCCTTAATTGTACGTCACATGATACATGAAATTTTTTGTTAAATGCTAAAATGTACTGTACGCTCATGTGCCTTCGATCTCGATAAATACCATTGACCAGGTCTATACACTAGGATTTTCACCTCTTCGTCATGATCATGTAGAACAAAGCCATTTTCCATTTGAAAAACGTTTATGTAAAAAATAGTTACAAAGAGTAGAAGGTAAATTCAACTATTTTGTGATTTCTATCACAACTCTAAGAACTACGAAACGACAATCTGTTCTATAAGCAATTGCTTTGTTTTTTAATAGTGTCTTCTTGAATTTAAGTTGTTACCAAGAAATATTTTTTAAAAAGCTAAATTATGATCTGGTTACTATTGCCTTGCAAAACGTCCGATTTCTTCTCAGCGCTTATCCATCAATTTAGATTATTTATCATTCAAATTTTCAAAGATTCACAACCAGAAACTTCAAAACAAAATTTCTTTGGTCTTTATTTAAGACAAACTGACGAGAAATTCGTGAAAGACCTGTATATGTTTTAGATGGTTAGAGAATGAGCTGGCAGACTGAGATTTATTTAAACGGTCTTTGTTGTTGTTGTTGTTTTGTGGGGGGGGGGGGTTGTTTCTTTTTCCTTCGGATCTAATTAAATTGCATTCTGTCCTTGGTAAAAAAAAATCGATTGCACTTAGGATGCAATGGTCCCCGACCAGACGAACACAAAGTCGGAATTTTACCCGTTGGTTGAGCACAATCATTTCATATGTTATATTGCTTATCTCCACAATTATCCGTTCAGAGAATAAGTACTTTTTTGTAAACCGTCAGATGGTCAGACACTCAGACGACTCAGATTCAGACGACTCAGATTCTCGAATCTTTAAAGATTTTTGTTAGCAACCCTTCCATCATTCGGAACACTTCGGGCGACTTCAAATAATGTGGTAGGCGCCATATTGGACTATTTTATAATACAGGTGGTGTCTGCTAAATTGAAAACATATCTTAAAGCCTCTACCTGTTTATACTTTCAATTAACATTTATTTTCATTTTTAAAGCATATTACAAACACTGCTTGAGTTCTGCCATGTTTGTTTATATTTTTATTAAAGCCAGCATTTGGTGAATTCATACACTTACATACGAGGTCTATATACGAAGTTGTCGAAAAAGGCCGAGTTGTTTCGATTGCCCGTCCTCAAGATCAACGAAAGTTCAAACCAAAAATAATCGACTACGTCAAAAAAACGAAAACGAAAGTAGGAACGTTACTATAAATAGCCAGTCACTTCCAACCTACTTTAAGCTTAATAGAATTCAAATAACAACGAAATATTTCATTGATTTCTGTTCTGCCTTTATCTTAAATAAATCTGTTATAGGATTAAACCCCTTAATTGATTAATCATATTTTATACTATTACTGAGAAGGAAGCAAAATATTAAATCTGGTGTAGGTCTTTGAGTATCTACTTGAAATTGAAATATCTAAACCAAAATAAAATTCGCTTAACTTGATTTATTTTGTATAAAGGCAGGATTTCCATACTATCATAAACAAGTTGGCTGCTTAAAAAAGCAGCCAATGGGTTATGCCAAATAATTAAATTTTACATATGATCAAACTTTTATGCAGCATTCCTTGCGATATTGATAGTTGTCCTCTTCCTTTAATAGTTCAGTCTATGTTAGTAAATTTATCAGTGTGTGAACAAAGCGAGTATTTTTTTTAGAATATATAGTATTATCAGTGATTACGAGCACAGGATACATTGAACACACTATAAAAATAAAATCTTTGAGAACTCAAGACAACTACGATCATCTATTTTAGAAATAATTAAAGTATCGTAAATAGAGCTAAAAAGGGAAAATTAAAAAGGGAACAGCATAACATTTTTTTATTTTACAAGACTAACATTTCCAGCATGCATTATAAATTTACTTACACATTTGAAATGAAACCACTGTATTTTGCATTATTGTTGTCACATTTCAACAAGCCGGTATCCTGCAGGAGCAGTGGTAAGGCACTAAACTGATATTCCAGGGGTCCTATAAATTAGTGCTATACACCGAGCATGCAATAGATAGATTTTATCTACCATCTTCACAGCCAACAACAAATCAACCACATCTATCAGATATGGCATTATTTAACTAATACGAATAAACAGGTTTCTTTCAAATCTTGTCCTAAATCTTCAGAGCTAACAGCTGATCAATTGCATTTTGTAATTTGTTTGATTAAATGTAACAGGTGTTATAGATCCTGTCCACCATCTAAAAAGCCAACGATAAATCTGTAACAGATATGCCTTTATCAAACTAAACGAATAAACGGTTACTTCATATTTTGTCTATCTTCACAGTCAACATCAGATCTATCATAGGTATAGCCGGAACTGACTTACATCTTTTGTTCATTTTATTGCTTTAACTGTTAGAGCGACATATTTTCAACGTGTGCACTGTTAAGAAAAACACACTGTTATATAAAATAAATTCGAAATGCCGTAAATCTGACTTTTTACGCTAAAACCTATGTGACATATCTTTTACATAAAGTTCAATGTGACATACTTATACGCCTTTTCTGTGATCTGTGTTATAATTGTTTTTCCAACCCAATTACGCATATCTTAAACAATGATCAAAGTTTCTGTCGGTTGTATCAATCAAATATTTACACGATTTACACTTGAAGTTATACCATTTTCGATGAAGTTACACCCTTTTCGATGAAGTTACACCCTTTTCGATGATGAAGTTACACCCTTTTCGATGTAAATGTTTACATGGCGTCACAAAGGCAGTGCATACGCCTGATTAAATATCATGTCCGAATTTTTATATCACCATTAACAACATTTATTTTTGTTATTCTTTTGAGTTCATTTCAGTTTCGCGAATAGTTTTTTTTTTTAAATATTCCCATCAACTAAATCTTGCTTTTTTACAAATTTATTCTGCCACCGTCAAGTTTAAAATCATTTGCCACACGCAATGGCAATATTTTTACTTTGCAGATCTTCAATTCGAATCATGTTTCAATGCCGACAACTAAATTTCAACAATAGGAAGTGTCACGGATACATGTTATGTACGTTAACTTTACAATAGACTTTTGTCGGCAATATGACTACGATAAATTCGTCATTTTGGAGAATAAGCAACCATTTTGAGATTCTGGTGTTAAAAGAAAACACTGCTTCGTTTTCTTTGACAGCCGTCGTCTTATAAATGCCACGGAACAAAATTTTAATAATAAACAGTCTAGTCAAACATGGGATATGTTCTGTATGTCAGTTTAACTCTAGTCAAACATGGGATATGTTCTGTCTGTCAGTTTAACTCAAGTCAAACATGGGATATGTTCTGTCTCTCAGTTTAACTCTTCAAGTCTTAAGACTGATATAAAGGTAATCAGATCACTGGAGTCTCAAATTTCATCGATGTAAGGAAAGGGGTGTTTGGGGGGAGGTGGGGGAGTTGAAGTTAATATTTGTGAACCGTGCAATTAAAGTTTACATTTAAAGTAGTTATATGTTCAAGTACATACAAATCATTGCCCTACATCTTTAGGACAGGCCAATATCTGTTGCTTTTAACCATTTTCTACATGGAATTACATCTTCAGACAGGGTAGGTAAAACTATTCACCTAAGACATTGTCTCTGTGATACTGTGTCTTACTTGGCGGAAGGAGTTATCCATAGACTTGTTTTCTCTTTGTTCAAAATCAAAATCATTAGTACTTGTCATTCATAGATAGTAGCGAAACAATATCAAATTAACATTTAGGACAATTCAAGTAATGTCTGCTAACAACAGACAAGCACTTTAACATACTTTAATGGGACTACCTATGAATTCAAGAACTGAGATTCTGAAAATCAAGGGTTCTGTTTGAAATAGGTTTTCAATGAAACATACTTATTAGATAAGTGTATGTCGATGTTCGTGGAGACCTGCGGGCGGTCGGGCGTCAAACAACGGCTTTGGCGACGTAACATTTATTAAGGAGAAGAAATAATACTTTGGTATACATTTGTGTAGTACGAATGCCTAAATTAGAACTGCAATTGGTTCAAAATTAATGCCACCAACTTAGATCAAAGCGAAATGGTTCCCGTTAAATAACTTAAGATAGAAATATTGAAACACAACTTGGTACGAGATAGGTGGTATGAAAACACACAGTTTGGAGGTTACAAGATTCAAGACCAATGTCACCAACTAAGATCAAAGCAAAATGGTTCCCGCTAAAAAAAACATTTTAGGAAAGAGATATTAATATGAATGCTAGTGTATTAGTAGTAGGTATGAACCCATGGTCTGGATTTGTTTTTAGTGTCAGTAAGTTCAAGGTGTTTAAGGCCACCGCCATCAACCTAGATCAAACGAAAACGGCTTCTGCACACTAAATATAGACAGGGAGGCGATACTGAGAAGGAATTTTGTATAAAAGTAGCCAATATGTAAACACAGTATGGAAAATCATTTTTGGTCAGAAAATATAATACCAAGGTCAAAAAGTAAGACCTAGATCAAAACAACTTTGCTCCTAAACTGTAGTAAGGAACGAGGTAGTAAGATGAATACATATATTATGTGAGGCTTTTATTCATATTTAGATTACTTGACCGGCACATTTTACTATATATGTGCGCGCGTGCGTGCGTGCGTGTGTGCGTATGTGTGTGTATGTGTTTATATACCAACAGATTTAAGGTAAAAATCACCAGTTTAGAACAAAGGAACATGACTCAACTCAATGACTAGGAAAGAGAAAGAGTTACAAAAGACTTCTCCAGAAGGAACTTGGTGTATAGGTAGATTTTATGAAAGTATGTGCATGTACTGGTTGGTGCTACCTTTGAAGTCACGAGGTAGGATTAAAGGAAACGCCGCTTTTCGCTCAACAACTTGTAATTTTTGTACAAGTATTCAGTGTAAAAATATTGTTGCTATTGATGTGCCGGTGCTGGAAGTGCTGACGTTTGTGATGTTTTTGGTGCTGATATTGTTTACGTCTGATGTATTCATTGTCGTACATGTGTGATGTAAAATTTATTTGTAGCTTTTTTATTTTGTATGTATTTGTAGCTTTTTAATTTGTATAGGTGAAGCTGTTCTTATTGATGGGTATTGTCTATGTGATTGTACTGGCTTTTGTTCGTGTCACTTGTGATGATAGTTGTAAAATGTGTATTTATGTTATGATGCAAGCCTTGAATTATTGTTTCATGCTGTTCTTTTTTTAGGGGGGTGGGGGTGTAGGGAATGGGGGAGCAGGTGATATGGTTGCTCTTCATGTTTCTGTTTCGGTACAGAACGTGATGGTGCTAATTAGTGTTTTAATTGTTGTCGTGCAGCTATTGGTGTCTGTTTTGATATTGTTTTGATGTATGTTAGTGTTGTTATCGTTGCCGTGCAGGTAGTGATGTTGGTGATTATTTGTATTGATGTTGTGTTGGAGTAGGTTGTGATTGTGTTTGTTCTCATTGTTGAGGTGGTTTTTGAACATATGAAGATTACAACTCATGTTAGTGGAGTGTTTTATTGAGGTAAGTGATGTTACTATGCTAAGGTAGTGATGTCACATAGTGTATTGTCGTACGAAGTGTAATGCATTTGTTTGTTTTGTTATTGTTGTGGTGTAGTTTTTACGGATACTATGTCAGTGTTTGCTTTTTGTGATGCAGATCGTGGTTGTAGAACAGAGTTTGATGGTGTTCTATGGTGTATCTGGCAGAATGCAATTGTCTCTGCTGCTCTTCAGGTGTTCCTTGTGTTTATTTGTGCTGAAGTTTGTTGTTGTTCACATTGTAGTTGATTTAGTTTGAAGTTTTGTCTTGACTTGAAACATGCTTTGATGTCTGCATCTTTTTAAACAGCAAAACAAATGCCTTTCTAGGTGAAAATGAAATATGCACAGAATGACTTTGTTTGAAAATATAACTGGGAAAATATGGCAAAAATAATAGAGTTTCATTTCCTTTCATTCAGAATGAATTTACGAAAAGCTACTTCTAAATTTATTTTTGTTAAAATCTGGCAAATCTTTATTTCTCCTAGAATTTATGTAAATAATTGTGCCAGTTTTGATTATCAAATGTCTTTATGTTGATAATTTAACTTTCATCTATCCTTCCAATTTAATCATTTGACTCCATTAAGCAAAGGCAAGATATATTCAAGACACATAAAGGTAGGTAATATCGTTGTCCTTTTACTAAAACGATACTCTAGCAATGCAAAATCAGCTATGACCTTGTATATAACAATTTAAACAAGCAGAGCGACTGACTCAGAGAATAGTTTATATTTTCTTTAAAATCAAAGAGATGTTAATATAATATGGGGAAAAATATAATTTTATGCTTCTATACACCATGAAAACTGAAGGAAAAAATGATTACAGTAAAATCAAGGGCGGCACACTGACTGACTGATTAGGGTTGTTTATCCTCGGTACCGGCCTAAGCCATGTGACCGAGCGGCACACTTAAACAATGAATTACAATGTCCAGTTCTCCACACCTGCCAAAATTAACAATATTATACAGTTATTGACTAGTGTGCCATTGAATATGATGTGATATTCACCGGCCAAATGTTATATTGACCGAGGCGAAGCCGAGGTCAATATAACATTTGGCCGGTGAATATCACATCATATTCTATGGCACACTAATCAATAGCTGTTTTATTATATGACTACATACAATTGTTTTCTTCAAGACTGATTCTACATCCATTAGAATGTGTTATTTTTTTGTAGGACTTTTTATACTAATTCTCAAATTACAATAATACTCAGAAGTCTGACAGGTGATTTTGAAATCCAATATAACATCAAAAATTTTTTAAAAAAAACACACACCAGACGCCATTTCTTAGAAAAAGTCTAAGTGCCCGGATGTATTTTGTTTATTTCCCGGCATTAGAGTAATTTTGTTAACTAAGTGCCGGGCACCAGACAGCACTAATACGAGTATCAACAGCAATCTATTTTTAGACCTAAAATATAACATGGGAAAAATCCAGAATACAGGAATATAACGATATATTGTTGGTCGCCGACTGCGCTTTGAAACAATGTGATCGCGTCTATTTATAGGTCATATAAAAAAATAAATAATCGGGGTAAGTTTTTATCGATAAAAGTGTGTAAAACTTAATATTATGATCAGTTTCTGTAATAAAGAATAAGTCAGTAACTTAGTTTAGATATGTTCTTCATAATTACAACTTGAATTTCTATATGTAATAACATTTTCTTTTTTATGCATCGTTGCCCCATCTGTAAGTCGCTTTAAAAACATTTGAGAACTTTTTGTAACAGATTCTTGATATAAACAAGGCCTGTCCTCAAGCCAAGTCAAACAAGAGGCCCTTTTTGTTTGTGGGGGTGGAGGGTGACTGATGACTGGGGTGAGGGGGGTTTGAAGGTGGACGAGGAATCAAATACCTATATATTGAAGAAAAAAAAAAAGGAAAAAAAATTGCCGGGGGGCGAGCATCCCATGCAGGGGATGGGGGAAGTACCTACCCATCCGATGTTAATAAATTGTTTAGTTTTAGGCTAGCTAGTGGGTTACTCATGTGAGAAAAAAATTTGAGGGAGGGGGGGGGGAGCTGCGGAGAGTGTCTGATTCGGGGTGGGGAGGTCAAGTACCTATATATTTAAAAGTTTAATCCAAAGCTTAAGAAGTTCTTTACCAATATAGGAGAAAAAAATGGGTTTTGTTTTTGGTGGAAGGCGGGGGCAGGAGCCAAGTAACTTCATACCTTCATATTTATTTTTTTTTGGGGGGATGGGGGGGTAACCTGGGTGATGTCCCCATACAGGAGGGGGAAGTCAAGTACCTACATATTTTAAAAAAAAATAAAAATGGAAAAAGATATATTGGGGGTGTAGGGGGTAACGCGGGAAGGAGTAAGGGGGTCCCCATACAGAAGGGGTGGGAGGAGGGGGAAGTACTTACACATACCGTGTTAGTTAATAGTTTATTTCTACGCTTAAAAAGTTTTTTTCCTATATATAAGTATAAGCAAATTCAAGTGACCCCTGGGGTGGGGCTAACTTTGACCCCAGGGACATGGGTACCCACAATTGTTGCAGGGATCTTGCTGGTGATCAATGTATTCATAATTTGAAGTAAATAGCTTTGAAGTTTCTGAGAAATGGACCTTAACAAAAAGGTTAACCATCGCCGACCCCGACGATGGGGTCATGACAATAGCTCCACTTTTTCCTTCGAAAAGTGGAGCTAAAAACCTGTTTATTATTTGCATACAAAATTTTAATTCCTGAGAACAAATCAATTTTAGGCAAAGTTTCTGAGTGTATCATGTATATAAAAATATTTCTTTAGTTCTATTAATGACTTTTATAACTGCCTAAGAACGAGTCCAGCCAAGTCAAGTTTTATTGGCTTAAATATAGAAACATGTTCATTGTCACAACACATAAAAATCATGAGGTGGTTCATTTATATGTAAATGGTGCAATTATTTACACGATGAATAATGAATAAACTAGAACTATCGCTGAATGCGATTCATAACCCCACCAATGTCCTTGACAGAAGACGACATGGAAAGGTGATTAAGGGAAAACAAACAAATTGTACAGGTAATAGTATAAATATATATTGTCAAATCATGTTCGAAACAGTTACAAATAACCTTTCATTTTCCCAATCAATGTACTAAAACAAAAGCAATGAAGTTAAGAAAATAGCATAATTATGTCAAAATGTAATTAAGAGTGGAAAAACTTTGCATACTGAGCTTACTTGTTCTAGTTTTAGAAATATTCAAGTACATGTTAAAATTTCAGAACATTTTCTAAGTCAATTTTTGACCTTCAAGTGTGGCCTTGACCTTAAGCTGGCACAAGGGTAAGATGGGTTCTGCACATTGCCCAGTTCGGGTGAACATTTGAGTCAAGTTTGAAGAAAATCCTTCCATTAGTATAGAATTTATAGAGCGGACACGACATATTGTCTAGTATTGATTGTAAGTAAATTAAAAGACTTAAAAAGGGGCATAACTTTGTCAAAATGCAATACAGAGTTATGAAACTTGACCTGCATATCTTACTTGTGATACCTCATATATCTTTTAAGTTTTAAGAAAAAACCTGTGCTAGTTTCAGAAATATTCAAGTACATGTTAAAATTTAAGAACATTTTCTAAGTCAATTTTGACCTTCAAGTGTGACCTTTACCTTAAGCCGGCACAAAGGTAACATGGGTTCTGCACATTGAACATTTTAATAAAGTTTGAAGAAATTTCTTCCATTAGTATAGGATTTATAGAGCGGACACGACATATTGTCTAATATTTGATTGTATGTAAATTTGAAGATTTAAAAAGGGGCATAACTTTGTCAAAATGCAATACAGAGTTATGAAACTTGACCTGCATATCTTAATTGTGACACTTCATATATATTTTAAGTTTCAAGCAAATACGTTTTCTAGTTTCAGAAATATTCAAATACATGTTAAAATTTAAGAATATTTTCTAAGTCAATTTTTGACCTTCAAGTGTGACCTTTACCTTAAGCCGGCAAAAGGGTAACATGGGTTCTGCACATCCCCTTGTTGAGGTGAACATTTGAGCCAAGATTAAAGAAAATCTTTCAATTAGTGTAGGACTTACAGAGCGGACAAGACATAATGTCTAATATTTGATTGTTTGATATTTGACCTTCAGTTGTGACCTTGACCTTGAGCTGACACATGGGCAACATGGGTTCTGCACATCCCCTTGTTGAGGTGAACATTCCAAGTTTGAAGAAAATCCTTCAATTGGTATAGGATTTAAAGAGCGGACACGATAATGGAGATGGACGGACCGACCGACCGACCGACAAAGCGACAAAGCGAATCCATTAAAGCCCCCCCCCCCCCCCCACATTTTGTGGTGGGGGTATAATTAACAGTTTACAGAACAACATGATCAAAATCTCAGCATGAATGTTAGGAAGCAATCGTAGCATCTGTGAAGTCCCACTAACAACAAAGTGTCACCAATGACAAAAGAAATGACACATTGAACACACAATCCAATCGAGAAATGTTTAATCATCTTTTTTAATTGTGCTGTATCTGAGAAAGACCAGAATGTAATCAAGGTTTTGAAACAAATCCTTACAATGATATAAAATCGCAAAAGATATCTGTCGGTTATCGTTTGTTGTTGTTGTGATGAATTATCTGATTAGTTGTGATGATATAGTACAGAATTTTCGCTATCTTCTTGGGATCTCTTAAATAATTGTTCAATTGCATTCTGCTTTCAATTGACGTAACATTTACATCTACCATCAGTCTGATCCAGGAAGGGGTACACTAAATGCTAAGAGCTGCCTTTCCAACTTTTAGCCGTCTGAGACCGTTATCACTCATAGTATAATATTCATCATTACAACAGACCACAGAGGCGGTTTGTTATATAACTACACGTACATGTACATTAATTATGCCCATCAGACAGTGTTTTTATATCGAGAGAAATATTAAATATTTGTGAATTCAAAGGTTATTTTATATCAAGATATCTAAAAACATGAATAATGCTAGCGAAAAAGGTAATTCCTTGAAAATTTACGCCACCAAAAATGATAGATGTAAACCTAAGATGCTTGATTCTTTATAACTCTTCTGATACAAGGCTGCTGTGTCAGTAAACAACTTCGGATGTAAGTTTTATATCTGTCAATTTAATTGAAGGCGCCACTTTAAAAACAATTTATGGATGATAATTTTTTATTGCTTTTGTCCAAATTGATGCTACATTTAAAAGAAAGAGAAAATATGTGTAATCAAATATCGGACAATTAATTCTGTTTTTAAAGGTACGTTTAGGAATAGGAATATAAACAACTCGTTCTAGTACTGAAAAGAAAAAAAGCTCTAAAATTGATAATGTCGTTTTAATAACAAGTAATCACAGTTGAGCGGATAATTACTTTAAAAGCGACTGACCGACACATCGTTCGCATAAAAAAGAATATATTTATATATCACATTCGGAACACCTCGGGCGATTGCATATAGACAGTCTTGTTGTTTTTGTAAAAAAAAATCATCAAAAATTTGTGACACACCATTTTTTTTTATCACGGAATCACATCAGAATTATCAGTTTTTCATATCGTTATCAGTCAGTCACGAGGTATAAAACTTTCTCAGTTTTGTAAATTAAGTGCAGAGAAGATAAAGGGTCTCGTCACTCTCGTGGAGCAGTTGGTTAGAATGTCGCCAAATATATAACTGAATCGACGGGAATGGATTTGAATCCCGCTACCGGTATAGTCTTTTTCTTTCGTTTCCAAGCCGTATAGAAGTATATAATTATGCTTCTGAAGTAGTATTTAAAGAAAACGTTTTCAAGCTAAAAGAGGTGGATCAATACCTTTAAAAAAAGCGTATATATTTTAGACATGTTTCAGCTGCTTGTTTGACAACCAGCAGAAAATTGACAGGAGTTGAACAGCCACATTCACTTCATGACCGCTTTTGATTTAGTGTCAGGTCAAAATTCAAGGTAACAGTGCTTCAAAACAAATATGAAAAACAGTTTCTAGGCCTTTAACTGGCTCTCGATTTTTATCTTGCTGCATGAAAATGTACACACGGACTTAAATCAGTTTTAAACTAATCAGCTGTGAATAGTCGAGCGCGCTGTCTTACGAACAGATCTTGTTTTATCACTGATCAATGTTTTCCGAAAATGTACATATGCAAAATGCAAATGAGAAACGAAAGAGAATAATTCTTAGATCGTGTAATTATTTTAAGAATTGTATCACATATTGCTGTTTACAGATTTAGTTAAAACCGCCATGAAAATATATCATTCTTACAGAAATGTCTATTAGGCTTTGTAGCTGCAAACAGTCTACATCTAAACTTTTTTCAGTATTAACTTTCAGCGCACCGATGCAGAAATGACATACAAAGCAAAGATTTGAATTAAAACATAATAATCTATAAGTTTGATAAATTGCGATCCTCTGTTTTCCAGATTTACATCATAATTTCAATTCATAGTTAATTATAATCTCTTGCACTATCTGTAAACAATGTACTGTAAACATTGTACTATCTGTAAACACTGTACTATAAACATTGAACTATATGTAAACACTGTACTTCCAATTTAAAACACTGAATTGTAAATATTGTACCACCTGTAAACACTATACAAACAGTAAACACTGTCAATAGATCACTGTTAGTTTAAGATTGTATTAAAATCTATTTTTTAGAAATAAAACCTGCCTATTTCATCAATTCAAGGTTCCTAAGACAGACGTTCAATTTTCTTAATTGCTCACTGGTGTTCTAACCAGAGGTAGAGCCGAATCAAGAACATTCTTTAGAAATAAACAAACTTCACTGACGAGAGTCGAACCCACGACTATCTAGTGAAAGAGATAAGCTGACAGACAAGATATATTACCTATGATTGCTTTCAAAATGGCGTCATGTTTCAGTACTAGAGATTTATGCCTTGACGACCATTATTCGAACCTGGTTGAGATAGTCTTTTTTCTCTAAGTTTTCATTTCTTTGTAAATGACTGTATTCTCTTTTCTACTTTGCATTATTAATCCTTGTTCTTTCAATTAGTGATGTCGAATAATATATCGGTATTTTTTCTCTTTAAAGGCTATTTTTTTCTCACTTAAACTTCCGCAGGTTGCAACTTTTGGCGTTTAGAACTGTTCAAGAATATGTACCTAATTCTAATTTCAGTTATTCGTAAATATTTGGTACAATTTCCCTTGAGTTTTAAAGTACATGTATCATCCATCAAGAAATGAAACTGAAATTGCTCTTTGTATGTATATGTAAAAGTTTTCCAAGAAAAAATGCTTTTGAAAAAAAGATGGAGTTCGAGACTTTTTTATTTACATGTACCACAATTTCAAACATATTTGAATTACAACGTGTCACGAAACTTGCAACTAAAATTAGGCGATTCCCGCCTAGTTTACTTCCCTTTAACAAAAACGGTGCACTTGGATTTTATTCGCAGCATGAAAAAAAGTCTGAGTATTCGGTTTTTTATAATGTTTGCTCGAACATCCGAATACTCAGTTTTGTATTATTTGACAACCCGGATTTACGATAATGTACTGAATGTACAATGTTCATTGAACCTGTCTCTAAAGTGCCCAAAGAAGGTGCGCAATTAACTGTGTTCACAGAAAATTGCGCATGCGCAGGTTAGAACAATCCTTGTGTTTATCCCTTGAAGTTTTGTAATAACTTCAATCAGAGGGTGATGTAAATTAAACAGACCTGGGCATGTGTGGACGGACAGACGGCAGAAAGTGATCACACTGGTGTCTATGTGACACAAACTTCAGTCTCCTCGGTGTTTTAGGGGTATTTCATTTCATGCGACTTCCATGTAGGAAGCTACCTTTCAAACATGTGGTACTGACTCTAACAACCCGGATAATGATAAAGGCAGATGAAGGCAAACTAACTGTGTACTTTCTACAGAGAAGGGTTTCCAAGGTCGACCGAAATTATTCAAACAAGCTACGCAAGAATATTTCTATGTTGTTTACTTATATGTTCAAAGCTACTCGCTTACTGGTCAAGCAAAAAAGTTTTAACTGTATTAAAATTAATCATAGAATGCAATTTCGAAATTATGACCAAATGATTCATTAAAACAGAGGTGAGCGGTGTTTTCTAAATGAAGAACGGGCCAAAAAATCCAGCGGGCAAAAACAAATGTAATCAAATAGTGAACTAGTGATTATTAAGTGAAATGTACGTCGTTGTTTTTTTTCAAATTTCACGAGTATTCTTTCGTTGTAAACGAGTAGCTTAGGGACTGAAACATTAGATGCCTATAAGAGAAAGAATTTTTTTAAAGGGGCTGTGCTCCAGATGACAAAAAAAGAAAGTTTTCTTATATTATAAATTTCTTGTAATATTTATGACTTATGCTTAAAAATAACTCACTGACAAAAAATAAGTCAAATAATTACATTATAAATTGATTTTTTTTTTCTTTTAAAGTGCTATACCGTAACGCGACGGTATAACTATATCGTATAAGATTTAAAGTAAATATCTGTAATATCACATGCGGCGATGGTGGTGACAGTAAAAGCATTGGAAATATTTTGTTAACATGAGGGTCCAGAGTTCAAATCAGGCTGGAGCGAAAAAATTTTGTTATTCTATTTTGACTTTTATAATCAGTTTTGAAGTAAAATATTATGTTGTTATAATCTCACGGCATCTGAATATATAATTTATGAAAAAAAAATTTATGATAAATCTGAAGTACAGCCTCTTTAAAACACTATATGTTACTTATCTACAAGCTGTATCGATGCTGTTAGAATCTTATTCGCAGTTCTCATCTGTTCCTGTAATCTATGTGAAGGCAATGATGTCCTCTTCCGAGTCCCATGTTCGACTGTCTGCCGTGTTACCTACTGGTCCACTTCCATTTCGTACCCTAAATACATTAGGACATTAATATTATTCAAAATGTTATCATATGAAGATAAATCTCACAACGCGTTGATTGTGGTAATTAACAAGAAACTGAAAGGTGTCTCAACACCATAAAAGTCAAATGGAAGGTGGCAAGTTACGAAACCAGACCAGTTCAGTTGTAAATGCTTTACAAACCAAACAAAGAGTTGCATTATTAGTGAAATTTGAACTTTAATAGAAAAAGATATAAAAGATTTAGAAAGCGCCAATCTCATACAGTTTACTTGAAAAAAATAAGATTTTTACCATAAGAACAGCACAACATATCAATGGCACATCTAGAAAGAGAAAACATCTATATCCTGAAGAATAAAAGACTGAACTAATCTTGTCTAATTAAGAAATATTTTACAAGATGAGCCATTTCATAACAATTACAAACATATTTGCCTTCATATTATATACTCAACAGCTACTTTGTAAAGAACCATTGTTAATTATAGGCTACATTTCTTTTTATACAACTGGTTCATTATCAGTGTATAAGTCCTCTTCAACTTATTAACTTATTACTGTCAATACTGACTATACTAGTTGAAAAGAGGAACTTTCATGCAACAATAGCAGTAACATTCATATCTAGGCAAACTGTATAGACCAGTTATGATGTGTGAACTGTCCGTAGATAAACAACCTTAGCATTATTTTTACCAAAATCTAAAATCATTTTATTTAACAAAAATTTAAAAAGGTTTACCTTTCCTTTGTTCACGATGGAATTAAACAAAACATCTCAGAATCACTGGCTGCACCTTGTATTGCTGCAAAACCAAGAAACACTGTCACTAAAAGGATGAAAAACGAGCGAGGTCAACCCATAAAATGTCATTGTTAGTCGTGTTTTAGTGAGCGAATATCGGATTGATGACGATTTACCGTTAGCAGTGTTAAGAGCCCAAGTTAGGAAGTCACATGATCCTGGTGAAAAGTTTCAGTCCAATGGTCAGGATTATCTTAAATGCTTTTGTGTTAAGTTGAATAGGCTCCAAAGGTTTTAGCTTAGAATATGAAATATAAGTCTTAATGATAATTATGGGCAAAAAATGGACAATCAAATAAAACAGTAAACAAAACAAAATACTTATTATATTATTAATATGATTAATGCGATAACGAAAAGAAAGGTATGTTTAAAATATTCAAAGTAGCCGATTGGTCCCGTGTATTAGTGCTATGAACTGAACATTAAAAAGAGCCAGGAATGTCTCTAAAACAGGCTCCTTCCTGTATCTTGCACATCATCTTGAATTAACTAAACTCCTTTTTGTCATCTGTGAAATTATATATGCTGGTCTTTCATTCATAATTACACATATATGGCCATCACCTCAAACAACCGTGAAATCAAAAAATTGAGTGGAACTACGGTATTCTCTCTTCGCGGAATCAATTGCATGTATGTGTAGTTAGCTATGAGTTCGACATAGGGTGACATATATACTAGCTTTGCTGTTGGAAATGATGGTTGATGGCTTGCTTGAGCAGAAAAAGGGCATCATCAGGATTTATCAGCACTCAGCAAGCTAAATCACTCAAACACAGAAGATACATTAACTTCCAGTGCAGCAGTTAAACGCTAATAATTAAACGTTACAGCTAATAGTATATTAAAAATACGAATGCTGAATAATTCATGTCGTATGTTCAAAACACCATTTACACTGTCAGGGACTCTATTCATGGACGTCATATTTGCAACACAGCTGGTTGTACCAAAAGAGCTTCCCGAAGAGAGGATAAGACGTGAATAAATGTATCACCAAAGAATTGGTGCTTTGATACTTAGAATGTACAGAAATGATAAGATACTACGTCATAATACATTTTGTCAGTCATACAAATATAAAGCCAGAAATCATGCATGGGTGTGTTTATAGTTGAATTCGTCAATATTTTCTATCTTAGCATTGCAAGGAAAACTTTCAGCTGGAAGATCATTAAACGCAAAGTTTGAATTTTATTCTGCACCAAGACATGAGATATTCTGTATCAGTCCCAGGAATGGCTGTATCTTGTGCTTGATGCATCGTTTGGAACATTTATTTGCCTGACTGCCGTGATATTCGGAAGAATGAAGTAAGCGACGAAGCATATAATCCTAAACCTCTTTTCGAAGAGACATCTGCAATTTCGATAAAGCAATACTTCGTCTTAAAATAGATTAAAATGTACTCTGCACAGCGTGTGGCATACTTACGGCATCCATTTGAAATATTTGGCTTTCTCGAAACTTTGTCTTCCGTAATCAGGATATTAAATGATGAAGTGCATTAAAAATGTTTTAGTGAGCAAGTTCAAAATTGGCCAGAGGCAAATGCAAAATTGACATGAGAATGTAGTGATAGACATAGTCATATTTTAAGTGTGTTCTTGACGATTGCTTTCAGAAAAAAATACAACTGTCGTCTTCAACACAACGATTATCGCCGTTTGAACACTTATCTTGAAGAAGCGAAATTTCAAAATTCTAACTCGATTATTATTGTCTTAATTTTTGCATATAGTGTTCTCTTTGAGCGACAATGATTGCGCAGAAGGCGACAAATCAATTATAGCAGATTTTTTCGAATGAAATTTGGGCTTGTTTCAAGGGGAAATAATTCCTCCGATACTTTTTTCGTTGTTTTTAAATGTTAAAGAGTTACATTTACAAAATAATTTAGTATAACACTAAATCCGTCTTTTTGTTATTATTCGCTGATGGTGCGGCCTTATTTTTAGGAATAAAGGAAGGTCTACAAAAGGTTTAAATGAAACATATTGTCAAAAATGGAATTTGCATGTAAATGTTTCAAAAATTGTTTTCTTTAGAAAAGGAGACATATTAAATCAAACTTGTACATAGACATTTGAGGGACAGGAAATTAAAATCTTAAATAATGTTAACTATTTAGGAAATGTTTCTTTCAAGCGACGGACACTCAAATGTGAGCTGAAAAGAAACATAAAACAATGAATACCCGATAGACTATAAGCATAGATAAGTATGTACCCGTCGATGTAATGTTTAGCCTATTTGATTCTTATGTTGTATCAACTGTTAAGGACGGGGTTTCTCAAAGGTTGAACACATAGACAGAGTATATAGAAAGTTTTGTAAATGGTTCTTAAATGTCAAAATGTCTTCGAATTCTTTATTTTTATATCCAGAACTAGCTAGAATTCCATTGTATATCAGTAGACACATACGAATTGTTAAGTACTGGCTAAAATCTTTTCAAGCGAATAAAACTGAATTCTTTCTACTTTTATCAACAACAACAACAAACAACAACACTTATTCGCATTAAAGCAATATACATTGCTTCTAGCCTGAACAGAGAAATAGAGAAATATAATAATATAGTGTCTGACTTGAATTAAATTTAAAGAAAGTGTATAATAGTGTATCAGAATATCAATTTTATCAAATAACTCAATTAATATCACTTAAATATTGACTCCCAAAGTATTACTTTTACTTCTAGAAGTCGGAATTACATGTTGATGCTACTGTTCACAGTTACGTGTATTATGAATAAACGATATATATCATCGTCGGAAACCCACGTTCGATCCATTCCGTTTCACTCTTTTTATAATGTAGTTGTGCGGAATATGTACCGGGGGTCACCGACGACGGATATATATCTGTTTTCTTCAAAAACAACTGTGTATTTTGAATTGTCTTTAACTTACTGTGCTGATCATGTATAAAAAAGTAATTTCGCTACAGCTTTTTAGAACTTAAATTCGTGGCTGTAAGGATGAATTCAGTTCGAAAGATTGGACTTGATATACATTTGTCGAATTGGCGCGCTCATTTGTCGTTCTGTCGTGTTGTAGCCCCGCCGACACGCAAACACGACAGAACGACATTTTAGAGCGCCAATATGACGTCATGAGTGAATCATCAGAAAGTGATATTCACCCTATAGTGAACAAACATTGCGTCAACTTTGCATGCGTTTTTTTAATTACATGGAAAACTCCAAGAATTTTCATCTCTATGGAACAGAATCACTGCATTTATTCCATCTTGCTTGGTGACATTAGAACTTGCATAATACTTGAATCCATCTTGCTTTATGGCTTTGGAAACCTATGTTTTGCTGAATAACATCATGCTTTAACTGAATGTGCTATCATCTCGTTGCAACTTCATGCGTTCCTCTCCGACTTATGCAATATGCTATATGTTAAATTGCAGCTTTCTTTACCGACAACGCAATATGTTCGGCGTTCTATCGAACAGTCTTTGATTACTAGTTATTAATATTACTTGATGTAAAATGTTACGTTCTCTTCAATTACGTTAATTTGCAGAATGTGTTTTACCGCATATCATTTACCTAGGGGAATCGAAACTATTTCATCATCAATATTAATTTTGGTCTGTGCTCAGCTATTCTGTCGTGTCTTAGCATTCTTATTCTTCAATGCATTCATTCAACATAAATAGAAAAGCATTTCATAAACACAATAAAGGGTTACTTATGCCGTGCTATATTTACCTTTTAGTAGGTAAAATGCCTCCAATTTACATTTTGATCACCTGTAAAGTCATATAGTAGTTAATGTATGATGATGTAGAAAATCCCAGATTGTGGCCCTGACAAGGTAATACTGCCTTTCAGCCTTGGTAAATTCCAGATTGTGGCCCTAACAAGGTGATACTGCCTTTCAGCCTTGGTAAATTCCAGATTGTGGCCCTGACAAGGTGATACTGCCTTTCAGCCTTGGTAAATCCAAGATTGTAGCCCTGACAAAGTGATACTGCCTTTCAGCCTTGGTTAATGTGCATAAAATCGAATATTCGCCTCATCATTATACAATAACTGTAATAAAATATATTTAAATTAAGAAAAATCTTAAACTTACAATCAAGGAGCAGGCTGCATAAAGTATATTCATTTATTAAAATCATAGATACTGTAAGACAAGTGAAACCATATACCGTTGTATTTTTATTTCCTTAATTGTACGTCACATGATACATGAAATTTTTTGTTAAATGCTAAAATGTACTGTACGCTCATGTGCCTTCGATCTCGATAAATACCATTGACCAGGTCTATACACTAGGATTTTCACCTCTTCGTCATGATCATGTAGAACAAAGCCATTTTCCATTTGAAAAACGTTTATGTAAAAAATAGTTACAAAGAGTAGAAGGTAAATTCAACTATTTTGTGATTTCTATCACAACTCTAAGAACTACGAAACGACAATCTGTTCTATAAGCAATTGCTTTGTTTTTTAATAGTGTCTTCTTGAATTTAAGTTGTTACCAAGAAATATTTTTTAAAAAGCTAAATTATGATCTGGTTACTATTGCCTTGCAAAACGTCCGATTTCTTCTCAGCGCTTATCCATCAATTTAGATTATTTATCATTCAAATTTTCAAAGATTCACAACCAGAAACTTCAAAACAAAATTTCTTTGGTCTTTATTTAAGACAAACTGACGAGAAATTCGTGAAAGACCTGTATATGTTTTAGATGGTTAGAGAATGAGCTGGCAGACTGAGATTTATTTAAACGGTCTTTGTTGTTGTTGTTGTTTTGTGGGGGGGGTTGTTTCTTTTTCCTTCGGATCTAATTAAATTGCATTCTGTCCTTGGTAAAAAAAATCGATTGCACTTAGGATGCAATGGTCCCCGACCAGACGAACACAAAGTCGGAATTTTACCCGTTGGTTGAGCACAATCATTTCATATGTTATATTGCTTATCTCCACAATTATCCGTTCAGAGAATAAGTACTTTTTTGTAAACCGTCAGATGGTCAGACACTCAGACGACTCAGATTCAGACGACTCAGATTCTCGAATCTTTAAAGATTTTTGTTAGCAACCCTTCCATCATTCGGAACACCTCGGGCGACTTCAAATAATGTGGTAGGCGCCATATTGGACTATTTTATAATACAGGTGGTGTCTGCTAAATTGAAAACATATCTTAAAGCCTCTACCTGTTTATACTTTCAATTAACATTTATTTTCATTTTTAAAGCATATTACAAACACTGCTTGAGTTCTGCCATGTTTGTTTATATTTTTATTAAAGCCAGCATTTGGTGAATTCATACACTTACATACGAGGTCTATATACGAAGTTGTCGAAAAAGGCCGAGTTGTTTCGATTGCCCGTCCTCAAGATCAACGAAAGTTCAAACCAAAAATAATCGACTACGTCAAAAAAACGAAAACGAAAGTAGGAACGTTACTATAAATAGCCAGTCACTTCCAACCTACTTTAAGCTTAATAGAATTCAAATAACAACGAAATATTTCATTGATTTCTGTTCTGCCTTTATCTTAAATAAATCTGTTATAGGATTAAACCCCTTAATTGATTAATCATATTTTATACTATTACTGAGAAGGAAGCAAAATATTAAATCTGGTGTAGGTCTTTGAGTATCTACTTGAAATTGAAATATCTAAACCAAAATAAAATTCGCTTAACTTGATTTATTTTGTATAAAGGCAGGATTTCCATACTATCATAAACAAGTTGGCTGCTTAAAAAAGCAGCCAATGGGTTATGCCAAATAATTAAATTTTACATATGATCAAACTTTTATGCAGCATTCCTTGCGATATTGATAGTTGTCCTCTTCCTTTAATAGTTCAGTCTATGTTAGTAAATTTATCAGTGTGTGAACAAAGCGAGTATTTTTTTAGAATATATAGTATTATCAGTGATTACGAGCACAGGATACATTGAACACACTATAAAAATAAAATCTTTGAGAACTCAAGACAACTACGATCATCTATTTTAGAAATAATTAAAGTATCGTAAATAGAGCTAAAAAGGGAAAATTAAAAAGGGAACAGCATAACATTTTTTTATTTTACAAGACTAACATTTCCAGCATGCATTATAAATTTACTTACACATTTGAAATGAAACCACTGTATTTTGCATTATTGTTGTCACATTTCAACAAGCCGGTATCCTGCAGGAGCAGTGGTAAGGCACTAAACTGATATTCCAGGGGTCCTATAAATTAGTGCTATACACCGAGCATGCAAAAGAACCAGAGGCGTCATTGAAATGAGATGCTCTCTTGTCTTGCACTATTCCCAACATCCTAAGAAAAGCTAACCTCTCTATGGGACGTCAAATGGTCAACATGTACCGACAAGAAATAAACTCAAATAGATAAAGGAATATACAGTTAGTTTAGCAACGCTCACATTATCTTCTGACTTTATATGCATTTTCGGAATTCTGCGAAATTGTTCAAATTGTTGAAGTTCTAAACATTCATTTAAATGAGGCTTCAATATCAAAAATATCAAATCTAATGTTGATATCAAATAATTTTAGTGTGAAACATGTTTGTACGGCAAAACAGTTGCGAAAATCCTAAAGTCTTAATTGTAAGTCTCTTTTCTTTGTGGAGCAAATAGATTTCAATTTTATTTCTGTCCTTTTTAAAAATTATGCAAAATTATTTGTAAATTATAATCAATTTCTCTGTTGAATTCAAACACATCATTTACCTAAAAACACAAACATATATTTGCCACTCACGTTGATACAATCAGATTCAATACATTGAATGCAGCTTCTTTAATCATATGATTGGACATTGTTAAAACTAGGGTCGCAAATAGGACAGCAAATAGGATCGCAGGGCCGCAGAATAAGGATGCCAGAAAATCTCCGGATCTGGAAGCTCTGCTCCATATTCTTTTTCAATAGACGCTCTGTCGCATTTTGAAAACTCGCCAGTATACTGGGTGATGCCCTAATGGGAATAACCCAATAAAACGGTTTTACCACTGTTAATTCCTTTGTGTTGTTTAATGTATGGCTTTTTGTCAAAACGGATGAGTTGTATGAATGAAGTCATCTTTCAAAGGCTAAAAGTCACTGTGAAATGTATGTATATATTTTTGTAATGAATAATCTCTAATGATTAATGTTTCTGTTTCTGCTCATATTTAATTATAATTTCCTCTTCAGTTTATTCTAAATCATCATACGGTAAGCGTAAAGAATAATAATCTTTTAAGAAGTGGTTGTGACTATATGTTGAAATAGTTCATACATTTAGAGGTAAGTGACTGTTAATTATAGGTCAGAAAAACGGTTAAATTCACTGTTATACATTATCAAATGAAATTCTGGTTTGTTTCAAAAACGAAACAAGAAAATGAAATAAGAAATATTCGTTCTGATAAAAAAAAATAAGTTATGAAAAGTAAAACTTCAGCATTGATATTTGCAAGAGATGATGCCCAACAGAACGTTTAACCCTAAAGTCATTACTTTTCTTTCTTCATCTTGCCAAAAATGATATTTCGGGGAAAAAAGTTGTATCTGAAAAGAAGTGTAGAATTCGTTTGAATTCTGGAGCTTGATTAATTGTTTTACAACGACAAAATATTTTTTCTTTCAGAGAAGAATTTGAAGGAAGTCGAACTCGTTCATAGTAATGTCAGGTAATTGCTGCTGTACTTTTTAAATGGCGTCACCTAAAACATACGTCCCTATACATCCACACATTAAAACAGTTTTCAGCCATATAGATTGAATTTATCGTTTCAATAGTACAATGTATTACTTTCCAATAGTAACAATGACATGTTTAACAGTAAAAAAAATTATCACATAGATTACCAAGGTACACAGTTACATGCTGTGTCAAACAACCATATGTGTTCGGATCAAGAGTACTCTGTATGAGACAAGGGATGTTACCCCTGATATGGCTCGATATAGCGTAATTAGTTGAACCGCTTTTACAAATCAGACATCATATTCGTTGTTCAACTTTCAACAGGTGAACAGACATTAAAAAATCAGCCTGTTAAAAAAGAATTGTGTTGTGTAGCTGTTTTCATTAGAGAAGCATTAAATATCAGAATGAAACTATCAATGAACAAGTTGGCTTCCTTTAAAAAGTAAGCCAAAGAGAGGTCAGCAGCTGTCGTCACTGAAAGAATGAATCTACTTGTTTCCAAGATCATTTTGAATTTTTTAAACGTTCTGTGACTTAAATAATAATAAAAACTAGTAACCTAACTATTATTAATAGTTAATACCTTATTAGGCAAAATGACCGAAACTGACTATAATTTAGTTATTTCAAATGTTTTTTATAGGGGCGTATCAATCATTTAAATAAATGAAACAAATTAAGATAACCTCATGCATTTCATACCTTGTAGAATCTTGGGGATCTTCTTATAAGCCACTAAGGCTTTACTCCCCCCTCTTTTACAACAATGCAATACACCTTTCTTAGTCCAAATATTTTACAAAATAATCAGCGATAGTATCTGTTAAGCTGGACTAAATATTAAAAGGGCGTAAATTTGATCCAAATCGAGGAAATGGACTTGTCAAAAATGCTCTGAAATTCGTAAAAAATATTTACAATTTTTTCATGACCACGGCTAAATATTAATTTGTTCAACAGGCTGATGAGTTTCTCAGAAAAAAATGCATTTTAGAATTTGTAGTTTTTAAAAAGTAGCATGTATTATAAGAAATGCATCCCTATAATTGTATTGTTTTGTGTTTAGTTAAGGGGATACAAAATTATTCTGTACGTTCTTTTCATAAAGGGCCGTTTTAACCATGGGCCGTTTTGACACGATGTTAAATTTTGGTTTCGTTTAAATAAATTCGTATTTTGATTCGGAGCATGCGCATAACTATCTTTATAGACTGGTTTTCATGATTTTAGGCTTAATATGAGATCATTAACTAAAATTTGATACGCAAAAATGGATGCCGCCAGCAATTAAACCCAACACTGTGGAGAGGTCTGATGACCTCTCCAGTAACTGTTTTCAGCTCAAATCTTGGTTGAAAAAAGAAAGAATTAGGCTGTAAATTGTATATTTATCACGTGACTGATATTTTACTATATTATGTTTGTTTTGATTATGTACTATGAACAAGTCAGAAATAAATTATGTTCTGTTCTGTTAACTCTGTTTACCTTCGGAGGCAAAACAGTGAGACTAGGCTCGATAGGGACCGGTACAACCAAATGACCAATTTCTTTGTTATTTTTACAGGAATTTTCAAGAGGCTTGGTCCTCTTTCCAGCTGACATCCTATCATCTTAGAAAAACAACAATGCCTTTTAATATGAAAGTTCGAATGAAGCTCGATCCAGCGCAACCCCGGCTTATTTCTTGTTCATTGACACGCATTCTTGCTATAGATTTCCTGGAGTAAACAGTGACTTCTATGTCTAATAGAAAAAAATTAACCTATCGATCTAATGAAAAAACTTACAAAAGTCAACAGTATGCAGTTTCATACAGGACGGAAATATTTTTTTTTACTTCCAGTTCATACTAAAGCAATGACCATAAAATGTTTTTGTATTGTTTATGAACGTTTTCTTAAAAGAAGACAGGAAGAAGGCATCAACACTTTGTTTTTAATCTTTTTTTTTCAGATGACAATAACTGGAATGATTTGGACGCGGGAGGACGGGATTCTGTACCAAGGCCCAGTGAAAAATGTATATAATATTGTGTTTAAGCACATTTCAGTTAACATAAAGATTCATCGGATTTGTTATTTTGTATTTAGTATTTTTGGGAAATATTTTGTTTTGATCTGTTGGTTAGTATGTTTACACTCATTTGCAGATAAATTTCTAGTTTGTAAAGATAATGTAACGTGACTGATATTGTTCTCAAAGAGTTCAGCTATATATAAAAGAAAAAAACATTATGCACGTTTTCAATTCTTACTGGGCTTTTCGTCTATCTCTGATTCACTACCAAATACATGTATGCTACCTTTTGTCATGCAGGTGCAAGACCTGATCTACAGGAAAAACTGAGACGACGGTTCCGCCGTAACCAGTCTAAGCACCATTCAAGAGGCGAAAATACATCACCAGTCCGGTCAAATGAAGGAGAGATTGGTCAAGGTAGTGCATTTCAGCAAATACCACAAAAATTGATGCAAAGAAGATGCCAGTAGGACAGTTCTCGGGGTACAGAAACGCCTGAATTACGTTTAAATGACCCTGACGCGAATGGAAATTTCATGTTTCATGGCAGATATAATTCACCTTTGGAGACAGAAAGGTTAAAGGCTTCTGGAGGTCTAGATAAAGGTCTGGATAAAACCATGACAGGCCAGTCGGCAAAACAGTCCTCTGTTCAGAGTCATTTTGATAAAACTCTAAGCAGTGTTTTGGGCGAGCTTGATAGCGATGAAATGTCTCAGAGACGACAACAGTATCGTGACGAATCAACACCTGTGTTTCAAAATAACTTTGAAGAACTTGAGTCGTCACGAGTACTCAACATTCCAGCAGGCAGTGCCACTGGAGGGAATCAAGACTCAAATGGAGGTAACAGACAGGCTTTAGATTTGAATAATTTAAATAACGATACTTTTAAAAGTTTTCTTTCTTTATAATACGACTTTGTTCACAAGATGAGGTGAGTTTGTATTAATTCAATTAAGAGACCTTTTAACAAATTTTAACTAAAAGTCAAATAGATCTTTAAAGTTATAGCATCTGGCTTTAGGTTTAAAACTTTTTTTCAACTTTCTTATTTCACTTCAAGATCTAGTTTATAACCGGTTGTAATCTTTTTCAGATTTTAAACGTCAAATTAAACAGACCAGTGGTCAAGGTGACGATGCAGATGATGAAGATGATGATGCCATGGACGGCAAGCCACACAATCACAAAGAAAATCGGGATATCATCCAGCAAATTCTTGATTCCCTAATGAAACGCGAGCAGAACCGAAATAACCAAGGCGATCCGTTTGCAGCGTTATTAGGTGGTCGCCAAGATGGCAACAGTGCTAACAATGGATTTGCTGGTCTTCTACGCGGTAGAGAAGGTGGAGTTGAATCGTTAGACGTATTACTTGGCGGAAGACCAGACAATAATAGAGGTCAGGAAATGCCAGAAAGTGAAAGGAATGACAATAATGAACCTCTTATGGCCTTGTTGGATCGCGACAGACGAAAACCATTAGCTGGATTGTTAGATCGTCGTGACAATACGGACGAGCAAAATAGGATACAAAATGCTGGAAACGACTTTTTATCATCGGTAGCAGACCGAAGTAATGCTGGAGGTTTATGTTTATTAGGCATGGGTCAGAATAAGATAGATAGTGCCGGCAATGATAGGAAACAAGACAACAAGACAGAAAGAGAAAAAGCTGAAGAAGAAAAACATGATGATGAAAATGATGACCCAATGGAAAGAAAAAGGCCAGCACGTAGGACTGAGGCAGTAGAAGATCCTTTGACTGCTATATTAAACGAGATGACCAAAGACTACAAAGGAAGTGTAAATCCGTTAGCTGCCCTTGGTAAAGCTGGTGCAGGGTCAGGTGAGAATAGGAGAGATGAAGATAATGAATACAGAAACCCAGATCCATTCGCTATTTTACAAAGTAGCAGAGGTGGAGGAATGAATCCTCCCATGATGGACCGAAGTGGAGAAAGAAGCGGTAGAATCTTTGTTTTTGATTTGCTTCATGTGACTTTAAAATTACAGTGTTTTTGTTTAGAAAAAGATATTATAATAAACAGTTATGTTTTGGACTGATTTCTTTCAAAAATTGCATGCGTCAGTGTATAAAAATAAGCAGCGTCTTAATCGACGACACATCATAGGTTGTAACTTCATAAGAAAATATACATTTTTCAATCACACTGTGCTTAGAGTACTTATTTAATATTTGTGACTTGGAGTAATATGCTTGTGGAAAAATTGTCATAGGTGGTGATGGGAGTAGTGGGGGTGGTGGACCTCGAGAAGAAATGCTGCGCCAACTAATTGGACAGGCGGGTCTACGTGGAGAAGGTATGTCTAAAGCTAAAAATATTTATTAAATAAATTGAATCTATGTAATGTTTAGTTAAAAAGAAATAGTTAGTAATTGATAAAGATGACAGATGAAATGAAGGAGATGATACCACTGGTCCTATAAAAGCATTTTACTGTTATTGACCTAAAGTAATATTCTTGTGAAAATATTGTCATAGGTGGTGGTGGTGGTGGTGGTCCTCGAGACGAAATGCTGCGCCAACTAATGGGGCTAGGAGGAGAAGGTATGTCTAAAGTAAATAAATTGTATCTATAAAACGTTTGTTTATAAAAGGGATAGTTAGAAATTGTTAAAGATGACAGTTGTAATGAAGAAGATGAAGTTACTGGTCCTGTTAAAGCATTTAACTGTTACTGTTACTTTGTGTATGAAATAAAATTCTCAAAAGTAAATGGTTAGTAGCAAGTTTGCAAGATTTACTTGGATATACTGTTGTTTATAAGTAACGTGGACTTTGCTTGCATTTTAATACGTCGATTAAAAAAGCAATAAATTAACAGGTTTTGAAAACATGCAAAAATGTGCCTGCTGTCTGCTTGAGGATTAGGTTAGATCTCAAAAATATATCGTGTCAGCTTCTTGTGTTAATACTTAATAGTCCTTTTTATAACGAAAAAACAACAACGAAATTGATGAATTAAAATATGTTTGTAGACGTCAACCTAAACAACCCAACTGACAACGACATCGTCCAGCAACTCCAAGAGTATGAAAGGATGAAAGGTAAATCTTTTTAAATGGACTTTCCTATTTCTAATCCAGTTGTACTATTTACAGTTGAAAGGGAATCTGATATGGATATACATGTATTGGCTAAATAAAAAACAATACAGAAAATTGGCTGCACGGATGTCTAAACCTATCATGATTTTACCTGATCGCAAGGCGGAAATACTTGCCGTTAGCGTGAAAGGAAGTAAAGGCAATGCTCGCTTTACAATGGCCTATTGCCAGATTTGATTCATATACATACTTCTTGATGTCACGAGTTTTCACGTGTTTAGCCGATACAAGCTTATCTGAAATGCAAAGACTTTGTTTTTAACTAGTTCAAATGAAGTAAAAATGAAGATGATAATTAGATAATAACATTCTCAATCTCACAAGACTTTGGCATCTGTGTAAAGGTATCACAGGTTGACTGTGCTCGGCGTATAGGTAAAATAAAAATATATAGGTCAAAACTGAAATTTGCAGTAAATGTTATCTAACAAACAAAACAAATCAAGACTGGTGGTAACCGATTAAGTTTTTTCCTTTCTTTGGTGATTTAATGACAGCCCTTAACTCATTGTCGATCTTTTGTAATCTCAGATTGACTATACACTAAAATACTTTTACAGCTCAAAGGAACCCTGCACCTCGTGCAGAAAACGCGATGCACACAGTTATCATTGTTGATACGTCAGGAAGCATGGATGGTGAACCATTATTTGAGGCCGGACGATTTGTATCGCAGTTTGTGAATGGTACGCCTGATATAAATATAGTCATTTCTAAGTGTTGAACTTTTCACCAAGATGAATAGAAACGGCACTCCATATTAATGGCAGTTTACTAAATAATAAGATATAATGCTAGGAAAAACTTTTAAATATCGTTTCATAATAAACTATTCTGTTTTGTATTTGAGCCACGAAGACAGACCATATAGAATAATAAAGAGAGATTAAAGTAATAATAATTTGATTTAATGCATTAAGAAATATCCCTTTACAGTTGGCTAGAACGGGATGTTCCTAGCTGATGTTGTTTCTCTAACCTCGTCATTTGACAAAAGCTGTAGTTCAGCGTCGATAGACGAGTGAAAGCCGATTACATCAATCCTGATTAATTAGTCTACATCATCCGAACATTAGTTAGTTAAAACTCATGTTGAAAATAGATATTATCATCAAAATAAGTACAAAAAACATTCTTCTTTTTCAGGACTTGAAGAGTTACAGTTTGAGTATAACTTGCAAGAAAATGTGGCTCTGGTCGCTGTTGGGGGTGAAATCCAAGTGGTACAGCATTTTACCAATGATTACAGTCTTCTACGTCGAGCGACAGGTAATTAGTAGTTCTTATAACTGGTTTGACTATTTTACATGTGTTATTTTGTTTCTGCTTTTTTCGACCGTTGGTAACAATGGCTTTATTTTTAGATGCGCAGTGGGATTTTCCCAAAAATTGTTAACAATAGTAATATATTTCCTGTTTCTTTCAGATTCATTGACTGCGTTTGGTTCCAGTCGTCTTCACATAGGGCTTGTTATTCCTTCAGCTATATTGAGTCATGACAGCCATGACAGCATAGGCATGGGTAGGTTATTAAGTTCTAATTTCCTCATAAATCACAGCAGTCATTTCAGTTTTATCCCAACACAAACACATTTAATTTCATGCAATCCTTAACTACTACTACTCAATACAAAACTTTGATTTCTCTCAAATCGTGAAAACTCATGGCAATAAGTACTAGTATGTCCTCCTTACAGATAAGAGCTATAATTTTTGTTATGTCCCTTTGGAAATTGTGCTTGTTATAACTGACAGCAAAAACAAATATTTTATCCCCGTAACTCCAAACCTTTTTTATTTATATCCCCGGGCTGAAAAGCTTTAACAACTCTCAACTTAATGCATTATTATCTGTCATATCCATATAAAATTCATGTCACACACACACATATAAATATATATTTGATTTTGCTGTATATCGCATTATAAACAGCGGAAATTCACGATATATCTCAGTAGCTCATGAAGATAACTTCTTGAAATTTTCAACATTTCACACATATAATTTCAGTCATCATCCAATAACGCTAAGGGAATGTGTAAGAGCTCTCACAAAAATCCCCATTGTTCACAAATTAGATTTCTAATAAATTCATTAAGCGAAGCACTAACTTCTTCCTTAGGTGGAATTTGCCGGATGGGAAACCATATAGCCTGCCCAAGAGTAATTTTCGTAAGTGATGGATATCCGAACTCTCATGATGATATACCTGGACAACAGCTACGGCCGGATGACCCACAGGTGTTGACTGTAAGTTGACGTGCTCCAACTTTACTCTTCAGTTATATCACTGGTCAGAATCGTCTGTTTGCTTAAATATGGAGAAAAAGGTCTGTTTGACAATTTATGCTGTTGGAAATTTAGATTGGGTACCATTGAGAAATCAGTTGTACGGATTTTAAAATTTTCAGGTTCTTAAGAATTCTGTCAAACAAACGTTTAACCACTATGAAAGAAAGTATTACAGTGGAAAAATATACGTTTTAATGTTCACTAAAAATTTCAATTGGGGGAAATACTTTCTTTTTAATCATTGTAACATTTAGAAGAGGTGATCTGGCGTAAATCATAATTTGTATGTAAAGTCATAGAAAAACAGACTTCTTTAGCTCATAAATGGTACAAACGTAGTCTATGCACTATTGTAAGCTACCGAATAAGGGGTTAACATTAAGTAGGAAATGTTATTAAGTAGGAAATGTTATTAAGCAGGAAATTTTATTTGTTTAGCTACAGAAAATGATTTTAGAGTTGATGCCGGACGTCACAGAAAGAACACTTTGCAAGATTTACTGCGTTCCTGTTGGGAACGCCAATATAGTAAGTACTAACTTCTTGATTCCTATTTCTTGATTTCCTATTTGTTACAGTATTTATATCCACTCTAAAGCGTTGTCATGGTAAGATGGGTATGCTCAGAAAAAGTGCAAGTTGGCCCTGACGATCGAAATATACACGTAGTTTCCAGTTCATTATTTATACATTTCTTTGAAAATAAAAGAATACTAATTATATTTAAAACTTCAGGCGTTATGAAACTTCGAGTTTTCATAGAGGTTATATCACAGTATGACTAAACAGAATGATGTCAAAGGTGCTTTTATCCTTATGTCACAATGCAGTAAAATGGAGGAAATAACTAAATGTTCTTTCTGCCTATCTTGTTACATCGGCGAATCACAGTTTATATTCGTTGGTAAATGTTTGGTCTTATTACACGGAAAAGTCCAGAAAAACGTGTTAAGCCAACTTGGCTGGCCCTTTCAATTAGGGTGGCATTATAATAAACAAAGTCTGTACCTTCACCTTTTATACGGTTGATGTACCACTGTTTTCCATTTGTTCTACTAAGTTGCTCTTGTTTCAGAATTTCCTTGAGATTTTATCACAAAATTCTGGTGGAAAATTAGTGGAGCCAGCCAACGCTAGACGTATGAGTAGATGTTTGCTCTATCACGTATGTTATTTTTCGGCCGTCTGCCGTTTGTTAATAGCAAGGATTTTTGGGCTACTGTAAAAGCACAGTGGTCTGGTTGCCTTTTATCTCACCTGAGCACAACGTGCTCATAGTGAGCTTTTGTATATAGTGAAACTTTCACCTCATCTTACCAACATTGTAAGCTCGACTGTTTCGAAACACAACTCTTCTGACAAAACCGACAAGTTTAATTATTCAAGTATGACCTTGACCTCAAAATGCGATTGACCGTGAATGTAAAGTTATTTATTTTGCTTAAATTGTCATAACTTTATTCATGTACAGATTTGATTCATACTTAGAAAAAACAACACAAATGACAAAATCGACATGTTAAATTATTCAAATATGACCTTGACCTTATTTTAACCTTGACCTTAAAGGTCAAATTATTGAATATTGCTGAAATTGGCCACAACATGTATTACAAAACTGACATGTTGAATTATTCAAGTATGACCTTGATCTTGAAATGACATAGACCGTGAATGTAAAGTTATTGAATTTAGCTCAAATTGCCATAACTTTGTTATTAATGGACGGACTTGATTCATACTGGGAATCAAAGAACAGAGAGTACTGTCAGAAGCGAAAGTTAAAATGTATGAAGATTGTTCTTTGTCACTGCACCCATGTGATAAGAATCATATCAATTTCTTCAAATGCAATTTTAGATACGCTCTAGAAAAGCATAATTTCAACATAAAAGTAAAGGATATGATCCAAAAATGAGCCAAGGTAGACTCTTTGTTCGGACTTCCTGGTCACATAAGTGTGACCATTGTTATAAGTATAAACCTCAAATATTTTCTGAGTTGTGGCGTACAGATGTGCTCTAATCAGAGCATCGCATGCGGTCCCAATGCTTGTATGTTAAGAGCAACGACTTAATAAAATTGATTTCAAGAGTGTTCTGGTGCTATTCAATAATTGCTGTTACGCGCTTCACTTCAGATGAACTTTGTGATTGTAAATGTTCACGATATTAGTATTTATACATAAGTTTATTTTCCTTGTGAAAAGGGACATAACTCTAGAAACACTGAACACTTAGTAATGTTCCTTGTGCCTTGTCCCCAGTAGCAAGTATGCCAAGAATGAATACAATATTTTTGATAGTTTTCAAAATTTTCTATATATCAACAAAAATTTCAAGTTGAAATGGGTCAGAACTCTAAAAACAGGTTTCAGAGTAATGCCCCTTGTCTTGCAACTGTGCCCTGCCATAATAAGCAAATATTTCAAGTTTCATATTGATACCTTTGATAGATTTGAAATCATTCCACTTAATAACCAATTTTGACAAAAATTTAAAAAGTTAAAAAGGGCCCTAAATCCAAAAGTATATTTCAGAATAATGCCCATTGTCTTAGAACTGCACCTTTATATTATACGCAAGTATTCCAAGTTTTGTGGTGATACCTTTAAGTGTTTCAGTAACGGACTACTTCAAACTTTTTGCACGACAGCGAAGACGACAGCGATCATAATATCTCGAGTTTTTCTTCAAAACAGATTAGCTAAAATAGGGGAAATACCATGGTAATCTTTATTATACTTTAAAATACTTGACCCTAGCTTATATGCAAGTCAAGAATAACACAGAAATCAAATATATTTTGTGTAGGTAAACTGTTCATAAAAAGATAACAAAATCATTTGAGGAAATAAGACGTGAAAACAGTAGATAAATAACCTGAAATGTATGAAAATAATACTGCAAATATATATTGCCGCCTTAAATGCAATTTTACGGAAGACACAGAAGTGAACAGAACCTAATTTTCTGACTCCATGACCATTTTCAAAACATTCAGTTCTGTTTTAAAAGATGTAATTTGGATATCAATCTACTCAGATTTGTCCTTGACCTACATAATGACTATGTAGAATAATCTCTTATGACAAGTTTATAATGTGACACATTCATTCTACCTTACAAGAAGTAAACTTCCATAAAGAGTCCTATTCTGTCAGATACTTTAAAAAACTTTTTTAAGATACTAATAATTTGAATTTTCAGACTTGATCTTATCCTTTGTATAGAAAATGTGGCATAAAATTAATTTAAGGCAAAACATGGTCATGATGAAACCCAAAACATTTTCATTGAAATGTTTTAATCCTTACATTCTTTATTTGGAGATCTTTGCTTATCAATAATCAACTGAAGGTGTTTCAAGAAAAGCATTAAAATATATACATTATTATATACATTATATATAAGTAAACGGTTACCAAAAAGTAGGGATTGGAACGAATACTGAAATCAGTATTCTAATATTTGGTTTGCCATATTGGAAAAGATTCGAATTTTCGATTTTCAGACGTTCCATCAGTTAACCGAATTTCGATATCCGAATATAGGTACTGTTTGAATGTTTTCGTTCAGACTAACGTGTTTCGGGAAACTGTTATGTATAATCAAGAAATGCCTTGTTTAAAAGAAGCCTCAAATACATTTTGTGATTGGCATAAACACCATATATTCCGTTGTTTAAAACGCGAATTATCGCCATAAATAAGGACAGTTGATAATGTAGCAATTAAGGGTTGTTGTTTTTTTTTCGGTCAAGATTCGGGAAAACTGGTAAATATATTGACATTGATAATTTTATCACAGGGGTTCCACTAGACTCTGAAACTCAAGGGTCAATGACCTTTGACCCCAAATATTGGAGGGTCTTTTCCAGAACTTCAGGAGTCAGTGCTAAAATACAGGTGTATGATGGGCGGTCCCACGTTTTACCAGAACTGACCATTACTACAGGAGTCGACCTATATTTCACACATAAGCAACATTTATGAAAGATTTATATCATTTTTAATGAATATATGGTATGATTAGCGTATTAACAAAGGAATTTGAAGTATCTTCGAGTTGAAAGATTTTATACGAGACTGAAAATCGCCGGGTTGCGAACAATTGTTGCATACGGACTGACACCGGAATCGAGCTGCATTTCATAAATAACCCGATTTTAAGTAATACAAATGATTGCTATACATCAGAATTAATAAATTTACCGAGGGAATATTTAAGTTCTTTCAGTGGAACGTTTTATACGTGACTGGAAATCGGCATGTTGCGGAAAATTTTTGCATACGGATATACACTGGAATAGAGCTGTATTTTATAAATATATTGAATTTAAGTCATACAAAACATATGATTCATTCCTATACATCAGAAATAATATATTAACCAAAATAATTTGAAGTTTCCAAGTGTGATAAGTTTATACAACGGAAAGAAAAGTGGCGATTTTCGAAAAATAAATCGCATGCGGATTCAGATACACCGGAATCCTGTATTTCATAAATAACTGAATCTGAGTAAAAAAATTACATCATTCATTCACATGCATCAAAAATAATATATTTACTGAAAATATTTACAGTTTCCTCGCGTTGCAATTTTTTCCAACAAAGAAGATCGGCGATTTTTGAAAAAAAATCACATACGGAGATACACCGGAATCGACCCGTATTTTATCAGTTTGATATACACTAATTTGGAAGTTGTTTAATCTATTGTCTATTCCCCTTGTAACGCCGCCACGTGTAAACAATCCATAAGTATGTACACAGCAATCAAACTCTAATTAGGGGATTAACTGGGACAGTAGCATACACTCTGAAACAAGCTTGAAGTTGTTATTGGAAAATCACTGACTCCGAGCGTTCTGATTGGTCCGGCAGACAAATAGGCGGGTTAAAATTACTCTGAGAGTTATTGATTGACGCACTGCTGCATATCGCTGCGTAGCAAACTTTATGAATGAACTTTTCGCGGATGAATACTAAAATATTAACTTATTATTTTTACAGTTTGATTTGCCAAACTATTGAAATTATACCTCATGCTTTCAAAATCAACAGAATTCTGCAATATCAAAGAACTTTTATCGAAACTGCAATGAAAACTCATACAACCTGTGGTACTATTTTTCAACGCGAATGTATGGATAAGAGGCGGCCAAGTGATTGTGACTAAAAATCTGCTGTGTAGCTTTAGAAGCTTTCGCTTCTAAAAACAACACTGAGAACAAAATCAACATGGTGAAGTTATTCAAGTATGACCTTGACCTTTAAATGACCTTGACAGTGCTAAAATTTGCTATATCTTTGTTATTAATGTATGTATTGTCTTCATACTTGGACATAAGTACATTTTGGACAATACCTTAAGAGGGTTAAACTGAACTTGACCTTTATTTGACCTTGACCTGCAATGTCAAATTATTGATATTGCTTAAATTGACATTAACTTTGTTGTTAATGGATGGATATGATATTGATAATTTTAAATGATGTTGCCTTTTAAAACCCTTCAACACAATATGCTTCGTCCGATGTGTTTGCCTTTTGAAATAGGAAAAAAGTCGACTTCCGGTGGCACTTGTTAAATTTCTTGTGATAAATACTTTCATTAGCTTACAGCATCTTACATCAGTACCATTCTGTCCTCAATTGAGCAAAGTATGGTTTCTTTTCTATTTTTCTTACTTAAGATATAAACAGTGGAACGATATAGCGAAATCGCTCCATTTTTATATCTTAATGGACGAGTCTAGTTTAAAACAAGGTGACACATTTTGTGTTGTACAGATTAAGCAACCCAGTTCATCTCTGTCAAAGTGGAGTTCATCGCTGAATTGCCAAATCATTATAAGAAACTTGAAAATTACTTGTCATATCTGACTTTTGATAAATAATACATTTATGACTGGCGTCAATGTCCCTTTTAAAAAAGTTTGATGCGATATTAAGAAAAGTTGAGAACGACTTGAAGGGATACATCTTCGTGATTGTATTTAAGTCAATACATTACAGTACATAAATGAAAGACGAATGCATATTACTTACTTTTATATTTTTATTAATTACCCAATAATTGTAAGGTATTTTAAAGGGATACACAGGCAAATGAGTGTCCAACAATTTAAATTGATATTTTTTGCTCAAAGCACGTTCAATATGAAGAACTTTAAATTCCCAGTATGTTTGTAGTGAAATATTTGAACGTTCTTTAACAAAAAGTAAAACGTGACCGAAATCACCGAGTTATTTTCAAATAGGTCACATGACAAAAACAACCAATCGTTGTTTCTCTTGGGTTGTTTTTGCCGTTGATCACGTGACAGGTACCTCAACCGTCCAATCATTCCCTGCGAAATTTAGCGCGAAATCTAAATTTTCTATCTAGGCCCACGTGGGTCAAGTTAGGAAACAACCCGGTTTTTCATTTAAAAAGAGGAAATCTTTGTTACTCGGACAGATCATTGTATTTATTTCGATTACATTTATAGTATATTCATAGAAGGAATGAGAAAGAAAGCATAAGACATTTGCCTGTATATCCCTTTAAAGAGGCTGAACTCCAGATTTGATATAAAAAATGTTTTACTTAAATTAAATATCTAGATGCCTTGAGATTATAGCAACATGCTATTTTACTTCAAAACTGATTATAAAAGTCAAAATAGAACAAAAAATATATATTCGCTTCAGCCGGATTTGAACTCTGGACCCTCATGTTAACAAAATATTAACAACGCTTTAACTGTCACCACTATCGCCGCATGTGAAATAACTATTGTTTACTTTATATTTTATACAATATAGTCATACCGTCGCGTTACGGTATAGCACTATGAAAGGAAAAAAATCAATTTATAATGTGATTACCTGACTTATTTTTTGTCAGTTAGTCAGTTTTTAAGCATTAATCATAAATATCACAAGAAATTTATAATACCAGAAAACTTTCTTTTTTGTGTCATCTGGAGCACAGCCCCTTTAACTGGGCTAACTTAGCAGTGTTACAATTTAATTGCTGACGAGGTATTTACAAATTATCTTTCAGAGTCTCGTCTCCAAGCTACACGAAACGGCAAAACGGAGGCCGACACGTGAAGAAGTTGCCAAAATTCTTAAACAAGTAACCGCTACTGCAGACGAAGATGACATAGTATGTATGTTACTAGGAAATTATTTAAGGAATCTAATATATTCTGCTTAAAATATATAAATGTTCCTCTAAAAATAAAGTTCTGATATGATAGAGATACTAATAGTGTTTTCTGATTGCACGTATTTATGGTTAACATAAATTACAGAATGGAGTACTTGAAGTGTATGATGAAGGGGAACCAAATGTTCAAAGGAGGGACCAGCTCGTGACACAAGAACGGTTGATGCAAGCACAAGGCGGGGGGAGGGGCGGATATAGAGAGGGAATGAGTATGTTTGTTTCGTGTAAATGTGTATTTCAGCAATAAGTAGATTTATAATTATCTTTGATATTTTGATTGAGTTTGTCATCCAGATATTCCCTAATAGTATTTCTTCAAAGACAATAGCAGCTTGTTAGTTAATATCGACCTTTTCAATGAACAAGTGCTTGGGAAACACATGTTTGTTTGTAAAATATTTTTCAAACACCAAGTTTCTTGCGTTCGGAGAAGAGCAGTATTAATACAACGTCTTTTGTTCTAACTTTTAAATGCAAATAAAATACATATTGATCTATTTTCTTGAGAAAAAACAACATTTATATTTAAAAATGAAAACTTGTATAGACACTGCTTGCCGCAGGATAACAACAAAAAAAGAAATAGCTTAATGATATTTTAGCTTGATGGCATACCTAACTGTTTAATTGATATATATATATATATATATATAAAGCATTGTATTGTTTTCGAAGATCTTGAAGAAATGGCGCAGTTCACGGGAAAAGGACAAACTGGTCTTCAAAGACCTTGAGGAGGAGGAAGAATGACTGGTGGAGGCATACCAATGATGATGAGAGGTAGAGGACAACCTGGTAGCATGCTAGCGATCGAGGACAACCAAGGACTTGGGACCTTAAGTGGAAGTGGTTCTGGAGGACTGCCAGGACGTATGGGTGGTGATGGAAGTGGAAAACTGCCAGGAGAGATGGGCATAGGCAGAGCAAATGGAAGTGGTTCTGGTGAACTGCTAGGACGTATGGCCATGGGAGAAGGAGATGGAAGTGGACTGCTAGCACAGCTAAGCTTAGGTGGAGGAAATGGAAATGGTTCTGGTGGACCGCTAGGACAAATGGGCATGGTCGGAGGAGATGGAAGAGATTCTAGTGGACTGCTAGGACTTATTGGCATGGGCGGGGAAGATGGAAGTGGTTCTGCTGGACTGCCAAGACATATAGGCATGAGCGGAGGAAATGGAAGAGGTTCTAGTGGGGGAGATATAAGTGATGCTGGCGAAATGTCAGGATTAAAAAACACTGGAAATGGTGGTCGAGGTTCTAACGCCCCAACAGGACATCTAGGTATGAGAACTGTAGATGAAAGTGGCTTTTTGGGCTTTAGAGGTGGAGATGATATGCGTGAATCTGAGGACCTTATGGGCATGGGGAGAAGTGGCAAAATGGATGGTAACTCTGATATACAGTTTAAACGAGGAGGTAGTAGAGGGTTTAGTGTAAGTACACAAGGAAATTGGAGAAATCTAGACAGAAACACTCAAGAAGGTGGACAACGGAATAGGTCCGATGATCGAGCTAACCAGGTACCTGTATTTGGAATAATAAACGGAGATGTGCCAAATGAAAAAGCAAGAGACGGTTGCTCTCACGTTGTGTTAGGAATGGGGGGAAATGCCAGCGAACAAACCACACATGGAAACGCTCGAAATCCCAGAGGAAAGTCAGAAAATGAGGGAGAATCAGTCATGCTTGGAATGGGAGGCTTGGGTGGTAGTCATTCGGCTATGCTTGGATTAGGTGATGTAGGAAACAGTCGTCAAGTAGATGTACCTGTGGGATGTTCATCAAATGATAGAACAAATAGAGACATGCCTAGAACACTTAAGCCGAGGTTTGACCCTCATCCTGTGAGGGGCAGAGGATTTAATGACCGGGGTTATCCTGCTGGTGCTGGTGGTAGTGAGGAACCATTACTTGGGTTAATTGGCGGGGTAAGTTCAAACAGAAATACTGGTCAGCGAGAGAGGGACTACTTTAACGATGTACCCCCGTGTAGTTTTGGAATCGATGAGGACGGAAATACCAGACATGCCAGTCTGATAGATGATGATGATAGAGATGCCGAAAAACAAAATGAGTTTATGAAAAAAATAGCTTCATTGCTAGAAGACAATGAACATGGGTCTAGGGGAATACTTGGTAATGACACAGATGAACCTGGCTTCAGCGACGGCAGTGGTTTACTGAGAGGTTTTCCAGATATGCATCGTCTTTGAAGAAGAGTGGGTATGGGGAAAAACAGGACAACTGGCGATGGACCACGAGTCATGATGTCATTGCTTCAAACGATCAAATGATCTTATTACTTCCTTTATGAGGACAATTAAGAGATTTTTATTTTTAGACAGGGGAATTCACAGTTACTTTTCAGCCAATCAGTGACTAGCCTGCAACGAAACGTCCATACATACACTTGACAAACCAAAATGTAAACAAATAATGCATGTCTACATGTTACTTATGTGTTTCATTTTTCAAAGTGTTTTTTCATATGTATATATAAATAAGCCAGTAAAACTATTAACAAGAGGGTCATAATGGCACTGTATCGCTCACCTGAGTAAGACTGCTTTTACAAAGTTGATATGGACCTAGTTAATTGACCCCAGATGACCAATATTCGAACTTATTGAAACAATCTTTCTGACAAATTTCAAGGTTAAATGGACAATGTAGTCTCTAGAGTGTTAACAAGGTTTTTTTCATATTTGTGACCTAGGTTTTGACCCCCAGATGACCCATATAAAACATTATGCTACAAATAATCAAAACAACCTTTCTGACAAATTGCCAGGACATTTGGATCGAAAATGTAGCCTCTAGAGTGTTTACAAAGTTTTTCAATATTTGGGCTCTGTGACCTAGTTTTTGACACCAGATGACCCATATTCGAAACTGAGCTAGAAATATTTGAAGCAACCTTTCTGACAAATGTCCAGGTTATTTGGAATTAAAATCTTACCACAAGAATGTTTACAAGGTTTTTCCATATATTTGGGCTCTGTGACCTAATTTTGACCCAAGATGACACATATTCGAACTTATCTAGTATCATCAAAACAACTTTTCTGACAAATTTTCAGGACATTTGGACTGAAAATGTAGCCTCAAGAAAGTTAACAAGGTTTTTCTATGTTTGGGCTCTGTGACCTAGTTTTTGATCCAAGTTAACCCATATTCAAAATTGAGCTAGAAATCATAAAAGCAACTTTTCTATCAAATTTCCAGGTTATTTGGATTTAAAATCTTTCCTCTAGAGTGTAAACAAGGTTTTTTTTTCCATATTTTGGCTCTGTTACCTAGTTTTTGACCAAAGATGACTCATATTCGAACTTTAGCTATTAATCATCAAAACAACCTGTCTGACAAATTTCCAGGATATTTGGACTGAAAATGTAACCTCTGAAGTGTAAAAAAGGTTTTTCCATATTTAGACCCTTAGGAGTCCTAGTTTTTGATCTCAGATAACCCATATCCGAATAAGAGCTAGAAATCATCGAAGCAACCTTTCTGACAAATTTCAAGGATATTTGGACTGAAAATGTACCCTCTAGGGTGTTAAAAGGTTTTTCCATATTTGGGCTTTGTGACGTAATTTTTGATCCCACATGACCCATATACGAACTTGATCTATAAGTCATCAAAACAACCTTTCTGAAAAATTTCCAGCTTATTTGTATTTGAAACCTTACCTTTAGCGTGTTAACAAGGTTTTTACATATATGGGCTCTGTGACCTAGTTTCTGAACCCAAAATGACCCATATTCGAACTTGAGTTTGAAATCATCAAAACAACGTGTCTGACAATTTCCAGGATATTTAAGCTGAAAATGTCACCTCTGGAGTGTTTAAAAAGTTTTTACATATTTGGGCTGTGTGACCTAGTTTTGATTCCAGGTGACCCATATCCAAATACGAGCTAGAAATAATCAAAACAACCTTTCTAAAAAATTTCAAGGATATTTGGAAAATGTAACCTCTAGAGCATTAACAAGGTTTTCTACTTGTTGGCCCTGTGACCTAGTTTTTGACCCCAGATAACCCATATTCTAAACTTAGCTAGAAATTATTAAAACAATCTTTCTGACAAATTTCCAGGACATTTGGACTCGAAATGTAAAATCAATTGACCCCGGGGTGGGGCCAAATTTGACCCCAGGGGCATAATTTGAACAAACTTGGTTGAGGTCTACTAGACAATACTACATACCAAATCTTAAGGCTTAGGGCCTTGTCGTTTCAGACAGAAGATTTTCAAAGATTTCCGTATATAAGCCTATGTAAAATCAATTGACTCCCGGGGTGGGGCCAAATTTGACTCCAGGGGCACAATATGAACAAACTTGGTAGAGGTCCACCAGACAATGCTACACACTAAATCTAAAGGCTCAGGGCCTTTTGGTTTCAAACAAGATTTTCAAAGTTTTCCCTATGTAAAATCAATTGACCCCTCAGGTAGGGCCAAATTTGACCCCAAGGGTATAATTTGAACAGACTTGGTAGTGGTCTAATAGACAATGCTACATACCAAATCTTAAGACTGATGGCCTTGTCGTTTCAGACAAGAAGATTTTCAAAGTTTCCCCTATATAAGCCTATGTAAAATCAATTTGACCCCAGGGGCATAATTTGAACAAACTTGGTATAGGTCCACTAGACAATGTTACATACCAAATCTTAAGACTCAGGGCCTTGTGTTTTCAGACAAAAAGAAGTTAAAAGCTTCACTATATAAGGCTATGTAAAATCAATTGACCCCCGGGGCGGGGCCAAATTTGACCCCAGGGATATAATTTGAACAAAGTTGGTAGAGGTCTACTAGACAATGCTACATACCAAATTTTAAGACTCTGGGCCTTGTGGTTTTAGACAAGAAGATTATCAAAGTTTTTCCTTTAAGTTGCCATAGCAACCAGAGTTCTTGATTGAAATGAATTCTTTGAACAATTTTGGTAAAGCTTCTTGCTAGAAACAGCCCAGGAAAATTTCATCAACACAGGTCCAGTGGTTTAGGAGGAGATGTTGTTTAAAGGAAAATGATGACGCACTCACGCACTAACGCACGACAACGGTCGACGGACGAAATGAGATCACAATAGCTCACATGAGCACTTTGTGCTCAGGTGATCTAAAAAAATCAAGATGGTATGGTTGTTTTAGACGATTAATTGCTGTATTAAGATATTAACGTGAACGCGTTATTGAATTATTTTTTAAATTGTCAGAAAACACCCGTCTATTTATAATTTTTGGAATCACATGATCGTTTAAACCAATCAAAAATAGTTTCAAGATTTTTCGGTTTCAGGGATATTGGTGCACTTCCATTGGTTGTTTAAAAGTTCATTGTAAAGGTCAATATTATAAATCTACTCTTATTAATGCAGCGGTGTGAAGTAACGGTAGTGTATTGTGATGAACAACAGATGGTTTCTTGTATTTCTACTAGGGATGTCAACGAATATTAGACCATTCGAATATTCTCATTCCATACGAATATCCGAATCCGATCTCTGCATTCGAATATTCGCGTAAAAAAATTATCAAGGTTTCCAGCATCACTTTTCTTAAGTATCAAGTTTTGAAAAATGTAATAAAGCAAAAGCTTATCGGTTTGTTGGCAAAGTTGTTTTTATAAAGCGCGTCACATTAGCAATTTGCAGTCAGTTGGCATGTTAGTTGTTTTAACAGACGAAAGCGCCAGTCGCTCGTTCTTCATTCAAATCATCGACTAATTCATTTAATCAAAAAATAATATTTAATTATTATAGTATTTAGATTTTCATTTCTATTCACTGATCAAATCTTTAATTTGATCAGCAAAAAGTTTATGTAAAATGCTTTCTTCTCAAAAATATTCAAGAACGTGAAGTTTTTAAACCGGGAGTAATCAAGATGTCTAAATCACGAAAGACAACAAATTCAATTCAGTTATTTAATACAACTTGATTTTTTGTGATAAATAGTTGAACATATCAAATTGGTATAAAAACGAATTTCAAATACAATCTGATGAACGAGACAGAATAGTTTCAATAAAATAGGGCCAAGTATGTCAATATCGTATGTGTATGGGTATTTGGATATCAAACAGTCTGACATTCAGAAACAAATACATTTCCTATACAAATATTTGAATACATTTGAATATTCCAATACCAAAAACAGTATTCGATGGCATCCCTAATTCCTACAGAGTAAAGATATTTCTTAAGCTGTTCAAGTCACTTTCTGCTTATGGATACTACAATTAGCCGTCTTTTATGAAATACATTTCATCATTATTTTCATACATTATTTTATTCATTCTTTTTATTGGTGTTCTGTCATATTTCTGAAAAAGTGATTAGTTCTGTATGCAATAAGTAACCATACAATTTGAATACTTGTATACGGTTTGTAAATAGTAACCTACATATGTGACAAGCCATGAAAAATAGGGGCTTATTGAAATTTTTGGTCAATTTGAGAGTTTGATGTTTTTTAGTTAGCCCTGTCCCCTTAATACTCTGGCAAAATATTACTGACGTTTACGTAATATTTAGGAAGATATGACAAGTTTTTGACAACACGGTATTTTGAAATGAAACATAATTTTACAAAAATCAACAGTAAAACTGGTAAGATATATCAAACTGTTAATTCCATTTCAAGTTTTAAAATGGTTTTAAAGGCATTAAAAATGGCAGGTAATGATTGCAAGTAAGATTACAAATAAACAAGACTGGAAATAACTAACATACCAATAGTAAAGAAAACGGTTACCATGGGAACCAACTTGAAGTAGATGACTCATACCAAATAATCATTTGTGAAAATGTTGGTTTTGATTTCCAGAAAGAATATAAATATGGGTCATCTGGAATCAAAAACAATGTTACTGGCTTAAATCCAAGGAAAATCTTGATAATGCTTCAGAGGTCACAGTTTCGAGTCTGTTATCATGACTTCAGTCATAATGTTTGTGCTGATGATTTCTTGATCAAGTTTGAATATGGGTCATCATGGATCACATAGAAGGTCACTAGCTTAAATCCAAGAAAAATCTAGTAAATGCTCTACAAGTTTGGATATGTGTTATCTCACCAGGGTTCAAGAATTATGTCACTGTTTTAAATATAACAAAAACCTTGTTAATACTCCAGAGGCCACATTCTGAAGTCAGTCATTATGAGTTAAAATGTTTGTGTTAATGTCTAGCTCAGTTTCGAATATGAGTCATCTGGAGACAAAAACTTAGTCACTGGCTTACTTCCAAGCAAAATCTTTTAAATACTCAAAAATCCATATTTTGAATTAGGTATCATGATTTTTAGATAAAAAATTTGTTTTGATGACTTCTAGGCCAAGTTTAAATTTAAGTCATTTTAGGTAAGAATAAAAGTACTAGGTCGCTAGAATCCTATTTGTACGAAAATAGGGATGGGAACGAATGTTCGAATATTCGAAAATAGACCGAATATTCGAATTTGAAAATCAAATTCGAATATTCTAAAATGATTTTTTTAAATAAAGCATCGTTAATTATTATAAATGTAAGCATTCTAATTGTGCAAAAAAACAATCTGTTTGGTATTGTGTTTCTTTATCGCGTGTCAAAAATGATCCAATTAACAATAAAACTGCAGTGCATAATTGGAAGGGGCAATCGTTACGGATTAACAGTTTGCCACAGGCGTAATTGTGATACCTTTTAATCTTGTGTTTATTTTAATTGGCGCCCGTTTATTTCACAAATTTTAGAAGTTGTTTGTCTCACAATATTCAAGGATTAACGTCATGTTTTACGAAAACGAACAGCCAATCACGTTTATAACACTATTAATATTACTTTTTAGTTGCCCAATCAGTAGAATAGCTCAAATATTTTCTTCTTATAAGTTTATTTGAACAAAATTTATCCTCTCTACTTTCTGGTGATAATTCTGTCATAATTGTGAAAATATCAAAGAACAAGTGTTGAAAATTTTACCTGTAATTAACAGGAATCTCTTGTCAAGTCAACTTAAGTATGGCAAACGATTAAGTGTGGCAAACCTTTAAGTGTGGCAAACTTTTACGTTTGGCAAACTGCCAACAGATTCAACAATTATAATTATGAACAGTATGATTGTTTCATCAATTAGCAGGTTTTCCAATTGACAGGAATGTCCTAACATATCAGTCTTAGTGTGGCAAATTTCACCTAAGAATTCAATACTGCTCACTTTCCTCTTTTAAACATAGATTTTCCCTCAAAACTGTGAAAACTGGTGGCCCTTTTTCAGCAATGAAATCACAATATTTTTGTTTTTATAGATAAATGTTTGTTTCTCTTTTTCTTTATCATTGCATATCATTCGTATTGTTCATAACACTTATTAAACTGTTTGTTTGTTTAATTCATACTACTAATTTTACTAATTTAACTTCTATTCCAGGTACATCTGCTGACTCTAGCACAATTTTGGCTGAATAAGCCATGCTGCTTGGGTCATATTTATATAACTAAAATTGAACTGTTTTGGAATCTTAAAATTTTCCATGGCAATCTCTTGTCATGATTTTCAAAATTTGATCCATTTGGCAAGCAAAACATTTTTTCTTTATTGGAGAGAAGGATCACTCTCCGGGGTCCACACATAAAGTATCCTGATGGTACGGACGGACATTTATTAAACACTTTATTCATTCATTCAGTTATCCTCTTTTTTATGTTTGATCATCGCTTAACAATACTGAAATGAGCTATATGGGGGAAAAACATGCACCCCTCTCGTGTTTGGACTTATTTCACACGAACTTTCGATGAACGAAATATATTATGTATTGCCAATCAATTAATAAGTATTTAAAACTTCCACAAAACAAGCCATTTCTACGCCATTTCTAGATAATACAAAGCTGTTTCCCCGACAACGTACAGTGATAAAACTGTACCAATGTTCGGATACCAAAATTCGGTTTACTGACTGAACTGAAAAACGAATATTCTGAAATGGCAAAGCGAATATTTGAATATTGATATAAGTATTCGTTCCCATCCCTAGAAAAAAATCTTTAATTTTTGTTTTCAATTCAGAAACTGTCATTTTGCTTCCTATACTTGCTGAACAACAGACCCACAGCCAAAGTACTCAGGTGAACGATCCAGACCCACCATGGCCTTCTTTCTATTTATTTTTTCGTAGCATCATATACAGGACAGTTTATTCAATTTGAATATATACAGAAATAGCAACAACACAAATACATTATCATTATATTGTTGATTATGATACACAAACTCAAAGGAACATTAAACTGTAAAAGTTCCATCTAAGACAAGAAGAAAAGGACATCTACGCTTGACTTTACTTATTCATTCATCTTATTATTAATTTGTTGTGCATTTCTTTGAAAATGAAAAGTTTTGTTAATTGAATGCTATAATGTACTGTACGGTGTTGTTTTGTTTGGGTTTTTTTTCATTCGGTTAAGTCAGACAGTCAGGTTACGCTCAAACGACTCAGATTCTCGATTCTTTAAAGATTTTTGTTACCAACCCGTCTATATCAACGGAAGTTCAAACCAAAAGTAATCGACTACGCCGAAAAAAAAACTCGAAAACGAAAGTAGGAACATTACTATAAGTAGCCGTTTACATTGAATCTACTTTAAGCTTAATAGAATTCAAATTACAACGAAATATTTCATTGATTTCTGATCTGCCTTTATCTTAAATAAATCTGTTTTGTATTAAATAACATCTTAATTGATTAATCATATTTTAAACTATTACTGAGGAGAAAGCAAAATATTAAATCTGGTGTATGTCTTTGAGTATCAAATTGAAACTGAAATATCTTAACCAAAATATAAAATTCGCTTAACTCGATTTATTTCGTATAAAGACGGAATTTCCATACTATCATAAATAAAACGGTTTTACCAGTGTAAATTCCTTTGTATTGTTTAATGGATGGCTTTTTGTCAAATCGGATGAGTTGTATGAATGAAGTCAACTTTTAGAGGCTGAAAGTCACTGTGAAATGTGAGTATATATATATATATATATATATATATATATATATATATATATATATATATATATATATATATATATATATATATATATATATATATATTTTGTAATGAATAATCACTAATGATTAATGTTTCTGTTTCTGATCTTATCTGATTATAATTTCCTTTTCAATTTAAGGATTACGAATAAGAGCTAGAAATCATCGAAGCAACCTTTCTGACAAATTTCAAGGATATTTGGACTGAAAATGTACCCTCTAGGGTGTTAAAAGGTTTTTCCATATTTGGGCTTTGTGACGTAATTTTTGATCCCACATGACCCATATACGAACTAGATCTATAAGTCATCAAAACAACCTTTCTGAAAAATTTCCAGCTTATTTGTATTTGAAACCTTACCTTTAGCGTGTTAACAAGGTTTTTACATATATGGGCTCTGTGACCTAGTTTCTGAACCCAAAATGACCCATATTCGAACTTGAGTTTGAAATCATCAAAACAACGTGTCTGACAATTTCCAGGATATTTAAGCTGAAAATGTCACCTCTGGAGTGTTTAAAAAGTTTTTACATATTTGGGCTGTGTGACCTAGTTTTGATTCCAGGTGACCCATATCCAAATACGAGCTAGAAATAATCAAAACAACCTTTCTAAAAAATTTCAAGGATATTTGGAAAATGTAACCTCTAGAGCATTAACAAGGTTTTCTACTTGTTGGCCCTGTGACCTAGTTTTTGACCCCAGATAACCCATATTCTAAACTTAGCTAGAAATTATTAAAACAATCTTTCTGACAAATTTCCAGGACATTTGGACTCGAAATGTAAAATCAATTGACCCCGGGGTGGGGCCAAATTTGACCCCAGGGGCATAATTTGAACAAACTTGGTTGAGGTCTACTAGACAATACTACATACCAAATCTTAAGGCTTAGGGCCTTGTCGTTTCAGACAGAAGATTTTCAAAGATTTCCGTATATAAGCCTATGTAAAATCAATTGACTCCCGGGGTGGGGCCAAATTTGACTCCAGGGGCACAATATGAACAAACTTGGTAGAGGTCCACCAGACAATGCTACACACTAAATCTAAAGGCTCAGGGCCTTTTGGTTTCAAACAAGATTTTCAAAGTTTTCCCTATGTAAAATCAATTGACCCCTCAGGTAGGGCCAAATTTGACCCCAAGGGTATAATTTGAACAGACTTGGTAGTGGTCTAATAGACAATGCTACATACCAAATCTTAAGACTGATGGCCTTGTCGTTTCAGACAAGAAGATTTTCAAAGTTTCCCCTATATAAGCCTATGTAAAATCAATTTGACCCCAGGGGCATAATTCGAACAAACTTGGTATAGGTCCACTAGACAATGTTACATACCAAATCTTAAGACTCAGGGCCTTGTGTTTTCAGACAAAAAGAAGTTAAAAGCTTCACTATATAAGGCTATGTAAAATCAATTGACCCCCGGGGCGGGGCCAAATTTGACCCCAGGGATATAATTTGAACAAAGTTGGTAGAGGTCTACTAGACAATGCTACATACCAAATTTTAAGACTCTGGGCCTTGTGGTTTTAGACAAGAAGATTATCAAAGTTTTTCCTTTAAGTTGCCATAGCAACCAGAGTTCTTGATTGAAATGAATTCTTTGAACAATTTTGGTAAAGCTTCTTGCTAGAAACAGCCCAGGAAAATTTCATCAACACAGGTCCAGTGGTTTAGGAGGAGATGTTGTTTAAAGGAAAATGATGACGCACTCACGCACTAACGCACGACAACGGTCGACGGACGAAATGAGATCACAATAGCTCACATGAGCACTTTGTGCTCAGGTGATCTAAAAAAATCAAGATGGTATGGTTGTTTTAGACGATTAATTGCTGTATTAAGATATTAACGTGAACGCGTTATTGAATTATTTTTTAAATTGTCAGAAAACACCCGTCTATTTATAATTTTTGGAATCACATGATCGTTTAAACCAATCAAAAATAGTTTCAAGATTTTTCGGTTTCAGGGATATTGGTGCACTTCCATTGGTTGTTTAAAAGTTCATTGTAAAGGTCAATATTATAAATCTACTCTTATTAATGCAGCGGTGTGAAGTAACGGTAGTGTATTGTGATGAACAACAGATGGTTTCTTGTATTTCTACTAGGGATGTCAACGAATATTAGACCATTCGAATATTCTCATTCCATACGAATATCCGAATCCGATCTCTGCATTCGAATATTCGCGTAAAAAAATTATCAAGGTTTCCAGCATCACTTTTCTTAAGTATCAAGTTTTGAAAAATGTAATAAAGCAAAAGCTTATCGGTTTGTTGGCAAAGTTGTTTTTATAAAGCGCGTCACATTAGCAATTTGCAGTCAGTTGGCATGTTAGTTGTTTTAACAGACGAAAGCGCCAGTCGCTCGTTCTTCATTCAAATCATCGACTAATTCATTTAATCAAAAAATAATATTTAATTATTATAGTATTTAGATTTTCATTTCTATTCACTGATCAAATCTTTAATTTGATCAGCAAAAAGTTTATGTAAAATGCTTTCTTCTCAAAAATATTCAAGAACGTGAAGTTTTTAAACGACCGGGAGTAATCAAGATGTCTAAATCACGAAAGACAACAAATTCAATTCAGTTATTTAATACAACTTGATTTTTTGTGATAAATAGTTGAACATATCAAATTGGTATAAAAACGAATTTCAAATACAATCTGATGAACGAGACAGAATAGTTTCAATAAAATAGGGCCAAGTATGTCAATATCGTATGTGTATGGGTATTTGGATATCAAACAGTCTGACATTCAGAAACAAATACATTTCCTATACAAATATTTGAATACATTTGAATATTCCAATACCAAAAACAGTATTCGATGGCATCCCTAATTCCTACAGAGTAAAGATATTTCTTAAGCTGTTCAAGTCACTTTCTGCTTATGGATACTACAATTAGCCGTCTTTTATGAAATACATTTCATCATTATTTTCATACATTATTTTATTCATTCTTTTTATTGGTGTTCTGTCATATTTCTGAAAAAGTGATTAGTTCTGTATGCAATAAGTAACCATACAATTTGAATACTTGTATACGGTTTGTAAATAGTAACCTACATATGTGACAAGCCATGAAAAATAGGGGCTTATTGAAATTTTTGGTCAATTTGAGAGTTTGATGTTTTTTAGTTAGCCCTGTCCCCTTAATACTCTGGCAAAATATTACTGACGTTTACGTAATATTTAGGAAGATATGACAAGTTTTTGACAACACGGTATTTTGAAATGAAACATAATTTTACAAAAATCAACAGTAAAACTGGTAAGATATATCAAACTGTTAATTCCATTTCAAGTTTTAAAATGGTTTTAAAGGCATTAAAAATGGCAGGTAATGATTGCAAGTAAGATTACAAATAAACAAGACTGGAAATAACTAACATACCAATAGTAAAGAAAACGGTTACCATGGGAACCAACTTGAAGTAGATGACTCATACCAAATAATCATTTGTGAAAATGTTGGTTTTGATTTCCAGAAAGAATATAAATATGGGTCATCTGGAATCAAAAACAATGTTACTGGCTTAAATCCAAGGAAAATCTTGATAATGCTTCAGAGGTCACAGTTTCGAGTCTGTTATCATGACTTCAGTCATAATGTTTGTGCTGATGATTTCTTGATCAAGTTTGAATATGGGTCATCATGGATCACATAGAAGGTCACTAGCTTAAATCCAAGAAAAATCTAGTAAATGCTCTACAAGTTTGGATATGTGTTATCTCACCAGGGTTCAAGAATTATGTCACTGTTTTAAATATAACAAAAACCTTGTTAATACTCCAGAGGCCACATTCTGAAGTCAGTCATTATGAGTTAAAATGTTTGTGTTAATGTCTAGCTCAGTTTCGAATATGAGTCATCTGGAGACAAAAACTTAGTCACTGGCTTACTTCCAAGCAAAATCTTTTAAATACTCAAAAATCCATATTTTGAATTAGGTATCATGATTTTTAGATAAAAAATTTGTTTTGATGACTTCTAGGCCAAGTTTAAATTTAAGTCATTTTAGGTAAGAATAAAAGTACTAGGTCGCTAGAATCCTATTTGTACGAAAATAGGGATGGGAACGAATGTTCGAATATTCGAAAATAGACCGAATATTCGAATTTGAAAATCAAATTCGAATATTCTAAAATGATTTTTTTAAATAAAGCATCGTTAATTATTATAAATGTAAGCATTCTAATTGTGCAAAAAAACAATCTGTTTGGTATTGTGTTTCTTTATCGCGTGTCAAAAATGATCCAATTAACAATAAAACTGCAGTGCATAATTGGAAGGGGCAATCGTTACGGATTAACAGTTTGCCACAGGCGTAATTGTGATACCTTTTAATCTTGTGTTTATTTTAATTGGCGCCCGTTTATTTCACAAATTTTAGAAGTTGTTTGTCTCACAATATTCAAGGATTAACGTCATGTTTTACGAAAACGAACAGCCAATCACGTTTATAACACTATTAATATTACTTTTTAGTTGCCCAATCAGTAGAATAGCTCAAATATTTTCTTCTTATAAGTTTATTTGAACAAAATTTATCCTCTCTACTTTCTGGTGATAATTCTGTCATAATTGTGAAAATATCAAAGAACAAGTGTTGAAAATTTTACCTGTAATTAACAGGAATCTCTTGTCAAGTCAACTTAAGTATGGCAAACGATTAAGTGTGGCAAACCTTTAAGTGTGGCAAACTTTTACGTTTGGCAAACTGCCAACAGATTCAACAATTATAATTATGAACAGTATGATTGTTTCATCAATTAGCAGGTTTTCCAATTGATAGGAATGTCCTAACATATCAGTCTTAGTGTGGCAAATTTCACCTAAGAATTCAATACTGCTCACTTTCCTCTTTTAAACATAGATTTTCCCTCAAAACTGTGAAAACTGGTGGCCCTTTTTCAGCAATGAAATCACAATATTTTTGTTTTTATAGATAAATGTTTGTTTCTCTTTTTCTTTATCATTGCATATCATTCGTATTGTTCATAACACTTATTAAACTGTTTGTTTGTTTAATTCATACTACTAATTTTACTAATTTAACTTCTATTCCAGGTACATCTGCTGACTCTAGCACAATTTTGGCTGAATAAGCCATGCTGCTTGGGTCATATTTATATAACTAAAATTGAACTGTTTTGGAATCTTAAAATTTTCCATGGCAATCTCTTGTCATGATTTTCAAAATTTGATCCATTTGGCAAGCAAAACATTTTTTCTTTATTGGAGAGAAGGATCACTCTCCGGGGTCCACACATAAAGTATCCTGATGGTACGGACGGACATTTATTAAACACTTTATTCATTCATTCAGTTATCCTCTTTTTTATGTTTGATCATCGCTTAACAATACTGAAATGAGCTATATGGGGGAAAAACATGCACCCCTCTCGTGTTTGGACTTATTTCACACGAACTTTCGATGAACGAAATATATTATGTATTGCCAATCAATTAATAAGTATTTAAAACTTCCACAAAACAAGCCATTTCTACGCCATTTCTAGATAATACAAAGCTGTTTCCCCGACAACGTACAGTGATAAAACTGTACCAATGTTCGGATACCAAAATTCGGTTTACTGACTGAACTGAAAAACGAATATTCTGAAATGGCAAAGCGAATATTCGAATATTGATATAAGTATTCGTTCCCATCCCTAGAAAAAAATCTTTAATTTTTGTTTTCAATTCAGAAACTGTCATTTTGCTTCCTATACTTGCTGAACAACAGACCCACAGCCAAAGTACTCAGGTGAACGATCCAGACCCACCATGGCCTTCTTTCTATTTATTTTTTCGTAGCATCATATACAGGACAGTTTATTCAATTTGAATATATACAGAAATAGCAACAACACAAATACATTATCATTATATTGTTGATTATGATACACAAACTCAAAGGAACATTAAACTGTAAAAGTTCCATCTAAGACAAGAAGAAAAGGACATCTACGCTTGACTTTACTTATTCATTCATCTTATTATTAATTTGTTGTGCATTTCTTTGAAAATGAAAAGTTTTGTTAATTGAATGCTATAATGTACTGTACGGTGTTGTTTTGTTTGGGTTTTTTTTCATTCGGTTAAGTCAGACAGTCAGGTTACGCTCAAACGACTCAGATTCTCGATTCTTTAAAGATTTTTGTTACCAACCCGTCTATATCAACGGAAGTTCAAACCAAAAGTAATCGACTACGCCGAAAAAAAAACTCGAAAACGAAAGTAGGAACATTACTATAAGTAGCCGTTTACATTGAATCTACTTTAAGCTTAATAGAATTCAAATTACAACGAAATATTTCATTGATTTCTGATCTGCCTTTATCTTAAATAAATCTGTTTTGTATTAAATAACATCTTAATTGATTAATCATATTTTAAACTATTACTGAGGAGAAAACAAAATATTAAATCTGGTGTATGTCTTTGAGTATCAAATTGAAACTGAAATATCTTAACCAAAATATAAAATTCGCTTAACTCGATTTATTTCGTATAAAGACGGAATTTCCATACTATCATAAATAAAACGGTTTTACCAGTGTAAATTCCTTTGTATTGTTTAATGGATGGCTTTTTGTCAAATCGGATGAGTTGTATGAATGAAGTCAACTTTTAGAGGCTGAAAGTCACTGTGAAATGTGAGTATATATATATATATATATATATATATATATATATATATATATATATATATATATATATATATATATATTTTGTAATGAATAATCACTAATGATTAATGTTTCTGTTTCTGATCTTATCTGATTATAATTTCCTTTTCAATTTAAGGGCGTTTCAAAATTACCTTTCGGTAAGTGTAAAGAATAAAAATCTTTAAGGAAGTGGTTGTGACTATATGTTGAAATAGTTCATACATTCATAGGTATGTGACTATTCATTATAAGTCAGAAAAAGGTACAAATCATTATTTATACATTATCAAATGAAACTATGGTTTGTTTCAAAAACGAAACCAGAAATTAAAACATTATCAAATGAAATTATGGTTTGTTTCAAAAACGAAACAAGAAAATTAAACAAAAGTAATATTTGTTTTGGTAAAAACAATAATATGAAAAGTAGAACTTCAGCCTTGCTATTTGCACGAGATTGCTCCAAACAGAACGTTTAACCCTAAATTCATTACTTTTCTTTCAACATCTTGTTAAAGATGATATTTCGGAAAAAAGATTTATCTGAAAAGAAGTGCAGAATTTGTTTGAATTCTGGAGCTCAATTAATTGCTATACAACGTTAATTTTTTTTTTCAGAGAAGAATTTGAAGGAAGTCGAACTCGTTCATAATGATGTTAGGTAATTGCTGCTATACTTTTTATCGTTTGTTTGTTTTTTTAACGCCCATTTCAACATCTAGGTTTTATCTCGGCGGTCAGCTTTCTCCGCAAGTGACTGACTACTTTCCCGTATGATTCACTCTGAATCAGCGGTGAGAGTCAGATGAACAGTGGACACAATGACCGAGATCAATTGTCACAGATAAATTTTGCCCTGCCAAGGGATCGAACCGGCGACCCAAAGAGTACTTAACCTATTGAGCTAAGCAGGCAGGATCTGTACTTTTCAATGGGGTCACCCAAAACATATGTCCCTATACCTCTACACATTTAAACAGTTTTCAGCCATATAGATTGAATTTATCGTTTTAAAAGTACAATGCATTACTTTCTAAAAAGTAACAATGGCACGTTTGACAATAAAAAATCACAATTGATAGAATACCATTACACAGTAAAATGCTGTGTTGAACAACCATACGGGTTCGGATCGAGAGTACTATGTATGAGACAAGGGATGTTACTCCTGACATGGCTCGATTATGCTTGAAGAGTTTAACCGCTTTTACGGATCTATACTTTTTGTTTGTTCAAGCTTTAACAGTGAACAGAGATCAACGATCAGCCCGTTAGAAAAGAAATAAGTAATTTGGCTGTTTTCGTAAGAGAACCATTGAATATCAGAATAATCTATCAATGAATAACTAAGTGTTTTCAGTACAATCCTGGTTGAAAATCTGTAAATTGTATATCAATCACGTGACTAATATCTTACATTATTATGTTTGGTTTGATTTTGTACTACGTACAAGTCAGAAATAAATTATATTCTGTTCTGTTCTGTTATATCGATTCACCTTCGGAGGCGACACAGTGAGACTAGGCTAGATAGGGGCCGGCACAACCAAATGGCCAATATCTTTGTTATTTCTGCAATAATTTTCAAGGGGCTTGGTCTTCTTTCCAGCTGATATTTTATTATCTTAAGAAAAACACAATTCCTTTTAATCTGAAAGTTCGAATGAAACACGAAGTACCGCAACGCGGACTTATTTCTTGATTCTTGACACGCATTGGTTTTATCGATTTCCACGTTTAAACTGTGACTTCTATGTCTAATATAAGTTAATTTACGTTTCGATCTAATAAAACAACTTACAAAAATCAACAATATGCAGTTTCAAACAGGACGGATATACATATTTTTTACTTCCGGTTCATACTATAGCAATGACCATAAAATGTTTTTGTATTGTTTATGAACGTTTTCTTAAATGAAGACAGGAAGAAAGCATCAACACTTTGTTTTGAATCTTTTGGTGTTTTTTTCAGATGACAATAACTGGAATGATTTGGACGCGGGAGGTCGGGATTCTGTACCAAGGCCAAGTGAAAAATGTATATAATATTGTGTTTAAGCACATTTCAGTTAAAATAAAGATTCATCGGATTTGTCAGTTTCTATTCAGTATTCTTGAAAAATATTTTGTTTTGATCGCTTGGTTAGTATGTTTTACAATCATTTGCAGATAAATTTCTAGTTTGTAAAGATAATGTAACATGACTGATATTGTTCTTAAAGAGATCAACCATTTATAAAAGAAAAAAGCATTATGCACGTTTTCTATTCTTACTGTGCTTTTGGTCTATCTCTGATTCAATACCAAATACACGTTTACTGCCTTTTGTCATGCAGGTGCAAGACCTGATCTACAGGAAAAAATGAGACGACGGTTCCGCCGTAACCAGTCTAAGCATCATTCAAGAGGCGAAAATACGTCACTAGTCCGGTCAAATGAAGGAGCCGTTAGGCAAATACCAGAAAGCAAAGAGGATTCTTTGAAGCAAATAAGACGTCAGAAGGAGGACAGTTCTCTGGATGACGAAACGCCTGAAGTACGTTTAAATGACCCTGACGCGAATGGAAATTTCATGTTTCATGACGGATATAATTCACCCTTGGAAACAGAAAGGCCAAAGGCTTCTGGAGGTCAAGATAAAGATCTCGTTAAAACCATGACAGGACGGTCCGCAAAACAGTCCTCTGTTCAGAGTCATTTCGATAAAACTTTAAGCAGTGTTTTGGGTGAGCTTGATAGAGATGACAAAACTCAGAGACGACAACAATATCGTGACGAATCAACACCTGTGTTTAAAAATAACTTTGAAGACCTTGAGTCGTCACGAGTACTCAACATTCCAGCAGGCAGTGCCACTGGAGGGAATCAAGGCTCAAATGGATGTAATAGACAGGCTCTAGGTTTGAATAATTTAAAGAACGATACTTTTAAAGTTTTTGTTCTTTATAATGCGGCTTTGTCCATGTATTAATTCAAGTAAGAGATCTTTTATCTAAACTTAACTAAAAGTCAAATAGATCTTTAAAGTTATAGCATATGTCTTTAGGTTTAAAACTTTTTTTTCAACTTTCTTATTTCACTTCTAGATCTAGTTTATAACTGGTTGTAATCTTTTTTCAGATTTTAAACTTCAAAGTAAACAGACCAGTGCTCAAGGTGACGATGCAGATGATGAAGATGATGATGCCATGGAAGGCAAGCCACATAATCAGAAAGAAAATCGGGATATCATCCAACAAATGCTAGATTTCCTAATGAAACGTGAGCGAGACCGGAATAACCAAGGCGATCCGTTTGCTGCGTTACTTGGTGCTCGTCAAGATGGCAACGGGGCTAATGATGGTGTCCTACGTGGTAGAGAAAGCGGAGCTGATCCGTTACAAGTATTACTTGGCGGAAGACCAGACAATAATAGAGGTCAGAAAATGCAACACGATGAAAGGAATGAAAATAATGAACCTCTTATGGCCTTACTGGGTCGCGACAGACGAAATCCATTAGTTGGTTTCTTAGATCGTCGTGACAATACCGACGAGCAAAATAGGATACAAAATGCTGGAAACGACTTTTTATCATCGGTAATGACAGATCGAAGCAATGCTGGTGGTTTAGGATTATTAGGCATGGGCCAGAATAAGACAGATAGTGTCGGTAATGATAGGAAACAAGACAACAAGACAGAAAGAGGAAAAACTGCAGAAGAAAATCATGATGATGAAAATGTTGACCCAATGGAAAGAAAAAGACAAGCAGTTAGGACTGGCGCAGTAGAAGATCCTTTGGCTGCTATGTTAAACGAGATGACCAAGGACAGCAAAGGAAGTGTTAATCCGTTCGCTGCCCTTGGTATAGCTGGTGCAGGGTCAGGTGAGCGAGGGAGAGATAAAGATAGAGGATACAGAAATCTAGATCCATTGGCTGTTTTACAAAGTAGCAGAGGTGGAGGAATAAATCCTTTCATGATGGACCGAAGTGGAGAGAGTAGTGGTAAAAGTATGGATTCAGGTGAAAATCCTCTTTCGGCGATGATAAGCGGATTTGGAGGAAGGAGCCGTTCTGGAGGTGGTGGAATTGAAGGTTTACAAGGAATGCTTGGCGGAGGCGGTGATGAAATGCCTACAGGATCCCAGATGTCACAGATGTTTGGTTCTTTAATGGGAGGAGGCGGTGATGGAATGCCTAGAGGCTCCCAGATGTCACAGATGCTTGGTTCTTTAATGGGAGGAGGCGTAAATGGAATGCCTAGAAACTCCCAGATGCCGCAGATGTCTGGTTCTTTAATGGGAGGAGGCAGTGATCAAACGGCTAGACTCTCCCAGATGTCACAGATGCTTGGCTCTATGATGGGAGGAGGTGGTGAGGGAATGGCTAGGGGTTCCCAGATGTCACAGATGCTTGGTGCTTTCATGGGAGGAGACGGTGGCAGTAAAAGTGGAGGCGACCCGATGGCGTCAGCTTTGTCAGCGCTATCTGGTAAATAAACTCTTTGTTTATACTTTGCCTCAGTTGATTTTAAATGTATAGTATTTTGCCTGGAAAAAATGCAAAAAAAACATGCTTGTGAAAATATTGTCAAAAGTGGTGGTGGTCCTCGAGAAGAAATGCTGCGCCAACTAATTGGACAGGCGGGCCTTAGTGGAGAAGGTATGTCTAAAGCTAGAAATGTTTATTAAATATATTGAATCAATGAAATGTTTAGTTAAAAGAAGGGATAGTTACAAACTGATAAAGATGACAGATGAAATGAAGAAGATGAAATAACTGCACCTATAAAAACATTTTACTGTTACTGATTTATAGTAATATGCTTGTGAAAATATTGTCATAGGTGTTGGTGGTGGTCCTAACGAAAAAAAGATGCGCCAACTAATGGGACAGGCGGAGCTAGGAGAAGGTATGTCTAAAGGAAATAAATTGTATCTATAAAACGTTTGTTAATGAAAGGAATATTTAGAAATTGTTAAAGATGACAGATGTAATGAAGAATGTGAAGTTTCCGGTCCTGTAAAAGCATTTTACTGTAACTATTTCTGTATGAAATAAATTCTCAAAAGTAAATGGTTAGTAGCAAGTTTGCCAGATTTACATGCATATATTGTTGTTTACAAGTAATATGAAATTTGCTTGCATTGAATTGCATCGATGAAAAGGCTATGCATTAACAGATTTTGGAAGGGGAAAAAAACATGCAAAAATGTGCCTGTTATCTGCTTGAAGATTACGTTAGATCTCAAAAATATATCGTGTCAGCTTCTCTTCTTCATACTTAATAGTTGTTTGTATAACGAAAAGACAACGATATATTTGTAGACGTCAGCCCAAACAACCCAAGTGACAACGACATCGTCCAGCAACTCCTGGCATATGAATCAATAAAAGGTAAATCTTAATTTTTAAATGGATTGTCCTATTTTTTATCCGGCCGTACTATTTACAGTTAAAATGGATTTGATATCAATTTATTGGCTAAATCATAAATAATACAGAAAATTGTCTGCATGGGTGTCCAGACCTATCATGATTTTACCTGATCGCTAGGCGGAAATACTTGCCGTTAGCGTGACAGGAAGTAAAGGCAATGCTCGCTTTGCAATGTGCCAAATTTGATTCAAATGTGTACTTCTTGACGTCACGACTTCTCATTTGTAGAGTCACTTCAAGCTTGTCTGAATTGCACAAAAAAATGTACTTTACTAGTTCAAGAGTAAATTAAAATGATAATTAAATAATTACATTCTTATTCCAACAAGACTTTGGCATCTTTTAAAAGTATTACAGATTGTCTGTGCTGAGCATATTGGTAAGTCAAAATATATAGTTCAAAACTGAAATTTACAGTAAATATTATCTACCAAACAAAAACATCAAGACTGGTGATAACCAGATAAGTTCTTTCCTTTCTTTGGTGATTTAAAAATAGCCCTTAACTCATGGTCGATCTTTTGAAATCTCAGATTGACTAAACACTAAAATACTTTTACAGCTCACAGGAACCCTGCACCTCGTGCAGAAAACGCGATGCACACAGTTATCATTGTTGATACATCGGGAAGCATGGATGGTGAACCATTATTTGAGGCCGGACTATTTGTATCGCAGTTTGTGAATGGTACGCCTGACATAAATATATCCATTTCTAAGTGTTGGACTTTTCATCAAGATCAGTAGAAATGGCACTCCATATTAATGGCAGTTTACTAAATAATAAGATATTATGCTAGGAAGAATCGTTTCATAATAAACTATTCTGTTTTATATAAGAGCAAGGAAGACAAAACCATAGAGAATAATAAAGAGAGATTAAAGTAATAATAATTTGATTATATGCCTTGAGAAATATCCCGTTACAGTTGGCCAGAATGGGATGTTCCTAGTTGTAGTAAAAGCCGATAACATCAATCCTGTTGAATCTACATCATACAAACATTAATTAGTTAAAAAGCATGTTGAAAATAGATATAAAAATCAAAGTAAGGACAAAGGACATTCTTCTTTCAGGACTTGAAGAGTTACAGTTTGAGTATAACTTGCAAGAAAATGTGGCTCTGGTCGCTGTTGGAGGCGAAACCCAAGTGGTACAGCATTTTACAAATGATTACAGTCTTCTACGTCAAGCGACAGGTAATCATTAGTATATATATATAGTTCTTATAACTGATTTGACTATTTTACATGTGTTATTTTGTTTCTGTTTCTGGTCGCCATTTGTACCAAAGTTGGTAACAATGGCTTTCTTTTTAGATGCGCGGTAGGATTTTCACACAATAGTAATATGTTTCCTGTTTCTTTCAGATTCACTGACTGCGTTTGGTTCGAGTCCTCTTCACATTGGGCTTCTTATTCCTACAGCTATATTGAGTCATGACAGCCATGACAGCAGAGGTAGGTTATTAATATCTAATTTCTTCATTAATCCATCAGTCATTTCAGTTTTATCCAAACACAAACACATTTAATTTCAAACAATCCTTAATTACTACTGTAAATACAAAACTTTGATTTCTCTCATATCGTGAAAACTCAGGGCAATAAGTACTGGTATGTCCTTACAGATAAGAGCTATAATTTTTGTTATGTCCTTTTCACTCATTGAAATTGTGCTTGTTATAACTGACAGCAAAAACAAATGTTTTATCCCCGTAACTCAAAACCTTTATTATTTATATCCCCATACGTCAGGCTGAAAAGCTTTAACAACCCTCAACTCAATGTATTAATATCTGTCATATCCACATAAATCTAATCTCACCTATACTATTTAATTTTGCTATATCTCTCATAAAATACAGCGGAAATTCACGTTAAATCTCAATAGCTCATAAATGTAACTTCTTGAAAATGTTCATATTTTACACATATAATTTTAGTCTTACTGCAACTGTAAGTTTATTTGTAAGAGCATACAATATTCCCCAAAGTTCACAAATTTGACTTCTAATATATTTATTAAGCGAAGCAATAACTTCTTCCATAGGTGGAATTTGCCGGATGGGAAACCATATAGCCTGCCCAAGAGTAATTTTCGTAAGTGACGGATATCCCAACTCTCATGATGATAAAACTGGACAACAGCTTCGGCCGGATGACCCACAGGTGTTGACTGTAAGTTGACGTGCTCAAACTTTTCTCTTCAGTTATATCACTGAACAAAATCGTCTGTTTGCTTAAATATTGAGAAATTTGTCTGTTTTATAAAAGACCGATTTTACGGACAATTTATGCTGTTGGAAATTCAGATTGGGTATCATTGAGAAATCAGCTGTACTGATTTTAAAATTTTCAAGTTCTTAACAATTCTGTCAAACAAACGTTTAACCACTATGAAATAAAGTATTACAATGGAAATATACGTTTTAATGTTTATTAAAAATTTCACTTGGGGGAAATACTTTCTTTTTAATCATTTAGAAGAGGTGGTTTGGCGTAAATCATAATTTGTATGTAAAGTCATAGAAAAACAGACTTCTTTAGCTCATAAATGGTACAAACGTAGTCAATGCACTATTGTAAGCTACCGTATAAGGGGTTAACATTTAGTAGGAAATGTTATTAAGTAGGAAATGTTATTTAGTAGGAAATTTCATTTGTTTAGCTACAGAACATGATGTTAGAGTTGATGCCGAACGTCACAGAAAGAACACTTTGCAAGATTTACTGCGTTCCTGTTGGGAACGCCAATATAGTAAGTACTCACTTCTTGATTCCTATTTCTTGAATTCCTATTTGTTACAGTATTTATATCCACTCTGAAGGGTTGTCATGGTAAGATGGGTATGCTCAGAAAAATTGCAGGTTGGGCCTGACGATCGAAATATACACGTAGTTTCCAGTTCATTATTTATACATTTCTTTGAAAATCATCGTCGGTGACCCCCGGTACATTTTCCGCACAACTACATTATGTACCGTGGGATAATTGACTGCTGATTATTCGTTTTCATGAATATTTATTAGCAAAGGGATGTTACTCTTCGTCGAATGAGATTCCGCATTACAAATAGATACTCTTCAGTGTGGAGGGTAGGCATAATGACAAGTTACTAAAAATAGACGTATTTCCCAGCATTTAAACATAGGCGCGGAAGGAAAATTGTAACAAGTAATTTCATTGGCTGAGATTCCGCAAGGGAAATCTTACGGAAACCAATGAAAGTAGGTAATGAATGATTCATGATTACGAAATTTTACCAGACAATTGTCCCACGGTAGATAAATAGAGTGAAACGGAATGGATCGAACGTGGGTTTCCGACTATGTTTGAAAATAAAAGAAAACTAATTATATTAAAAACAGGCGTTATGAAACTTCGAGTTTTTATAGAAGTTATATAACAGTATGACTTAACAGAATGATGTCAAATGTGATTTTATCCTTATGTCACAATGCAGTAAAATGGAGGAAATTAATAACTATATCTTCTTTCTGCCTATCTTGTTACTTCGGCGAATCACATTTTATATTCGTTGGTGTATTTTTGGTCTAATTACACGGAAAAGTCCAGAAAAACGTGTTAAGCCAACTTGGCTGGCCCTTTCAATAAGGGTGACATTATAATAAACAAAGCCTTTACCTTCATCTATTATACGGTTAATGTACCACTGTTTTCCATTTGTTCTACTTACTTGCTCTTGTTTCAGAATTTCCTTGAGATTTTATCACAAAGTTCTGGCGGAAAATTAATGGAGCCAGCCAACGCTAGACGTATGAGTAGATGTTTGCTCCATCACGTATGTTATTTTTCGGCCATCTGCCGTTTGATTACAGCAAAGATTTTTGAACTACTGTAAAAGCACAGTGGTCTGGTTGCTTTTTATCTCACCTGAGCACAACGTGCTCATAGTGAGCTTTTGTAATCGACAAGAGACCGTCAACAATTTCTCCTCTGAAGCCGATTACTGGATTTTAATCAAACTTCACAAGAATGATCCTTGGGTGGTTCTCTTTCAGTGTTGTTCAAATGGTTCCGTATGGTTGCACAAGTAGGTCAGAGGGCCAAAGGGGTGTCTAAAATGCAATTTTCAAAAATCTTCTAGAGGTCCACTACCAAAGTTATTCAAATTATGCCTCTTGGGTGAAAATTGGCCCTGCACTTGGGGTTATGGGTTTTCCTTATATGTATACAGTAAAAACTTAAAAATTTTCTTCTCTGAAACACCAAGGGGTAGAGCTAAGATATTTGGCATTTGGGGACCTCTACCAAAATAGTTCAAATTATGGTCCTGGATCAAAATAAACCACCGCTCCAGGGGTCATGGATTTTCTTTATATATATATATAGTAAAACCTTCACCTCATCTTACCAACATTGTAAGCTCGACTGTTTCGAAACACAACACTTATGACAAAACCGACAAGTTGAATAATTCAAGTATACCACTCAAAATTTGATAGGGATCGTTTTTTATTTCTTAAATATCTTTTTAATGATGATCTCAAGATATTTGAGTTATGTAGTTTATTCATATAGCAAAGCCGACCTGTCCAGCAGATTTTGATTGTTTACCTGTACATGGCTCGAGATGCACGGGAAAAGCGATACCCCTGGAAAAGTGGTGCACCGCGGGCATGTACCTTCATGTACACATCTGTTTTATTCAGACTTTGCTTGTGCATGGTAACGTTTATATCGAACTTAGCACTGGTCATGGCTAAACTACGACAAAGACGGCGTATTGACGATGAGGAGATGAAAGGGGGTAGGGATACTTGAAGCTAGGCTGAACTCTTTTTTGGTACCAAACTGTTGTTATATGAACATTTTTTCAGAATCACAACAAAAATGTAACCTTTCAAGCTTATGTAGAAAATATACACATGCTTATAAGTGATCCCTATTTTGAGTAGTATATGACCTTGACCTTAAAATGTGATTGACCATGAATGTAAAGTTATTTATTTTGCTTAAATTGTCATAACTTTGTTATTCATGTACGGATTTGATTCATACTTAGAAAAAGCAACACAAATGACAAAACCGACATGTTGAATTATTCAAATATGACCTTGACCTTATTAAGTTATTGCATATTGCTTAAATTGCCATAACTTTGTTATTAATGGACGGTTTTGACCTTGACAGTGCTAAAATTTGCTATATCTTTGTTATTAATGGATGTATTGTCTTCATACTTGGACATAAGTACACTTTGGACAATACCTTAAGAGGGTTAAACTGAACTTGACCTTTATTTGACCTTGACCTGCGATGTCAAATTATTGATATTGCTTAAATTGACATTAACTTTGTTGTTAATGGATGGATGTGATAATAATAATTTTAAATGGTGTTGCCTTTTAAAACCCTTCAACACAATATGCTTCGACCGATGTGTTTGCCTTTTGAAATAGGAAAAAAGTCGACTTCCGGTTGCTCTTGTTAAATTTCTTGTGATAATACTTTCATTAGCTTACAGCATCTTACATCAGTACCATTCTGTCCTCAAGTGAGCTAAGTATGGTTTCTTTTCTATTTTTTTACTTAAGATATAAACAGTGGAACGATATAGCGAAATCGTTCCATTTTTATACCTTAATGGATGAGTCTAGTTTAAAACAAGGAGACACATTTTGTGTTGTAAAGCTTAAGCAACCTAGTTCATCTCTGTCAAAGTGAAGGTCATCGCTGAATTGCCAAATTATAATAAGAAACTTGAAAATAACTTGTCGTATTTGACTTTTGAAAAATAATACATTTATGACTGGCGTCAATGTCCCTTTTAAAAAAGTTTGATGCGATATTCAGAAAAGTTTGAGAACGACTTGAAGGGATACTTTCTTCGTGATTGTATTTAAGACAATACATTACAGTACATAAATGAAAGACGAATGCATATTACTTACTTTTATGTTTTTATCAATTACTAAATAGTTGTAGGGTATTTTAACTGTGGACACTTAGCAGTGTTACAATTTAATTGCTGACGCGGTATTTACAAAATATCTTTCAGAATCTCCTCTCCAAGCTACACGAAACGGCAAAACGGAGGCCGACACGTGAAGAAGTTGCCAAAATCCTTAAACAAGTAACCGCTACTGCAGACGAAGATGACATAGTATGTATGCTACTAGGAAATTATTTAAGGAATCTAATATATTCTGCTTAAAATATATAAATTTTCCTCTTAAAATAAAGTTCTGATATGACAGAGATATTAATAGTGTTTACAGATCGCAAGTATTAATGGTTAACATAAATTACAGAATGAAGTACTTGAAGTGTATGATGAAGGAGAACCAGATGTTCAAACGAGGGACCAGCTCGTGACACAGGAACAGTTAATGCAAGCACAAGGCAGGGAGAGGGGCGGATATAGAGAGGGAATAAGTATGTTTGTTTGTTTCCTGTAAATGTGTATTTTAGCAATAAGTAGATTTATAATTATTTTTGATATTTTGATTGAGTTTGTCATCCAGATATTCCCTAATAGTACTTATTCAAAGACAATAGCAGCTTGTTAGTTAATATCGACTTTTTCAATGAACAAGTGATTGGTAAACACATGTTCGTTTGTAAAATATTTTTCAAACACTACGTTTCTTGCGATCGCAGAAGAACAGTATTAATACAATGTCTTTTGTTCTAACTTTTAAATACAAATAAAATACATATTGATCTATTTTCTTGAGAAAAAAACAAGATTAATATTTCAAAATCAAAACTTGTATTTCAAAGAGACACTGCTTGCCGGAGGATAACAACAAAAAAAGAAATAGCTTTATAATATTTTAGCTTGATGGCATACCTAACTATTTAATTGAGTTATATATACATTATAGCATTGTATTTTTTGCGAAGATCTTGAAGAAATGGCGCAGTTAACGGGAAAAGGACAAAGTGGTCTTCAAAGACCTGGAGGAGTAGGTAGAATGACTGGTGGAGGCATACCAATGATGATGAATGGTAGAGGACAACCTGGTAGCATGCTAGCAATCGAGGACAACCAAAGACTTGGGACCTTTAGTGGAAGTGGTTCTGGAGGACTGCCAGGACGTATGGGTGGTGATGGAAGTGGAAAACTGCCAGGACAGATGGGCATAGGCAGAGGAAATGGAAGTGGTTCTGGTGGACTGCTAGGACGTATGGGCATGGGCGAAGGAGACGTAAGTGGACTGCTAGGACAGATGGGCTTAGGCGGAGGAAATGGAAGTGGTTCTGGTGGACCGCTAGGACAAATGGGCATGGGCGGAGGAGATGGAAGTGTTTCTCATGGACTGCCAGGACAGTCTAGATTTTTGGGAATGGGAGGTGGAGGTGATATGCGAAAATCTGAGGAGCTTGTGGGCATGGGGAGAAGTGGCGAAATGGGTGGTAACACTGATATACAGTTTGAACGAGGAGGTAGTGGAGGGTTTAGTGTAAGTACACAAGGAAATGGGAGAAATCTAGACAGAAACACTCAAGAAGGTGGACAACGGAATAGGCCCGATGATCGAGATAACCAAGTACCAGTCTTTGGAATAATAAACGGAGATGTGCCAAATGAAAAAGCAAGAGATGGTAGCTCTCATGTTGTGTTTGGAATGGGGGGAAATGCCACCGAACAAACCACACATGGAAACGCTCGAAATGTCAGAGGAAAGTCAGAAAGTGAGGGAGAATCAGTCATGCTTGGAATGGGAGGCTTGGGTGGTAGTCATTCGGCTATGCTTGGATTAGGTGATGTAGGAAACAGTCGTCAAGTAGATATACCTGTGGGATGTTTATCAAATGATAGAGCAAATAGAGACATGCCTAGAACAACTAAGCCGAGGTTAGACCCTCATCCAGTGAGGGGCAGGGGATTTAATGACCGGGATTATCCTGCTGGTGCTGGTGGTTGTGAGGAACCATTACTTGGGTTAATTGGCGGGGTAAGTTCAAACAGAAATACTGGTCAGCGAGAGAGGGACTACTTCAACTATGTACCCCCCATGTAGTTTGATGAGGACGGAAATACAACACATGCCAGTCTGATAGATGATGATGATAGAGATGGCAATGAAGCAAATGACTTTATGGAAAAATCTGATTAAATGCTAGGAGATAATGAACATGGATCTGGGGGAATACTTGGAAATAACGAGCATGAACCTGGCTGCAGGGACGGCAGTGGTTTACTGAGAGGTTTTCCAGATATTCTTGGTCTTTAAAAAGGAGGAGTGGGTTTGGGGAAAGAACAGGATAAACAGCCTGGCGATGGACCACGAGTCATGATGTCATTCCTTCAGACGATCAAATTATCTTATAACTTCCTTAATAAGGACAGTTAGGAGATTTTTAGTGAAACAAGACAAGTTGTGTGAATGCTAATATGTATGAGAAATGTAGTTCATGTAGCTGAAGTTTTACCATTTAGCAGACCGTAACATGTATTTTGGCAATATCATTTAGCAAAAATCTCGCAAAGAAATTAGTTCTTTAAACATATTTTTCATGTAAACAGTGTGGCATTTTGCTTCGACATGCAGTGTAATGTGTACTCTCCTGTGCATCGGTCGAATGTTACACTTTCTTACTTCTGCTAAAATTCAATTTTCAGAACGATATTTTTATTTTTAGACGGAGAAATCCACAGTTACTTTTCAGTCAATCAGTAACTAGCTTACAACGGAACGTCCATACATACACTTGACAACACAAAATGTAAACAAACAATGCATGTCTGCATGTTTCTTATATGTATTTCACTTTTCAAAGTGTTTTTGAGCCGCCAGGCTCCTTGCAGTCAGTTTGCAGCCGGACTTGTTTTTCTTCTTTACTCAACGGATTCGGCATTTTACCAACATTGAGAACAAGTACACTTAAACGTAGATCAGTATGAAACGTCTGGAATTTCGAAAGCCCGATTACAGCAGTGTTAAAACTTAATCTTAATAAAGTAATTTATTATGAATATAAAAGATGTATGCCTGAAGGCCAAAATTATTCTGCATTTCACCAAAAAATCCGTTGGCGGAGCGACTTCGCCCATGTCAGCAATCCGTGACCTGAATCTAGCCAATCAAAATCGTAAGCGTCATTTGACATGTTAAAAAGTGGTCAATGTGCGTACTGCAAATAATCGGAGAGCAATATATGATTGTGTTATCTCCCCTAATTCTCCCCAGTCTGTGGTCAACTTCAAAAAGAAAATAACGGGTTATAAACTTAAAATCATTGAAAATTAAAAGGAACAGAAGTGAAATAAAGTGTCTCATATAAATGAACGAAGCAGAAGAGAGAATGGCGCAGTAAACATAGCATACAATTTTTCATTTTGCTTGCTTACCAGACTTTCAAACCCGGCATTTAGCTATTAAGATTGTTCGACATCCGGGATTTTGACGTTTTTTATTATCATTATTATTATCATATAACTTAGTGTACAGAAATTGAAAATTAGACTCTTAGTGTACATAAGCAGTTTAACAGGAACTAAGTGCACTTTTTATCTTGAAGAGATAGTAGAGTTGTTAGATCAAGTTGTTATCCCAGAGAAAGTACAAACTTGACACGACATGCAATGACTCGACAGATGCGATGACTAAATAAAAAGGCGATCCCTCATACTATTTTATGTCAAATTTACATGTAAAGCATACATTGAATATCTTGGACATAGAATACTCAATGAATTTCTTGGAGACAGAAAATTCTGTAAATTCCTTGGAGATAGAAATAAACAGTATATACCTAATTGTCATAGACCCTTATAAATTTCTTAGAAACAGCTACAGACTGAAAGTTTTTTACGTGCAGTTATACATTAAAAATGATAAGGTCACCTGTCGTGAGGCATATAGATATCAGTAATGGGCATAGATTCGGTGTCTTGGAGGGGCCAGAGAAATCTTTTTTGCCCGTCACAGCATGGAAATCTGTGGCTGTTGAATAAGAAACATTGTTTCCAACAAATAGTGTGGCAACGTATTGTATTTGTTGGTATTTTTCTAATGTCACTTCTACTTTTTCTTGCTGGTGACATTGAAACAAATCCAGGTCCTGCACTGCATCGTCTTAAGTCTTCCTTTGCATAGGAGTCATCACCATGGTTCAGACATTTACAACTTATTCTCGTATGGTAAACAATGTGTTGGGTGTTGTCTTGTCACGTAACGTTTTCCTTCATGATATATCTATGAATCATAGAAGATATGGACAAAATTTTGTATATCATTTGGCGGCTCTCAGGAACTTCAGTCCTTTGATTTTAATATGTATACATAAATAAACCAGTAAAGCTATCAAAAAATCAAGATGGTGTTTTAGACGTTTAATTGCTGTATTAAGATGTTAACGTAAACGCGTAGTTGAAATGTTTACAAAATTGTCAGAAAACACCCGTCTATTTATAATTTTTGGAATCACATGATCGTTTAAACCAATGAAAAATAGTTTCAAGATTTTTCGGTTTCGGGGATATTGTTGCACTTCCATTGGTTCTTAAAAAGTTCATTGTAAAGGTCAATATCATAAATCTAATCTTATTGAAGCAGTGCTGTGAAGTAACCGTTGTGTATTCACATAGCTGCTTAGGGAGCGTATGTAATGTGATCAACAACAGATGATTTCTTGTATTTCTACTAGGGATGTCAACGAATATTAGAACATTCGAATATTCTCATTCCATACGAATATCCGAATCCGATCTCTGCATTCGAATATTCGCGTAAAAAAATATCAAGGTTTCCAGCATCACTTTTCTTAAGTACCAAGTTTTGAAAAATGTAATTAAGCGAAAGCTTATCGGTTTGTTGGCAAAGTTGTTTTTATAAAGCGCGTCACATTAGCAATTTGCAGTCAGTTGGCATGTTAGTTGTTTTAACAGTTCTACCGGAAATTGCCACGCAACTTTATGAAGGTGCGAAATAGTTATGTTTGATGTACTTTTTTATCCGCTAAAGACCCAAAATTTACAGACATTAAATTTAATTTACATTAAGATTCAGTTCCACCATTACTTGTGACGAAAGCGCCAGTCGCTCGTTTTTCATTTAAATCAACGACTAATTCATTTACTCAGAACAAATTATTTAATTATTATAGTATTTAGATTTTCATTTCTATTCACTGATCAAATCTTTAAAAAGTTTATGTAAAATGCTTTCTTCTCAAAAATATTCAAGAAAGTGAAGTTATTAAACCATCGGGAGTAATCAAGATGTCTAAATCACGAAAGACACCAAATTCAATTCAGTTATTTAATACAACTTGATTTATTGTGATAAATACTTGAACATACCAAATTGGTATAAAAACGAATTTCAAATACAATCTGATGAACGAAACAGAATAGTTTTAATAAGATAGGGCCAAGTATGTCAATATCGTATGTGTATGGGTATTTGGATACCAAACAGTCTGACATTCAGAAACAAATACATTTCCTATACAAATATTTGAATAAATTTTAATATTCTATATGAGTATTCCAATACCAAAATCAGTATTCGATGGCATCCCTAATTTCTACAGAGTAAAGATATTTCTTAAGCTGTTCAAGTCACTTTCTGCTTATGGATACTACAATTACCCGTCTTTTATGAAATACATTTCATCATTTAATGATTGCTAGATTTTATTTTATTCATTCTTTTAACTGGTGTTCTGTCAATTTCCAGAAAAAGTGATTATTATGTATGCAATAAATAACCATACAATTTGAATACTTGTCTAAGGTTTGTAAATAGTAACCTACATATATGTACCCTCTTCAATTATAATTAAAACAAGCAAGAACATTTTAGCTCACCTGAACGATGCTCATGGTGAAATTTTACCATGGACCTGTTGTCCATCGTGTGTCCTAGGGTGTGCATTGTCATTCATTTACCTCGTTAACATTCTAGAGATAACATTTTTGATTAAGTCTTAATGAAACTTGCTCAGAATGCTTGCCAAGTTCGAAACTTGGTCATGTAGGATCAGAAACCAGGTCCCTTAGCTAAATCAAAGGATATCTTGTTTACACTCTATAGACAAAATATTTTTACTTCAGATATCAAAAGTTTTTGTCAAAATGTTGGTTTTGATTTCCAGGAAGAATATAAATATGGGTCATCTCGAATCAAAAACAATGTCACTGGCTTAAATCCAAGGAAAATCTTGATAACGCTTCAGAGGTCACAGTTTGGAGTCAGTCATCATGACTTCAGTCATAATTTTTGTGCTGATGATTTCTAGAACAAGTTTGAACATGGGTCATCATGGATCACATAGAAGGTCACTAGCTTAAATCCATGAAAAATCTAGTAAATGCTCTACAGGTCACATTTTTTAAGTCAGTTGTCATTATTAGTAGTCAAAATGTTTTTGTTGATTTCTAGATCAAGTTTGGATATGTGTTATCTCACCAGGGTTCAAGAACTATGCCACTGCCTTAAATATAACAAAACCTTGTTAACACTCCAGAGACCACATTCTGAAGTCAGTCATTATGAGTTAAAATGTTTGTGTTAACGTCTAGCTCAATTTCGAATATGAGTCATCTGGTGATAAAAACTTAGTCACTGGCTTAGATTCAAGCAAAATCTTTTAAATACTCAAAAATCTATATTTTGAATTAGGTATCATGATTTTTAGATAAAAAAAATGTCTTGATGAATTCTAGGCCAAGTTTAAATATAAGTCGTTTTAGAAAAAAATAAAAGTACTAGGTCGCTGGAATCCTATTTGTATGAAAAAATAGGGATGGGAACGAATGTTCGAATATTCAAAAATCGACCGAATATTCGAATCTGAAAATCAAATTCGAATATTCTAAAATGATTTGTTTTTAAATAAAGCATCGTTGATTATTCTAAATGTAAGCATTCTGATTGTGCAAAAAAAACAATCGGTTGGTATTGCCTTCCTTTATCGCGTGTCAAAAATGATCCAATTAAACAATAAAACTGCAATGCATAACTGGCAGGGGCATTCGTTACGGATTGACAGTTTGCCACAGACGTAATTGTGATACCTTTTAATCTTTTGTTCATTTTAATTGGCGCCCGTTTATTTCACAAATTTTAGAAGTTTTTTGTCTTACAATTTTCAAGGATTAACATCATGTTTTACGAAAACGAACAGCCAGTCACGTTTGTAACTCTATTAATATTACTTTTTAGTTGCCCAATCAGTAGAATAGCTCAATTATTTTCCTCTTATAAGTTTATTTGAACAAAATTTATCCTCTCTTCGTTTGATCATCGCTTAACAATATTGAAATAAGCTGTATGGGGAAAAAACATGCACCCCTCTCGTGTTTGGACTTATTTCACACGAACTTTTGATGAACGAAATATATTATGTATTGCCAATCACTTAATAAGTATTTAAAACTTCCATAAAACAAGCCATTTCTACGCCATTTGTAGATAACACATAGCTGTTTCCCCGACAACGTACAGTGATAAAACTGTACCAATGTTCGGATACCAAAATTCGGGTAACTGTCTGAACTGAAAAACGAATATTCTGAAATGGCAAAGCGAATATTCGAATATTTATATAAGTATTCGTTCCCATCCCTAGAAAAAATATAATCTTTAATTTTTGTTTTCAATTCAGAAACTGTCATTTTGCTTCCTATACTTGCTGAACAACAGACCCACAGCCAAAGTACTCAGGTGAACGATCCAGACCCATCATCGCCCTCTTTCTATTTATTATTTCGTAGCAGCATATACAGGACAGTTTATTCAATTTGAATATATACAGAAATAGCAAAAACACAAATACCTTATCATTATATTGTTGATTATGATAGACAAACTCAAGGGAACATTAAACTGTAAAAGTTCCATCTAAGACAAGAAGAAAAGGACCTCTATGCTTGACTTTACTTATTCATTCATCTTATCATTTATTTGTTGTGCATTTCTTTTAAAATGAAAAATATCATACTCAAATTACCAGAGTTAAAATTTACAATAACTGTTATAAAACAATATTGAATTAAGGAAAATCTTAAATTTACAATCAAGGAGCAGGATGCATAACTGTAAAACCTATAAAACGATATGCATACACCGTTGCATTTATATTTCCCCCAGCTAATCGTCACATCATGCATGAAAAGTTTGGTTTATTAAATGCTATAATGTACTGTTCGCTCATGTACCTACGGCCTCGATAAAATGGGGAACAGAGAATAGCCCACTGGGACAATAGCCCACTAGGACAGTAACCCACTGGACAATATCCCACTGGACAATAGCCCACTGCTAAATTTGTCAGGGAGGACAATAGCCCACTGCTTATCAAAAAGGGTGCAGATGAATTAAACTAATAATATAGATGTTTAATTGTTTTAATATTCATATCTATATCAGAATTAAAAAAAGTTTTCACTGTTGACTTATGAATACTTTTTAGCTCGACTATTCGAAGAATAAGGAGGGCTATAGTTCTCGCCCTGGCGTCGGCGTCGGCGTTGGTTCAGATTAAAGTTTTAGGGCAAGCTAACATTATTCACCTAACCCTTGCAGATATAGCCCTGAAACTTACAATACTTGTTTACCATCAACAGCTTACTGTACTAACAAGAGGAAGTAACTCTGTCAAGCATTTTGTATGAATTATGGCCACTTTTGGACTTAGAAATTTGGTTAAAGTTTTTGGGCAAGGTAGTACTAGTCACCTTACCCTTGCAGATATAGCCCTGAAACTTACAATACTTGTTGACCATCAACAGCTTACTCTACTAACAAGAGGAGGTAACTCTGTCAAGCATTTTGTAAGAATTATGGTCACTTTTCGACTAAGAAATTTGGTTAAAGTTTTTGGGCAAGGTAGTACTACTCACCTTTCCCTTGCAGATATAGGCCTGAAACATACAATACTAGTTTACCCTCAAAATAATAGTCTAATCAGAAGAGGAGATAACTGTGTCAAGCATTTTGTGTGAATTATGGCCTCTTTTCGACTTAGAAATTTGGTTAAAGTTTTTGGGCAATGTAGTACTACTCACCTTTCCCTTGCAGATATAGGCCTGAAACTTACAATTCTTGTTAACCATCAAGAGCTTAGTCTGCTTACAAGAGGAGATAACTGTGTCAAGCATTTTGTGTGAATTTTGGCCTGTTTTTGACTTAGAAATGTGATTAAAGTTTTTGGGCAAGGTAGTACTAGTCACCTTTTACCTTGCAGGTATAGCCCTGAAAATATAATACTAGTTTACCCTCAAGATCTTAGTCTAATCAGAAGAGGAGATAACTGTGTCAAGCATTTTGTGTGAATTATGGCCTCTTTTCGACTTAGAAATTTGGTTAAAGTTTTGGGGCAAGGTAGTACTACTCACCTTTCCCTTGCAGATATAGGCCTGAAACTTACAATTCTTGTTAACCATCAAGAGCTTAGTCTGCTCACAAGATGAGATAACTGTGTCAAGCATTTTGTGTGAATTTTGGCCTGTTTTTGACTTAGGAATTTTTGTCCATTTCTCAAAAAGTGTCTAAGATATTCCATTCAAACTTGGAATACTTGATCACCAGCAAGACCCCTGCAAAGATTGTTGGTACCCATGTCCCTCGGGTTACAGTTAGCCCCACCCCCAGGGGTCACTTGTTTTTGCTTATACTTATAAATAGGAGAAAAACGTCTTAAGCTTGAAATAAAATATTAACTGACTTGAGATGGGTAAGTACTCCCCCCTTTTTCCCCTGCATCCCCTCTCTGCATCCCCCCTCTGCCCACTTAAACCCCCACCGCCTACTTAAACACCCCCCGGCCGGATCTTTTTAATACATAGGTACTAGACTCCCTGTCCACCTTCAACCCCCTCCTCCCCCAACCAGTCCCCCCCCCAGATTTTTTTTTAATACATGGGTACTTCACTCCCCGTCCACCCTCAACCCCCTCCTCTCCCCCCTCCCAGGGCCAGATTTTTTTTTTAGATTAATTCATAGGTACTTCACTCTCCATCCACCCTCAAACCTGAGACTGTCACAAGAGGAAGTAACTTTGTCAAGGATTTTGTGGGAATTTTGACTTTATAAGGTTTTACAACCCTTCAGTGTCAAGTACTGAGAATAGTCGAGCGCGCTGTCCTATGACAGCTCTTGTTTTAAAACTCATTACATACTCAATTTCATAATTATGCAAACAAGTTGGCTATTGTCCTAGTGGGCCATTGTCCCAGTGGGCTATTGTCCTAGTGGGCTATTGTCCAGTGGGCTATTTTCCTAGTGGGCTATTGTCCTAGTGGGCTATTGTCCTACACTCCGATAAAATTCCTCACTGACTATACCCTGGGATTATCATCTCTTCATCATGATAACTGTAAACACCCGATTTAAAGACGTTTCTGTAAAAAATAATTAAAAAACAGTGGAATTTAAATTCAGCTATTTTGTGTATTTATTACAACTCTAAGCTCTAGGAAACGACTATCCAAGTAATTGCTGTGTTATTAATAGTGTCATCTTGAATTTTCAGTTGTTTTCAAGATAAACAAAATGGTAAATTGTGATCTAGTTACTTTTGCCTCAGTACTTCGACCATCCATCGATTTAAGTTATTTAACATTCCAATTTTTAAAGATTCACAACCAGAAACTTCAAAACAAAACTTCTGATATTAGCACAAAACATACAGTCTCTATTTAAGACAAACTGACGGGAAATTTGTGAAAGACTTGTACACGTTTCAGATGTTAGAGAATAAGCTGTCAGCAGACTAAAAAATCATTAAAACGATGTTTATTTGTTTGTTTGTTTTTTTGTTGTTGTTTTTGTTGTTGTTGTTTTATTTTTGTTTGTTTTTTGTTTTTGGGGGTGTTGTTGTTGTTGTAGATGTTTTGGGTGTTGCTGTTTTTGTTTTGTTTGTTTTTTTGTTTATTTGTTTGTTTTCATTCGGTTAAGTCAAACGGTCAGGTTACGCTCAAACGACTCAGATTCTCGAATCTTTAAAGACTTTTGTAAGCAACCCGTCCATATCAACGGAAGTTCAAACCAAAAGTAATCGACTACGTCGAAAAAAACACTCGAAAACGAAAGTAGGAACATTACTATAAATAGCCGTTTACATTGAATCTACTTTAAGCTTAATAGAATTCAAATTACAACGAACTATTTCATTGATTTCTGTTCTGCCTTTATCTCAAATTAATCTGTTGTAGGATTTAAAATCTTAATTAATTAATCATATTTTAAACTATTACTGAGAAGAAAGCAAAATATTAAATCTGGTGTATGTCTTTGGGTATCTACTTGAAACTGAAATATCTTAACCAAAATAAAATTCGCTTAACTTGATTTATTTCGTATAAAGACGGAATTTCCATACTATCATAAATAAAACGGTTTTACCACTGTAAATTCCTTTGTTTTGTTTAACGTATGACTTTTTGTCAAATCGGATGAGTTGTATGAATGAAGTAAACTTTTAGAGGCTGAAAGTCACTGTGAAATGTGAGTTTATATATATTTTTTGTAATGAATAATCATTAATGTTTAATGTTTCTGTTTCTGATAATATCTAGTTATAATTTCCTTTTCAGTATAAGGGTGTTTCAAAATCACCTTACGGTAAGTGTAAAGAATAAAAATCTTTAAGGAAGTGGTTTTGACTATATGTTGAAATAGTTGATACATTCAAAGGTATGTGACTATTCATTATAAGTTAGAAAAAGGTACAAATCACTATTAATACATTATCAAATGAAACTATGGTTTGTTTCAAAAACGAAACAAGAAAATAAAACAAAAATAATATTTGTTTTAGTAAAAAATAATATGAACAGTAAAACTTCAGCCTTGATACCGGTATTTGCACGAGATTGCGCCAAACAGAACGTTTAACCCTAAATTCATTACTTTTCTTTCAACATCTTGCCAAAAATTATCTTTCGAAAAAAAGATTTATCTGAAAAGAAGTGCAGAATTTGTTTGAATTCTGGAGCTCAATTAATTGCTATACAACTTTAAATTTTTTTCAGAGAAGAATTTGAAGGAAGTCGAACTCGTTCAAAATGATGTTAGGTAATTGCTGCTATACTTTTTATCGTTTGTTTGTTTGTTTTAACGCCCATTTCAACATCTAGGTTTTATCTCGGCGGTCAGCTTTCTCCGCAAGTGACTGACTACTTTCCCATATGATTTACTCTGAATCAGCGGTGAGAGTCAGATGAACAGTGGACACAATGACCGAGATCAATTGTCACAGATAAATTTTGCCCTGCCAAGGGATCGAACCAGCGACCCAAAGAGTACTTAACCTATTGAGCTAAGCAGGCAGGATCTGTACTTTTCAATGGGGTCACCCAAAACATATGTCCCTATACCTCTACACATTTAAACAGTTTTCAGCCATACAGATTGAATTTATCGTTTTAAAAGTTCAATGCATTACTTTCTAAATAGTAACAATGGCACGTTTGACAATAAAAAATCACAATTGATAGAATACTATTACACAGTAAAATACTGTGTTGAACAACCATACGGGTTCGGATCGAGAGTACTATGTATGAGACAAGGGATGTTACTCCTGACATGGCTCGATTATGCTTGAGGAGTTTAACCGCTTTTACGGATCTATACTTTTTGTTTGTTCAAGCTTTAACAGTGAACAGAGATCAACGATCAGCCCGTAAGAAAAGAAATAAGTAATTTAGCTGTTTTCGTAAGAGAACCATTGAATATCAGAATAATCTATCAATGAATAACTAAGTGTTTTCAGTACAATCCTGGTTGAAAATCTGTAAATTGTATATCAATCAAGTGACTAATATCTTTGTACTATGTACAAGTCAGAAATAAATTATATTCTGTTCTGTTCTGTTATATCGGTTCACCTTCGGAGGCGACACAGTGAGACCAGGCTAGATAGGGGCCGGCACAACCAAATGGCCATATCTTTATTTCTGCAATAATTTTCAAGGGGCTTGGTCTTCTTTCCAGCCGATATTCTATTATCTTAAGAAAAACACAATGCCTTTTAATCTGAAAGTTCGGTTTGGTTTTATCGATTTCCACGTTTAAACTGTGACTTCTATGTCTAATATCAGTTAATTTACGTTTCGATCTAATAAAACAACTTACAAAAATCAACAATATGCAGTTTCAAACAGGACGGATATACATTTTTTTTACTTCCGGTTCATACTATAGCAATGACCATAAAATGTTTTTGTACTGTTTATGAACGTTTTCTTAAATGAAGACAGGAAGAAAGCATCAACACTTTGTTTTGAATCTTTTGTTTTTTTTTCAGATGACAATAACTGGAATGATTTGGACGCGGGAGGTCGGGATTCTGTACCAAGGCCCAGTGAAAAATGTATATAATATTGTGTTTAAGCACATTTCAGTTAACATAAAGATTCATCGGATTTGTCAGTTTCTGTTCAGTATTCTTGAGAAATATTTTGTTTTGATCCCTTGGTTAGTATGTTTTACACTCATTTGCAGATACATTTCTAGTTTGTAAAGATAATGTAACATGACTGATATTGTTCTTAAAGAGATCAACCATATATAAAAGAAAAAAGCATTATGCACGTTATCAATTCTTACTGTGCTTTTGGTCTATCTCTGATTCAATACCAAATACACGTTTACTGCCTTTTGTCATGCAGGTGCAAGACCTGATCTACAGGAAAAAATGAGACGACGGTTCCGCCGTAACCAGTCTAAGCATCATTCAACAGGCGAAAATACGTCACTAGTCCAGTCAAATGAAGGAGCCGTTAGGCAAATACCAGAAAGCAAGGAGGATACTTTGAAGCAAAGAAGACGTCAGAAGGAGGACAGTTCTCGGGATGACGAAACGCCTAATTTACGTTTAAATGACCCTGACGCGAATGGAAATTTCATGTTTCATGACGGATATAATTCACCCTTGGAAACAGAAAGGCCAAAGGCTTCTGGAGGTCAAGATAAAGATCTCGTTAAAACCATGACAGGACGGTCCGCAAAACAGTCCTCTGTTCAGAGTCATTTCGATAAAACTTTAAGCAGTGTTTTGGGTGAGCTTGATAGAGATGACAAAACTCAGAGACGACAACAATATCGTGACGATTCAACAGCTGTGTTTCAAAATAACTTTGAAGACCTTGAGTCGTCACGAGTACTCAACATTCCAGCAGGCAGTGCCACTGGAGGGAATCAAGGCTCAAATGGATATAACGGACAGGCTCTAGGTTTGAATAATTTAAAGAACGATACTTTTAAAGTTTTTGTTCTTTATAATGCGGCTTTGTCCATGTATTAATTCAAGTAAGAGATCTTTTATCTAAACTTAACTAAAAGTCAAATAGATCTTTAAAGTTATAGCATATGTCTTTAGGTTTAAAACTTTTTTTTCAACTTTCTTATTTCACTTCTAGATCTAGTTTATAACTGGTTGTAATCTTTTTTCAGATTTTAAACGTCAAAGTAAACAGACCAGTGCTCAAAGTGACGATGCAGATGATGAAGATGATGATGCCATGGAAGGCAAGCCACATAATCAGAAAGAAAATCGGGATATCATCCAACAAATGCTAGATTCCCTAATGAAACGTGAGCGAGACCGGAATAACCAAGGCGATCCGTTTGCTGCGTTACTTGGTGCTCGCCAAGATGGCAACGGGGCTAATGATGGTGTCCTACGTGGTAGAGAAAGCGGAGCTGATCCGTTACAAGTATTACTTGGCGGAAGACCAGACAATAATAGAGGTCAGAAAATGCAACACGATGAAAGGAATGAAAATAATGAACCGCTAATGGCCTTACTGGGTCGCGACAGACGAAATCCATTAGTTGATTTCTTAGATCGTCGTGACAATACCGACGAGCAAAATAGGATACAAAATGCTGGAAACGACTTTTTATCATCGGTAATGACAGATCGAAGCAATGCTGGTGGTTTAGGATTATTAGGCATGGGCCAGAATAAGACAGATAGTGTCGGTAATGATAGGAAACAAGACAACAAGACAGAAAGAGGAAAAACTGCAGAAGAAAATCATGATGATGAAAATATTGACCCAATGGAAAGAAAAAGACAAGCAGGTAGGACTGACGCAGTAGAAGATCCTTTGGCTGCTATGTTAAACGAGATGACCAAGGACAGCAAAGGAAGTGTTAATCCGTTCGCTGCCCTTGGTATAACTGGCGCAGGGTCAGGTGAGCGAGGGAGAGATAAAGATAGAGGATACAGAAATCTAGATCCATTGGCTGTTTTACAAAGTAGCAGAGGTGGAGGAATAAATCCTTTCATGATGGACCGAAGTGGAGAGAGTAGTGGTAAAAGTATGGATTCAGGTGAAAATCCTCTTTCGGCGATGATAAGCGGATTTGGAGGAAGGAGCCGTGCTGGAGGCGGTGGAATTGAAGGTTTACAAGGAATGCTTGGTGGAGGCGGTGATGAAATGCCTAGAGGATCCCAGATGTCACAGATGCTTGGTTCTTTAATGGGAGGAGGCGGTGATGGAATGCCTAGAGGCTCCCAGATGTCACAAATGCTTAGTTCTTTAATGGGAGGAGGCGTAAATGGAATGCCTAGAGACTCCCAGATGCCGCAGATGTCTGGTTCTTTAATGGGAGGAGGCAGTGATGGAACGGCTAGACTCTCCCAGATGTCACAGATGCTTGGCTCTATGATGGGAGGAGGTGGTGAGGGAATGGCTAGAGGTTCTCAGATGTCACAGATGCTTGGCTCTTTCATGGGGGGAGACGGTGGCAGTAGAAATGGAGGCGACCCGATGGCGTCAGCTTTGTCAGCGCTATCTGGTAAGAACAATAAACTCTTTGTTAATACTTTGCTTCAGTTGATTTTAAACGTATAGTATTTTGCCTGGAAAAAATGCAAAAAACATGCTTGTAAAAATATTGTCATAGGTGGTGGTGGTCCTCGAGAAGAAATGCTGCGCCAACTAATTGGGCCTTAGTGGAGAAGGTATGTCGAAAGCTAGAAATGTTTATTAAATATATTGAATCAATGAAATGTTTGGTTAAAAGAAGGGATAGTTACAAACTGATAAAGATGACAGATGAAATGAAGAAGATGAAATAACTGCACCTATAAAGACATTTTACTGTTACTGATTAATAGTATTATGCTTGTGAAAATTTTGTCATAGGTGGTGGTGGTCCTAACGAAAAAAAGATGCGCCAACTAATGGGACAGGCGGAGCTAGGAGAAGGTATGTCTAAAGGAAATGAATTGTATCTATAAAACGTTTGTTAATGAAAGGAATATTTAGAAATTGTTAAAGATGACAGATGTAATGAAGAATGTGAAGTTTCCGGTCCTGTAAAAGAAATTTACTGTAACTATTTCTGTATGAAATAAATTCTCAAAAGTAAATGGTAAGTAGCAAGTTTGCCAGATTTACATGCATATATTGTTGTTTACAAGTAGTATGAAATTTGCTTGCATTGAATTGCATCGATGAAAAGGCTATGCATTAACAGATTTTGGAGGGGAAAAAAATGCAAAAATGTGCCTGTTATCTGCTTGTAGATTACGTTAGATCTCAAAAATATATCGTGTCAGCTTCTCTTCTTCATACTTAATAGTTGTTTGTATAACGAAAAGACAACGATATATTTGTAGACGTCAGCCCAAACAACCCAAGTGACAACGACATCGTCCAGCAACTCCTTGCATATGAATCAATGAAAGGTAAATCTTAATTTTTAAATGGACTGTCCTATCTTTTATCCGGCCGTACTATTTACAGTTAAAATGGATCCGATATCAAATTTATTGGCTAAATCTTAAACAATACAGAAAATTGTCTGCATGAGTGTCCAGACCTATCATGATTTTACCTGACCGCAAGGCGGAAATATATGCCGTTAGCGTGACAGGAAGTAAAGGCAATGCTCGCTTTACAATGTGCCAAATTTGATTCAAATGTGTACTTCTTGACGTCACGACTTCTCATTTGTAGGGCCACTTCAAGCTTGTCTGAATTGCACAAAAAATGTACTTTACTAGTTCAAGAGTAAATTAAAATGATAATAAAATAATTACATTCTTATTCCAACAAGACTTTGGCATCTTTTAAAAGTATTACCGATTGTCTGTGCTGAGCATATTGGTAAGTCAAAATATATAGTTCAAAACTGAAATTTACAGTAAATATTATCTACCAAACAAAAAAATCAAGACTGGTGATAACCAGATAAGTTCTTTCCTTTCTTTGGTGATTTAAAAATAGCCCTTAACTCATCGTCGATCTTTTGAAATCTCAGATTGACTATACACTAAAATACTTTTACAGCTCAAAGGAACCCTGCACCTCGTGCAGAAAACGCGATGCACACAGTTATCATTGTTGATACATCAGGAAGCATGGATGGTGAACCATTATTTGAGGCCGGACTATTTGTATCGCAGTTTGTGAATGGTACGCCTGACATAAATATATTCATTTCTAAGTGTTGGACTTTTCATCAAGATCAGTTGAAATGGCACTCCATATTAATGGCAGTTTACTAAATAATAAGATATTATGCTAGGAAGAATCGTTTCATAATAAACTATTCTGTTTTATATAAGAGCCAGGAAGACAAAACCATAGAGAATAATAAAGAGAGATTAAAGTAATAATAATTTGATTTTATGCCTTGAGAAATATCCCGTTACAATTGGCCAGAATGGGATGTTCCTAGTTGTAGTAAAAGCCGATAACATCAATCCTGTTGAATCTACATCATCCAAACATTAATTAGTTAAAAATCATGTTGAAAATAGATTATAAAATCAAAATAAGGACAAAGCACATTCTTCTTTTTCAGGACTTGAAGAGTTACAGTTTGAGTATAACTTGCAAGAAAATGTTGCTCTTGTCGCTGTTGGAGGTGAAACCCAAGTGGTACAGCATTTTACAAATGATTACAGTCTTCTACGTCAAGCGACAGGTAATCATTAGTATATATATATAGTTCTTATAACTGATTTGACTATTTTACATGTGTTATTTTGTTTCTGTTTCTGGTCGCCATTTGTACCAATGTTGGTAACAATGGCTTTATTTTTAGATGCGCAGTAGGATTTTCACACAATAGTAATATGTTTCCTGTTTCTTTCAGATTCACTGACTGCGTTTGGTTCGAGTCCTCTTCACATTGGGCTTCTTATTCCTACAGCTATATTGAGTCATGACAGCCATGACAGCAGAAGTAGGTTATTAATATTTAATTTCTTCATAAATCACAGCAGTCATTTCAGTTTTATCCCAACACAAACACATTTAATTTCAAAAAATCCTTAACTACTATTCTAAATACAAAACTCTGATTTCTCTCATATCGTGAAAACTCATGGTAATAAGTACTAGCATGTCCTTACAGATAAGAGCTATAATTTTTGTTATGTCCCTTTCACTCATGGAAAATGTGCTTGTTATAACTGACAGCAAAAACAAATGTTTTATCCCCGTAACTCAAAACCTTTATCATTTATATCCCCATACGTCAGGCTGGAAAGCTTAAACAACCCTCAACTCAATGCATTAATATCTGTCATATCCACATAAATCTCATCTCACCAATAATATTTAATTTTGCTATATCTCTCATAAAATACAGCGGAAATTCACGTTAAATCTCAATAGCTCATGAAGGTAACTTCTGAAAAATGTTCATATTTTACACATTTAATTTTAGTCTTACTCCAACTGTACGGTTATTTGTAAGAGCATACAATATTCCCCATAGTTCACAAATTTGACTTCTAATATATTTATTAAGCGAAGCAATAACTTCTTCCATAGGTGGAATTTGCCGGATGGGAAACCATATAGCCTGCCCAAGAGTAATTTTCATAAGTGATGGATATCCGAACTCTCATGATGATATACCTGGACAACAGCTTCGGCCGGATGACCCACAGGTGTTGACTGTAAGTTAACGTGCCCAAACTTAACTCTTCAGTTATATCACTAACCAAAATCGTCTGTTTGCTTAAATATTGAGAAAATTGTCTGTTTTACGGAAAATTTATGCTATTCGGAATTCAAGTTGAGTATTTTTGAGAAATCAGTTGTACTGATTTCAAAATTTGCAGATTCTTAACAATTCTTCAAAAAAACGTTTAACCACTATGAAAGAAAGTATTGCAATGGAAAAATATACGTTTTAATGTTTACTAAAACTTTCAGTTGGGGGAAATACTTTTTCTTCTAAATCATCGTAACATTTAGAAGAGATGGTCTAGCGTGAATTCTGATATGTATGTAAATTCATAAAAAAACAGACTACTTACAAAGTACACACCTAGTCTATGTACTATTGGAAGCTGTCGTATAAGGTGTAAACCAATTGTAGGAAATGTTATTAAGTAGGATATGTTATTAAGTAGGAAATGTTATTAAGTAGGAAATGTTATTAAGTAGGAAATGTTATTTGTTTAGGTACAGAACGGGATTGTAGGGTTGATGCAGAAGGTCACAGAAAACACACTTTGCAAGATTTACTGCGTGCCTGTTGGGAACGCTCATATAGTAAGTACTATTTTCTTGAAGCTTTTTTTTAGTTCTTATTTGTTACAGTATTTATACCCACTCTGTCATAGTAAGATGGATATGTTCAGAAAGAAGTGCAAGCGGGCCCTGACGCTTCAAATATACATGTAGTTTTCAGTTCATCATATATACATTTCATTGAAAATATAAAAAATTTATATTTAAAACTTCGGGCGTTATGAAACCTCGCGTTTTCATAGAGTTTATATATCAATATGACTAAACGGAAACTTCCCCTGATATCAAAGGTGATTCTATCCTTAAGTCACAATGCAGTAAAATGGAGATACGTAATAACTACATGTTCTTTCTACCTATCTTGTTACATGGACAAATCACATTTAATATTCTTTGGTGTATTGTTGGTCTTATTACACGGAAACGTCCAGAATAAAAAACGAGTTAAGCCAACTTGGCTGGCCCTTTCAGTAGTGGTGACACTGTAATAAACAAAGCCTTTACCTTTATTTTTTATACGGTTGATGTACCACTGTTTTCCCTGTGTTCTACTTAGTTGCTCTTGTTTCAGAATTTCCTTGAGATGTTATCACAAAGTTCTGGCGGAAAAATAGTGGAGCCATCCAACGCTAGACGTATGAGTAGATGTTTGCTCCATCACGTATGTTATTATTCGGCCATTGGCCGTTTGATTACAGTAAGGATTTTTGGGCTACTGTTAAAGCACAATGGTCTGGTTGATTTATAGAATTTATATAAGCCTATTGTCACGAGCCAAGATAGAGAGCGGTGTTCCTCGGTTGTTCATAGTTTACACAGGAAATTAAAAAGAACAAAGCAAAATAAAACATTTCAGTATTCAAAGATTTAGTTCAAAACCTAATTACATTATTATTACAGTAAAGTTTATGGAAGAATACACTATATATATAAATATATATATGAATGTAAGTTCAGATGATAAATACAAGTCCACCAGGTATGAACGTTCCTAATGAACTTTGTTGTACTCTCATACACGTTTACCCTGAAGATTGACTGATTTTCTTTGCCCATAAGCACTGAGGCCGTATACGTAATCATAACGCCAACTTGTCACATAAAATATACGTGATTCCGACAAGTATATAACACCAACTTGTCACATAAAATATACATCACCCCGACAAGTAGCTTACGTCAATTTCATATAAAATGAAAATATCACCGACATTACTGTCTTACAACTCTTCTGAAGATTCTTCGACCTTCTGTGACATTCAACTTCTTACCACTGCTAAAGTATACTATTATCACCGCATGCTTATACACATGTGCTGTCAACGTCAACCATGAAACCGGTAGATGCAATAATGTGAAACAAACAAAGAGAAAAAATATTCTAAACTCAAAGGTAAACACTGTATAGAAAATTTCACCATAAATTCAGTTAAATTAGAGAATGCAGATAAAAAGGTTTTAACAATACGCTAAGACAGGATTTGTCTTTAAACCTTATATGTAAGTACTGGCTGAAAATGCATAATTGCATATCATTGCTGCTTTTACTTTACATAAAAATTCAAATACAGAAAACAAATACTAATTCAGTTCAAAAATTATTTACAGAACAATTTCTAGAAAATTAAATTAGATAAGTGAAAATCAATAAACTTACCTTGGAGTGTGGAAATGAAAGCAGAACAACTGCAGAAAATAGTGTGTTACAAATAAAAGACCCAGCCCTTCTATACTAGTCTGTGTAGCGGGTCAGTCAAGAATCTCTAATGACCAGATGTACACATGTATATATATGACCATCTCAATGTTATAAGTCAAGTGAAAAGTAACAGGTAGGGCTGACTTCGATAAAATTAAACTTTTATAACAACAGCATTTACACAATTTTACATTCATATTTGGTTCCTGTACAAGTAAAATCAATACATTAAAACTGGAACTAATATTTGATTGCCAATACTGCACCTTTTCAAATTATCTTTTTTACTGTTTATCTTCCTTCCGATATAAACTCTGTATTGATCGTTCCATTTTTACACCTTAACGGATGTGCCTAGTATAAATTAAGGTTATACAGTTTCTGTTGTAAAGATTAAGCAATCTAGTCCATCTCGGTAAAAGTGGAAGTCATCGCTGAATTGCCAAATTATAATCAGAAACTTAAAAATTACTTGTCATATCTGACTTTTGATGGATTATACATGTATGACTGGCGCCATTGTCGCTTTAAAAAAAGTTTGATGCGATATTTAAAAAGTTTGAGAACGACATGAATGGATACTTTCTTCGTGATTGTATTTAAGACAATACATTACAGTACATAACTGAAAGACGAATGCATATTACTAACTTTCATGTTTTTATTATTACTCAACTAGCAATAAGTATTTCTCACAAAGCTATGCAAGTTTGTTTTTTTTTTAATTTAGAGGAGTAAATGTTAAATTATATCCTATTTTCATGATTTGAGTTTGTAGAAGCAGTATTTTAATTGTGGTCACTTATCAGTGTTACAATTTAATTGCTGACGAGGTATTTACAAAATATCTTTCAGAATCTGGTCTCCAAGCTACACGAAACGGCAAAACGGAGGCCAACACGTGAAGAAGTTGCCAAAATCCTTAAACAAGTAACCGCTACTGCAGACGAAGATGACATAGTATGTATGCTACTAGGAAATTGATGAAGGAATTTGATATATTCTGCTTAAAATGTATAAATCTTGTAAAATTACAGTTTCTTATATGACAGAGATATTATTAGCACCAGTGTTTTCCTGTTCGCCAGTATTGATGGTTAACATAAATTACAGAACGGAGTACTTGAAGTGTATGATGAAGGGGAACCAGATGTTCAAACGAGGGACCAGCTCGTGGCACAGGAAAGGTTGATGTCGATGCAAGCACAAGGCAGGGGGAAGGACGGATATAGAGAGGGAATGAGTATGTTTGTTTGTTTCCTGTAAATGTGTATTTTAGCAATAAGTAGATTTATAATTATCTTTGATATTTTGATTGAGTTGGTCATCCAGATATTCCCTAATCGTATTCATTCAAAGACTATAGCAGCTTGTTAGTTAATACCGACTTTTTCAGTGAACAAGTGATTGGGAAACACATAATGTTTGTTTGTAAAATATTTTTCAAACAATTACATTTCTTGCGTTCAGAGAAGAGCAGTATTAATACAACGTCTTTTGTTTTACCTTTAAATGCATATTCTATTAAATCATATTGATCTATTTTCTTGAGAGAAAAAAACATTAATATTTCAAAATGAAAACTTGTATTTAAAAGAGTCACTGCTTGCCGGAGGATAACAACAAAAAAAGAAATAGCATAGTAATATTTTAGCTTGATGGCATACCTAACTGTTTAATTGAGTGATATATACATTTATAGCATTGTATTTTTTTCGAAGATCTTGAAGAAATGGCGCAGTTAACGGGAAAAGGACAAGGTGGTCTTCAAAGACCTGGAGGAGGAGGCAGAATGACTGGTGGAGGCATACCAATGATGATGAGAGGTAGAGGACAACCTGGCAGCATGCTAGCGATTGAGGACAATCAAGGACTTGGGAGCTTAAATGGAAGTGGTTCTGGTGGACTGCTAGGACAAATGGGCATGAACGGAGGAGATGTTAGAGATTCTAGTGAACTGCTAGGACTTATGGGCATGGGCAGAGGAGATGGAAGTGGTTCTGGTGGACTGCCAGGACGTATGGGCATGAGCGGAGGAAATGGAAGAGGTTTTAGTGGACTGCTAGGACAGATGGACAAAGACGGAGGAAATGGAAGTGGTTCTGGTGGAACGCTAGGACAAATGGGCATGGGCGGAGGAGATGTAAGAGATTCTAGTGGACTGCTAGGACTTATGGGCATGGGCAGAGGAGATGGAAGTGGTTCTGGTGGACTGCCAGGACGTATAGGCATGGGCGGAGGAAATGGAAGAGGTTTTAGTGGACTGCTAGGACAGATGGACAAAGACGGAGGAAATGGAAGTGGTTCTGGTGGAACGCTAGGACAAATGGGCATGATCGGAGGAGATGGAAGAGATTCTAGTGGACTGCTAGGACTTTTGGGCATGGGCAGAGGAGATAGAAGTGGTTCTGGTGGACTGCCAGGACGTTTGGGCATTGGCGGAGGAAATGGAAGAGGTTATTTTGGAGAAGATATAACTGGTTCTGGCAAAATGTTAGGACTTACAAACATTGGTGATGGTGGTCGAGGTTCTAGCGGCCTGACAGGACATCTAGGCAAAAGAACTTTAGATGAAAGTGGCGAAATGGGTGGTAACACTGATATACAGTTTGGACGAGGAGGTAGTGGAGGGTTAAATGAATGTACACAAGGAAATGGGATATATCTGGACGGAAACACTAAAGAAGGTGGACAATGGAATAGTCCGGATAATCGAGCTAACCTGGTACCAGACTTTGGAATAATAAACGGAGATATGCCAAATGAAAAAGCAAGAGATGGTAGCTCTAATGTTATGTTTGGAATGGGGGAAAATGCGAGCAAACAAACCACATATGGAAACGCTCGAGATCCCAGAGGAAAGTCAGAAAGTGAGGGAGAGCCAGTTATGCTTGGAATGGGAGGCTTGGGTGGTAGTCAGTCGGTTATGCTTGGATTAGGTGCTGTAGGAAACAGTCGTCAAGGAGATATACCTGTGGGATTTCCACCAAATGATAGAACAAACAGAGACCTACCCTGTACAACTAAGCCTGGGTTAGACCCTCAACCAGTGAGGGGCAGAGGATTTAATGACCGGGGTTATTCTGCTGGTGCTGGTGGTAGTGAGGAACCATTACTTGGGTTAATTGGCGGGGTACGTTCAAACAGAAATACCGGTCTGCGAGAGAGGGACTACTTTAACGATGTACCCCCATGTAGTTTTGGAATCGATGAGGACGGAAATACCAGACATGCCAGTCTGATGGATGATGATGATAGAGATACCGAAAAAGAAAATGAGTATATGGAAAAATTAGCTTCAATGCTAGGAGACAGTGAACATGGGTCTGGGGGAATACTTGGTAATGACACGGATGAACCTGGCTTCAGCGACGGCAGTGGTTTACTGAGAGGTTTTCCAGATATGCTTGGTCTTTGAAGAGGAGTGGGTATGTGTAAAAACAGGACAACTGGCGATGGACCACGAGTCATGATGTCATTCCTTCAAACGATCAAATGATCTTATAACTTCCTTAATGAGGACAATTAAGAGATTTTTATTGAAACAACGCAAGTTATGTGAATGCGAGTACGTGTGAGAAATTTACCTCACGGTAGCTTAAGGTTTACCATTCAACAGACAGTAACATATTTTTAACTATGTGTCATTTGCTAAAACACGCAGTGTAATGTGGTGAACAACAGATGGTTTCTTATATTTCTACAGAGTAAAGATATTTTAAACTGTTCAAGTCACATTCTACTTATAGATACTACAACTACCTGTGTGTTACGAAATACATTTCATCATTTTATGATGGCTAGATTTTATTTTATTCATTCTTTTAACTGGTGTTTTGTCATTTTCCTGAATACTTGTATAAATTTTGTAAATACTAAACCTGCATATATCTACCCGCTTCAATTATAATTAAAACAAGCAAGAACTTTTTAGCTCACCTAAGTGATGCTTAGGGTGAACTTTGGACATGTTGTCTATCGTGTGTCATATGGCGTGCGTCGTGATCAATTTACTTGTTAACATTCTAGAGACTACATTTTTTATTAAGTCTTAATGAAACTAGCTCAGAATGTATACCTTGACGATATCTCGGACAAGTTCGAAACTGGGTTATGTAGGATCAGAAACCAGGTCCTTTGGCTACGTCAAGGGATATCTTATTAACGCTCTTTAGGTCTTATCCTTAATTCAGATATCATGTTTGTCTTGATGATTTCTAGGAAGAACTTAAATATGGGTTATCTGGAATCAAAAACAATGTCGCTGGCTTATTTAAATCCAGGGAAAATCTTGATGACGCTTCAGAGGCCACAGTTTGGAGTCAGTCATCACGATTTTCTGTCATAGTGTTTGTGCTGATGATTTCTAGATCACGTTTGAATATGGGACATCATAGATCACATAAAAGGTCACTAGCTTTAATCCAAGAAAAATCTAGTAAATGCTCTAGAGGCCACATTTTAAGTCAGTCGTCATTATAAGTAGTCACAGTGATTTTGTTGATGATTTCTAGGTCGTTTGAATATGTGTTATCTGGGGGGTCAAAAATTAAGTCACTGCCTGATATTGAACAAAATGGATCAAATGTTGAGTGGACAGGCTCTTAAAGCTATATTCAGAATGAACAAATACCTTTTCAAACTTACAGATCAACAGTAAAAACATACGCTTGATTTATTTGATTAATTAATTTGGCCAATTTTAACTTATGCATCAGAAGTTCGGAGGCTTAATAAAGGCATTCACTTTGAGCGTACACATTTTGCTTTTTGTAAACGTTTTCTAGGTGTAATCTACACAAAATAGTTTTATTTTGGGAGAAACTGGAAGGATAAGTCTTACTAACCAACGTTATTTTAATATGATAATGTATTGGCTACAAGTTCTATGTAATATCAAAAAAGAGAAATATATTTAAAGGGCTTAAGAACACATAAAAATGTACGTAGAATCAAATTCGTTAAAACTGAATTGGGTCTCTCAGGTCAAAAGTTTATTATCAATGTTATGTTATTATGCTGTATGGCTTGCACAAGGCGTTAGTGATGTACAAATCTTCTTGAATGAATTTAGGCAAAGTTTAAAAGATACCTTTATACAAGATTTAAATGAGTGTTCAAGAATCAAGCAGGGCTTTGTTTTACAGACACATTTTCAATTACAGTTTCAGTGAATACTTAAAACATTATAAATATCAGAAAGGACACAATATCTTTGTCAAGGTTAGGACTTATCTTTGTCAAGGTTAGGACTTATCTTTGTCATGGTTATGACTATCTTCCCAAAGGCTAGCAGTTCAGTCTGGGAAGTGAAAGGAAATGCTTAAGTTGCCAGATATTAGATGACGAGTGTCATTTTGTTTTAGAATGTAGACTATTTGCAGACCTAGGAAACAATCAATTCATTAAAAACTTTTATTGGCATCACCCAAATGTTGTAAGATTTTTACAACTTATTAAGTCAAACACGTTTTCAGAAATAAGAAATTTGGCTATTTTGTATATAAAGCATTTGAAAGCAAAAGGAATACACGATTGTCCCTCCCCAATTGCTACAGAAACATTTATGTAAACATGATAATATAATCATTATTCATCGTAATGTTGTTAAAATATTTGCCATTTTGTTGTACATAGCTGTACGTTGATATTTTATGTTTGTTTAATTGATGTAAACTAATGAAGCGTGTTAGGGTTTTTTGCGTTAATAAAGTTCTTCTACATATAAACCTTGTTAACACTCTAGAGGCCACATTCTAAAGTCATTAATCATGATTTTTATTTAAAATGTTTGTGTTGATGATGTCTAGCTCAGTTTTGAATATGAGTCATCTGGTGTCAAAAACTTAGTCACTGGCTAAGGTCCAATGAAAATCTTGTAAATACTCTAAAATCCATATTTTGAAATAGATATCATGATTTTTAGTAAAAACAAAAAAAAGTTGTCTTGGTGACTTCTAGGCTAAGTTTGAATACAAGTCATTTCAGGTAAAAAAAATAGGGCGCGGGAATCCTACTTGTATGAAAAAATAAGATCTTTATTTTTTGTTTTCAATTCAGAAACTGTAATTTTGCTTCTTCTACTGAACAACAGACCCACATCCAAAGTACTCAGTTGAGCAATCCAGTGCCTTCATGTACTTCTTGTTTCTATAATTTATTATTTCATATCAGCATATACAGGACAGTTTATTCAATTAGAATATATACAGAAAAAGCAACAATACAAATTATCAATATATTGATGATTATGATAGACAAACTCAAGGGAACACTAAACTGTAAAGGTTCCATCTAAGACAAGGAGAACAACCTCTACATTTGATTTTACTTATTAATTCATCTTATTCAATGTGTTGTGCATTTAAACATTATACTCAAATTACCAGAGCAGCCAGATTTATCCCCCTTTCGAAGTTTTGCCAGAAGGCGTATACTTCATTTCACTCCAATAACAAGTGAAAACAAGAACGACGTTACACATGGTTAATCACCCCACCGGGAAAAAGTAACATGAAGGTTGTACTTTCAAAAGCCAGTTTTTCAAGTAAATCTGATAAAGGGGAATAACTCTAAAAGTAGGCAAGGTAGTGTTATTGTTCTTGCACACTGCACTTCCTACCAATGTGCTATGTCAGTGTATTAAGTTTGAAGAAAACCCTCAAGTACTTTTGGAGTTATGCTCTGGAATTTTTTTTCAAATAAATCTGATAAAGGGGAATAACTCTAAAAGTAGGCAAGGTAGAGTTATTGTTCTTGCATAATGCACTTCCTACCAATGTGCTCTGTCAGCGTATTACGTTTTAGGTAAATCGCTCAAGTGCTTTTGGAGTTATGCTTCAGACAAAGTTTTTCAAGTAAATCAGATAAAGGGGAATAACTCTAAAAGTAGGCAAGGTAGAATTATTGTTCTTACTTTCTGCACTTCCTACCAATCTGCTCTGTCGTATGAAGTTTGAAGTAAATCCCTCAAGTACTTTTGGGGTTATGCTTTGGACAAAGTTTTTCAAGTAAATCTGATAAAGGGGAATAACTCTAAAAGTAGGCAAGGTAGTGTTATTGTTCTTGCACACTGCACTTCCTACCAATGTACTATGTCAGTGTATTAAGTTTGAAGAAAATCCCTCAAGTACTTTTAAGAGTTACCAGTATGCTCTGGAATATATTTTTTTTTAAGTAAATCTGATAATGGGGAATAACTATAAAAGTAAGCAAGGTAGAGCTATTGTTGTTACACTGCATTTCCTACCAATGCGCTATGTCAGTCTATGAAGTTTGAAGAAAATCGCTCAAGTACTTTTATAGTTATGCTCCAAACAAAATTGGGATGGACGGAAGGACGGAGACCATTTCTAATATCCCCTCCGCCTTTTTGCGGGGGGATAAACAAACAAGAAGACACTTATTCCGCCACTGATAAAGACCCTGAGAAATTTAATTCAGTCTCAAGTTCTTAATACAAGCAAGAACTTCTGAGGCCATAATTAGTTGCGGACTTGCCATGTGTGCTAATATCCTCTGCATCCCCCATTCCAAGATGGCCTTAAAGTAAAGATCTGTGTAAATATTGTACTGTTTGAACCTTTTATATGAACAGACTGAATATTACTTCACCTTTTTGAATCAGACATTACGAATTAGTATTGACAGGCAGATAATAAGGGACCCTACAGTTGTTCAGTGACTTCGGGTCAGAATATTGTTTTTAATTTAGGGTAAAGCAAAGATAACTTTTTTCATAAAGCAGACATTTTCTAAGGAAATTAAGATTAAAAAGAAATACAGGAGATTTTATTTAACAGGTAAAAATCTTACACCAAAAATATCCAAACACTCCAACATATACCAATATACAAAATGTATGTAGTTTTCCTAAATATACCCGTTTCCTAAACACTTTTGAAATATGTTATTTGACTAGTAATGTCTCAATGATTAGCTTAGTATGACTGAAATTTATACAGATATTGCTACCATTAAGTCCAACCTTAGAACTTCATTTCGAAATAAGAAGCATCTTTTACTGCATCAAAAGCCCTGAAGGTGTTTGAGATGTTAATGTTTCATTTTATAATAAGAAATTAGATTTGTTTTGTCTAGGGGTCCAAACCAAAGGCAATACTTTTTAACAAAACTGCAACTGGTGCAAAACAATATGTTATTAAATATCATCTTTTTTAGAATTTCCTTAAAAGTGTAGCTTATATAACAATGTACTTTTTATACAATTTATATTACTGATAATTAGTATTTATAATAATGAATGGCAAAAGATGAAACAACTCACATCTCCTTGTTCTGCCCCTCAAAATCTGGACCACATCCATTCAGCATTACATTAAAATATATAGTTATAAGATTGTTTGGTCAAAAACAACACTGCTTAAAACAACACTATGAAATTGTTTGAGCAGCAATGCAATTATAAATTGGTTTTAAAAAATGTTAAGATCTCTATTTAATTCATTGTATCAATTAAAGGTATAAATCAACGTGAAGTGGAAGGATACTTCATGTTTACTGCACGCTTCCACTTTGACTACCTATGGAAATATTAAACTTTGTACACTGTAATTCACTTCATTATACTTCTTTCATTACAAGAGTGCCATGATAGCCCTAGATTGCACACCTGAATACTTTGCCTTTGTGTCTGCTGTTGAGCAAACATCAGAAGCTTTTTAAAGGCTCTCCCTATATAAATCAAAATGAATTCCATTTACCCCCAGGGCAGAGCTTATTTTCACCAAAGGGGCATATTTTGAATAAATTTGGTAGAGGACCACTAGCTGATGCTCTATGCAAAAACCTAAGTTCTAGGCCTTGTGGTTTCCTAAAAGAAGGTCTTTTAAGTCCTTCCTTTAAAAGCTTAAAATTAAGTGACCGCGGTGCAGTTTAATGACAACTGGGTCTTAATTTGAACTATCTGGTAGAGGACCTCTACCTGATGTTCCAAACAAAAATCTTAGCTCTTGGCTTTGTGGTTTCAGACAAGAAGATTTTTAAGGTTTTCGCTAAATATGTCTATAAAAATCAAGTGACCCCCTGGGTGTAGCTAATTTGGATCCAAGGGGCATAATTTGAACAAACTTTGTAGAAGACCTCTAGCTGATGCACCATGCAAAATATCTTCTTAGTTCTAGGCCTTCTTTAGAGAAGATTTTTCCTATAAAGGCCTATGTAAAAAAAATTGACACCCGGGGTAGGGTCAGTTTTGACCAAGGGGCATATTTTGAACAAACTTGGTAGAGAACCTCTAGCTTGTGCTGAATGCAAAATGATTAAGCTCTAATTCTCGTGGTTTCACACAAGAAACTTTTTCAGTCTTCCCTATATTAGCCTATGTAAAATCAAGTGACCCCCAGGGCGAGGCTATGAATGAACCAAGGGGCATTATTTGGACAATCTTAAAAGAGCACTTCCAGATGATATTCCATTCAAAAAATCTTGGGTCTAAAATTTGCTTTTTTTTAAGTCTTCCCTATATAAGTCTATGTAGAATCAAGTGACCCCCAGGGAGAGGCTATGAATGAACCAAGGGGCATTTTTTGACAATCTTAAAAGAGCACTTCCAGATGATATTCCATTTGTTGTAACATACTTGACAAGTGACCGTTTGTTGCACTAGAAAGTTGCCTTTGAGCAATACACAAATGTTACATATAGAATAAATGTGTCAGCTCTGAACTTAAATCTATATAATTGTATGAAGTAATACGTATATTTACCGGACTGACACCTGTAAACCTGTCATCAGGATTAGTATAAATACTGCAACAAACTCTAGGTCTGCAGTCACGAATAAACTGCAGGACAAGAATATATACTTGTGTTCTTTTTAAAGGTAAGAAATATTAAATTATTTATTCTGTAAAAAGTTGCTAAATTAAATAAGGTTTCTCTGCTTACTGATGTTTTTCCTGTTTAAAAGTATGTAGATTTCCAAAATAGGAAATCACTGAAATTATAGCTTTGATTTTGTTTATTACAGAATAGTTTACTTCTCATGTTGTTATTAGTTCATGTCTACTTCACGTTTACTTCTCATGTTGCCATTAATTCATGTTTACTTCATGTTTACTTCTAATGTTGTCATTAATTCATGTTTACTTCATGTTTACTTCCCATGTTGTCATTAATTCATGTTTACTTCATGTTTACTTCTAATGTTGTCATTAATTCATGTTTACTTCATGTTTACTTCCCATGTTGTTATTAATTCATGTTTACTTCATGTTTACTTCTCATGTTGTTAAAATCTATTAAAACCATTTGTTCATTTCATCATCTGTATATAAATATATGAGTCACGAATAAACTGCAGGACAAGAATATATACTTGTGTTCTTTTTAAAGGCACAGTTTGTCAAGAAGACAACAATTGGTGGAGAATCCAAAACAAGATCGAGGTACCCCTCGCACGATTTCATTTCGCCTGCATCTAGAAGCTAAGAGCAGCACTCTAAGACGATACATCTCACATGATTCCATTTCGCCTGCGTTCTGAAGCAAAAGCCTGCACCTCAAAAGCAAGAAGTGACACACCAGACAGTGCTGAATTCGAATTCAAATATTCAGTTCCCGATAGCGACAGAGCGATCAAACAGGACACTAGGATGGCCCAAGGTAATGACTTTTCATTATTGCCAAAATTTGTTATGGGGATGGAGCCGTACTCATGGCTTGAAAGATGGGAAAGTTATATGAAGCTGATTAAGAAGCCCAAAGATGAGGAGAAACCTGAATGGTTTGCTCTTTATTTAGGAGACGGTCTACCGTCAAAATGGTTTTCAGGCCTTTCTGCGGCACAAAAGTCATCTTTTGAGGAAGTTAGGAAATCATTTATAGATAACTTCGTAAAAAGTGATACTGATAGATTCACTGTGTTAAGCCAGTTGGCTAATAGGAAACAAAGGCCAAATGAACCGGTCTTAGATTTTGTCTCTACCATGCAACACCAGGCCAATATCCACAGAATTGAGGATGACGCATTAATAAACTATTTAGTACAAAATTTTCTACCATACATTCAGCAGGATGTCATTAAGGCAAACCCTAAAACCTTGCAGGAAGTAATACAGATAGCTCGAAATTCTGAGGCAGCTTTTAACATTTCAAATCAGGCAAATTCTAATCAGCAAACAGAAACTGTCAATGCACTTGTAGATGCCTTAAGGCAAGAATTCGATTCACTGACCGCTAAAGTTGATAACAGCTTACAAACAATTGCATCAATTCAAAAACAAGAATTTAGACATTTGGAACAAAATACGCGGCAATACCACAGACAAGGAAATCATTTTAACAAAACCAGACAAATACCACAAAACTCAGCTTCTCAAAAAAAGATATCACCCTCAAAATTCCAACAAACAGTATCAGTGCTATTCGTGCGGCAGCACTGCACATTTAAGACAGGATTGCCCGCATAAACAGAAAATTTGCAACTTCTGCAAAAAAGAAGGTCACCTCCAAAGGGTTTGTTTACAGTTAAAATCCCAATAGGGAATCTCGCCTGTCAGCGAAAAGGGGACATCGTTGAATAGGCTTTCGAAACGAAATACAACCAAGTCGCAAATTGTTTCAACCGTAAATTTTTCTGCAGACATAGAATCTAACAGGATTTTTGTACAAATAAATTCTATCAAGAAATTAGCTTTAGTAGATTCTGGTGCGAGTATTTCATGCATATCTGCGTCCCTATTTCACAAAATTAAGCCAAACTGCAAATTGCTAAATTCTAAATATGCAAAAGTTTATGGAGTAGGTGGTGAAATTTTAAGTGTTATTGGCTGTGCTTGGCTTGAAGTAAAAATTGATGGTCACTTATTCAAACACGAATTTCATGTCTTCAAAAGAATACATAATGATATTATCCTTGGTCTTGACTTTTTAAAGGCAAACAAGTGTGTTATTGACTTTGACAAAAACGTACTAAAACTATCTGGTAAAGCTACATATAATCTACAAGAAAAGAGTCAGTCATTTGGCATAGGCTTAGCTAGAGCACTTCATAACGTCACGTTAGAACCAGGCTGTCATACTAGTTTTCCTGTTACATTATCGCATATACCGCATAATACAGTAGCACTGCTTGAGCCAGTTTCCGCACTTGCAAATAGCATGCAAATTGCAGGATCTAGATGCTTGATACAGTCACAGAAAGGTAAGGCAAATTATGTTGTTCTCAATCCAATGCCACATGCCGTAGAACTTAAGAAGTTTCAAATTGTTGGCAAACTGTTTCCAGTTGATAGTGCTACAAGTATTAATGATAATGTTTCCGAAGGTGAGTACGCTCAAGTTGCTAGTATATCAATTGAGGATGAGAAAAAGTATATGCAGCTAGCAAAGGATTTGGACATCGACTTAAGCAATGCAAATTTGACGAGTGAACAAAAGTTAAAATTATTAGCACTTATAGGCAAAAACTCCGATATATTTGCAAAGGATGATTCCCAGCTTGGCTGCACGAATGTTCATTATCATAGAATCGATACAGGGGATAACCCTCCCCATAGGCAACGGCCATACAGGCAAACTCCACAAGCCCAAGAGCAGATTGAAAAACATATCAAAACAATGCTTGATAATGATATAATTGAAGAAAGTAACTCTGTGTGGGGATCACCTGTTGTCCTTTGCAAGAAGAAAAATGGTCAAACAAGGTTTGCTATTGATTACCGGGGACTAAACAAACTAACTCAACCTCTCTACATTCCAATTCCCCAGTTTGAAGAAGTAGTGGATAGTGCAGGCAATGCAAACGCAAAAATCTTTAGTGCTCTCGATTTAAAAAGTTCCTTTTGGCAAATTCCACTAGACGAAAGCACTGTTCATAAAACTGCGTTTGTAACGCACAACAATTGTTACCAATTCAAAAGGGTCCCTTATGGTTTAATGAACGCCCCGATGGCTTTTCAGTGTGTCATGTCAAGAGTTTTAGCAAACCTTAGCTTCAAATTTTGTCTTATCTACATTGATGATATCCTGTGCTACTCCAAAGATTTTGACACGCACTTGCAGCACCTGAGCGCCATTTTTGACCGTTTAAGACTCGCAAACTTGCGACTTAATCCAATAAAATGCCAATTTGGCCTTCAAAAAGTTGAATATCTTGGACATTTTCTTTCAAAAGATGGTATTGAGGTTAATCCTAAAACCACTGAGGCCATCAACACATTTCCAGTCCCTAGGACAACAAAACAGGTACGGTCTTTTCTAGGATTATGTAACTTCTTTAGGAAATTTGTAAGAAACTTCTGCAAGATTGCTGCTCCCCTAAACAAACTGCTACGCAAAGATGCAATGTTCAAATAGACAGAAGACTGTCAAACAGCGTTCACAGAGCTGAAAAACAGGTTAGTTTCCCCGCCAATTTTGGCATTGCCAGACATGTCCAAACCTTTTCGAGTCACTGTAGATGCTTGCAAAACGGGCATAGGATTTTTCTTGTCACAACTTGACAACACCGGTAAGGAACAAGTCATTAGTTACAATGGCAGAGGGTTGCATAAACATGAGGTTAACTGGGCTATTACCGAACTAGAATGCCTAGCAGTTGTAGAAGCAATCAAAACATACCACACATACATAGCAAATAGTGAATTTACTGTTCTCACAGACCACAGAGGTTTGCAATGGCTAAAAGATGTCAAGAACCAACAAGGTAGATTACATAGCTGGAGTATAAAACTTGCGCAGTACAATTACAAAATAGAACACAAACCAGGTTCCACAAACACAGTTGCAGACGCCTTATCAAGGCGCGACTACACGACTGAGGTAAGCACGAGTACACCTAAGGAGTTTCAGGTAAGCACAGTACAACTGGATGCCGAGGTACAAAGGGAACAGAGTAAAAATACAAAAGGTACGTATTTCCTTAATATAGAATTTGAATATCAACCTACAGACTCAGCTACTGTAGCATTCATAAACGATAAATGCGACACGTCATTCAATGAGGATCTTATAACGCCTACTACAAGCCCCGAGATAGATAAGGTTACGCAACCATCCATATCCTATGCTCAGTGGCAAAGTGCTGACTTACGCCCAATTCTAGAGTACCTGGTTAACGACACATTACCAGCAGACCAAACACAGGCCATTAAAGTGGTCGCAGAAGCACAGCAATATGCTATTGTTGACGAAGTTCTATACCACTTCTATTCAGTTCGAGCCAGAGGTGTTCCTACAAGTTCTCATAAAGTTAGACAACTTGCAGTGCCTAAGGACCTTAGAGACAATATCCTTCAATGTTACCATGATGGCCCGGGTGGTGCCCACCTTGCATTTGACAAATGCTTTTCTGCTATTCGTGCCAAGTACTTCTGGCCGAAAATGTGGTCTGATGTCCAACAGTACATTAAATCCTGTGACCCCTGCCAGAAGGCAACACGAAATTACTCTAATCACAGGGCACCACTTACCCCCATGCCCATCACTGAACCCTTTGGCACTGTTCACATAGATGTACTAGGGCCACTAACCGAAACACCTGAAGGTTATAAGTACATCCTCTCAGTTGTTGACAGCTTTACCGGATGGATTGAATGTTTCCCAATGAAAAATCAGCAAAGTGATACCATAGCTTTGCTATTGTACACCGAAGCCTTCTGCAGATTTGGCAGCCCGCTGCAGATAATTAGTGACCAGGGTTCGAATTTTATGTCTCACTTAGTTCAATCCCTTTGTGAACTGTTTAAGGTAAAAAGGCATAGAACATCCGCTTACCACCCCATGTGCAATGGGAGGGTTGAAGTAATGAACAGCAGTATAGGTAAGTGCTTAAGAGCATATTGCCAAGAACATCAGGAAAACTGGAGCAAATATTTACCTGGTGTGCTCATGGCATTACGGATGACACAAAACTCAACAACCAAATTTTCACCTTATCAAATGCTCTTTGGCAGAATAATGAGACATCCGATTGACCATACATTAATACCAAAGGACCATATTAGCAAAACAGCTAAAGAACATTTGTCAGAAGTTCAAAAGTCACTAAAAATCTGTCACAATATAGCATCTGAAAGATATCGTGAGCAAAAAGAAAAACAAAAAAACTATTATGATAGGACAGCTAAAATCCCATCCTTCCAAAAGGGCAACAAAGTATTGCTTCAAAATGATGTTCAGGAGGTAGGAAAATCTAAGAAACTGTGTCAGAAATTTAAGGGTCCTTACCAAATTGTTCAAATTGGACCAAATTTTACATACAGGTTATTAGATACAAGCACAAACAAGGTTTTTCCATCTTTCATACATGCAAATAGACTAAAACTTTACCACGACAGAAATCTGCGTTCAAATCCACAAAATATAGACACATACGGTGATATCATTGGCGCTAGAATCAAACACCAAGCCCAACAGTACAAAATTAGATGGTCTGATAATACAAGTACTTGGGAACCAGCCGATAATGTTCCCGAGTACTTAAGAAAAGAATTCCATAAGAGGTACACAAAACAGGGCAAGCGTAAGAAACGCTCTGCATGTTCTTACAAATATTTCAAACGTAGTAGTAAAACTGCAATATAGCAGGTAACGACTGTCACAGAAAAACGGCTCCTCTTTATTTTTTTTTTCTTTAAATGTGTACTAATAATTGAGACCTAATTTTCAGAAATCTTATTAAGGACCTGATCAACCCTTTCTTTCTGAGAATCAGACCTCGATTGCCGGCAAAACTTGAAGATTTTTTTTCTTTTGATTGTAGGGTTCGCTTTGCTAGTGGCTTTGCTGCTGCTAGTTGCAAGAGCCGACTCCACATCAATCCAACACAGACTGAACTATGGTACCATAATGAAACCCATGCCAGATTTATTTGCAACATCTGAGTACTGGAAGCATACTTTTGTTATTGACCTTAAACTGCCGCAGTTCACAAGTAGTGATGTACCTGATTGTCAATGTCCAGAGATACTGTCTGCCATGAAACATTTAAGCACCATACATAACGAAACCTACCAGTCCATAGACAGTATTGTAAATAATATTCTGTCTTCTGTTCGTGGAACTAGAATTCTTCCGAGGCGATCAAGAAGAAGCTTACTTCCTTTTGTAGGAAAGATAGCATCTGGGTTGTTTGGTTTAAGCACTTCAGACAGCGTTCAAAAAGTAGCTGATAATGTGAATGCCGTTCACAGGCAGCAAAATAAACTAAAAGCTGAATTTGAACACGAAATTACAAGAATGACCTCTTTTATGGAAACATCAAATGATAGACTTGAAAATGCAATGTCTAGCATTCTGCAAAACCATGCTATGCTTAAGGAAATGCAAAATAAATTGGATACATTTGCTGAGACTTTGACAGAACAACAATCTTGGCTCTTTGCAAAGGTTATAGATCAGACTTACCACTACAATGAAATCTTAAGAAATTTTCAAAATATATATCATGGCTTTGTGTCTCTAAGACAAGGGAAACTATCACCATTTCTCATAAATGAAGAAAGTCTTACATCTGTTATTCAAATGCTAAAATACAGCATTAACTCAAAACGGCCAGGTTTTAAACTTGTTCATGACAAGACCTCATACTACTACAACTTCGCTGATTTCGCTCTACATCGCAGTGGCTTTGCTCTTCTTGTCACTGTACGATTTCCAGTATCTTCAATGCCACAACCATATAAATTATTTGAGATAATTCACTACCCTGTTCCAATTAATAACAGTTCCACTCATACTACATATATAAGTAACTTACCCAGATATATTGCAACAAGTGGGAACTACTATATGTCACTACCGGAAAATGCATTAATCGAATGTGACAGGCACAGGCATTTCACTAACTGTCACGCAAATTTTCCAGTACAAAATGTTACCCTACCTGATTGTGCATTATCACTTTTAAAATCAAACAAGTCTGCAATAAAAGATAATTGTGAATTTAAATTTTTAGCTAATTTCCTTCAGCCTGCGTTTAGACAACTAAATCAAACACATTTTCTAGCCGTAAACAATTCTGATATTAAACTTACATGCAACAGTGATAGGAAAACAATAGAATCCTGCCATTTTTGCCTTATTCAAGTACCATGTAATTGCTCTATCGAAAGTAAACATTTTATTTTACCTAACCGACATACTCATTGCCACATAAACTCTGAAATTACAAGTCTGCATCCTGTTAATTTGATACTTTTGCAACATTTCTTTGATGAAACAGAAACTAATGAAATTTTACCAAACACAACATTCCCCCGGCCACTTAACATTACAGTCAAACCATTTCAAATTTATGAGAACAAATTCCAGTCTGTGGTTGCCAGCGACAAAAAGTTTGATTTGAATCTAAAGAAAATGATTGATTATGCTAAAGAAGACAAAATCATTTACCAAGACCTGTCTGAACCATTTCTTGATAGTCAAAGTTCTAACAAATCTATTTCAATTGACATTATATTAGCTACAATATCACTGATATTATCTGTTTGCTGCACCATTGTTATTTTTGTTTTATGCTTTAAATACCGTACCTTAGCTGCCGCTATAATGCTATACCAAGCGGTTCCACAAACCAAAGCAGACAGTCTTCCTTCATTTTATTATACACCAAAACAGGTCACCACCACACCATCTAGGTCTATGCTTGGTCACTTTCATTCAAATTTTACAGAATTTAACGAATATATTATCTTTGGTTTAGCAATATGCTTCTTCATTTACTACATTTACAAACGCCTAAAACCCTACGATCGTCCTCAGTTGTATTTAGAAATATCTAATAGAAAGCAGTGTGCATTTTGCCCAATTCTTTACTTGCCAACATGTGTAAGAAACTGTGTATGTATCCAACAAACTATGCCGCCAACAGTCACCCTACACCTAGGTTTACTGCCAACTCTCGAAATTAACTGGAATAATCTTCAAATTCAGGTCACCAATCCTTCTTACCCACTAAGTCTACCCACCTCCTGTAGGGTTAACCTCCTCCTTGCAGTGTCTCTTAACCAAATACTGCAAGATAAAGAACCCTTTCAGATGCAGCTTTGGGTTACTCACAACAACTTCTGTATACCCTTAGAAACCGACTTCCAAACACCTTCAGCACCCAAGGCTGAGGCGTCTGAAAATCAACAATTGTTGTACCCTCACATCAATGAGTGAAACAGCTTCTGTACTTAACCGTCTTTTGTGGCCATGGCATATGTTGCATTCTCCGTAATAGACTTGGCATAATGGGGTCATTCGAACAACGATAACGGGATCCACATGTTCGACGAATTCACAAAAGCATGCCAAGAATACCCATGAAGTGTTGCGATGTGAAGAAGAACACACCGAAACAAGAACTTTTATTGATATGAAAACTCTATGCTATGCAATTTGTTACCTAACATTGTCTTATATTCAGTGTTTGTGATTGTTAATTGATTTTTTTTTGTATCTATTCATTGTTTAGTTCTTGAAATTCACGTTTTCTTTCTATGTGTTTTTTTTTCCGATGTTTTCATACACATCTGCCTATCTTAGATGGCATTGAATGTCATTGATATTTGTTTTGCAATACTCTGCTACATGATACTGTTGAAACCGATTCATTTATATATATATATATACCTTGCACAAGTATATATATGGTATCATTTTTTCTCGTAGATCGTCCATTAGTGACTTGGTTCTTGTTCGAAGCCAGGTGGCTTCATTTTCAGAGGCAGGGTGTATTGTTGTAACATACTTGACAAGTGACCGTTTGTTGCACTAGAAAGTTGCCTTTGAGCAATACACAAATGTTACATATAGAATAAATGTGTCAGCTCTGAACTTAAATCTATATAATTGTATGAAGTAATACGTATATTTACCGGACTGACACCTGTAAACCTGTCATCAGGATTAGTATAAATACTGCAACAAACTCTAGGTCTGCAGTCACGAATAAACTGCAGGACAAGAATATATACTTGTGTTCTTTTTAAAGGTAAGAAATATTAAATTATTTATTCTGTAAAAAGTTGCTAAATTAAATAAGGTTTCTCTGCTTACTGATGTTTTTCCTGTTTAAAAGTATGTAGATTTCCAAAATAGGAAATCACTGAAATTATAGCTTTGATTTTGTTTATTACAGAATAGTTTACTTCTCATGTTGTTTTTAGTTCATGTCTACTTCACGTTTACTTCTCATGTTGCCATTAATTCATGTTTACTTCATGTTTACTTCTAATGTTGTCATTAATTCATGTTTACTTCATGTTTACTTCCCATGTTGTCATTAATTCATGTTTACTTCATGTTTACTTCTAATGTTGTCATTAATTCATGTTTACTTCATGTTTACTTCCCATGTTGTTATTAATTCATGTTTACTTCATGTTTACTTCTCATGTTGTTAAAATCTATTAAAACCATTTGTTCATTTCATCATCTGTATATAAATATATATGAGTCACGAATAAACTGCAGGACAAGAATATATACTTGTGTTCTTTTTAAAGGCACAGTTTGTCAAGAAGACAACACATTCAAAAAATCTTGGGTCTAAAATTTGCTTTTTTTAAGTCTTCCCTATTTAAGTCTATGTAAAATCAAATATTGATGACCCAAGGGGCTAAATTTGTACAAACTTAATAAAGGTCCTCCAGATGATGCCCAATGCAAAAAATCTTAGGTCTAAAATTCACCAGTTCTCACAAGATTTTCAAAGATTAAATATTTTGCATATATAGGCCCCCTGGGGTGGGGTGGATTCTGACCACAAGGGCATAATAACTTGGTAGAGGACCTCCTAGCTGATGCTCTACGCAAAATGTCTCCAAGTTCTGGGTCTTGTGGTTTCAGGCAAGAAGATTTCTTAAGTCTTTCCTATATAAACTAGAGCTATCACTAAATGTGATTACCCCCACAAGACTGCTTTGGAACTGAGGAAGAATACTTTTTAAAAGAACTGAAATAGACTTATAGTTGTGGGCAATTAAAGATAGTTGTGCTTGTACATTGCATTTTCTTTCACTGTGGTAGGCCACTGCATGAAGTTGCATTGAATTCCAACAATTAGTTTTCAAGTTATGCTCCAAACAAGGAAATTACAACAGACCACCTGACCGACCGACCACAGGGTGACTCCTATATACCCCCCAAACTTCGTTAGGAGATATAATAAGCCTATGTAAACTCAAGTGACCCCAGGGGCATAATTTGAACAATCTTAACAGAGGGCCTGAGTTGATGCTCCATGTAAAAGATCTTAGCCCTTGGCTTTATGGTTTTAGACAAGAAGATTTTTCAAGGTTTTCCCTATAAAAGTCTATTAAAATCAAGTGACCACTGAGGAAAGGCCAATTTTGACCCAAGGGGCATAATTTGAACAAACTTGGTAGAGGACCCCTAGCTGATGCTTCATTAAAAACATCTAAGTTCTAGGCTTTGTGGTTTCAGACAAGCTGTTTAAGGTTTTCCCTATATAAGCCTATGTAAAATCAATTGGCTCCCAGGGCAGGGCCAATTTTAACCCCAGGTGTATAATTTGAACAAACTTGGTCAAGGTCCACTAGACAATGCTACATATCAAATCTTAAGGCTCAGTGCCTTGTGGTTTTTAGACAGGAAGATTTTCAAAGTTTTTCCTTTCTGTTGCCATGGCAACAATAGTTCTTGATGCAATTCAATTCTTTGAACAACTTTGTTAGAGCTTCATGCAAGGAATATCCCAGGCCTGTTTCGTTCAAGTTGGCTTAGCTGTATAGGAAAAGTTGTCGTTCAAGTCTAATTTTTCACAACACGACAATCAATGATCCCAAAAGCTCACCCTTAGACACTTTGTGCTCAGGTGAGCTAAAATTCTGATTGTTTTTCTTTTTGTTCTAACTTCTGCACTGTAATTCTTGTGTTATATTTCCTGCACTAAACCCTTTGCGCCAGGAGCAGGGACTTTGAGGTACAGTACCAGACTCACAACTATGTATGTCACTGGTTCAAATGCTACAAGTACAATGTACTTGGGGCGAATCTCCAGAGACTGTTATTTTTCGGATCTAAAACCCTAAATGCTGTAGGCTTGTAGGTTGTGTTCACAATTTTTTTCAGTTTTGATTTAATAGATCAATCATGCAGCAACTGTTCCTGTGTATCCAACCAGTTTACTAAATTTCTACATCCTCAAATCAGCGGTGAGGGACGAATCACTTTTAGTTCATGGTCAGAGATTACAGAAATTAGGCTGGTCCTGATGGGGTCCAAACCAAGACAATTCAATTCAATGCTCTTCCAAGGTAGCTGGGTCAATTCACTATTATGCAAACCTTGAAATTGTTTTGAGATACTTTCAAGTCTTCAAACTACAGGTAACCTTTACGTTTAAATGGAAACTACTTCAAACATGTAAATATACATGTAGTATACCTACTTTACAGGTTCAAGTCTCAGTGGTAGTGGATTATGGGCACTTACGGAATATCTCTGGAAATATTAAAGGAGCTTGTTTAAAAGCCAAAATATGCTTATTTTGTTAAGTAGAGACCAAAATGAAGAAAACATCTCAGTAACAACAACACAAATACATTTCTAACTGGCATGATGTTTAATGACCGAGCTATGTACAAAACACCACAACAAGTTTATTTCTGTTGCTGTGCTTTCCTCAACTTCTGTAACATGTCCTGCATTTCTTCACGCTTCCTCTTCGCTCTAATATGTGTACCCAACTGAAATTATAAGTTCATGTTACTTCATGTTGTGAAATAAGCAGATACTTTCGTTTTCTATCAACGATTGAAATATTAATTTACATCACTCTTCTTTAGTAGCCATTTTATAAAATGCACATAGTTATCAGCCTATATATCAAAATGGAAGTGATTTATTGTTTTCACTTTCTTTCATTCCTCAACATGTGAATTAAAATTCAAAAAATGCAACTCAAATCACTGTTTTTCCTTGACATGAATGTTAGTTTTTTATGGTATTTTACCTATTTCATGCTGCTTAAATCAATACTTTTTGAATATAAACAGATTTAAACATTTCTGTGGGTTTTTTGTTTTCAAAGTCCTCGAAAAATGATTCAACTGATGATTGCTTCCAAATTTGACTACAATCATAGGCAAAAGTGATGAGATATATTTCCAAGTTACTAAAAAAGCCCTCTGTACTCTTTTCTCCAGGTTAAATGGTATTAAGAGTAAAAGTAAAGTCCATGTGTGAATGATAATTACATGTTTGTGTTTACAAAAGAATATTTCTATTCAATATTGTAACTTTTCATATACTTTCTTACCCTCTTTTTACAGAACTTGAGAGCTCTTTTGTCTTTTGAAATTCTCAACAACTCCTGAATTCTCCTCTCATACGGAGCAAAGCCAGTGACCTCCCTTACCAAATCTCGTACAAATTTACATTTCTTGGTAATGGTCTGAAAATTTAAAAAAATCCTCCAGCTTTAATAATCAAACTGAAAGACATCCAGGAAACTAAAACTTCACCAGTGCATTAGTATTAGTAAATAAATCAATTAAAATAATTTCATTATTGCAACTTTTACATTACATTACATTCCTGTTTCAGTAATCAGAAATAATGTTTCTATGAAGTATTTCATCAATGTACATGTACCTACATGGAAGACAGTCTACATTTAATGTATACAAAGATAAAATATTCTACTCTGACATAATTTACATGATGTTACAACTGAACTGCTGACAGATTGCCAGGGCTCATCCTGGAGTCAAATCTTAAGGGAGAAGTGGCTTCTCCCTCTACCTAAGTAAGGGAGAATTGAGACCGTTTCAAAGAGAAATGGATTGTGTTATTTCTATTATCTCATTTTAATATTCCTTTGATGTTTGTACATTCATGGATGTACACCTTACATATTTACCGATGATTTACAAAATGTAATACTTGATCAGATTATTAAAGTCTGTTGCCCTCTGTCTTTTATCAGCTTATCCATTTGCAAATATTACTGGACAGGAGGTCCTGTGAATGCTGATTTTTACTGGACCTCAGGACCGGAAAAACAAGTTCAGCAATTTTTCTCTTTTGTTGTTACCGTAAACGCTCGAATATAATACGCACTTTTTTTCAAGAATTTTCAGTATCCACAAAGGGATGCGTATTATACACGAGGGTGGGCCGTCAGACAATTTTTTCCAGCTTGAAAACCCGTAAAATACCGGCCAAAAGTCAATAATTTCTGTCCAAATGATCATGTTTTCTTTTTTGGTGCACCTTCTTTTTGGAGAGTGTTATTAAGGGGAGAAAACCAATGTCATCAGTACTGAAAGTACGGTATCGTAAAAGCTGTTATAACGTCGACGTTTTTTTTTTTTTTTTTTTTTGTTGTTTTTGTTTTTTGTTGTTTTTTTCTCTAAATGTATAACTGCTAAAGATTCAATCATATAACCAATGCTTACCGGTATTATGCCCGTCAATATTCGCACTCACACAATTATCGACCAATTAATTTGATAAAGGAGTCGTCCGTATATTGTTAAACAAACATAATAATTAGTGTCGTTTGATGTCGCCATAATTACGACATGTTTGTTAACACATCCAAAAGGTATTGAGAAGGTGTTGACACTTTGAGATAATGCCATGTTTATTCGGTATTTCCGAAAGAAAAAGTTTCTAGCGCTAATTGTCCTTAATGAAATAAAGAGTTAAATGCAACCGTAGCGATATTCACACGATGTAATTGTTATGCGCACCAACAATGGCCGCTTCCTGAATGAAAACGTGGACAAATGGTAACTCTATTTCCAGACGAAATTTGTGTGCGTATAATATTCCAATGCAAGCTTTTTTTCCCCAGATCTTGAGGCCAGACCAGGGGTGCGTTTTATACACGCTAGCGTACAATATTCGAGTGTTTACGGTATGTTTGTTTGACCTTATGTTAGTGCAAAACAGTAACAGATCAATTTATTTAAGGAACAAAATAAACTCAAAATAAATCAGCACCGTATATAGACTACATTAAATAGATTTTCTTCCATGATTACATCATTTTACCTTGGCAACAGTACCTGGTTCATGCAGTAAGTGGGGAGTATGTGTATTCATTCGGTTGACTTTGGCTAGCTCTGTACATGTGAGTTATATGTAAAGTGAAAGTAGAACAGACTTAATTTTAGAAAAGTTGGCAACACAGAAATTCAGTAAATTTTAGAACCTTTTGAAATCTTAAATGGACTTGTTCGCCAGTCTGACGGTGTTTCAGGATGACTGCACCTGTTGGACTAAACTGTGACTGTGTATGCGCATGTTTACTTTGATACAATCATCACCTACTCCCTTGTTTAAATCGTAAAAGTGCTACAAATTGAATTCATTCCAGACTGCTGCTCCAAAGGTAAAGCGATGCTCTAATTGGCTAACGAGAAGCAACAGCCTAGGTTATGGGAGGACACTGATTCGGTAATTGACGTTGGCAAGCTGTCTGATGTGTAATACTGATTGCTCAGAATTGTTTTCGACAAGTTAACTTTTCTTTGATCTATTGAAAGTGCGAAATCAGATTATGCACAGCTAAGGCCTAAAAAAAAAAATTGTTCTGTTCGGGTCACCCGACCCTACCTAAAAATATGCCCGACCCTACTGTTTTTTTTTAGGTCTGTCAAAAAAAAAAAAAAAATTGTCGCACTTTGTATTGTAGAGGTACGGTACGGTACGGTGCGGACGGATTTTATTGCCGCACGGTAACAAAATGGCGGCTCAGGTCGTCAATGTGTATAAAACTGCGTGTGATCGCTATCACACTGCAGAACGTCGGGGGTTTAAAATTATTTCGTCAAAGATGTCATTTGAAGAGTTGGAAATGATGTTCTTGTGCCTAATGTTCTATACTAGCAGGAACATGTAGTCGCAATATTAAACCTTTAGCTTGCATTGACTAGCTACTGGTTAAATATGGTTGCATTAGGCCTACACCACTTTGCATTCCAACTGTTACCTTGTAACTTGTCAGTCAATTGAGGGATCGTAGGTTTGAGGAGCCAGAACGGTTTGAACTGATTCTACCCATGAAGACCAAATGTCTATAATGGTAAAAAAAAAAAAAAAAAAAAAAAAAAAAAAAAAATCCTACCTACCCTACCTAATCATAGAGAGCTTGTTACCCTAACAACACTATTTTTTTTTTAGGCCTAAGTTATAACCCTCGGGGGATGAGCCCTGATTCCCAGTATTCATGTAACCCCATATCATTAGTTGCATTACACACATAAATCCTGTTTTTTGTCAGCATATTCTTTGTTAGTTAAGCTAGAACAAATCCTTTAATATTCCAAAACACTGAAAATAATACCAGATTTCACTCCCCCCCCCCACTGCCCCTAACTTTCCCCATTTTCTCTAAGTTCATTAGCTTTTAAAGCAGTAAAACAGACTATTTTAATTCTATAAAAATGAATAATAATAATACACACCCCTCTTCTCCTTGACTGCCTTTTTTTGGAGCATTCTGGGATTTTTGTTGTTTTGTGACCCTTGCTGAGACCAACAGCTAGATCATACTTGGGGAGACCCATATCTGAAAAGGTATGCAAGAATTAAGAAAAAAACTCTATGAAATAAACATTAATAAATAACATGTCAAAAGTCCTTTAAAAAAGACATCACCTTCAACAGTAACTTCCTTACTCTCCTGCGCATCCATCGAATGTTTCACTTTCTTACCTCTGCTAAAATTCTATTTTCAGAACGAGACAGGAAAATCCACAGTTACTTTTCAGCCAATCAGTGAGTAGCCTACAACGAAATGTCCATACATACACCTGACAACCCAAAATGTAAACAAATAAAGCATGTCTGCATGTTACTTATGTATTTCACTTTTCAAAGTTTCTTTAATATGTCAGTGCTCCAGCTAGGCTTAAACAAAAGGGCGCCGCGCCCTGCCCGAAATTCCGTGCGCCCTGCCCTAAAATCAGAGCGCCATGCCCAAAATTTAGTGCAACTTATAAGTTGATATACACTACCTTTTAGCGGATATTAAGCAGCCACTGAATTTTACAACTTTGACCTACAAACCAGACGTCACGCTTATTGATTTTACTACACTCAGTAGATGGTATCGTGTTTATCTGGAAATTAACACCTGCAGTGTCCGATCAATGCTTGATTGCTGCAGTGTTTTTATAACAATTAGACATGATATACAGGGATTACTGGATGAGCAACAATTATATTGAGGTACAGACTTTGATGTAAATTTTTGGGATAATTAAGAACAGAACAGTTCTGATAATTAAGCTTATTGTGTAATGGCAGTGTTTGTAGACAGTTTTTGTAACAGTTAGTCTCTCTTTTTAACGAGTCATTTTTTAATTGGTGTCAATTAGAGTCAATAGTATATTTAATATAGCATGCTTATGTCCAGTTATCATTTGTAAAAATGCCTACCAAGGAACGTATGATGCGTTCCCTAGCCAAAACAGGCAGGGAAAATAAGAGAAAATTGACTGATTTCTTTGGGTATGAATCTTATCTAATTTAATTTTGTCTGCTTTTAAAATGCATCATTAGTGATGTTGGTAAATATTGACTAAATTATATTAATTAAACTGTGTCTGCTTTTAAAAAATACATTGTTAGTTGTGTTGGTTAATATTGACTAAATTTATTAACTGAATACAGAACAGTGTAGACCAAAAAGAGACTCGATGAAGACCCAGGTCAGACTGTTAAAATTGAAAGCTGATCTGGGTCTACATTGTTAGAAATATTTTTTTTATTAATGCAAATAATTACACAGTTGTTATAAAATGTTGACTGGGTGATCTAATCCATTTCAGATTTGGTAAAGATGATGAGAATTCATCTTCTGAAAATGCAGACTAAACACCAACAAAGAAATTGAAAGCAAATGAAAGTCCCAAAGTCAGCACCCCTTCCATTATAAACAATATTGTGAATGTATTATGAAATACACTTGTTACTAAATGTATGTAATTTCCTTTGACCACAGTTGATCATTTATAATTTAGATTTCATAATATGAAGACAAATAGTAAAATAAAAATCTTCAGTTAACACTATTATTATTTATTTACAACACTGTCCGATCCGAGATTTGTAAAAGTGCCCTATTTTGAGCTTGCGGCGCGCAAAAAGTGCCCAGTTTTGAGATCCATTTCCCTGCCCTTCTGAAATCCTAGCTGGAGCACTGTATGTACACGTAAATAAACCAGTAAAACTATCAAAAAGGTAAAAATCAAGATGGTTACTGATGGTATGGTTGTTTTTTTGACATTTAATTGCTGTATTAAGATGTTAACGTAAACGCGTAGTTGAAATGTGTTTACAAAATTGGGTCAGAAAACACCTGTCTATTTATAATTTTTGAAATCACGACTGTTTAAACCAATGAAAAATGGTTTCAAGATTTTTCGGTTTTGGGGATATTGGTGCACTTTCATTGGTTGTTTAAAAGTTCATTGTAAAGGTCAATATCATAAATCTACTCTTATTAAAGCAGCCGTGTGAAGTAATGGTAGTGTATTCATTTAGCTGCTAAGGGAGCGTACAACTTCCTCTAAGGCTTGACATAAGAATCATCTCATAGGTTTGATGACTCTCTTACAGCCTGGTATCTAGTGCCAAGAAATCTGAGCATTGTAGACTAAATAAGTGTACAGTACGTGCCAGGAGGAACTCTCGTTTTCCTCGAGGTCGTCGCGGACTACCCATTCCTTAAAACGGGACCAGATCCGCCGCATTTGGAGGATCACCGGCACGGACATGGTCACCAAATATCGCGGCGGATGTCCGCTAAATGGTTCATTTTTTCCCTCGATGTCGCGGCGGATATTTTTTTTCCGTGTCCACAAAATAAAGCGGAAAATGTGAGTTCCTCCTGGCGCGTACCGTATCAGGATATAGTAACCTGGCTGATGGCATTGGTTTCAGACACCCATCCAGGTACTAACCATTGATAACATTGCTTAACTAGCAAATGTTCAAGGCACTTTTAACCATGTCACCAAGGAGCTAAATCAACAAGAGGCTGTTGAAAGTGCCTCATATCTGGTGTCCATGACACTCCTCCCCTCTTAAACTTTCAGGAAATCTGCGGAGTTTCTCCTGAAAAACCCTCACAATCTCCGTGATTTTAGGTTACATGCTCAATAATGCAACTTCAGGCTGGATGCTGCCTTTAAGTCTCAACCAGAAACCACCAAAATAGTGGTGGAAAAAGGATTTTATGAAGTCCATATTTCCCAACTGATTAATGGTCATTTTACAGTTGTACATTTGGAAACATTAAAATACTATATTCTGTATGAATTTCTTCAACAACCCCTCCCCTTCCCCCACTCCCCCCAACAAAGATGCAAAAAAGATGCTTTTAAAACTTACATCAGTCTCTTGTTTACATCAGCTTTTATCTGATGGAGGTGTGCACACACTAAGAATGCAATAACCAATGAAAACAGTGTTCTATTTTAAACTGTCAGTTAATGGTAATGAAAGCTGTAAATGATAAACTAGTTCTGTGCGTGTAATTGGCCTTCTCGTTAAAAAATAAGGATAGATTAAATGCCCGTAATCTCAATTCACAGTACAGGGTTCACATACAGTGGTTAAATGTTTACCTATGCAGCCATTTTTCCAATATAGGGTTTTAGCATGTTAAACCTGTAACTTCCTTATCCGCCATTAGCGACATATTTTTCAACAAACATATTTGAAACATACATCATCTGAAGCAGAAAATTCAACTCTCACCACTTTCATAGTTTCTGATTTCAGGTCGTTTCGCTACCTCGACACGTTCACATTAGTCATTTCACAACCTATTAGTTGATTCGCTACCATCGAATATATACCCTTCATGTGTGATGTGCTTGAAATCTGTGTAATATTGTGCGTGTTATTTGTGGTCCATCCATAATAAAATAATGTCCATTTTGTTGAAAATAAACGTATATAGAGCTTAATAACATGTATGTTAAATACTATGTATTTGTAAATCAGCATTAAAACAATAAAGATTATAACTGTTATATCTTGTCTTTCATCATGTATGCCTATCTCCTTTGGTATAACATACTAAATTAACAGGGTAGCAAAACGACTAGGTGTGAAAATGTAAAGGAAGCGAACTGACAGCCAAACGTCCAGCATCCAGTGGGCATTACATAAGCAAAAAAGGAAAAAATTTCACACCACATTTTTAATCCTATCTTGTTAGTACTCTGACCATTCAAAAAATAGCACGATATTCAACTTTTTTAGTAGTTATTTGGACTAGGGCATCTGGACAATTCATTTCCTAAGTCTGAAAAGACCAAAGCTTGTAAATATCATTCAGCCTAAAAATTGTTTAAGACTGTTGACCTCATAACACTGCTTCCGTCTTCTGCTTAGGCAAAACCTGACACCAAAACCGTTCTAACTTTAATGAAGTCAAATTTCTTATTATCCATCATATTCTACTGCCAAAAAAGAACACACGCTGCCTGTTTTAAAACAACATATAAGCACCAGACGAGAGTTGAACAAAAGAAACTTAATATATAGCCAATTCAGAAGTTTACAGCTGTTCTAAGTACTAGATATTCAGCGATTATCAAAGACATTGGTATTTGCATTCATGTACCTGATATACAAACCGGAAAAGGAAGTTACAACTGAAGTAATAGATAAATTCCGTCTTGTGTCGAAACGTTGCTTATCCGGGCGAGGAGAAAATCTCGGGATCCTGGATCCGGGACGCCCGGGATCAGGGATCGTATTAAACATATAGGGAAACCAATAAACTGTTTTGGTTTTGTTATTTATCGTAATTTGTGGCAATAAAAAGTTATATTAATTGATTATATCATATATATTGACCATTATGTTGATTTGAAAAATTAAGATTAAATGATCTTTAGAGCTATACCAGTTTGCATTTTAACTAACTTGAAATGCAGAAATCACAACTAAGATTATTCAGAGTTAGACAATGATATTAATTGAGTAATTTAGCAATTACTTTATATTTCTGGCGAGTTGTTTAATAAACGTAGCATATATACGAACCTTCAAATAGAAAATCCTCCGTTTATGATCTATTTTAGATAATGAATTAAACAAATATTCATTCAAAACCTATTTTACTCTGATATTTTTTAAATTACCGCGTACTTTTGGGAATGCATTATAAAGAATTTCAGTACCCATATTAGTACGACATTAAAATGCAAATAATAATAATAATAATAATAATAATAAATGTCGCAACTATCTTCAATATAAAAAACTTAAAATCCATCAACGATAAAATTAATTTACTGAAGAAAAAAATATTTTCACGCTTATAATATACATGCATATCTATAACAAAAGGCATGCGCTAATCGATAATTTATCAATGACACCTATGGCAGGTGGTATATTCCCGGTATTACTATATGTTTAATACGATCCCGGATCCCGGCTTTTCTAAAGGCTTTTTTCCCTTCGCCGCTCATCCGTAACAAAAAATATGGGCAATATTTTGTATACTAAATATGTTTTCAACTGAGCTAACAGACTTCAAATCTTTTCAGTTTTTAAACTATTTTATGTGCATTTAAGCCAACATTTTGATTAAAATGTATGCGTGTCTGCCTGTATCTGTGGTGTTTCATTTGACATTATCTGACCTTATTTTGTGAAAAGTATTTTTCTCTTGTTAACTGATACTTTATAATCTGTCATAGAAGTATGCACCGCTGAATTAATCACAAAATGCAATTCGTTTTTTCATGTTTCATTTTTTTATGCCCCCAAAAGGAGGCATATAATAATCGCACTGTCTGTCCGGTAAAATCTTTTCCTCGCTTCATCTCCAAAACCGCTTAAATTAAGGATTTCACTGAAACTTAACAGGAGTGTTTGTCACCAAGCCTTGTTGTGCATATCGTCAGGAAATTCCGCTCTATTCATTTTTGGCAGAGTTAAGGGTACTTAGTCATTTTTTTTACTCTAACTTCTATATTAAAATCTTCTCCACACTTCATCTCCAAAACTGCATGGAGGATTTCATTGAAACTTCACAGGAATGTCTGTCACCAAGCCTTGTTGTACATGTCGTCAGGAGCTTCTGCTCAGGTTATTTTTGACAGTGTTATGGGCACTTGCTCATTTTTTACTATAACTTCTTTATTAAAATCTTGTCCAAGCTATGTACATCTCCAAAACCGCTTGGGGGATTTTATTATATATAAAACATCAGTAGGGGTTGGGAATAAAACAATATTGTTCGTATTCAAGGCCAAACTCACCGCTTTCTATTTCATTGAATAATCATGTCTTCAACCTTCATATAAAAATCTGAAGCAGAAAAACATTACTTTACCATTTACCATAGTTCATGCTCTATTAATTGTCTGATCTCTTTTCTACTGGCATATTCAGTTATATATTTACACCAGTTTCATTTCAAAGCTATATTTTAGGGGCATATGTCAATTTCCAGTGACAGCTCTACAAACTACAAACTAAATTAAAGGTAAAACGTACAGTACAATTTTTAAACAAATGCGTTGAAATGTGTTTTTTTTTTTTGTGGTTTACTCTTGGTTTCAACAAAAGTTCACAAAGTGCTGCGAAGTCATTCAGGACGTTTGCTTGCTAACCGAATTGTTGACGGTTCGAGCATACTCTAGGATGTGTCATATTTTACGTTGCATTCTTGGTGTTGTTTTGATTCACAAAAGAAAGTAAATATAACCACTTAATTTATCAAACATTTTACACAAAGCATAAACTTACATTAATCAGTTTAAATTGAGGGTACCCCTAACGTACTTTTGAACTAAGTTTTCTGTCATCATTCTGATGAAAAACCTGATAAATAATTTTATTTTCAAAAATTTGATGTTAACTGCGGTTAAACATTTGTGAAGCTGAAAGGTTTCTCTGGTGCGGAATTACCTTTGACACTAAAGCGCGACACTAAGTATTTCAAAGCTAGTGAAGATAAAAAAGCTTTACCTGTGTAACTCTGAGAGATATTTGTTACTGTGTCAACTTTGTAACATGTAAGTAGAGCTTGTTCAATTATTTTCGAAAATATGACAGAACAACTGATGACCATTCAAATAATCATATTGTGACAAAATCAATCGATGAATGAGTCGACAAATCAATAAATTATCGATTAGTCAATCGATGGATCAATCAGATGATTATCAATTTACTAATCAATCATTCTACCAATCAATTTACGATCGGTCAGTCTGTCAGTCAGACAGTCAGTCGGTCAAACAGTCAGTCGGTCAACGAATTAATCAAGTCAGTCAGGAAATTATAAACTAGATTTCAAATATATCTTTTGCAACGTTTTTAAACTGCCAATTTTCTATTATTTCCTAATTATTATTTAATAGGAAATGGAGAGTAGTTTACGTGTTCCGTGAAAACAAGACACGTCGATGTTTGATAACGATTTCCTGTCCGTCAACGGGTTACAGTTTACCGGAAACAAGTGGCATTTACAGTCACTGTAAAAAGGAAAAACCGAAAAATGGGTATTTGTTTCTTATTTTTGGATGTAATAACTTAGTCATTAAATTCTTGTATGTAAATTAAGGATGTTTTAGAATTCACATCACGTAACTTCTTCGTCTTTTTAGACCAATTACTTTTACAAGTGTGCAGTATTCGATGAGATGAAATTTCGGATAGAGTACATCTACATCTACATTGTACTGCTTCACAATCAACAATTGATTATACTAAGCAGGCGCGTTGTCTGGGAATAGCTGTTAAGATATGTTAAGTGCAAAGTTACTAGAATTTCAAGATAAAAGAACTACAGAACTAAAGTTAAAAAGGCAAAAGCAGTGTATAGATTTAGAACTGGTGGAAAGGATGCAGCTGCCCAGTAAAGGTGTCTATACTGGGACTAGCTTGCAAGGACACAGGTAGACCATTCCACAGACGAATACTTCTTGGGAAGAATGAGTGGGAATGATATTGTGTCCTTGAATGTGGTATAAGATAGTTCAGGTTTCTTGTGGGTGTCAGGTGGTGATGGTCAACTCTAACAAGATTGTGTTGGATATTATACAAAAAAGTGACAGAGCTGATGTTACGTCTTTGTTCTAAGGTTTGCCATTTTAGATCCAACAACATTTGGGACACACTACTGGTGTAATTATAATCATTAGTTACATATCTGGCGGCAGATCTTTGAACTTGTTCTAATTTATAGATTAAATATTTTTGCCAAGGATGCCAAACCATAGAACAGTATTCTAACTGGGGCCTTACATAAGTTTTGTAGGCAATTTCTTTGACCTTTTTATTTGAAGTTTTAACATTTCTTTTAATGAACCTGAGTGAATTTTTGGCTTTAGATGTTATGTTGTTGATTTGATTGGTCCAGGAGAGGTCTTTACTTATTGTTACGCCTAAATATTTAGCTGCCTCTGTGGTTTTAAGTTCAATACCATGAAGTTTGTAAGGGAATATGATAGGATGTTTTTTTCGGCTGATTCTAAGGATTTCACATTTATCAGGGTTGAATTCCATGGACCAATCAGATTCCCAGTTTTCAAGACTATGAAGGTCATTTTGAAGGGTTTCAGCATCTCGGGTGGATTTGATGGTTAGATATACTATTGTATAGTCTGCGAATAGTCTAACTTTGCCCTTTACACTGTCAGGTAGGTCGTTAAAGTATGAGAGGAATAGGCAAGGCCCAAGGACCGAGCCTTAGGGGACACCTGATAGGACTGGTAGGCTTTCCGAGTTTTGACCTTCTACCGCAACCTGCTGGGTGCGACCATAAAGAAATGACCTGATCCAAGAAACACTCTCGGGATTAATACCTAATCTCTCAAGTTTGAGAAGAAGTTTATGATGATCGACTTTTTCAAATGCTTTGCTGAAGTCCATGACTATAATATCGGTTTGCTGGCCTTGTTCTAAGTTGTCATGGACTTCCTGGGAAAAACTTATGAGCTGGGTTTCACAGCTGTGTTTTGACCTGAAGCCGTGTTGATGTGGACTTAAGATATCATGTTTGTCATAAAAAGACATGATATTGGAGACAAGTATGTGCTCCATGAGCTTAGAGGCAATACAGGTTAAGGAGATGGGTCTATAATTACTGGGTTTACATTTTGGGCCCTTTTTATAAACGGGAGCAATGACGGCATGCTTCCAGTCATTGGGGACAATACCTGATTTCAGGGAGATTTGAAAGATATAAGTAAGGACTGGGGCTACTTCATTATGAAGTTCCTTTAGTAACCTTGGGGATAGCTGGTCGGGTCCCAAGGCTTTACTGGGGTTTAGACCTTTAAGAAGTTTCCGTACTCCATCCTCGGTGATAATGACATTGGGCATCCTTGGATGGTTTTGTGGAGTGAGTATTTGTTTACAGGACTGAGCAAGACTTAAGTTAATTTATTCAGTTAATAATTCATTCAGTCTTTCTAGCTCAAAAAAAATGAGGAAGAAGAAGAAGAGAGTTCCTCCACCTGGTGTTGCCTGGATATTACTGAACATTATATAAGTGTTCCAATTTTGTTTACATTCGATCTTCAGAGGCTGTAAAAATGTAAAGAAATGGTCATTTGTCATGCACATTTAGGTTCAGCTAAAACTGAACGCTCTCTTTTTTAAAAGTATACTTGAGATGACAACGATATGTTTCTCTTTTCATAAGCGGATATCTGGATTTCGGATTAATTGCATATAATATCGTCGGAAAAGGTAACTGAAAATAACTTGTAAGTCTTCGTCATTCTTAGGTAACTTACGTCGGCTGGATACAAAAAACACTAAATCTGAGTTAATTCTAAAGTAAATTAATGCTTTATTCTATCGGATAATAAGGTCCATATCCCTAGACAATTCTACACGTATTGTCTAGAGGTACGGATTCGTACCTCTAGACCGGCAGTCTAGGGGTACGGATCCATACCTCTAGACACTTCCATGAATAAACACATTTGATGGAAAAAAATACTTTAATCTGCTATGGCAAAATAGGTGTTGATTATGTTTATACAGCTATAATATTTAACAATTGCATTGGCAGTGATCGACTCATTGAGCTAGTTAAAATATTTTCCCCATTAATTATCATCCATTCATAATGTTCAATTAAATTCAACCCTGACAAGTGTGAAGTACTCAAAATACACAGGAAGAAGAAACCGGTCATTTTTCCATACACCCTACATAGCACTTTACTGAAAACCACAGAAAATGCAAAATACTGTGGAGTTACTGTAAGTAGTAACCTAAACTGGTCATCCCACCTAAACAACTTCACAAACGAAGCAAAGAACAGCTTAAGATTCATCAGACAAAATGTCAAAACACAAAACAACTCAATGAATTTTTAGACGCAGCATACAAAACATATGTAAGACCACAGGTCGAATACTGCTCAACCATATGGCATCCATGGCAGAAATATCTCACTAACAGAATAGAAATGGTCCAAAGGTCAGCTGCAAGGTACGTTCATAATGATTACCACTATACAATGGTCAACATTGGAACAAAGACGAAACCATGCCAGCTTTGTCATGCTACCCAAAATAAAAAACCAAGTCAATGTTGATTACAGTCACTTTACAAACACAAGAAACAACAAATTCCTCATCCCGCAATCAAAAACACAACAACACACGAAGTGAACTCATTCTTCCCAAGGACTATACCACTCTATACCACTAGTATAGTCTGTATTGACTTTTGGCAGAAATAAGTTGAATCTGAAGACTGGGGTATGACACTTTACGCTATAAAAAGTATAATATATAGGTAGTACATATGTATGTAGTACATAAGGTGTCAAAAGTGGTACATAAGTGGCCTAGTATATAAATGGAATGGTACATTAGGTGTTACACTGGTAGAGGATGTACATGTATAGTTCAGTACATACATTTAAATGACCTGTTAAATCTGAAAACCATAAATTTGATGAATAAGATACATAAAAACATATACCATATAACACTATATACCTGTAATTCATTTTATAGGTTTCTTCTACATGAAGTAGGGATATTATGGATAAAAGTGAGGTTGTTTAGATAAAGTGGGGACATTTCCTTGGAGTAAAGGAACCTTTCAGCTATTAAAGTTGGGAAATTTTGACTGTAAAGCCATTCTAGAAACCAAACTGATAAAAGATTGTTTCAACAGAATTTTGTCACTGTTTTTATTCAAGTGATGGTGGTTTCATCCACCAACTGTTTCGTCAGCCTGATTTTATATAGTAAATGAAAAGTTGTTTTATCGTCTTGAATGTTCAATAGGCGGAAATGGTAAAATACTTCATTCACGCCTAATTACTTGCGCATTATTAATCATGGTTGTAGCGCAAACATATGTGGGGTTTTAGCTCACCTGAGCTGGCTCAGGGTGAGCTATTAGGATCGATGAATGTCCGTCGTCCGTTCACACTTAGTTCGTTAACACTCTACTGGTCACATTTTTGGTCTTCATTTATAGACCAATATCTTTGATATTCAATATATAGGTTCCTTGCATGGACCTCTACCAATGGGTAGGGTTTGAGGTCACTGGGTCAAGGTCAAGGTCACCATAGCTTATGATAGATATTTCTACTTTCTGTCATAGAGTCTTTATTTATTGACTGATATTTTACATATTTGGTTTGTAGGCACTTATATATTTTCAATTAAAAAATGAAATACTGCTTAACAGCAAACCTACAGCCAAAGTACTCAGGTGAGCAATCCAGGGCCATCATGGCCCTCTTGTTTTACTAGTTTGATCATTTTCTTTTTCATATTCAGATATTTCAAAGGCATATCAACCTGCATTTAACAAGTATAATTAGAGAAAAAAAGTCCAATTATATGTGCTCAATATGGGATTAGTTATCTACTGATTAATTAAATGAAATAATCCTGCATTAAACAGCTATCATTAATAATCGCGAGTAATTAGGTGTGAATGAAGTGTCTCACACTTTCCGCCTATTGAATATTTAGGGCGACGATACGACTTTTCTTTACTATACATAATCAGGTCAACAAAATGGTTGGTTGACGAAACAGCTGTAATTCTTTTATTCGATAATTATGACAAATGTGTAAAACTTACCAGCACATTCATGGATCAGTTTTGAAACAATTTGTCTTTCCTGATTTGTAAAATTTCAATGAAAAAGTCAAAATTATCCTTTTCTAACGATTTAAAACTTAATAGTAATAGAAAATTTCCCTTATTCTACTTACAAGTGGCAAGTGGGTTGGGACTGGTTAAGGGCTGTTCTGGACCAAAACTTTGTATAAGAGTTACCTAAAGTCTGCATGCATTGGATTATCAGTTGGCCTGAAATCTATACTGCTACTTAGAATTAATCCAAGTCAAATTTAGACTTAAAATAAATATTTATTTTTTTAATATTTTCAGCAGTGTCAACAGGAACATCACTCATGTTATCGGCCACATTGACAGTGGTGTGTTTTGCTGTCATGCAGATGTTTAAGCAGCAACTGGGTGGGGCTGAATACATGACCATAGTTGGAGGATTCCTTGGATCTATAGTTTTCATTCTAGTTCTAACAGTATCCTTTCAAAATAATATCCACAATATTAAAAGTTTATATAAGTTGTCATTTCTTAATTGCTTGAGAAGAGATGTATAAAAAAGCAACCGTGTAGTACTTGCAGTTTGCTCTGATGCAACAAGTTGGATGGAGTTCATAAAAATTGAATCTATATGACTGTGTCATCAGACAAAGCAAAACATGGGCAAACTAATATAAAGACATCCATGATTGTCTGTCACTCATCAGACAGAAGTTTTGTTTTGTTTCTGTTACGTACTTGTATCAAATGTTTTTGTCTTTCTTTCTTTTTTCATTTGTTACCTTAACTAATTATTAGGCAGTAAACAACTTTGAAAATCTGATGTTTGGAGATGGTTTCCATAGCAAAGTGCCAGAAGGTAATAAAAATGATGTGTAATTTAGAGTTTAGGGGAAAACCATTGTTCAAGAGTGCAGTGTTACATTTCTTACCTGGAGAAAGAGAGGGTAAAAATCTTTGGCTTTGACCATAACTTCCATAATACACTTTTATATGGTAGTTGTCAGGAACCATTCTTTCAGAGTAATTCAGAAGAATTTCAAAAACTTCCTCTCTAATCAATGCAAATAATTCACAATAAACCCCTAAAATCTTAATTTCAACATTGAATAATGTTACGAATATCTGTGAACCAAGTGTGAAAAAAGTGTGTGTTTCTTTTACTTCTCTGTTACTGTCAGATAAAGAAAGGCAGAGTGTTTCTTATTTGCAAAGACAAGTCCGTTGCTTGGTTACTGCTTTTCTTATTGGTTTATTTTGTTTTATTTCAGTTATTTTTAGCCTGGTGTTTGCCATGTTTTCATCAGCCCTTGTTCACAGAGTTTGTGTGACAACATGGTAAGTTTGTTGTTTATATAATACACTGAAAAAATGAATAATGCAGAAAATGTGTATACTCTTTAGGAAATAACTAAAGATTTTCTGTTTCAAAAATATGTTCATTGTACTGCTTAAAAGTAGGACAAGCTGATGGTAAAAGGTTATATATCAGCTACCAGCTTCATTCAGCTTAAAAATTGAATACTAAACAGGAATTCAGTTAAAATGGGATCAAAAAATTGCAAAAGAACAAAATTACTAGTGCCTGCTTTAGGTGGCCTCATGGTTAGCAAATCTGACTATGAGTCAGGAGATCCCAGTTCAAAAGTTGTTGGATAAGATAGTAGATATTAATTCACTTACTCATTATAACTTTGTACTATGATTTTTTTTGTCACTTACATCCATGTGATTCAAGGGAAATGTTATCCTGCAATACATAACATAGTCCTTAGCTGATTCAAACAATTGAATATCTACTGTACTTGTTAAAACCAAGTTGGGATAGAAATTAGAAGATCATATGTCATATCAGACTGAGCTCATGGACTTCTAAAAGAGGAATTGTATCAATTCTGAATGATCTTGCTTGTCATAAACCAAGGGGGTAATAAGATGTTAGAGATGCAAGTCAGTGAGTTTCCATCATTAACTAGATGAACTAATTGATGTTCTGTAGTTTGCCATAAATGTCATTTATTTTCCTTCGTAATTTCAGCTTTATATTTTCAATGGTTGCATTGTATTACATCAACAAGATATCTCAGGTGAAGTATGCAGTGACGACAACTGTACCAGTGAAACAAACACCAAAGAAAAAAAAGTAGACCATTCATTCTGAAAGACATAGAAACTTACTTCATTATAAACAGCGGTTCTTATTCTTTTCCTGGCCTTGCTTAATGTTTAATCATCCAGGTTTGTGACAAAATATTGAGTGTTCTTTTTTGCTGATGTCTTAAATGAAAAAAAGCTATATATACATTGTTTAAAGTTATAATATTTAATGTCATTATCTGTACAATGCTGATAACTCATTAAATCTTTTACTTTTGTTGGCTGTGTTAAGCTGAAAAATTAGTTTGTATTACATTCTAAGAGTTTGTATATCATGGTCAGGCATAGAAATATAGGGACTCGCTTTTTATGTGTGTGTAAATGTGTATCACAGTGTAAAAGCTTGTGAGAAATATTGTGCTTGTTTTATGAAAGCTCTAAAATAAATGACCAAAGGAAATGCATTTTTCTTTATTTCTTTCTTTGTTAATTGTTAAAAAAAAGCATTTTTGATTGTCTTTGGAAGTTAACTTCCGATGACGGAATAAACAGCAGCAAAGAAGCACACTGTAAGTTGGGACTTTTATAGAATGTGTCTGTGGGAGCTGAACATCTGCCATGGTTTGGTATATGTGTCAGCATGTATGTACACGTGACATTGTCTGGGCCTATATTTTGTCATGCTTATAAGGATTCTTAAACAACATTCAATTAATATGGTCATTGGCAAGACAGAGTATCTTGAGTAAAGAACCAGTACTGCTGCTGTAAAGTCAAGGTCACTCTAAATTAAAATAAGTGCAATTTAACTTGTTTGGGCAATAGATCGTTATGCTTTGACTTTCAAAATAACATTGGCCAAAAGATACCTTGTAGAAAGAGTATTTTATATAAGATCTAGGTCTGTGGCAGAAAGGCTTTTTAATCGGGGGAAAAATAATCAATGCTTCCTAAATTTAATTTTATTCATATGTTGATTTGAAAGCAATATTTATTTGAATGATAAAATCACTGTTTTAACTATAAAGATGTATGTAGTTTTCTCGTATAAGCTTCTCTGCAACTGTAAAGGTCGTATCAAAAGTGGTTTCTAAAGATACGAGAAAAGTATACAAGAAATAGACCAAGTATCAAGGGTGATGAAAATTCTGGAAGCCATTTGGACAGTATTGTACCAAGGATAGAATTCTTATCTTTTTTGTATCTATACTTCATTTTAAAATAAAAGTCAAATACACCGCTAGATTTATAGTTAGTCTGACATGCATCATTCCATTCCAAGTTGTGTCCTTTTAAACTAGAATGATGGGCAGCATGTCGAACCCACCAGAGGAAAGCCGCCTATGGGGAATGAGACAGTGAAATGGAAACTGTGGGAAGTTATTATATTAACTAGTGGACTGTCCGGGGATCACGGTATTTTCAAATTCTTCCATGCATGGAGAAGAAATGGCCCAGACAAGGTCTATCATCAACATTTTGGACCCTTGAGCTGTCACTGTGACCTTGACCTCTGAGCTAGGAATCTGGGTCTTGCACGCGACACACCACCTCATCAAGGAGAACAAATGTGCCAAGCTGTTTTGAAATCCTCCTATGCAGAGAGAAGTTATGGCCCGGGCAAGGTCTATCATCAACATTTTGGACCTTTGACCTGGCACTGTGACCTTGACCTTTGAGCTGGGAACTTGGGATACTTGCACGCGACACACCGTTTCATCAAGTTGAACAAATTTGCCAAGGTATTTCAAATTCCTTCCATGCACAGAGAAGTTATAGTCCGGACAAGACAATCTGGACTGACGCACGCGCAAACGCAAGCACGCACGTACATACATACACCGAACTGCGGTGCCAAATGTGACGACTATGTCGAGCTATCCGAAAGCGGGCTCGACAGAAATCGTTGAAAACAAAATATTTATAGATAAACTGGTTCCGACACATATGAGGGATTAAAATACGCTGCAGCCCCATCGTAAAAGAAAACATTATCTTGTCTATGCCTTTCCGCAACATTTTTATCCATATACTGAAATCCATTTGGCTGCAATACATTTCCTGTGTATACAGGCATGTGACGATTGTCATACGTGTATTTCACTTGATGATGAGGACTAATAACATTTACTCTGTAATCATCAACATTATGTCCGTGTTTTTGAGCATCCTCACTTCGTTTATCAAAATGGTGATCCCTGTCTTTTGAAGCACTGTCGCGATTCCTTGGCTGATGGGAAAAGTTATTTCCATCATATCTCCTAATATAATAATGACGGGCTGGCATTCCATTTGTATTTGCTGTATGTTTATTAACTAAGTCACCATTTGCTTCTTTATGTTCAGGAGTTGCGTAGCTATTCCTTTTTATTACACGACTGTGTACATTTCCTCCTAAGGCATTTACTCCGGTATTATTCACAGGTCTTTCTTTCATATTCCTGATTTCCTCAAACCGGCGCCTTTGTCGGTACATTGCCCACGTGATCGAAGTTATTTCAGAATCACTTAGTCTTCTGGGGGAGGCAACTCCGTCCGAACTGAAAAAAAAGGTCAAAGGTCAAATCAACTTGAAAGCTTATTAAGTGTAGTGTATTCAACAAAATTGCAATATATAAGTAAGAGTAGAAGAAGTTTGGTTGCTTTATATAATTTGTTTTCAAGCTTATACATGTATCATAGTTAAATTTAACAGAGACTTAAAAATGACAAAGTACATTTACCTTCTCCTAACATAGCGTACACATTTCATGAGACATTGCACCATCAGATATACTATCTCAAGGACTGTGACAGCAGAAATTCCAGCTACCAGCGCGGATAACCCACCAATTCTAACAAGAAGGTCCATTATCTTGAAAGAGAGAAATCATTCAGTTTTTTTCTTCTCTGGACGAAGATCGTTTGTAGTGAATACCATTGATTCGAGCAAGCTGTTTATAGTTAAGTCATGTTCCAGTATTCTATGAACTCATCAAATTATAGCAACTTAAACTTTTGCAACAAAATGTATAGCAATTAATCTACATGGTCAAATCTGAGTAAATCTTACGGCAGATCAAAGAACGGGACTTGAAATCCAGACATCGTAAGTTCGATCAACCCGCTGCTCCACTAACACCACTAACGGTCTTTCGGATACTCGTAAGACCGAGACCGAAGCCGAGGCTTCATATATCGATGCATATACACTGAGAATGTAAAAGAAACAGGGGTGTCTCTGGAATGATATGCTTGAATCGGTCATACGGGAAACAGATACTGACAATAACTAAATCGAAAAATAAATAACCTACGTTTTTTGATTCATACTCCTGTATATCTTCATACAGCTCAGGTGTCAGTTGAATCGTCAACTTGGCAATGTTGCTTCTGAAAGGAAAATAATTCATTTTCTATTTCAGTATTGATGCACTATACAGTTTAACCCTTTCCTCCATATATACACCTTTATGGCTTTGGCGAACAGTGTAGATCCAGATCAGCCGGCACATTCGTGCCATCTGATCAGGATCTTTGATACATTAGGTTATTTTTGACATGAATGAAAATACGTAAATATGGAGTAAAGGGTTAAGCAGTTGCCATTTCATACTAAGTCAGAATCAAAGAAATAATAAATATATTTTTTTTTCGGTGTGTCCTCAAATTATAATCAGGAATAAGATATTCATTTTGGTTGATTTTTCTAGCCCTTATGAAATGGTTTAAGCGATTACGTTTCTGTAAGGAATATTCTATTAATATTTCATTCGGCGATTATAATAATAATAAGAAGAAGAAGAATATAATTAAAAACATAAACAAAAGCAACATCAAAAAAGATAGAAAAAACTTATTTATAAACACGATCAAAAGTTCCAAAATGCTCTGTTTTGTATTTTTTAAACTTCTTTACGCGAGGTAACTTAAATGACTTAAATGTATTTATTTTCTTCTCATTTAATTAATGTCAGAATTCTCTTTTCCTTACCTTATATACTCGCTGCTAGCATTTTCCAGCGCGGATGTCATGCTTTTTCCATACTGCTCCTGACAGAAAAAAAGAATCGACGTACAAGAGAAAAAGAGCCAGGATAATATGTCACTTACACCTTTTTTCTAACTTATGTTAAAAATAAACTTGGCAAGACTTGTTTAATAAGGGTCTAAAGAATGTTGCTCTGCGGCGCTCTGCTGAACTGCTTCAGATCAACCCTAATATTTTAAATACTCATGTATATATTGGAATAAATTCTTCAGTTGTGCAAACAAGTTTGACATTTACACTTCTAGTATAACTTTGTATAAATGTTTGTACAATACCATGTACTGTGTGGACGGCCACTCAGTCATCGTCATTTGTACGTCTAACTTCTTTTCACTGAAACAGAAGAAATAAAACTGAACTAAATGAAGCTAAATCTACAAAAATAAATTAATTCTAAATGTAAAAAACAAGCCATTTTGTCGAATAAGAGCACGGTCAAGTTTGTTCAGTGCATTTTGTTTAAGAAACCAGATGAGCTAAAAAGTCTGAGTCGAAGGGCCAACTGAAGATTTCTATATAAAATACTTTTGATTATTAGAAAAGACCATTATTTAACCGAATATTTACACTTTTCCATCTCTCTAATTAAACGAAAAAGAAAATCCAGCATTTCTGAACCATTATCGAACAGGATTTGTTAGATAAATAGAAACGATGGACAGCTGTGGTAATATCGAATGTAACAGAAACTGCACGCATACAAACCTATGCACGGTGTTACACTATTTACACAAACCAGATTTCGTCATATTGATTATGTGACCTAAAATTAAACAATCTCTTTTATTTGTTCCGTGTCTTGAAACTTGAAGCTAAACAAATGCTGTCGTACAGGCAAATAGAGTTGCCTTGCGCATGCGTTTATTCTGTTAAAAGCAGAATGATCAAGCAGGTCTATTTTGTATACAAACCTGCATCTTTCTTGACACTGGCATGGTAACTGTCCCTCAAGGTGCAGATGTTTAAGAGATCTGACGCAAACATCTGAAGAAAATTGAAGCAAAAATGTATTTAGAGGGCCACGGTATGATTTGTCTTGCTAAACCTTTGGTGAACACAAAGAGACACTAAATTATCTTATTCCTTTTGCAGGAGGATGGTTTAGAAACATATATAGTTCTTAAAAGTTCTGAGATCATCAAAAATAGTTTAAAGTCTTAAACAAGTTCTTCTTTCATATTATATGAATCGCTAACTAAACGACAATGTGTATCAGTCGTGAAATACATATATAGTATTAAAGTCAAATTTTCAGACATATTCGTTTACGAAGTATCCATGTACAGGTTAAATTGCTCATATGTAATCATTTAAGGCCAACTCTAAAAATATTCCTGTACGAGTAAACTACTTAAAAAGTATTCATGTTAAGGTTTAAGTTGCTCATATGAATTCAATATTCTTGAAAAATAAATGTTAAACTGCTATAAGTATACATGTAAATCTAGTCTGCAAGATATTCGTGTTTGGTAAAATTGCACGGAAGAACATTGAAGTGGATTTGGTCACGTGATTTAACTGGCTCGTAATTAGGCTTTAGAAAACGTGGCAAGCATACACGTACAGTCGGACAGTTGATTCATCTCACATTGCTTTTTGTTCTCTTCCTCTCCATATAAACTGCAACCGCATGTCTTGACAATGTTACTTTTAAAGCAACCAATTTCACAAGCCTGTAAAATGACATGAAATCATATGTTCTGAAAAAACAGGTACAAATAATTAGTTAAAACGACATTTTTGTAGCTTTGAATCATTGAAAGTACTAAATGCTTTTCTTTTGCACAATCCTCCTCGTTGTATTTAGCTAAAGTAAGTTACTAACTGTTATTATTTCATAGTTACAGGCCGTTATTTGCAACCTAATAATGGTCACTAGTTTTGTTGTTCAAGTAGAATCTTAAAAATACTTATAAAAATATATGATATATTGTTTAGCTTGTTTAGCTCGATTTCGTATCACATTTAACGAAATCAATAAAAGCATTACAGTACCTTTTTACTAATGGTTGAAATATTACAGGAACTGCCCAGTCGCTTAATGGAGGTCAGCTAAAAAAATCAGAAAAGGAGATATAAATTCTCATGAAAATTCAGGGTTTTCGTCAAAAAGATATTCAAGATATAAGACACTTGCAATTATTTTATCATAGTCATTATTATTATTTCATGTTGTATGTTAGAAAACAAATAAAAACACAGTTGCAGTTCTGCCGCTGTTTTTGTTCTGAGAATAATAATAAATCAAAGCGAACGTGTCTTTAAAAGCCTCTAACCCTTGAATTTGTGTAAAATTGTATGTTCTCAACAGAAGAAATAAAGCATCCCCTCCCCCAACCCCCAACCCCCCCCCCCCCCCCCAAAAAAAAAAAAAAAAAAAAAAAAAAAAAAAACGGATGTCTAGTTCGACTTCAGAACAAAGAGCCTTTTCAGGTAAACTTACCTTGTTTACTCGAATGATTGAATGCATCCCTGGAAAAACTATCACCTGTTTTTCTGGAATACTTCCGTAGCTGTCACCCAAGGAGACCGTGAACCCTGCAGATGACGTCAGTTGGTGAACATATTCCTCGGACTGGACATCCAAAATCAGATCAACTATATCAAAATACGAAAGTAGTTTGTTTTTGTACAATTCGTTAACAGGCCAGTTGTTCTGGAACACCTCCTATACAGGTCAGTTGTTCTTGTAAAACTATAATATAGTGTCAGTTGTTCTGATGCACCTATTTTACAGTGTCAGTTGTTCTAGTACAACTATTTTACCTGGTGTTCTGGTAAAACTGTTATACAGTGTCAGTTGTTCTGGTACAACTCTTAGTGTCAGTTATTATGGTACAATGTTCATACAGTGTCAGTTATTCTGGGACAATTTCTATAAAGTGTCAGTTGTTCTGATACAACTGTGATACAGTGTCAGTAATTCTGGTACAATCTTATTACTCTGGTTCAACCGTTACGAAGTGTTAGTTGTTCTGGTTCAACTGTTATACAGTGTCAGTTGTTCTGGTATAACTGTTATGCCGTGTCAGTTATTCAGGTAAAATCTTATACAGTGTCTGTTGCTTTGGCGCAACTGTTATGCAGTGTCAGTTATTCTGGTACAATTCTTTTACATTGTCAGTTGCTCTGGTTCAGCCGTTATGAAGTGTCAGTTCTTCTGGTACAACTGTTATACAGTGTCAATTCTTCTGGTACTAATTTATACAGTGTCAGTTATTCTGGTAATTTTTTTAATATACAGTGTCAGTTGTTCTGGTACAACTGTAATGCAGTGTCAGTTATTCTGGTACAACTCTTATACTTTGTCAGTTGTTCTGGTACAACTGTTATACATTGTCATTTATTCTGGTACAACTCTTTTACATTGTAAGTTGCTCTAATTCAAACGTTATGAAGTGTCAGTTCTTCTGGTACTAATTCATACAGTGTCGGTTATTCTAGTATAATTTTTATACAGTGTCAGTTGTTCTGGTACAACTGTAATGCAGTGTCAGTTATTCTGGTACAACTCTTATACATTGTCAGTTGTTCTGGTACAACTGTTATACAGTGTCATTTATTCTGGTACAACTCTTAAACAATGCCAAATGTTCTGGTAAAACTGTTATACAGAGTCAGTTGTTGGGGTTCTACTGAAATACAGTGCTGGTTATTCTGGTACATTGTTTATACAGTGTCAGTTATTCTGGTACATTGTTAAATACAGTGTCAGTTGTTCTGATATAACTGCTATACAGTGTCAGTTATTCTGGTACATTGTTATATACAGTGTCAGTTGTTCTGATATAACTGCTATACAGTGTCAGTTACAACTCTTATACAGTGTCAGTTGCTCATTTAAAATGTTATATACGCTTGTTCAATTATTATACTGTGTCAGTTGTTCTGATAAAACTTTTATACAGTGTCAGTTGTTGGGGTTCTACTGAAATACAGTGCTTGTTATTCATGTACATTGTTTATACAGTGTCAGTTATTCTGGTACATTGTTTATACAGTGTCAGTTATTCTGGTACATTGTTAAATACAGTGTCAGTTGTTCTGATATAACTGCTATACAGTGTCAGTTATTCTGGTACATTGTTATATACAGTGTCAGTTGTTCTGATATAACTGCTATACAGTGTCAGTTACAACTCTTATACAGTGTCAGTTGCTCATTTAAAATGTTATATACGCTTGTTTCATTATTATACTGTGTCAGTTGTTCTGATAAAACTCTTATACAGTGTCAGTTGTTGGGGTTCTACTGAAATACAGTGCTTGTTATTCTGGTACATTGTTTATACAGTGTCAGTTGTTCTGATATAACTGCTATACAGTGTCAGTTAAAACTCTTATACAGTGTCAGTATCTCATTTAAAATGCCAGTTGTGGTTGTTCAATTATTACATTGTGTCAGTTGTTCTGGAACAACTCATTTACAGTGCTTGTTGTTCTTGCAAAATTCTCATACAATGTCATTTGTTCTGGTTTCCTTTCGATTCGCACATCGTGTCAGTTATTCTGGTCACTAAAATGTCACATCTGTTAAAGTTGTTCTTTTTATTGGAAACAGAACGTAAACTTAGCGTAATAAACAAGTGCAGTGTACCTGTCCCAGAGCTAGCCCGTGTTGGCATGATAAAACAGTTTCCATACACTGGATCACTGTTAGTCTGAATCTCCCTGTCAACACAAAAGAAAGGAATAAGTAAAGACACTAAAATGAAATGAAAAATAAAATCAGTACAAAATGAAAATGTAGTCTAAAAATGATAATAAAAGTTCATACTAGTATATGAAAACTGTAAAGATCATCAAAGACATAGAATACACAGAGCAAAGTTAAATAAAATTCGATTTTAGTATATCAATACAGTATAAAAACGACAGGCTGAATGAGACCTGACAATTTTCATATACAGAGAATATAATTATTACTTTTTATCACAAAGCGTGTTTCCTTTCCAACACTGTAGAAATGTATCGTTAGCCTCATGTCCCATCTCTTTAATAGTGCTCTTTGATATCGACGCAACTTCCCGTAACAATTCCGGCTTTCCATATTTCGATAAACGATCCATTAGCAATGTGTCAGAAGTTGCCATAAGTTCTTGTACCACCACATCTTTTTCAAAGTTTGAAATAAGGTCAGAATATGAATTAGAAACCATGTTTTGTAAAAGAATTTTAAGTCTTGAGTTGGAATCTACTAACTCTTGCACTGTGCGTCTTTCTGTCTGATCTACTTGTATATGAGCGTTCGTTCCATTTAAATCTAAAAGATTCTTTAAATTGTTTAAGTCAGAGCGGGCTAGTTTTGACTTTTTAATCAAGTTCAAATTGCACAGCGTCAGTGATACACCATCTGCTACCATTTTACTAGACTCTATATTTTTTATCCGATATTCTGAACTTTCGTTCCGATATTCTTTCGTCAAAAAATAAAGTAAAACAACAAATACAACAACAGCAATCAACACAACAGTCAATCCAAGTACAAAATTAGCTGTTCCTTTGGATTTACTTGCAAACTTAGTACCATATATATCCAGTATAGACAGCCACTTCCGAGCCCTACGTACAAACCTGTGCTCAGAAAATCTTTTCCGTACTTCAGAAAGATCTTTCCATATTTCATCATTATCATCTACGTTACCACTTTCACGTTTTTCGCGCGAATTTTCCGAATCGTTCCTATCGTGTTTTTCTTGGTCCTTGTCTTTTCCTGTGTCGGATATGGAAGTGAAGTACCTCTCGCAACGATCTTGCCACGACTGGGAGTCGTACTCTTCGTCCATAGCTTAAGATTTCAGCTTCACTTTCTATCAGATAGAATATCCCAGAAGATGCTGTCTGCAAAAAACACAAGTAACTGTTTTTGGTTTTGCAGTTGTTGTTTTATCTTCAATATAGGATTTTATTCAGCATGAACCCTCTCACTGCCCTAGAACATACACTCCAATGTTTGTCCGAGAAAACATAGCATCTGCTAATAAATGTTGTTGTTGCTGTTGTTGTTGTTGCTAAGCGAATAAGGAGTGCGATTTACGGGTCTGTACGGATCGTCTGCGCCTGTCAGCTTGTCAATCTCGTTACAATGCAAAAGTTATTAATGATTTCCAACAACTGCTTTTTTCCTAAATATTTTCAAAGCGCTTTAAAATAAATTACAACTATACTTTTACACCGCTATCCCGTCTTCAAAGAATTGTTTGATTGGTAAAGTCTGCTCAAAGCGTTTGGCGGAACTTTTACTTCTATAGAAATTTCACTTAACACTGATCTTCGACTGTTGATAGAAGTCTTAAAAATGCAATCGAAATTTCATTCTTCTGTCATATCAAACTGTCCGCCCATCTCTTTCATAAAATATTCTTTAGACAGAAATTATGCATTTTTTTCATCGTGAAAATGACGTAAGTCTCTCTGCAGTTTTGTCAATATTTTTATACTCCTTCGACACAAAGCATGTAATTATCAGTTGCTTTTTTACACAGTGATCCTATTCTTCTAATTTATGATAAATTGGGAAACATTTTACTGCATTGAAAAGGAATATATTGAAAGAACAATCCCGAGTGAATAAGCAATATAACTTTCAATGCCCTTGCTCGACACGCAAATGGTTTTACATTTGAATGTGAGTGAAAATGGTTTGAAAATGAATCGCTTGAATTTCACTTATTTCAATCAATTTTTAGACAAGGAAAAATGTATTTATAGCCACACGCGTGCATTGTTCCGTCACACACAATAATAATTATCTCCTCTCCTGTCTACTTTGTCTGTATTGTTCTGTTTATTAAACCTAAATATTTATACAGTTGATTTTTTTGTTTTGTTTTATGCTGTTCTACCATTGGCCCTATAACAGATTTGTATGGGCTCAATGATATTATTTTAATACATATAATAAAAGGCGCGGTGACTCCGAACGTAAAATTAAAAAGGGCAGGATTATCGCTATAGATTATCGTTAACTTTATAATCCTTGTTAAGTCTTTTCCTAATAATTCATGAGAAGGGATAAACTGCAGTTATTTTGCCTTGATCTGCGTATTAACATACATTTAAATCCAACCTTTCTGAGCTTTTAGATTGCTCAGTGTCTAGCTAAATTTGATTGTACAGTTAAATCGTGCATTTAAGTGGTTACAAACTTACAACAGAAAGTTTTGATACCTGCCTCATATATATTATACCATCATGACGGTTAATTACAGTGGTAAATTTCTACTTCTCTTTACAAAGTAAGAAAATAAACTCAGAACTGTAACATGTTTCATCATTTTTAATGTGACTTTAATTCAAGTCAACCCGACAATATTATCGGATCAAATGTTTTATCCGTTGAGAGAACGCACTAATTTGTTAATTTGTAGGTATGTGGCATCATTTCACGTTAACTGTATTATTTTCGAAAAAAAAAACATATCATAGCAATAAAAAAAGAACGAAGTTGATTACCCTGTCTTTTAGCTGTTTGAAAAGACAAGATGAAAAAAATTGAGAAATATGTATATAGTGGATATCTAAAAACAGAAATAGCCTTCTTACTAAGTTAGAAAAGGTTTTGGACACCTAAGATTTACACTGATACAACAGGACATAAAATATCAGCCGGTAAAATCGGTTCACTATTTCGGAGGCCAAGTAGTGAGACTATCCATTCATGCATGGTTCGTGGAAAGAATGATCTTTTTTGTTATTCTGTATGGCAGTAATGTAATCGGGTATGATTTCTCATGCATGTCCCTGGATAGACGTTTTGGTACTGTAAGACGATCTTGTTTTTTGTTTTGTATTTTATGCCTTTCCTTAAAACCTATATGTCTGCCCTCCTGCATGTCTGTGTGTTAGCGTGCCAGTAAGCCACCCATCCAGTCAATAAGACAGTCAGGTAGTCAGCCAGTCAGGCCGGCAGCTGCAATCCATAAAACCATAACCGATCTTGCACATTAATCTTAGTCACAGGAGCTTGAAATTGTATTTTTAGTCATTCGAGAATCGAAACTGTAAACTTAGCTTATTTCTTACCTTATTTCCTTATATAACAACATATATACAGAAAAGAAGCCAGATTTCCAGTTTCGACAACTGAACGACTAAAATACAATTTAATTTACATTGATAAAGCGGTAGCAAGACACTTCACCCCCAGACACTTCTTTAATCCACCCCGCACCCCCCCCCCCCCCACCTCTCCCCATTTTTTTCAGACACATATGTTAACTAAGGATTTTATGTATATTTCAGTGTAAATACTTTTAGAAATATGTTTTATTTATTTTTGAGTAATTTTAAAAACTTAGGCTTATTAATGTATTTTTTTTGTTGTTGTTGTTTCTATTTTTTATGTTAAAACAGTAAGTAATTCAAACAAAAATAATATGACATTATTCATGTCAACATTTAAACAGTTAATGTGTCATAAATTTGAGATGAAAGGAGGTGTGAAATGGATACTGAATAAAATGTTAGTTAATTATTCTGATATATTTACCAAACAAGAAAACAAAAATTATACATTTCAAAGGCAGAGATGAAGTATCTGGAAAAAATGGCTAGGTGTAAAGTGTCTTGGGGGTAAAGTGTCTGTAAGCCGATAGAACTTAATTCTGATTCCTGTGACTCTATCTATCTATTTAAGCTAATTTACCATCGGTACCGGTTGCCCATATGACCGACGCTCCCTGCAGAGATTAGTTATTTTAGTTAGTGCAAGATACAGAAAGCATCCCATTCCAGAGACACTCCTGGTTCTTTTACATGCTCAGTGTATAGCACTGATACATGGGACCTCGGTTTAAAATCTCATCCGAAAGACTATTAGTAATGTTAGTGGAGGAACTGTGACGTTACTGTCGGTTAGCTTTATAGAAAGCTAACTGAATTCAAGCTAACCTAACAGTGTGAAAGAAGAATGAGACACCGGTTATAAAACATCATGGCTTCCATGTGGAGGGTCGTACCGAAAAACTTTCATTCTTCAGAAAATACAAAGGTAATGTAGAGAAATTCTGTTTTCTATGTAGTGTGTTTGAAGCATTTTTGAGGTCTGTCAATAGTCCATTGTTTCAGTTTGTTGTCTTCAGATCTGTCATTTTAACCGCTTGTTGTGTTTATTTCGTCATGTAAAATGATGTTTCAAGGACGTTACTATACATTTTGTATAACTATAAAACAGCTGTAATTAATGCACCGTTTTAGTCATTAGAGAAGTAGATTTGAATTTTTTTTTGTAAAATTGCTCTGGTTCACTGGCCTTTCCTTTTTCAAAACCAGTATAGTTCTAAGTAGTTCATTCTTCCAAAACTTTATAAGCCGCTTTTTTAACATTTTGTTCATTTATATGATGCGGCATTACACGTCCTGTAACAGTATATATAAATAGATTGTGTATGCTGCAGATCTTAAGTTAAGTTCTAAAGGCCATTAATGTTCGAAAAATTCCTAGATTCTACCACAGACTTTGGAAGTACAGTACACGCAGCGCGGACTTTGACGTTGTTAACATTGTCGCGGGGGCCGGTATCGTCTCCGGGTGGCCAGTCGCGGTGGACTGAACACCCGAAATTTCAGGTGTCCGCTAAAATGACCACCGCGACAACCGCCGAGGGGTATGAGCACCGCGTGTCGCAGTGATGGAACGCCGCGCGTCCCCGCGATGTTTTGACTTGGAGATTACTGCATTTAAACATACTGTGCGTATAGTATTTGTACGTGGTTTTCATTTTACTCATAATTCTTTTACTTACATCTATTTTGTGGCCAACTTCAGTTGGTCAAATTAAAACCAAATTTCAAATACATTTCCGGTGTATGATTATTGAGTACGTTGTTTTTGGAATTGAAAAACGCTTGTTTTTATATAGCCAAATCGATCAATAATTTTGCCAAGCACCTAGACGATACAGAAGTTGAAAGCAGTTAAACATGTGTTGATTCATTTTCTGAAAATACGATCAACTTTTTCCGGAAATAACTGCTTTGAATTGTCTTTTTTGTATAACAGATAGGAGCGTTTGTACACAAATGCATCGAATTAGAGAGGATTTGTTCGAATTTTGACTGTTTAAATTAGATCTATTAACTTTTCGCAGTTTGGTTATCATTTGTTATTTAATTGCGAGTGGATTAACGCAAACACGGCACCGATTAAAGATTTGAAATATATTATTTGCAGCAATTAAAGTTTATTAACAAGATGTCATGTAGGTGTGTAAATCTATTCATTATCGGCTGTTACTTTTCTACAAATACCCTCAATTATACAACCAAACATCGATCGTCAACAAACAAAAAATTAAACCGGATGGGGTATTAAAAAAAAGAAACAACTTCAACTGGTAATAATTACGTGTACTATTTTGAAAAAAAAAAAAAAAACTTTGGGAAAGTAAAATTAAGTTGTGGCTTCATTTTTTCGGACACTGCAAAACCTGCGATCCAACGCCGCGACATGCCGCGGTACTGAACACCGCGAACGGCCGCGCTGACCACCGCGTTTTATACGATTGAACACTCGACGCAGTGGTCATTTTAGTCCTCAACGTGGACAGTAAAATCGGGGGGACGGGTGTTCGTTGTCAAAGTCCGCGCTGCGTGCACTGTAACTTGGCCAATGATGTCGGTTTCAGACACACATCCAAGTACTTAATCAGCAGTTGCATTGCTTAACTAGCAAATGTTTCAAACCCTCTGTGTGGCTTAAGCCAATCTTTATTGGTGAAGGATGAAGTTAAATTTGAGTTTAGACAAGATTTGATAGCAAATGAACAGAAAATTGTTCTATGAAATTTGATAGCGAATGGATTATGGACTGAATATTGTTCTATGAATTTTTCATACTTGTTTATAAAATGGAATTAATATGGAGAAATATTGAAATAAGAAGAAAGCTGGTAATGTTGAAAATTGCTGCTGCTGTAGCAACACTCCCCTTTTGAATGTATGACACGAATGGAGATACTGCCGACAGAACCAGCTTAGTATTTTCTAACATCACATCAGATAAGCTTGACAAGAGCCAATGAAGGATCAATGGGAAATGAGTAATTCCTGTGATCCAGAAATATGAAATGTTAGCGTCATTTTTTTTTTACTAAGAAAGCTCTATTATCACTTCTGTGACTGAGTGGTTACGGCATCTGCTTACAAAGGGTCCAGCGTTTTACTGGAATCAACCATTTTTACCGTAATCTACCGGAATCAATTTTGCATTACAGGAATCGGCCTATTTTTCATAAATAAGCTAATTTTTTTCAAGATATAAAACATTGTTTATTTATATATAATATAGTTAACATTAATAACAAAAGGAATCTGAAGTTTCTTCGAGTGGAAAGATATTGCAAGAGAAAAAAATTGGTGAGTTGCGGAAATATGCAAAAAGTGGGACCGCCATACAAAGTAGGAGGTCAGAGATTTATATATGGTCTGGGTCTTGTTTTGATTTGGCTAGACACTAGCTAGATAAAGAAAAGCTTCCCAATTCTTGTCTGCCTGTGAAAGTTTCAGGAATAATCCTGAATTCAGGATTTTAGCTGATCTTTGGCCTACATGATACAAAAGAAAAAGTGTAGATTTTTTTACAAAATATTGCAGTTTCAGGATTATATTTATAAGTTTCATGTAATTTCACCCGTGTCCCTGGCATATAGGATAAAGACTTTGGTATGTTAATGTTTTAAAAAGTACTTTAAGTAGAGGTGTCTTTTAAGTCCAGAGTAGGAATGACACAGCACATTACTTTAAAACTAGAAAATCTCTGGAAACAGCAATTGAAGGTTTTGAGTTTTAGATAATAACCAGAATTGCCAGCAAGTTCATTGTTCATATTGTAATACAGTACTGTACATACTGTAATCTATTTCAGATTTTATACCAAGTTTATAGGTAGTACTGTACATACTGTAATCTATTTCAGATTTTATACCAAGTTTTCTGCAAAGAATGTACATATAACAGACAGGTTACAGCTACAAGTAGTTGTATTGTTTGTAAACCATGGAGATATCACGATAACTTAAGTGGTCAGGTTAGTTTTCACTTACATGTAGCTTTCTTTTATTTCCTGTACTTTTAAATAAATAGTAAGTATGTTCTTTAATGCATTTTATATTCTGAAGAATATGTTAAGTGTTACCACGTCTTGCCATTACTTTCCTAAATTCTATATGGAAACTAGGATTTTTTTTTTTTTTTGGAGAATTTATTACATTTAATATAATAAATATTCAGTTAACTCAGATATATTCTTTATAAACAGGTTAGACATTACTCTGATGGTCGTAAAGGGTTCTTTGAGAATATATATGAAAACATTAAAGAAGGCTTTTCGAAAGACAAACAGTTAAATGTAAGTATGATTTTGTATTATGGTAGTACAACATATTCACAACTCATTTATGTCAATATATAACAGTTCTTGGTAGGTTACAAGTAAGAAATACTGAAGGCATTATGATAATTGGGTGTTTGTTAGTGGATACTTTTCCTTACAGTTAAATACATGTAGGTGATTTTTAATAGAGAATTTCTGAGGCTTTTTTCTCAAGTGAAGCTGGTAAACTTTTTTCATAAACATGATTCATTAAAGGAGATTCAAGTCATCTGTATATACCAGAAATGGATGCCAGTGTGCTGTGTACTGTATTCAACCAGTTCATGTTGACTATATACAGTCATTACATCTAAAATGTATGAAAATCCTTTGAGATAAGTTCAGCAGGATTTAGTATTTAAATACTTGATTTTATTCCAGGAAAACTTGAAGAAGTTCAGAAAAGAGAAAGAAAAATTGGAAACATCAGATGCCATAAAGAAAGCAAGGGCAAAATTTGTAAGTTTAAACAAACTTCTGAAAAATTTCGGAGGTGAAAAGTTGATTTTAAAGATTGTTGCAAATTATTGAAGCTGTCCTTGCCAACCTGGCCAGCTCAGTTGGTAGAGCTTCAAATTGTCAGTCCAGGGGATCTCAGTTTAAAGACTTCCAGGATCAGCAAAATTTCTCTGATAATTTTTTTGTTATACCCCCTAAACAAAGTTTGAGGGGGGTTTATAGGAGTCACCAAGTGGTTGGTCGGTCCGGCGGTCTGTTGCAATTTCCATGTATGGATCATAACTTGAAAACTAATGCTTTGAATTCAGTATAACTTCATACTGTGATCAAGCACAATGACCGAAAGTGCAGTGTACAAGAGCTATAACAGTTCTTGCACTTTTTGGGTTTGCCTTGTCCGCAGTATAATTTGAAAACTAATGGTTGGAATTCAGTGCAACTTCATACAGTGGTCAAGCACAACGAGAGGAAGTGCAGTGTACAACAGCTATAACTCTAGCTTCACTATTTTCACAGTTATTGCCCTTTGTTGGTTTTCTTTGTCTGGAGCATAACTTGAAAACTAATGGTTGGGGTTCAATGGAACTTCATACAATGGTCAACCACAGTGAAATGAAATACAATGTACAAGAACCACAACTATCTTTAATTGCCCACAACTGTAACTCTATATCGATTCTTTTACAAAGTTCTCAGTTACTAATAACTTCCTCAGTTCTGAAGCAGCCTTGAGGGTGGTATTAATCACATTTAGGGATAGCTCTAGTTTAATTTGATGTGAAGCAAGATTTTGTGATAAACTATTTTCTTGTTTTGTATGGCTTGAATTTGTAAAGCATACAGGCAGACCATGAGACAGGTTAACCTATGCCATCATTATATTAATTCTGTACATTATTTTAGCCTTTATATTGCTTTTGATCTTTGTATTAATTAATTTGAGAAATTTCTTGTAATTTGAATCCAGCTCAGTCTCTCGTCCCTTGGTTGAAACTAGTACTAGGACCATGGCACTTTACCCATCATTCACTATTCTGTATCTCTTTTAACTGATGTGTTTTGACTTTTACAGGAAAATATAAATCTAGAGTCAGATAAAGCCGAGTCCTTGAAAAAAGGCTTCAAGGATGTGCAGAAAAAAGTATCAGAGGTATTTTATCTGTTTGGTTTACCTTGTTCGTTTGGAAAGAACGGTGAAGGGATGTTTACACTTAGCTTGTCACAGGTTTACAGGTCAGCCTGTTTGAAAGAGATAATCAGCAAAACCCAGCAATGTTATTAATGAAGTAATTATATCTAGTAGGTTCCAGTACTTTTTAAGCTATACATACAAAAAAAGTCCACAAGATTATAATTTTCTTAATATTTCATTACTTCTTTGGAGCATCGTTTATTTGCAGATTGATTTCGAAAACACTTTTTTATTTCTCATCTAGTTGCTTTTTCAGTGTTTTGTAAAAATCTGCAATGAAGTATCTTTTGAAGTACCATTTTGAGGGTTAAAAAAAGACACATGTATTGACTTTACAGACACTGGAAGAAGTTCAGAAATCAGAGTATGTAAAGAAAGGCATGGAAGTGACAGAAGAATGGGGTAAAACAGTCAGCAAAGCCAGTGAAACTGTACTGGAGCAGGGGAAAAAACTAGGAGGCAGTGCCACCATGAAAACAGTATCCGAGGTATCCATGCTCTGTACCGGTATTACTGTCAGATGTGAATAAACCCAGGCATTTTTGTTCAAATTATTCCTGAAAAGGCATATACAGAAACATTTATCTGATTAAGAAACCCTGTTTGGTCTCATCAGCATGCTGAGATTCTAGAATTTGTAAATGATAGAATGATTATAGTGGCTATATTCTAAACCTGTTTGACCTCTCAGTTATTGGTTGGTCATCATGACTGGTTTCATGCCCTGTCTGTTTATGCAAAGAAAGTTTGCATCTCAATAAAGTCTATAGGAGTTATGTAAATCTGAACAACTCTTGACCAGCATCAAGAGTTGCAGTAAATAACAAATACTAATAGTGTGCAGTAACACAGTCTTGTTTACAAAAATGTAGTCTAGTTCAAAATAGCTTTATAGAATTTAGAAGAACTTGTCTCCTAATTGATGTAAAATTTATTCATTTTAAAAAAAAATAGTATCAAACAGCAACTGTTTTGTTAAGATTGACAATTTACATTTACATCAGCGGTACTGTTCATTTCAGGGAGTGAAAGGTGTTAAAAAGGAGTTTGATGAAATAGCATTATCAAGAGCCAAGCATTACAGACCTCCAGGTACCTTTCTTTAGCTTTTGATTTGTTTCTTTTAATAGAGTATTTCTAGTCCTAATGTCTAGTTAATGCATAATGGTACATATGTTAATGTCCAATGATTTCAGCAGCAGGAAAGAAAACCGTAGAAGTTCGGTTTTAAAATACTGTATGTTAGAAAAGGGATATTACTCCTGACGTGGCTTAATTAGATCCAGTAAAATAAAAGTCCTTTATCTTTGTTGTTTGTACAGAAATTTTCCAAAGGTTTTGTTCTGTGCCTAGTCTGTGGCTGATTTCCTCATTTCTTTACAAAGCAGGACACTTCTCGCACAGAATGTATTTGTATATTGAACTATGAAACACAAATGCATAACCGTCTAATTTCTGGTTCATTGACATGCATTTATTCACCCGATTTAAACAAGTAATCTATTTTACTGATAAGTAAGAAAAATGAAATTATTTCACTGCATCTGCCTGATAAAACAACTTACAAAAAATCAATTGGCATGTAGGATTTTTTTCAGCATTATTTTCACATCAGTTTTGACCTTTTCCTACTTGTGACTGTATGTGACTTTTTTATTGGTTTGTGGTGAAAGCCCACTTGAGTTGAATGGTCCCCTAAAGAATAGGAGCCACCAATCATTTATTGTTTGACTCCAATCAGAGAAAGACTTGGCACATCACACAAGCATGAAAATTACTGAATGAATGCAGAAACAGTATTGCCAGAAAAATTTCAGCAAATCCCATCTGATATAACTGGACTTAAGTGAGACAGCTGCATGCTTTTGATTTCTTTTAAGCTGTTTAATTGGATCAATATTTTTACTTTATACAATATATTTCAAGGCCAATCTCTATAGTAAAAACATTGAAAATCAACTCTCAGACAAAGATTGTTAGTGGCATTGTTATCTTTTGTGAGTAAAAGTGTAAGTGTACACATTAATTTTTGAGGTGCTTCTATTACCAGTTGCCCATTCAACTTAATAACTTTCTGTAAAAAATGCAAACATTATTAGTGCCCCAATTATTATGAGTTATAAATCATGGTATTTTCATCACTTTATCTCATTGTCATACATTCAACTTAACTGTTGTTTTCAGAAAAATTACGAATGAGATCTGATAGAATAGACCCTTCAGAACAGGACCCTCGTATATTTGAACCAGACAAGTAAGTGTTCTCTTATCTATTTCAAGCATAAAGAAAGACTATTTGATATGGATGTGTTCTCTTTAGACAATTTCAATGCCAAAATGTTTTCTTTTTCATATGATATATAAACTGACCTTAATTCTGGTCTGCCCACAAAAAGTATTTCACAATGTTTACTTTATCTGTGACATTATAGCTCTTCTTGTTAGAAATATAACTGACATCAAAAGTTGCTTTGCTTCTTTGAATGAAAGTATTTGATAAGATTCAGTTCACTGTAACTTGCATTATACTCTTTCAGTGAAACAGTCGGTGTGGTTTTACATAAAGATTCAAAATGGCATCAGAGTTGGCAAGATTTTAAGGACAACAATGAATTTATAAACAGTATGTAATTTAGTATTTTTAAACTAGGAACAAAGTTAATTCAGGTTTCTTCAGTCCCATTATAAGGGCCTTGAAAAGTAATTTATCCCAGCTGTTACATCTAGTTTCAGGATACAACATTATAAATAAGAATAGTTATCATTCTTAGCAAACCTGAATAGAGTGTGGTCAAGGTGAGCTTCTGTGAAAACCCTGTGTCTGTCCCGTGTTGTTCACTTTTTACTTTAAACAACATCTTCTATAACCACGAGGTCAGAGTTGATGAAATTGGCAAGGATGTTGCTTGCATGATTGTTCAAACTTGCTACATTTCAGGCATGGTAATTTTGTACAAAACTACATTATCTTCCTACATTACTGAAATTCAATTAAAGAAAAGCAACAATTAGATCACAGAATAGATAGTCAGTCAGTCAGTGAGTCAGTCAGTATGTGTTTCTTTTCTTGTTTTCCAGAGGTTTTTGATTTAAAGATGAAATATGATGAAAGTGATAATATTGTGGTACGAGGAACTCGCTTCTTCACAGATAAAATATCTAGTATATTTGGTAAGTATTTATAGGAAATGAGCTTTTTTGCAGATAAAACAAGCATATGTTGAAAGTAGCATGCCTTATCAGTCCAGCATATTTATAGCACTAAAATATCTTGCTTATTGAGAACATCATTAGAAAATTGTATTTGGAAGAGATATCAGCCATATGCCTTAACTGCATTAGCTGTTAATTAGGTACATCAAAACTTCTTAAGTGCCCACAGTGAATAGCAGGAGACAGTTGTCAGTGAAATAATAAGTTAATTCTCCATAAGGGAGTATCTCCACTCAGATTTCTGGGATCCTGACCAAAATTGACATATAAATGGTTAATGTAATAGAAAATACCTGTCGTGGTGCTGGTGTTTTCTAATGATAATGGATTTTGCCTCAACCAAAACTATACAAGATCTGTGTTTGTTGGCTAATTTTAGCTGCCCTAGTAATTTTCCAACAGAGATCAAAGTAATACCATTTGCACAGTAAGACTGTTTGTACAATGAGACAAATAAGTCAGCTTCTAATGCAATCCTTACTAAAATACTTCATTGGTATATCTGTTTTTTACCTTAGGTGGAATGTTTTCTAAGACAGAGATGTCGGAGGTGTTAACAGAAGTCTGTAAAATGGATCCTGACTTTGAACCAGAGAAATTTGTGCGCTGGTGTCAGTATGATGTCATTCCAAATCTTTTAGAGGTATTTTCTTTTTTATTTTTATAGCTCACCTGAGAATATGCTCAGGGTTAGCTGATGTGATTGCTGGATATCAGAGATTTTCTAGAAAATTCTAGCACCAGAAAGGATAAGATGAATTTCACACCTGCCTTTGCCTGTTTTCATAAAAAGAACAAGGACATACATGTAACAGAAAAGCAAAATCATGCATTAATATCACTCTACTCAAAGAAATATCTGTGACCATTGATTTTGACTTAAGGGAGGGCTTTAAAGACAGAAATTCAGCTGCCTCAGATGGTTTCTGAAATCAAAAGAAATGGCTAACAATATTCTTCTGTCACTTTGTAGGCTATGGCAAGAGGAGAAGAGGAGATTTTAAAAGATTGGTGCTATGAAGCTGTAAGTTGAAACTTAAGTTTTTATTTTAACAGTCATGTTCATAAGTTTTAATCACTTTTTGCCGAAATTCTTGTCTCATAAGACTGTATAATGAAGCCTTAAAAATGTTTAAAGTAAAATTGTCGAACTTGTTGCTTTTAAACAACATTTTGTTAACATTAATTTAATACATGTAGATGGTTTTTATTGCATTTTTTTTCTTAATTACTTTCTTCTTTTCTGTAGTAACTGATGTCAGTTTCGTGTGTTTTTTCAATCATACAATTTTCAGCCTCTCTGTTTGTTGATGCACCCAGTCTGATACTTTTCAGTATACAGATGCACCTAATCAGTTGTATTTATTTATATTTCAGCCTTTCAATGTACTGATGCACCCAATAAAAACTGCGAAGAGTCAAGGCCTTAGGTTACACAGTAAAATATTGGATGTCACCAACGTAGATGTAAGAAACATAAAGAAATATTACAAGGAGCCTTTCTGTATATCATACTTTGATCCCAGAGTAAAAAGACAATATTGTCCAATTTAAAAGAAGCTTATAATTGAAAATGACACATCTGTTAGTTGAAATAGTTCTTAAATAAACATCACATAACATTAGCAGGGTGGACTTCAGTTCATAACACTCTGCCCAACTTTAAAATCCATTGAGGCTTTATTTTGTAACAATAAAACCAAGGTAGCTTGTCAATATTAAATGATTTTGCCAGAAATTCAGGAAAAAAAGTCATTTTCAATTAATTATAGTGCCCAGTGGCTGTTTTAGCCACTGGCAATGCTAACATTGTTAAAGTATGTTTTCTTCTTGTAGATTGCAGCAGGTAAAATGATGGAACAAGGACCAGTACTTGTGATAAGCTTCAATGCTCAACAGGTTATGGTTGTCAGAAATGCTAAAGGAGAAGTTGTTGAGGGAGACCCTGTAAGTAATAGATTGTTCACACTGGGCTTCTCATTTTGACTTGGTGAGAGCTCTACCAAGCAATAGTTTGTATATCCACAGTTTAGAAAGCAGATCTGTTAAAAACCTCTAAGAAAGATCGAGTCCAGCTGCCTTAAGTTATTTGTGAATTGTTTGTCTTTTCAGCCTATTACGGTATCATCGAGGATAAGATATTGATGTACTTTGATTTTCAAAATAGTGACCCCAGAAACATCAGCATTTTTGTGTTGTTTTTCCAAACATAACAGCAAACAACTTCTGTTGTTGAACCTTTGTTTATTGTAGCTGAATGTTTACTAGTATATTCTGTATTACAACATCATTTGACTTACATCTGAAACGGAAAATTTCACGTCAGTTTTGAATCTGGTTTAAGATATTTCATAAACAAAGTGAAAAATAATATTTGACAATAATTTTCAATCGCCTTCAGCAAAAGATAATAGGCCTTTTAGCCCAAATTATGGGGACGGTCAGAAATTTACAACCAATTGACATTTTTCTCATTTCTTTATCTAAATTGACCATCAAGTCATTGATTTATTTGCTGTTACTCAATTTTCTATTTTCTCCAGGATAAGATTACATGGATGACCCATGTTTGGGCTCTGTGCAGAGACATGGAGGAGCTAAACCCTAAAGCCGCCTGGAAACTACTCGACATTTCCATGCACGCTCAGGACCAGTGGTTCTAACAAGTGAACAATTTGACAATTTTAAATGATGAAATTTATACACATTGTATAAAGAGATCAATGAGTTTGCATGTCTGTGATTGTAAAATGTTAAGTGAGATATTTATGACATACTGCATTGGACAGATTTCTTGGTACCAAGGGTCAGGTCTTTCTTCTGAATCATGTACATTACGAGTGCATGGAAACATGACACCACTTTTAACTACTATGCAAAACCTAAGATCTTTTTAAGAATTTCATGAGAGCTGCTCAAGTATTGTATTTCTTATAAGAGTTTAGTTTCAAGACAAGTTTACACAAGTGTTCAAATGAATTGAATGATTTTATCTGTACCAAGGCATTGTGAAGTGTTCAAATATCACATTTTTCTGTGGGTAAGATGTCGCACAGAACAAATGGTTTTATTTTGAAATTATAATCAAGGGTCTTTTATGAACATTAGTGGCATTGTAGGTGAGCAAGGAGACACTTGATTACCATTTGTTTTGGTTATCCCTCAGGTAGTTACAGAATACAACAAACAGTCTCTGACATCTTGTGTATAGGATATTTTGTTGTCCTTTGGAACAGTTCATGTGAATTATCTGCATACAGTGCATGGGTTATACATTACAAAATCGGGTAAAATAACTCTTCTTTTATTTCTTGTTATGATGAAACATTATAAATGTAGCTAGCTATATTTAAATGCTCTACCCTCATTTATACTGCATCATTTTGGTTTTAAGTCAACGGCTGACATTACTGTTTCAAGTAAGTTTGCAATTTTCTTTCAGCTTGATTTATGTCATTTAGTTAAAAGACCAGCTTAGCTAAATAATAAGGAAAATACCTCACATTTCACAAACTAGAAAGACTGTATCTCAGCTGAATAGGCAAGGGTTTAAATAGATTGTATTGCTTTTAAAAATCAGACATAAGAAGCATAGTGTAATTATCAGAATGACCTGAAATTTTCAATTTCTTAAAGATTTACTCTGTATGTACTTGCATATCTATTAACTAATGGAGGAAAAAAGTGTTACTGGTAATTCAACTGAAAGTCCTGTAACAGGAGCTGAAATTTTCACTAGTTAGTTCTGAAAGGTGAAAAATGATTTGTTTTAATAAGATAATCTGAAAATTTATGTTGAAATTGATAGAGGGGATGGTATACTGTCTTTGGATATATACTGACAAATTGTTGAATCTTTGTGTCGTTCACACAACTTGTTTGTTAAAATGTATGGTATCTTATTTTAAATACAAAGAATAAAATGAAACAGTCTAGCTTGGGTTGTTTGTCTATGCATTTCTTTTAAATCCGCCAGTGTTATACTTTATAACATCTGGATCATACGATTAGTTACAACATTCATACAGCAGTATCTATCACAGAGGATGAAGTAACAGCAAGGTTAGGAGGGTTATAACAATGCAATCAACCTCTGCAGAGATAGTGTGTTCACAAACTTTTAGCTGTTATAGATATTTCTAATGATTGTCATTAAATGAAAGAGACTAATGCTTAATAGAATAAATCTCTCTAAATTTATAGGATGGTTAGATATAATATGTGACCCTTACTGATATTTGGTTCACTGGGTCTGAGGTTAAGACAATAGGGGTCTGCACTTCGAAAATGGATTTGGTTCAATAACTAGAGAACAGTGGAACCTAGAAACTAAATTTGACAGGATGGTTCGGCATGAAAAGTACATGAACACATTTAGGGCTCAATGGGTCAGTTGAAATACACCGGTCTCGTACTGCTGATATTCTTATTCATGAATTACTCAGAAAAATTTAACCAATGAGCTGGAATTCAAATTTTACTGGATAGGCAGATAAATGATAATTACCCACTTGGTCAAAGGTCAAGCTCACAGGGGGCCGGCCATGTTTGTCGGGAGATGATTGAGGGGACTATGTGGATGCATACATAAAACAGATTTTCTCGATAGTATTAAATAAGGGAACATACTGAGAGTTTAGCATTTTATTTATAAATTCATTTCCTGTAACCATAGGTTGTTTCTTTTCATTTAATCTATAACGAAGACTTTTAACTTGTCTATTTCAATGTTCTCAAGATATGTTTTTAAGTTGTTTTCATTGGCTGATGCTTCTGAAATCTGACTGGAGGAAACATCTGTCCCAGCAGTACTTGCATCTTGAACTGACTGGTTCTCTGCTGTGTTTATGGTTTGTTTTTCATTTAGGTTTTTTTCAAAGTCAAATGAATCTGTATCACATATATCATCTTCATCATCATCATCGTTGTCATCATCATCATCACTCTTACTATGGTGACTACCTGTGCTAGCACCAGCCCCTGTTAAGAGTCCCTTTTCTTGCAATCTGAGGAAAGTTCCTAAAATACACAAGAATTATTTCTTCATTTCAACAGAAAAAGCACATAAAGTACTCCAAAGAATAATGTAACAATTAAATGTAAGTACATTGTGTACAGCTACCAGGCAGAGCATGCATGTTTGAAGTTTACAAGTATTTTAAGCTGACCTTGCTGCTGTGTGTCACTTTTCTCAAAATGATTTAAAGGTTTATAGATTGTATATATCATTACTTCAATACAAGCAATGCTTATACTTTGTAAAGACTTAAGTTTCTTAAAATAATGTTCTATTTGTGCCCTTTCAAAGAAATGAAGCTATATAACATGGTAAGTATACTAGTATTCCAGTGAAGGAAAGGAAGCTTCAGCCCTTGCATAAAAACTGCCAACTTTCTTGCATAAAATTCAGGTAAAAATTGAGCAAAACAAACCAATAAACACTAGAAAACTTCAGCACCTCTGAAGTTTAACCTGCTTCAGCAAAATAAACTCACTTCTTTTTCTTTCTGGAAGTTGTTCTAATTCAAACTGAAGCTCCCTATCTTCACTTGCTTGTTCTGCCTCCGAAGGTTTGGGTCTGTAAAAAAAAATATTCCAGTTAACAAAGCATTTCCTCTCATTAAGCTACATTTAGAAGAAAAAGGCCCATTAATGTAGCACATAAATTCTAGAAGAATATTTCATCATTCAGGTATATGATACCGATTATCAATCTTTATATCAACACTTACAGATCAAGAACCTATCAAACTACCCATGCAATTACAAATTGTGACATGAGAGAGTCGGCTTCTTTTAAGTGACTGACTCACAGAATTTAACGTGTAGTTTAAAAAAAATTTTCTTCAAAATTTAAGAGAAGTTAATATGCTATGAAAAAAAAAAAAAATAATTTTATGCTTCAATACATTATGAAAACTGAAGAAAAAAGAATTTGAGTAAAACAGGATTTGAACCCATGCACTTCAGGTCAGCAAACCACTGAGAAATATACATTTGAAATGTAGAGTTTAATGATGTAAACAAAGTGCCTACCTCGTGAATAACAGGGTAAATTTTTTACAGATAAAAGTGTGAAAAACTTTATATTCTGGTGTGTTTCTGTAATAAAAACTGTGACAGTAACTTAGTTTTGATACGTTCTTCAAAACTACAACCAGAATTTTTACATATATAAACATTTTCTTTTTTATGCATCATTGACCCATCTTTAAGTCAGTCGCTTTCAAATGCAATAACCCATTTAGAGTTGTATGTGCAAGAGAATAGTCAAGAATAAGCTTGAAAATAAAAGAACTTATAAAATAACCACTGACTTGAAGTAAGCACATAGACTTGTTCCATTGACTGTTATGCGAATCTTATATTCAAACAAGACCTATGATAAATATGTGTGAATAGTCAGATATATTGAAGCATGTCATTTTTAAGTGTGTCATATTGACCATACTAACTGTTTAGGCATACATAATGAGAATAAACTTTATACACAAATAAAACTTCAAAAATTTCACATGTTTCATAGTTACATTATTCCTATTTCAAGAATTATTGAAAATAACTTACTGTAACACGATTTCCTTTTTCTCACCACATTTTGCGCATTTATTGCTGGCTGAAGCACATGGTGTACAGAAGACATGATAAGCTAACTTCACTGTCTTCTGCTTACACAATACACTGAGAAGTAAATGAAAAGTAGATTTACACTGAAAATTTAAAAACAACGGACTTGAATTTGATGTCTCCGTATCTCTTACTTTAGTTTTAGACTCATAGCATGCAAGTAGAACCCAGCATTATCTGCTGCATCACTTTGGATAAATATGATCTAAGCTCAATATCACTCCTGAACAAATATACACTATATTTTTTTTAAGTTAAACAAATGAAGTTCCTATGTCTTTTTCAGAGAACATGAGAAACACTTCTTGGGTCTTTACTGACTATATTTGCTGTGCTTGTCTCTGTATATGTTGTCAAGAATATATAAAAAGAATGAATGCATCTCCAGTACTATACTTACCAAGTCTTGGGTTGTGTCAATGGCTTGTACTTTTTGTATTTTATCTTCCAATCAATACAGTCTTTACATCTTGCACATACACCTGTCACATCTGTGTTCACAATTCGCTGGGTCTGTTTGCTTGTATCATGATACACATTCTTAAATGCTGACTTGTTCTGATGTTTCTGTGGTCTTGACCTCTTAACATTTCCCTTTTGTGAGCTCATTGTCTTATTACTCTGTAAATACAAGAAACCCTGTTAAGAGGACATTAAAGAAAGACAAAAGGTTTAAGTTTCATTACTTATAGGGTTGAGCAAAAATGTAAACAGTATGTTTTTTTAGATATAAATTGTTATACTTAAAATGGGTCTTTCATTTGGATGTCAGATGTAAACTACAATGGTATTCTGTGCAAATTGCATCATATCTTGTCAGTTAAGCATGGTATCATGTCCAATTCACTTTACATCTTGTCAATCTGTCTTGATATCCTAAGTACCATGTTATTTGGTAAAATAGTGATGTTGTTGATTATACCAAACAGAAGTCCTATCTTGTCTGTAGAACATGATATCATGTCCAACTCACATGACATCTTATCAAACTGTGCACAAAGCTGGTTATCCTGTCAATGGTGCTAACATGGCGGAACGAGTGTTGTTGTTGACTGCAATAGTGTTGTTGAAGTCAGTGTTGTTGTTAATTCTGGTGGTTTGTTCACTTTCATGGTGTTGTTGATTTCACAGGTTTTTTTACCAAAAATATGGTGGTATGTTAACTATCCATGTGACAAAATTGCAAGTTTTCTTGAGGCATGGAACACATCAGCACAACACTGCCTTATTTATTTACACAAAAGATCAGGTGATAAAGGTATTGACCAATTATCAAACATGCTGCTTTCTATTCAACACATTCTAAAAATGTCATGTTAATTTATAGACACAGCCACGGTACACCCTTAGTCCTCATAAATATTCAATACAATCCCTGTTAATGACCAGTCCACTGCATCCAGTGAGGAGAATAGTCTCAATATTATGACTTCAGACAGGATGCTGCCTTTATGTCTCGACCAGAAACCATCAAAATAGTGGTGGAAAATGGATTTTGTGAAATCCTTATTTCCAAACTAACTTAATGGTCATTTTATACTTTGACATTGGAAATAAATTGAATAGTGTTGTAGCTAGACCTGGAAAAGGGCTGGGTGCTGGGGGAAAAGGACCTGGGCTAGTGTGTCCGAGGGCATGCTGCCCCGGAAAAAATTTGAAATCAAACGCATGATTTCCTGCATTCTGGGCAATTCTGACAGAATTCTTGAAGGTTTTTGACATGCTAATATGTTTTTGAAATGAAGCACACAAAACATTCATATTAATTTTTTAATGCGTGCAACATTCATGAAAAGTAATGTATTGTCATTTCATATATTTTGACCATCTGAAAAATTATTAACAATATTTATCCAGTTGATTATCATTTATTTCTGTCACCAAAAAACATTAATTTCAAATTTAAAAAAAAAAAAACGGGGGGGGGGGGGGGGGGGGGTAATTTCAATGATGTTTCGTGAGTGACACTCATTTGTCAACAATATTTTAACTTGTTCGGTTACATTGTTGATTTTGACTAGTTCGGGTTCTTTGGTTTGAATAAACTGGCATGAAGTTGATTGTTCTTCATTCTTTACTTTTTTCTTCGAAGGAAAGTTTGAAAGTAAAACCAGAAACGTAAAGTGTGGCGGCAGCGATAAAACCCGCATGCCGTTACCTATCTCGGCAAATAAAAACATATTCTTACACACAGAAAAACTGTCTTTCTGTCAGTTATACATGAAACGATACTCCTTATTTTTATAAATGATTTCAATCATGATCTATTTTAGCAACGGAATAGATTTTACTGCAAGAGAATCCGTATACTTCTAATGCGTCGTAATGTAACCCTGTAATGTGCCGTATAGTACAAATAGTTCTGAAGAATGTTTACAATTGGATTTCGATTCGTTGAAATAACTTCGACTCATTGTCAGTTTTTCATTATTTCTTAGTTTCTGTAAGATTCTGAAAAAAAATTACTTAGGACGTACTGTGCATCAAAAAGTTAACTCTATGGGCATTTTTTTTAAATGCTAGGCATGACTTTCCCAATCACTTGTCACTGACCACTTGATCAATACACACAAGTTAGCTGGGTTTATCGCTTGACTTCACACGCTTAAGGTCTTTGTGCAGTAAAAGAAGGTATCGATGGGCGAGTTAAAAACTATTTATGTGCTAGACTATTCTGTGAGAGATAATAATTGGCGGATCGAAGCATGTTAAATCAGCAAATTTCTTATCTGCCACTATGGACATATTTATCGACAAACTTACTTGAAACCTATATCATCTGAAGCAGAATATTAATCTCTTTCACCACAAGTATATTTTTAGCCTGTAAGTTTCATAGTTTTTATTCAAATCCATGCCCATCAGATTTTGCTGGGCATTACATAGGCAAAGTAGGAAAAATTTCCACCACATTCTAAATCCTATCTGGTTTGTACTTAGTCCAAATAATTGTACTCTAAAAGGTGTATATTGTGCTATTTTATGTTAGGTCAATATCCCCTTCAGAGTACAAACCAGAAAAGACCAAAACTGTGGTGGAAAAGTTTTCTTCTTTGCGTATGTAATGCCCAACGAAATCCGTTGGGCACGATTTATAGCTATAAAATAGGTTTTACCGGCATAATTTGTACATGTACAGAAAGCTTGTCATTTTCTGCATCAGATGAGACATCTATGAAGAAAATCCATCCACGCAATCGTTCACACTGGCAGTTAAACTTTCAAACTGATTTAACACGCTAAAATCTACCTAGCTCTACCATATTGGATATCGACAGCTGATGTAAACACGACGCTACTATATGATAACCTGTACTGCGCGTAAACGTTTAACGCTGTTTTACGCATTGTAGACAACATTGTTGGATTTTTGTCAATTTATGTAACATTAATACAGAATAATTCAAATTGTTTCCGCCATAAGTAGTACTGTCTTTTGGGTCAAAAAAAATTTTAAAAAATGAAATGCCAACTCGCAAATACCTTATATATCTTTAATACAACAGATCAATTCTTAAGTTATAATAATACCCAGGAACAAAAATATAACGTTATCGCCAGTTTCGAAAAAAATCACATTAATGCATACAGACTTTGCGAAAATGAAAAAAACTGCTTAATATCACTAATTTCAGGGCCGGATCCAGAAATTTCTGACTGGGGGGGGCTTGGGGGAAGGTACGGAAGGGGGTGACCCCCTTCTGTAGGGGGGGTTTGGTGGGGCCTCCCCCAAGAAAATTTTCTAAAAAGGTGGAGTAAATGGCTCATTTTGGTGCATTTTAGGCATAAAAATATAATGAAATTTGTGTATTCTTTGAAATGTCCAACTAAAGCAAAAAAACATATGACAGGTTTTAACTTTTTATTTTTTATTTATAAAGTCCTCTGAAACAAATAATTTATCAATAAATTAATTTTCATAACAAATAGCATCGTCATCACATTATCCAATCTCGTCGCAGTGATCTCCCCTTCATTCTTTGGAAAGATCTCTGCAGACACGGGTTAACCTTAGCTGGAGTTCAGCTATATAAACATGTATGAACTTTTTAAGAATTTATTTTTTTCTCTGTTTAGTTTAGTTACAATTGGAATTGCATCGATTAAACATGCCTGTGTGTAATGAAATTTAAAAAAAATGTAACTTGAAAAAAAGTTTAGAATTTTGTTTATTTACTTTCGACCATCATCACGTGACATGACTGTCGGCAGTGGTAATGGAATGGAGTTTGCACCATTCGGAACACATCGGGCGACTTCAATATGTCTTTATACGAAATTGTCGGAAAAGGCCGAGTTATTACGATTGGAGTTTGCACAATATCATCAGGCAACTGATCATGGCCAGCAGACGCTCATTTAACAACATTATCAAATACGTCAAGGTTACTAGACGCTTGAAAACTATACATCATGATCAGTCTGGAGAACTCTCTGATAATCTGTGCCGCCGAATATACGGTACATTGTGTAATATACACGACTATAAAGTTGCGAACTCGTTATCAGTTGTTACGCAATATTGCATGACTATTGCAAATTGAAAGGTTGACTGTGTTTCTGTTACAAGCTGAAAAAGAGCTGAAAAAAATGTTTAAGAGTCTTTAAAAATGAGCCCTTTTATTTTTTTACAAACGGGCCAGCTGGGGGGGGGGGGCTTGGGCCCCATAAGCCCCCCCGGTAAATCCGGGCCTGAATTTCGTGACCGGCTTCGCGGATGTCAACGGATATAAAAATGTCAACTTCCGCTTTCTATACCTTCACCGCCATTCCTCGAATGCGCCCGAGTTTAGTCGGAAGATGCTAATCTGCATACGTAAGTTATTTTTAGAAACAGGTCTCGGATGATATTGATTGTTGTGGGTAGGGTACATCTTGTCAACTCTGATAAACCGGGCAGGCATATAAATAGAAAGTCGATCATGATGTCTATATCGAGTAGATGGAACTTATTCAAGTATTTTCTTTTGCATTTTTGCCTCTTTCTCTCGGAATTTGTAAGAAACGTGCGACCATGTTTCCCAGTTTGTTTTGGTTGATCCGCTATTGTTGTTTATATCGCTCATTCAAATTTGATCAGGTGATATTAACGGCTTGTTTTACGGAAATGGACGAAGTGTGTTCGGCATTTCCAAAGTGAATTAATGGTTGGCGGGTCATTAAATAATTTGATAATTTCATCCTTTTGTATCGCAAACATACCTTGCCATCCGCGAAAAATAATCATACATATTGAGAGTTGATGTTTTTAAACGAACTGTTCTTATAAGGTTTATTTTTTATTACGATTTTGGGCAGTATTATAACTTTAATGTTTATCTGAATATGCATTTTTCCTGTGCTGCACACTATTAATATTAAACAATAACATAGAAAGCAAGTACAAATATTACAAATCCATCGGCTGTTGCGCGGAATATCTTGTCTGACCTCATGTCGTTTTTAATCAAGTTTTTTTTACCATCGTTTTTTTTAAAACAAGAAACAATCTTTAGGTTGGATTTTTCCAGTACATATACAGGCAGCTGCATAGTGTGTGCAACAGTTACATAATGAACAAGTACAAATATTAAAAGTTTTGTCACAGTTGGCCGTTTCTCGAGGTAACTTGTCTGAGCTTATGCTTTTTGTCAAACGTAACAATACACGCTTCCATTACATTTTCCGCGTACAGCCTCCCTTACTGTCCAAATTTGTTTTGAAAGAAGATATTATTTTCATTGGTTAACGTGTTAGGACGCTCCGCCCCGCATGGCGATGTAAACCTGAGAGACGGGGATGAAACGGTAATGGGTTTAAAAGAGATTTTTCACAAAATATAATGTTTTACTGTTTCTTTTGATGGCAAATATGTTTTAAAACAATAAGTCAACAATGTAAGTTATAGATTTCCTGGAAACAACTGATAAAACCCGATTTCTGAAAATCTTAACTCTTGCCCATTTCCACCACAGTTTTTACCTTTTCTGGTTGAGACGCTAAAGGCGGACAACGCAAAATATCAGATTAATAAATGGGTCCGCTTTTGAAGGCGAGTTATTGAGACTAGTTTGTACTCTGAAGGCACAATATTCATAATTCAACTTGTTCAGTACAATTGTTTGGACAGGCGAGGAGAATATTTTTATACTTTCTGCGCTGTATAAATGTACTGCATGTGTATATTTTTACTGACCTGTATTAATTCACAGGAAACTATATCCGACTATACGGTCACGTCAAGAACTATTCGTTTATGAATGCGAGATAAAAAGCAAAAGCGGCGACCTTTTAGATTGTCTACCAAAATGATTTGGTATAAATTATATCAGGGCATGGCACTATTTAGATTTTAACGGTTCTTTTTTTTTATTTTAACTAAAATTACCTACTTTTCTCAAAAAAATGTGACTGTCTCGCAATACCGGAAGTTGCTGCCTTTTCGGGTGTAAAACCGCTAAATGTAATGGACAGGACACAGAGTTCTTTTACAAACATGATTAAGGAACTATATAAAGGTCAACATTAGAGTAAGGCGAAACCATACCAGCCTGGTCATTCTACTCAAAATAAAAAACAAACAAGTCAATGTCGCTCACAATCACGTTACAAACACAAGAAACAGGAAATTCCTCATCCCGCAATAAAAACACAACATCACATGAACTCATTCTTCCAAGGACTATAGGACTACGACTCTGGAACGAATTACCAACCGAGATTAGGCCTACCCCAACTTTGTCAGCTTTTATCAGTGGACTGAACAACTTTTATAGATTTAAAACATTCAAAATAAATGATTAAGAAAGATCTTTAGTAAAATCTTGTTTTCTTTGTTACCATCTTTTATGACACGCGCCTGTCAGTATTGACTTTTGGCAGTAATAAGTTGAAGTTGAAGAAGGCAGTTTAGGTTATTGGAACGAAGGACCAATTTTTGTGTAAATTCGCCAATAATTGACCCAATAAATTCATTTAAGTTAAAAGTACTGAAGCTATATTTTTGACCGTGATATATCTTTCCTTTTGCATTAAATAGATAATAATATATCATTTAGATTCCGTTTGATTTATTGGGGTTTAACGCCAGTTTTAACAGCCGCGGTCATATCCCGGCGGTCAGTCCACCTAGCAAGTGTTTCTGGGTATCCAACCGGTTTACTAACCAATTTCTCCGCAAGTGACTGACTACCGTTCACTTGATTCAGAGGTGAGGGACAAATGATCAATTATCAAAGAGAAATCTTGCCGGCCCTGACAATCCAGTGCTCTACCGACTGAGCTAGCCGAGCCGGCTCTTTAGATAAATATATACTTTTTTTAAATTTTCTGTTATTACTTTCAATAATATTTCTTAGATATGCACCATTTAAGGTAAAGAAAACAAACACAATCAAAGGCTAAATTTCTTATTTACAAACATGAACATCAGTTATAGCCTAGAGCTACGATGCGACTCTCCCAATATAAAACCAATCTCTCTATAAGTATATAAATATCCCGCCTTACATTAAACCACAGGGACTAGCATACTACAACAGTCTTTTTATGTCTATTGTGTGCCTACTCCTCTTCTCACCAGTACACCTTTTAACTCGCGAAATATTTTCTGAACAAATTTACTGAAACAAAATTAAAGTAGTTTACAAAAAGTACAAACTATATAATGTCCTCTATTTTTCACACTAAATAACAAAAACTTGGTCAATTATTCCACGAAGTATTCGTAATTTGAACAACTAAACAGAAATGTCTCTTGTAACAATGCTTTATATTTATATTTTTAGTCAATATCGCTGAAAATATTGTTCCAATTTGTTTGACTAGTAGGTACCTGGCTATTATAATTCAATACCTTTTACACATACTTACATTGCCTGAAAATGTATATTTTTAACTATAACATGAAACAAGGATCATACAACTTACTGCTAAAATTGGCAGGGACCGAAGTTTTGTTGTCTTTGAATTTCTTTAAGGCCCTTTTTTGAAAGCTTCATACAGTAACCAAAGTTTATTCGGAAATATAATAAAAGTTCAAATAAAACACACACATATATACAAATATATGAACTTTAATAATACCATAGATGGCCTTTTAATCATGTTGCATCAATAGAAATATACACAAGCGTATTATATTACATGCATTTTATTTCTTGTTTAAACCCTTTTCTCTTCATTAACTTGTACAGTTGTTTCTTAGCATGTATCTGTCATGGTAAGAGCATTACACTATTTTAATTATATATTTATATTATTTGATTATATGGATTTCACCACACAAAATCACCGAGATTAATGTAGAAGGAAGAGTGCTTTATCATTTTACTGATCATCATTGAATTACATCTCATTTAAAGATTGTATCCAGAGTATTCTGTTGCAAACAACAATCACTTTGACAATGAGTTTTTCAAGTTGTTCTTGAGAAGAGTAAAATGCAAGGTCCGTATTCATACTGTACATCTTGGGCTGACTAATCCATTTCAGTGCCTCCTGGTGATGATAAAGAGTGGTTCCTCATGAACTTCATCCATCATCATTTGATTTACCGAAGGGTCATGTCAATTAATATTTTAACGCTTTAATCACTTGACTGATTTCAAAGATGCATCTTTAATTTCTGCCACTGTGTAAGTATGCCTTTTATTGTACTATGACTCGACACGTCTAGCGCGTCATTAGCTTTAGATCTACAATAACTTGTTTCATGTTTCCTCTATGTTTGCCCTCTGGCCGGAAAATATCGTCCATTAAGACAGGGTCTTTAAACATACTGAAAACTTTGTCAATTCTTGACTTGGTCTTGTCCCTAACGTGGCGTTGTATCAACAGTTGCAGGAGTTCCCGACACTCTTCAGCTAATTTAGATAAAGCATCCTTGTCGTATGTACAGGGTGTTTCGTAATAGTTGACAACTCTCATACGTACATCTTTGAACTTTATTCGAAAAGTCCCAGCAATTTCTTCTTCTTGTGCATTAAACTGGTTATTCCTATGCAAAATTACAACTTTAACGATAACTTTGATCAAATAATTAAGAATTGTTTTTGCATCTCTTGCCGGCATACTATCTTTCAAAATAAGGTATACATTGTCAAGCAGTCTTACAGTTTTGTCGTCAATAAAACCCTTGACAGTGTTTTTGCTTGCCAGTTTTCCTAGAAGCTTCTTCTGCACCCGAAGCCCAAAACCCCTGGAGTTAGATCCGTCGCCAGATGCTGAAGCCACTGGAAAATAACTTTTTAAGTTAAATTTCTATGACATTGTAAATATGTTTTATTTGTTTCGAATCACAAATTATCCCTTCACTTATAGAATATTCTGCTGTGAAGGAAAATGGACAGGAAATCATCATTGAGGGTAAGGAATGTGAAACACACTGTAGTGCCTTTAGAATGACTTCAGGTGAAGCATGTTTTTCATTTTCTTTATAACGAACTAAAAGAGAGTAAATGTGATATACTTTCGCATACAATTTCATAAAACAACATAATTTCCACGACCAATGCCAGGACCACTAGAGCACTGTAACAGCTACTTTTTCGACATTAAATATTCTTTTACAATAGCTTTGAAAAGTTCAATGTTTGGAAGTAGAGTACGAAAAAATGATATTCTATATAAGTATGTGATTTTGAAATCTTTCCTCTATCTTTCAAGTACAGCAGATATAATTCAATAAAAGTGCTGTTCACCTGAAAGATGTATAATATTTAGGTGAAGGACAAATACCGTATTTCGAAGACAAATTTTATGCCGTGGAAAATGTATTTGTAATTTTATTAAAATGTAGTCTGTAATTGTAAAATGTTGTTATATAATGATGAGTACTACTATGTCCACAAGTTACAAAATAAACTTCTAAAAAAAAATTACCTTAATAATCAAGTCAGCAAAACTTGCAGCAAAGACTACCTTAATAATCATAAAGTAATGTTATTGATTAATCGAGAAAATGTATTTCTTTTTTCAAAGCTTGCATAAATAAACATTGCTGTATTTGTCATAGATTTAACAATCAGACCAAAACAAATCAATTATTGTTATAATATTTGGGTGTTCCCAAAATAATTCTAAATATTTTCCAGTCTCATTATATTAAGTACACTGTATCAAAAATGGTATTCGTCTTTCAAGGAATTACACAGCTGACAGATACGTTCGTCATAAGGTGTTTCATTCGGTCCATGCCATCTGACAGCGTCAGTTGCTAACCCATGTAGTGAACAAAAAGCATAAAGGGGACATGCGGATTTTTTATTATAATCTAGTGGCCATGAAATAGCAAATAAGAAAAAAAAAACGAAAAAACACAAGAAAATGGTAGAACCAGGTTATGCTCCCCGAATTGCTCTCATTCACAGGATTTAGAAGTTAGAAGAGAAAAACAACGAACAGTAGTTTATTGTGCTTTAAGCAATCCGAATGAAATTGAATTTAATAATGGGTCCAGAAATGGATAGCAAATTTTAGATGTACTACTTAAATTTATTCAAAGAATGACATACTGCATTGTAGATGCATTTTTGCTTTAAACGGATTTTTGCCTTTATATATAATATGTGTTAGAAAATTATCTACTCAAATCAATCTGAAAAGTAACTATACCTTAATATATAGGCCCAAAAGCTACTATATAAGGTGTACCAGTTATGGTCAAAACAAAAACTAAGTATGAAAATTTACAAAGGGCAATAACTCCCAAATCATGCAATAGAGAAATACAGTCCTTGTGTACAGCACTTATTGTCATTTAGATTTATCGTACTATGAAGTGTCATTTTGACACCTCTTAATAGTCTTTGAGTTCTGTGCTTGACAAAAAATAAGGTATGAAAATTAACAAAGGGCAATAAAAAAGGGGTGTTAAGATTTTTTATGTACTGCACTTCTTCAAAATAAGATCTATTTGCCTATCAAGTTTCATGTTGATATCTGTTATAGTCTTTGAGTATTGTGCCGGACAAAAATGTGATATAAAAAATTAACATAGGGCAAAAACACAAAAAAATACATAACGGAGGTAACTGTTCTTTAGCACTGCACTTCTATTTCATCAGATCTATCCACCTATGAAGTTTCATGTTGATATGATACCTCCAACAGTATAGAATTTTGTTCCAGACAATAATTCGAGTATGAAAATTAACAGAGGGCATAAACTCCAAAAAGTGACGTGCAGAGTGACGGTTCTTGGGGACTGTAGTTCTATCCACCTATGAAGTTTTAAGATGATAGCTCCTATAATGTAAATTTATAGTTACGCTCCGGACAAAGAAAGAATAATGATTATGAAAAATCAACAAAGGTCAATAACTCCAAAATTGTGAAGTTAAGAGAAACGGCTGTTGTGCACTGCACTACTTCTTCAAGAGATCTATCCACCTATGAAGTTTAATGTGATACCTCTAATAGTATTTGAGTTTTGTTTCGGACAAAAATTGGATATGAAAATTAACTAAGGGCATAAACTCAAAAATGTGAAGTGCAGAATGCCGGTTCTTGTGCACTGTACTTTTCTGTCATAAGATCTTCCACCTATGAAGTTTCAAATTGATAGCTTTAATTTATAGTGTAAGAGCTGACGCTCAAGACAAAAACTGAGTATGAAAAATCAACAATGGACAATAACTCCAAATTTGTGGAATTAATAGCAAGGTTATCTTGCTGTGCACTTCTTCTTCATGAGATCTATTCACCTATGAAGTTTGAAGTTGATAATTCTACTTCTGTAAGAGTTACGCTCCGGACAAAAAACAACAAAAGGCTATAACTCTAAAATGAGGAAATGCAGAGTAATGGTTCTTGAGCACTCCTCAATGTTCCTCGAGGTTCGTAATGGTTCTTCCCCTCAGTGAGATCTATCCAGTGACGGACGTACGTGCGGACGGATAGAAAGACCGACGGACGGACGGACAAAGCGGCAACTATATATCTTTCATGTAGTCATGCGATAACAGAAATATGTTGAAAAGTTAACACACAATAATAACCACAAAAAAAGAAATATCAAAAAAGCTATCTCGTGGCCATGCGGTAATTAAAATATGACGAGATCAGATAACCGACCTAGAAACAATAGCAACAAATACAAACACTGCAGTTTGAACAGTATCTTAATTCAAAACCTTTATATACTTACTGTTTAACGTCAAGTTGATTTTACCTGTGAAGCATGCTGAAAACAGAAAATTGACTTTCGAGAACAAACAATGCACGATAAAGTTGCCAGCAAAATAAATGAAAAGTGCGGTACGACTAGTATCAAGTATCTCGTTTTATATATAAAAAAATTAAAAAACCATATGAATATCAGTGTTGAACAAATGAAAATATAACATAACTTTTTTTGAGAAATTCTCAATAAAATACGAAAATTTATCACCCAAGGCGACCGAACAAAATGTAACAGCTGTTCAGCAGTTATTCAGAACCGTTCAAAATTACAAAACATTATCACATAACGAACTTGTTTTACACTGTAAATTTAATATACATTGTATATATAGACTAGAGTGGATATTTGTGTGTTTCTGTGGATATGGGATACATCTGGGTGAGAAGTGAATATTTTCACGAGCACCTATAACGTTATATAGATTCTAAAATGATAACTCATAACAGATCTTGTTTTTACAGTGAGTTTTTGGCGCAAAAACGTCATAGACTTCAAAAAAGAAATGCTTCACTTGATAGTTAAATATAAAAGCAGTTACATACGTGACAGTTTGTTGTCTCAAAGTATCCATGTTAAAGTATTTTACATTCTGAACATTCTGGTATGAAAATTAAACGTATACAAATCTATTATCAAAATAATTTAGATATTTGATATTGAAAATCCAGGCGTTTCACCGGAAGTAGATACTCGAGATGATTTTAGAGATTTGAAGGCGGACACAACGGACGACTTCCTCAAGATAGATCGAGCAATTGACTAGAAGTTTACTTCTACGAATGATGACCATTTTTTCGATAGGAAAGAAAAGAATATCCCTGACTGCGTTCGATATACGTGTGGGCATTATGCCCATGAGTACACAATGATAATCTAACATAAATACATATATACATAAACATTATGTCAAGGTTGGTGAGCCCAAGTTATACATTAGACACCTCATTATACAATGTACATTTGTATATAAGACAAAAGGAGCAAAAACATACAGGACAGCATAGGGAAAACAAAGTACAAGCTTTAAAAACAATAGTTAAATCAAATGTCATGATGTCATGTGATGGTTGTTGAAAGCAAATAAACAAATAGGTAAATTATTTGACCTTTTTTTTTATTTAATAACATCAATATATTTTAAAAAAATATAAATATTTCATCAAAGCAATCAAACAAAGGAAACAGAATAACATTTCTGCAACAGTATTAGACTTGTTCTGCGGCTCATGACATTGTGGTGGCAGTTTTTCCTGATTCGATCAAGAAATTAACTCTGCACGGAGTTTGCAAGCGGACATGTTATATTGTCCAAACAAGCGGACATGTTATATTGTCCAAACAAGCAGACATGTTACATTGTCCAAACAGTGTCTATTAATGTCCATGTAGGGTGTGTTATTTATACCTATTTTGTCTAAATCCCATGTTATCAAATGTCGTAGACACAACATGGGACACAATAATAGGCTCTATAGACAAGTTCTCACTCATAAACAATAAAGAAAAACATTCTTTCCAACAAAAGAACACAGAAGTTTCAGTACATCTCAGGTGTTCCATATTAGCAATAATGACATGTGTTTGTTTAAGCTGCATTTTTCTTGGAATTTTAGCTACAATACCCATATCTGAACAACGTCCGACAAAATGCTGTATTGTTGAAAAGGTGCCAAATAACTTAAAACGTAGTTATCTTCCAAAGGGCGAATCAATGGTCCAGTGGTAACGTCAGGGCTCGGTAATTGGATCCCCCGCTTTTGCACTTCCATTACTTATTGTCTTTCTGCGAGACGTTAACACCGAGGTCTCATGTATCAGTCCTATATAATGAGCATAGAAAGGTAACCTAAAATAATTAAATACATCAGGAGGCGTCGGTGAAGTGGGCAACCGCTATCGAAAAAAAATTTCTAAAATAGAAAGAAGAGTTATCTTTCATCGGTACACCCCTTCTTACCAGCAATAATCAATTTCCTTCACAGTGATATCCTATCATCGTTCAACAGATAAACTGTTTGAAGTGGAGTTTCCACTAAGATTTTGCTGCATTTTTAACCGGTGTGTGCTCTGTAATTTAGAGAGTTCGTTACTTTGCAAGTACCGAACTAGTAGAAAGGAAGAACACTGTCACATGTTCGTCAGTATTGAAGTTATTCTCTGAAAACTAAGTGTTTTTGGTCTACAGTTACCACATAATTCTTATGACAAAATAGTTGTGAGTTTCGGTAAGCTATTTATTTCTGAGTCTAATTACAGTCCAGCTTTTGTTTCAATTTGCGTTTATTAACAGTCTATGTGAAAAGCTGCACAAAATTTCCACTAATATTCACGATCAATATTTATTCGGAATTTCCATTAGGAGGATCTGAATTACCTTTGCCGAGCAATTTTATTTTTGCCGCGCTAAATTTTGGGCGGAAAACCATTTTCAAAATTATTTGCGCATGTCATGTTATCTTAGTTTGCATGCATTCCCTTCCTTTCCTGTTAATATTTAATTCACACCCCCTTTTCCATGAATGAATTTTAAAGTATTTCAAATTAATCTGCTAAGTGTATCTATAGAATTAAGTGAAATTCCGCGTTTAAATCTGCATTCTGAAAAACAGAAGGATTCCAGGAAAACCGGATTTATCAAGATAAAATTTATCCAAATTCTCTTCTGCATGACAAAGTGTAATGTCAAAATTATCCTATCGTTTACAGAACCTTGAAATATAAACTTAAACACAAAGTGGAGAAAGCCTGTCATCATAATAAGAATTTTGCAAATTTCAGTTGTATAATATATACACATTTCATGAAACGCAGATCGGAAACAGTGTAAGCTTTGTCCGTTTCAAATGTACATACATCTATTGTTTAGTGCTAATCTGAACCTACTATATACTTGTTTTCGTAGAAAGCACAGTTGTACTTTTTTTCCAAGCGATTTTAATATTTCCTGTTCTCTGACACTTTCAGTATGTGCTTCACTGGCGGAAACTATCTTCTAAAATTTAAACATTGTCAATGTTTGTAAACTTGACAAATATTGACAAGTAATTAACTAGACTTATCACCCATAGCCATATCGCATTTTTCGAGCATGGCCGTGATTGCCGCATTTTCCTTATGGAATTTGTTCTTAATTAATACGATGGCCGGAATATACAATTTGCCCATTTTCGGTAGACGCACGACAACACGATACGATATTCCAATAAATGTCGCGTCGCATTGTCTAGTGTCGCTTCGCAATTTCGAGCGTCGCGTCGCGTTGTCTTGTGTCGTTTGGCATTGTCGTGTGTCGCGGTAGAGGATGACACACGACACGCGACAATGCGATACGACATTGTGAAAATGTCGCGTCGCGTTGTCGCGCGTCGCTTCGCATTGTCGAGCGTCGAATCGCATTGTCATTCGTCGAGGCCTACACAAATGCAGAACGCCACGGACGAAATGCGACCCGACATCGCGACAACGACATTTTAATTGGCCCCAACAGGATTCCTTATAAATCTGCATATAATTCTGTTCATCTGGAATTCAGATGCCTAATCATTTTTTACAAAGTACAATGTAATTAATTCGGAATTCGATATCCAGTGCAATGTTTTTTCTCTAAACATCTAGAACATTAAATATGTACATGAAAACGTCAATATATTTAAGTACATGTCTCTACTTCGGCATCAGTAATTGCACTGTGGCCCAACCTCCATTCTTACCTCATATAATTTATTTTCAGAACTGTTGACAAGTACAAAATATTCTGCATCCGTTACATCGTTTTCAATCAATCGGATAACCTCGGCGATCTCTGTGATTTCCGAGCATACCGGGAACCGCCGAATAATTATGATAGCGTTTTCATTCTATAATCACCATCTTTCATCCACAAAAAAACAGCTTGGGCAATTTCAAAACATTTACACACTTGAAGTCTTCTGAAACACACACTTACCGCCTCTGTCTCCGTCTCTCTTAACCACTTTGCCGATTTTTTAACTGGGTGTTTATGTTGAAGAGAATCAAGCTTAAGAAAATAAGAAAACGTTATATAGAAGTTTTTTTTAATCCGCAATTTACTTCTTTTAATATTATGTTACAAAAAGAAAGCAAACAATTAAACATGAATAAATACCCAGCTCCTCGACAAAATGGTCATCTGGGTGAGTCGTTACAGCAATCATGGTATCAGAATGTCATACAAGAAATAAGTAAAAGAACCTTGTGTACTTTGCACTATTTTCCCAATATTACTATATTTTCCTATATTCTTTCTCTTGCCTAAAGTTCTGTCTTTTCACCAGTAAAACGACATTGGTTCAATAACGACTTTCTTTCAAATGAATATATTTCGTTGGGTTAATTCTAAGTCCAAAGAGCAGACTTCTTAACAACAACAACTAACTAAAATGAAAAAGTATTTTTTGATGAAATTTAGAATAAGGTATGGGGAATAAAATCGCACCTTTTACAGAGGAGCAGCTAGAAGCTTATCAGGTATATACTTTTAAATTCGTTTATGAGTGTGCGCAATGCGTTAAATGTTTCTGTACACTACATGACGGATTTCGGACAAGCATGTTTCTTCGGATATTTCATTCTGAAAAGCAGCTGATGTAGCTTTAAGTACAATTTTTGGGAAATTCTTAAATTATATACATTGCATTATCAAATGATTCTAAACCTAAATCAGATTATATTCGATTCTTATATTCATTTAGAATTTTATCTTTACAGGATTGCACATTCTTTACAAGGAAAGAGATTCTCAGGTAAATTCAAACTTGTGGACATTTCACATCGTTGTTTGATCCTATTGTCATATTATTTGTTGTTGTGTTGGATTTTGTATACTGGTTGAAAATACAAACAATGCCGTACATTTTATCTAGAGCCAGATATCATTATTTGTACTCCACATCACATGGCTATTGTGTGTTATCAGTGTAATAGTGTTTACTTGATGAACTGTGTGGGGTTTTGTTTTAATGAAAGCACAACATCTGAAGTTACCTTTGACCTTGAGACTTGATAGTTGAAATAATCCAACATATCTAGATTTTGGGTAGTATTGATACAGAAAAACTATTTATATAGCATTAAACCTTGCACTGAAATTTTGTTCATGTATTAGAATTGATTCCAGAAAAAAGTGTAATTCTTATTACAGAATATTTGCCCGTTTTCGACAGCTTTCACCAGGCCGTGTGCCAAGTGACATGAAACATGGAAAAGCAAAGAAAATAAAAATACTTTGCCCTGAAGTGGAAGTGATGACAGAGCTTAGGGTATTTCTTATTTTAAAAAATTGTAGGGTAAAAGTTGTGGGTTATTTTATCAAATTGTTTTGAGGAGAACTCTTTCTACTGGGTATTCAGCTGGGTACCATGCATTGAGATACATGTTCTAAATTAAATAATGATTGTTTTAAAAACTGAAAAGGTCTTTTAGAATTTAACTCAGAAAAATACCATACATTTGTATTTTTATTGGTTCCTCTCTCCTAGCTCAGACTATCAAATAATGCCTGTCTTATATTTTTTAGCACATGTGTACCAGTATGATACTAACGAAATTTAGATAGCTTGTGCTAATTTTAGTCAGTTTAACACAATATTACTTAAATATATATATTCAGGAAAATCCTTTTTGTGAGCGTATATGTAGGGTGTTTTCTGAGGATGGTTCAGGTGACATGAGCTTTGATGACTTCCTGGATATGTTCTCAGTGTTCTCTGAAGCAGCCCCAAGAGATATCAAATGTGCTTATGCTTTCAAAATATATGGTAAGCAGAAACTTGTATAAGTATTTTCTGCTTTCGTAATAATATTCTATGGCAAGATTTTGAATGTAAAAATGTTTTCATTTTACTCATCTAAGATTCTGTCAAATGGAAGTCATTGGAAAGGTAATGTTTAAGAGACATTAATTTTATGATTTAGTCAAACACATATTAAATGTTCTTTGAAAAAAAGAGAATAAAACAGTGATCAGTAGAAGAGACAATGAGCCATGATTTTTTTATATTCAAGCAATTGATTCAGACTAAAGCAGTATGGTAGATCATACAGGTATATTTTTGTCAGTGTTAAGATGTAATAAATGTCAAAACTTTTTTCTTTTTGTAAACAGATTTTGATGGCGACAACTATTTAAATCGCCTTGATTTAGAACTGACACTGAGATGTCTTACTCGAAATGAACTCACTAAAGATGAAATATCCTTTATAGTTGAAAAGGTATATGATATTCTTTGTACACTTTTAGTTACCAGAATTAGATGTTGTTGTCAGTTTAAAGATATAAGTTTTCACTAGTTATTTTTTCAGCTAGAAAAACTATGTTAGCAGAAGCCAGAGCAACTTTTGTTGAAATATTTCATAACTGGTTATTCAGTCATTGACTGTAACTTGTAACATGCAAAATAAAAGGTTTTGAAACTGGTGAATCATTCTTCTTAGAATACACATTAAAGTGTCTAGTTAATTGGTCACATGTCACTCATCTGTTTAAAAGTCTTATGAAGCATAGTATTATAAAGAAACAGACTGCAACAATCACTAGTGTATTCACAACTAGTAGTGCCTTTATCTACGCCTACAAAATGTGAGGAACTGAAAAAAATTTCTGATATTATTTCTCATAATAATTGCAACCATTTTTAAAAGCAACCATGATCTAGCAGTAAAACCAAACAGTAATACTCTGCAGTATTTTTTGTTAGAGGACTCATCACCCAAAATAACATTGGTCGGCTACTGCATATGATGAATTCATGACAGAAAGTAGATATAATGAATATTATTGCACATCCTATACTTTTTTACATTTTGATATCATTCTGTAATCATATCAAGTTACAAAAGCCTGGTTTCAATACACTGTGTAATTGCATTATCAAGACTTTGCAGATTGACAGACAGACCAACTGACTGGGTTAAACACAGATGAGACGCTGGCAGGAGACTGATTAATGTCTTTCTGGTATGTATGGTGAATGAGAAATGTTTGTTGTTGTTGTTCTAGGTGATAGAAGAAGCTGATCTGGATGATGACAACATGTTGTCCTACATTGAGTTTGAACATGTAATATCTAGATCTCCAGACTTTCTCAAGTAAGTGACTTTCATGAAGTATATAGGGTTGTTCATTGAAGAGATAGCATAAAATAGAATGAAAGAAACCGAATTTTGAAACGAGATTAAAAAATAAGCTTCATTTCTTGTGAACACCTGTCAACTTTATGTTATTGTTATTAAAAGATAAGTTTCTTAAATGTTTCCAAAATAATGTATAACCACAACTGTTATAAATGATAAAAGAAAAGTAAAAGTCATGTTTCTAAAAGAAGCTTTCCCCGAGCTCTGAACATTAATAGAATTTTAGACCAAAACACATTTAGGTACAGAAAATTGGCATTTTCTAATGGATAATTAAACTTCATATATCATTTTTTTCAGCACGTTCCACATTCGAATATGATTCAGAGATGTGGTCAACAATGGAAGGAAAGAAACATGAAATTTGAAATGAGATTAAAAATAAGCTTGATTCCATGTGAACAACTGTATGTGCCATGTGAATGATGTTCAAAAGCTTTTATCATCACTAACAGTCAGAAAATGAGACAATTCTTTTACAAGATTTAGTACCTTTGTTTCTGAAGTGTTATATACAAAGGTAAAGCAAATGACAAGAAATGTTAAATTGCCTTCACATTAATTGTAACATCCAGTGAAATTTTCCCATGTTAAGGGTCACGTGATTATTCAATGCTTTACCTTAACAACATAAATGAGATTAAGAAGTATTTATATATATTCTGTATCTCTGCTCAGCTCCTTTAGTTTACAAATACATTAAAAGTAGATTTTCATATAGTGATATTTGTACAGAGATTATCTCTTAAATTGAAACATTAGATTAACAGTCAAATTCAGTCATTGCAGCCTCAATTGCTTTCTCCTCCTCAATTAATTTATCAATTTTACTAATTTCTTCATCAAAGTTAATTTGCTTTTTCTCACGATCATTCATAGCATATAAACCCATCAGAAGGTCAAAGTTCATCAGATTCCCTGATGGTCCACAGAAATGGTCACACTGTTTATTGCAATTCTGTAACAACTCAGTCACTTGTATTTTTGTTTCAAATGGTATTTGCTGAAGAGTACCCCATCTTTTAACAGCCTCTATATTTTCTTGGCTAATATTATCTGCTGTACCCGAGGTTAGGGAAGTAAGTTCCTGAAATAAAAAGTTGAATCCTGAAATAAGTGGTTTTACATCATACTACCTCACATACTTTCAAAGCCTGAAAATGACTTAAAGATTAACAACATAGCTGAGAAATGATATGTCATAATGGTACCAGTTTCTTCATCAAAAGAGGGGAAGTTGTAATGTGGTTTTTCAAAGTGTTGACAGGCATGAACATTTTTCTGTCTAATTACAGATTACATACTGACTGAAGGAACTGAAGAATTATTCTGTAGTATGCTGTGATTTCATTCTATTGTCATTTGTTTGTTGATATTTTGTTTTTATGAGATTACTAATTCACGATAGATAGTGAACTTTGGATGTTTTTATTTCTACTTCCTGTCTGTGTATATCTAGATTACTGTATATTCATCACATTTAGAGTATGTTCCTGTCTAAATTAAAGTCTCTGTGTAATTTGTTCTAACTGTTAAATGTGTACTAAAAAGACCTTTTCATATATTTGGACTTGTTTCAGTTATGCATTAACACAAACTTGTTGTACAAAGTTACATATTAATTAATCTCTTTTATAGATTTAGCTTTTAAAAATTTTAAGTAGTTTTTTCCATGTAAAATATGTTCATCTCTTAAATATGTTCATTAGTTATTAAAACACAGTGATGTAATATTTGCAGCTATAAATCTAAATGGTTTCAATCAAGACTGTTCTACAAATAAAGAAGTAGCAAAATTTGGCTGCATTTATGTAAAGTCTACATTTTATTTCCTTCAGTTGTATGAAAAAATCCCCACATACTGTGTATGCCATAGAAAACTGGAGCAGTCTTTTTGCTACAAAGTTCCAGAACTGAGGACAGAAATGAACTCTTCTCAGCATTATCTCCCTTTTTGATTTGCATACTGCCATAAAGTCACACCATGGTAAACCTGTAGAAGAAGGGAGATAAATAGCAACTGGTTTTGCTGAATGCAATATTACAAGAATACATGTACTTATAATCTATAGGAACTGTACAAGTCTTGCAGCAGTGGTTGTCAGTATTAGAGCGCCAAAGGTCACTGGTTAAATTTCCACCAAATATCAGATTCTCCAGTGACATTCTGGTACTGGCTGAAAGTTTGGAACTCAGAAAGCAGCCATTACTATAAGTTGCAAGAACTCCTTTCCCAGTCTTTTTTTAAAGAATGTTAACGTAAGGTGATGAGATATAAGTGATTTATTAAAAAGAAAAGTTCTACATTTTATACCTGCAGAAACTTTTACACCACTTCAATTCTAGTTTAAAAATTTAACTCAAAAAGTCTTTTTCAAGTAAGTTATATGCTCTCTTACTTGCAATATTTTTTCTGTCATTGACTGATGATTGAGGCTGATGATTTTACATAAAGGTTCTGCCTAATTAAAAGAAATTAAAACCTAAACAATGTTTACAGCAATAAAATGCTTAGTTTGCTAACCTGTTACAGCCATGTGTCCATGCATCTGTACCATGTATTGTTTTGGTATGTCCCTGTACATGCAATGCACTGGAGCCTTGAACTCACAGGTGCCAACCAACTTCCTGGAGGCTGGATCTATCACCACAGCATCTGGTGATACTCCAACTTTATCTGTGAAGTAGACCAAACATGAAAGACTGTAGAAAGATCTGTATAACTGTTGTCTAGTTAGCTGATTTTAACAACCCTAAAAACTTGTCCTAAATCCTAACAAAAAAGTCAGAATCTTTTAGCATCAAGATGTTGGAAGATATTAATTTTGTTAAACTGGATGTTATATCAATGCTTGACACCTGCCTTTTCAAAAATACAACTTTTTCCAAATCAGAAAATTTTCTAATAGTAAATAGTATTACAAGTTCACCCCTTAGTATCAAGCTAGACAGAGACAAGCTAGAAGAGGTGTTTTACTTTATTTTACTTTACCTTTTTTTAATTTATTATTTCTTTTTTTTGTGGGAGGAAGGTTTTTTTCCAGACATATTAATGATCATATATATTTTGAAACAACACATGTTACCTTTCAGGGGATTGTTTTCAGCTGTTATTGTCCAGAAACCTGATTCTCTAGTCTTGTATCTAGTCAGTAGGTCATAAGCCTCGTGTATGACAGGTTCCATCTCAGTACCTTGTCTGGTAAAACTGTTACCAATATCCTCGTAATGATTTCCTGTGAAAAATTTCAGAAAAATCGCAATTACTTGGTAGTTTGTAATCACTAAGCAATCAGTTTCTTCCATTATAAAATCTGGAGCAACAAGCAAATTCGTTATATTAATATCCCACGCCGAATAATACAAGAAATTTTCCTGTACAAGATATGTTTAAAAATAAAAAAGGGCCATAACTCTACAAAAGCACGGCTGGATTTGTGTGGTGTTTCACGTGCACCATACTCTCATCTTTATAAACATTAAAATCAAGTTTTATTAAAATCTAACCAACCAGTTTTAAGATGTAGATCCGAATGGAAAGTTTCCTTTAAAAATGCCTATTTTTAAGAAACAAAGGGCTAGCTATAATTCAAAAACTCAAAGGTGGATTTGGATGGCAAGTGATATGCATCATTTCCTTATTAATAAATTCTTTCAAGCAGTTTGTTACAATCTAACAAACCAGTACTAAGATATGATTTCTCCAACCAGTTCTAAGATATGGATCCGGACAGACGGGCAACGCCATTTCAATATCCACCTCCGATTTTATCGGCGGCGGATAAAAATCGCCCTCCTCTGCAAAAAAAAAGGTTTTATGCATTTAAGTTTATGTTTACCTTGACCTCAGTTGCACGTGATGAAAATTCGTGCAATTTTGAAAATCCTGTCACATGAGCTACATAGAAGGCTACTATATGCCCCATGGAACATAAAAATGTCAATTACAGAGAATTTGCATGTCAATTTATATTTTTCTTTTATTTTAAAGAAATGTACATGAAGAGACTCTCATCAATTACAACTACGTGTTCAGCTAATTGAAATGCTTTTTTGCAGTTTCTAGAGGAATATACATACAACTTCAAGCTGTGGTTTTATTCATGCAGTTTTTCATTTTCTTGAAGGAGGTGACTTATTAACACCTACATGTACATACCATCCAGTAAACTTCTCAGAAAATCATAAGGTTTTCCTTTCCCGGCACCAATTGCATCAGCAAACCTTGACCCTGTTACAACCATTCCCTTTCTCAGGTCAAACCATTCTTGGCTCCTCTGCCTTACATTGTGTTCCATTTATACCATCTGACTGTATCAATTCTGGGAAAATGCATAAGTTAACTTCTTTTTTAAAAACCGAACACGCACGATTTCATTGTTGTATTTCAATAGTCAATACAGCTGCACTTTGAAGGTAATCTGGATATAGTATTCCCCTCTAAAGTAAATTATGTTATTACCAAGGTACACAGAGGTCTGCCAATTTCATTTTTCCTCAAACCCTGACGGTGTGCCTTTTCCATAAGGGAAAAACAACATACAGACGGGATAACAAATATGATGACAGTGAAGAGAAAAATTTCGGACATAATAATTACTGGTGGGAAAAATACTTAAACGATTTGAAAAAAAAAATGTTATAAAGGTCTTAATTTGGGGCAAATATTTCAAGAAAGAACATGCTACTTAATATACGATTTCATTATTAAGTAGTAACTGGTAGTGGTTATAACGATATCAGATGTAAATATAAGCGGGTCATTTGCGCATGCGTGCCACCATGGTGCCTCAAATGTGCTATGCATTTTCACTCCGCAAAAGTGTTCTACATCGACCCATCAGTTTGTACAAACTTTGATTTATTATAATTATGATGTAGACCATACGTTAAATCATGTACACTCTTTACAATCATGTGGTGTGCATTCCTTACTGTATTGTGTAGTCTTAATTATATTATTTGCATTCTTTATTATATAATGTCAGCTATCAGTTTCAATATATGTACATTCGTTATTATATTATGTCTCCTGTCAGTTATAATATGTACATTCGTTGTTATATTATGTCTGCTTTCAGTTATATCATGTACATTCGTTATTATATTGTGTCTGCTGTCAGTTATATAATATGCTTTCGTTATTATATAATGTCAGCTATCAGTTATATAATGTACATTCATTATTATATTATGTCTGCTGTCAGTTATATTATGTCTGTTGTCAGTTATATTATATGCTTTCGTTATTATATTATGTCAGCTGTCAGTTATATTATACGCTTTCGTTTTTATATTATGTCTGCTGTCAGTTATAATATATACATTCGTCATTATATTATGTCTGCTGTCAGTTATATCATGTACATTCTTTATAATATTATGTCTGCTGTAAGTTATATTATATGCTTTCGTTACTATATTATGTCAGCTATCAGTTAAATAATGTGCATTCTTTTTTATATTTTGTCAGCTATCAGTTACATTATGTGCATTCTTTATTATTTTATGTCAGCTATCAGTTTTTTTATGTGCATTATTTATAATATTATGTCAGCTGTCTGTTATATTATCTGCATTATTTATAATATTATGTCAGCTATCAGTTCTTTTATGTGCATTCTTTTTAATATTATGTCAGCTCTCAGTTACATTATCTGCATTCTTTATAATATTATGTCAGCTATCAGTTATATTATGTGCATTCTTTATGATATTATGTCAGCTATCAGTTCTTCAATGTGCATTATTTATTATATTATGTCAGCTATCAGTTATATTATATGCCTTCTTTATGATATTATGTCAGCTATCAGTTATTTTATGTGCATTCTTTATTATTTCATGTCAGTTATCAGTTATATTATGTTCATTCTTTATGATATTATGTCAGCTATCAGTAATATTTTATGCATTCTTTATAATATTATGTTAGCTATCAGCTATATTATGTGCATTCTTTATTATGTTATGTCAGCTGTCAGTTATATTGTGTGAATTCTTTATTATGTCAGCTATCAGTTCTTTTATATGCATTCTTTATAATATTATGTCAGCTATCAGTTATATTATGTGCATTCTTTATAATATTATGTCAGCTATCGGCTATATTATGTGCATTCTTTATTATGTAATGTCAGCTGTCAGTTATATTGTGTGAATTCTTTATTATGTCAGCTATCAGTTCTTTTATGTGCATTCTTTATAATATTATGTCAGCTATCAGTTATATTATGTGCATTCTTTATAATATTATGTCAGCTGTCAGTTATATCATGTGCATTCTTTATTATGTTATGTCAGCTACAAGTTCTTTTATGTTCATTCTTTATAATATTATGTCTGCTATCAGTTATATTATATGCATTCTTTATAATATTATGTCAGCTATCAGCTATATTATGTGCATTCTTTATTATGTAATGTCAGCTGTCAGTTATATTGTGTGAATTCTTTATTATGTCAGCTATCAGTTCTTTTATGTGCATTCTTTATAATATTATGTCAGCTATCAGTTATATTATGTGCATTCTTTATAATATTATGTCAGCTATCAGTTATATTATGTGCATTCTTTATAATATTATGTCAGCTATCAGTTCTTTTATGTACATTCTTTATAATATTATGTCAGCTATCAGTTATATTATATGAATTCTTTATAATATTATGTCAGTTGTCAGTTAAATTGTGTGCATTCTTTATTATGTTATGTCAGCTATCAGTTTTTTATGTATATTCTTTATAATATTATGTCAGCTATCAGTTCTTTTATGTGCATTCTTTATAATATTATGTCAGCTATCAGTTATATTATGTGCATTCTTTATAATATTGTGTCAGTTGTCAGTTATATTGTGTGCATTTTTTATAATATTATGTCAGCTATCAGTTATATTATGTGCATTCTTTATAATATTATGTCAGATATCAGTTATATGGTGTGCATTCTTTATAATATTGTGTCAGCTATCAGTTATTTTATGTGCATTCTTTATAATATTATGTCAGCTATCAGTTATATTATGTGCATTCTTTATAATATTGTGTCAGCTGTCAGTTATATTGTGTGCATTTTTTATAATATTATGTCAGCTATCAGTTATATTATGTGCATTCTTTATAATATTATGTCAGATATCAGTTATATGGTGTGCATTCTTTATAATATTATGTCAGCTAACAGTTATATTATATGAATTCTTTATAATATTATGTCAGCTGTCAGTTATATTGTGTGCATTCTTTATTATGTTATGTCAGCTATCAGTTATATTATGTGCATTCTTTATAATATTATGTCAGCTATCAGTTATATTATGTGCATTCTTTATAATATTATGTCAGCTATCAGTTATATCATGTGCATTGTTTACAATATTATGTCAGATATCAGTTATATTGTGTGCATTCTTTATTATGTTATTTCAGCTATCAGTTTTTTTATGTATATTCTTTATAATATTATGTCAGCTATCAGTTATATTATGTGCATTCTTTAAAACATTATGTCAGCTGTCAGTTATATTTTGTGCATTCTTTATAATATTATGTCTGCTATCAGTTATATTATATGCATTCTTTATAATATTATGTCAGCTATCAGTTATATTATGTGCATTCTTTATAATATTATGTCAGCTTTCAGTTATATTATGTGACCCTGACCTTTGACATAATACCAAAAAATATGGTTCTTCAATTTAGTAAAAGCAATCATCCTATGAAGTTTGAAGACTCTGGTTGAAATGGTACTCCTGTTATTGAGTGGAAACGGTTTTCACTATAGAGGTCCCTCTGACCTTGACCTATGGACCCTTACAAATAGGGTTCTTTTAAACAATTACCCTGTAAACTTTAAAAGTTTGAAGACTCTGAGTGTTATGGTACTACAGTTACTCTGCAGAGATACTTTTCACTCTACAGATCCCTGTGACCCTGACCTTTGACCTACTAACCCCGAAAACAATATGGTTCTTCTATTTAGTAAAAACAATCATCCTACGAAGTTTGAAGACTGGGTGAAATGGTACTCCTGTTATTGAGTTGAAACGGTTTTCACTCTAGAGGTCCCACTGACCCTGACCCTTTACCTACTGACCCAAAAAACAATTTTTTTCTTCTTAATAAGGGCAATAACCCAGTGAAGTTAGTCAGCTCTGGGTCAACTGGTACTCAAGTTATTGAATGGAAATGAAGTGTGACAGACAGACAGACGAACAGACACCCATGGACAGGGCAAAAACAATATGTCTCCACCAGAAGGGCAGGGTTGGAGGGGGAGACATAACAACGAACAATTGAAGGTCTAGACCTTGGTGTTTCAGAGCAGCAGATTTTTTAAGTTTTACCTATACAAGTCCTTGTGTAAATCAAATGACCCCCCGGGTGGGGCCAGTTATGACCCCAGGGTCATGATTTGAACAAATTTGATAGAGATCCTCTAGCCTATACTACATACCAAATATCTCAGCTGTACGCCTTTTGACATCGTCGGATACCCACGGTTGTTGATCTTCATATATCATATGTTTTATATATGTGTTGTATGAAGATCAACAACCGTGAGTATCCGACGATGGCCTTCTGGTTTCCAACAAGGATTTTTTTATAACTTTTTCCTAAATACCTCTATGTAAAACAAGTGACCCCCGGGGCAGGGCCATTTTTGACCCAGGGGTCATGATTTGAACAAACTAGGTAACGGTCCACTAGACAATGCTGCACACCAAATATTTTGACTCTAGGCCTTGTGGTTTCTGACAAGAAGATTTTTAATGTTTTTCTTATATAACACTATGTAAAACATGTGACAACTGGGCGGGGCCATTTTTGACCCAGGGGCCATGATTTGAACAAACTTGAGAGGTCCTCTAGACAATGCTACATACTAAATATCTAAGCTCTATGCCATTTGGTTTCTGATGTGAAGATTTTTTTTTAAACTTTTATTAATCTAGCAATAATTAAGTTTGAACTAAATCCTCAATCTCTTAAGCGGGCCTTTATGATTCAAGAGTTTTAAATATAAAGGTGAAATTACGGGGCATTAAATGAATGAAAAATACAGGTTAAACAGTTTAGTTGCAAAATTACCAATGAATTAGTTTATCCTGTCAGTTATTTCATATCCGACCCGATAAAGGGTATTCGGAACACCTCGGGCGTCTTCAATAAGTCACCTCGGAATTAATGTGGTGGGTGCCATACTGGACTATTTTATAATACAGGTGGTGTCTGCTAAATGGAAAACATTTCTTAAAGCCTCTACCTGTTTATACTTTAAATTAACATTTATTTTCATTTTTTCTAATGCATAAGACAATACTCTTGAGTTCTGCCATGTTTGTTTATATTTTTATTAAAGCCGGGGCGAATTACAATTCGGTGTATTCGTACACTTACATACCAGGTCTTTATACATAGTTGTCGGAAAAGGCCGAGTTGTTACGATTGGATAAAGGGGTGCCGTGTTAATTTTGCTTTATACGGAACATGATACGTCACGGACTACTTTTGTGTTTATAATCAGAAGGATGTAATAAAATTGCTGGTATTACAAGCAGAGACTACTTGAATAAAAATTAAGTATTTCAGTATGTAGATCTTACAATACAGTGATCATTTAAGGAAAAAAATTATTGAAACTTTGGAACTATTTTTATGTATATGTACACCTGGCGGATAACTTTGACATTAGCCTAATTTAAAACACTTTAAAGATAGGTTTGCAATATCTTTAGTAAATTATTTCCAAATGCCAGATGTGACAGGATAAATAGAATAATAGGTTAGTGTCTTAATTGAGAAAGTTAATCTGGCAAGGCGTAGGAATTTATCGGGTGAGCCGAATAGCTTATTAATCTGAAAAATAAAAAGAACTGTCATTGTAAGATGACAATGCCCCCGAAGTGGTGCTTTGACTTTGGGCTGAGGACCAGTCATTCAAGGGTCAAGTCAAATAAATATAGGTCTGTGGGAAGGTCTTGTCCACAGGGGTGTTGTGTCCAAGTATGTAGTAAATCAACTTTCTAACAAGGAAGTTATGGCCAATGTTAAAGTTTTTGGACAACTGGATCTTCAAGGTGAAGGTCATTTTGTAGTCAAGGTCAAATAGATATAAGTCGGTGCGAAGGTCTTGTCCAAAGGGGTGTTGTGTCCAAGCATGAAGTAAATCAACTTACTAATAAGGAAGTTATGGTCAATGTTAAAGTTTTTGGACAATTGGATCTTCAAGGTGAAGGTCATTCAGGGGTCAAGATCAAATAGGTATAGGTCAGTGGGAAGGTCTTGTCCACAGGGGTGTTGTGTCCAAGTATGAAGTAAATCCACTTACTAATAAGGAAGTTATGGTCAATGTTAAAGGTTTTGGACAATTGGATCTTCAAAGTGAAGGTCATTCAGGGGTCAAGGACAAATAAATATAGGTCAGTGGGAAGGTCTTGTCCAAAGGGATGTTGTGTCCAAGTATGAAGTAAATCCACTTACTAATATGGAAGTTATGGTCAATGTTAAAGTTTTTTGGCAATTGGATATTCAAGGTGAAAGTCATTCAGGGGTCAAGGCCAAATAAATATAGGTCAGTGGGAAGGTCTTGTCCAAAGGGATGTTGTGTCCAAGTATGAAGTAAATCCACTTACTAATAAGGGAAGTATGGCCAATGTTAAAGTTTTCGGACTGACGGACGGACAGACAGTTCAAATATTATATGCCCTTCGGAAGCATAAAAATTGCTAACACATACTGAAAATGTAAAATGAGTTGGAAGCTATATTTGTCTTACTTACGAGCCGTATTAAAACCGATTTTCATTTGGAGGTATCAACAGGATATCTCGAATGTATTAGTTAGTATAAATAAGCAACCACGTTACTATTTTCACCTCTCGCGTTATTTTACATCGCGTTACACGAAAAAGGTAAATCGTAAAATACCATAAAAAATTGTCTTAGAGGTGAGGTGATGGCTTATTTATAGGAGTATAGCTTGTATAGTAATATATTACAGCCAAACTCTTTGATACAGCTGAGTGATTTTACTACTCTAGATCTAACTTCAGTACAAATAAGTTAAACATAATCAAGTAATCTTTCTTAAAATGCTGATTGTCAAATAAATATATTTACCACTTTCATCAAACAGGAATCCTTTTTCAATAGTTAAAATGTGCTGGCACAACCAAGAATCTGTCACTCTGACCTGTCACAGTTTTCTAATTTCCCACCATACTCCAAAACTGAAGAAGATAAGGGGGAGTAATTCTAAGCCCTAAATTTGGAGGAGATGTTTTAAGCCGCTTCTGCCATTTCGTGGGTTAATTAGAAGTCAGTTGAAAGAATTATAACATTTAAAATTAAAACAAAACTGACCGTGTTATAAAATTGATTTATTTATTCATTCATTTATTCTTCCAGTCGTTAGCTCGCCTTCCTATTCAGGCTATTGATATATACAGTGTAAACATTTTTATTTCAATCGTTAAACTATAAAGACTTTAAGAAAAAGACAGTATGAAAGAAAGAGAGAAAAACTCAGAGTTATACAGAATTATGTAGATCCAAATTTGACTTTTTTTCCTTGCCTTTTCTGTCCACTCAAATAATTTAAGGGTGAAATGACCGCTATTAACTTTGGCCAGTTGGCATTGCATCAACCCGTTGCATTCTAGAAGTATAATATGATTATTTGTTAATCACACGGTCATTTCTGTACTGATTTGTTTATTTTGTCTGTAATATATATTCTGGAGATCGATTTAAATGTACGTGTTTTAAAATAACAAACATCAAAATTCAAACCTTTTGCATCGTTCGATAGCAGATGGGTTTTCTCCGTGGGGAACATGCGGAACTATTCGATCTCGGTGAAATCAAATTGACTGATAATAATATACGCGAGCTTGTTGCAAATTGTTTTAATCTGCAGTAGAATATTTTGGCATCTTAATCAGCAGTTTACAAATCGGAAACAACCATCAGTGGCAAAATATATAATGGTTTGAGAATTTATTCACAGTATTTTATGAAATTTCTGTGAATTCACAGTAAATAAGGGGCTGGGCAACTTCGGCTCAAAATTTCAGTACTAATGTATCAGTACTGACCCTGATTCAACATATTAAGACAGATTTTAACGAGAAAGTCGTGCAATTAGCCATACGAATTTGAAAAGCTTAAGCGAGCTAAAACATACTATGGCGGTCAGTGGAAAGCATTTAGAAGAGTCATAACTTAAAAGCAACCGTGTGAGACCTTTTGAACGATTGACATCTAGCAATTCATCGTGGTAGCTCGGATTTTTTTCTTTTCTTCTTTTTTTTAAAGATTTACATGTGCGATTTTATTCGTTTGAGAACATTCACTTCTGCAGGTTATCTTTCTATGAATCCTTATCTATATCAATGCAACTGCTTTCATTGCAAAGTTGACACCACAAGAAATAAAATGAGATACTTTGCGAAGTCTCAAAAATACCAAAATGAATATTTTCAACGTATATGCAACATACACTGCTCACAAAATTTAAAGGATCGTCTTCTCAAAGTGTGGTACAGTACCATAATAAATTTCAAAATTTAATACTATTTCTAGTTTTTCTAAATGTTTCTATGATGTGTATACTGTGTCTACACGGGGTGAAGTACGCATTTTGTGCTTCATCAAAGTCAAAAAAATCTTTTATAAAAACACATTCTGCTGTTTTTGGTAGTCAATTACAACCACCAGATGTCGCTAGAGGAGTACAGATGCTCCTTATGGGTCAGTCACAGAGGCAAGTTGCGTTTCGCACTCGCTGTGCCCCAAAGCGTGGTCTCAAGGCTGTGGAGGTGATATCTGCAGACATGACAATACCCGAGACATCAAGGTCAGTGTCGCTGTACAAGTGACGCTTCAATTGTTAGACCTTTTACACTGGTATATGGAGGCAACAGGTCTTCAAATCGAATTTCAGATTGCTTCCGGTTGCCGTTTGTCTACATAGACGATAAGTATCAGGCTTCATGAAGCAGGCCTTACTGCTAGATTCCCAGCTAGATGCCCAACCTTGACTGTACAACACCGTAGGGAAAGGTTAGATCTTATACTGCAGACTGACTGACTATTGCTTATGAGCGCGTTAAATTGAAAATGCCGAATCCGACGCGAACTTTCCTCTGCAAACTTATTTTTTGAAATTGTCGAAATAAATGTGCAGAAATGTTAGTTCTTCCTGAAAAATATCGAACAGAGAGCAAGGATATATAGAGTTGTGTCGAAAGTTCGAAACATTATCTAGATAAGCTAACTTTCTCGTGGTGAGACACTGTTATACTTGTGATATTCCTTCTTTCAGAGCACTCATCTATGCTGGCTCCCGGTTCCCACCATAAAGTTCTTTAATATTTGTAGGACTTTGTATTATTTAATATGTAACTCCCTACTTGCAGAATAAATCTGGAGCTTATTTTGCAACAGTCCTTTAAAGTTGGGATGTCTGGTCACTGCCAATTTTTATCTATAATCATGGATAATATATAGGTATGTACTATGAATTACATTGTAACTTATGGCCAATTTATAGGTATGCAAGAATCTGTTGTCTAGGATTGTATTTGGAGATTTTTTAAAATATTAATATTCGCATTGTTATAATATTTTTAGTTTAATAAATATTTAATGATATATTCAAATTTTATCAGATCTTAATAGTGAATAAAGAAAATAAGAGCTGTTGTACCTCTCACAGTTTTATTCATTTTTATAAAGCTTTTGTACAATGCTTACAAACTTCTTCAGGAGAAAAGAAAATAGATTGCTTCAAAAAGGACTACCCATAATATAAAATTTAAACATAAAATAGAACACATTCTTTATAGCAATTAAACTATATTGTATATTTAAAGGGACATACACTACAATTAAGTGACGATAGACTGCATGTCTATTTTATTTTCTCATCCACTACAGAATGAAAAACAATTGATAATTTAAAGAAGGATATATGCTACAAAAACTCATTCAGCTTTAAGACACTAACAGTGTTAAACTGGAATAAATGGCTGGTACAACAACAACTCTTTGTACAAAGACTAATATAAATGTATTTTGCAAACCTGCTGTACTTAGATTTTCTGACTGACACACTGACATTGTGTCACAACTGACTCAAAAACATTCAAATTGACATGATTCTAAGTAAAACAGACCTAGATTTTAGAGAGTGTCTCTCTAAGCAAATTCCATTCCTCCATGTACTGAATCTTGAAGAACTTGAAGACACACCAATAGTGAGGGTATTTCATATCACATGTGCATTTCAAAAATATGTATAAAAATATTTCACAACTGACTCAAAAACATTCAAATTGACATGATTCTAAGTAAAACAGACCTAGATTTTAGAGAGTGTCTCTCTAAGCAAATTCCATTCCTCCATGTACTGAATCTTGAAGAACTTGAAGACACACCAATAGTGAGGGTATTTCATATCACATGTGCATTTCAAAAATATGTATAAAAATATTTCACAACTGACTCAAAAACATTCAAATTGACATGATTCTAAGTAAAACAGACCTAGATTTTAGAGAGTGTCTCTCTAAGCAAATTCCATTCCTCCGTGTACTGAATCTTGAAGAACTTGAAGACACACCAATAGTGAGGGTATTTCATATCACATGTGCATTTCAAAAATATGTTTAAAAATATTTCACAACTGACTCAAAAACATTCAAATTGACATGATTCTAAGTAAAACAGACCTAGATTTTAGAGAGTGTCTCTCTAAGCAAATTCCATTCCTCCGTGTACTGAATCTTGAAGAACTTGAAGACACACCAATAGTGAGGGTATTTCATATCACATGTGCATTTCAAAAATATGTTTAAAAATATAAGTAACAATGTACTAAAGCAGTAAACTTAACAAAGAAAGAACATTTTTCTATATAATTGTAAATATGTATAAATGGTGCACCACAGTTAAACAATGTACAGTTGAACCTGTGTGGAAAAAATACTTGTCTATTAATCAATATTATATTCTGTTTGAAACTTGATTTCTTCCTGTTATATGGAGAAAAAAATGAAAATGCTTGCTTAAATTGTTAAATAAATGAGTATATTTTGTATATCACAATCCTGGCTTATAAAACACAAGTTCAACAGTACTTGTATGATATCACAGATAAAAAAAGAAATATATATAATAAACATATAAGATAAAAAAAAAGAAAGGACAAAAAAATATGCCAGAGAACAGCATATAAGACAAAATTAGCAGAGACAAAGAGAGTCAACTACACGGTTCTAGAACTGTCATCTGAGACAAAGTAAAATAATCATACAACAACTAATAATATATTTCATAACTAAAAATCTGGAAGGAAAGCCAGTAAAAAAAATTTGGTGAAAGCCAATCTTATTTATCATTGTCTTTAAAACATATTCAAATCAACTTAACATCAACCCGTACTTAACAAAATGAGTAAATAACAACACACTTATTACACTCCTATTGTCACAAAACTTTATCAAATTAAGTACTAAATGATTAGTTACCATCTTTTTACAACAGCAGTTCACCATTGGGATGGATATTGACAGAAAACACTACCAATTGTAACATATAATTTCCTCAAGCTACCATATCTCATAACAAGCATACATGTTATTATGTTCAACTATGTGCTACCATGTTTAACTGAAACAACAATAGCTCAGTTAGTTAGTTTTATTGTATTCTCCGCTAACAACAGAGAAAAACTCCACAAATATAAGTTTCAAAAGAAAGCTTTTCTTTATAATATAAGAGAATTTACCAGTAAATACATAGTTTAGAAATGTTGAAAGATAAATGGCTACCTTGGTTCTTACATACAGAGAATATACAACCATATCCTTTAAAACAGGCCAAGGAAAATCGAGATACTGTGCCACATTTAAACTGGGACTCTCTTTCAAGTTGACACAAAAAATGTATTACCATTACATAATTTTTTATACCAACAGATCAAAAAAACATTTTATGAACACATCCTATTAAAACTATGAAAGCTGAATTAACTACTGACAATATAATAGGGACTCTTCTGTTCCTAATCCAACTTCTCTCATGTTTCACTTTCTACCATTGGTAATATCTTTTTTTAACTGTTAGTAGATCCTTACTTCAAGATTTTGCAGAGGTTTTTCTCGCATGTCTGACAGTGAATGTGTACATATATATCTTGAAATTAAATATTAAAACAACAAAACATGAATAATTTGACCTCAACAGGCAGAAAGAAACGTTTACAAAATCTTTTTTGAAACATTGTTTCCACTTTTATCTGGTAATCTCAATGAGTTCTGTCTACTGTCAATTAGGTCTAAGTGTGTTACCTGGTACAAATAAATTTTCTATACCAAACAGACCTGTGGAAGATTTAACATAGCTTTCTTCTATAAATGGCAAGCTCTTGTTTTGGACAGAATAAAACTAGATATTCCTCGATCAGTCGATTGCCAGGAAGTTGTGGTTATTCATAATAATTCTGACTCCATTACTATGACTCTATAGCTCCAAAACCTCATTTTCATGAGGACCTGTCCATACTTATGCCCACTTGTGCACAAAATCTGTTGGCTGTAAATGAACTTTCTTCTAAAACAAAAATTATCACTGGATAAAGTTTTCTTATCATGCATGTTGCATCTAATGTGCAATATAGGTCTCCTAACAGTCTTTGCATCAACTTTGTGTGTAAGTGCTGCCTAATCGTGCAAGATATGCTGATTCTAAAAGCAATATATCAACTTCAAAGATCTTTGTTTTCACTCAATCATAAACTGGTTTGAAGCCAGATTTTGTGCCGGCCCCAGGGGCTGGGAAGGGGTCATTATTTCCACTTGTAATCTGTTTCTGTCTAGGTATAGAGCCCTCTCCCTGTGTAAGTGCCCTGTATCGAGAATCATCCTCCTCATCACCAGTCAGTGCAATGTTACGTAGATGGGGCATCTCGGCAAATGGCAGATACATTTCCCCTGAAAATACACAACAGGTCATGAGTAATTCATGTTTTTTTTTTTCTTTAAATAACTGTATGCATTTTTTTTCAGAGTACAGATGTTGTCTGCTAAGAGAAAAATACTGTTACTATTAATATCTACTGTTCTTTATACAAACCGAACATCTCATTAACTTAGTAAACTTGGAAACCTTTCTACAACTTGCGGAAGTCACAGTAGGACACTTTCACATTGTAGTTCATAAGAAAGGGATTTGCATCATAATTTCCATAGGACAATGATTAGATAAGACCATCATATCTTAAATATTGTTTTTAATCTATCTAGGTGGGGACCTGCACATGTTAGTATAGAAACTGCTCCTATTCTGATGGGTAGCAGGGGAAGCAACTTTCTAGTCTATATGAAATTTACTATAATAATTATCTCCCTTGAATCACCAATTTCATTACTATTTTGATTAAAACAAGCCTAACTGCCTTACCAACAGGTAGTCCATTGGCTACTCTGACATCTTCTGTCTCAAAGAATGTTTCATGGTCCTCCCAATGTTTGTCACAAGCTGCACACAAGAAGTTAGAGATAAAATGTCCACATCCACAACCTGTAAAATAACAAATCTGAGTTATAAAACTTCTAACTTACAAAACTCAAGAACTGAACCCAATTCAGTCATTTACACAAAGAACAAAATTCCATGAGAAAACAGAATAAAACAAGAAAGCTTACAATGAAGCAAAACAACACAAGCAATTCCTAAAAATTATAGGTACAGTGTTTTCACTCTAAATCTGGCTCATAAACATTCCAGGATTTGTAATATTTGAACCATAAAAACATATGAAATACCAACCTGTTTTACATCTCCTCATACCAGCTGGTTCATGCTGTTCATGTGTATGTTTACATTTACATTTAGCTCTCCATGTGGACGGGTCAAAATCTCGACGTCTCTGCATCCAAAATTCACCAACATCCTCTGCTCGAGAAGGGATCCAGGCAAATCCTTTACACTTACAACCAGACTGCTTGCAGGGAACCAGTACACTCTTTCCTATACATAGAAAATGTAATTTTTCGCAGCTTCTTAAATTAATTTTACTTGGTTTTGTTTGCTAGAAACATTTCAGATGACACAAATGACAATTTCAGACCAAGTAACACGTGATTCTCTGATAAAAGAAAATAGTCTAGGATAATACAATCCTAAAGAGAAAGAAATCTACCAGTAAATTTGTCATGTTCTCCCAATAGATGCCCACAGAAACATTTGGACATGGTATTCACCCTCTGACAGTCATGTTTGAAATCTGGACACCTCCATCCAATATAGATACCTGTTTGAACAAAAATAATTGCACCATGACTAATGTTTTCAGTCATTTAATAGACTTTTTACAAACATGCATTCAAGTGCATATTATACTTTGTATCAGAAAAAATAAATGAGCCCTTCTTCGGGTTGATTTTTCCTTTTTGTAATTCTTAAAAGAAATTTCTTTCAGTTTTGAAAAGTTTTGACAGAAAGCAATACTTAAATGTGTTTCTTCTGTAGCATACACATCGTATGATGAGAAATATTGTTTTTAACAGAACTTAGATATCAAAAGCAAGCCTCTGTTCTACTTCACTAAGCCATACTACTTGAAAACAAAACTACATAAGTTTTAATCCAGATATACATCTGAATTTTAACCTACAGCCTTTCAACCTTGAGATTTTGTAGTTGAGGCTTTTACCACATTAATATGGATGCACTGTAACAAAGAAAGAAAATGTCAAAATCATGTATTAACACAACAAGCTATGTTCACTCTACCAGTTTTCTGTGCTTGTACTGCAGCCTCTGTTTCAGGATCAAACAACTTCTTCAACCTTGGGGCAAAATCTGGATTCATAGCACGTGCAAATGACTCTACATCATAATTCTTAGCTGGTTCTATCTTCCTCATTGTATATCCTGCAAAAAAAAATATGCAATGATTTCTTATTCTTTTTAAATGACAAATAAATGCATACCTCTTGTCCTGTTGGCGTTTCATTCAAATGAAATTTTAGAGGCAGCATCCCTGAAATCAACAAAATGGTCAAGCTGTGTTTTTATTGTTTGAAAATGCTTCTCTAATTTTTGCAAGTCATAAAAAATAATATTACCTAACCTAAACCTCAATTTACAACCAATATTTTGTATGACATACAAGTATTATTTATACATACATGTATGTAAATTTGTTATCAACTGGGAATATAATGATACAGGAACAATATAAGTAAATATGGGTGGGGGGATCAAAACACAAAAGTTATCAACTTAAGATCTAGATGACTGCTCAATGTTTTAAATGTTTTTAACTTTTCAGCCTGCTTGTATTTTGTATTTAAAAAAATAGACTCAATGTCACTGTTGTGCAAGAAATTTTTAATCGAGTTCACATCCAATGTAAATGTGCTATGTGTCTGTAACCTGCTTTTAGTTTAGTTTTTTTGTGTCAATTTACATGTGCTAGTCCTGCTTGCCTACTTCTGACAATCTTTATTATCTTTTATATTGTATATTTTTGGACATTTCATTTTTCTTCAACTTTTTAATGTTTTGGGCTTTTTTTGTATGTTTTTTTCATTTTTTTATAACTTGGTAGACCTTAAAGCTATTGCATGCTTCTTTTTCTGTATTTGTGCTAATTTTCCTTTGTGATGACCTGTGTCTTTTATGTAATTGTTATTTCATTAAAGTAGCCATTGTGTTTTTATGTACCTAACTGTCTGTATGTTGGTAAACTTTTTGCATATATATGTCTCTGCTGTGTATTTTAAAGTTGGTGAAATTTGCTTAACTCTGTATTTTTACCATGACATCTCTCTTACAGCTGCCTTTATTTTTTTTTTCTATCTGTTTGTCAGTAAATAGCTTGAAGCTAATGTAAGTTGCAGGCACGGATTTACGGGGGGGGGGGGGGGGGGGGCTTATGGGGCCCAAGCCCCCCCCAGCTGGCCTGTTCGTTAAAAAAATAAAAGGGCTTATTTTTAAAGACTCTCAAACATTTTTTTAGCTCTTTTCACCTCGTTACAGAAACACAATCAACCTTTCAATTTGCAACGGTCATGCAATATTCCGTAACAACTGATAACGAGTTCGCAACTTTATAGCCGTGTATATTAAACAATGTACCTTATATTCGGTGGCACAGATTATTCGAGAGCATGATGTATAGTTTTCAAGCATCTATTAACCTTGACGTATTTGATAAAGTTGTTAAATGAGCATCTGCTGATCATGATCAGTTGAAAGAATACCAGTATATTTCTTTTAAATTCTCGCACAAATTTCATTATATTTTTATGCCTTAAATGCACCAAAATGAGCCATTTACTCCACCTTTTTAGAAAATTTTCTTGGGGGAAGCCCCCCAAACCCCCCCTACGGAAGGGGGTCTCCCCCTTCCATACCTTCCCCCAAGCCTCCCCAGTCAGAAATTTCTGGATCCGGCCCCGAGTTGTTATTTATGTACCGACGTAAAATAAATTTTCTTGTATCTTGTAAATCAGTAATAAAATCATGCCGAAATAATTTTCATTGCACAAACCTTCAGGTACTAACATTCCATCCTGCTTTTTCATTGCAATTGGACCTGGCATGCCCTTAGGGACCATTGCTCTACTTCCCTTTGGTACCACAGCTTTACTTGAGGCACCCCCTGGTACAGCCTGAAACCAAATACAAAAAATCATTCTGAATCATAACACTCCAAACCTTTCGACAAAATTATTTATGCTTCTGTTTAACCTATTATGAGAGTAATTTGGTAATGTTCTCATATTAGCAAACTGTGTCTCAAGGCTTCAAAGAAAATGAACAAAAAAATAACCTGAGAAGAACTGAGAAGAATGACTCAGTTTAGACACACAGAAAAAGGGAAGTTAATTTCAAGTAGATGATCTTATCATAGAGGTGGTGTTCATTAAAACTTTATTCTTATTTACCTTTTTAGAGGCTCCACTCTGCTGGCTTGTTGGTTGTTTTCTACTCATATTGTATGTGAATCCTTCCTAGAATCTATCACTGTGGTACCTGTGAAAAAAATTTAACCTGTAGAAATATATAACAACAGGTTGAAAATACAATCAAGTGGAATCTGCTGAAACTCACATAATCTTCAAACAGCAAACCTGGGTCCTAATATGACCAAGAGCAAAGCAAGCAAATTCTAACACACATTTTAAGACTGAATCACACGCCGGTACCTGACTGGTATAACTTACATGACATTAAAATCACATGGTCATTCATTAATCTATAAAAATTTAAAAAGAAATTAGTAATGTTGTGATTTCTTGCATAAAAAAGAAATTGAATATAAAAAAAAGAATTCATTTCTAATGAGACTTTAGTCTCACTATTTTGCCTCCAAAGGTGACCAGATTTTATGGGCTGCTCACCATTTAAGTTGAACAAATAAAAAAATATCAGATCTGTAAAAGCCATTCAACTCTTTAAGCAAAATGAATTATGTTACATAAATTAAACTGCTTAAACACTGTATACAATACAAAATTTGTTTCAAACCATTAAGGTAACAAATTAAAATTTATAGCTATGTATCAATAGATAAAGCTATTGACTGACTAAATAAATTTGTCAATTATTATACTTAGGCGTTGAAAAGTCTTGTATATTCAAAAACTTGGGCTAAAAATCTTGGAGCTAAAATTAGATAAAATTTTAAATGTCTTCTAGTGAAAATTTTAAATGTCTTCAAAATCTGGATTCATAGCACGTGCAAAATGACTCTATATACATCATAATTCTTAGGGGGTTAACAGTCTGAAAGTATTTCTTTTCTGCCTCTAGTTCTATGCAGTAGAAACTGTTTTTGTAAAGTAGACTGACATGGTTTGATTTCTACACGGTTTATCTATCAAGTTTGTGAACATTACATGTTTAATTAAAAAGTTACTTCACTGTCAAACGTCTTGTTGTTCCTACGGTCGCCATTTGTAAACAACTTTGTTCGGAATGTTCGACAATTTCCGATGTGCGTAACGAAAAACCTAGCTCCGCATAGTTAGCGTCAAAATGGCGACAAATGTTTCCAGGGTAAAGTACTTGGGTTTTTGTTTATCTTAAGATAATTCGACTTTTTATTAATCGTGCGCTTTTTTCTATAAACTCTATATGTTTGAGCAATTCTATATAATCTTAAATTTTATCAGATTCTGCTGTTTTGTTCAGTGTAAATAAAATTGTCACGTGTTTTCGCAACATAGCCAATTTTCTTAGTAATTTAGTAATCAAGTGTCCAATTGCAGATGAACGGAGCGCTTGCCTTTACCCACGGTTTTAGCTAGATTTTCGTTAACCAGAGTCAGGATACTAGTATTCTGATTACTAAAATGCTAATTACTGTCATTTTCTTTGCATATCTAAAATCCTCTGTAGTCAAAATAATTCAGGTGATGTCTTGAGCAAATTCTGTGATATTTTTGTTATGGGTCAGAATCTCTCAGAAGCGAGATATTGACCCATGCAAAAACATACACAATATTTCGACTTACGTACAATTAGTTGGACTAAAATCCTCTGTATCCCTATCATCGGTGACAGACACACATTGTCCCTGCAAGTACATGTACTCAATTAGTTCTAATGCCACAATTCCAGACAGTACAACAAGGCTAAACTTTGTTAAATTATTCAGTTAAGTTTTTTTCGGACATGTTTCATACCTAAATTTCTCTTTAATAAGTAGACCACCATTTTATTAGGATAGCCAGTATACCCTGCCCATTTTTTTATTTAGCTTAAACCTTGCAATCTTTTTGCTTCAGTTATAAATTGGAATTTGTTTGTGATTAAATTGGCAATTGGTTATAGCAAGTGATTGTCACTGAAGGAAATCATCAGAATATAGTTTACATTTTTATTAAATCATAGATTAATGAATAATTAAGAATCAGTTGGCTGGAATTTCGCGGGTTGGGAATTCCCTGTAATTCCTGTCATGGGAAATAAGCAAAAATTTGCAGTATATTGGAAATATTTGGAAATATTCCTTTTGCAGCAGAAGCTAAAAATATACAGTATTTTAAAGAACAAAATGCAGTTATTACAAACAAATCTTGTTTAATGTATACAGGCATCTATGAAATATATAATACACACATATATCATTATTTAAAGTGCAAACTATTAATATAAACAGATGCAAAATGTGAATTTCATATAATTCATCTGTCATCAGTCATTTTCATCATTTCCCGCAATATTCTGTTGCTCAGAACTAGCTTTGAAGTCTTTTCAAGCCAAAACCTGTTTCTGTCTTAATGTCTTTGCATGTCACAATCTTTTTAGAACCCTCTTCAACAACATCATAAAAAGTCCAAACAGAGTCTTTATGCCTCATTTCTACAAAAGTGACTGACTGAATCAAAATGTAACTGACTGTTGATGTATAAACTTTAATGAGCCAACTGAGTGAAAATCTGGATTGAGCAGTGTACTGCAGACAAGTTGAGATCATAATTGTCTGTCATATAAGGAGCCAGCAAGGTGTGAAAGCTTTCTCTATTATAATTAGTCAGCTACACAAGCACTTACAGCTATACCTGTATCTCTGGCCAGTAGTTACAAAGACTGTACCAGTGTGTGGTTGTTTATAAAGAATAATTTATATTTCCGAGTATTTCCTGGAAAATACCAATATTTTACGGGAATTCCCAGTATTTCCAACCTTTCTGGGAAATATGAATAGTTCCATCTTAAATGCCTGTCCTGTTAAGAATAACAGCATTGATTAATTATTTCAATATTAGCTCAGTTAAATGCAAAACTCACATTCTAAGTCTTGACTGTGCTGTGCATCTATGAAGATTTCCTTGTACATAAGTAATCTGAGACTAACCTGAGTCTGACACATGTCATATGATAATGACTTGACAGTTATGCTCCAAAAGTTGACTGTTCTGGATGGGTGTCAGAGCCCTGGAGCATAGCACTACATAAGCGTACCAGGGCAGTTGCACACAGTAGATCAGTGGTCCAGTGGTAACACCCTAGACTGGTAATCCAGAGGTTGCAGTTTCGATCCACTGCTCCTCCACTAACGAAAATAATTGTCTTTCAGATGAGACTTAAACAGAGGTCCTATGTATCAGTGTTATACACTGAGCATGGAAGAGAACCAGCGTTGTCTCTGGAATGGAAAGGTTTCTGCATCATGCACTATTCCCCACAACCTAAAAATAACTAACCTGTGCATGAGGCGTCAGTCATATGGGCAACTGGTACCGACTATGAATAAACTCAGATAGATTGATAGAATACCATTTTGAGATGAATTGTACCTCTTTTTAACATTTCTGGGACAAACAATGTTGAAATTACGTTTAAAGATTTATCATATAATAAATTTTTAAGATTGTTTCAGTTTGCTATGGTACTTGATGTAGATAGCATATTTTCTTTAGTATATCAGTTTTACATGAAAATTAGCAAAATGGTACTTATTTTTAATTTCATGTTAAATAAATGTTTGCAGTGCAGTATGTTTTTTCCTTGGATGTGAAAATAAAGAACCTCATAAGGTAATAACACTGAGAGATGGAATAGTTTAACTGTTCAGACATCTGCAGATTTTAGATCATTTCATTCACCATTTGTTCATTACCTTTAAATTTCAATACAATCAAAGAAAAAGCTGATGACAAGTTATTCTTATTTCGCAGGATGAGGAAAAAGAGAAGGCAGTTACATCATGGAGAAACAAAACAGAGGCATCAAAGAAAGGAGATATACTTAGAGAAATACACAAACTGAAAGTTCAGTATGTATCCAGAAAGTAACTTCTTAAGCCATGTTGAGCAAAAACTAATTCAGACTGTAATGTGATTTATAACAATGGCATCCATTGATCAGGATCCTGAAGGCATACGTCTGGTTGAAAGATTTCTGTAAAATTGCTGGATTGTGGCTTATATAACATATAGAGGAATGTCTTTATTTAGTGTCTTCATGGTAATAATTGTAATTTTTAGAATTTTCTGTTTTCTGTATTATCACTAGTACACCTGTAAATTAACCTGTCTTATTAAAGATTTTTTCCTGCAGGATTCAAGCAATGGAAAGAGAGAAATGTACACACTTGTACAGCAAGCGTAGTGACTTCAGACATGACCACAGTCAGCTAGAAGAAGTTGAGACTAAAGCCACAGGAGAGAGAAAATCTGAACGTAAATTCATTATAATTTTTAACTTGACTGTACAAAGTGTATGGAGAGCTGTCCTACTCACCCCTGCATCAGTGTCTGCATCCAGATTTCTGATTAAAGTTTTTGTGCAGTAAAATATTTTTTACTATAACTTCTGTATTTCTCTAGGGATTTACTTCAAATATATGTTCCTTATCATCACCCACATCATATGTGGTAAGGTTCATAACTCTAGCACCCATATTTCCAGAAATTATCTTCCCTTTAAACTTAGAATTTTCCTTAAAATTTTTTATATTTTACTATCACTTCTTTATTTCATAAGAGTTAAACTTCAAACTTCAAATATATGTTCCTTATCATCACCCACATCATAATTTTGTCTTTATTTCTTAAGGGATTTTCAATGATAAAATAATGAATATTATATGATTTTTCATCTACCATGGGGAAGAGTATTGTCTATATACATACAGGTTTTGAATTGAATTGACTTTTTAATAGTTATTCCTTTCTTAACTATCCAGTACTTAAGTAGTCGAGCAGCTGTCTCCACTGACAGCTTCTGTTATACCAGTCATATTTAAGTTTTGACACCTAAAGGACTTTTTTTTCACAAACACCTTTGCTTCTTGTACCAGATATTAACACCATTGTTTGGCATTTCAGTATTTTTGTTTTTCAGGGTTGCAGTATTCACAAGACATCAGAATTTTGATTAAAGGGTTCTCTTGAAAAAAGAAATAACATGGAAGTAATTTGAATGAAGATTGTTATGAAACAAGGGCTAGCTTGTAATGTATCAGTGTTATGTTATGTATTTTTTTTGTATGTAACATCATGATTGCTACCTGCTTTTTAGAAATAAAGCTGAAACAACAGCTGGAGAAGATAAGTCACATGGTGAAAAGGTTTCACAAGGAGTTGAGGGATGTCAAACCAACACCTGAATGTAAGTATTCAAGATACTCTGTTTTCTAAGCTTGATTTCAAAATGGTATTCTTTGTAAACACCCCGTAATAGTTCTTGATGTCAGGGTTCATAACATGTTTAAAGCTTTGTAGCCCTGGGAGTTACTGAACATAAATAAAACATGTTTTGAAATGGTCTTGCATTGTATTGAATATTTTAAAGATTGTAATGCATATGAGGAGAGTTGGTATGTCATGGTAATTTCCCATAAGTCTTTTCTTTAGAAACATTCACTGGTGAAGAAATTGCTTTCAGATGCATAGGGGTTAGGCTCAAAAATATTTTGTATTACAAGGGATGTTACTCCTGACATGGCTTGATTAGCTCTTGCACAACAAATAGTCCAATAACATTTGTTATATCTACAGACATTCTCAAATGCTTTGGTCCTGTCTCCTGCTGATGTCCAATTATCTTAAAAAATACAATTTCTTTTGGTCTAAAAGTACAATAATCAAAATACGAGACTTGAACTAAGGCACAGATATCTAATGCAGACATGCATTCTAGTATATAAAGTTCTTAATACAAAATATTTTGGAGCCAATTCCCAAAGCTCAGATGCATATAAATCAGCTCTCTATTGAAGGCAGTGCAAATGAAGCTTTATTTATACATGTAATGTTGAAGTTCTTTGATTGATATATTGAGGGATGAAAGCAAAAAAAATACTCTCGGCTTCTTTATTCTTACAGCGCTTAGAACTTCTTCACTTTCGTCCCTTAATACAGCTATTAAATGAATACTGTATTGATGGCTGGCATTTAATCACTTTATTTCAGTTGTGGAGAGGTTGAAGATCATTATGGAAGAGATAGAAGGAACAATAAATGCATTCAAAGAACAGCAGAGAAAACAGTGAGATATATACTTGCTTTAAGGAGCTTTGCATATTGAAAGACTTAAAGTTTTTCTTATTAATGGTGATCTATGTCCGTGGTCAAGTGTGGTCTTGTAAATGATGGTTACATTGTGCAAAATGACAGTCAAGGGTTCAGACCAGATGTTGACCTGGTTGTTAGTAAAAGCAAGATGAAAGGTTGTTGTTCAAGAGAAAGTCTAGTAGTGGCACTTGCCATGGCCTACTGGCTGAGATACTGTCCAAATAATTGAACTGTAATTAAAGCTGTGCAGATTGTAATAGAACCAAAAAAATTGAAACTCTTTATACCATTTAAAGATTCAGTTTCCCTTGCAAAGGTACAGTATACTAAAATAACAGTATTTACTTAGTGCAACAACTATTTTCATAACATACACTGGACATTTGTTATTTTGTAATAAATTTGTGTAGGGTCTTGTGACCACCCACATAACTGTTGCTAAGTTGCATTAAATTGATATATCATAAAATCAGTTAGAGTTTACTTGGAGATTTGTAGATATTGGGTTGTATTTAGCTGTTTGAACGATGGAATATTTGTTAAAAGCATACTGTAACACTTAGGTAAATCCTGTGTTAGTATATTTTATGTATGTGACTGAAACTGGGCCTTTAGTTTATAATCTTGTCCAAAATTAGTAGTCTTTGTTTTTCTAAAGGAAATATATGACTGCAAATTGTTTTTGTGTTTGTTTTTTTTTTATTAAATATTTACTGCATGTTTTTAAAACGAACATTTTAAAGTCTGATAAATGTTATATGTATCATAGGTATGAAGCAATGTTATTAGAAGAAAGGACCTCCTGGTTGGAGATTCAAGCTCTTGAGAAAAAGTTTGACTCTTGGTCTCAGGTGGCCAATGACAGTTCACTGAGCAAGAGAAACACCAGTGCCAGTAAACCTTTGGCCAGTGCTAGAGATATAACAAAAGATCTACCTCCAGAAGTCGCAGCTTTTGAGGTAAATATGGTATTCTAAGGGATAATTAACATGTATGTGAATGATTTCAGATTATTGCTGATATATTTATGTTTGAATTTGCATAGAATCATTTAAAGAAATATTGACATTCAGTTTAGCAAGAGATTGATGCAAATATCGAAGTAAAGATGAAAGAAAAGTTAAATATCTAGATCGATTATTAAGTTTTATACCTGTCTTGATTGTACCTACAGTACCTGAGTCATGGCAGTTTCTAATGTTTGGTTATAACAGCTCCTGTTTTGTATACTAGTTCATTATCAATTCTATACATACGTTGAAAAATCATCCTATACAGTCAGGCTTGGATCCAAAACCTGGGGAAGAGGAGAGAGGGTGAGGGAGATAAAGGACTATTTCAAAGAGGAATGCTTTCATAAATCAGTTCATAGTAGTTATCCTAATTAATATATTTCCTTGTCAAATATTCTAGGCCAGCTAGGGAGTGCATGTATCCCCATGCCTCCCCTCTGGTCTGGCCCTGTCAGTGGAAATGTTTTCTATGTATATGTATTACAGTTGAAATAGTGTACATAATGCTTTTTTGAATCTTATCCTTCTTTTGTATTAACATAATCTTTGTTGTCTCTCAGAAATTTGTAGAACAGAATGGTGGAGTAAGAGGTGGCTGGGATGAGTATGATCATCAGACATTTCTCAAGTTTCGTCAGAGATACCAGGTTTGTTCAACAAGTAATACCTGCATTTTAACTTTTCTCAAGTCTCTTGGTAATTGGGCAGGATTTATGTAAGTTGTAAGAACTTGTTTCCCAGTCAGTTTAAATAAATAAGTTTGATCTTTTTTTTTTTCAATGTTTAAACTGAAAATTAAAAACTTAACATTTGATAATCATTTTGAAATATTAGAAATAATTTAAAACTTATGTTTAATGAATTCTATTTTTAACAGAAGCACAACTGAAAACCTTTGTAAACAATCATCAAGCCTTTTCAAGTCATAGATTATAAATGACAAGGTCCTAAAAGGTCAAATTATGAAATAGAAGACTTCAGCGATCTTAATGTGAAAATTATGAAATAGAAGACTTCAGCGATCTAAATGTGAAAATTATGAAATAGAAGACTTCAGCGATCTAAATGTGAAAATTATGTGATAGAAGACTTCAGCAATCTTAATGTGAAAATAATGTTAATCCTCCTGTCTAAAGACTTGTGTAAAAGTAAAAAAATTTAGCAAGGTAAGTATGTGAAGGGTTGAGTGGAAAACTACCCTTACTGCATATAAAAAAAGAAAGGGATACCATCCATAGTTTTATGCTAAACCCTCATAATGTGAATATTGTATGTTAGATTTTTGAAATTTTCATTTTATTCTGTTACATTTTTCCAGGGGAAGCCAGTATTCTTACAACACCTTCTGCCGGCACTACCAACCCGCACAGAAGAGGAGATAAATGCACATGAGGAGTGGTACCAGGAGTACTTATTCCTGAATGAAACAAAGAAAGAAGCTATCAAAAAATGGAGGGAGAAAAAAGAGGTAAACATTTGTAAGCAGTTTGATTTTTACCTACTAGGTATTGATAAGATAAAATTGATCTTTGGTCTTGAAGATGAAGAAGGATTATTACAGTAGTAAGTCTACCAGTTCCATCGAGAGTTAACATGTTGCAATTGTAATAATATAGCTCTTAAATTACAACATATGCCTGAATTTTGAAATCAGATATTTAGATAGATGACAGGCTGATGTGAATATCATGAATATTTTTTGATTATGTTCATGCTCTGCATACATTTTTCATATTTTGTACACTTTGTATAATTACACATAATTACTGGTAGTTGCTCTGTAGCACCATAGACATACGGAGTCCTACATGGACTTGGTCACCCTATTTCATGCTTTTCACAGGCATTCCTGCCTTAGTGTTTTCTGTGAACTTCATGATTTTCATACTCTAAATACCTAGCATCTTTGTTATTGATTTGATAGCTTCAAGTATTTTTGTTGGTGTATCTTCTAGTATTTAACATTTTGGACTTTACTTTAAAAAATTTGGATTAAATTACTTTTGGGAAAATTAAATTATGGATTACAAATCAACTTTCTGTTTCTTGTAAATTTCTAATAACTGCTAACAACACCAGTGTGGCAATTTAAGTGAAACAAAGTAAAATCTGTCACACTGTTATAATGTCTTGTACATTTATGTCATACTAAGTTGAACAGATCAGACTTAAGGAGGTCATAGAAACTTCTCTATTTTCATCTCATGTAAAAGAACAGTTACCAAACATGTATTTTTATTGCTTTCCAATCAAAAGGGTTAGAAGTGAACAAAAAACACTAACACTTTTGTGGACAAATAATCATAAAAAGAAAAAAATAAGTCATAGAAAAACTGTGAAAATTGCGAAAAATGTTTAATAAAGAAAATATGTTGTATCTTTTCTAGGAAGAGAAGGAAGAAATTCTAGCTAAAGCTGGTGAAGAGGAGGAAGAAACACCTGACAAGAAACAAGAAAGACTGAAGGCCCAGATAGAACAAGAGAGATTAGAGAGGAAATCTAAACTCAATGCCTATAGGGTAGTTTGTATGATATTTTCTTTAAATTAATGAAAAATTTGTCAGTCATAACAGAGAATTTTTTCATGTATATTTGGAGTCAGTTGCCTTATCAGATTTTTAAAGCATTCGGTTACTGCCTTACTTGATTTCTAGAGTTCTGACATGTAATATTTACGAAAGAATATTGTAAGAAGTTATCGTCAGTCAGTAAAAAGCTTGACATTTGATCAGGAAGATACTGATTCAAACAAGAATGGGTCTTCAGGGAGTTCATTTGGTACTAGTATTGGTTTGAACATAGGGAATAGTTATTTAGCAGGATTACTGTAAGTTACAAGTATTTGTGTCCAAGTTGATGTATTATGATTATTTTTAATGACCTCTAAAAATGGTTCAGTTTATGACTGGATAAAATGTAACTTTTGAAGCTTTGGGCATTGTCTGTAATTGCCATGCGTCATCACCCCAGACAGCAAGATTTTTTCTAACCCTTGGATGGATTTTAGTCTATAAATGATTCAGGTCATGTGTAATACGTTAATTTATGCAGGTACAAAAGGAGTTAGATTAATAAGGTCATCTTTTACAGGTACAGAAGGAGTTAGAAAAGGCACAGAAAGAGGAGAAGAAATTAAGAGAACAACTTGATCAACACAAGAGACAGCAGGAATGGAAAAAGAAACAGGTTTGTTTGTCTGAACTTTGGTGACAGATAATGAAAAATACCATGATTGATTCTAGTTTGGTCTAGCTTAATATGAATTACGTACACCCTTCTAACTGTCAAAAGTCATGTCCAGCAGGTAGTTTACCTTACCAGCTGTGAAGGTCAAGCACTAGACCCCCGAGTTACTAACTCCTTAAGAAATTGCCAGCATTCTCTCACTGAAGGTTTTGGTCGGTAGCAGGGCTAGAACCAATTGGGATCAATCAGTCAAAGGATAAAGGATTAAAAATTCTGAAGATGGGTAAAAGTACAATGTAGTTCTATGTATTTCTACCACACCCGATTTTTTCTGATTTTGAGGAAGCACTTCTGCCTGTCTACTTTGGGTAAAAACATTATTTTGGTGTTTTCAAAAGAATAGCAAATAAACAAGAAATAAACCCCATGTAATGGTAACAATGGTAAATGGTTCACCAGCAGAATATAGAACCATCGCTTGTCTGTTACAGCTTTTCAAGAGGGAAATTTTCTAGCCATTTAATCAGTAAAAAAGTAAATTTTTAATGAGAAATATTTCAGAAAGGGAAAAGAAATGTGAGGAGAAGAGGCCATTTTCCAGTTTTAAGTAGAAAACAAAATCTCTCATCACAAACATTTTAGACTAAATTGTTAAAGTACTGTATTATATTGTTCTGGGCTAGACTATGCCATATATGAAAACATGGCTTCAACACAAATGCCTGCCCTTTGTAGCATGAAAGCAACCAACATACTCCAGTATTAGGAAGCTTGCTTGGAACTAGGGTTGTCCATTTATGACCACCCCACTATTTAGACCATTAAATCCTAAGAACCATTGGTGGTCTGAATAGCAGGATTATACCGTAATCAGTTTTAAATAGAGGTAAGGTACCCTTGACTTAATATATGACCTATCCATCCTGCAAATATTCCAATGTATATCACTGGTATTATAATCAAACATAATTGAAAAGTGTCATTTGAATAGGAAGAGATGAAGGTCAAGGTGATGGAGCACAAGAGACAGAGGGAAGAAGAGGAGGCCTATTTAGAAATGCAGAGGAAGATGTGGGAGGAGGAAGAGAAAGAAAGACAAAAACAAATATCTGCCAGGGAAATTGCAAAGTTCAGACAAAGGGTATGTTCACTGTATTTCTTTAAATGTTTAATCAGAGTTATATATATTAATTAGGGTGATGTTCCTTTTTGAATTTGTGTAGCTGCTCAATTCAGAAAAATGTTTCTCGAATTGTCTTTATCAGGGTTTGTTCAAAGCATTTTCTTAGTAAGTAAAATTTACTAAATTCTGTAGATAAGTAATATACAAATACATGTTGAAAACGGTATCAAACATTGGTAAATGATAAAGTAACTATTTCAGGATGAAGGTATATTACATCAAAAGTTGGCCAAAGAGAAAGAAAAAGAAGAAGCTGCAAAGGAGAAAGAAAGAAGACTTGAAATGCTGAAAAGTCAGGTAAGTTTTTGTTATAAAGCCTGAAAAATCAGGAAAGTTTTTGTTATTAAGCCTGAAAAGTCAGGCAAGTTTTTGTTATTAAGCCTGAAAAGTCAGGTAAACTTGTCTTATAAAGCCTGAAAAATCAGGCAAGTTTTTGTTATTAAGCCTGAAAAGTCAGGTAAACTTGTGTTATAAAGCCTGAAAAGTCAGGCAAGTTTTTGTTATTAAGCCTGAAAAGTCAGACAAGTTTTTGTTATTAAGCCTGAAAAGTCAGGCAAGTTTTTGTTATAAAGCCTGAAAAGTCAGGCAAGTTTTTGTTATTAAGCCTGAAAAGTCAGATAAGTTTTTGTTATTAAACCTGAAAAGTCAGGTAAGCTTTTGTTGTAAAGCCTGAAAAGCCAGGTAAGCTTTTGTTATAAAGCCTGAAAAGTCGGGCAAGTTTTTGTGTCGCCCTTTCGAAGAAAAGGTGATACATAGGGATCGCTTTGTCCGTCGGTCCATCATGAAAACTTAACGTTGGCTATAACTTTGCCATTTCTAAACATTGTCTTATCAAACTTTCAAATTGTATTGCTTATGACAACAGGGTCAGGTTGATGCCAAAATTTCTAGGTCAAGGTCACATTTGACAGAGTTATGCCCCTTTTTATACATGGATTTTGTCATGAAAACTTAACGTTGGGAATAACTTTGCCATTTTTTAACATTTCAACATCAAACTTCCAAATTATATTGCTTACGACAACAGGGTCGTGATGATGCCAAAATGTATAGGTCAAGGTCACAATTGACAGAGTTATGCCCCTTTTTGTACTTGGATTTTGTCATGAAAACTTAACATTGGCTATAACTATGCCATTTCTTAATGTTTCTTCATCAAACTTTCCAGTTGTAATGCTGACAATTGTATCACATAAGACAACACCATTTCTCAAGGGCAGATAACCCTCAAATTTTTTTTGCAATGTTATGCCCCTTTTTCAAGTTAAAATTTCTTGGTTAACCTTTTTCTTTATGTCCATGTCTCAAAAAGTGTCAAGGATATTCCATTCAAACTTGGAATACTTGATCACCAGCAAGACCCCTGCAAAGATTGTTGGTACCCATGTCCCTTGGGTCAAAGTTAGCCCCACCCCCGGGGTCACTTGATTTTGCTTAAACTTATATATAGGAAAAAAAACTTCTTAAGCCTAGAAATAAAATATTAACTGACATGAGATGGGTAAGTACTCCCCCCCTCCCCCCACCCCCACTGTCCCCTCTGCATGGGAATCCCCCCCCCCCTCCGCAACCAGTCACCCCCCCACCCCCGGAGCCCAATTTTTTTTTTTTTTTTAATTTTAAAAACATAGGTACTTTTCTTCCCATCCTACCTCAACCCCGCTCCCCAACCAGTCACCTTCCCCCCCCCCCCCCCCCCCCCCCCCCGGGCACAATTTTTTTTTTTTTTTAATTTAAAACATATGCACTTTATTCTCCCACCCTTTACCTCAACCCCCCCCCCAACCAGTCATCCCCACCCCACCCCCCTGGGCCCAATTTTTTTTTTAATTTTAAAACATATGCACTTTATTCCCCCCCCCCCCCCTTACCTCAAACCCCCCCCCCCCCTCACCAGTCTTCCCCACCCCCCCACCCGGGCCCAATATTTTTGTTTTTTGTTTTTAATACAAGGTACGTGACTCCCCATCCACCCTCAAACCCCCCCACCACCACCACCATTTTTTTACCCCCCCCCCCCCCTTTTTTTTATTAATACATAGGTACTTGACTCCCCATTCACCTCAAACCCCCCCCCCCCAAACCAGTCACCCCCCCCCCCCCATTTTACCCCCCCCCCCCCCCCCCCCCCCCCCCCCCCCCCCCCCCCCCCCCCCCCCCCCCCCCCCACTGGGCCCAATTTTTTTTTTTTTTTTTAAATTTTAATACATAGGTACTTGACTCCCCATCCACCCTCAACCCCAGCAGGCTCTTGTTTACCTTTTTAGTTATTCTAACAGAGTACCCAAGGGCGACACAAGTGTTCCACTGAACACCCATCTAGTTGTTATAAAGCCTGAAAAGTCAGGTAAGTTTTTGTTGTAAAGCCTGAAAAGTCAGGTAAGCTTGTGTTGTAAAGCCTGAAAAGTCAGGTAAGCTTGTGTTGTAAAGCCTGAAAAGTCAGGTAAGCTTGTGTTATAAAGCCTGAAAAGTCAGGTAAGCTTTTGTTATAAAGCCTTTCCTGACAGCTATTTTGACTGAAAATTTTATTATCCCTGGAGTGAAATTCTGGCTGATCAAATACTGGTAGTATTATAGACTTTGAGCAGATATGTGTTTGAGGTTACATTTAAATGTATTGAAGTCCCTTTTAGGTATATTTACATTAGAGAAGTAACTGCCAATGCTCATAATTACTTGCGTGTAGTTACTGTTCATGTGTGTTGAAAACGGAATGAAAGCTTGCTGGAAGTGTGTATGCATTTGTTGCTGAAGTAAAACACATTTTAAATTCATGAAAATTAGTTTCTGCTGTGTAGATTTAATCCAGTATATCCAGTTCTTTGGAATATATATAATTATTTACATATTTTTATCAGTCCATATTTCAGCCCCTCTTGAAACTCCAGTTCCTAACCTGAAAAGTCTCTGATACTTTTGTTCCTAGGTTGAAGTAGAGGTGGAGAGAGATCCAGATAGGTTATTGAAACCCACAGCTGGTTGGAAAAACAGGAAGAAAGATAAAAGTACATCAGGTGGTCAGGTGCTTCCAAATATGATGCCCCACAGGTAAATACTGACAACATTAATTTAGTTTATTCTGAAAACTTTTGATCTACATGTATATCTGTAGGTGATGTTACAAAATTCAATGAAATATAGAGGCACCCCATATATGTGCAACTTTTGAATTACTCAGACAATTTCAAAATAACCAAACACTAATTATCTAACACTACATAGTTGATGGTTATTAATCACCTCATAATGGCACACTAAATAACAAAACTTAAAAATATTAAAATTTGAAGAGTTGTTTACAGTACTTTCTTAACAGCCTTCTATTACTTAAAGGCATTTACAACCAACCCTCTTATAGTGGATAGTCACTGGTGGATATAGCTGTCATTAAGACTGCTTTCTTGTTTTTTTTAAATATACTGCACCAGAAACAGTTGATTGCTGACAGTAGATTAGTGCTGTCATAATTTGACACATACAGGATGTTTTTTAAAGGGAGTGCTGAGACATTTTCAGTTTTTATTGTAGATTTTCTTTCATTTTTGTTTTTTTTTTTTTAAGGGCCATCCCAGCTTGGAGACAAGGGCCTTAACTAAACCATTTCATGATGAGTGGGACAATCCAAGACAGTGTTCAATCCAGTTCATACAATCTACTCCAAATACAGTAAAGAATAGAAATTTTAGAGTGCAGTTACAGTCAACAAAACCAGATAGTGTTTCACTTTTATGGGTTGTTACATAAAGCCCTAAGTATCTGACATTAAAATTTAAGTTTGAACTGAAATGCTTGGGGTGAAATCTGTACAATTTTCACCATCTCATGATAGATTGGGAGGCATACTGGCTCTCTACATGTGATGTTATGGTGTTACTCTTATTCTAAACTCCTGATTAAAGGAGTATTTTTATGAAAAAATTATTTAGTTTTTGTTTAAGCAGTTATTGGTTAAGCATATATCAGTTATTTATAATCTTTACATTTGGTAATAATAAAAAATCATGTTTTTAAGTCTTTTAGTTTTGGTTTAATACACAGTTGAATGTCTCTCCAGTTAAAGCAATAAAATTGAAATTTACTTTTACTGAATATTGATACACTGTGTATGTGACTGACAAGTCATTTTATACTAAAGGTGAAAATATAAAAATAGCCTGAAGGGAGATGATTACAATAAAATGTCCACTTCCTTCTATCATATACATGTTTCATTGATTTGTCTTTTTTAGTTAATATTTTAACACATGCATGGGTATATCTGTATAAAGTTTATCTGCAATAAATTACACTGGATTTTATTAACTAAATATTACTACAAAATTTGATTAACTTTGTGATATTTTCATTTGTTCCTATTTCCCAACAAATCTGTTGGATATGAAAAAGTATAGATAAACCCGGGAACATGTGGATCAAATTATGCGTGTTCTTTTCTCTGCTGTTAGTGATTTATGCCTATCCAAGTGGTCCACCAAAAAGTGTGTGCGGCAATGGACTGCCAGTTCATATGAAAGATGGCAAACCTATTCCACCTCAGGAAACAGCGAGTCCATATGTAATAGAGCTAAACTCAACATATATAAAGCCTGGGGAAACAGTGAGAGTAAAAATACATAGTTACCAGGGTGAAATGTTCCGAGGACTTTTTCTCCAAATGTATCCAATCCCCAATACAGAGGATGAAAGTGTGAAATATGTGGCAGCTGGCTTGTTTGACAGAAAAATCAGGAATATTAAAATAATGACATGTACAATTATGTTAGATACTTTAACACATGATGACTCATTCATGAAAATAGAAACTTCTTTTGACTGGAGAGCACCTTTGTACCTCAAGCATGACATGGTTGTGAGGGCAACAATTTTGAAAAACTTTGATACCTACTGGCATAATGTTGAGTCCCCAAGAATTGAGGTGGTGAAAGACAGATTACTGACGGTTGAAAAACTGGAAAAACCTTGGCTAGAGGAAATAATCAAAACTGTCAAAAATGAAGACAATGAGAAAGCTAGACAAGAACTTGTACGTGCAAGATTTGAACGAGGTTTCAGGCATGCAATTGATCCAAATGGTTTTGTCATGGTTAATTACATAACCAACTTGCTACCATTCGAAGACAGTCCTGTTCCAGCTATAGTTGTTTCTGATGCATCTTCAGAGGGAAACAAATCTTTAGACCCAATGTCATCAGGAAACATTTCAATGGCAAGTGAACAGACCAATCAGAATATAACAGCAGACAGCACAGGGACACAAACAGGAAATGAATCACAGACTGTCAATCAAACTTCACCTGAGAGAAACTTTCAAACCAGCTTAGATGCAGATGCAGTAACAACTTTACCAGATATAGATGGGGATCAATTCAGTGTAGGAATAGATGATACTGTGTCCAGTGGTGTTGGGATGAATGCTACAGTTGACACTTCAAATATAAAGAACAAATCCATGATGAAAAACTACTACCAAGTTCTTGTAAGAAGTTTGCTTAAAGGCGATAAACTAGTTGCAGATACACTTAGTGAAATAATAGAGAGGAACTAAAATTATATTGAACTATCACCCATACACTTGACAGATCTCTTTCTAAAAAGATATGGATTTATTGTTTTAAACTGGATGATTTTAATGTCCAAGACATTTTGATTAAAGTCATATTCTTTTACTATTGATGGGTCACATTCACATAGCCTTGCCACGTCAGCACCTTGCTTCCCTCTTAAGTTGCCAGTTTCTGTTTATACTGACAAAATATCTGAGCTGCACTCCAAACTTATCCATAGTGAAATACTGGGCTAATAAAACTTGTTTAATACACAGCAGTCCTATTGCCTAAAATATTACAAAATGGAGGTCTGTTTCCAATTGCATCTCTTCACTAGATTTATACAGTAATTATTTCAGAAATTAAGAACCAAATAAAATTACATGGATTTAAGAATTCAGACATTCTTGGGAATATGTTATAATAATTTCATATCCACTTCTTGTGATTGTCATAGACACACTCCCTTCACAAAGTGCATGGCCATGTAAAATAGTAAAACTTATTATAAGCTCAATAGCTGGTTATAAGAAATCCAGGTTATCAAAAGGGCTGCCTTCAGATATACACTTGGGCAGACTTAGGTTCTTCTGTGTCTGAATATTCGTAAGATGCAATTTACCTTTAAAAAAGAAATCAGTTTTAGCATTTAGACCTTTTGATACTGCCTTTATTTGTATTTCTCTACTTTTTAGATCCAACCCTGATAATTTTAGTATCTTATGCACAGCATAATATTGCTCGTTCAACTCTGGACTAGCATTAAACACTTAATCTGACTGTGAAGATATCTAATAAAGTAACTATGTACCTGATAGTTCATCCACTACATATGCAGAACTAAACTGATCATGGTACTTGTTATTGATAACAATCCCTGGGACATACCGAGTTTGCAGCTCAGCTGAGCACAGCTCAGGGTGAGATTTTAGTATCGTCAAGTGTCCATTGTCCACAATTGGTTTAGTTAACACTGTAGAAGTTATATTTTTCACCTTCATGAAAATTTGTCAGGAATGTTTAAAATTTTTCTTGACGTTATCTTAATCTAGGTTAGTTTCGAATATGGGTCAACTTGGATAAAAAAAACTAGGTCATGTGGTCAAAATACAGATTTACCTTGTATATACTGTAGAGGCCATTTGTCCAAATGGCAAGAAAACTTGTCAGACTGTTTGTCTTGATGATATCTAGATCACGTTCGAATATGAGTCATTTGGATCAACAACTAGGTCACACGGTCCAAACATAGAAAACCTTTGTTAACACTCTAGAGGCTACATTTTCTTTCCAAATGTGATGAAAATTTGTCAGAATCTTTGTCTTGATGACATCTAGGTCAAGCTCGAATATGGGTCATCTGGGGTCGAAAACAAGGTCATGGGGTTAAAACACAAACACTTTTTTAACACTTTGGAGGCTACATTTCCTTTCCAAATGTCATGAAAATTTGTCAGAATGTTTGTCTTGATGATATCTAGGTCAGGTTTGAATATGGGTCATCTCGTTTCCTTAACCAACCTTATCCCATCATAGGTTCCAGAGTTATGGCCCCTTAGCAATGAGACGCAGGTGAGTGATTAAGAGCTGTCATGGCCCTCTTGTTTACTGACTGATACACATACTTGGAATTACACTCTCAAGTATTTAACATTAAAGCACATTTCTTAAATTGCAGGAAGCATTATTCCAACATGCAAAAAAATTATAAAATTTAATCATTGGTACTCTTTCTTGCCACCTCTGCTATTTATTTGCTGTCTGTTTTCATGGAATACTGTGGCAGTCCAGTTACCAAACCATGGCAGACTTGACCATTCGAAGTATCACCACAGCCAGCTAAATGTCCAAGGTTCAAATCCTGGTGAGCTGCATATCTTCCCTTGCTTCAACTACTTTTGACCAATTATCTGGTAATATCATGAAATGCACTGACACAGTTCATATGTGGTGTAACAATGTAACAACTCAATGGATGACATATGATTAGAACAAGATGAATTTTTGCATCTTGGCTTGCTGTTTTCTTTCACAATTTTAGGACGGAGGACAAGGCCTTTCTGACTGGAAACCTCTTTTGACAGATAATGGGACTTCACATTTTGCTTAAAATAAAGTGACAAGTGTAGGAAAAATAGTAGATATAATTTCATGCTAACTAAACAGGTGTGTCAGTGAAAAAAAAAAAATTTAAAAAGAACACAGGAAAATATTTTCTGAGTGAAAAAATGGTCATCTCTTGGATATTGTTTCTAAAATTTATCATTTAAATTTGGATAAATGTATACTTTTTTGACATATGGACTGGGGTCTTATTACAAACCCAAATTAGGTAGAAGACATACTCTTCTACTTTTTAAACTTATCTATTCCTTGGGGGGTTTTTTTCACAAACAAAATGGAACATGAAAACACTTTTATTAAAGAATTAATTTACTAAACATTCTGACAAGCACAGTCACTGGAAGTTCATTTGTAAAAATCCTTCTTTTGTTTCTTGCTGATATATTATGGCAAATTACATTCCAAATAACCTTCCTTTCATCCAAGACATATCTGAAAGAGAAATGAAATATTATAAAATTAACAATGTTGTTTTTTTTTACTTTTCTTGGTCATTGGTAATATAACCATTATCTTTAAATATTTACAGCATGATTTGTTAAGTGTAAGAGATCAAGCTTTCTTTTCACAACAAATTTTAGGAAATGTTCCTCATTTATGTGAAATTCAAGTCTGTTATTCATTTTTTATGCTCTAGAATTGTTTTGGCAGACTTGAAAAGTAAGAGACATTTTCTAAACAAATTCAAGCTTCTTATTTTATTATTTAACAGTAATATTATTGCTTGCTATAGGGAATTATGGCAAAAATATGCCCTGAGGATTTGTACTGACTCACAAGAGTTATATCAGAAAGCACACTAAGATTCTGATCAAGACATATTGCTCCCTGGGTCTGATCATTTGTCTGAATTCCCAAACTAAAACAAGCATCATCAGTCAGTGAATCTGACTCTTGGCAAAATCCGAATGAACAGCGTACATCATTCATGAATCAATATTTATACATTATACTTAATGGTTAAATGAATACAGAAAACATAAAATGTCTTAAGCATAAGTCATTCAAGTAAGAGTTCGAAATGAGTGGTTGATTTACGTCCAAACATGAAAACTAAAATATTGTTATCATTAAAGACAGAAACCTCAATATCAAAGTTGTTTAAAGAAAACTAGAGTGTGTCCACAGGACACTGATGTCCCAAGTACTTGCAACTGTAAAAGAAGCACCATAACAATATTTGCTTAGTATGTTTTTGGTGAAAAATTAACCAGGTGGAGAAGTTCACATTTCACAGTGAAGTAAAGGTGCAGTTAGCTAGAAAACGTATTTGACATAAAAAAAAATAAACAAGAATTTTACACAGGCTGTCTTTGTGGCCTTTGACAGTTTGACCCACTGACCAACTACCCTCAAAATCAGAGAGGATCATTTGCTGGTCACGAGTGTTCTCCAGTTATCAATCATACAATAATTTTACACAGGCTGTCACTCTGACCTTGACCAAAGAATCTAGTCATCTAGTAATGCCAAATAACGGTCTGAAGATTCATGAAACTAGGCCCAAGGGTTTGCCAGATATCTGATCAGACAAGAAATTTCACAAGAAGCCTTTGAACTAGTGCCTTCAAAATCATTTGGGGTCATTCACTGGTCATGCCCTATGACCCTTAAAAGTTTAATAAACCAAATCCCAAGCGTCTGCCAGCTACTGATTGGACAAGGACTTTAGATTGGTGGTGACCAGGACATTTGACCTTAAAATCAGTAAGAGCATCAGCTAGTCATGCCCAATAACCCTGTGAAGTTTCAAGAACTAGGCCCAAGCATTCCCACGTTATGGGTAAAATGATAGGATCCCATACAGACGGATGTACGCACAGCACCAATTCACCAATGCTATATGCAACACAATCATTTCCATCCAGAAGAAAATTTTCTTGGAAATAAAAAGGCATTTTCTTCATTGAGGAAGTTGCAACACAGAATGTAACTTACTGCTTAGAACTGAAACATATACATGTATGAAACAAGACTGTGGATAGCTTGCTCCACTTCTCTCGGTGCTGAATAGAAAATTACATGTATAAGCTAAGCCAAACAAGAGGCCCAAGTGAAAAAAAATTTGAAGTACCTACCCATCACATGTTAGTAAATAGTTTATTTCTAGGATAATTAATTTTCTTCCTATTAAGTACAAGCAAAATCAAGTGACCCCTGGGAGAGGTGGGGGGGCTAATTTTGACCCCAGGGACAGGGGTACCAACAATTTTTGTAGGTGTCTTGCTGGTGATCAAGTATTCCAAGTTTGAAGGGAATATCTTTGACACTTTCTTGAGAAATGGACATTTACAAAAAAGGTTAACCAATAAATACTAAGTTGAAAAAGGGGCATTACTTTGCAAAAAATAAATTTAGAAATGGTGTCACATTTTGATAGTAAACTAGTATTCTTAATCTGAAGTCAAAAGCTTTTGATAGTTTCTGAGAAAATGGACCTCAATGAAAAGGTTAACCAACACCGAAGCTGACGAGAGGGTCATGACAATACCTCCACTTTTTTTCTTTGAAAAGTGGAGCTAAAAATGAATAAACAAACATCAAATTACATACACATTCTAAAAATCCTATATAGTTATTCTTCTTTAAACTGGTTTCTGTAGAAGGGTATATTGTTGACTATCACTTTCCAGTCGGTCACATAGAGGCCAGCAATCACTCCTACAGTGGCGAAAGCAGCACCTGTGCCAAGCCTGAAAAAAACATTGATCTTTTATAGAATTGTTCAGCAGTTCAGTATTACTATTTATCATTTTGGATGTAAAGAGCTGCGACTGTTTTGCTTTGGTTATTTATTTTTAATTCTTCATTTATCTGATTATACTTACGCAGTATATTCAATTTTTCAGACTTATAAAACGTGACCTAGTTTGCAAAAAGGAGATTCTTTAATGACAATCGTATGCGACATGTTTACCTAACACTTAAATGTGGATTCAAAGGCAACTGATCCATCACAATTTTTGTAAACTTTGATTTTTAGAGCAATACAAGTTATGAGTCTGAATAAAACAGTTGAAACAAGGGTTGTGATATCAAAGAAAACCCATTGTTTTCATGATATCTGAAACAAGAAGAGTTCTGCAAACTTTGGTAATTTATCAGACATCATAAATGTCACATAGCTTTTTTTTTTTAATTTCTGTGACTTTACAGTCTGAAATAATTTTTCAAGAAAATCAATGGGTCAAAATGAAAATCTGAAGGTCAGAACTACATGTATAACTGCAAAGGCTAAGCATTTTAACAGAGATAGTCATACAGGTTCACTGGATGGTCCGAGTTACATGTAGTTGGCCCCCCAAAAAAATTCACAAGATATGGGCCTGTTCTGTTATTAAACATACAGATGCATTATACTAAGTAAAATTGTGGATTTCAAATGGTAGAATCTATATGGGTTCTTTTTAATTTTGTTTGTTGTAATTCTGAGAATATGGCATTTTATCAAAAAAAAAAAAAAAATAGTTGACCATTTTCGAACTGTCTCTGAGGATTTCCAGATGTTTCACCCCAAGACTTTTCTGCACCAAGACATTTCCTCCCAAGACTTTTATTCCCCCACTGTTTTCCATTATACAAGACACTTCACCCCCAAATATGATATAAACTGGTGTTATAGTACCTTTATATTTTCTGTTTTATTTTTATGTTAATAATTATATAAATTATATTGATGCTTTTTCAAGAAATTTAGACAAAATTTTCTATTATAGCTTTAAACTAACTGACATAATCCACAGCTTTTAACTGTTCACACCTTCAAGAAGCATGTGTTGTTAGGATTGTCAATCAACTCTCTATGATTGGTATATACAAATACTTCACACTCCAAGGATGAGGTACTGATTACACAGTATTGTGATTAAACTCAATCAGGTCAACTAATTAAATCATTTACTCTATACTTTAATTCCTAAAATAGAAACAAATACTAATGACATCAAATTTGTGCAATTTATTTTTAGTGGTCCAGTTTTCTTGTTGCAAGAACCTTTATAAAACCTGTATGTTAAACACTGCTGAGTTTATTTTCAAAAAGTAATATATTCATAACAGTTAAACTTAAATATGAAAAAAGCTCAGTTAGATTACACATCTTTTGTATATACATGTATATGCAAACTTTAATGAATTAATTACAGTTCATATATAAGAAAATTAATTGATCAAAATAATAATTAAAATGGATGCAATGTGTAACTGTATTTCCAAGTTTCTTTAACTTTCGAAATTTTAATAGCATAATTATCTTAAAATGGATTTTTGATGTGCAGATATTAACCATTTTTAACAGTCATAATTTCATAATCCAGTGACAGCAATTATTTGATAATAAAGCTTACCAGTGTTCCAGATACTTTGCTGATATCTATCACAAGACTCACATGTCTCAGCATGCTGTCTTAGAATGCAAGGATACTGCATCATTTATTATTTGTTAAGATAATGCTTCATTAAAACATCTCATGCCTTTTCAAATCACTTCTTCTAATTCAAGTAATTGAGAGTGTCTGTATCAGTAACTTAATTGTCAGACTTCAAATTATGATGTAAAAATAATGTCTGTACTATCTTTTCTTTGATTTTGGTTGTTTAAAATGCAATATTATCATGGACATAATTTTTCAATATTATAATAAATCTGTATTGGGAAGGACTTTTCACCCCATTTTGGGGGTGAAATGTCTTGGGAGGAAACGTCTTGGAGTGAAATATCTGTCAACCTCTGTATGACTTTAAAAGGAAATTACCATTTCCTATAAAAGAAAACGCCTTTCTTAAAATTTGCTGCGAACCGTCCATCTGAACCAAGAAACGGTTTATTACTGCTTAAATCCATTTCGGTCAAATCACTCACTTGACCTTGCTGCAATAATACTAGACTGGTCCCCTATTCGTCTCTTTCTCTTTGGAAAAAGAGTCGTAATTTTCAAATTACGGAAGGGAACCAGTCTACGAGAATACGCATGTATCTTCTACTACCTCTACCTTCCCGTCGTACCCGATAATCGTCGTGTATTCTCCTGCGATCCCCCTACCATACTGTGTAGGTGAGCAGACGCGTGCAATTTTCCGCCTGGGAAAATATATAAAAGAAGCGGAAACATTATTAAATATGTCTGAAATCTAAATTGCCAAAGTTCACCTCTTAGATAGTTTATATGTTTTGTTTTGTTTTGTTTTCCTTCGGCAAGTTTATTTATATTTAAATACAACCATTAAAGACGTACACACTGTGCAGATAAGAACCAAGGTATTACAGAATATTAGTACATGTAAATCTATTTAGGAAATAGATTTTAAGTTTGAGTGATATACCGTCTGATATATCACGGTTTCGAGTTCAGATGCGTAGTAATTTAATCACGAAGGCCGTAGGCCTGAGTGATTAAATAATTACGCATATGAACGAGATACCGTGATATATACGACGGTAGATCATGAAAATGTTAAAATCTATTTCCATTCTAACACGTACGTATATTTATAAGGGACGTAAGTATGTGCACTATTTAACAGTGGCGTTCTCAGTGACGTCAGCGGGCGCGCGCTTGTATTCAGCGCGCTATATTGCCTGATATATCACGCTCAATTCCTTCTTTGTTTATTGTCGGCAAATTGCGGATAGTGTTAGAATAATCGTGTTCACCGGCACCCAAATGTAAGAAAATGAATAAGATCAGATAAAGCTTCAAGACAACGAAAATGAAGGTTTAAAAGGTGATAGACTAAATCATCGATACGAGCTGACACAATACGAAAATCTTGATAGCCTGATATGGAACCTGCACAGATGGCATGTGAGTTAGGGTTCGTAGGTTCGCAGTTATGAAAGGCTCTTAATTCGAAAGATCTCAATTCAAGTATGAAACTACACCCTTCTGAAAGAATAGATAATTTATATATATGACAAACTCATTTTGAATAGGGAGCATTCTGACCCCTTTCCACGGTTCCAATACTGGATTGCTTCCAAAACATTGAATGCACAACTTTGACAACTTTATGTAGGAGAAATTTAGCTCAAAGACTTTGGTGGATGTAGTGTCTGTATCACTGGCACGAAAATAAGAAATACACTCTTTAAACCTTTGACGTGCATTCTAGTTCCACTAATACTAACTCTGTCTATAGACTGTTGGCAATGCTGTAAAGTATAAAATACATAATAATAAGGATAAAATATTTTCTTTTTTGACAATATATCTACATTGAAAGCGAATACGCATTAAAATATTTTCGTAAAAGATTTACCTCTAGTTTTATGCTACAGCGAATGTATTACAAACTAATGTGTTCGTCGGATATGTTAAAGCTTTTCACGTGACTAGTTAGGGTAGCTATATTCATATGTAAATAGTTTACAACCATATCCGATAGAATGAAATATTAGTTCAAGTTCTTTCAAATTATATTGATTCCAATCGATAGATAGATAATTCTAACACTATCCGCAATTTGCCGACAATAAACAAAGAAGGAATTGAGCGTGATATATCAGGCAGTATAGGACGCTGAATACAAGCGCGCGCCCGCTGACGTCACTGAGAACGCCACTGTTATAGATTTATAGATTTATTTCAATATTGTGTAAGCAACATGGATACAAAACATTTAAAATAGACATAAAAGTATATAAAACAAATATAAGAATGAAATGATATATTAAATGAAATGAACCATGTCAGTCACATCAATATCAAGAATAACACAAAAAAGAGAAGAGAATCCCTTATTTCCATTGTGGTCCTTGATAGTAATGGCCTGACATAGAGAGGCATGAGACCTTAAAGAAAAATTAGAGAATTTTTAAAAAAAAAAAAAATTGCTTAGCATATCAATTGAACAAAAAACATAAAACAATAATCCTGAGTAAGTAAATAATTAAAATATCATCACAGAAAATTGACATCACTTTAAGCTTGTAGAAAGTTAAGATCATAGATCATTTAGATATTATAAATCACAGTCTTAAAAATAAATATCTCGGGAAAAGAATACATTTTGAACAAATATGTCTTTGAAAGGATCAGCCATGTACAACATTACTGATAAAATGATATACATGTATTAAAATTTAATCTAAATTTGTTAAAAAATGACACTTTACAGTTTTTTTAAAAGAAGCAAGGCTGGACAGATTCCTGATTTTTAAAGGCAGTGAATTCCATAGCTTGCATCCCAAAAATGAAAAAGACTTTATACCAAAACCTTTGACCTTTGGGAGAATATAAGAACCATTATCACTTGACCTTGTACTATAAGTATGAATGGAGACTTGGGATACAAAGTTTTGATTCATATATTCTGGTGAAAGACCATTTCTAATCTTAAAAACATGACCTAGAATAATTTGATCCACTCTTTTATCAACTGGTAACCAACCTATAGACCTGAAGTGACCTTGATCAATGTGTGACCTTTTTTCCATATTAAGAACAAACCTAATCAATTTATTTTGGGTGACCTGCAGCTTGTTTTTCCATAACTTGGTCAGTCCAGAATACCAAGCACAACAAGCATAATCAAAATGACATTGGATAAGAGACTGAACCAAGAGCTTTTTAGTGTGGACTGTTAAATATTTCTGCTTCCTGTATAAGAACTTTAACCTGGCATTGGCCTTCTTAATGATAGAACTAACCATAGATTGACCTGATAAATTCTGATCCAGTATTGCCCCAAGATATTTAACTGAAGAAGTGGACTGAATAGCCTTGTCACTACAAGAAATGCATAAATCACCATAATTGTTGACCTTTACTTTAGACCCAAACAAAATCGACTCAGTTTTACCCAAATGTAGAGATAACCTATTATCAACCAGCCACTGGTGTACTAATTCCAGATCCTCAGATAACTGTTTTTCTATGAATGACCTGTTCTTACCTGCAACCAAGATTCCTGAATCATCTGCATAAAGTAGTAGTTTACTATTTATAGCACCAGACATATCATTAACATAGATAAGGAAGAGAAGCGGCCCTAAAATTGACCCTTGGGGAACACCACAGGTAACACTACAGGGTTTGGAAAAAGTACCAGAGAGATCAACAAGTTGTTGTCTATCAGATAAGTATGACCTGAACCAGCGCAAAATGTCGTCACCAAGTCCAATCGCTTCAAGTTTCATCAAAAGAATAGAGTGGTCAACAGTATCAAAGGCCTTTTGAAGATCAAGAAGCACCATACCTACAAGGTGACCTTTATCCATTTCAAACCTGATATAGTCAGACAAATGAACAAGACATGTCTCAGTAGAAAACTTTCTCCTGAACCCAGACTGAAACATATAGAGTAACTTATTATCAGATAAATATGACTCTACCTGATCATACACCACACGCTCAAAGACCTTGGAAATAATACAAAGGATTGAAACAGGACGATAGTTACCAACCTCAGTTTTATGACCTTTTTTATAAAGAGGAATAACCCTGGCTGCTTTTAGATCATCAGGGACAACTCCCTGTATCAGGGACAAATTGATTACATGAGCAAGAGGACAGGAAATAATGGAAGCACCATCCCTAACAAATCTGGAAGGAATACCATCCAATCCAGTTGCTTTCTTTATGCCCAGCTTACTTAAATACTTAAAAACTTTATTTTACTGTTAAATAGTGCAAATACTTACGTCCCTTATAAAATACGTACGTGTTAGAATGGAAATAGATTTTAACATTTTCGTGATCTACCGTCGTATATATCACGGTTTCTCGTTCATATGCGTAATTATTTAATCACTCAGGCCTACGGCCTTCGTGATTAAATTACTACGCATCTGAACTCGACACCGTGATATATCAGACGGTATATCACTCAAACTTAAAATCTATTTCATAAATAGATAGATAGATAAATAGATAGATTGCTTCCTGGATTCAAACCAGTACTCGCACCGAAAGTTAGGATTGCGGAGAGTGACTGTAGACTCTCACTCCTGTTGGGATCCGACCCAGCGACCTCCGGATTGGGAGTCCGGCGCTCTAACCCCTCGACCACTACTTTTCCTCAATGAAATATTTAAAGCATGAAAAAATCTTTATCAATAAAAATGGCAACGAATCCGTACAGTTCTATACCACATATGAACATGGTTTCAGGTCAAAACATAGCTGTGAAACCCAGCTTATCAGTTTCTCTTAGGAAGTCCATGACAACTTAGAGCAAGGTCAACAGACAGATGTTATAGTCTTGGACTTGAGCAAAGCATTTGATAAAGTAGACCATCACAAACTCCTCCTTAAGCTACATAGACCAGGTGTTAACTCTGATGTCATCTCATGGACCAAGTCATTCTTATATGGTCGCACTCAACAGGTTGTTGTTGATGGTCATTCTTCCGACAAACTACCTGTTCTCTTTGGGGTCCTTTAAGGCTCGGTATTGGGACCTTGCCTCTTCTTATCTTATATAAATGACCGCCCTGACAGTGACAAGGGCAAATTTAGACTATTTACAGACGACACAATAATATACCTTGCAGTTAAATCAACCCAAGATGGCCAAATCCTCCAAAAAGATCTCAACAGCCTTGAAAACTGGGAATCTGATTGGTCCATGGAGTTTAATCCTGATAAATGCTAAATCCTATGAATCAGTCGTAAGAAACATCCTATAATATTTCATTATAAACTACATGGTCAAGAACTAAAATCTACCGAGGCTGCTAAATATTTAGGTGTAACAATAAGTATTTATAGATCTATCTTGGACCAGTCATGTAAATAACATAACAGCAAAAGCAAATAACTCACCCAGATTCATTAAAAGAAATGTAAAAACTTCCAACAAAAAGGTCAAAGAAACTGCCTATAGATACAACTTATGTTAGGCCCCAGTTAGAATACTGTTCCACGCTTTGGCATCTTTGGCAGAAATATCTGGTTTACAAAATAGAACAAGTTCAAAGGTCAGCTGCCAGATATGTATTATATTGACTACAATTACACCAGTAGTGTATCTAAGATGTTACAAGATCTTAATTGACAAACTCTAGAGCAGAGACGCAACATCAGCTCTGTTACTCTCCTTTATAAAATCCAGCACAATCTTGTGAGTGTTGACCATCACCATCTGACACCCATCAGAAACCTTAACTACCTGTATTCATTTTTTCTAAGAAGTATTTGTCTGTGGAATGGTCTATACCTGTGTCCCGGCTTAGACCTTTTCACTGGGCAGCTGCATTCTTTCTACCAGTTCTAAGCCAGTATTGTTTTATCTTTTTATCTCAGTCTTGTAGTTTTTGTTTTAACTTGCTTTTATCTATGAAATTGCACATAATATATTTGTTTTAACAGCTATTCCCATACAACGCGCCTGCTTAGTGTGATCGTTGAACGATCAGTAAAATGTAGAGGTAGATGAGATTAAGGGAAGCAACCACTGCCTGCATTTTACAACTCTTCATTGCTATAGAAATCACGTGAATAATGATCATGTGATGTAATGAAAATTGACAAAATGTCTGCTGCCACGAAATTGATATTTGTCTGTTTGTTGTGTGTTTATGGCGTTTTTGCAGACAGAAAGGTATTTTTTTTAATTGAATGAATAACAGATCAAATAGAAAGGTGTTACATACATTTGTTCATGTTAAGTGAACAATGGATAAGATAGAAATGGCTTATTTAACACTCTTTGTTTTCTCTTTAACAGTAATGCAGGATCAATCATAAAAAAGAAGCATTGAAACATTTCGAGAATTTATTGGTCAAACTTTTTTTCTTCAGGTAACAACTGATATACATCATGAGTGCCTGAGAAACACATCTGTATGTGGTAGTTTGGCCCATGTGACAGCTGTTGGATCAGAAGATGTTCTGCATTATGTGGTCACATCCATAGGTTAGTTTCGTCTAATTGAGGTACTCTGGCAGTATATAATTAATCATGGCCACTGGTATATATTTTTAGCTCACCTGAGCACAACATGCTCATAGTGAGCTTTTGTGATCCCCCTGTGTCGGGCATCCGTCGTTGTCCGTCGTCAACAATTTCATAAAAACAACATCTCCTCTGAAACCAATGACTGCACATTAACCAAACTACATAGGAATGATCCTTGGGTGGTCCCTTTCCGAGTTGTTCAAATGGTTCTGGTCTGTTGCATAAGTAGGTCACAGGACCAAAAATGAAGTTTCAAAAATGCAAATTAAAAAAATCTTCTTGTCAGAAAGTACAAGGCCAAGAGCTTTGATATTTGGTATATGACATCATTTATAGGTCCTCTACCAAAGTTGTTCAAATTATGCCCCTAGTGCCAAAATTGGCCCCTTATATGTATATAGTAAAAACTTAAAAAATCTTCTCCTCTGAAATGACAAAGCCTTAAGCTTAATTATTTGGCATGAAATATTGTCTAGTGAACCTTTTCCAAGTTTGTACAAATTATATCCGGGGTAAAAATTGGGCCTGCGGGGGGTAGGGGGGGGGTCATAGATATTCATTATTTGCATATAGTAAAAACTTATAAGGAATTATCCTTTGAAGCTTCAAAGGTTAGAGCTTAGATTTACAAGAAATAATGATAGCTTCCACACAAATAACAGTCTGTCCTCAGGTAAGCGCTTTGGGGCCAATGGCCCCCTTGTTTTGTTATTCTTTGAAATGTCTTTGAATATATCATTTGTTATTATCTGTCTCACAACCACCCAGTCATAATCGCCAATACCCAGTTATAATCGGAAAATGATTGTTAGTGTTATACAGTAGATGTAGATATCTCTCTATCTTCCTTCAGTGTCAAACCCCTTGCGGGAAAGTAGACATGTCTTGATGTGCAAATGTCTACATCCCTATAAAGGGTTTGACATAAATGGCATTGCAATTTCAAGTAAATAGAAAAAAATATAAGAAAAAACTGTCTGTTTGGTAACATCTCACCATCAGTTTACTTTATCAGAAATATAATTATATGCACTTAGCATGTTACATACAGTAGACAGATGATCAGCATAATAGATTTGTTCAAATTGTAAGTTGAGTGATAAAGATGTGATACCTGTTAACAGTATTCACTAGAACATTTTAATGGTTAGTGATGACAATGGTTTATGTTTTACATCTAATTTGTAGCTTGATTTAACATTATCACTAGTTTTTGAAAATAAACAAGTAAATTTGTGAGCTAATGCTCACTAGTGATACCCCCGCTATCAGAAATTTGACTTTCATAATGTAATTTGCATTTGTCATATGTATTAAGAGTGTCAAATTTTTCCGAGTATTTACCTGAACTTAATACAACTTCATCCAAGGCACAGCTAGATGAATATGAAAATGGTCAGAATAATGAACAGGTATTACATCTGTGATTTCTGATTCATCGAAGTCTTTATTCACAAAAACACGATCAAGTGAACCTCCTTTCCTGTGTGTTGGTAACTTCTAAGTATTCGGTAAACAGGAAGTAGATGAGCAAGGAGCATATAATCGCTTTATACCGTATGAGAATATAGGATAAAGCAATATGCAAAATATCAGGCTGCTGCATATAATAGTTGCTGAGAAAACTGTGACGGAAATTGTGAATGCATGTCAACTATGTGTAAAAATCTAAGTATTCGGTAAACAGGAAGTAGATGAGCAAGGAGCATAAAATCGCTTAACACCATATGGGACTAAAGGATAAAGCAATATGCAAAATATCAGGCTGCTGCATCTTATAGTTGCTGAGAAAACTGTGACGGAAATTGTGAATGTATGTCAACTATGTGTAAAAATCTAAGTATTCGGTAAACAGGAAGTAGATGAGCAAGGAGCATAAAATCGCTTTACACCATATGGGACTATAGGATAAAGCAATATGCAAAATATCAGGCTGCTGCATCTTATAGTTGCTGAGAAAACTGTGACGGAAATTGTGAATGTATGTCAACTATGTGTAAAAATCTAAGTATTCGGTAAACAGGAAGTAGATGAGCAAGGAGCATAAAATTGCTTTACACCATATGGGACTATAGGATAAAGCAATATGCAAAATATCAGGTGGCTGCATGCTCTAGTTGCTTAGAAAACTGCGACAGAAAATAAAGATGTCGTTAGGTTGATGTAATGCACCTATATAGTGACAAAATCTAATATATTCGGTAAACTGGAAGTAGATGAGCAAGGAGCATAAAATCGCTTTACACCATATGGGACTATAGGGTATAGCAATATGTGAAATATCAGGCTTCTGCATGTTATAGTTGCTTAGAAAACTGCAACGGAAATTTGTTACGGACCGACGGACGGACACACGGACAAGGGTAAAACAGTATACCCCCCACTTCTTCGAAGCGGGGGTATAATTATGTAACAACTCTCTTAGTTTTAGTGTATATCATATCAGAAGTTTGTCAAGAGTGCTATTTTTTGAACTTCATTCAGTTGTGTTGAACTTTGTTCATTTGTGTCAGCAAAGCTTTGTCTTTGTGCCACTAGCATTTTTTATATCAGCCTGACTGAGTCCAAATTTGGAAATACACTTTCCAACTGGTCAAGGAGAAAGTATATTTGTATAATGTATATTGTTCTTTGATCAGATAACCCAGGTCAGTTTTGTTTATGCTTTAGGTTTACCAACAGTGTTTGTTGCATATACAGAACCGGAGGTGAAGCTGTCAGTGGACTGGGCTGGGCTTCTCTCAAACAACTATACAGAAAAACAACACTCTGTACACCTGGAACCAGCAGATGGTGTTCATTACACATACACACTTCTCTTCACAAAGGTAAAACAAAAGTAGTACATTTGATAGAGTTTATGTGATTGAATTTGACGTTTTGGTTGTTTTCAACATTTTCTACGGACTTTTTTTCATTAGAAGTTCTGCGTACAAAGTCACTGAAACTAATTCAACCAGTGATATGCATTTTCAAGTGATTTGTAAATAACAGTATAATTTCTTGTATTTTTATTTAGTAGCTTGATAACTTATGGTTGCATTTTATCTTTGTTTCTTATATTAATAAGTAATTTGTACACGTAATGTCCATGTACCAGTATCACTTGTTTCTGACTGAAAACTGCTAAAACATGCATGTATTTAATTAAGAGCATATTCATGGGAAAAAAATACTGCAAAAGAAATTACCATTAACATTTTATCATCTGTTTCTGTATATTTTTATGTCCCCACTTTGTTGAAAGCTTATAGTGTTGTTTTTGTCTGTACATCCATACGTCTTAAATTTCTTTTCCTTATCATCTTTTGAAGGATTTGCTTCAAAATTCACAGATGAACAGTCTAGGTGTGTATATGGTCATAAAGAACGATTTTTGTTTTTTACTTCAGTTGATAGATTACAATGACACAGATGATAAAGCAGATATGACAAAGTATAGTTCGTCCCCAGATAAATGGACAATCTATGATCTAAGCACTTTCACCTGGGACAACCTCACTGAAGTGTCGCATGCTAAAGACAACAAAGTGATGTTGAAAGCATCAAGCCATAATCCTGTGGAACTATGGCAGTACAATGGAAGCTTCTCTATAGAGGTATTCTATGACTGAATAATTCTAAGTGTGAAATAAGTTGTCCCATAATTTTAAACTTTTCCATGCTGGACTGCCTGCTCAGACTGAAACTACTTGAGGCTTTCATTGTCTAAATGAAATTACGAATCTCAACAAGTGAGTAAAGTATTATTCTCAAAATGAGGGTATGAATTCAGTAAAAAAATATTTTAATTAAGACTAAGGAAATGGTTTTAAGCCATTATTTATTTCTGTAAATTTTGATATCAAAAGACAGATATAAATTGTAAAGTCTTTCCTTTGTCAGTCAAGAACTGTTGGCAAAATGATTTAATAGATTTCAAGGAAGTTAAAGGCTTGCAGATTATATTGTGGAATTTGCATTTATTTCCTTTTATCTAATAAAAAAAGAAGTTTACTTTAAGGCCATTCCTTTAAAACATATATCCTACCCCAGGAAGGTAATACAAAGAAATTCTGTCAGGTGGTGGTCTAACTTTATAAATGGGGTGGTGGTCTTTTCATGTCAAATACACTTCTAGAGGGGGTTTGTCTACTTCAAAAGCACCTTCAAGGGATGGATATTTATTTTACTGGAATGGCCCTTAGGATTTTGTGCAAAGTCGCATTTTATTTTGCATTTCCTTTTCAGTTGAGTGCCTACAGTAGTTCAGGGAGAGAATCCCAACTACCTCATCTGCAGTATTCTGAAAATATCACACAGTTTGATATGAATATAGATCATGTATGGACAAACTTTACCAAGTCAAGGTTTGCTGTTGAGTTGGTAATGGTGGGTGGGGGGAAAGAAGAAATGAAAACTGACGAGACACGATCTATAGATGATGAGTACACCCCTGGTGTCTTCACTGTAAGTCTTGCTATCATATGTTTGGTACTATATCATGCTTCATTTGAAAATCACATTACATTTTCCTAGTTTAGTGAATTATATATATTTTTTTATCAATGCAATTTTTTTTTTATTTGAACATTTTTTTCACCCCTTAAGATTTGATATTAAACAATCATCAACCATATTATATCATAAAGTGTAATTCCATTATTGTTAAGAAAAAAATATTGCTGAAGTACTAGAAAATCAGAACAAAACTACAAAGAAAAAAGTGTTTGCAGTTAAACAGTTTGCTTCCCGTCTTTATGGTATTTTATAGGTAACAAACTAGGATACAGGAAAACAAGACAGTCTTTAACTATATACACTTCACAATTATCATAACAGGCAAGCTAATTGACATTTCCTGTGAAGAAAATCAAATTTTTCATCAAGGACAGTACTTTCTGAAGTTTTTCATGGAAATCAGAACTATCCAATTTCTTTATAATTAGGAAATAGATTTTAAGTTTGAGTGATATACTGTCTGATATATCACGGTGTCGAGTTCAGATGCGTAGTAATTTAATCACGAAGGCTGTAGGCCTGAGTGATTAAATAATTACGCATATGAACGAGAAACCGTGATATATACGACGGTAGATCACGAAAATGTTAAAATCTATTTCCATTCTTACACGTACGTATATTTATAAGGGACGTTAGTATGTGCACTATTTAACAGTGGCGTTCTCAGTGACGTCAGCGGGCGCGCGCTTGTATTCAGCATGCTATACTGCCTGATATATCACGCTCAATTCCTTCTTTGTTTATTGTCGGCAAATTGCGGATAGTGTTAGAATGCTAAACAAATTAAACTTTGTGATACAACTGAATTATTGACTTTTAAGGTAAGTCAGCCTGTCCTAAGCAGTTATGAAGTGGCTTCTTATACTTTAGTCCATACAGAGTTCCAGAATCAATTTACTATTATATTAATTTTGTAATAGCCTAAGAGCAAGGCAAAAACCTTTGTAAATATCCAACTATACACGACACTATTTTATAATGAAGAAACTAAAGGTTATTATGTTTTAACAGATTTTTAATTGGTTGTCTGATGCATCAGCTGATAACACTGGCTTTTTACAATGGAAACCTGTCTGCTACCAGTCCAAGACAAGGTCACGCAGTGAAGCCACTGGAATGAAGCATTACGATTTGAAGGAACTTGACTCGATGAATAAAGAGCTTCTGAAAGACACAGTGGCCTTTGGTTACTATGGTGACAGCCTTATGTCTCAAATGAGTAGAGCTTCAAATCTCTCATTTGGTCTTTCAAAAGATGGAGGTTATAACAAGACCCAGGTGTTGACATGGTAGGTATTATTTCTGTCTCATAATTAGAATAGGTCAAGAAATTGTTTTTGTTTTTGTGACCAATGTAGACCATCATCAGTCTGTAGTGAATTTTCAAAAAAAATTTCAATAACAACCCCTGTAAGTGATGAATGGTACCATCCATAGGGAATAATAGACAAGACCATTTAGAAAAGCAGGGTAAGTGTTAAGTAGGTAAGTTTTGTATTTCTATATTCTTGGCTTTACCGAGGCCAGAATTTTCTTCCTTACTCATTAGGTATAGACAATTACAATTTTTATACCCCACCAAACTTTGTTTGCAGGACTGTATAGGAGTCATCTTACAGTCGGTCAGTTTATCATTTGGTTGGCCAGATGGTCGGTCGGTCCATTGCAGAAATTTTTTGACACAAAATTAAATTTCTTGGACTGTCAGTTTGAAACTTGGTGTGCATGTTAAGCTGTTAGTGCAGATGTGCATGACTTGTTTTTCACACCTGCTAATTCCCGCTCTGTGGTCTTACTGCCCATCATTGCAAAATCTTGTGACACAAACTACTTCCACATTTCTAGGTATATCATTTTGAAACTTGGTGTACATGTTTACCAGTTAGTGTAGATGAGCCTGATATATTTTTCATGCATCTCAGTGCCTGCTCTTCAGTTTTACTGCCCGTCATAGCAAAATCTTGTGTATCATTTTGAATCTTGGTGTGCATGTCCACCAATTAGTGTAGATGTGCATGACGTGTTTTGGCAGGTGCGCCAATGCCCTCACTGTGGATTTACAGCCCATCTTAGCAAAATATTTTGATGCTATATCTTTTCACGTTTCGAGAAATATCGATTTGAAGCTTGGTGTGCATGTTCACCGTTAAGTTTAGATAAGTGTGATGTATTTTTCATTGGCGCCAATGCACACTCTGCAGTTTTAAGGCCTGTCAGAGCAAAAGCTTGTGATGCAACTACTTCCACTTCTCTAGGACTATTGATTTGATTGTGTGCAAGGTGTGCATGCCATATTGCTGAGGGTGGGGTTATTAATCATATCACTATTTAATATTTGCTCCGTTCAATATTTCTGCTTTATGAAAACTTGACAATCCCCTGTACCTAATTTCAGTGATGAGAATAAATACTAAGGCCCCTGTCATTGTTCAATGACAGTTGCAATTTTTATGTTTTAAGCTTTTAAATAAGATATTTAAGATTTGAAAACAATTGAAAATAGGAAGCCAGAACAAGTTTACTCTATCACATTTAAAGAAGAAAAAGTAGCTTGATTAAACAATCCTGCAAATAGTAAGCATAGTTCTTACTCAGTTATATAAAATAAAGTTGATTTTTTCATAGCAAGGCTCCTTAACTAATGTTAATGAGCCTTGCTGTGCAAAAACCAACTCATTAAAGTCCAGGCTCCAATTTCACAAAAGTACTTAGTGTTTACTCAATTTTAAGGGCAAATTATTCTCTCAGCAACTATGAATTAAGACTACTTTCCACACATTTACATCGGAGGTTTTTCGTTGTTAACAGATTAAGGTAATAAAAGTGTTTAGTAGCAATTTTCAGAAGTCTGAGCAGAAAAAATGTATTTAAGTAATAGCTTAAATGTTTGCATAGTAACTAAAATATATTTCATGCCATTTCTCAATACTTTCAAAAGAAATGGAGTAGCATTTCGTCAGCTGATATTGATTCTGACAGACACAAACTTTGAATGTCCTGGAACTAGATCAGCCGTATCAAAATCAGTTAAGTTAATCATTGAAGTTGCACTTATTATTTTGAGAAACAGGGGGCAGACAGTCAAGTGAAATACTGCTTTATTGATATACCATTATTTTCTTACATGATGTATAAATAAACTTTTGGATTCAGAAGAGTCAATATGAATGTTCACGCAAATTTGAACTCGTACTGGCCAGACAAGCACTTGACTTGCTTTTAACATGGTGTTGGTTGCCCAGTGTAATTTCATTTAATAGATCAAAAGCAGTAATTAAAAGTTGTGTGGTTCTGGAGGGCATCATTCAATCATGTTTATTCAGTACACTGGTAGAAGATAGACTTTAATGATTCATAAAGATAATTGGTTAAGTTAAATTTGTAAAAGTTTTCAGCAGAAATATGATTTATTATATACCAATAAATAGTTAAAATATTTGTCTGTGCTTTTGGTACAAAACTGCAAAATCAGTAAATTAGGTCTTACTGCAACTGTCGAGTAGAAAGAGTTCTAAATTAGATAAATTTGATGGAAACTTTCTCCTGTATGGCAGCTCCAGAAGGTTGGTGCTTGTCACTTTTTACTTAATTTATTTGCCAGATACATTCACCCATACATGCTCATTACTGGAAACCAGTGTGTAATTGTAAAGTGTTCTAAAAAAATTATCCCCAAACTGTTTGCAGGTACTTAGGTGAATAAAGTTTATATCTGTCTTGTCTGACTTAACTGAGACATTTATTTGTGTTTAGGACTTCTTTAACTTCTAATGTTTTTGCCCTATGAAGTTTGTGTCACTGATGTAGAACAGCAGTAACAGCTGCACGAATACTGGTATGGAACCCAGGAAGCAGTCATCGAGCGTGGTGAATCTAAGTTGTAAGAACTTGTATTGCAATTGATGTAAAATAAATGAGTCTAAAACTCTAAACAGTAACATAACCTACATAATTATATTCTTTTTTTTTCCCTTTATTAGAGCTTGTTTGAATCATTTATGATATTTTAATACCTTTCTCATGCATGAAGATTCTTTTGTTCATTTCCCTGAAGCCAAACTCAAATTTTATGTTAGATAAGGGAAGCGCTGAAGATATTAATAACTTACGTTGGTATTTTTGCTTCTTTTTACATTTGTAATTGTTCATTACAGTAAATTTGGGAAATTTCGGAATTAGTTAATTTTCTTTTTTCAACATACATTTAAGACTATACAATTCAGTGCTTGAGAAGAAATCTGAGAGAACTCTTATACATGTACATTAAATTTTATATTGGTGTCTTTTTGATAGGTCTGGATCGTTAGGTTATGGAGTGCCACCAGCAGACACGGTATCTACCCTGGTGATTATCATCATCTCAGCTGGCCTTGGAATTCCAGTCGTTATCATTATTTTTGGCGGGATATTTATATGTATCAAGAAGAAGAATGCCAAACCAGACAGACCCCTCGGGAATATTCAGAATAATGGATATCAACAAATTTCTAATAATTAGCATTTGTCACAACAAGGTAGATTTTTTCTATGCAAACATTTGACAAAAAATACTCTTTTGTTTGTTGTTGAGGTGATGATTTATGAAAAAGGTTTTACAAACCAGCAGTACTTAAATCTGATAAAACAGAACTTTCATCATTTTTTTTTCTTTTTTGCAAAAGCTTCATTTATAATATATGGAATCATATAATAATAATTTATTGTATTACATAGAAGATTACTCTGTTCTGAAATTATTCTTTGACAGTCTTACTGGTATAGTCTCCACCTTTTCAGAAATAATTTTACATAGAGAAAGGTTTGCCATTGCAGTAAAAATTTGAAAAGGAAGAAAATAAATGGGATACTAAATAAGTTTGCTGTAGAAACTAACTCAAGGTGAAGACCAGGCTAATTCTTTCTGTATTGATTGTTCAGATAGGATTTCTTCCACCCAATCAAAATTCCAAGCTAATGTCTGTGATCTCAAAGTTACAAGTTCATTGTCTTGTCAGTTTTGTCCATCTTTTGTCAAACCTTTGAAATCATGTTCTCTTTTTTGTTGTTTATACATGTACTGGTAATGTTTTCTCTTGATTTAAACACTACCTCTGTGATATACATGTATGCATGTTGCTGTTAAATGCTTTGCATAATTCATTGTTGTTTGTTTGCATGTTCAAATTTCAATTTATTTACTGTCATAATTCCATTTTCCTAGGACATCTAAGTGTTTAAGTGTCAGAGTTTTTACCTCCTGTATGGGTGTGTAAATTGCAAATTTTAAAGCATAAAGCTGATAGATGTTGCTTACCACATAAAGTTTGTTTTCTTTTTCTTTTCTCTCTTTTTTCTCTTTTTTTTTATAAGTAAGTGGTGATATTGTATGTTTTAACATTAAAATTGATATCTACTAATCCGCAGTCAAAAGGATATAATTCTTCATTATGTATCATTTGCTTTAATCTTGCTCAATTTTACTTTGATCATTTAAGTGTCATTTTGTGTTTAGAAGTATGCATGGACTGTCAATGACTGTATGATATGAATGATGTAAGTTTTGACATTTTCAAATGATGAAGTAATAAAATCAACATTTTCATGATAAACACTAATAATATTTGACCGTTATCTATACATGTAAACTACTGTTCTTATACATGCTTTTTGTGTATGGGTGCCTGCTTGCATACATGTGTTAGCGGGGCCTTAATTAAGGTCTTGGTGTTAGGTTGTTTAGTTTTATGTTTATAATAAGATTATTGTATATGCTGTCAGAAGTAGAAAGTTTCTGCATGTTTCAGTCTGTCATTTCATATTTCAAGATGATAAAACAAAAAGGTTCTAAGTGTGAAAACATAGATAAGCAGATATAGATGCTTTTGACTATCAACCTTTAGTTTCTACTATGTGTACAAGTAAATGATGCAGTTTGTGTGTTCACAGTAAATGTAACAATCAGATACTAAATTACACATGTTATTGTTCCACTTAGGTACATAATACTCAATCTGTATCAAAGGTAAGTGGTGTATTGTTTGAAGATGGTTGAAGGTAGCATGTGTCATTGTTCGTGTGATTGTTAGTCATCACAAAGACAGTTTTAGTATGTACTTCAAGGGATGAATGAAAAAAGTTCTTAGTGCAGAAGGAGATAGCACTTTTTTGCCTTTTCTTTCATCATCTCATAATCACAACATAGTTTATTGTTGCAACAGTTATGCACCAAGTATTTGAATTACATTCAGACTATGCTACAGTTATATAAATGAAAGAATATCAAGAACCCTGCATTAATGAGTCATTTGGATACTTTAAAACTTGCCTGTTCTGCTGGTTGAATACTTTTGTAATGACTGTTTACTTATCCTCACAGAATTTGCACTTCATTTTTAAATGTAATGCTGGTTATTTTAAGAAAAAACATTTCTGCTGGCATTGGTTGCATTATCAGACACGTTAAAATTATATCATAAAACAGTAAGATACTTTTTCATACAATGAGTTTAAGCATTTAAATGATTGCTTACATCTGTTTTGAAAGAATTATGATTTGTAAGCTGGCAGTCAGAAGAAAGGTGCATCAAAACTTGTTTGTATTACTTGCAGATTTTCCGTACTTCACCAAGACATTAAAATGCCTTTGTTTTTCCCTCATCACTAACAATCATTTTATGTGGCAATAAGAAAAGTAGAAACTGTATATAAATAACTTTTGTTTCTATTTTTGTTGCCTTTTGTACATCAGGGATTGTTTGTTACTGTAAATTTGGGAATTTTTGTACACAGTTTATCATAACTGTATTTTTCAGTTGGGTAATCATGCAAACTGAAATAAATGTAATGATTTAGTTAATGTGCACAAACACTTGGAATTTAAGCAATTCTGATGGGTAAAATTTGGACCAAAACATGTGTAATGCATTTTTTTCATCAAGCAATTCCTGTGAGTTTGTGCACATCATGTGTATGCTTGAAAAACGTTTTAAACGAAAAATGTTTTAAATCAGAATGATAGGCTTTTGCACTGATTTACTGAGATTGGGTATATTTTAGGATATTTTATTTAGAAATAAACGAGGCACAATTTGGGGCAAACAAAAGTAGGTAACTACAGTAAAGGGGAAAGATTCACAAAATGGCATAAACAGATAAACATATAAATATTGACCTGACTAGAAAAGTAACAGAAAATAACATAACTACTTTTAATTTAACAGTCAATCCTAATGTTACCAAGTATCACTAAAAGATACATGAAGATGAATCTTACTTATACAGACCTTGTATCTGAATATGTGTGCAATACCTTTTGTGGACCATATTGTAAATTGGTTTAACCAAATATGTCATCCACTGTAAATAAAGACGTTACTTACTTACTTACTTACTTACATTTATCTTATTTTGAGTTCTTATTAAATGGGAACTGGAATGTAGATACATATTGATTGGAAGACATGGAAGCTGTGAAAAATCTTGGAAAAAATATATGATCTCCATTTTGTTTCCTTCAAGTCATATAGTGATAGTGCACCTTCTTGTGGTTTCAGATATGGCTTGGACTGTAGGCAAAACACTTTTAGTGGAATCATAAAGCTGCCAGGCCATATTTAGATAAATCTGTTACTATAAGTGCTGAGAAGTTATAGTTTTAAACTTTAATTTTTTTTAAGTTATATTGAAAGAGTTCTTCCGCCATTTTTTTTACTATTATTTAAATAAATGATAATAACAGTATTGTAATACATGTATGTTGCAATCAGCATATATCTTGACTCCATTATATTTTAAATGATATATATGCTAATTTCAGCAAATCAATGATCAATCATTGTTCATTTTGTAAGTTTATTTTTGTATGAATTATTTGACAAATTAAATATGTAACCACAAAATTTGTTTGGATTTTTGTACTTAACCTACTTTATCCCAGAGTAAAATAACTGAAGAGCCATACAAAATTGTCACAGAACAGAAATTACACTAAATATGCCAGTCCACAGTGATAATTTGTCCTTTTTCTGAGAAGTGTCTCAGATAATTAGAAAAGAACATTGACATATATTCTCTTCTTTTCCCTAAGTTATAGTATTTACAGAAATTTGTTCATGATAAAGGACGACCACTGTGACATAAACATCTTTGTTCAATCATGTCAGTGGGTGAGAAAATAGCTGTCCTCATAAACTGTCTGGGACAGTAACATCCTTTGTCTGGTGGCAATTAATGTAATGAACATTCCTCTGTCCATTATAGTGTCCAATAAATGAAACAACTAAGATGACGTTTTTGCCATCTTCGGTGATATAGATTCGATTGTCCTATTCCCAGTTATTATGCCCCCACTTCAAAGAAGAGGGGGTATATTGCTTTGCAATTGTCTGTCTGTCGGTCGGTCCGTAGACCAAATGGTTTCCGACCAATAACTAAAGAGTGCTTAGGCCTAGGAACTTCAAACTTGGTAGGATGATTGTCCATCACCAGTAGATGACCCCTATTGATTTTGGGGTCAAGGGGTCAAAGGTCAAGGTCACATTGACCTTGTAGGTAGAAACTGTTTCCGACCAATAACTGAAGAACGCTTAGGCCTAGAAACTTCAAACTTGGTAGGATGATTGTCCATCACTAGTAGATGACCCCTATTGATTTTGGGGTCAAGGGGTCAGAGGTCAAGCTCACAGGGACCTTTATCCTAAAAACGGTTTCCGATCAATATCTAGAGAACGCTTTGACCTAGGTTCACCAAACTTGGTATGCTGGTTGGTCATCACCAGTAGATGACCCCTATTGATTTTGAGGTCATTAGGTCAAAGGTCAAGCTCACAGGGACCTTCATCCTAAAAACGGTTTCTGATCAATAACTAGAGAACGCTTTGACCTAGGTTCACCAAACTTGGTATGCTGGTTGGTCATCACCAGTAGATGATCTCTATTGACTTTGAGGTCATTAGGTCAAAGGTCAAGATCACAGAGACTTTCATCTTTAAAACGGTTTCCGATCAATAACTAGAGAACCCTTTGACCTAGGTTCACCAAACTTGGTATGCTGGTTGATCATCACCAGTAGATGATCCCTATTGATTTTGAGGTCATTAGGTCAAAGGTCAAGCTCAAGGGACTTCCATCCTAAAAACGGTTTCTGATCAATAACTAGAGAACAATTTGACCTAGGTTCACCAAACTTGGTATACTGGTTGGTCATCACCAGTAGATGACCCCTATTGACTTTGAGGTCATTAGGTCAAAGGTCAAGATCACAGAGACTTTCATCTTCAAAACGGTTTCCGATCAATAACTAGAGAACGCTTAGGCCTAGAAACTTCAAACTTGGTAGGATGATTGTCCATCACCAGCAGATGACCCCTATTGATTTTGGGGTCAAGGGGTCAAAGGTCAAGGTCACATTGACCTTGTAGGTAAAAAACGGTTTGCAATCAATAACTTGACAACCCATGCGCCGTTGACCCTCAAACTTCATATCTGCATTTGTCTTGGCCAGTAGATGACCCCTATTGATTTTGGGGTCAAAGCTCAAGGTCACATGTATGTCAAAACAATTCAGACCAATAACTTGGCTACCAAATGGCATCGGGTTTTGTGGACTGTGAGACTTACATTTTAGATAACATGTATATTTGGTCACTAGGTCAAAAGTCAGTCACAATTATCTGGCCACATGACTAATTGGCTGCCAATAGGGGGCATACATGTTTTACAAACATATCTTGTTAAATATAATTCTGTTTGTTGTGCTATGTGTTCATCTGCTAGATTGTAATATAAATGTCTCTGTGTTCGTATGCTAATTCGTATGGTGAATGTCGCTGTGTACGATTGCTAAATTGTACAGTAATTGTTGCTCTGTTTGTCTGTTAGATTGTAAGGTGAATGTCGCTGTGTTCAGATGCAAGATCGTATGGTGAATGTCGCTGTGTTCGTATGCTAGATCTTATAGTAAATGAAGCTGTGTTCATCTGCTAAATCGTACGTTGAATGTCACTGTGCTTGTATGCTAGATTGTAAGGTGATTGTCACTGTGTTCGTCTGCTAAAACATAAAGTGAATATCTCTATATTCGCATGCTATATCATATGTTGAATGTCGCTATGTTCATCTGCAAAGTCATAAGGTGATTGTCGTTGTGTTCGCATGCTAGATCATATGGTGTATGTTGCTGTGTTTGTCTGCTAGATCGCACGGAGAAGGTTGCTGTGTTTGTCTGCAAGATCGTAAGGTGATTGTCACTGTGTTCGTCTGCTGCATCATAAGGTGATTATCACTGTATTCCACTACTGAAGCATTTGGTGGATATAGCTAGATCATACGTTGAATATCCTTGTGTTCGTCTGCTAAGTCGTAAGGTGATTGTTGCTGTGTTCACAATTTAGATCTGTAAGAACGTGTAGTGAATATCGCCGTGTTTGTCTGCAACATACGTTGATTGTCGCCATGTTTGCCTGCTAGAACGTATGAAGAATGTCGCCGTGTTTGTCTGCAACGTATGGTGAATGTCGCCGTGTTTGTCTGTTGGTACGTATGGTGATTGCCATCGTATTTGTCTGTTAGTACTTGTAGTGAATATCGCCGTGTTTTTCTGCAACGTATGGTGAATGTCACCTCGTTTTGTCTGCTAGAAAGTATGGTGAATATTGCCGTGTTTATTTGCTAGAAAGAGTGACCAATGTTACCATGTTAGTCTGTTAAAATAAAGGGTGAATATCGCTTCTTTTGTCTGCTAGAACGTATGGTGAATGTTGCCGTGCGTGTCTGCTAGAAAGTTTGGTGAATGTCGTATTGTTTGTTTGCAAGAGCGTATGGTGATTGTCACAGATTTTTTTCTGCTAGGACGTATTGTGAATGTCACCGTGCTTGTCTTCAAGATCGTAAGGTGAATGTCGTCGTTTTCGTTTTCTAAAACGTATTGTGGATGTCGTATTGTTTGTTTGCAAGAGCGTATGATGATTGTCACAGTTTTTTTCTGCTAGGACGTATTGTGAATGTCACCGTGCTTGTCTTCAAGATCGTAAGGTGAATGTCGTCGTTTCCGTTTGCTAAAACGTATTGTGAATGTCGCAGTGTTCGTCTGCTAGAACGTATGGTGAATGTCGCCGTGTTCGTCATCTAGCCAATATCGTGAATGTCGCAGTGTTCGTCTGCTGGAACGTATGGTGAATGTCGCCGAGTTCGTCTGCTAGAACGTTTGGTGAATGTCGCCGTGTTCGTCTGCTAGAACGTATGGTGAATGTCGTCGTGTTTGTCTGCTAGAACGTATGGTGAATGTCGCTGTGTTCGTCTGCTATAACGTATGGTTAATATCGCCGTGTTCGTCTGCTAAAACGTATAGTGAATGTCGCCGTGTTCGTCTGCTATAACGTATGGTGATTGACGCCGTGTTCGTCTGCTAGAACGTATGGTGATTGACGCCGTGTTTGTCTGCTAGAACGTATGGTGAATGTCGCCGTGTTCGTCTGCTAGAACGTATTGTGAATGTTGCCGTGTTCGTCTGCTAGAACGTATGGTGAATGTTGCCGTGTTCGTCTGCTAGAACGTATGGTGGATGTTGCCGTGTTCGTCTGCAAGAGCGTATGGTGAATGTTGCCGTGTTCGTCCGCTAGAAGGTATGGTGATTTTTTGCCCTTTTTGTCTACTAGAAAGTATGTGAATGTCGCTGTATTCGTCTGCTAGAAAGCACAGTGATTTTCGTGTGTTCTTCTGCTAGAAAGTATGGTGATCGTCGCCGTTTTCATCTGCTTTAACGTATGATGATTGTCGCCCTGTTTGTCTTTTAGAACTTGTGGTGAATGTCGTAGTGTTTGTTTCTTGAGTGTATGGTGATTGTCGCTGCGTTCGTCTCCTAAAAATGTATGGTTAATGTCGCTGGGTTCGTCTGCTAGAATGTATGATGAATGTCGCTCTGTAGTCTGCTAGATCGTATTGTGAATTTTGCTATGCCCGTCTGCTTGATCGTATGGTACATGTCGCTGCGTCCTTCTGCTACAACGTATGGCGAATGTTGCTACGTCCGTCTGTAAGATCGTATGGTAAGCTTTGTCCGTCTGCTAAATCGTTTGGTGAATGTTGCCTTTTGGATTGTATGGTTAATGTCGCTGTGTCTGTCTGCTAGAACGTGTGATTATTTTCGCGGCGACAGTCTGCTGGATCGCATGGTAAATGTCGTTGTGTCCGTCTGCTGGAATGTGTGATGATTGTCGCAGCGACCATCTGCTAGATCGTAAAATGAATGACGGTTTGTCCGTCTGCTGGATCGTATGGCGAATGTCGCTGTGTCTGTCTGCTACAACGTACGGTGTATGTCACGATGTCATCAGCTAGATCGTTTGGTGAATATCGCTGTGTCCGTCTGCTAGATCGTATGTTAAATATCGCGATGTCGTCTGCTAGATCGTATAATGAATGTCGCTGTGTCCGTGTACTAGATCGTGGATGAATGTTGCTATGTCCATCTACTAGATCGCTTGGTGAATGTCGCTGCAATGTCGCTAGTCCGTCTGCTAGGTCGTATGGCGAATGCCGTTGTGTCCGTCTGCTAGATCGAATAGTGAATGTCGCTGTGTCCGTCTTTTTGGTCTTATGGTGAATGTCATTGTGTCCGTCTGCTAGATCGTATGGTGAATGTCGTTGTGTCCGTCTGCTAGATCGTATGGTGAATGCCGTTGTGTCCGTCTGCTAGATCGTAAAGTGAATGTCGCTGTGTCCGTCTTTTTGGTCTTATGGTGAATGCCATTATGTCTGTCTGCTAGATCGTATGGTGAATGCCGTTGTGTCCGTCTGCTAGATCGTATGGTGAATGCCATTGTGTCCGTCTGCTAGGTCGTATGGTGAATGCCGTTGTGTCCGTCTGCTAGATCGTATAGTGAATGTCGCTGTGTCCGTCTTTTTGGTCTTATGGTGAATGCCATTGTGTCCGTCTGCTAGAGCGTATGGTGAATGCCGTTGTGTTCGTCTGCTAGATCGTATGGTGAATGTCTCTATGTCTGTCTGCTAGATCGTATAGGAAATGTCGGTGCGTCCGTCTGTTACATCGTATGGTGAATGTCGGTGCGTCCGTCTGCTAGATCGTATGGCGAATCTCGGTGCGTTCGTCTGCTAGATCGTATGGTGAATGTCGGTGCGTCCGTCTGCTAGATCGTTTGGTGAATGTCGCAATGTCGTCTGCTAGATCGTATGGTGAATGTCGCGCGGCCGTCTGCTAGATCGTATGGTGAATGTCGCTATGTCGGCTGCTAGATCGTATGGTGAATGTCGCTGTGTTTGTCTTCCTAGTTTAAACTTATATATTTTACATCCTTGGGGAAGCAAGTTCTTGCAACTTATATTCATCTCTCTTGATGACTGATTCCTGGATTTAAATCAGTACTTGCGCCGAACTTGAGGAATGTGGAATGTCACTGGAGACTCTCAAGCCTGCTGGCATTCGAACCAGCAATTTCCGGATCGGGAGTCCGGCGCTCTAACTCCTCGACCGACCACTGCTCCTGTTTGTCTGCTATAACATCTGGAGATTGTAGCTGTGTTTGTCTGCTATAACGTCTGGAGATTGTAGCTGTGTTTGTCTGCTAGATCGTATGGTGATTGTCGCTGTGTTTGTGTGCTAGATCGTAAGATTAATGTCGACGTTCAGTTCGTTTGCCAGATCATAAGGTGATTGTCGCTGTGTTTGTCTGGTAAATCGTAAATTGAATGGATGCTTAGGGATTCTGTGTTGCTACTTAGGTGATCGTGGCTTATCACATCCAGAAATAATCAGTGATTTACGTTCAGTGTATTCACAACAGGCTTTTATTTGAGGAATCCAAGAATTGTTTATACTGGCAACAATTTCAAAACCCTTGTTGTTCTTTTGTGACACCTGCTACGGACGATGGCTGCCAATGGGTCTGCCAGTACATTTCATTTCCGTTTCCGCGCGAGAGTGTTTGTGGTTGATTTCATGTTTACTGCTCAAAGGGTGTTGCAGATACGCCTGAGTGTGGAAAGTCGGTTATAGCAAACCATTTACAACATTTTCGTTTGAAACAATTTATTTATACTCTTTCGATAAGAGTAAGGCGAGTGTTCAATATGTTAGTTGTTACGCATTACTGGTCCATCTAGTATGAATGGAAGTTCTGGGCTGAACAGTTCATATATATGTATTATGCTATTATGTATCGAACAATTATGAAAACGAGTTGAAAAGGTTCTCTAAACGTTCTGTACGTATCTTGACCAAGTGTTCTACGAATATATCCTGGGAAGGTGCATAGTGTATAGTTACACTTCTGTATTTCAGGCGTCACGTTCTTCTACATATTAAGAAATACATCTATTCATATCATTCAACTTGCACTTTTGAAAAAATTGTCGTCAGTCAAGTTCTATCAATATCTGTTTCAATAATGACTGCCGTCAAAGATCTAAAAGTTTAGGTCTTTGATGGCGTTAGTTGGTGTTTGAGTTAACCTTTTTCAGGTTTGATGTTAATGCGGTAACTGCATTCTTCTGATAAGTATTTTCATGCATTTAAAGTCAACGTCCGTTTAAGCGGCGACACCTTCAAAAACTCTGAGGAAATTTGTTGAAAGCAGGTTACTCTTTAAACAGCAAATTGACAGACAAAGTACTGTTAGTGAAATTTTCGTGAACTTTATTACACACAGAATCCTTTTTCTGCTGTTAAGTATCTCAGGCGTCATGTTTTTCTTCATATTCTTAAAAATAGCACCTGCAAATTACATTCAACTTACACTCTTCAAAAAAATCTTTGAATTTGGCGTCATTCGGGTTATAGAAGTTGTTTGCTTCAACTTATGGTCTATGAAGTAGTTCAATTCTGTACGTGTCTGCCAGTAAGCATTTCAGGCGTCACAAATATTAAATAACTTGAGTTCATTTTCTTCGCAATGAAATTAAACATATACATACTAATACAATAGTATTCTTCTATCTATCTATTTTGTAACAATAAATAAGATGTGAACCACGCAGCAGTTGTTTATATAAAATTCAATATCAATAAATCTTATTTATCAGATCAAGTTTTCCAAAACTGTAAACTCATGCTTGAAAAACTCATTGAACCCAAAACATGTCTGATGATCGCCGACGGATAGGGGAGTTTCATGGAACCAATTTTAAGTCCTTAGACTTTGTAATAGATTCACAAATAGATTGGGGGCACCAGATGTCAAATTAAGTAAGTAATTTTGCACTCTTCTGTGGCACTGTCAGTGCGGTGTTTTTCTTGCAAATATGCTGGTATTCTAGTTTTCTTTAAGTACAATCAATGCAGCTATTGCAAGACGTTCGTGAATTAAGTGACGGTATTAAAATATCTACATCATTTAGATAATCGTGTGTAATTTTCATTTCAAAATTAATAGCGCGACAAAAACTTTTTGGGAATCATTATTTACTACTCCTCCCTAATACCTGTTTGTCATCAGCATACTAAAATACGCAAAAGCTCAGGCTTCTTCTTCAGTGCTAATAATGACGAGACGTTTCATTTTATCCTAAATCAGAAACTCTATTCACGTTCGCTGAATTATATCCCCTCTAGTACACCATACAGAACAACCCCAAATGACGTCACAGTTGACTAACTTTGAAAGTTGTCACGGTGTATGAAAAAGTACAGGAAGTTTTTGATACTGGTGTGTAGCCATTTAATCGAGAATTCAGCGGAAATTTGGTAAGGCTCTAAGTTAATATTGATAACTTTGTGCAAATAAGCACGTGAGAAGAAGATTATTTTGATATATGTGTAAGATATCACGAAATAATTGTCAATTAGTGTTGACAAGGTGGTTGTTGAAATCTGTTTACTTTCTGTTTGCACTAAAAATGGAGGCGATAGTCTACAAGTTTTATAAATGTTTTGTGTAAGTATTGTCAACCATTTCAGCAATTTTTATCATTTATTTATTTCATAGATTAATTTTTCTGTACTGACTGACCTTTTTGTGACTGTTATGACAAAATGGGAATTTACCACAAAACTGCTCTGAAAAAAAAGATAGACTAAACAGAGACATAGATAACATTATTATGAAAAAATGTTATCTATGTCTCTGGACTAAAATATTTCTTAATAAATGTAGACCAACTTTTATAATTAATCTTCCGTATTTTATAACACAATGCAAAACTGTTAAAAATAAATTTACATTTTTATTGTAAAATACTGGTGGAATTAGGTGGTGTAAGCCATAACAGGTGGGTAAGTAATTCAAAACTGTAATTACACAGTATGTTTTTTTGCTATACCTTGTCATTTATCATAATATAATTATTCTTCTGTAACTGATCATAAGTACTTAACATTTGAAGAGTGTTATGGGGAGTTGATTGTATGGGCAGGTCTGATCTCTGGCACTGCTAATGCTACTTAAATTATTTATGGTCTTTAGGATGAAATCTGGATCCTAAGTTGCAAACATTAGTCCCTTTGTAGTAGAACCAATGCTCTCTCGGGAACTGGAACATTTTCTTCAGTGTACATTTTGTCCCAAAAAACATACAGTTTAAAGACAAGTTTGTCAGTAACGACACATAATTATGTGAGATTAAGTAAATTATTCTAATAAAAGAAATAAGGGCTGTTGGTTTCAGTTATCCAATATTGTTTTTAGATCAAAGGGCTGACAGCTCATAAAGTGAAGGCAACACCTAGTCTTTGAGGCTTGAGGAAGACCATATTCAAACTAAAAAATATGTAGTTTATGCTTTTTTAGTTAAAGCTTAATTTTGTCATAAATTTTATTTTAGTGTACACTTTTTTTTAACAGTTATTTTAGTACACATGACATGCAAGCCTAACTCAGTTTTGCCAGGCATATTCTAAAAAGCATATAATTTCCATGCCTTGATTTGATGTATTATAGTTGTTGTCACAGTTAGTGAACATAGCAACAGATGATAAACCATACATTGTAACACTTGTTTGATTTATTGTCAAGATATATGTGCAAAAACTGTATACAATGTGCATAGGGTCACCAGTCAGCGTGATCTCAATGGGTAAATAATAAATTACTGCACAGTTAATCTAGTCTTATTCACCAAATTGCCACCAAATGATTAGTTGATAAAACTGCATGTAAAACATTAAATTAAAAAACAACAATTGTTGAATGCAACAAAAGTTTTACTATGGGTTTATTGCAAAACTGTAATATCACATTTTATATGCCATTATGGAGTTACAACAGTTTTTCACTGGCCCCTGTCACACTGCTTGGCAAAGGATATTTTAAGGGAAGTTACTGTTACATATATAATACAGATTGATGTCCCTTGTGAAATACAGAAAGGTTTTCACAGTTAGTATACACTTAATTTTGTGACGCCTGCTACAAAGAAGCCGCGACATATAGGGATCACTTCTCCGTCGTCTGTCTGTCCATCAGTCCGTCCGTCACAAAACTTGTCCGGACTACTCCTCAGAAACTACTGGTGCGATTTCATCCAAACTTTACAGGAATAATCAGTACCAAGTGTAGTTGTGCATATCTTCGGCATTTTCCAGTTCAATGATTTTTGTCAAAGTTATTGCCCTTTTATGAATTTTATTTTTATAGTTTGTCCAGACTACTTCTCTTATACTACTAATGCAATTTGAATGAAATTTTACAGGATTGATCAGTACCTCAAGTACTTGCGCATATCTAATGGGTTTTTCGGTTGAATAATTTTTGGCCGAGTTATTGTCCTTGAATGAAAAAGGCATTTTGGCCAAATAATGATTTTTGTGTTGCAGCTTCACAGTAGCTGCGACATGCTACAAAGTAGCCATGACATATAGGGATCACTTCTCCATCATCTGTCTGTCTGTCTGTCCATCACAAAACTTGTCCGGACTACTCCTCAGAAACTACTGGTGCGATTTCATCCAAACTTTACAGGAATGATCAGTACCAAGTCTAGTTATGAATATTATCAGCATTTTTCAGTTCAATGATTTTTGTCAGAGTTATATATGGCCCTTTAATGATTTTTATTTTTAAAGTTTGTGCGTACTTCTTCTCTTATACTACCAAAGCAATTGAAATGAAATGTTACAGGATTGATTGGTACCTCAAGTACTTGTGCATGTCTAACAGATTTTTCGGTTGAATGATTTTTGGCTGAGTTATGGCCCTTGAATAAAAAAGTGCGTTTTAGCCTACAAACTGTCCAATCACCTCTCAATACTACTGTTTAATTGGCTATCATCAGGCGACATATGTGATCACTGATCGCCCTTGTCTGGTTAGGAAAAACAAAAAAATTGTGGAAACAGTATGCTATCCATCTATAAATCTTAAATTAATATCAGAATCTACACATCTGAGGTCATGGTGCCTGTAGCTGTCATAAGTTAACATCTGATATAAGTTTATCTGAAACAGTCTTATATGTTATTATGCACCTGTCAATGTTTTGCCCAATTGGTGGGGAGCAGTTGGCATACACAGGACTTTAGACAGTATAACATTCCCGGCTGGCGGAAATTTGACAGACATAATGGTTTTGGGTCCGGGAAAATAGAATAGGATTTTAGGTCGCAGGTCATTTGGTATGTAAATCATCTCCAACTGTGGAGATTTCAAAAAATTGCCATTGCTCTAGGGTATGTATTTATACTCCCCACCCCACCCCCTCGGGCAAAACATTGATACATGCATTAATTTTGAATCAAAGTATTTTTATTCTGTAGAGCAGATTACGGGTAAAAGCAATACTAAAGACTTATGAAATAAATGTTGAAGTTAATAAAATTGAAGAATGATTTAGAATTAGGTCGGACATACACAGACACACACCTACAATAGCTTCATGCATTCAACCATTGAATATTTGTCTAGACTGACTATACATCACTTAGATGTTTCATATTATATGTGACATTTTCATATTTAGGTTACTTCTCTTCAAGAACAGGACTTTTTCAAAGACCAGCCATTTTAAGACTGTTTGAGTTAATTTTTCTTAAAGTTCTTTTTTAATTTCTTAATACATTACGAATAATCATAAAAAGTTTTTATCTCATGTCTGATTATTTTAAGAATGAGGATGGGGTAAGTCTGAAGATGGATGGGAAATGGGTTTGACAGAGTGAGAATTTAAAATTCAAAGCCCTTTTTAATAGCTTCTGAAACTGGTTTGACATAATTTGTCATACCTCAATGTCCAGACATATCTTGTCAAGTTGTCAACCTGTTTGATCTTCAGGTTTTGTAGACATGCATTTTGGCTAATCCTGTATAGATAATGTCCCATTATTAATCATCTTCCGTAGTGTTTATTTTATTTCTTGATTGACATTTGTCAACATCCAATTAAAACATAGTACAATTTTGCTGGGCTTTAAAACACAGTGTCTTCTAAATAAATAGGACATGTTGTAAGCCACCAGGAAATTATTTAAGATGCAGTTTCCTGTTTAGTTGATGGGGATCTTAATAGCTTGTACATGCTATCACAATATTTAATGTACATGAGAGCGAAAAATAAACCATAGTAGTTGATTATAATCACTTGGTAAATTTAAGCAACAACTTTCTAAAGTATAATAGTGTCAGGGTAGTTAAATAGGGTATTTACACATTGCTTTAGGATCTGAATAACAAGATTGACTTTATAATGTAAGATTAGTCAGTAAGACTTTTCATGATTGTTGTCATTCTTAGCAGTTTGTTTGGTGAACTTACTGGTAGTGAAACAAGCAAGGGAGGACAGTTGATCCTTACAGGGGAATCTTGAAGATTGCAAGGTCAAGGTCAGTTAAGATTTTAAAAAAAACAACAATTAATTAAATTTTCATGATAGTTTTGTTTATTACATGTATACTATGTTTTTATTCATATAATATGTGGTCATAGATTATATAATTATCTTGTTTTGCAACTGATACAGAGTAATTGTTAGATTAAATAATCAAAAGATATTTCATTGAAGTGTATAAAATGATTAAGAGATATTTAATTTTGTTATCTTTGGATGGAGGATGCTGTATTGGAAATTTTACAGCAAATCACAGATCAACCAGTAAAGATAGCTTAGTAAGTCACAGTAAGAAAAAATGGTGGTTTGTCGAATGTAAAAAACATTGATTGGTAGAAATGGATACATTAATGTGTCTGGGAGAGAAGGGACAATAGATTATGAATCTTAGTACAAAGATTTGGAAGACATGATAATGACAGTTTTTTCAGATTCTCAACAGCAATCAGCCATATATTATAATAATGTGTCCATGACTTTCCCAATGACTGTCAGAAACAGCGAAAGCAGTTAGAAAGGTTATTACACAGACCTGGTAGGACAACATTTCAAAGAGACAGGAACTGGTTGCCACATTGGGTGTTTGTCCTAAGTGGCATTTAATACAGCCTAAGGCAACAGAACTAAAGTTATTGTCAGAAGCTAAGAAGGAGGCATGGTGCTTCTCTAAAGGGTCAGGTGGGTCTGTAGAGGTCAAAGAAAGGGCTCTTGTCACATGTCTTTGTACTTTAGAATCTGACTTTGGTAAATATATTATTATGAAAAAGAGTCATTGGTTTATAGTATGACATGTTCTTCAGTGCTTTGCTCCTTCTTGTATGTTCAGGGATGGAACACAAGACAGGCAAGGTTTTAGCAAACTCTTAATTTACTGCTTTAAAGCTTTAGTTATGATACAATTTATAATTTGTATAAAGTACTCTGGCTTATTATTACAGTGATAAATTAGAGAGGGAACATAAGTGATTGTAAAAAGCAGAGACAAGAGACTCTCATGAGAGACAAACTGATGTGTGAAGTGTAAGGGTCTGTCTTACATGTTACAGTATAAATTTTCCCATATTTGTGTTTGATACATCTTCATGAGGACTCTATAGGATTGATTGTTCAGTAGAAAAGTTGAAGGAAGTATTTTGTACCATAAGGTACATTATTAGCGACCTTTTACTTGATGTGAAGGTAAGGAAGCTTATGCATGTATTGTGCATTATGTCATTCTAGAGTAGCCAGATATACTTTCTTTTAGATAAAGTTAAGTCACTTGTCATAATTATGCCCAAACGGACCTATCATGTTATGTGCCTGGGCGTAAGTTTACCCATAAGCAGTTTCATAATAGCTCTGTATATCTCTTGAACCAATTTTATGAAACTGAAACTACTTTTCAGAGATAATAAAGCGATAACCAAAATGAAGTGATATATAGTGTTCAGGTTTTGACTGGCTTAGATCAAGGTCAAGGCCACACAGGCCACAGGTCTGGCTCTGTATCTTTCGGACTGCTTGAAGGAAGTTTAAACTATTTAACATTTTATGTCCACTCTTTATCACTTCGTCAGCTTAAACCAAATTGAAACTATTTGACAGAAAACTTTACTGCACTAAGATGATTTGCAGAGCACACTGAGGTTTAGGTTAAATCAGGTCATGGTCAAGGACACACTTAAAGGTTTCATTTCATACTGATATAATGTGTGACTGTTTCTTGTCTGCTCTGTATCTGTTGAACCACTGAATGTAAAACATGTGACTGAAGCACTCATCTAAAAATATTTTGAACTTAATAGTAGACATTGTTGTTAAAGTATTTTCTTAAAAATTAGCTTTGCCGTTTCTTGTTGTTACATGTATATAAATGCTGCTGTTGATGAAGTGTTTATCCATTGTGAGAAGGTCATTCACTATCAATAGCTTCCTCAAGGTATGCTTCAGTAGAGGTCCCTTCACTACACGTAGCACAATACTGTGACTTACTGCAAACTTTGATATATTGTAGCACATAAAGGCTAAGGCCGTCGTTTAAATCGTGATATCGATATTTTGTCGATTTTCAGCAGGCAATCCAGTTTTGAAACAAAATTTAGAATATTTATACACAATAACAATAATAATAATGTTTTCCACAGAAATTCATCCTTAATTAATGGCAAGATGGCTGCCATTGTTGTTAATTAATGGCAAGATGGCTGCCATTGTTGTTAATTAATGGCAAGATGGCTGCCATTGTTGTTAATTAATGGCAAGATGGCTGCCATTGTTGTTTATATCCTTTGTGCATGCATCATGATGACCAGGTAATAGCAGAATGAACCAAATGTTTAAAAACCCTCTGGTGAGCAATACTTGGTCTCAATACATGACAACATAAAAGAATTCATATAAACAAGCATAACAAACATCATGATGATAGTATTTCTCCAACATTTTAATATACCGTAAAAATTCTATTTATAGCCCGGGCTTTTATTAGAATCATGAATTGTTCGAAAGTTGGGGATGGGTGTGAGACACATCTTCACAAGACAGACCAATTTCTAAGCAGGGCTTTATAAATCCACTCTCCCCTCATAATTACAAGAAGAAATCAAATCCGAAGAAAGAGCGGATGTTGACTTATTGCAGACAACGCTAAAATCTGTTCATTTCCGCTATTACCATACATGTAGAGTCCGGTATGTGTGAAAGTTTGCCGAGCACAGGAATGAAAAAATAAGCCTCCCACATGATCTTTACTTCTTTCTTACGGCAAAAATAAGAGAAATAAAAGTAAAATAAAAGGGAAATAAGTAAACTTGAATTGTAAAGGTAAACTCAATTTTGCTTAAATCAGGGGATGGGTGTTAAAATATGGGGGTAGGGCGTCGAGGATGGTCTATAAATAGAATTTTTATGGTATTAACTATTTGACTCAATATATTGATTGATATATCATCGATATTTGTCTTTTGATATATTGATACAAATTTTTTTCTATCAATGACAGCCCTAAACAAGAGGGCCATGATGGCCCTGTATCGCTCACCTGAGTATGACTGCTTTTAACAAAGTTGCTATGGACCTGGTTAATTGACCCCAGATGACCCATATTCGAACTTGACCTAGAAATTATTGAAACAATCTCTTTGACAAATTTCCAGGATATTTGGACTGAAAAAGTAGCATCTAGAGTGTTAACAAGGTTTCTCGATATTTAGGCTCTGTGACCTAGTTTTTGACCCCAGATAACTCATATCCAAAATTGAGCTACAAATCATCAAAACAACCTATCTGACAAATTTCCAGGACATTTGGACTTAAAATGTAGCCTCTAGAGTGTTTACAAAGTTTTTCCATATTTGGGCTCTGTGACCTAGTTTTTAACCCAAGATGACCCATACTCCAACTTGAGCTAGAAATCATCAAAAAAACCTGTCTGACAAATTTCCAGGATATTTGGACTGAAAATGTAACCTCTGGAGTGTTAAAAAGTTTTTTACATATTTGTACCATGTGACCTTGTTTTTGATCCCAGATGACCCATATCCAAATTTGAGCTAGAAATCATTGAAACAACCTTTCTGACAAATTTCAAGGACATTTGGACTAAAAATGTAACCTCTACAAGGTTTTACAAGGTTTTTCTACTTTCGGGCTCTGTGACCTAGTTTTTGACCCCAGAGAACCTATATTCAAAACTGAGCTAGAAATCATCCATAGAATCTTTCTGACAAATTTCCAGGTTATTTGGACTGAAAATGCTACCTTTAGAATATTAACAAGGTTTTTCCATATTTGGACTCTGTGACCTAGTTTGTGACCCCAGATGACCCATACTCGAATTTGATCTAGAAATCCTCAAGGCAATTTTTCTGACAAATTTCCAGATTATTTGGGCTGAAAATGTAATCTTTAGAGTGTTAACAAGATGTTTCTATTTTTGGGCTCTGTGACCTAGTTTTTGAACCAAGATGACCCATATTTGAACTTGAGGTAGAAATCATAGAAGCAACCTTCCTGACAGATTTCCAGATTATTTGGTCTAAAAATGTTACCTCTAGAGTGTTAACAATGTTTTTCAATATTTGGGCTCTGTGACCTATTTTTTGACCCCAGATGACCTATATCTGAACTTGACCTAGAAATCATCAAAGCAACCTTTCTGACATATTTCAAGATTATTTGGGCTGAAAATGTAACCTCTAGAGTGTTAACAAGATTTTTCTATTTTTGGGCTCCGTGACCTAGTTTTTGAACCCAGATGACCCATATTTGAATTTGAGCTAGAAATCATCATTAGAACATTTCTGACAAATTTCCAGGATATTTGGACTGAAAAAGTAGCCTCTAGAGTGTTAACAAGGTTTTTCTATATTTGGGCTCTGTGACCTAGTTTTCCAACCCTGATAACCCATGTTCGAACTCGTCCGAGATATTAATGAGACAAACATCCTGACCAAGTTTCATGACAATTGAGGCAAAAATGTGACCACTAGAGTGTTAACAAACCAATTGTTAATGGACGGACGACGGACAAAAGGTGATCAGAAAAGCTCACTCTGTCACTACGTGACAGGTGAGCTAAAAAGGCAAGAATTAAAGCATCAGTGTATCATAACCATTTTGACACCTAATTGCCCAAAATTGCTTACAGGTAAAAATTGTATGATGGTTGTCTTCAAACTTTACAAATCATTTTGAATACTAACTTGAGTTACTTTCAGTGGTTTATTAACTTCCAACTTTATCAGATCTGTAATTTTAAAATTTGGCTTGTCAGGACTTACCAAAAGACAGTTGTTTTGGACATGGTATAAAAGATAACAGGAACAAACTCACTCTTCAGAAAATCTTTGATCATTCATTATGTAGGAAGTGCTTGTGGTCCTTTGATCTGGATAAGATTTAGATTTGCCCTTGGTTTTATATAGATGGATTAACATTATGCTATTTAAGCTGTGTGATAAAGTCTTTATATAATTCTTTTCAGTGAGTCCTTTAAAAAAATGTATAATTGAGATCTGATATTCAGGACCATAGAACTTTAAAGAGGTATTGATTTCTAACTGGTCCAATTAATTTTTCATGAGGTATTTTTAATTCTGATATTCTTAAAATATTTACAAAGATAAGAAGATATTGACTTTTAACTCTTTTGGTATTAAACTTTGCTCAAGAGGTCATGTAGGTAGTTAAAGTATGTTCTGTAAAAAGAAAAAAAACATTCATTTAGTGATACATGTTACTATATCCTAAAATCTAGAGTAGTCAGTTTTCATTTAAATCAGGTAAATTTGAATGAATTTGGATAAGTACAACAGGTAAACTGAATTCATCTGTATTAGACTTTATATAGAGTTGTTGTTGTTGTAGAATTCATCTGTATTAGACTTTATATAGAGTTGTTGTTGTTGTAGAATTCATCTGTATTAGACTTTATATAGAGTTGTTGTTGTTGTAGAATTCATCTGTATTAGACTTTATATAGAGTTGTTGTTGTTGTACCATTTTGGGTGGACAGCCATTTAATCCAGTTGAACTCTTCATAAGTGTCTTAAAGTATAAAGAATATTTTATTCAACATGTGGTCTTTAAAATATCAGTATATAGAATATGCCGTACATCACTGGTTAATCATAGGGTATGTCCCTTTAAAGATTACACAGGTAATGTGTACAAATTTAGTTACAATATTTTGTTTTTGCATGTTTATACAAAAAGACTTTCATTGATGAAAATTGATAGAAAAAATATACTTTTAGTTTTGAACCCCTACTTTTTGCAATATTGTATATTTATATATAAAGTTTATAAAAGCTGAAATTAAAATTAAAAAAAAAACGTGACTGCTTAAAATGCAAGTTGTATAAGCTGTATTCATATTTTTGACAAATAGCATGACATAAAAAACAACAGATTGGCGATGGCATTCTAAATGACAAAATAAATATAACTGAACCAGGTGTTGTTCGACCAAATATGGTGCAGCAGGGATATATATTACAGTGTATGTTATATATAAGCTACCAAACAGTAAACACGAACTTATATTTGTAATTTAAGGTTTCAGATAAAACAGGGTGGCTTTGAAAGGATTGATTATCAAACAAAATGATTCAATGTGTGTACAAACTTTAGAAAGGAAATCTGATCTAAGTGGATTAATAATATATCTAGAGTCTTTGAGAGGGACTTTTGTGGAAAATTGTTGTGTAAATATTATTTTGATATATATTTGAAATATTATAATTGTGTAATGGTGTACATGTATTAGAGTATTACAATGCAGTAACATTAAATTTTTCTGTAGACAACACTATACTTTCTATTATTTAAGGTAATGTTTCTGTAGACAACACTATACTTTCCATTATTTAAGGTAATGTTTCTGTAGACAACGCTATACTTTCTATTATTTAAGGTAATGTTTCTGTAGACAACGCTATACTTTCCATTATTTAAGGTAATGTTTCTGTAGACAACGCTATACTTTCTATTATTTAAGGTAATGTTTCTGTAGACAACGCTATACTTTCTATTATTTAAGGTAATGTTTCTGTAGACAACACTATACTTTCCATTATTTAAGGTAATGTTTCTGTAGACAACGCTATACTTTCTATTATTTAAGGTAATGTTTCTGTAGACAATGTTATACTTTCTATTATTTAACGTAATGTTTCTGTAGACAACGTTATACTTTCTATTATTTCAGGTAATGTTTCTGTAGACAACACTATACTTTCTATTATTAAGGTAATGTTTCTGTAGACAACGTTATACTTTCTATTATTTAAGGTAATGTTTCTGTAGACAACGCTATACTTTCTATTATTTATGGTAATGTTTCTGTAGACAACGCTATACTTTCTATTATTTAAGGTAATGTTTCTGTAGACAACGCTATACTTTCTATTATTTAATGTTTCTGTAGACAACGCTATACTTTCTATTATTTAAGGTAATGTTTCTGTAGACAACGCTATACTTTCCATTATTTAAGGTAATGTTTCTGTAGACAACGCTATACTTTCTATTATTTAAGGTAATGTTTCTGTTGACAACGTTATACTTTCTATTGTTAAAAGTAATGTTTCTGTAGACAACGCTATACTTTCTATTATTTAAGGTAATGTTTCTGTAGACAGCGCTATACTTTCTATCATTAAAGGTAATGTTTCTGTAGACAACGTTATACTTTCTATTATTTAAGGTAATGTTTCTGTAGACAACGCTATACTTTCTATCATTAAAGGTAATGTTTCTGTAGACAACGTTATACTTTCTATTATTTAAGGTAATGTTTCTGTAGACAATGTCATACTTTCTATTATTTAAGGTAATGTTTCTGTAGATAACACTATACTTTCTATTATTTAAGGTAATGTTTCTGTAGACAACACTATACTTTCTATTATTTAAGGTAATGTTTCTGTAGACAATGCTATACTTTCTATTATTAAAGGTAATGTTTCTGTCTAATGTGAGTAATATACTGAAATTACTTTTTTGTGTCACTTGAAATGAAAGGTGTGTGATTGTTATATGCCCAAAGGGGGCATATTATGTTATGGTCTGGGATGTACATCCGTCCATCTGTCTGTCCGTAAGCAATTTGGTTTTTAGGAGGATGACATGAGAACTGTTTGGCCTTCAGTCTTTTAACTTTATAAGGTGATTGCCCACATTGAGTGCATGACCCCTAATAATTTTGAAGTCAAAAGGTCAAAGGTCAAGATTGCATGACTTTAACATTGAAAACCATTTCCGCCATGTAACTTGACAATCATTTGTTATAGACACTTCAAACTTTATATCATGATTGCACACATTGAGTGGATGACCCCTATACATTTTTGGCATTAGTATGTCAAAGGTCAAGGTCACAGTGACTTAAATCTTTAGAATCATTTTCACTCTGTAACTGAACAACCATTTGTCTTAGAGACTTCAAAATTCATATTGGTTGCAAACACAAACTGAATGACCCCAATTGATTTCTGAGTCAAAAGGTCAAAGGTCAAGATCACAGTGACTTAAACATTGAAAACCGTACGATGCCCGACGATCACCCATCCCCCTCTAAAAAAAAATAAAGCTGTTGTTTGCAAGAAACAACCATTCCACTCGTTCACTCGTATTGACGAGTGGAAAAGGTTGGAGGACAAGTATAATTTTCTGATCGCTCATCCTGCAGAACGAGTGCAAAACCACAAGCAACATAACCAATGGATGTGTTTAAATAATATCATTACATCACAGTTTACCCACAGTAAATGACGATTCTCCATGTAATATGCTGTCAAAACAAAACAGGAAGCATGTTGAGCACCACACCTTTTTAAATTCAGTTTAACACTGCACAGTACCATTGATCTTTTTTCTCCTTGGTCTCCAGGACGGGTGTTGGTGATGCAGAGAAGTAGAAATTAAAATCTGGAGGACGAGTAGTCACTCGGAGTACGAATGATTTCAACTTAACAGTTTTTACGGCGTGCTCCCAGTAATCACACCTCCTTCAGTTTCCACATGATATACAGTTTTAATGTGTAACAAGTATAAACTTTATTTAAGCCATTCAATTTATTGAGGGTTAATTTATGTTTATGCAAAATCTTATATACATATGTTAAGTTTTTCTTTCGAACATACATTGTTTCAATAATTTCCGAACAAGCCTCGTACGTGTACTATGTTGTTCTGAAATATTTTTCAGTACTCAAGTCTGTATGGATTACAGTTAGCTTGTTCTCAAAGGTTGCACTGTACCCACATATGTGCTAAAATTGTTCTTTAAAGGTGAATAAAACAGCTGTTTTCTCATGGTCAGCTGTTACTTATGTCAGAATAAATATTAATTGCTGCTATAACATTTATTATTTTGTTCAACTTATTTCTGAGAATCATTAAAAAGAAGAAAGAAACATTTTCTTACATGTTACAACTTCATTCCTTCTTTCATTTTAATGCTTCAATTGTTTAGATTGGTTGTTTTCAACAAGTAATGAAATACAGCCATTCCTTCAGAAATACTTCATTACCTTCAAACGACTAGAAGAGAACCAGATGGCAAATGAGGATCGTAATTTTGATGATTCTTTGCTGATTTGTTTATACTAATTGAAAGTTTGTTGATTCCTGAATACTTTCTTGCCCTGCTGAACTACATACTCTAATGAATAGAAGCAATTTTCAGAGATGTCAGGAATCGGAAATGATCAGATTGTATTAAGAGCTAACATTTTAGATTAAAAAGTAATCTGCTGTCTTGTTCAATGCAATTTGATGAAATAGAAATCTATTATGGTGTATGATTGAGTTTATTCTGTTATCTTTTTAAAGCACCCTTAAATAATTAAGATACTGTTTGGCCAAAATTTACCTACATTGGTTATGGCTAAACCTATCCAAAGCTTTTGTTATCTGCCTGAAATAAGCTTATAATTACCATAATTTGTCTTACTAATGCCCTTTTCTTATAAGCAGTCATAACGGTTTCCATAACAAAACTTCTTACTTGGCTATAGGTTTTAATGTCTAAAATGCAGATCTCCCCCCCACTCCCCAATTTAGGTGTGCTAATTAGAAACAATACATTAGGTTTCATTGCAACCAGTTTTGACAAGGTGTGACTAAAATGGTTTTGGGTTGTTTGATAACATATTTCGTGATATACTTCATATCAGATACAAGAGGAAGATTGTTACTTGCCAACACAAAAGGAAGAAAAAACATGCCCCACTTGTCACGAGTTTACTTCATGTAATTGACAATTAGAGAAATGTAGAAGGTAGGTGACACATGTAAATACATTGTATATATGAACACTTTAGTCTGCTCAACATGAGAAAGTTCTGTAAACTCTCTTATTTATTAAAGGTGATAGGTTTGAGTTCTGCTCTAACCATACAGTTTGACTATGTTCATACAAAGGTTTCTTGTAGAGGCCCGGTGTCTGAAGCTTGTGTCGGTATTTTCTTTACAGTTGAAGGTAGTGTTGATTTTGAGCTATTGTCATCAGTTTAACCCTTCTCCTACCGGCAGCATTTGTGTTTGCCACTGCGACCCATGCAGACCAAGGTCAGCCTGCACATGTGTGCACTATTTACCATTCAGTTGGTAAATTTTCAATAAGCACCCCTGTAAACAATTAATGGATCTGTCCAAATTGAAAGATGGACAATTCCATTTAAGCTATTTAGCATGATCAGGGTTAAGTAGGAAACTAAGAATGTTCTGAGTGTCCCCTTTGACAGAAGCTTTTGTCACATTTTCAGAACTTTTGTATTTCAAAGAAGTCATACCCTAGTAGAGGGAAGTTAGAAAACTTTAAACAGTTAGCACGTATAAGGAAGAACATGACATATAATTATGGATGAAAGCTAAAAAGATCAATTAGCTATTAAGTAAAGAAGCAGACATAACATTGTTTTCAGTTCTTAGAATATTCACCTTTCATAGTGCATAAATAATGATTCCATTTAATAGAGGAGATATGCATACATTTAAACATCAGAGAATGGTACACACAGATAGAATGCAGTAATTTGTGTATCATATTTCTACATCCATACGTTTATATTTTACATCAATTATTTCCATAATGATGTTGCAATATCTGATGCATATTTAGAAAGGCATGCATGCTTGATTTCAGTTATATAATGCCAGAAGTATGAAATGAATAAACACTGTAATAAGTATTAACAAGTATTAAACAGAATTAAAACCTAAGAAGTGAAGAATATTAATACAAATGAATTATTTACAAGGAAAATCTAGAAGAATCATTTGTAATGTTTGGGCCTAAATATTATTGATTCAATACTATTAACTGTTCTGCTGAAGAAATTTGATTTTAACCTTTTGGGATCTGAAAGAATAATCTTTGTTTTGGCAGGACCCGGCGTGCACCTCTCCCTAAAATTCCCAGACCATAGGTGTTATTGTAGGTCTATTTTGAATATGTCTTTAAATAATGTATACTTTATTGTTCACCATTGAATTGAATAATCAGAGGCCCATGTGATACTGCCAAATCAGTATACTCTAGCATAACCACAACCGTTGAAATGAGGTAGAAAACGGACACAAATTGGGCCGAACATTTTGCGACCCCCTAACCTGAAATCCTGGATCCGCCCCTGATATTTTTAAAGGGAGAGAATTCCTAAGTTTTGATATGAAGTGAAATATAGTTTCCAGGAAAAATTTCAAAGTTCGAATGGAAGTATTAAATATGCTATGACTTCTGTTAGGACATCTGTATCTTTTCAGTATCTCTTGAACCGTTTGAATGATATTCCTGACACTTGGATCAACTACTTATATTATTTAGAGAATTTGGAGAACCCACATTGCAGGCCCAGCACTTTAAGGCCAAGGTCACAGTTCAAGGTCAGACATTAGAGCCATAGAATTCCTGTCCTTTCCATATCGCCTTACCCCTTTCAGGGTAATGATGAAACTTAATTCAAATGTTTATTTTATTGAGTCAATCTGTAGAACCCACATTTCAGAAGCACCACTTCAGGGTCAAGGTCTCAGTTCAAGGTCAGAGATTTGAGCTAAGTGCCAGACCAATATTGTTAGTGCTGTTAACTTGGCATTGTTTGGAAAAAAGCTGACTCAGTGTCAGTAGCTTCCTTCAGGTGTATATTGCCCTGCAGTCAATGGAGTTAGTGTTAAAATGTGATTAGCTCATATAGTTTTAAACTAGAAGTATGTGTGTGGTTTAGCTTTTCTTTTACAAACAGGGGTAAAGTTGCCTATAAAATCTGTAATCACAAAGTCTTTTTCATGGATTTGAGCTCTTGCATAACTGTAACTCTGATGTTGATAAGCAAGTAGTTTCTTATTACAAGTAAGTAGATGTCTAGTACTTGTCATTCCTGTTATGACATGTTTTTGGTTTTATAAGGGTTTAATGCCAGTTTTAACAGCTAAGGTCATATCCCGGCAGTCAGTCCACCTAACCAGTGTTCCTGGGTATTCAACGAGTTTACTAACCAATTTCAGCGCAACTACTGTTATGACAGCTCCCATTTTGCTTTCATTCTCAGAAATTATATTATGGTGCATCATCAGCTCGTCCACCTGAATTTGATTGATTGATTGATTCTCCATCCAAATTATTTATCCCCCTCCCAAAGGTGAAAGGGATATTAGAAATGGTCTCCATGTGTTCATCCCAATTTTGTCTGGAGCATAACTCCAAAAGTACTTGAGCGATATTCTTCAAACTTCATACACTGACAAAGCACTTTGGGAGGAAGTGCAGTGTGTAAGAACAATAACTCTACCTGGCCTACTTTTAGAGTTATTCCCCTTTATCAGATTTACTTGAAAAACTTTGTCCGAAGCATAAATCCAAAAGTACTTGAGTGATTTAATTCAAACTTAATACACTGATGTAGCATATTGGTAGGAAGTGCATTGTGCAAGAATAATAACTCTACCTTGTGTACTTTTTGTTATTCCCCTTTATCAGATTTTCTTGAAAAAACAATTCCAGAGCATAGCTCCAAAAGCCTTATTCTTTTTCCACTTACTTGAAAAGTGTACACAGCATGACCATAACTATATGGCTTTTTAAGGATTTCCTCTCAGCAAGTAAAATGTATGAAAGTACAACCTTGAGGTAACTTCTTCCCGGGGGGGGGATTCACCATGTTTAACATGGCTCTTGTTACTGTTTATATTCATATGATTTTTATTTAGATAGTAACAATACTTACCTATGTTATTGTAAATAAATATCATATGAGTTCTTTGTAATTACAAAGATGTTGTAGAAGTTGTAGATGTTGTACAAGTTATTAACAGTCTAATGTGATCAAACAAATCATGATAGAAGGTAATAACAGTGTACTTGGTCCATGCAGAATATTTGCAAGGAATAATGATACAAAATAAACTAGAGGGCCATGATGGCACTTAATAACTCACCTGCGTCCCATTGTTAAGGGGCCATAACTCTTGAACCCATGTTTGGATGAGGTTGGTTCAGGAAACAAGATGACCCATTTTCAAACTCTGGAGTGTAAATAAGGTAAATCTGTGTTCTGACCTGGTGTCTTAGTTTTTGAATCCTAATGACATATATTCAAACCTGACCGAGATATCCTCAAGACAAACATTTTGATCAATTTTCATGACATTTGGGAAGAAAATCTAGCCTCTGGAGTGGTAACTTAGTTTTTCTGTTTTTTGACCTCATGACCTAGTTTTTGACCCCAGTTGACCCATATTCAAACCTGACCTAGATATCATCAAGACAAAAGTTAAGACAAATTTTCATGTCATTTGGAAAGAAAGTGTAGCCTATAGAAAGTTAATAAGGTTAATCTGTGTTTTGACCCAATGACCTAGTTTTTGTCCCAATATGACCCTTATTTGATCTTGAAATAGATAACATCAAGATAAACATGCGGACAAATATTTTTGACATTTGAACTTATACAAGATCTTTTTGAGGCAGTCATTTTGATTTAGTTTCATAGTAATTAGGTAAAAATGTTAACAGTAGAGTGTTAACAAACCAGTTGTGGACGACGGACACCAGACACTCAACGATATTTAAAGCTCACCCTGAGCTGTGATCAGCTGAGCTAAAAATATGGCTTCTCTAAAGGAATGATCATATCCTTTGCCAGGATAATTTTCGGAGAATGTTGTACCAACAGTAGATTGAAATTGGCATACAACAAAATAAAGAAAAAATCATTCACACTTCTGCTGATGCATCTAAGTTAAAATGTAATGCACTCACTTATATAAAATATGTACACATATATCGGAATTTGTTGAAATTTTGACAACATTTGAAAGTATATGTTAATGTTGAAGTAATTTTTCTGTTATTTGACAAAAGATGGATATATTCACACTGATGGCATTTTGAGCTATATACAGCCTGTATTTAGCAGATTATTATATAGCTTGGTGTGAAGAATTTGATATTGTCTATCGTATAGCTGACAAACAAGTAAATCATCTTAATGTACATTGTACAAGTAAATCAGAGATGACTTTGAATGTACTTTTTCACATTGGAAACAAGAATGAAATGTTGTTTTGAAATTAAATGCTGTGTTGAATTCATGAAATCAAATGTTGTATTGAATTCAGATATTATGAAAGAATGTTCAAGGTGGTGCAAGTTTTTCTTCAGGTGAAAAGAAAAAGGATTGATGAAGAATAAGAAATAAAGGGGTGGAAGTGCCAAAATATGATGTACAAAAGGAATGTATGATTTATTGTTTTGAAAGTAGAGCTGTCATATAAGTAATACAGTGAATTATTGCTGAAATACAGGAATAAAAAGTGAAAGTGTTGCTGAAAAATGAGTTATAAACTAAAAGTGTGGCTGTAATTTGAGAAATAAAATGGAGCTAATGCTGAGGGTTTAGTATCTAAAATCAGAATAAAAGACTAATGTTTAACTGTTAAAGTACGAGTAATTTTAGAAAAGTATTGATGAGTAACTAGTAATATAGGAATGAAGTATAAGAATGGCTTAGTGGGAGTAATAAATAAAACATTGCTGAGGTACAGGAATGAAGTATAAGAATGGCTTTGTGAAAGTGATGAATAAAGTATTGCTGAAGTACAGGAATGATGTGTAAGAATGGCTTAGTGGGAGTAATAAATAAAGTATTGCTGAAGTACAGGAATAAAAGATAAGAATGGCTTAGTGTGAGTAATAAATATAGTATTGCTGAAGTACAGGAATGAAGTGTAAAAATGGCTTAGTGGGAGTAATAAATAAAGTATTGCTGAAGTACAGGAATAAAAGATAAGAATGGCTTAGTGGGAGTAATAAATAAAGTATTGCTGAAGTACAGGAATGAAGTATAAGAATGGCTTAGTGGGAGTAATAAATAAAGTATTGCTGAAGTACAGGAATAAAGTATAAGAATGGCTTAGTGGGAGTAATGAATAAAATATTGCTGAAGTACAGGAATGAAGTGTAAGAATGGCTTAGTGGGAGTAATTAAATGGCTAAGTGGGAGTAATTAATGAAGTATTGTTGAAGTATTAGGAATTAAGTATAAGAATGGCTAAGATATTAAGGAAGTGCTTCTGAAGTATGAGGAAAACAGTGTAAGAATGGCTAAGTGGGAGATAGTCAGTGATGTATTACTGAAGAATGAGCAAAACAGAATAAGAATGGCTAAGTGGGAGATAGTCAGTGATGTATTACTGAAAAATGGGGGAAAACAGTATAAGAATGGCTAAGTGGAAAAAAGTCAGTGATGTATTACTGAAGAATGGGGAAAACAGTATAAGAATGGCTAAGTGGGAGAAAGTCAGTGACATATAACTAAAGAACGTGAATTACCATGTAAGAATGGCTAAGTGGGAAAAAGTCAGTGATGTATTACTGAAGAATGGGGAAAACAGTATAAAAATGGCTAAGTGGGAGAAAGTCAGTGATGTATTACTGAAGAATGAGAAATTCAGTGTAAGAATGGCTAAGTAGGAGAAAGTCAGTGACATATAACTAAAGAACGTGAATTACCATGTAAGAATGGCTAAGTGGGAAAAAGTCAGTGATGTATTACTGAAGAATGGGGAAAACAGTATAAGAATGGCTAAGTAGGAGAAAGTCAGTGACATATAACTAAAGTATGTGAAATACCATGTAAGAATGGCTAAGTGGGAAAAAGTCAGTTACATATAACTGAAGTATGAGAAATTCAGTGTAAGAATGGCTAAATTTGAGAACTTAAATGAAGCATTACTGAAGAATGAGAGTACAGTGTTTAGCTTTTTTAAAAGTAGAAATATAGAATAAGTGTAGTTTTTGCTGAGCAAAGTTTTAGAATGAATCTTTTTCTGTCTTTTCAGTTAGAAATGTGTGCTGATTATCAGGAGTGCTTGATTGCATGACAAAAGTTTCTTAGCAGCATTACAAAGGTAAGCAGCATTACAAAGGTAAGGATATTACCCTTCCCCCACCCCTCCAAGCTACACACAGTCTCATTACACTACCTAAAGCTGAATACATGAGCAGGACTAATTGCAGTCAGTTTTGAAAATCTCAGCAAATACAGGACATCAGTGTGGTTGAATTATTAAAGTTGCTTACTTTAAGCCAGCTTTAACCTCTTTAGAATTAAGGGTGGTTAATGCACCAGTCCTGTACCAAAGTAACTTAAATGATAAGAGTTATTTTTTATGGGAAGAATTCTTTCTGCCTCTTTATATAGCTGAGATTTTATTAAAAAATGTTAACCAATGAAAGTTTTAACTTCCGAAAAACATTCATTGGGCCTCTTGGTAATACGGGGATGACATAAAGAAACAAGCAGGGTGGTAAAAGGGTGTTTCATTGTCTTGTTGAAAGGCTGTTTAAATATACTGACAATTTGCAAGGTGTATACTGGTGAGGATTAAAACCAGCAGGGGTTTCATTTAGTTTTTGTGTTGGACTGGGAAGACATGTAAAGAAGGCGGGGAATTTTGCTGCCAGTTTGTTAAAGAAAAGTATAAAATAAGCCTGATTTTGAGAAAAGTAGCTAGGGGAATATCTCAAAATAGCAGGGTGAAATCCCCACCTCCCAGCTCTTAATGAAGCCTCTGGTTTAAAACACGTATTTATGAACTGTGGAATATGGACTTCATTTATACTGATGAAGAATGACAGATATATATTAATTAAGGAGTATGGACAACTTCATTTGCTTTAAAGTGACAAAGATGGACAAATGTCTATAAATGAAGAAGATGGAATTTTAACTTAATTAACCAGGTTTTCAATTTTGAAAATCCTGGTTATTAGATTGGGGTATGGCGGGCGGATGGGCGGATGGGCGGGCGTCAAACGAAATTGTGTCCGCTCTGTAACTCTTCAACCCTTTGAAGAATTTTGATGAAACTTCAGACAAATGTTTACCACATCAAGATGACGTGCAGAACGCATGTTCCGCATGGCTGGCTCCAAGGTCAAGGTCACAGTGACATTAACATTGAAAATCCTGTCCGCTCTGTAACTCTTCAACCCTTTGAAGAATTTTGATGAAACTTCAGACAAATGTTTACCACATCAAGATGACGTGCAGAACGCATGTTCCGCATGGCTGGCTCCAAGGTCAAGGTCACAGTGACATTAACATTGAAAATCCTGTCCGCTCTGTAACTCTTCAACCCTTTGAAGAATTTTGATGAAACTTCAGACAAATGTTTACCACATCAAGATGACGTGCAGAACGCATGTTCCGCATGGCTGGCTCCAAGGTCAAGGTCACAGTGACATTAACATTGAAAATCCTGTCCGCTCTGTAACTCTTCAACCCTTTGAAGAATTTTGATGGCTCCAAGGTCAAGGTCACAGTGACATTAACATTGAAAATCCTGTCCGCTCTGTAACTCTTCAACCCTTTGAAGAATTTTGATGAAACTTCAGACAAATGTTTACCACATCAAGATGACGTGCAGAAATTGTTGTCTCATTATTAAGTATACTCCTTGCAGACAGTATTGTTAGCCGAAATTTACATCCTACTCATTATCATGTATTCTCATGAATATTATCTTTTCCTTCATGTCATGTTATAATCTTTTGAATATTCATAGCAATCTTCATTCCAAAATTCATACTATAGTATAGAATCAGAACAACATTTTTGAAAACCTGGTTTCGTGGCATTGCCATGTTTCTTGTTTATACTTATGAAAATGAACAAATATATATGAATTAAGGAAGATAGAAAACTTCGTTTATACTGATAATGATGGAGAGATATAATTATATGAATTAAGGAGGATGTGAAATTTCTTTTATACTGAGAAAAATTGAAGGAAATATAGATGAATTCAAGAAGATTGGAAAACTTTATTTCACTGAGGAAAATGAACAAATATAAATGAAATAAGGAAAACATACATTTATTTTACCTCACAGGGAATTTATTTCTTTGAAGAAAAAATCGAACATCTTTTAGATTTAATGAATTTAGGGAAATAAAATAATTGCTACCCTAAAGCATTCAAACTTGAAAGATGGATAACAGTGAAACAATGATATGTATTCTGTTTGAAGTTTATTTGAGAAAGCCATACATTCTTTGCAACATTTTGCCCTAACGGTTACACACAACTAAATCAAGTCCTACAGTATTCAATTGTAACATCAAGTCCCAATCTCACTTTATAAGCTCCTGAAGATGCTACCTTTGCCAGTTTCTGGAAAGAATCAGTCATGAGAAACAATTTCATTCAGATTTTCTCATAGCATGACCATTCAACTTTTCCGATATATCGTCTCAAAAGAGGTTACCCCTGTCACTTCGGTATTTTTTATTACAATCCTGTTTATCTTTAAACAACAAAAAACAGCCAAGAATTGTCCAGCACTTATGCTTAATTTCAATTGTTCTTCAATATATGTGTTGTTTTCAGGTAAAATGATTTTCAGAACAACCTTTCCATTGCTCCCAACAACACTGATTTGGTGATGTGTAACCTAAATGTTTGTACTCAAGTGACTTCTTTTTTTCCAGGAAGTTGAGAAGTATAACTGTTACAGAAATATCTGAAAGACAGACAACTCAGTTTTCAACAGTAAGTAAACGCTAGACAGTATTTTAGAGAAGTATATATATGATATATCACATTAAATGACTGGGTTTGTATACCTGGCAGACTTTGTTGAGCATTTTTTCCTGTTATGTATAATTTCAGTACCAAGTGCAAATTTTGTAATATCTGTTAATATAAAGGTATTGCTATAGTCAGTCAAGGTTGCCATGTTTGAAAGAATTTTCTTCTAAAAGGCTGGGAGGTTTGATGTCTGTGCTTTAAGGTTAGCAGTGTCCATGTTGCAAGCTTGACAGATTTGGCAACATTTATTCTGCAGTATTGGTAGTGTCTGTGTAACATTGTTACATTGTTTGTAGATTTGGCAAAGTCTATGCTGCAACGTAGGTAATTCTGGTTATTTCTGTCTGTGCTGCAAGGCTGGCAAATTGGGCAGTGTCTCTGCTGCAAGGCTGGCACATTGGGCAATGTCTGTGCTACTGCAAGGTTGGCAAATTGGGCAGTGTCTGTGCTGCAAGGCCAGTTCATTGAGCAATGTTTGTGCTGCAAGGCTGGCACATTGAGCAATGTCTGTGCTGCTGCAAGGCTGGCAAAGTCGGAAATGTCTGTGCTGCAAGGTTGAATAATTGGGCAGTGTCTGTGCTGCAAGGCTGTCAAATTGGGCCATGTCTGTACTGCAAAGCTGGAACATTGGGCAGTGACTGTGCTGCAAGGCTGGCAGATTTGGAAGTGTCTGTGCTGCTGTAAGGTTGGCAAATTTGGCAAAGTCTGCTGCAGTAAGGCAAACTAATTGGGCAATGTCTGTGCTGCAGGGTTGGCAAATTTGGCAATGTCTAAGCTGCAGGGTTGGCAAATTGGACAGTGTCTGTACTGCAAGGCTGGCACATTTGGCAATGACTGTGCTGCTGCAAGGCTGGCCAATTTGGCAGTCTGTGGTGCTGAAAGGCTAGCAAATTTGGCAATGTCTGTGCTGCGAGGCTGGCAAATCTGGTAGTCTGTGCTGCTGCAAGGCTGACAAATTTGGAATTCACTGTGCTGTCAGGCTGGAAAATCGGACAATGTCTTGGCTGCAAGGTTGGCAAATTTGGCAATGTCTATGCTGCAAGGTAGACAAATTTGGCAGTGTCTGTGCTGCAAGGCTATCAAATTTGGCAATGTCTGTGCTGCAAGTCTGGCAAATTGGGCAGTGTCCATGCTGCAAAGCTATCAAATTTGGCAATGTCTGTGCTGCAAGGTTGGCCAATTTGGCACTCTATGGTGCTGAAAGGCTGACAAATTTTGCATTGTTTGTGCTCTCAGGCTGGCAATCGGACAATGTCTTGGCTGCAAGGTTGGCAAATTTGGCAATATCTGTGCTGCAAGTTTGGCAAATTGGGCAGTGTGTGTGCTGCAGTGCTGGGAATTGGGTAATGTCTGTGCTGCAAGGCTGTCAAATTTGGCAATGTCTGTGCAGCAACATTGGCGAATTGGGCAGTGTATGTGCTACAAGACTGACAAATTGGGCAGTGTCCATGCTGCAAAGCTGGCAAATTTTGCAAAGTCTGTGCTGCTTAACGGCTGGCAAATTTGGCAATATCTGTGCTGCTGTAAGACTGGCAATTGGGCAATGTCTGTGCTGCTGCAAGACTGGCAATTGGGCAATGTCTGTGCTGCTGCAAGACTGGCAATTGGGCAATGTCTGTGCTGCAAGGTTGGCAAATTGGGCAGTGTCCATGCAGCAAGGGTGGCAAATTTGGCAAAGTCTCTGCTGCTTAAAGGCTGCCAAATTTGGCAATATCTGTGCTGCAAGGTTGGCAGATTCAACAGTCTGTACTGCTGCAAGTCTGGCAAATTTGGAAATGTCTGTGCTACAAGGTTAGGAAATTTTGCAGTGTCCATGCAGCAAGAGTTGGCAAATTTGGCAAAGTCTCTGCTGCTTTAAAGCTGGCAAATTTGGCAATATCTGTGCTGCAAGACTGGCAAATTGGGCAATGTCTGTGCTGCAAGGTTGGCAAATTTAGGCAGTGTCCATGCTGCAAGGTTGGCAGATTTAGCAGTCTGTGCTGCTGCAAGGCTGGCAAATTAGGCACTGTCTGTGCTGCAAGGTTGGGAAATTGGTCAGTCTCTGTGCTAAAATGTTGGCAAATTAGGCAGAGTCTGTGCAGTAAGGTTTTAAGTTTTGCAGTATCATTACTGCAAGATTGGTAAATTTGGCATTTTCTGTATTGCACTGTTGGTAGCATTGGCAATGGCTGTGCTGCAAGGTTGAAAGATTTAGCATCCTCTTTGCTGCAAGGTTGGTAGAATTAATAATGTCTATGCTGCAGTGTTGGCATATTTGACAGTGTCTAGGCTACTATGTTGGTTGATTGGCAGTGTCTTTACTGCAAAATTTGAAGATCCTGTAATGTCTTTGTTGCAAGGATGGCATGTTTCAAGTTTGTTTGCTAGATGAATTTCAGATTTGGAAAAATCCCTAATGTAAAATTGATAGTTTTGAAATTTCTGCAGGTTTGCTGGTTTAGTAAAGTCTGTTCTGCAGCATTAACAGGTTGGATTTGTGCCAGGTAACCAATAAGTGTCTGCACTGTAAGGCTGGTATTTCTATTGATGGTTCCTTGCAGTCCTGGCTGTCATTGTACTGCAGGATTGGAGGGTTTAAATTTGTTATTGCTGCAGAGTTTTGGTATTTTGCTAACCATTCCTTTTGCCATGTTTATACGAGAGCTTGATTTCAAGTAACTTAAACAAGAAGGCTCATGTAACATATTCTATTTGCTAACACATGTTAACAATTTATATTCTGCTGCATTTTACAATATCTCATGAAATTAATACTAGAATGCTAGAGAAGTGTTCCATTCTTTTGAAATGCTTCACTGGCATAAATTCCACATACAGCTGCAGTTTATTCTCATCTCTCAAGAACCACTTGCTTTTAGTATTCATAATTCCAGCAGAAAAGTGTAAATAATTGAGTTAAAATTGTTATCAGGGTAGTATAACGTGTTGATAACTTAAAAGCCAAATATACAGGAACTGGAAATTCCTGTATAGTAGACTGTAGTCTATACTGCTTATACTGTTGAGTTGCCAGAAAGTCTATGCTGTTACATTTTGTTTAGATTTCCTTTTTTAGTTTCAGAAGTATTTTTTTAAACTGCAGTTTAAACATGATTTGACAGATTGAAATAGAAAGAAATAACATTGAAGCTTGAAAATATTGTTAGATCCCTTGAGAACTTTTTGCTGGAAATGAAAGATGGGAAACATGATGAAAAATGTGATTAAAAAAAAAAAGAAATAAGGTCTGTTGCTGACTTGAAAGACACAAGGTTATTAGTTGTGTCCCATATTTGAAAGTTAATATAGTTTATAAATATAGCATAATGTAATGTCCTCATAATCTGATGGTCTATTCATTAAGATTATTGATTACAAGATACACTGGTATCAGAAACAGGAAAAAAGAAAAAAATATGTAATTAGTCATTAAGATCAAATTTATTTTTCAGCCATTAATTTTGATTAACTTTTAATAGCTGAGAGTTTGTAACTATATAGCATGAACTTAGATTTATTACCAGAAACAAAAATCTTTGACTGCAAGAAATGAGGAAATCTGTTCGTACCCTGTAGGTGCAGGGTGTATGTGGTTTGATAATAATCTTTTTTTTTAAATTACCTACTAAGAAAATGATTGTGAAGGTAAACTTGTTCTCTGATATAATATTAAATTTGATTATAATTTCGTATGTGCATATTCATTGTATAAAAGAGAGAAATTCGGTTCACTTGATATGATATAATGTAATCTTATCATTGTTGAATGAATGATTTTAGGTGGATCATTAAATGTTGAGATAACAGACAGAGGAATGTGATAATTGGGCTAAAACAGCAGGAATATAAATACACCAATTGTATAGAACATACTCATCTGTGATATATTAAAACCAGCCATAAAATAGGTTTTGCAATTTCTCCCAAATTATTAGGCCATCTTTCTGTACCTGATTGGTTTACATTACTTTGCAAAACATAAACACACAACACTCCCCTTGAACGAATTAGAAAAAAAACAACAAAACAATGAAATTTGAAATCTGTTAAGAACTTTAACTTGAGTGTCCAGAAAAAAAATCTCCAAAGTTTTATAATAGGTGAAAGAGTTGTCCAAAATATAATTTGAAATAATCAAGCTATGTTAGAAAAAACCATATTCTGCTGGCAGCCAAGGTACAGACCATGGTCAGCATATACAGTGATGCAGTCTGATTATTGGGTCTGTCCTGTTTGTTGTGCAGTACACAGCTGCAATGATAAATTGTACCCTCCAATCAAATGATAAGCAAGTCCACTTCAGCAAGATGACTAGAAAAGGTTGGATAATTTTTGTCGAGCTGGCTTGCGGTGAGCTCGACTTAGTTGCCACTTTTGGCGTATAGTTCGGTGTATGTGCGTCCGTCCGTGCGTCCACATTTGTCCAGTCTTTATCTTCCTCATTCTTTAAAGGATTACAATATAATTTGGTACAAATGTTCACCATGATGGGGAGGTGTGTCTCACACAAAACCCAGGTCCCCCGCTCAAAATGTGCATAATGAAGGTCAAGGTCATAAGAGTTCAAAGGTCAAATAAAAATGTTAAAATTTGTTTGTTGGCGCTGTATCTTGCTTATGCTTTGAATTATTATGCTTAGTGGTCAGAGAATTTTGAAATTGTTGAGCCCACTTGTGGTGAGGTTGACTTAGTCGCTGCTTTTCACTTTTGGCAGTTTGGTGTATGTGCGTCTGTCAGTCCGTGCATCAGTCTAGATTTGTCCGGTCTATATCTTGCTCATTCTTTGAAGGATTACAAAATAGTTTGATACAAATGTTCACCATGATGGGGTGGTGTGTCACACGCAAAACCCAGGTCGCCCGCTCAAATGTCAAGGTCACACTTGGAGGTTCTGCTCAAAACCGGTGTCCTGAGCGTAACTTCTACATGCGTGGCGGGATTTTAATATAACTTGGGACAAATATTCTCCATAGTGAGGTGGAGTGTCGCATGAAAAATTCAGATGTCTATGGTAAATGTCAAGGTCTTACTATAGGGTCAAAGGTCAAATAACAAATTAAAACATTGTGAGTATAACTTCTATATATATGGATGGATTTTAATATAACTTATAACAAATGTTCTCCATGGTGAGTTGAGTTGTCTTGCGCAAAATGAAGGTCAAGGTCACAAGAGGTCAAAGGTCAAATAAAAATATCAAAATTGTTTATCTCTGTTGTATCTTGCTTAGTGGTCAGAGGATTTTTGTCAAGCCTGCTTGCGCTGAGCTCAACATAGTTGTCAAAATGGCTGTTCAGTGTTTGTGTGTGCGTGCGTCCAAACTTGTCCATCCCATAACTTCTTCATGCATGGAGGAATTTTCAAATAACATGAATTAAGTTTTTTAGGCACAAATGTTCATCATGAGACTTCGTGTCATGCACATAAACCGGGTCAGCAGGTCAGAGGTCAAGGTCACCTAAGATGATGCAATGTCAAGATTTTGCCTTGGGTATAAAGAGGATGTGTTGCGCACCACTCACCTATGTATACATCTTTCTCCTTGATCTGAAGCTTATAGGTTCAGGTTTGAATTAAGACGAGCGGGCTCGACATTCTGTCCATGGGCATGTCTTGTTTCTTTAATTGGTTTACAAGAGCACCAGTCCTAATTTTTGCAGAATCCAAATTGAACAAAACTGATATCATGGCTGGTAACACTTTGGTTCTGTATTGAAAAATAAGTTGATATTCTATATCCAACAATAAATTACAAGCTTTACTCTCTAGTAGTCACCTTAAATAGTCAGGTAATTCAACAGGGTTGCAGTATTATGCAGCAAATTAGATTCCTTGAAAAAAGGCATTGAGTTAATTAGACATGTATTGAAGCATGTTGGCTTTGTAATAAATTTATTTTGTAAATTGCATGAATTTTCTTAGTTGCAAAAAAGAACAGCATTACATCTATTAATATCATAAAAAGCACTGTCTAGTTTGAATGAACTAATAAACTTGACATAATGCAGCGACCCAAAGTTGTCACTTGCACGTGTTAGTTCTGACATTTTGTAACAATTATATAGCAACAGTGATATAATTGAGATTCTGTAAAAAGAAATGCAAACATTTTATTGGAAATCTAGGACAAGTTTTTGATTGTAAGGTCAGAATCTAAGCTCAGGGTGTATAGAATTAGATATGGTTCATCTGGTACAAAATTATCTGCATGATCCCTTGAAAATTGTTGTTAAGTTGAGCTGTTCTGAGCCTTTAACTGGAGATACAGATTGCAGCATGATTTTTCAAGTATACAAAATTGTGCTTACCTGTGAGGTATAGTATAAATAGATGGGTGTTCAGTTGAACACTTGTGTCACCCCTGGATACTTTGTTAGAATAACTAAAAAGGTAAACAAGAGCCTGCTGGAAAAGACAGCATGATAGTCTAAGTACAAAAAGGAGCATAACTCCACTGAATGTGATCTTCATCTAAAGATTTTTGCATTGTCACGACCCTGTTGTCATAAGTAATGTAATTTGAAAGTTTGATGAAGAAATGTTAAGAAATGGCAAAGTTATAGCAAATGTTAATTTTTTGTGATGCACAGACTGATGGACAAACGGACAAAGCGATCCCTATTGTAAGCATTACAATTGGAAAATTTGATGAAGAAATATTAAGAAATGGCAGTCACTGTCAACGTTAAGTTTCTTGACAAAATCCAAGTACAGAAAGGGGCATAACTCTGTCACGTGTGATCCTGACCTAAAGATTTTGGCATCATCACGACCCTGTTGTCGTAAGCAATATAATTTGAAAGTTTGATGAGGAAATGTTAAGAAATGGCAAAGTTATAGCCAACATTATGTTTTATGTTTCGTGATGGATGGATGGACCGATGGACAAAGGAATCCTTATGTATTGCTGTTTCTTCGAAAGGGTGACACAATACTGATACCAGAGAGATGGCTGTTAACATTTTATACAGTAAGTGCTATGATAAGTATACTATTGTGACATCAGTTTACATGGCACAAAAAGTCAAGAATCACATGCCGAGCTTTAACTGACAAATCCAGTATTTAAAGCATGGCTGGGTAATATTACTTGCATAGTATATCAGAAATAACCAAAGGCAATGAAGAGAGAATAGTGTTGTTAACTATTGTATTATGTGTGATTATACTTAAAATAGGTAATTTACTATCCCAGTATAATGGTTAAGTGTTCAGACTTATGTCATCTTCTTGGCAAGCACATTGAACATTTTAATGCAAAAGAGATTTATATCCCTATATCTTAATGAAGGAAATTACCTTGTAGTTGAGTGCTTCCAGTGTCAACTGATCATTTTATATATGAACAAACCTACTGTGTGAATATTCTATTGGTTTGTGCCAGTGTGGTTGCTATTGTTGATGACTGGTCTTGTCATATTAAAGAGAGTTCTTTTACCTTTATTTAAGTACAAGTCATGATATATTTGGCTGGAAGAATGTGAAAAGTAAAGAATAATTTTGTGCAAATGATATTTTGGTCAGCAGCTGTTTATGAACACTGACCTTTCCTTGTCTATTGTGGTCAATTTGTAGATAATTTACAGTCCTAAGTGTGGTTTAATAATGTGAAAGTATGTGAACTGTTTTGTGTTAGTTTGTTTCTGGTGTGTTTCCCACTTTCTCAAAAAAGTGGAGTTAAAGATTATGTGTTAGTATTAGTCCTCAGTGTCTTTAACTTTTGAAGTTGTATCTACAAATTGTCTCTCTTTTGCACAAAATTAATATGAACTATGGAAAATATTTCAGTTCCACTGGTACTGCTGTTTACTTTTGTTTGCATATAGCATGGCTTCAATATTAATGACACTAGGAAAGTCCTGTTACAATGTTAAATGATGTATCCCTTTGCTTGCTGTCAAAGTTAAAAAAAGAAAGTCAGAAAATACATTTTCTGCCTATATTAATACATTTTACATATCACTTTATTTCAGGAAGATATAGGTCATGAGCTCAAAACAAGGTCACCAAAAATATAAGAACTGTGTATTACTTTTTACTAGTCTAACAAAGTATAGCTTTGGAAATCAGAATGTTTCAGATTGGTCAATAACACTATAAGAAGAAAGGTTACTGTTCTAAGTTTTTTACTTCAAATGTCATGAAATGGATCACTTATTAAAAGGAAGTAATCGGGGAATCTTTTGAATTCAGTTAGTCACAAAAAGCAACTTAGTAGGAGAAGTCAAGGTCACGAGGAAGGTCATTTGGTACAATAGTACTGATAGGCAATCTCATTAAAATCAGATATCCTCAAAATTGCTGCTCTGTGAACTGCCAGGGGCCAGATAATATGAGTTTCTGAGGTTTAGAGGATAAGTGATGAAGAAGTGGAAATGGTGAAAAGGGGACAAAATACTGCATTCTTGCTGTTATTGAACAGCTGAAGGATATGTGTTTAAGCCTGGAGTATTGTTGTTATGAACTGCAAGAAGTGAAACAGGGAGCTGTATAATAAATCCAGTGGTTGATTCAGTGTAACAATCATTGCTAGGAATTTATTGTTTCTGTTTATATTACCTTATTACCTTGTTATCTGCATTATCTGGAAAACATTATTATAGTATTAGGGTGTGTTATGTAATGTTGTGAGGAATATGTATAATATAGATAATTTTTGACAGTTTAGGACTAATATATAACATTAATTATGTACAAGTCATAAGAATTGTTGGTTAGTTAATTAACCATAAGTGAAGTTGTAAATAGCCAATGTTGCATTTTGATTTTGGAAACCTTTAATTTTCATTTGTTTAAGAAATGTATACTTATATGCTCGATTAAATAACTATGGAAACATTGATAGTTTGCATGTAATTTGTATGTGGTATTAAATTTGGGTAAATGCTTAACAGTTGATTGTATTTAGTATTTTATATAACTGTGGTAAAGATCTTTCCGTTAATTAATGTGCAATAACTTGCTAGAACTGTATAATAGTTGGGAAAGTAAGTTTTCAGTTAATTTGGTAACTTGGTAGTCCTTCTAGAAAAAAAAAATCTCAAAAAGTAATTTGCTACTGAATTGTAAAAATGGTAAGATTGTATTATTCTATTTTATAAACAGGGCAAGAGGACAATGCAAGGCATTAGACCATGTAATTATGAAACCGCTACTAATGTCTTGTATGACAGAATTTTTACATCAATATCGTGACATTTAGCATCACTTTCTCTATTAAAGGTGTTACCTTTACTATCGAGACTGGACCGTTGTATGTGAGATGTGTTTGTGTAGGGAATAAAATTATATAAAACATTTTTTTTTTAGACTTGTACGTATCATTCTCACTATTTCAATTCAAAATGGATTAATTATAATTATATAAGCAGTTACCAGTAGTTAAATGAAAAATACAGGAACAGATAATGAAATAACATTTCTTATTTAAATCGTTCCAATAAATTGTTACAGGATCTAATTACCTTTTTTGTGGGATTCAGCAGATTTTATTGAAATTTTTACATAAAACGTAGCTTGTAATTTATCATTCAATATCAGTATCTGGCAGGATGTATTGATTAATTGAAATCTATCTCAGAAATCTGTCTTAGAGAGTGAATAGTACATTGGGGGAAAACTCCCAAAACACTTTTATACTGGTGAAGAAACAATTTTTAACAGGCTAAGAGAAATTTACAAGTTTTCTTATGCTTTTTAAGTTGTCTGGAATAATCATTTTTCATGTTTGTTTTACAATAGTGAGTGAAATTGTTGAGTGTATTGGTTAGCAGGGTGCAGCCGTTCTGTTTGCTTGACTCAGTGTGCACTATGAAACATTTCACAGTGACTTACAGACTATTGCTACAGATGTGTTTTAAAATGGATTTGTGACTGAGAATAAATTAATTGTAAATAATAATTATAAAACTTATCTGTGTCTCAGGAAATAAACTCAGTTGTAAACGAATACAAAATGGATGATGACTTTGATATAGATGCCGAATATGAAAAATATAGTGAGTATATTTTTCTTTGGCAGAATTAAATCTCAATAATTTAGTCATAATTATCTAATAACTTAAAGTTGTTGTTGTTGTTTTTAATATTAATATCATTCGTGTTAAATTAGACTCTCATTAGTTATAAAAAAACAACTACATGTGTATTGTGAAATGTTACCTTTTTTCAGATATCTAATGTTAGATATAAGAATTATTTAATTTTGACTAGTGACATGATTAAAATTTTGTGCAAATGAAATGTGGAATTATTGAATATTTTATAGATATGTAGATCCATAACTGCCCATCATCTTTATGTATAGTGTTTGGCAAATGTTAATTAGAAAGGGCTAAAATTGACCATGTTACTGCAATCTGAGTAACAAGTGGAAGTGACTGATTGCAGTAACTGATAGAGGCCCAGCGAGGGGGAGGGAGGGACGGTAACTGTAAATTATCAGCATTATACCTATAATTGTTACATCAGGTTGTCAGGAGAATATCAGAGAGAAACAGCCCCCTAATCTGATTGGAAGACATATGATGGATGTGGCTAAATGACAATTTTCATACTTTATAGATTATAAAATCTTTTTACAGCAGGATGTATAAGAAATAAGCCTAGTTGGAGCCATAAGGGGCTAAAAATTGACTAGCCCTTAATTTCATAAATATTTCATTGTTTCAGTGACCCCAAGGAGTATTCCTTCAAGCACCGCATAAACACCCATAATGATTGAATGGGATATCATAGCTAAGTCAGGAAGGTTGTATTGGTGTGGTCAGTGGGTGCATCTTATTGTGCTCTGTTTGAAGTTGTTTTGACAATGTTATTTCATTATTTTCTGGAATAATTTGTTTACTTTCTTCCCTGTTATGATTATGTAATGTTCACTAAGTATAACTAATTGATTTATAAGGCAACTGTTGCCTGACTCACTAGAATAATTCAGTTGGATTTCTTTGACAGTATATCAGATAGGGAGGGAAATAAAAGAAATCATCAATACAATATAATTTAATTGTAATTTTTTTCATTTCCCATTCCTTGAAAGCCATATTGCTATGAGATCATTTAGAATTATTTATTGGTACTTTTTAGAGATATTATTTTTGAACTACATGAGAAGCAAAAAAAGATTTAATACTAAGAATCAAATTTTAGAATCTTTGATTAATTACATTTTATTAAATAGGGGTGAACAAAGTGGTAAATGGACTAGAGGCCATCTGAGGTTTAAGCTGGTGACTGAATCCACTAAAGTATAGATTTCATTTTCATTAGAAAGCTCCTGTGGTAAATGTTTGACATATCATTCAGAAAATTACTTAAATTAAAATTTGATTTTTTTTTACACGTGCAGGATAGAGCACTTGTTACTATGGTGGTCAGTCATAACTAAATTCTGTACATGAAGTTAGAGACTGATCTTTTCTGTCCATTCTGTCTGAGACACCATAATTGTAACTATTTCTGTATCAGTCAGTCAAACAGTAAAGTCGTTAGCCATTTTGACTGTGAAAATCAGCTAACATCTGAAGGCACTAAAATGGATCTCCCTTATACATCATCATGTCTTAACAGTTCCAGTTGTTCCTTGACAGAGGGATGCAGCCATTACATTAAATGTCACTGTTAATAATTGATAGATTAATTAAAAAAACATGTTTTCCTTTCTTGTAAATGTTTCTGAATGCTTGGTTGGTGTTTACAGGCATATGACACTTACTGTGTTAGAAGTCTTAGCCTGTGGTCAAATTGTCAGAGGTTTCTGAAACTTGTGAACCACTTAAAAACTTTGGTTGATCATTGCTTCCTGGATTCAAACCAGTGCTTGTTCCAAAGTGTGGAATACTAGAAGTCACAGGAGAATTTTACCCATGGTGGGATTGAAACCTTGCAGTGACTTTGGGATTTTTACTGACTCTTGTATAAGAAAGTGGGCAGTGTCTTACAGGAATCTTAGCGGAATATAGTTTTATTAATTATTAGTATTAGGTTGGATGACTTAGTTAATTGCCTAATCTACCAGAACAAAACTGTTGAAGGGCAGTAAAGACAACATCAGTTGTGTGAAAAATGTTTTAACTTTCACTGGTCACTTGTTTCATGCTTCAAGGGGCAAATGTATAAATGCCATTAGTGTTCTAAGCCTAAAACTTGAGATTTGAGATTGTGATAAATCTCCATTTTCTGGTTGTTGGCCTACCTTAGAGTTACCCATGCACTTCAGCAATATTTTTAACGAATATACAAAGCTACAATGATTATATTCTTCAAGCACTTGAGTCTCAGATCAGTAGCTTTGGTCTCTTAGTTTAATGGCTCTTTTGTTTGGTTAGACACCTACAATATTGTTCTGAGATTGACTTGTATAGTTCAGGAATTGTCTCTGTCAGTGACAGCCTTGTGTTGAATTAGTTATTGTCCACTTTGATAACAGACTAAATATGAGGGGTTATAAACAGAAAACTGTTGATATCTGAATCATTCTTGTTTATTTATTGTTTTTAACTGATGTTGTTAACAGACAATTTTTGCTATTCTATGCCAATTTTTTTGTTGTTAATCAGTTGTTTTTGGTGTGAAATGCAGTCACTTAACTCTGTAGAACTAGTTTTATCAGATTTCCCATGTTGATGGTTTTTGATAAGACAATGGTGAAATATTCCTGGCTAGAAGAATTTTGAAGCCACAGATGTTTATATAACAACTCCTGGCTAATTAAACAATCGTTAGGTCTATGTAATAATAGGCTAAATTTCCACGTAATAATCGATCCTGGACAGGGCATCTAAAGGTCTTTAGTCCCTCACCTCTGATTCAAGTGAGGAAGCAGTCGCTTGCAGCGAGATTGGTTTTTCAACTGGCCCAGGATACCACGAACAGTTTATTATAGGTGGACTGCAGGGATATGGCCAGAAAGGGGTTTAAACTGATGTTAAATCCCAATAAAAACAAACATATATAATAATGTTACATCTACAATGTGTCAATGATTATAAAGCATTACTAATTATTGTGATGCATTTAATTATGTTTGGTAGGTACTTCCAAACAATTGAGAAGTATTTTAATAACTGACATTTCTCAGTTACTGTACTTCTAGGTTGTCATTGCTTTTTGAAACAATCAGTGTAGGTATAAAAATGTAGTTGTTCTATAGTTTAGAGTTTTTACAAAAATATTATAGTGTGGTTCTTCCATAGACAGTTTTTGGGGAAATATAGCATCTTTAGGCTGTTTTACTCTCCCACCTCAGTAACTGAAGATCAAAATCTGATAAAAGGAGCAGTGACATTTTATAAGGACAAAACTCCAAAAGCTAGCCATATGATCTTATATTTTTTCATTCAGCAGTGAATTTAAGACTCAGAGCTGTCAAGTTGCTTATGAAGGGATGTCAGGTGGCTTGTTCTTTTAGGACTTGGTATCTTTGATATTTCTCACTCATTCTTTCAAATAAAGCAGGGTATATATATACTGAAACTCAAATTTATTTCAGAATGAATTTAAATTTTATTTTTAACCTTTTCTTGTGTTTTTTAAAAGAAAAACTAATATAACACACTATGCTTTACTATTTCAGTGGCCTCAGAGCCTGGTGCTGGATTTGACTCCAAGGGTCTTGGACTTCGAGCTCAGAAGAAACTGCTTGGAAAGATGTCAAGCAAGAAAATCGCAAAGGTTTTCATCGATGACACAACTGCTAGAGTACTAGACAACGCGTTCCGAATCCTGAAGGATTATATGCCGGCAAAGAAAGATGCCGATAAAATTCTGAAATATTTGATCAAAACAGTCGTTAAAGTAGGAATTTTATACAGGAATGATCAGTTTAATACCGATGAACTGAAAGTTGCCGAGTGTTTCAAACAAAAGTTCCATTCTGTGGCCATGACAGTGGTCAGTTTTTATACTGTAGACTTTACTTATGACAAGAATTTTCTATCTCACTCAGTGGAAGAATGTCGTGAACTTCTTCAGCAGTTGATAAAACGTCATCTCACAGACAAGACAAAATCTAGGGTTGATATCATATTTGAAACCTTTAATGACCCTGCCTTAATGGACATAATCTTCCGACCAGATGGAAAATATAAAGAAAACATGGACAAAATAACAGCAGACATGAACAAACTTATGGATGAAGGCAATTTATGAACATGTATTAAAGTGGCAAATTAAAATACGTAAATACCAACGTCAGTATAGTTGTTGAGACTTAATGAAGAAATAGAAGTGTTAAGTTGCAAATAAAACAAGTATATTTGCCTAGCAACAGAAAAGTGAAGTGTTTCCTACAAAAAAAATCAGAAACAGAAATGAATTTGCTCAAGTAACACATTGACATGGCCTTTAGTAAAAATGTTTACAGAGAAGTTTACACAAAGAGAAAGTGATGTATACAAGATTCTTTGATTTACATCATCACTGTTTTAGATGTTTTGCGATTCATGTTCCATTAATAGACTAAGTTGTTCAGTTTTGGTTATTAACATTACTTTTGTTTGGCCGATTAATAACTGGGTCAACAATACAATGGTCGTCTGTCTTAATAATGTTATAGGTAATTGATTCTGACAAACTGTACAAATATTAGATTTTACTATTTCCTCTGTCTTTTCTGTGACACATTGCAGGAAACATACATGTAGATCCAGTTAAGAACTAACGTTTGATAATAACCATAAACGCTATCGCATTTCACAGTCCTATAAATTTAAGCCATATTGTTACATAAAGTACATCTGTGTTCCTAGTAATTATAAAGTTCTGTGGTTTTTTTCGGGTACTAGGTTTGATCTTTTAAAATATGAAATTTACATGGTGAGAAAAGCATGTATTTGATTTGTATGTCACATACATGACTAATTTCCCTTAGGACATACACTTTACACTTTCAAAAAATGTACGACTCGTGATTTAAGTGTGCACAGAGAAAAGAAATGTTGATTTTTAGAGAGTGCAGTGATGCAGCTCATGTTCCAAGAAAGAAAATTTGCCCATCCACAGCATACGACTGGGTAACAGAGAATTACTCCATACTTAATTTACCTATCCAGTTATTCAGCTTAATTTGTACTATGTGAATGTACAATTTTTTCTTGTATTTGTATGCACATTCATACAAAAATCGTGTATTTTCTACATTTGTACAGTTTGTCATCCCATTATGTTGAAAATCTTCCGAATGTATAAGCTTCGTTCAGCGGTCTTTACTTATAGTTCAATAATAACATCATGTAGTCCTGATTGGAGTCCATAGCATGAAAGACGATGTGATAAAAAAAAGAGAGAATAAAAATAATACTGAACTGTGTTCTGCACAATACAGGACATATTTGGACTTGTACCAACCTGGTAAAACCATATTAGAATTGCCTAGTGGCTTATCCAGTGTGGTTTATCCAGCTAGTTACCATCCAAATAGTTCTCTACGTTGTACAGGATACTGTTAAATAACCAAGTGTTATAACCCTATATGAATGTAGAGGGAATTAAAAATCTTACTGTCTGGAGAAAGTAACTAGATCATGTCACCTCTTAAAGTGATAAGAGTTACTTATTTTTTAAAACAAAAAATGTCAGTGTATTTATGACATACTAAAATTGTGGTTTGTAGGATTTGCACTTTAATCTTAATTCTGAAGAAAATTAAAAACAATTAAGAAAAACTGCATCAATCTAGAAATATGTTTGTTTTGCACATTTTCTTATAATATACATGTGGACCGATGCAAAAAGTACATTTTACTGCCAAAAGCCTGCAGCCTTGAGAACTTTTTTTTATTTTAATCCATCAAAATTTGTTATTATTTCCCTGTCAGTTTTCAGCACAGTCATCTGTATTCTGGTAAACCATTAGACACGATAAAAGGAAGAGTACTTACAGGATGATTAATGGAAAGGAAGCAAGTTTTGTCTTAATAAAGATTTTACCAATAGCCTGGCCTTGGCCCATCTGGACTTGGCTAAAAATTTGCAGGTGATTTTTGTAGGATTGATGTGTGTGATTTAAACTGTATTAAAAGGACTTATGGCTGATTCAGCACTATTTTATTGCTTACACAAATAAATTTTATAAACTGTCCTAGTGTAAAGTAGTGCTGTCTGAAAGATACAGTCTTAGATATTGCGCAGTTTGTCAGAAATAAATACCGAATTGTCAAACAAAGGAAGGAGTGATTTACTATGGTTTTAAGATGATCATATATTCACAAGAACATTGGCAATATTCATTGTTCCATTCCCATAAGTGATTTACTATTTTATCAGCCTAAATTCAGAACATAACCAGTAATATTCAAATGCAGGGATAATCAATTTTTGACTGTACTTTATGGTTTAGCATTAACAGTCATATCTGGCAGGTAATTTACAAGTTACAGAACTCTTTCTGATTGTAGAGTGACATGAAATAAAGAGGGAGCTCCCTAAAATACAGAATCTGCTGTACTCTTTAATGTATGAATCAGTCATATAGTGTTGTATGTCATCAAAAGCATATTGTTATCTGCATTTGTTTTTCAAAAAATGTGCTCTAGCGAAATGTATTCTAGAGAAATCTGCTTAATATAGATAGTAAATAAGATAAATTTTAAACTATTGACTGCCATCTGAAAACTTGATTATGTTTCTCATGGAACTGAAGTTTGTTTGTGTGGACATTTTGTGGTTTGTATCGAGATGTATATGTCATACATAAAACATGTTTGATACTATTTTTTGTATGTAAATCTTAAACATTTGCACCTGTACTTTTATAGGGTATATACTTTTTTTTTTGAAAATTTTTCATATAATGTATTGTGGTAATTAGTGAAACAATTATGTACTGATCTTTTTCATAATTTGTCTGTAAATAACTGTCATTTTAATTTTTGTAGGTGTGAGAAATGAAATATGCACTTTTTTGGTTAGTAAAAATTTTATTTTGAAGTGTATTTGAACTGAAACTCCTAAAAACAGTGAAGAAAATTTAGATTTTTAAAAGAGTTCTGTGATTTGTAATAAAAAAATCATACATAATACATTGAAACAATTGTTTGAAGAAAGGTGAGAGTGCTGGATTAAACTGCTGAAATATTTACAGAAACTGTCTTATCATACAGTTCCATATTTGTGTTCATACATAAACCATGACATAAATATATTTAGAAATCACAGACTGTGAATTGAAAAATTTTCTTAAACCAGTCTGCAGTTCTTGGCATCTGATTGGTTATATTTTGAATTTTTTACCAAGAATAGACTGGTTTCATAGCAAACTTTTATAAACATAGACTGTTGATATCCCCAAAGAATTATTTTTATTTGGATTTCTTTTGTAGAAACCATGTGTTACAATTCTATTTTCACATATAATTATGTTATTATATTATTTGTTATATATGTATCTGACTTGTACACTTGTTTTATAATGTTATTAGTATTGCAATAAATAATATTAGCACCAAACTAAAGAGTATATGCAATGTTATACCATAAAACATTCTTATTTTATCTTCTGCATGCTGTACATCTATACAAATTAGCTTTTTTATTAAAGTCACTTGCTCTATATTTTGTATGAAATGTTTCATTGTATAATTTCAAGGCCAGTGTAGACAAAACTGAACAATGGTATCATTTAAAATTTCCATTAGACATGAAATGGAAAACATGTAACTAGGAATTTTTTGTAAATATCTTTTACATCTCCACCATCATGGGATCTATCATGACATCTTTGAGAAGGCTTTCTGACAAAGTAAGTTTCTGATATAGATTTTAAATTTTTGGAGAAGCAGATTTTATTTCAATTTAGCACTTAACATTGACAAGCTTTGCACACATTAGAGCAACATGTAAATTTTTAAAATGAAGACTTTTCATGCCCCCACAAAGTGGGGTGCATATAGCGTTGCACTTGTCCGTCCGTCCGTCCTTCCGTCCGTCCGTACGTCTGTCCGTACGTCCCGAAATTTTGTGAACGCAACTCCTCTTAAACCGGATGACAGATTTTGCTTAAACTTCCAGGGATGAACAACCTTAATGTGTAGATGGTATTAAAGGAAGGAATTCTCGCTGCGACCACATTTAACAGAATTATGGCCCTTTGTTGATTTTTTCACTAGAAATTTTGTGAACGCAACTCCTCTTAAACCGGATGGCAGATTTTGCTTAAACTTCAAGGGATGAACAACCTTAATGTGTAGATGGTAGTAAAGGAAGGAATTTTTGCTGCGACCAAATTTAACAGAATTATGGCCCTTTGTTGTTTTTTTCACTATATACCATATAGAAATTTTGTGAACGCAACTCCTCTTAAACCGGATGGCAGATTTTGCTTAAACTTCCAGGGATGAACAACCTTAATGTGTAGATGGTAGTAAAGGAAGGAATTTTCGCTGCGACCAAATTTAACAGAATTATGGCCCTTTGTTGATTTTTTCACTATATACCATATTGAAATTTTGTGAACGCAACTCCTCTTAAACCGGATGGCAGATTTTGCTTAAACTTCCAGGGATGAACAGCTTTAATGTGTAGATGGTAGTAAAGGAAGGAATTTTTGCTGTGACCATATTTAACAGAATTATGGCCCTTTGTTGATTTTTTCACTATATACCATATAAATAATTGAACATATAAATTTTACATTTGTAATTTAATTTAACATGTACATAAGGTTACCTGTAGATCATTTTAGGTATATGTACAGAAAAAATCTTACATACAGGATATACATGCTCTTGTTTATGAGCACTTATGCATAGTGGGGGCATCCGTGTCCTATGGACACAGTTCTAGTTCTGCAGCATATATTAGCTGTTTATAGAGTTCGACTGTTTAATTAGAGGTGGTCTGAAAGTTGGACTATTTGTGAAGTAAAGCAATAGGCAACAAAATAATATGCTGGTTGGCAATATCTCCCCTTCTATAAACACTGTAGTAACAGTTGAATGTTATTGCTAAGAATTCACAAGATAGGTCTGTAGCCATGTACAGACAATCACAACATTCTTAAACTTATATTAGTTGACATTTATTGGTATTTAGGCATTTTTCCTTTCATTAGGATCTCTGTTAATCAGTTATCCTCTTGGAGAAAATGTTTCATTTTCTTTTGCATTACCAGCTGGTTTGTATAAATATTTCATAAAAACCTCACAATTTGAATGGGTTTGTGCTGGACAAATTTCACATCATTATAAACAAACAGGCTTTGTTATAAGGGTACACAAGTGTGCGTATATTAATAAAACTTCATTATATTTTATAAGTATTCTTTATAACAAAGGTGCTGGTGCCACAGAGTATGTCTGGTTAAAGGGAGGTATACAGTTTTAGATTACAAACTCTTTAAGACGTGTTTGGTCATTGCTGTGTGTGTTTTAGAAACATTGTGTCATAACTGATTGCATAATCATCTGTTTGTAAGTTTTTTATGTAAAATGTAAATGTAAAATAAATTTAGAACTTCAGATGAAACCAGATGTCAAGATATAAGCCTGTTTTTCACCATTCAGTCATTTAGTTTTCGAAAATATTTTTTTTAGACATGAAATGTAGACCTTAGCCTTAACATGAATTACTTCTCAATTAACGATGTCAGCTATCAGAAACAAGACAAACAAATGTCATAAAACAAAACATACTTTTCAGTAATTTCATGAATTTGAGGATACTTAGGATTTTCTTGATGATTAACTAAGAACTCAAAAATTGTGGGTTTAAAGAAATATATAGCATTGAAATAGTTATAGTCCCTTGTGAACCATCAAGTACACAAGAGTTATTTCCCTTAGTATAGATATAAATGCTGAAAATTGTATCTATGTATTGATTATAAGTCTCAAAAACTGTGAGAGAGGTAATGTATTTTGTGTATAACAAAATTTTTATTATGTGCTATGATCAACCTGCTGTTTATTTCTCTTATTTTTCACACACTAGATTCCATTATTGTAACTTGTTAAATAAAAACTGTTTCAAGAACTTCTGTATAAGAATACCTTTTGGAGAGAAAAATGATTTTCAGAAATAATAAAAAATACAACAATGCGAAAATGATGAAAAGTACTAAAAATTGAAAAAATTCTGGGTGTTTCATCCAATAGTTGTCAGATTTTTAGCTCACCTGAGCATGCTCATGTGAGCTTTTAGGATCCTTGATTGTCCGGCGTCCGTCCGTCCGTCCGTCCGTCCGTCGTCCACAATTCATTCAAACGACATCTCCTCTGAAATCACTGGGCAAAATTTAATGAAACTTGCCTAGAATGTTCCTTGCATGAAGCTCTACCAAGTTTGTTCAAATGGTTCCGGTCCATTGCATTTCTGGGTCACAGGAGCTAAAAACAGATTTTGAAACTTGGATCTTTAAAAATCTTCTTGTCAGAAACCACAAGGCCTGGAGCTTTGATATTTGGTATAAAGCATCATCTAGTGGACCTCTACCAAGTTTGTTCAAATTATGATCCTGGGGTCAAAAATGGCCCCGCCCCAGGGGTAACTTGTTTTACATAGAGTTATATAGGAAAAACTTTAAAAATCTTCTTGTCAGAAACCGTAAGGCATAGAGCTTAGATATTTGGTGTGCAGCATTGTCTAGTGGACCTCTACTAAGTTTGTTCAAATCATGGCCTCTGGGTCAAAAATGGCCCCGCCCCAGGGATAACTTGTTTTACATAGAGTTATATAGGAAAAACTTTAAAAATCTTCTTGTCAGAAACCGTAAGGCATAGAGCTAAGATATTTGGTGTGAAGCATTGTCTAGTGGACCTCTACCAAGTTTGTTCAAATCATGGCCTCTGGGTCAAAAATGGCCCGGCCCCAGGGGTAACTTATTTTACATAGAGTTATATAGGAAAAACTTTCAAAATCTTCTTGTCAGAAACCGTAAGGCATAGAGCTTAGATATTTGGTGTGTAGCATTGTCTAGTGGACCTTCACCAAGTTTGTTCAAATCATGGCCTCTGGGTCAAAATGGCCCCGCCCCAGGGGTAACTAGTTTTACATAGAGTTATATAGGAAAAACTTTGAAACTCTTCTTGTCAGAAACCGTAAGGCATAAGGCTTAGGTATTTGGTATGTAGCATTGTCTAGTGGACCTCTACCAAGTTTGTTCAAATTATACCTCTGGGGTCAAATTTGGCCCCACCCTGGGGTCATTGGTTTTACATAGGCTTATATAGGAAAAACTTCGAAAATCTTTTTGTCTGAAACCACAAGGCCCTGAGCCTTAAGATTTGGTATGTAGCATTGTCTAGTGGACCTCTACCAAGTTTGTTCAAATTATACCTCTGGGGTCAAATTTGGCCCCAACCCAGGGTCATTGTTTTACATAGGCTTATATAGTGATAACTTTGAAAATCTTCTTGTAGAAGGAGAAGTAACATTTTCAGTCCAAATAATCTGGAAATTTGTCAGACAGGTTGTTTCTATGATTTCAAGCTCAAGTTCGAATACGGGTCATCTTGGTTTAAAAACTAGGTCACAGAGCCCAAAAATAGAAAAATCTCGTTAACACTCTAGAGGTTACATTTTCAGTCAAAATATCCCAGAAATTTGTCAAAAAGGTTGTTTTGATGATTTTTAGCTCAAGTTCAAAATTGGGTCATCTGGGGTCAAAAACTAGGTCACAGAGCCCAAATATGGAAAAACCTTGTAAACACTCGAGAGGTAATATTTTCAGTCCAAATAACCAGGAATCTGTCAGAAAGGTTGTTTCAATGATTTCTAGATTAAATTTGAATATGGGTCATCTGGATTAAAAAACTAGGTCACAGAGCCCAAAAATAGAAAAAAACTTGTTAACATTCTATAATCTACTTTTCAGTCCAAATATTCTCCAAATTTGTCAGAAAAAAAGTTTTAATGATTTCTAGCTCAGATTCGAATAAAGGTCATCTGGGGTCAAAAACTAGGTCACAGACCCCAAATATGGAAAAACCTTGTTAACACGCATTGAGGTAACATTTTCAGTTCAAGTAACCATGAAATTTGTCAGAAAGGTTGTTTTAATGATTTCTAGCTCAGTTTTGAATATGGGTTATCTGGGGTCAAAAACTAGGACACAGGGCCAACAAGAAGAAAATCCTTGTTAATGTTCAAGAGGTTACATTTTCAGTCCAAATGTCCTTGAAATTTGTCAGAAAGGTTGTTTCAATGATTTCTAGCCCAGATTAGGATATGGGTCATCTGGGATCAAAAACAGGGACACAGAGCCCTAAAATGTTAAAACCATTTAAACTATCCAGAGGTTAGTCATTTTCAGTCCAAATATCCTGGAAATTTGTCAGACAGGTTGTTTTGATGATTTCTAGCTCAAGTACTAATATGGATCATCTTTGGTCAAAAACTAGGTCACAGAGCCCAAATATGGAAAAACCTTGTTAACACTCAAGAGTTAAGATTTTAATTCCAAATAACCTGAAAATTTGTCAGAAAGGTTGTTTCTATGATTTCCAGCTCAACTTTGAATATGGGTCATCTGGATTAAAAAACTAGGTCACAGAGCCTAAATATCGAAAAACTTTGTAAACACTCAGAGGCTACATTTTCAGTCCAAATGTCTTTGAAATTTGTCAGAAAGGTTGTTTTGATGATTTCAAGCTGAGGTTTGGATATGGATCATCTGGGGTTAAAAACTAGGTCACAGAGCCCAAATATGGAAAAACCTTGTTAACACTCTAAAGGCTACACTTTCAGTCCAAATAACCTTGAAATTTGTCAGAAAGATTGTTTCAATATTTTCTAGGTCAAGTTTGAATATGGGTCATCTGGGGTCAATTAACCAGGTCCATAGCAACTTTGTTAAAAGCAGTCATATTCAGGTGAGCGATATAGGGCCATCATGGCCCTCTTGTTAAATCTGCCAGCCACCCGAGATAACTTTGGTTGAAACATAAGGGTGGCTAAAACTTTTTTGAAAGAGTTTGTAAAAATTCTTTTTAGATGATAGAATGGTATTAGACATTTGCTAAACACAACACTTTTACCAAACTCTGTGTAGACTTTTTGAGTATTCCAGTCACACTTTATAGATCTCATGTTACTGTTATCTTTCATGTTACAAGTGTTAAGAAAATGTTTGAAGTTTGCAAATTGTTCCCGTAATATTTATGAAGTGTGAGATGTGCAAAGTGAAATGAATCATTGCACAAATTGTCTGTGCTTTTAAAATAGATAGAATTTTAGAGATTTTTGAGATACGTTTGTGTTCTAGAGATTTTTAAGATACCATGGAATGACAGCAATTTTTTTTTTGCGAATTTTGGATGATAACTTGTCAGTGTTGGTTAAAAAAACTCAAAGTTTGTTAAGTACCCTGTTTATTGTAAATCGTAATTTGAAGACATAAATGAAGACCTGTTGTGTAAACGTCACACATTTTCATGACTGTTAAAAGAACAATGAGAATATATTGGACAATATTATAGGAAAGAGACTATTGATTAAAGCTTTGCATTGTCTTATCTTTCTGCAGTACAGATATAATCCAACCAAAACAAGAAAATGCAAATTGACAATGTTTGCATTTGGTCATATTATGTACAATTTAATAGCAGGCTGGTGTTATGATCAAAGAGAATGTCTAGTCTTTATCAGTTAAATTGGGTGAAAACAGAATATGCTATAAGCCTTTGAAGTAAAAATGACAGAAGACTCAACTAAAAAGAAGCTGCAAAAAAGGTTTTGATATCTGTAATTGTTTTAACATTTTTGGTTTGAATTTTTATGAGTGCTGCCTCCCTGAGCACAAAAGTTAACACTTCTGGCAAGTGGTGTGATGTTTTCTAGATACTCTTGTATTCAATTTTGTATTGTTCTAAAGGCATTGGTTATAGCAATTTCACATAATCAAGTTTATAAATTGAATAATACTTCACTAAAAGCATAGTGCAAACTTCATAAATATTAACTGGAATAATTTGCAAGCTCTCGTAGTGATATTTCTTTGTAGGTGCTAATCTGTTCTTATATTAAAATATATATCTATTTACATTCTCATGTATTGTATCCATTAAGGACCCTATTTAATGTTTCTTTCATTTTATAACATTTGTTTGACCCTAAGACGCGTACAAAGTTAAGTTTTATACATGCATATTTATTCAGTGTATTATTTATAAGTTTCACTTCCTTTTAATAATACTCATCAAATTCATTAAGGGAGGCTACTCCTCATCTACATAAATAAATGGTGAGAAAGAGGGTTTTTTAAATGAACTTTCCCCAGTTACTTTGTTTAGTAATATACATTTTGCCAGAAATATGCTTAAACAGCTGTCACACCCTCCACAATGTAATACTAGGAAATTGTTCCTGCAAAAAAAATTAATGTGTATAAAAAGCTGGTAAGAAGACTGGATGTTACAGACAGGTGGTCATTATTTTCAGATGTTAGAATAACTATTCTGATTTTCTCCTGTTCCTTTTAAACTTTACCTGGTGGATTTTATGTACAAGTGGTATATAACACAGGTTACATTTTTCTTGTATACAAAATTCAGCTAAAGAAACTACTGTGTCTGCCCCAGTTATTTATTGCAACATCGACAAAAAAATATGCAAGAAGGAAAAGTTTAGATATTCTCAGAGAAAGGAAATAGTTTGACATTTGGAATCTGCAATAAAAGCCAAATAACCTGCCAGACAAGACAGAATTAGGTCCTTAATGAATACTGTACAAGATTCATTGTTCATAACATGTGCTCAGTAGTTTCAGCTAGCAAAAGATAGTAAAACTGTCCGTAGCTTTTTAGATCTTTTCTTTGAAGATCATTTAGTGTAACTATCTGTGGCTTTCAAGACTCCTTTTAGAAGAGTTTTACCAGTATTTGAAGTTAAATACAGGATTCTTTAATTCCAGTGAAAAACCAAAAGATGTATTCACAATAATAAATATAGAGTTACGTTATGATGTTTCTAAATCTTGAAAGAAAATTCCTACTACTTGGTTATGGAGACAAGATTTTATGGGATCAACAAATGAAATAAATAATTTAAAACAAAAAATCTAAATAATCATACTGAAGTTATGTTTATATTTTTTTCAATATTATTTTACATCACTACCTTTGTGTAGATTAAATTTACACTTCACAATGAAGTGAATAGATATGATATATAGTTGTTACATTAACACCACTTCATAATAATGAAGATTAAAAGCTTGAAAAAGACATTTTGATGTCACTGTTAACTTATATAATGTGCAAGATACCCTATTATCTTTTTTTTATTGTTAAAACCTAACTATTCACCATCTTTGAAGTAAGAAATACTTTTGTATTGTACATTTGTAACTTCCATATTTTGTAAGTGTACGTTGGGAAATCTTGTATACACTGTACCTTTGGAAATTCTTTTTACATGGGGAAAAAAACCTATGCAAATTGGAGAAAACTTGGTGTATATTGAAGAAACCTGTGTACATGAGGAAAGCCTGTGTAAATTGGAAAATCATATTTCCATGGGGAAGAACCTGTGCACAGTTTGCATTGGGAGACAAAATGTTTACCATGCACATTCTATACTTGAGCAACAGCTTTGCTTGTCTCCAATGGCAAACTCTTCAAGTTACATAAATATTTGTTTAAAGAAATGATCACAATTATCCATGACCTAAATTTTCATGTAAAAAATATACCTGCTTTGGGGCTATTTTTTTTTATAACTGATTAGATTCTATCCCTAGAGCAAGATGTTTTGTTTAGTAGTGTTAAATTATTGTGATTTGTTTAATTACCAGATACAGCCAAACTATTTTAAAAAATATAAGTATTTTATACAATGTAATAGATTTGTATAAATCAGTTTTGTATAATTACATGATGTGCTTCTAGAACTTACATGTAACTGATTGAATGTTGACCATTATAGCCCCATGTCATTTACAATGTACAGTAAAAATGGTGTCAGGTTTTGTTGACAGGTAGGGAAAAGTAGCTGAAAGTCGGACATGCTGTAAGGAACAGTCCTAATGTGTAATGAACGAAGGAAAAGTTTTGTACTGTATAGTAATATTTAAACAAATTTCCCTTATGGTCTCATGTATTTTTCACCAAACTAGGTTGTCCGCTTTAAACATGAACAAATATAACATGAACAAATATAATGTTTAAGAATATCTTTCTAATGAAATAAACCAAGTAAGATATATTTTTTTAACACTGTCAAATCTAGCTGCTGTCACAATGTATTTTGATGCTACGTATGTATAGTCTGTTTTGTGAGTAGTTTAATGGATGAAAAATAACAAATAAGAGAGTGATTTCTCCATCTACATCTGTGTAAAATGATTGACTGCTATTAACAGCTGTATTTAAAGGTGGGCATGATGCACATTTAACTATTTTGTACATATTATTATGTTTTTATGTACTCTAAGCAATAACCTTTACAACACCATGTACAACACTCATTAAATGTGGACAATAAAAAGAGGTGCTAATGTTTACCGTGTCTCCTTGTTTCTGTGTCCCCTTCATTACATACTCCAGACAAAAAAAGACAATATTTTGATAATGCAAAAAATGTTGCAAATTGATGTTAATGATCAATCAGACAGGATTCTTTTTCTCTCATCAAGCCCCTAATTTGTGACAGAAGACATAATCTCTTATTATTTCCAAGTTGGATATATTGGTTTGTCTGAAGCCATGATCACGTCATTGTTTAAGTTCCATCTAAAATAGTTTGATATGCTGCAATGTAGTTTTTTACAGCTGATAACGTGTTTTCATGTTCTGATGTTTCACCTTCTGTCACATCACATTGTTGAAATAAAGATACCTAAATCTCACATTTACGCTGAGGTTCATATATCTTATACATGTATTATAACCAGACACTGTCTAAGCAAGTGACCTTTAGACCATTGCATTTTGAAAACTGGTTTGCCAGTACTTTGATAGTTTATTTGAACTGAGCTGTCAAAGTCCTTACACATTTTCAACTTTCAATTATTAAGTAAAAATAGTTAACCAGTTTCTGTTAGCCAACATTTAACATCTGGTAATCATTGTTCTTGAAATTACAGCTAGAACTATTATTTACAGGAGACTCTTTCGCACATTTTAATGATCATATTAGTAGCAGGGCTTTAAAGGTCAAGGTTTGCAGGCTATGAGATTCATGTGGTTTAAAGCAAGAAAACCTAAACCATTTAGAACAAGAGCTGTCACTGGAAATTGACATATGCCCCTGAAATGTAGCTTTGAAATGAAACTAGTGTAAATATATAATTGAATATGCCTGTGAGATCAGACAAAAAATAGAGCATGAACTGAAGGTAAATGGTAAAGTAATGTTTTTCTGCTTCAGATTCTTATATGAAGGTTGAAGACATAATTATTCAATGAAATAGAAAGCTGTGAGTTTGGCCTTGAATACGAACAATATTGTTTTATTCCCAACCCCTACTGATGTTTTATATAGAGATCTAACTACCTATGAAGTTTGGTCTTGATATCTCAGTTTTTGTGTTATGCTCCAGACAAAATTATGATTGACGGATGGACAGATTAACGAACGGACGGACGGGAAGGACGGACAAAGAGGCAACTATATGCTCGCCCTTTGGGGAGCATAAAAATGATTAAGTGCCCGTAACTCTGCCAAAAATAATCAGAGCAGAAACTTCTGACAATATGCACAACAAGGCTTGGTGACCAACATTCCTGTGTAGTTTCAATGAAATCCTCCGAGCAGTTTTGAAGATGAAGCGTAGACAAGGTTATAGTAAAAAATGACTAAGTGCCCATAACTCTGCCAAAAATAATCGAAGCAGAAACTTCTGACAATATGCACAACTTGGCTCGGTGACAAACAATCCTGTCAAGTTTCAAGGAAATCCCTCAAGCAGTCTTGGAGAAGAAGCCAGGACAAGATTTTACCGGACAGAGTGTGATTACTATATGCCTCCCATAAAAATGACAGTAATCAACATTATTCAAACACAGTAAGTTTCAAAGTATAGATGGTTCTTGTATTTGGTTTAAGCATGTTTCCACAAATAGTTAATCTATATATATTGGTCTTAGATTTAAACTGAGCCCTTGCTGTGAACTTACATGTATAAACTAGGTATTTGAAAGCTCTTGTCTGACTTCATAGGATGGTTCCCCTTACTGAATAGGAGACGTCTATTGTTTCTGAGTCAGAAGGTCAAAGGTCAAAGTCACAGTTACCTTGAATTTGAAATCTGTTTCTGCTAAAATATAACTTGATTGCCATTTCTGACTCACAGCCTTCAAACTTCAAACAATAGTTAACCATATTGACAAAAAGACCCCTATTGCATTTGGGGTCATTAGCTCAGAAATCAAGGTGTACATCACTTAAAACTTTGAATACCTTTTCTAGTTAATAACTTGAATAACCTTTGACCCACATTCTTCGAACTTCATACAACTGATGCCAGTATGGAGTTAATGACCTTGTTATATTTGGGGTCACTAGGTCAAAGGTTACTGTGATCTAAAACATTGAGAATTAGTTCAGTACTTTTTCAAGTAGACCTCCCAAGCTGCATAGAATGATATACATCCTTGTCTACATGATTCTCTGCATTTTTGGTGTCAGAACGTCAAAATTGAAGGTGAACTTGAAAATACACTTTATTTCAATTCAGTGTTACCTTGGCACTTTTTCACCCATATATTCAAACATCAGGGTGACTGACCTTGCTCTAAAAGACCCCTATCACTTTTGGGTGGTAGGGAGATCTGAGAATACAGGTCACATGAGACAAACATTCTGTTATGTATGCCACACAAGTCTTTTATTTATCTCCTGCCATGTTTTAATCACTTCCTGTTTGTTGCTTTATCAGGAAACATTTTCTGAAAATGTTACATGTGTATTATGGTTAGCCTCACTCAGTAAATGTACCCTTTAATACTACGGGCGGAGATATCCAGACATTTTTTACAAAAACCATAGAGTTCTTTCTTTTTTTATTTTGATGACAAAAACTTGCGATGACAAATGCTAGAAACTTGTCTTCTGGAATTTGGAATGTTGCACATTGTCTAGTCCTTTCTTTTATTTTGATAATAAACTCATTTCACTGCAAGTTAAATGTCGGTGAGTGATTTAGGGTCACCATGGCCCTCTCGTTTTTCAAAATGGAAGAACTTAAATTCTGAGATAAAATGTAGGAATTTCGAGAGAGTTCTAATATGAGTAAATTATTCAAGGATTGTAGGTTTATTACTGTAATATGGAAAGCATAGAATCTTCCATTCAAGTTTCTTACCAAAACAGATCTACTCAGTGAAAGCATCAGAATTAAAATATTCTCAGCTGTTAGCAAACTGAGAAATATGAACAATAAATAAGTCTTAAAAACAGATGTTCTGTTATAAATCATCATGTTTCTAAAACAGATATTTAATTATTGATAAATTATCTAGAAGAAAAAAGATGCGGATATTAACAATTATAAGAACATCTTTCACAATACTTAGTACATGTGATAATATGAAAATTTTATGACACCTTTAAGAAAGTAAAAGTTTTATAGCTGCCTATTAGCAATATTACACACATCCTAATGAGGAACAGACACATAATCCCAAGTGTATATTGGAGTGCTTGTTGGCAAGAGGTGTATTTATTTTTTTAAATTGGCCAATGCTGAAGTTCTAATATTAAAGATTTTAAACTTTTTTAAAGGTAAATATATTTGTGATTCTGAATACATGTTTGTTGAATTGAAGCAACAGCTTTATGCACAAGATCTACATTAGGATATAAAAACTTCTGATTATATAGAAAATAATTAGCCAAAATTTGTTATATGCCTGTTGTGCAGATTTGTTTCTGGTTATGTCTGAAGACTCTGGGTCAAATGGTACTCCAGTTAAGCTGAAACTGTTTTCACATTCAATGTCACTGTGACCTTTATCCCCAAAAACAGTAGGGGTTTTCAACTCAATAAGGGCAGTTACCCTATTAAGTTTGAAGCTCTGGGTCAAATGACACTCCAGTTATTGAGCAGAAACTGTTTTCATATTCAAGGTCACTCTGATCTTTGACCAACTGATCCCAAAGAAATCAGGAATCTTTTATTCAATAAGAGCAACAGTTACTGTCCTATGTTTGTTCTGGGTCAAATGGTACTTCAATTATTGAGCCGAAAACCATTTTCCTATTCAAGGTCATTATGACCTTGACCTTTGATAAAAAAAGTTATTTTACTCAATAAGAGCAATCATCCTGTGAAGATTGAAGGCTCTGGGTCAAAAGGTTCTGCAGTGGTGGAAACCATTTTCACATTTAAAGTCCCTTTGACCAAATGACCCCAAAAACGTTAGGGATCTTCTACTGAATAAGGGCAAATATCGTATGAAGTTTGAAGGCTGTTGGTGGAATGAAACTCAAGTTAATTGAACTGAAACAAAGTGTGACAAACTGACAGGGCATACCCAAAATATGGTGGATACTTAACTAAACAAAGGGCATAACCTGAACAAATATTGATATACATCAATAAAGCAATGCTTCAAACAAAATTTCAGAAGCATCAGCTTTGCTGTTATGGATGTGATTTTTAAAGAGTTTTTCTACAAGAGTCTATGTAAAACATCTTCACACCAGATGGTGTTACCCATTGGGCAAAATTTGGATGATCAGAGGTTTACTGGGCTATGCTTCATGCAAAATTTCAGAACTCTGAGCCTTGAGGTTTCATGTAACTGGAACTTTAAACCGTTTCCTCTACATTTCTATGTACATGTAAAAGGTGATCCCAGGGACATAATTTAAACAATCTATAGAAGAGGTCCAGTAAATAATGCTACATGTCAAACTTTAGAAGTCCCATCCAGAAGATTTTTCAATATGAGATTATTGATCAGTCTATATAAAACATTTGATGGGGCGAAGTTTGAACATTATTAATAGAGGTCCCCTAAACAATGCTACATAGTACATACCATATTTCAGAGCTCTGGATAAAGTGGTTTAAGTCAAGAAAATTTTTAAAGTTTGTCATTTTGCTTGCCTTAGCAACCAGAATTCTACATAGAATGGAATTCCTTCAACGACTTTGGTAGTACATCATGCATGGAACATCCCTGCCAAGTTCCATCAATTTTGGCCCCAGGGTTCCAGAGAAAGCAAGTGGTGGATGAGAGGTATCACAGCAGCTCATTTCTTTGTCAGTTACATTTCAAATAAGAAAAGTGCCTATGTCAATCATTTACAGAATCTTCAGCACGACGTTGTGGCAACTTGGAAACCCAGATGTTTTTTGGGCTGGCCTTAGATAGGATAAAAATCCCTTAAAGCTTCATGTACGATTCTTTACACAATATAAGGGAGGTAACACTGGTTTGAATTTCAATACTGGTAATTACACTTTAATCTAACTTCTATTATATCGTGTAAAATCATTTGGACTTTCCTAAATGGTACTTGAATGCCTTTTCACAACTTCCTGTTCTTCAACATCAAGCTGAACGTTCTTTAGTTTCCCAGTATCAAAGAAATTTTTCCTATTACTACTATGCACTTGCATAACAATTCTGTAGTCAGAGGAACTCTAAATTTTAGAGTAGGCCACTTTCTGCTTAGAACATTGGAAATGATGTCCTGTCAGTAAAATGTTCAGTACTGGAACATTACCGAGATGTACAGTACAGCCTTCTTAGTTTTACAGGAATTTGTAAATCTCTGTTTATTCAGTGTGCCAACTGGCTATTAAACATTTGCTTTCTATATCTCAGTGACTAAGAAATATACAACAGATTCACGACTCTTTTGGTGTTTTTGGACCTTATTTTAAGGCTGTGGGGACGTTACTGAGGACCCTGTGACCAGTATTTAATTCCATTAATTTGTTTCTGTACCTATCCACTCAAAGCTGTAGACTGGTACTCAAGCCATGTTTTTCTGGTCTTCTGTTTACCTTGACAATGGAATAAGACCGAATTCCTTTTATTTTCAACAAACTTTTGAAAAACATCCTGTAACATGGAAAATTTAGTATTCAATTATTTCAGCAATCAATTTTTCCAGAACTACATGGTATGCCACTTCTATATTTCAGTTAAATGTTCAGAACAGTATAATGTAAGCTAATGAAGGCCGATCAATATACTCTAAAATTCCTCAGTATCTTTCCTAAACCATGAAGTATGTGCGATTTGTATGCAAATTTTAGGTTTTTAGCTAATGTACTTTGTTACATTCTCAGCATTCAATGGGTTTGAATTCTGTAAATGATTATAGATAAGAAAAGATCATTCAAATTTTTCTCTTTATTTTCCAGCATTCAACCGAACATAATTTACGATTTTGTTTCAGATTTTGAAGTTGAGGCAGATCTGCTGTTAGATCGACTCCTCTTTCTTTCTTTAGCTTCTTTTAGTCTCATAGCAAGCAATTTAGCATATTCTGCTGCCTCCTCGCGCTTCTTTGTGGCACGTTTCCTCTTCAGTGCAATACGATGACGTTTCCTCTGAAGAACAACTGGAGTGACAAGCCTCTGAATCTTGGGGGCCTTGCTTCTTTCCTTCAATTCTGAAATACAGATGAAGTATGCTCATTAGTACCTCACCTTAAAGCAGGACAGATCAAAATGTACAGGCACTCTGCATAAATATTTTCACATTTAGAAAGACATGTCAATAGTTAGCCTTTCACATGAATATACTCCAGATATTCATCATTTACTAATGAGTATTTTTAGTTAAACTGCACGAACAGTGTGTAAGCACATCAAGGTTGTGTGGGAAGTTTACTGATTATCAATAGAATACATTCAATAGAAATGCATGGATTAAATTTTTTTTTCAAGAAATGAAATTTCACTTTTTTAAATATAAAAATGAAAATCAAAAAATGCCCCCCCAAAAAAACTAGAATGCCCATGGGTAGCATGTCGAGCCCACCAATGGAAAGCCACCTATAGGGATGGGACAGTGACATGGAAACTGTGGGAAGATGATGATGGAAGGACAAGGCAGGCCTATATGATGTCTCTTTCAGGAAGCATAACAAATGAATCATGGTATTTTCAAATTCCCTGCATGGAGAAGTAATGCCCTAGACAAGGTCTATCATCAACATTTTGGACCTTTGAGCTGTCACCGTGACCTTGAACTCTGAGCTAGGAATCTGGGTCTTGCACGCAACACACCATCTCATCAACGTGAAATGTGAAATGTGCCAAGGTATTTCATAATCCTTCCATGCATGGAGAAGTTATGGCCCAGACAAGGTCTATCATCAACATTTTAGACCTTTGAGCTACCACTGTGACCTTGACCTTCTCCATGCACAGAGAAGTCGTGGCCCGGACAAGGCAATCTGGACAGATGGATGCAAGCATGCACGCATATACATACACCGAACTGTGGTACCAAATGTGACAACTAGTCGAGCTCCCCACAAGTGGGCTTGACAAAAAAACAACAGAAAGTTATTTCATTGATATACAATTTTTCTGACACCTATGCCATCATCAACAGACAGCACTTGCAGTAGTATGAAAAAGAGACCAGGACTAGCACTGGCTTATTTTTTCTGAGCCAGTTTTTCTTTCTTTCTTTTCTTTTTTGTGGGAGGGGTGGGGGGCGTGTGCGGCATAAACACCCACAGGCACAGACTGTGTCATAATGACTCAGAAATGATTATCAAGGAATCATAACTTTACTGTTATCTCATTTACAACTGAGAACAAACAAATCTAATCTTTGTCAAAATATCATCACACCTTGGAAAATTAAAGCACATTACTTCAGATTCTCAGGTATTCGTTCTGTGACAAAACAAGAGCTATCAGTGACCACATGTGTTGCCTGATGATAGCCAATTCAGCAGTTAAATTTAAGTGTGATTGGACAGTTTGTTGGCCAAAATGCCTTTTTTTTTTTATTCAAGGACCATAACTCAGTCAAAAATCATTCAACCGAAAAACCCATTTAATATGCACAAGTACCTGATGTACCAATCAATCCTATAACATTTCATTCACCTTGCATTAGTAGTATAAGAGTAGTGCAGACAAACTTTAAAAATAACAATAATTAAAGGGCCATAACTCAGAAAAAAATCAGACGATATGCACAATTAGACTTTCTACTGATCATTCCTGTAAAGTTTAGATGAAACTGCACCAGTAGTTTTTGAGGAGTAGTCCTGACAAGTTTTGTGACGGACGGACAGACAACAGAAGTGATCCTATATGTCGCAGCCACTTTGTAGCAGGCAACACAAAAAGGCTTGATTACAATGCTTGCCACAGGAGGCAAATTAATATCAGTCCAGTAACTGCACCTTGTCATTTGAATTCCTGAAAGACTGCAAAAAACCAGTGAACAGTATTTGATGGTAAATAATCATTCTAGTTTGTTTTTGGTCTTGCAATACAATGTTACCAACTTCAGTAAACATCTTAAGTTGTACTGACATCAGTTCTACAGTACAGCCGCAGTCAATTATTTTATTGATAATTTACTAACTAGCTATGCCTATCATAACTCTTAAAGTTCCATTTACATGGTTTCTGTATTAAGACTAAATAGAAATTGATTTTATAAATGACTGACAGGTTAATGGACTCAAGTAGTTGGAGAAACTACAGCTACCACTAAATGTGATTAATACCCCAGCAAGACTGCTTCGGAACTGAGGAAGTTATTAGTAACAGAAAACTTTGTTAAAGAATTGAAATAGAGATATGGTTGTGGACAATTAAAGATAGTTGTAGTTCTTGTACATTGCATTTCCTGTCATTAAGCTTGACCATTGTATGAAGTTGAATTGACTTCCAACCATTAGTTTTCAAGTTATGCTCCAGACATGGAAAACCAACAAAGGGCAATAACTGTGCAAATCGTGGAAGGAGTTATAGCTCTTGTACATTGCACTTCCTCTCATTGTGCTTGACCATTGTATGAAGTTGCATTGAATTCCAACCATTAGTTTTCAAGTTATGCTCCGGACAAGGAAAACCAACAAAGGGCAGTAACTGTGCAAACAGTGAATATGGAGTTACGATTCTTGAACACTGCACTTCCTCTCATTGTGCTTGACCATTGTATGAAGTTGCATTGAATTCAAACCATTAGTTTTCAAGTTATGCTCAAGGACATTGCAACAGACCGACCGATCGCCTGACCAACCACTGGGTGACTCCTATATACCCCCAAACTTCATTTTGGGGGTATTAAGAGCTAAAAGCAAAGTTCGTATGAGAAAAGTTTAATGGCTTTTCTTGTATGATGTGTATTAGTCTTGAAAAAGAAAACAAGCCCACAGCTCATTAATTTTGCAGTTTGTATTTTGAAACAGACTGTCATATCTTGGTTGTTTCCAACCTTCTCTCCTTTAACAGTAATAAAAGGCATTTTATAAGAGTAAAAGTATACTAGTTGGTACATACTGTCTGTGGCTGGCAGTGGTCTTCTTACAACATACTGCCTCACATCATCTTCCTTGCTCAAGTTAAACAGACGACGGATTTTGCTAGCCCTCTTTGGTCCAAGACGACGTGGAACAGTTTTGTCTGTTAGACCTGGGATCTCCTGCTCTCCTATAAGAGAAGTTTTTTTTTTTCACACTTGGCACTTATGTGTTTATTTTTTTCTATTATGCACTTTATTTACTGGTTAATAGAGTTAATAATTCTTCATGAAGGTTTCAGAATGTAAACATGACTGTGAAGCTTCACTTTCCTGAAGAAAAATATAGAGATACATGCAGAACCAACAATGCTCTTTTTGTAGAAAACTAGAACTGTGTCCATAGGACACGGATGCCCCCACTATGCATAAGTGCTCATAAACAAGAGCATGTATATCCTGTATGTAAGATTTTTTCTGTAGATATATCTAAAATGATCTACAGGTAACCTTATGTACATGTTAAATTAAATTACAAATGTAAAATTTATATGTTCAATTATTTATATGGTATATAGTGAAAAAATCAACAAAGGGCCATAATTCTGTTAAATATGGTCACAGCAAAAATTCCTTCCTTTACTACCATCTACACATTAAAGCTGTTCATCCCTGGAAGTTTAAGCAAAATCTGCCATCCGGTTTAAGAGGAGTTGCGTTCACAAAATTTCTATATGGTATATAGTGAAAAAGTCAACAAAGGGCCATAATTCTGTTAAATTTGGTTGCAGCAAAAATTCCTTCCTTTACTACCATCTACACATTAAGGTTGTTCATCCCTGGAAGTTTAAGCAAAATCTGCCATCCGGTTTAAGGAGTTGCGTTCACAAAATTTCTAGTGAAAAAATCAACAAAGGGCCATAATTCTGTTAAATTTGGTCGCAGCAAAAATTCCTTCCTTTACTACCATCTACACATTAAGGTTGTTCATCCCTGGAAGTTTAAGCAAAATCTGCCATCCGGTTTAAGAGGAGTTGCATTCACAAGATTTCGGGACGTACGGACGGACAAGTGCAACGCTATATGCACCCCACTTTGTGGGGGCATAAAAAACTTACATGTTAAAGACTAAACAAAACCAAAATGTCATGATCATTAAATAAATTCATCAGTCACATTTAAACCACGTGTTCAGTCTGCAATATTAAACACACAGGTTATTTACCCTTTTTCACAATTGTCATTGCAAGCACACTGAGGTTGGCATCAACAATGCAGCCACGTACAGACTTCCTTTTTCTCTCACCCTTCCTGCGGGGTCTGTAACAGGAGTGACCTTTGCTTAGCAGTAACTTTACACGACCATTGGTCAACACTCCCTGCTTCATTGGGAATCCTTGCTTGTCATTACCACCAGTTATACGCAAAACATACCCCTGTTTACAAAAGCTTGTATGTTAAATCTTTTCTTTGCAAACAATTTTTGTCATAAGCACATTATCTCTCAGTCTGACTGAAATACAGTACGCGCCAGGAGGACCTCACATTTTTCGCTTTTTTGCATGGATAAGGAAAAAGAAATGTCTGCAATGACAACAAGGAAAAAGACAGACTTCCTCGATGTCTCAACATTGAGAAATATCTCGACAATATTTGACGATCAGCGCGAAATTAATTAGGGTCATAACTAACCTGGATTAGCTGAACATTTAATGAAACGAACGTGATGAAACTGCATTTTACAGTTATCAATTACGTGACTTTTGGTTAAATTCAACCCAAATTTCAAATACATTAGCTGTGTAAGTTTATTGTGTATTTTTGTTGTTGGAAATTTTGAAAACGCTTATAATAGAGCAAAATCGATCAATAATATTTGCAAAGCGCCTAGCGATACAGATGTCGCAGCAGGGTTTATATTTTTTTAAATAGGAAAGCAGTTTTAACATGTCTCAATCGGAAACCAGTCAATTTATTTTCTGAAAATATGGTCAGCTGTTTCGAGAAGCAATTGCTTTGAATTCTTCGCATTAACAAATAGGGGCATTCGTAAACAAATGCATCAGAATGAGAGTTTTATACATTAATTTGATATTTTTAAAGGGTAACATTTGCCAAAATGCATGTAATCAGGAACTATGTGAGCCTCGTTATCAATAATTACCTGTGAAAAATTTTGCGGGACCATTAGGGGAACCACAATATTTGGTGACCATGTCCGTGGCGGGGATCCTCGAAATGCGGTGGATTTGGTTGCGTTTTACAGAAAGGGCAGTCCGCAAAAACAAGTTCCTCCTGGCATGTACTGTACTTACAATAAATACAAATAAAATACTCTACAAAAACTTCCACCTGGATTATCTAAGAAAAGGCATTACAATTTCATTAGGTAACTTCTTTCAATTGTGACCAAGTTTAAATAATTTATAACAAATTTGTCAAAATATTCTTTGAAGAATTACCTTCCACTCATCTCCAAGGCAATCAGCGGAAACTTCTGTTGAAATTCTCTTCTCATACAGAGGTCGCAATCTTTTCTCATCTTCAATTTCTACCAACTTCTGGCAGCCAGTGGCTGGATACGATATGTTGAGCTTTAAAGAAGAAAGTGAAAAACAGTTAAATTCCATGCAATAAAACAAATTCACTGATCTTTTCCAAATAACTGAAATAGTCCAATACACACAGATATTTTTTATCAATGCATAATTATCACTATCACTAGGACCAACAGTACTCTAGGCTTCCTGAGGAAAACATCAAGGTACACTCTGAACCGCTGAAATCATCTGCCTACAAAGTTCTTGTATGGCCACAATTTGAATACTTCTCTGTCTGGTCACCTCAAACTGATACCCACATATCACAAATAGAATCAGTACAACGTAGAGCCGCCCGGCGGGCAAAACATGACTATGTTCAAATGTGAAGCGTCACAGAAATGCTACAATCCCTAAAATGGCGGAGACTAGACCAAAAACGTATAGATAGTAGACTCGCTTGGATGTATAAAATCGCCCACAACCTTATAGCTTTCCCAGTCCATGATTACCTGATCCCCTTGACAAGACAGTCACGCCACTACCACTCTTCTGCATATAGGTTAATAAATGCATCAACTGATTTTTATAAATACTCCTTCTTTCCCCGCACTGACATCCAATGGATTAGTCTACCACCAGATATCCCAGCGTGTACTACCTTAGAGCTGTTCAGTCAGGCAGTATGTCAGCTTGAACATACCTCTCCACAGAAAGTATGCAAACGTCTTTTACTTTTAACCTAACCTTTATTTTCACAATCTAAGCTTATTATTTTTAAACTCTTTCATCTTATTCACCTCTTACTACAGTCTTTGGAGCTTGACGCGCAAATATCTAGGTCCCCACCAGAGGTTTGACATTAGATACAGATACAAAATTTTATTTATAGTCGGTACTGTATATAAAGGTTAACATTAGCTATGCATAGCTATTGACCGACATTAATGGAAGATGGATAGACCAAAACCTCAGTATGGTTACAATGTTTAAGTAACTTGAATACCTAATTGGCTGTCCGAGATCCCATTTCCTAATCACTTTTAAACATTTTCTAAACACTTGTAATACATAGGAATCTGATGTTAAAACACAGAATACGCTATGCCCATGTACTGATGTCGAGTATGATAAAAAAATGTATTGCAATTCTACTCTGCCAGATTACTCAATTTTAACTGCGCTCTAATTTAAATACTTGCATGGTTGAAACTGACTGAGTTAACGACATTCCTTTAAATCTAGAACATCACTCTATTTGAAGTTTAACAGTTTTCTGGACTTCACATCTTACAGAGGCCAAGCATATATAAGAAATATCGAAAGAATCCGTTCAATATAACGAGGACAATTAGTTTCATGGACATAAAAATTATAAACTAAAGCAGTGGGGAATCAAATAAGCCATTAATTTTATTTTAGTAAGTTCTTCGATGACAGTATTTGACAGATATTTCGTACCTTCATGCTGATCCGACAGATCAGTTGGGCTTCAACCGGAAGAAAGACTGATACCGGAAGTTTAAACTAGAACCTCTATACCACATCATATATTCAAAGAGATGTAGCTTATTCGCAATTGATAGCATTTTTAACAAGCGAAATTAAATTATATTGAAATTTACCAAACAAATACTTATCAATAAGCTTATTTTGCCTAAAAATTCATAATCACTTTTTTTGCGGTATGACTAATTACCGGATCTAAGTTAGATCCGCGGATCTAAGATGTTAGATCCGCGGATCTAAGATTTTTCTACGGACAGAGCTTCGTACGAGCAGATAATTGATTAAATCCAGGTATTTATTGTACAAATTTAAACATTATATAGAAATGTATGTTTCAACCAAATTTTGAATGAATATCTTTTTTGGGGATTGAAAAATGCATGATTTTCTGTCCACGGATCTAAGATTTTAGATCCGCGGATCTAAGATTTTTCTACGGACAGAGCTTCGTACGAGCAGATAATTGATTAAATCCAGGTATTTATTGTACAAATTTAAACATTATATAGAAATGTATGTTTCAACCAAATTTTGAATGAATATCTTTTTTGTGGATTGAAAAATGCATGATTTTCAGTCCGCGGATCTAAGATTTTAGATCCGCGAATCTAAGATTTTTCTACGGACAGAGCTTCGTACGAGCAGATAATTGATTAAATCCAGGTATTTATTGTACAAATTTAAACATTATATAGAAATGTATGTTTCAACCAAATTTTGAATGAATATCTTTTTTGTGGATTGAAAAATGCATGATTTTCAGTCCGCGGATCTAAGATTTTAGATCCGCGGATCTAAGATTTTTCTGGACAAACAATAACTGTGAATCGGCAAATCACATCTTAAAGTCTGCAACGGGTTGGAAGCAAAAAGAACTACCGCAATTCATTCGATTATTAGATGAAATTGTCAGTGGGGAAAAAATTGAACGTTGTCGCGCGATTAGGGGAATGGGGGATTATGAACTAGATCCGATGTTCGTCCATCATAAAGTTGACATTGACAAATGGTCAAATTTGTCCAAAGACACTAAGGTGAGTCGCGAGAAAAAGTTCCTTTCCGATAAAGGGAAGGCAAATCCAAACTTAATTACTTCAACGGATGGGCTGAGAAGTATTCTGAAAACACCTAATGCAGGAAGAAAACCTAACCAAAGGAAGCGGAAGCGTGCAGACAAAACTAGAACGCCGTCAGCAAAACGTGTTTTATTAGCGTGAACGTTATAGAATTTGGAATTATCTATCATTATGTGGCAACTGTCTTTTGTCTTTATTTTTTTTATGTATGTATGTATGTATGTATGTATGTATGTATTTTTATTGGCTTCAGTTATTTGTTTCTTGATTATATTTTTTGTTCGTTAATTAAATAATTAATTACATTTTTGCTGTTTTGATTGCTTATGTGCCATTGCTTTTATTTCTTTATGTATCCGCTTTTTACTTATTCATTTGTGTATTTTGTCATATATATCCATTTTTCAACAGCCATTTCTTCTTTTTCTTTGATATGCGTATGATTTAGTTTGTCTTTGTTTCTTTAACATGCATATACATACTTAATATGTGTGGTCAGTGTTCTCAGTGTGTGTGATTCTTCTCACATTTTTGTTCATCGTCTTGTTATTTATTCATGTGTGTTGTTTATCATATCTTTCTCTTTCGAAATCGTTTTCCGAACGTTATATTTTTCTTTCTTGCTTATTAATCCTTTTGTCTTCGATATTTTAATATGCATATATTTATAATTTTCAAATTTCATTGCTTTATCTCTTTCAAATGCATTCGCATTTTTGTTTATTCAAGTGTGTTATCATATATGTCTCTTTCGTATTCTGTTTTCTTCAATTTGTTCAATAAATACCTTGATTTAATTAATTCTCTACTCTTGTTCGTAGTAAATCTTAGATTCGTGGATCTAAAATCTTAGATCCGCGGACAAAAATTATAAATTTTTCAATTCCCCAAGAAGTTATTTATTCAAAATTTGGTTGAAACATACATTTCTACTTAATCATCTTCAATTTGTTCAATAAATACCTCGATTTAATTAATTCTCTACTCTTGTCCGTAGTAAATCTTGGATCCGCGGATCTAAAATATTAGATCCGCGGATCTAAAATCTTAGATCCGCGGATCTAAAATCTTAGATCCGCGGACAAAAATTATAAATTTTTCAATTCCCCAAGAAGTTATTTATTCAAAATTTGGTTGGAACATACATTTCTACTTAATCATCTTCAATTTGTTCAATAAATACCTCGATTTAATTAATTCTCTACTCTTGTCCGTAGTAAATCTTGGATCCGCGGATCTAAAATATTAGATCCGCGGATCTAAAATCTTAGATCCGCGGATCTAAAATCTTAGATCCGCGGACAAAAATTATAAATTTTTCAATTCCCCAAGAAGTTATTTATTCAAAATTTGGTTGGAACATACATTTCTACTTAATCATCTTCAATTTGTTCAATAAATACCTCGATTTAATTAATTCACTACTCTTTTCCGTAGTAAATCGTGGATCTGCGGATCTAAAATCTTAGATCCGCGGACAGAAAAAAAGCATTTTTCAATCCCCAAAAAAGATATTCATTCAAAATTTGGTTGAAACATACATTTCTATATAATGTTTAAATTTGTACAATAAATACCTGGATTTAATCAATTATCTGCTCGTACGAAGCTCTGTCCGTAGAAAAATCTTAGATCCGCGGATCTAACATCTTAGATCCGCGGATCTAACTTAGATCCGGTAATTAGTCACACCCCTTTTTTTGAGACTATTCCATAAATCCGAGTCTACGAAACGCGCGAAGATGTCAACATCACCAAGTAGATTGCAATATGAAATGAAATCTTTCCAGACATAGTTAGACAAAGATATCTTTAATATTTCTGGTATAAATTTCTGTACTGTAGCTGTTTGACAATGTCAGTGTTCCTTTTTTGGAAGAAATACATCGCGGAATTACATGATAAATATGGAGTACTGGCACATACAGTTACACACAACCATCAAATTCTGCACTCTTCTGTTATGACAACTAAATGTTTTCATTGAAGCATCAAGCCCAAATCCCATTTTATTAGATTCTTAATACATGTGTTTTGACACTAGTGTAAAATGCTCACACATACTGTGACATACATATATGACATAATCCTTTAGTCTCAATATTTCGACTGCAAGACCGACCAATATACAAACTGATATTACATAGATGTTGGCCTTTATGTCTCAACCAGTTAGATTCAAAACTGTGTCGGAAATCGAGGTTTAAAAATATAACCGATCGATAAACTGCCATCAGGTAGAGTTTTAGCGGTGTCCAACAAAAACATGTTGACATGTGTAGAGTTTATATGTAAAAACATAAAATTTTCTTATCTATTTTCTCCTATATTGTTTCAGTTTGGAATAAGCTTTACAGGTATGTATTTTTTTCAAGAAATATTGAGTGTATAAATATATTTGAAGCTGTCGATGTTAGCGACGAGATTCTGGTCGCTGGCATATACACATAGAAGAAAAACTTTCCGCATTGTTTTGGATCGTAAGTGGGTTGTGTGCGAAGGGCGACCAAGTTCTATATATATTTAACCACTGTATGTGAACCATGTACTGTAGTGAGATTACAGGCGTTAAATCTATCCTAATTTTTTAGCAACAAGCCAATTACATGCACGGAAAGTAGTTTATCATGTACAGCTTTCATAACGGTGTACTGACAGTTTAAAATAGAGCACTGTTTTCATTTGCTATGGCATTCTCAGTGCACACACACCCCCATCAGATAAGGCTGATGTAAACAATAGACTGATGTAGGTTTAAAAGCATCTTGTTTGCTTTTTTGGGGGTTTTGTGGAATAGAATCAAACAAAATAAAGTATTTCAATATATGTTTCCAAATGTGCAAGTGTAAAATGACCATTAATCAGTTGGGAAATAGGGATTTCAGAGAATCTATTTTCCACCTCTATTTTGGTGGTTCCTGGTTGAGATGTAAAGGCAGCATCCTGCCTGAAGTGGCATTATTGAGACTAAGGGAAAAGCCTGACAACCCTGTACATAAAGAACAGGTTAAGAAAACTCTTGATTACATATAGTATGTTAAAGGAGACACTCTTGCCTACAGTAGGTAGTGCCTTAATTGAAGAAAATCAACACTAGTTATCTATCAAAGGAATAACTAAAATATGCTGCCTCACACTGCCCTGTATATCTGATAACAGCAATTCAATCAATAATTAATAATCAATCTTTTCTTTAGCAGTAAGGTAACATGTAATGCTCACACCTAGTTTACAGAAAACATTGGTCATTTTGTCAATAATAAGTTGATTTTCAAAATTAAAATTTGTAGGAAAGAATTGACCTTAAAGAATATTTATCTTTCATTTCAACAGCTTAAGTTTTTGTTGCAAGCCGAAAGGTAAAAGACAAGTATTTTTCAGAATTACTGGTCAGCTAAGTGCCAAAAATAGCACAATATTTAACTGTCCATTTTGAAGTTGTTTATATTTGAGGAAAGTCAAAAACTTTATATCCAGACCAATATATATACTAAATAATTATGATTAAGATGATTCATTTTTAGTGTCTTTATCGTGTTTATTTTCACTGATAACACTTGAATTTTGGTACGGTTAAGGCTACTGATGTACTGTTGTCGTTTTTTTGACAAAACAACTATGTCCAGTTTTATTTTCCTTTAGTTTTGTTGTTTCAGATTATGGTCATGTAAAGAAACAACCTTAGGAAGTGAGGACCTAGCATGGATGATATTGATGAGACATCTTTTTCAGAGAAGGCCGAAGGGCAGTCCAGTTTTATACTGATGCCATCTCAAGAAGAAACCCAGCAGGAATCACAAGTTGATAAACAGATGGTGAAAATATTGAAGAAACTACCAGCATTGCAGGTTTGTGATTAGTTAATATACTCAAATGTATGCTGTTAATAAATCTGGTTTGCCTAACATGAAAGAAAAGGTCCCACTCTGTACCATGTTTGAATGTGATAAATCCCAGTTTTAACACAGTCCCATTCCACAGTTCACTTTGACAGAAGGAAGTAAAGGTCACTGATCATGTACAGTACTTTTATATTGCTAATGTGCTTTTGTCTCTTTCTTGAATAATGCTTGTTACTTTATTAGTAAAGGTGCATACAAAATGGTGATCTTGTTTCTGTTCAAGAAAAAATTCTTTGAATAGTACATGCATTCTCTGCCTGATGTAAACATGATGGTAAATCTTAGAAACATTTCAGGATGGTTTATTAAAATTTGTACCAGTAAAGATGAAAAAAGAAAAATTGATATTAAGTACCTTTTATAAGAAATTCAAATAAAGCCATCCACACATCGATGAAGTTATACAGTGTTAACTGCTTAGCGTAAACGTCATCAGCCGAGTGACCATCCGTCGTCAGGTGTTTTGCCTCTTTAAGACTCGGTACACCCTTGGGATGGTGGGGCAGGTAGGGTGATCAGCCTCTACCCCGTTTACACTGGCTGCCAGTCTGGTTTGCTACGGTGCATCCAGAGCCAACTGGACGCCCTTTTGGCAGCTTTGCAAGGACTGCAAGCTTTCGAGCTCTTCCTTTAATTCCTAAGGCTTGATCTTCGTCCAACTTCCACTGGTATAGGTTTGCAGGTGTGGGGAGCATGTCATATACGGAACGGAGGAGAAAACTCAGCTGGAGTGGTTCAAAGGTCCATATCTCCTGCCAAGAAAGTTTCCTTTCTGGAGCATTCCATTTTGTCCAGTTCCCCTGAAGGCCAAGCTGAACAGCCTTTGCTGATCTTGCTAGCTCCTCCCCTTTTCTGATTTCCGCCTGTACCAGGGCTGTCTTCTCTTGTCTTGACGACGCTTCCCATCTCTGATGCTTCCTTGTGCCCAGTCCTTCCCTTCCAATGTTGGTAGCACCCACAATGTCTCTATGCCTGAGGCTGCTCTCTGCCTTCTCAACCGCCTGACTAACTGACCAATTCCTACCGGTCCTGACTTCTATCCCAGCCCCACTGATTTTATTATACCCCCAAAACTAATATAATTTGGAAAGTTGTTGTTGGAATTCAATGCAACTTCATACAGTGGTGAAGGACATTGAGTGGATGTGCAATGTACAAGAGCTATAACTCTGTCTTCACTGTTTGCACAGTTATTGCCCTTTGTTAGTTTTCTTTGTCTGGAAAATAACTTGAAAACTATTTTTTTGGAATTCAATGCAACTTCATACAATGGTCAAGTGCAATGAGCGCAATATGTAATTGCCCACAACCATAACTCTTTCATTTTTTTTAAGAAGTATTCTGTTACTAAATTGATAACTTCCTTTGTTCTGTAGCGGTGTTTTGGGGGTATTAATCACATTTAGTGATAGCTCTAGTTAGCGTCTAAATCACGTAGTATGAGAAGAAGCCTTGTCTTAGCAACTTTGAACTCCTTGGCATCTGTAACTTTGTAGACTTGCTATACAGTCCAATACTTGTAAAGGATGGCGGCAAGCCTAGCCACCTTCTCAGATGCTTACTGACTGACTGCTCTGTCTTTTCTACCAGGCTGAGTGGTATCTCGTTTACTGTTAGCAGCCATATCAGTCTAGGGAGCAGGCTGTACTGGAATATCCAAGCCTTAAACTTGCCCGGAAAGTTACTCTTGTCTGTTCCTCTCAATCCCCCGTTAGTCTGGTTCTGTAACCGGTCATGGCTGCTCTTGTCAGTGAGTGAAGCATCAAACCACTTTCCAAGACACTTTACTGGGTTGTTTGTCAGCGAGTAATGTTTTCTCCCTGTATGGTCATCTTAAATTTATATGTGACCTTGCCCCTCCTTATTACAAGGCTTCTTGACTTGGCTGGTTTGAACTGCATTCGAGCCCATGTCACTGTTTCTCCAGTGCTTTCAGGATCCATCTTGCTTGGATGTGGGTTTTAGTGGTGACTGTCATGTCATCCATGAACCCCCGGTTGGATGGCAGCCTGATGCCTGTGTTTGTTTTTGGACCTCTTGTCTCTCTCTCTGAAGCTTCAATGACCATATTCATGCCCATTACAAAAAGTATCACAGAGATTGTACATCCTGTCACTATGCTCTTCTGTAGTTGCATCCAGTCTGAAGTGGTTGCATGAGAACCTCAAGTTTATGCTGCTGAAGTAACTCATGATCAGGTTTGTAGCATGTTCCGGGATGTGGTAATGGTGCAGAGCCTTGAATATAAGCTGAGAAACACTAAGGCAAGAAATCAAATAAGCCATTAATTTTATTTTAGTAAGTTCTTCGATGACAGTATTTGACAGATATTTCGTACCTTCATGCTGATCCGACAGATCAGTTGGGCTTCAACCGGAAGAAAGACTGATACCGGAAGTTTAAACTAGAACCTCTATACCACATCATATATTCAAAGAGATGTAGCTTATTCGCAATTGATAGCATTTTTAACAAGCGAAATTAAATTATATTGAAATTTACCAAACAAATACTTATCAATAAGCTTATTTTGCCTAAAAATTCATAATCACTTTTTTTGAGACTATTCCATAAATCCGAGTCTACGAAACGCGCGAAGATGTCAACATCACCAAGTAGATTGCAATATGAAATGAAATCTTTCCAGACATAGTTAGACAAAGATATCTTTAATATTTCTGGTATAAATTTCTGTACTGTAGCTGTTTGACAATGTCAGTGTTCCTTTTTTGGAAGAAATACATCGCGGAATTACATGATAAATATGGAGTACTGGCACATACAGTTACACACAACCATCAAATTCTGCACTCTTCTGTTATGACAACTAAATGTTTTCATTGAAGCATCAAGCCCAAATCCCATTTTATTAGATTCTTAATACATGTGTTTTGACACTAGTGTAAAATGCTCACACATACTGTGACATACATATATGACATAATCCTTTAGTCTCAATATTTCGACTGCAAGACCGACCAATATACAAACTGATATTACATAGATGTTGGCCTTTATGTCTCAACCAGTTAGATTCAAAACTGTGTCGGAAATCGAGGTTTAAAAATATAACCGATCGATAAACTGCCATCAGGTAGAGTTTTAGCGGTGTCCAACAAAAACATGTTGACATGTGTAGAGTTTATATGTAAAAACATAAAATTTTCTTATCTATTTTCTCCTATATTGTTTCAGTTTGGAATAAGCTTTACAGGTATGTATTTTTTTCAAGAAATATTGAGTGTATAAATATATTTGAAGCTGTCGATGTTAGCGACGAGATTCTGGTCGCTGGCATATACACATAGAAGAAAAACTTTCCGCATTGTTTTGGATCGTAAGTGGGTTGTGTGCGAAGGGCGACCAAGTTCTATATATATTTAACCACTGTATGTGAACCATGTACTGTAGTGAGATTACAGGCGTTAAATCTATCCTAATTTTTTAGCAACAAGCCAATTACATGCACGGAAAGTAGTTTATCATGTACAGCTTTCATAACGGTGTACTGACAGTTTAAAATAGAGCACTGTTTTCATTTGCTATGGCATTCTCAGTGCACACACACCCCCATCAGATAAGGCTGATGTAAACAATAGACTGATGTAGGTTTAAAAGCATCTTGTTTGCTTTTTTGGGGGTTTTGTGGAATAGAATCAAACAAAATAAAGTATTTCAATATATGTTTCCAAATGTGCAAGTGTAAAATGACCATTAATCAGTTGGGAAATAGGGATTTCAGAGAATCTATTTTCCACCTCTATTTTGGTGGTTCCTGGTTGAGATGTAAAGGCAGCATCCTGCCTGAAGTGGCATTATTGAGACTAAGGGAAAAGCCTGACAACCCTGTACATAAAGAACAGGTTAAGAAAACTCTTGATTACATATAGTATGTTAAAGGAGACACTCTTGCCTACAGTAGGTAGTGCCTTAATTGAAGAAAATCAACACTAGTTATCTATCAAAGGAATAACTAAAATATGCTGCCTCACACTGCCCTGTATATCTGATAACAGCAATTCAATCAATAATTAATAATCAATCTTTTCTTTAGCAGTAAGGTAACATGTAATGCTCACACCTAGTTTACAGAAAACATTGGTCATTTTGTCAATAATAAGTTGATTTTCAAAATTAAAATTTGTAGGAAAGAATTGACCTTAAAGAATATTTATCTTTCATTTCAACAGCTTAAGTTTTTGTTGCAAGCCGAAAGGTAAAAGACAAGTATTTTTCAGAATTACTGGTCAGCTAAGTGCCAAAAATAGCACAATATTTAACTGTCCATTTTGAAGTTGTTTATATTTGAGGAAAGTCAAAAACTTTATATCCAGACCAATATATATACTAAATAATTATGATTAAGATGATTCATTTTTAGTGTCTTTATCGTGTTTATTTTCACTGATAACACTTGAATTTTGGTACGGTTAAGGCTACTGATGTACTGTTGTCGTTTTTTTGACAAAACAACTATGTCCAGTTTTATTTTCCTTTAGTTTTGTTGTTTCAGATTATGGTCATGTAAAGAAACAACCTTAGGAAGTGAGGACCTAGCATGGATGATATTGATGAGACATCTTTTTCAGAGAAGGCCGAAGGGCAGTCCAGTTTTATACTGATGCCATCTCAAGAAGAAACCCAGCAGGAATCACAAGTTGATAAACAGATGGTGAAAATATTGAAGAAACTACCAGCATTGCAGGTTTGTGATTAGTTAATATACTCAAATGTATGCTGTTAATAAATCTGGTTTGCCTAACATGAAAGAAAAGGTCCCACTCTGTACCATGTTTGAATGTGATAAATCCCAGTTTTAACACAGTCCCATTCCACAGTTCACTTTGACAGAAGGAAGTAAAGGTCACTGATCATGTACAGTACTTTTATATTGCTAATGTGCTTTTGTCTCTTTCTTGAATAATGCTTGTTACTTTATTAGTAAAGGTGCATACAAAATGGTGATCTTGTTTCTGTTCAAGAAAAAATTCTTTGAATAGTACATGCATTCTCTGCCTGATGTAAACATGATGGTAAATCTTAGAAACATTTCAGGATGGTTTATTAAAATTTGTACCAGTAAAGATGAAAAAAGAAAAATTGATATTAAGTACCTTTTATAAGAAATTCAAATAAAGCCATCCACACATCGATGAAGTTATACAGTGTTAACTGCTTAGCGTAAACGTCATCAGCCGAGTGACCATCCGTCGTCAGGTGTTTTGCCTCTTTAAGACTCGGTACACCCTTGGGATGGTGGGGCAGGTAGGGTGATCAGCCTCTACCCCGTTTACACTGGCTGCCAGTCTGGTTTGCTACGGTGCATCCAGAGCCAACTGGACGCCCTTTTGGCAGCTTTGCAAGGACTGCAAGCTTTCGAGCTCTTCCTTTAATTCCTAAGGCTTGATCTTCGTCCAACTTCCACTGGTATAGGTTTGCAGGTGTGGGGAGCATGTCATATACGGAACGGAGGAGAAAACTCAGCTGGAGTGGTTCAAAGGTCCATATCTCCTGCCAAGAAAGTTTCCTTTCTGGAGCATTCCATTTTGTCCAGTTCCCCTGAAGGCCAAGCTGAACAGCCTTTGCTGATCTTGCTAGCTCCTCCCCTTTTCTGATTTCCGCCTGTACCAGGGCTGTCTTCTCTTGTCTTGACGACGCTTCCCATCTCTGATGCTTCCTTGTGCCCAGTCCTTCCCTTCCAATGTTGGTAGCACCCACAATGTCTCTATGCCTGAGGCTGCTCTCTGCCTTCTCAACCGCCTGACTAACTGACCAATTCCTACCGGTCCTGACTTCTATCCCAGCCCCACTGATTTTATTATACCCCCAAAACTAATATAATTTGGAAAGTTGTTGTTGGAATTCAATGCAACTTCATACAGTGGTGAAGGACATTGAGTGGATGTGCAATGTACAAGAGCTATAACTCTGTCTTCACTGTTTGCACAGTTATTGCCCTTTGTTAGTTTTCTTTGTCTGGAAAATAACTTGAAAACTATTTTTTTGGAATTCAATGCAACTTCATACAATGGTCAAGTGCAATGAGCGCAATATGTAATTGCCCACAACCATAACTCTTTCATTTTTTTTAAGAAGTATTCTGTTACTAAATTGATAACTTCCTTTGTTCTGTAGCGGTGTTTTGGGGGTATTAATCACATTTAGTGATAGCTCTAGTTAGCGTCTAAATCACGTAGTATGAGAAGAAGCCTTGTCTTAGCAACTTTGAACTCCTTGGCATCTGTAACTTTGTAGACTTGCTATACAGTCCAATACTTGTAAAGGATGGCGGCAAGCCTAGCCACCTTCTCAGATGCTTACTGACTGACTGCTCTGTCTTTTCTACCAGGCTGAGTGGTATCTCGTTTACTGTTAGCAGCCATATCAGTCTAGGGAGCAGGCTGTACTGGAATATCCAAGCCTTAAACTTGCCCGGAAAGTTACTCTTGTCTGTTCCTCTCAATCCCCCGTTAGTCTGGTTCTGTAACCGGTCATGGCTGCTCTTGTCAGTGAGTGAAGCATCAAACCACTTTCCAAGACACTTTACTGGGTTGTTTGTCAGCGAGTAATGTTTTCTCCCTGTATGGTCATCTTAAATTTATATGTGACCTTGCCCCTCCTTATTACAAGGCTTCTTGACTTGGCTGGTTTGAACTGCATTCGAGCCCATGTCACTGTTTCTCCAGTGCTTTCAGGATCCATCTTGCTTGGATGTGGGTTTTAGTGGTGACTGTCATGTCATCCATGAACCCCCGGTTGGATGGCAGCCTGATGCCTGTGTTTGTTTTTGGACCTCTTGTCTCTCTCTCTGAAGCTTCAATGACCATATTCATGCCCATTACAAAAAGTATCACAGAGATTGTACATCCTGTCACTATGCTCTTCTGTAGTTGCATCCAGTCTGAAGTGGTTGCATGAGAACCTCAAGTTTATGCTGCTGAAGTAACTCATGATCAGGTTTGTAGCATGTTCCGGGATGTGGTAATGGTGCAGAGCCTTGAATATAAGCTGAGAAACACTAAGGCAAGAAATTCTGAAACATTCCTGACATTTTTATTCTATGCATACTGAGCAGGGAATATCATTCTTGACAAGATGATAGTAGCATGCCATTTTATAAGGATCCTGGCTATGTCACGTTTGGAAAAAAATCTTTTTAGGTTATGAAAGGTCACTTAAAAAACTGGTGCTGCACGGAAGTACCATGGTCCGTACCAAAAGATGTTTCCTGTGCTTCGTATAATGGTTTAGCAATTAACTAACCTCTTATTAAAATTAATATATAACAAAATGTTTTTGACTACCATAGATAAGATGAGCAGTTTTTATGGTCCCTAAGGGAGGCATGTACCGTCCCTCATTCCATATGTCATTGCGTCGGAAAACTTTAACATTGGCCATAACTTCCTTATTAGTAAGTGGATTTACTTTATAGTTGGGCACAACACTTCTTTGGACAAGACCTTCCCACGTACCTATATTTATTTAACCTTGACCCCTGAATGACCTTCATCTTGAAGATCATCCAGTTGTCCAAAAATTTTACATTGGCCATAACTTCCTTATAAATAAGTGGCTATACTTCATACTTGGACACAAAACCCCCTTTGGACATGACCTTCCAATTGACCTATATTTATTAGACCTTGACCCCTGAATGACTGATCCTGAGCTCAAAGGTGGAAGCACCACTTAATAGGCATTGTCATCTTACAGTGACAGTTCTTGTTGAAATATGTAAATGATTAAAAAAAAATAAAAACCATCTTTTCTGGATTTATTCATCAAAACTGTACATGTAGAACATAATTAAAGGGACATACCCTGGAAGTAACACATGATATATTGCAAATGTGTTTTATTGACTCTTTCTCTATAAAGTGGAAAATAATTGAAAATGTAAAAAGACTATGTAATGTTAAACTGTAAACCTTAGTGTGTGTCCCTTTAAAGTGTTAATTGATAAAGTCTTGAGGCAGTACAAAGTGAATGCCTTTTAGTGCAAAGTGAGACTCAGTAATATAATATTTTATGTTTTTGTTTTTTTTTCTGTAAAAGTCAGTGCCTCAGCTAGTACAAAATAGCAGGGTTGCAGCACTCTGCTCCTTTTATTTTGCCCCTGCTGTGCCCTTAAAGAAAGAACTTTACATTTACCTATTTCTTGTGGATTTTATGAGTATGGGAATTGGTCTTTAATTATATGGCAAAAAGAGCTTGAAAGAGAGATGACTTATAATTAGTATACGAAATTGAATCAGTAAATCTGAGTATGCCTTTTTGCATTTTTGATGCTTTCAAGTGCTCTTTTTTCCAGCAGCACCCTGCCCCTTTTAAAGTTTTAACTGGAGGACATCATAAATTCTAGATAATATAGTGTAATATTCTAATGTTACTGTAAGTAATTTTATATGTTACATTGAAAGAGTTAATTTTTTTGTATTTTGTATTGTTTAATTTAGAATCCTGACAGAGTTAGTCAGTCAGAAACCAGTGATACATACACAGACGAGGAACATGGAAGAGGTATGTAAAAGCCATGATATGCATTGTAATGTTACACAAATTTTTATTATAAAGTGGAATCATTGTAAGCTCACCTGGGCATTATTAATGTGCTGACGCTGAGCTATTGTGCTTACTGCATGTCTGTCATGTTCCTATTGACTGTCCACATATAGCTTGTTAACATTAGAGGACACAATTTACAACAAGAGAAGATGAAAGTTAGCAAGGATGTTTATTACACCCTCGCCAAACTTTGTTTATGGAGTATATAAGAGTCATCTTATAATCGTTTGGTTTGTCTGTTGGTTGCAGAAGTCTTGTGACACAAACTACTTCCACATTTCTATGACTGTTGATTTGAAACTTGGTCTGCATGTTCACCAATAAGTATAGATGTGTGTGACATGTTTTTCAAGCAAGCCAGTGCCTGCTCTGCAGTTTTATAGCCCATCATAGCATAATCTTATGGCACAAACTACTTCACATCTCTAGGGCTATTGGTATTGCAGGGGAATAAATGGCTTTCAGTGATAGCTGTATATGAGTAAAAAAAAACTAGATAATTGGCTTAAATAAAAGGGAAACCTTGTTTATGCTCTAGGGGCAACATTTTGAATTCAGTCATAATGAATATCTATATTATGTTTAAAAGTGGGTCTTGTGAGGTCAAGAAGTAGTGTAATGTTTATGACACAGTTTGACAAATACTAAATCTTTTTCTTTGGAACTGGGCTTATGATGTGTGATTTACTTATCAGTGCTATCATTTCTTGTCTGTTCAGTTTACATGTACCATTCTTTTGCTCTGAAATCATGATTGTTTTCTTTGACTTGGAGTTTTGATAATGACCTGAAACATTACATCTAACTTTTGATGCTTTACAAGCATGTAAAGTTTATAATGATACAAGTAATGAAAGCTTGTAAATCTCACTTGATTGTTTCAGGGAAAGCTGCAGTTCTTGTGTCAGACACGGACAGTGTGAACAAAACTGATGCCAACAATGACCCATCAGACATTGCCAGGTTAGAATATCTAAAACAGAAACAGGAAAATAAGACTGCTCTTTTTCACAAAGTTGTAAATTTTGCATGCAAAACTATGAAGTCTTTGCCTTACATAACATAGAGCTGGCATAAAGTATGTGTCACAAAAAAACCTTTCAAACAGATATGAGTACACATTGTAGTCTCTTTAACAAAATTGTTGCTAAATTTAATGTCTGGTGTACAGAGGTAGTGGTAGGGTTTTGTCTTTTATGAAAAGGTTTTAATTAGATAAAATCTAAAGATGAATGATTTTCTTCCTTTATTCACCTTTATGTTTAATCCCATGTTCAGAATGTTGTAGTAAATTGCTCTTGACAAGGAAAAAGGAAAAAAAACAATTGTGTTTACCATTTACAGTGATTCTGATCTAGAGGAAGATATAACTGTTATACAGAAGAAATCAGGTAAAATTAGTAAAACATAACAGTATTACAGGGTAGTTTGAACTCTGACTTTTGAATTTTTGGCATTTTAGTTTCTACAGAAATAAATAAATGTATTTTTTTTCTTAACAGAAGAAATGAAACATATGAATACTAGTAGAACATTAATATTTGAATTGTAACACGTCCGCTGAGTTTCAGTTATGAAAAAGATAAAAATATCATGAATTTGAGATAACATAACACAAAGTTGTTATCATATCTGGTGTAATGAATACAAACCAAATAACACCCCTTAATAGTTTCAAGTTTAAAATTTTAGGGGAGAGAACTGTTGAAGAGACTGAGAGTGACGTTCAGAAAGCTTTGAAGTCTACTGGATCTAGTGATAGCAGCGGGAGTAAGGGTTCCAGGTAATATAGAAGAAGAAATTACACAGAAATTATTCATAGACCTCATACAAAAAAGTAATTTTCCTTCACATTTTTAATCAGAATTTTATAGGAGAAAAGCTTTATGTCTTTCACTGGATAGACTAAATTCAGGATATAAATAGGTACATGTATATATATAGGAGTAAATTATTTGTTAATCATATAGAAAAAAAGTCATCCAGCTTATTCTTGCCAAGTATTCTTTCTGTCAAGAAATATACCAGCCTTGATTTCTTGATGCTTATTAGGAGTAAAACAATGAATTTTAGACTTTTCACCAGTTCATTTTTCATAGATTAGGAAACAAGTTCTTGCAACTTATATTTGTAATCTTCCTTGTTGACAGCTTCCTGGATTCAAACCAATACTCATGCTGAAACTAAGTACATGTAATGTTGAAAGTCAGTGAAGAACCTCATCCCAGGTGGTATTCAAACCAGCTGCCTTTAGATCAGGAGTCTGTTGCTAACCCCTTGACCACTGCTTCTCTGAATTGACCTGTCCATTTGTGTATTTCAGGATGTTTTTCTATAACCTGACTAGTCATTATAGTTTTCTTTACCAGCAGTTTCCAGTCTAGAAATCGGTCTAACCTTGGTAGCTACGATCAGTGTGAAGTATACAAAACCCAGAAAGCTCATGCCAAAGGTGACAGATTTGAACTTTTCCCAGCATCCCAAGATATGTTTGAAGAAACAGGTTTGTAAATCTATCTGACTTAGGGTTGTGCAGCAAGTTTTTCCTGTCAGTGTTTTTCAACCTCAAAGTTGTATTCACTGTTTTGACATTTCTTGAAATGAAAAAAAGTGAGCAGCTTTGCTTTACCGGATTTCTTTTTGGTTTTGTTTGAGCTATATGCATGTTTCATCTGAGTATGTGTCAGGAACCCATTTTAAATACATACATTCTTCAGATTTTGAGTTATTACAAAGCACTAAGGGGGTTATTCAAGAAACAAGTATTCATATACTGCAGTTGTATTTTCTTTTGTCTCTTTATCTATAAAATATAAAATAATTGATAATATAAAAACACAGATTTGAAATAAATCGCTATCCACTGAAAAATAAAGATTAATACTGATGCTTTCACTTTACCTGTGGTACATCCACTGAAAATTTTGGCTGACACCTTGAAATTGGGAAATGATTCATTCAAAATCATTCACATTTATATGATTTTGAAGGAAGTGGAATAATGTTAATTTTAAGGTATGTGACTGATATAAGAAATACTTAATTTTACTAGAAGGAAGGAAAACTTAAGTTTATGAAAGACAGGCATGGTTAATAAAATACAGGTATGATTATTACTGTGTTGTGTTGATTGAAAATAAGAAGATACTAGTATACTTTACTGGCATAAAAGTAAAGATGCGCTTTCATACAGTACTGTTGTCATCTTAGATTTGAAGGAAATTGTAATTCTAATTCCATCTGCTTATGCTTGTATGTCAGTTTGTTTAGTAAAGATGTATTTGACATTTACAGAAGAACATAGCAATGTCTCTACCCCAGCTGAACACCTTGGCAGTTTACATCTCTCACAGAAACCTATGCTAGTTCCAGAGTCAGTTGATGAAACTTTGTAAGTAAACTACCCCGAAATCATTTAACAATATCATTTACGTGTATAGTGATTTCCTTTTTGTTGAATGCAGGCTTAGTTTATACTAATAGTAGAGCTAATAAGATACAAACAAAAATTGCTTACTTTACCATCCACCTACAGCCTCCAAAATTCACAGGTGTATGCACCTGTTTAAAGTAAGATGATATAAGGATGATAGTGGCATGTTGAATATTTTTCAGGAATGAGATTCCTCCGTCTCCTGGTGTGTATGGTTCCACTCCTATTATTATTCCAAGTTCACCTACACAGGAAACAGGGGACCAGAGTAGTGGGAATCAAAGCTCTGTCTCTGAAGATGGGAACCAGACGGTGTTTGATGTAAATGCTGCACAGACCCTAGCCAGTCAACCAAAGGTTAGCTTGGTTTTTCAGTATAATACATTAGACTTCAAACTTGAGTGAACCTGAGTGTAAATAAAATGCTTGTTATATAAAGTTTTATGCAGTAACATTAAGATTGAGGAAAGAACGTACCATAAACCCATACCTGAAATGTTAACTGCCCTTATATCCATTGAATAGCATGCTTATAATCAAATAATTAATTAAGGATTTAAAGTTTTTTTTTGTCCTGTGAACATGTGGGTGTATTTGTTGGAGACCGTACTGTAAGTACCTTGCTTTTTTCAGTCAGTGTATTACAGATTTATCCAAAAAGCAAGTTCCTATGTGTGTAATACTTAGCTAATTGAAACAAGTGTAAAAAGTGACTTTGGTGTACCAAGGACTAAAGACTGAAATTTTATTATTTGTTTTTAGCTCACCTGAGCACAAAATGCTCAAGGTGAGCTTTTGTGATCGCCTGATGTCCGTCGTCTGTCCATGCGTCGTCAACTTTTTCTTCAAACAACTTCTTCTCCTGAACTGCTGGGCCAATCTTGCTGAAACTTGGTAGGAATGTTACTTGCATGAAGCTTTACCAAAATTGTTCAAATGGTTCAGGTCCATTTCATTTCTAGGCCACAGGAGCTAAAAATAGATTTTCAAAGTTTGGAACTTTAAAAATCTTCTTCTCCAGAACTACAAGGCCTGGAGCTTAGATATTTGGTTTGAAGCATCATCAGGTGGACCTTTACCAAGTTTGTTCAAATCATGACCCCTGGATCAAAAGTGGCCCTGCCCCAGGGTCACTAGTTTTACATAGAATAATATAGGAAAAACTTTAAAAATCTTCTTGTCTGAAATCACAAGGGCTAGAGTTTAGATATTTATTGCTCAGCATTGTCCAGTGGACCTCTACCAAGTTTGTTCAAATCATGGCTCCTGGGTCAAAAATGGCCCAGCTCCGGGGGTCACATGTTTTACATAGAGTAATATAGGAAAAACTTTAAAAAATCTTCTTGTCAGAAACTGCAAGGCCTAGAGTTTAGATATTTAGTGTGCAGCATTGTCTAGTGGACCTCTATCAAATTTGTTCAAATTATGTCCCCTGGGTCAAAATTGGCCACGCCCCAGGGTTCTATTGATTTACATATAGTTATATAGGAAAAACATGAAAAATCATTTTTCTCCGAAACTAATAGGACTAGACCTTAGATATTTGGTGTGGAGTATTGTGTTGAGAACCTTTACCAGTATTGTTTATATGTTGGCCCCGGGGTGAAAATTGGCCCCGCCCGGGGGGCCCTTAATATGTAAAAAAAGGCAATCTTTAAAAATCTTCTTACTGGAAACCTCAATGCCTACAGCTTAGATATTTGGTATGCAGCATTGTCTAGTGGACCTCTACCTAGTTTGTTTAAAAAATTTCACTAGGGTCACTATTATCCCCGCCCAAGGGGTCATAAGTTTTAAATAGCAGTATAGAAGAAAATCTTTAAAAATCTTCTTGTCTGAAACCACAAGGCCTAGAATTTTAAAATTTGGCATGAAGCAAGCTTTATCAAGCTTTTTGAAATTATTAGATTAGGTTAAAGGTTATGGAGGCTAAAAAAAGATATATTTACTGTACCTCATAGAGCCTTCATTTATAGACCAATATCTTTGATATTCAGTATATAGGTTCCTTGCCTGGACGTCTACCCATGGGTAGGGTTTGAGGTCACTGGGTCAAGGTCAAGGTCACCATAGCTTATAATAGATATTTCTACTTTCTGTCATAGAGCCTTTATTTATTGACTGATATTTTACATATTTGGTTTGTAGGCACTTACATATTTTCAATTAAAAAATGAAATACTGCTTAGCAGCAAACCTACAGCCAAAGTACTCAGGTGAGCGATCCAGGCTCATCATGGCCCTCTTGTTTATGTATATAATGAAAACCTGGAAAAAAAAAAACTGACTGTATTTGATTTTTTTTTATGGCAGGAGTACAGTCCAGAGAAGAGCAGCAGTGGTGAAAACAAACAGAAATCAGAAGTACTTTGTTGTTTATTATGAAAGAAAATAGCAATTTTCTGCTGTGATAATGCTTGCAGACACGCTTGCTGTGTTGCATGTACTGAGCTCCTTTTAAGAAAGAAATTGTTTAAAATTTATCCTTTTATTTTTAGCTCACCTGTCACAAAGTGACAGGGTGAGCTTTTGTGATCGCCTTTCGTCCGTCCTCCGTCCATCCGTTGTCCGTCCGTCATCCGTTCACAATTGTTGTCCGCCCTCTAGCGGTCTTAATTTTGGTGCGATCTTCTTTAAACTTGGTCAGAATGTTTTTCTCAATGATATCTAGGTCTAGTTCATAACTGGGTCATCTCACCCTTAAAACTAGGTCACTAGGTCAAATTATAGAAAAAGCTTGTCCGCACTCTAGCGGTCTTAATTTTGGTCCGATCTTCTTCAAACTTGGTCAAAATGTTAATCTCAATGATATCTAGATCAAGTTCGAAACTGGGTCATGTGACCTTCAAAACAAGATCACAAGGTCAAATTATAGAAAAAGCTTGTCCGCACTCTACAGTCTTAATTTTGGTCCAATCTTCTTCAAACTTGGTCAGATTGTTTATCTCAATGATATCTAGGTCAAGTTCTTAACTGGGTCATGTGACCTTGAAAACAAGGTAACTAGTTCGAATTTTAGAAAAAGCTTTTCTGCACTCTAGTGGTCTTAATTTTGGTCCTATCTTCTTCAAGCTTGGTCAGAATGTGTATCTCAATGATATCTAGGTCAGGTTCGAAACTGGGTTATGTGACCTTGAAAACTAGGTCACTAGGTCAAATTATAGAAAAAACTTGTCCGCACTGTAGTAGTCTTAATTTTGCTCCGATCTTCTTCAAGCTATGTCAGAATGTTTATCTTGATGATATCTAGGTCAAGTTTGAAACTGGGTCATGTGACTTTGAAATTTAGGTCACTAGGTCAAGTTATGATAAAAGCTTTTCTGCACTCTAGTGGTCTTAATTTTGGTCTGATCTTCACTTTCATTACCATAAGACTTTGGTTCCTTTCTTCAAATTGCCATATTGCATTGTTGGTTCCAGAGTTATGGCCCCTGAAAGTGCCAAAATTAACTATTTAGACCTTGTCTGCACAATAGCAGCTTCATTTTTGATTTGAATTTAATCAGACTTGTACAATACTTGAGTTAATATAAGATCTTGCAGGGTTGCCAGGGGACTTGAAAAGTCAGGGAAATTTGATTTTTTTTCAAGGTCAGGGAATTTTGAAAATTGGTCAGTGAAAAATAAAAATCCAGAAAAGTTAGTGAAAAGTCAGGGAAAAATAATTTTGAAGAGTCAATATTGTTCTATTTTATTAAAGATTGCATTTACACATTTTTTCCGTTATGAATCTTTTTCTTTATAATTGTGTACATTGTATTTTAATAAAAGTTCTAGTATTATAAACAACATTACCTAAAGACTGAAAGTCTCTGCAACCCTTACAACCAAAAATTAAAATAGGTATGTGTTACACTCGAAACCCATGTTCCTCCATCCAAGATCCATGTCACAGCAACCCTCTGAACTTAGTAAGTTCTGCTATATAGGCCTTACTGCTGATAGTTTGTGTCTTGTCCATATATTTTTTGCATCTAGGGTTGGATTTTAAAATAATTAGCAGAATTGGCAATAGAGTGAACGTGTGTCATGTACATAATCCCTGTTTGGAACGATGTTCCAACATTCAGTTCACAGCAACCTAGTTTTTTGTATAACGGCCGGATTTTTTAAAAAATATTGTGGCACAAACTTCTACATTTTTCAAGATACTGCTTTGAAACTTTAAACATGTTAGGTATCATGTGTATATGTGCCTGATATATTTTTTATGAAGCTCAGTCCATTATAGTACATGTTGTGCTTTAACAATCCTGATGACGCACTGACTCTTGCACTGACTCTTGCAACCATTGAGCAGTTGTTGGCAGGTGAGCGACCCAGGGTCCCATGGACCCTCTTGTTTATTGTTGTAGACTTAGAAATATGACACACATTATAGCCATGACCTTTAAATTCTGTTTGAACCAGCTTTATGTAGACATCTGTTTTCATTGCACTGAACATGTGTTATTAGCTCTCCTGTCACAGAGTGACAAGATGAGCTTTTGTGATTGCAATCCGTCCGGCGTCCGGCCGTCTGTAAACTTTTCATTCAAACAACATCTCCTCTGAAACCATGCAGAACTCTGGTTGCCATTGCAACCTAAAGGAAAAACTTTAAAAATCTTCTTGTCTGAAACCACAAGGCCTAGAGCTTAGATATTTGGCATTCAGCACCCTCTAATGGAACTCTACAAAAATTGTTCGAATTATTTTCCTTGGGTCAAAATTGGCCCCGCCCCAGGGGTCTCTGGATTTTACATAGACTTATATGGAAAAGTTTAAAAATCTTCTTCTCAGAAACCACAATGTCTACAGCTTAGATATTTGATATGTTGCATTGTCTAGTGGTTGTCTACCAAGTTTGTTCAAATTATGTCCCCTGGGTCAAAATTAGCCACGCCTCAGGGTTCTTAAGGTTTACATAGATTTATACAGGAAAAACATGAAAAATAATTTTTCTCCAAAACAAATCGGTCTAGACCTTAGATATTTGGTGTTGAGTATTGTGTAATGAAACTTTACCAGTATTGTTTAAATGTTGGCCCTGGGGTCAAAATTTGCCCCACCCGGGGGGCCCTTAATATGTGAAAAAGGAAATCTTTAAAATCTTCTTGTCTGAAACCACAAGGCCTAGAATTTTAAAATTTGGCATGAAGCAAGCTTTATCAAGCTTTTTCATATTAGGTTAAAGGTCATTGATATTCAATATATAGGTTCCTTGCATGGACCTCTACCCATGGGTAGGGTTTGAGGTCACTGGGTCAAGGTCACCATAGCTTATAATAGATATTTCTACTTTCTGTCATGGAGCCTTTATTTATTGACTGATATTTTACATATTTGGTTTGTAGGCACTTATATATTTTCAATTAAAAAATGAAATACTGCTGAACAGCAAACCTACAGCCAAAGTACTCAGGTGAGCGATCCAGGCCCATCATGGCCCTCTTGTATTACTTTCATCAAGGACTTCCTGTATATTCTGATCAGTGCTTAATGCATCATTGATGCATAACTTCACTGAACAAAAAAGCATATTAGATGATCTGTAACTTTTAAAATCTCATTAAGATTTTGACACTGAAAAAATGCTTCCATTTAATTAGCTTGTATCCCCTATTTCCCTATTTCTCCTTGCATGGAACTCAACCACTTTGTAGGGTTTGAGGTCACTGGGGTCAAGGTCACAAAGGTTAAAAATAGATTTTTTCTACTAGGTTACTGTGATGTAAAACATTAATAGTTTCTGCTGAATAAGTTAGGTACTTTTTCAAGTATACCTTCCAAACTGCATAGGTGATTTGCATCCTTGTCAGTATGATTTCAGGCATTTTGGGGGTCAGTATTTCAAAGGTGAAGGTCAACATGACTGGAAAATACACTTTATTTCAGTTCAGTGTTACCTTGGCACTCTTTCACCCATTTTTTTGCTGTTGCTGCATCAGGTTTATGTCCCATTTAATACTCCAGTATGACACTGTAGGATGGAGACATCCAGTTTTTTTTTTTAGCTCACCTGTCACATAGTGACAGGGTGAGCTTTTGTGATCGCCTTTCGTCCGTCGTCCGTCCGTCCGTCCGTCGTCCGTTCACAATTGTTGTCCGCACTCTAGCAGTCTTAATTTTGTTCCGATCTTCTTCAAACTTGTTCAGAATGTTTATCTCAATGATATCTAGGTCAAGTTCATAACTGGGTCATCTCACCCTTAAAACTAGGTCACAAGGTCAAATTATAGAAAAAGCTTGTCCGCGCTCTTACAGTCTTAATTTTGGTCCGATCATCTTTAAACTTGGTCAGAATATTTAACTCAATGATATCTAGGTCAAGTTCATAACTGGGTCATCTCACCCTTAAAACTAGGTCACTTGGTCAAATTATAGAAAAAGCTTGTCTGCACTCTAGCGGTCTTAATTTTGGTCTGATCTTCTTAAAACTTGGTCAAAATGTTAATCTCAATGATATCTAGGTCAAGTTCGAAACTGGGTAGTGTGACCTTCAAAACTAAATCACAAGGTCAAATTATAGAAAAAGCTTGTCCGCACTCTAGCAGTCTTAATTTTGGTCGGGGCTTCTTCAATCTTAGTCAGAATGTTTATCTCAATGATATCTAGGTCAAGTTCATAACTGGGTCATCTCACCCTTAAAACTAGGTCACTAGGCCAAATTATAGAAAAAGCTTCTCTGCACTCTTGCGGTCTTAATTTTGTTCCGATCTTCTTCAAACTTGGTCTAAATGATAATCTCAAAGATATCTAGATCAAGTTCGAAACTGGGTCATGTGACCTTCAAAACTAGGTCGCAACGTCAAATTATAGAAAAAGCTTGTCCGCACTCTAGCAGTCTTAATTTTGGTCAGAGCTTCTTCAAACTTTTTCAGAATGTTTATCTCAATGATATCTAGGTCAAGTTTATAACTGGGTCATCTCACCCTTAAAACTAGGTCACTAGGTCAAATTATAGAAAAAGCTTCTCTGCAGTCTATCGGTCTTAATTTTAGTCTGATCTTCTTCAAACTTGGTCATAATGTTAATCCCAATGATATCTAGATTAATTTCGAAACTGGGTCATGTGACCTTCAAAACTAGGTCACAAGGTCAAATAATAGAAAAAGCTTGTCCGCACTCTAAAAGTCTTAATTTTGGTCCGAGCTTCTTCAAACTTGGTCAGATTGTTTATCTCAATGATATCTAGGTCAGGTTCGAAACTGGGTTATGTGACCTTGAAAACTAGGTCACTAGGTCAAATTATAGAAAAAGCTTGTCCGCACTGTAGTAGTCTTAATTTTGCTCCGATCTTCTTCAAGCTCTGTCAAAATGTTAATCTCGATGATATCTAGGTCAAGTTTGAAACTGGGTCATGTGACTTAGAAATTTAGGTCACTAGGTCAAGTTATGATAAAAGCTTTTCTGCACTCTAGTGGTCTTAATTTTGGTCTGATGTATACCTTCATTACCATAAGATCTTGGTTCCTTTCTTCAGATTGCCTTATTGCATTATTGGTTCCAGGGTTATGGCCCCTGAAAGTGCCAAAATTAACTATTTAGACCTTGTCTGCACAATAGCAGCTTCATTTTTTATTTGAATTTAATCAGACTTGTACAATACTTGAGTTAATATAAGATCTTGCAGGGTTGCCAGGGGACTTGAAAAGTCAGGGAAATTTGATTTTTTTTTCAAGGTCAGGGAATTGTCAGGTAATTTTGAAAATTGGTCAGTGAAAAATAAAAATCCAGAAAAGTTAGTGAAAAGTCAGGGAAAAATAATTTTGAAGGGCTAATATTGTTCTATTTTATTAAAGATTGCATTTACACATTTTTCTCCGTTATGAATCTTTTTCTTTATAATTGTGTACATTGTATTTTAATAAAAGTTCAAGTATTATAAATAACATTACTTAAAGACTGAAAGTCTCTGCAACCCTTACAACCAAAAATTAAAATAAGTATGTGTTACACTCGAAACCCATGTTCCTCCCTCCAAGATCCATGTCACAGCAACCCTCTGAACTTAGTAAGTTCTGCTATATAGGCCTTACTGCTGATAGTTTGTGTCTTGCCCATATATTTTTTGCATCTATGGTTGGATTTTAAAATAATTAGTAGAATTGGCAATAGAGTGAACATGTGTCATGTACATAATCCCTGTTTGGAACGGTGTTCCAACATTCAGTTCACAGCAACCTAGTTTTTTGTATAACGGCAGGATTTTTTAAAAAATATTGCGGCACAAACTTCTACATGTTTCAAGATACTGCTTTGAAACTTTAAACATGTTAGGTATCATGTGTATATGTGCCTGATATATTTTTTATGAGGCTCAGTCCATTATAGTCCACGTTGTGCTTTAACAATCCTGATGACGCACGACATCTAGTGAAACTCTACCAAAGATGACCCCTTGGTCATAATTGCCTGCACCCTTTTAGTCTATTGGCAATTGTATTTGCATCCACTGACTCTTGCAACCATTGAGCAGTTGTTGGCAGGTGAGCGACCCAGGGTCCCATGGACCCTCTTGTTAACAAAAACTGTCTAGATCATGTATACAGTTTACTTGTTGCAAGTTAGTGCTGGTGTGTAGTGTTTGGTATGTTTGTGTGTTTCAGTCTTTAAAGGAATCACCAAGACCTGAAAGTGAACAACAGTACGAGTCATTAGAGCTAGATCTGTCAGCTGGCACCCTTAATTCAGACAAGGTGAAATTTATATTGCCAAAATTCCTATATTTGAACTTCCCATTTCTGTGGCAGTTAATAAGGTGCAGTTCTTAATATCTACTGTAATATCTGGATAAGATAATGCAGTTCTTTATATAAATGTATTGGAATTTGTTAAAGAATGTCTTCAGACCTATGAAATAAAAGAAGAAATCGGACAGAGCAGTTACCAGTTCGGTAAAAAATAAGATGATAATTCATAATATTTTACAGTATTTGACATTCACAGTAAACCTATATTATCACCTTATTTCATATAAAGTTGCAATAGATTTACACTGACCTCAAAAATCATTGTTTTAGTTGTTGTAATTGCACATTTCAGCCTGTGGAAGAAACAAGACAGAAGTCAGGAAAAGTCAGTGGTTTGCAGCCTCCCCCATCTTCTCAAAAACTACTGGTCCCACAGAGTTGTGGTAGTGAGGCAGATGTTATTGTGATAAACAGTGGTTCAGCTTCAGTGACACCAGAAAAAGAAGGTATGTTTTATTGATATGCTGTTTTGATTCCAAGTCATATGTGTAATTGGATCACCTTGAGATCAAAGGAAAGGTTACAGGGTCTGTTTGATTTGGTTGTTAGTGTGACCAGTACTGTGACTTACCACTGAAACTAATTAAAGCAGATTGTTCACAGATTGTCATTGACTAAGAATTTGATTTTAACTATCTGTGTGTATTACATCTACTAATACCCATCTACAGACACATTGTCACCCAATGCAACTTTTCGTGAATGTAAAAGAATGGGTAATTTCTCCATCATAGACTATAGCGTTACGAACGGTATAAAACCTGTTTAGAATTACTATTTTCGTTTGCCATCACATAACACATTCACTCTTCGTGCATGCACTCAGTTATATTGGACCAAAGACCACAGGCATTTGTTTCATGGATAAATGCCCCAAACCACTGTATAATCCACATAAGGTATGAAGGTTCACAAAAATGAATCTGAGGGTCTTTTTTCTTCGAACACAATTTAAAATGTCCCTCCAAACCTTCTATCAAAGTGCTATCATATTAAAGATGAAGGTATATCAGCTGATTCGAGTTTATCTACAGGATCTGTTACAAAAATATACAAGGTCCACTAAAGATTTCAGGTTATTTATACAATAAATCTGAAACTTCATTGAGATGTTTAAATTGAGTTTATATAACAATTTAATATCTTATTTCTGTTTATTACGTAAGAGACAGGAAGTGGTGTCACGAAAAGTTTTGTTAACAAGCCATGAAATTCATTTGAGAAAAATCAGAAGTATGGTGGAAAAAATAGTTTCACATTGAATGGAGTTATTGATTGCTATATTTAGAAAAAAGATACAACTATCAGAGACAGTAAGAATTACGTTGCATCTGTCAGATTAAATTAGAGAAAATCTGTTTGATATAAATAAGTTCCAAGTTCGAACTGGCACTGAATGCAATCTGATTAAAATCAGCTACTTAATAAAGCTATGCTATTAGGATCTGAACGTCACCAAAAGAAGGTCACTTTCTCATGACCTTTTCAGTCAGCCAATCAGTGCCTAGCTTTCAAGTTTCTGAAGGTAGACCAATTTCTATTTTTAACCAGTTGAATGCATGTGAAAAATCTATATTTAACTGGGATCCCAAATAATCAGTCATTTTTTGCCATAAATGTCACAGTTAATTGAGGAAATCTTGTAAAATATTGAGATGATTATATGTGTGGGAAAATTTCCAGTAACATTTGACACTTGATAGGTACTGCATGTATACCAAAATAAACAGGCCCGTTTACTTGAATATTTACTCTAATTAATATTCATTTAGAAAATACAAACCGAAACTTTAATAAACTTATATTAATCGAAGGAGAATTCATTTTCAGAATATTCGAGATGATTTAAACGTGCTATAGAAGTTTACTTACTCCACATTAACACGTGTGTACAGGTTAACCATAAAGACACATCATATGTTGTAGTCTCATTGGCTGGTATATATATAACAATACTGGAAATACAGATTTTCAAGAAGATAGAATTGAATGGGTTGCTTTCAGATCTAACAATAGTTTGATCGTGTACTTCAGTCAGATTGCACTGAATGGCAGCAGCCGCCTAGCAATGCATTTAGTAAGAATGCCTTAGACCACTCGGCTATTGCAACAACCGCAAAAAAGTTTTTACAAATAGGCAGGATATTGGTGTCTACCTTACCCTACACCGGTGACAGATGTTAAATATATGCCAGCACTGACTATATGTATGGGGAGACTTTTATGACTATGACCATATGACTATGTAAGGTGACCCTCAGATTCATTGTTATAAACTTTCATACTTTGTGCTGGTTGTATAGTGTTCGGAACATTAACAATGAATAAAATGCCTGTGATGAGATTGGTGAAGATGCAATGTTGTGGAATATGCCTTGTGGTACAGCAAGCACCTGCTTCGGGGATACCGTATTCTGTATTTACCCAGAATTCCCTAAGTAGATGTTTATGAAAAATACATTTTCCCGTGCAATGTGACCTATGCCAGCAGAGTTTTTTGTCTGAAAACAAAGACTTCAGCAACAGTAATGAGGGAGAGTAGAAAACCCTTTTTTTTTTAAATTCTTAATCTTATTTTTTTGCAGCTGAAGGATGTGATGATTTAGTATTGCATCTTTCTCTGACAGAGACTGGTACAACTCAAGGTCATAAGTCACAGTTGCTAAGTACAACCCAAGGTCAAAGGTCAGAGTTACCAAGTACAACTCAGGATCAAAGTTCTGTTCAGCTGATTGATCAAAAAGACAGAAATTTAGAAACAAGTCAAAAAAAATCCCAAGGCAGAGGCTCCAGTCAGGATAACATGGGTAAAGGAATCAGAAGCCAGGGGTCACATATTTCTAGGTCACAAGAAAGGGGTCAAACTTCAGGAAGTCATCAGAGGTCACAAATTGCTAAAAAGTCAAAGAGAGAGAAAGAAATAGAAAAAATGAATGATTATCCCCTGGTAGAATGGAAAAATGAAAGTGATGGAGGTTTGTTTTAAAATAATTAGGATATTATGAAGTCATCATTTTATTTTTTAGAATAAAATGCAAAATTCATTTCATTTGTTTAATAGGACAAGTTCTCTTTGCAGAATTAAATAGTTTTGAAGGTTGTTGATGTACTTACCGCTGATAACTTTCACAGTTGAAGGATCATTGGGAAATGCCCAACATATGAGCTGCTGCATACTTGGTTAAATAAACGAAATAGTTTTTAGAAGTATTAGTTTGGTTTGTTTTTTTTTCAGAAAGAAAAGAAGAGATGAGTGTTAAGTCATCTAACAGGTTCTCAGGTATTTATATAATTATTGGGAGAAATAACTGTTTTTGATATCAGTAATAGCATACAATTTAGGCTTAATTAAAATAATCGGGGAAACATTTGGGTATTACATATGTACATTTTTCCTTCCAAGAACCCCTGTTACTTTTAGTCTAAGTTTGAGAAAGGTTGACTTGTTCCATTTTGAAGAAAACACCTATGCAAAGTCATTTGTCAGTGCCAAAAAGAAAAAAAAAGGCTTAATTTCTTGGGTTAAGTATGGTTCAGTATTTAGCATTTAATGAATAGACTTTATTTTTTTGAAAAAACAAGAAGCTTTTGAATAGCAGTTTGAAATGAGATGTTCCAGGAGTAATTTATGTGCCTTTACAAATGAAAACACTGAGCCTGGTTAATCCGATCCATCAAGAGCAACTGACAGTTAACCATTATAATCAGACATTTAAAGAAAAACATACAGAGAGCATTTGTGATTAGACCTTTCAGCAGCAATCTACAGTGAGCCTTTTAAAGAGTTGTTCAGTTAAAACATGAGACCTAAAGAGCAGTTTATAAAAAGCTTTGGATTTAACCTTTTCCATAGATGAATTCCACCTTGCTGTCCCTGGAGATGTATTGACAGCAGAACATCATGTTGCCATGGAGACAGAAAGGACACCGGAGAAGACTGGTATGACACAGCAGACCCTTTCCTTGCCACAAGCAGCACAAGAGAATGTGAGGTAAAAACTGTAATGGTATTTCATGGGAAAACCTTGTTAGAAATTGTAAGGTCACTGAATTGTCAGTGCTATAGTCAGAATCTGTTTGAATTTAACATAGAAGTTGACCTTTTTTTCTTGGTAAGTAAAAGTTAAGTTTCAGTATAAAGAAGTTAAATATTTTTCTTCATATATGTCCTGAAAGCAATCAAAAGAATGGTTGACTATGTTGTCAGATATGAGAAAAACAGGTGAAAGTGACTTCCATTTTTCTAAGAAAAAAAAAGCTTTCTTTAAAGTTTTTAAAACTGAGACTTTCAGAATAATTATTTTCTAGAGAATCAATGTTAGACACATTGAGATTTGTTACAACATCAACTGGTGAGCAGGAGAAGGACAAACTGTCTATAGGAATGATACAGTCACAGTCTGAACACACTGAAAATATTGAACCAGTCTTCAAACTACTGAGTATGTTAATTACCTTAATAAGCCTTTTGTGTTTTGTGTGTGAAGGTTTATCAGGTATAATATTATGTTATGCACACAGAATTTAACATCTGAATTAATTTTTGTTTTTAAGTTATAGTTATTACCAGTTATTGTCATTAGAATCTTCATGGAAGTACCGTTAAGTACTGCAGGTAGCATATGACATTGATGTGAAAGGTTCAAATACAGTCAGTAAAAAAATTAACCACAAAATCCACTTTTCATGCTTTTGGTAAGAACTTTAGATGAGGAATGCAAGATATATTTTTATGTTAACAATTCATTAAAACAGTAAAACAGGTATAACCTCATCATTGCCTAATTTATATTGTAGAACCACACATGGAGGAGTTTAACTTGTTGGAAGAGAGTGAAGATGTATATCCAAGGGCAATTCCCAGACAAAAAGGTCACCAGAGGTTAATTATTGAAGACAGGTAAATCTACAGCTTTACATCTGTTACAATGGATGCTTAGTATAGACCGTTTCAGAAATTAACTCCCTGATTACCTCCCCTGCATCTGCCATTGGGGGTCTGCAAATTGAAGTAGTTTTATAGTGTGGAGCGTAGGAAAAGTCCCATTTTTATAGGTGTAATGTGATTGTGATATTATATGTTAGAGAAACAGATTCTTAAAAGCCACATGTTCCATTTATTATCACTAAAGAATAGTCTCATGGTCTCTGTCCAAAAAAAAAAATGTATATTTGTTAACGTTTTCTGCTGACATCTCACACCTGTTCAGTTGTTAAAAAATGTTCTTGTGATATTCTTATGTGAATTGATTTTTTTAAATTTCATGAAAAACTGCTTTAAAAAATTACATGTATAATTTTTCTTTAAAAAAAAATAGTCTGACTAGAACGTACTGTTATATAGGTGTCATGATACTCTTGTTTTCCTTAGTACAAGAAATATCAACAATAATTATTTTGATAATGACAAGAAAGAAAGCAGATGTATTATTCTAAGATCAATATCTTACAAACGTGTGCTTTGCAGCTACAATTTTTTAATTCAGCCACAAACTCACATGAGGTATATATCAATACCTTTCAAAAACAGATTTCCGAAATGCAAGAAATAAAGTATAGAAAATAAAAGAGATCCATAATGACAATACCTAGATGCTAAATTTTATAAGTTCTTGAATGTCTTGCTTGTAAATCAGAAAATTTGCTCTTTAATTTCATAAAACAGTCAGGCACAAATAAAGAGCATGTTTTACAGCCTTTGGCATTTTCTCTTGTGCAAATTTCACTATCAAAATGTTTTACTGTTACTGATCAATGACAATTAACAGTGACTTATCAAAACAAACATAATATTTCACCACCATATTACGTAACCACATTCGTTATACCACTGGACACCGAGAAAGTCAAGAGACAGTTTGATAATTAAAACACTGAACCTTCATTGTCAAGTATTCTTTGAAACTGTATCAAAAAATAAAACAGGTTTTGGTTAAAAAGGAATGAACATGCGTTTTTTGAGAAATATGTTTAATTTTGTCCATTTTGTCAGTGTTCAGAGTTGTTCAAATGATTGAAACTATAATTTTAACTTTCAAAAAGGAAAGCAGTGCTCTCAAAATGTGTTTTACACAACATAAGCTTCCATTTTGAACAGTCCATGGTCTTTTTTCACAGTCTTTCATGTGTTAAATAATTTGATATAAATATATAGTGATGAATTAAGTTTCTTATGTCTCGATCAAGATTAACATAACATTAACATAACAATGAATTACAGTTTTCTGAAAAGGCACATGAAGCATGTTACTGTACACAGATTTTTTGTTTTGTTCTGTTCTTTTTTTATATGCCTGAAGGAGCATGTTATGTGTCCGTCCGTTAGCAGTTTGGTTTCCGGAGGATAACTTGAGTACTCTTTGGCATACAGTCTTCAAAATTCATGTGATTATTGCCCATATTGAATGGATGACCTACTGATTTTGGAGTTGAAAGGTCAAAGGTCAAGGTCACAGTGACCTTAACATTCAAAACCATTTTCACCATGTAACTTGACTGTCATTTGTTATAGAGACTTCAAACTATATTATGATTGCACACTTTGAGTGGATGACCCCTATACATTTTGGGGTCAGTATGTTGAAGGTCAAGGACACAGTGACCTAAATGTTTAAAATCATTTTACACTCTCTTACTTGACAACCATTTGTCATAGAGACTTCAAAATTCTTATAATAGTTGCACACATTGATTGAATGACCCTTATTGATTTTGGGGTCAGTAGGTCAAAGGTCAAGGTCACAGTAACCTAAGCAGCGAAAACTATTTCCGTTGTAAAACTTCATAACCATTTGTCATACAGACTTCAAACTTCAGATGATGATTGATAACATTGAGAAAATGACACCCATACATCGTAGGATCAGTAAGTCAGATGTCAAGGTCACAATGACCTAAACACTGAAAAGCATTTCTGCTGTATAACTTGGCAACTACTTCCCATACAGACTTCAAACTTCTTAGGATGACTGCCATCATTGATTACAAGACCCCTATACTGTTAAGTCTAAGTACATAAAAGGTCAAGGTGACAATCAACTAATCAATCAATATTTCTGCACTATAACTTGATAACCATGCATCACTTCATAACTTCTGAAAGACTGACATTTTTACAAATTATAAAACCTAAAATTCAGATATGATAAGGATCTATAAATCTCTAAAATTAAAATTATAAAACGTTAAAAATCAAAATATTGTAAATCAAAAACAGAAAATTCAAAATTTAAAGCAAATCATTTAATTTTAAAGCCTAAGGTTTCCTCCCTTATATCATAAATGCATCATACTTAGAAAAAACACCTTTCAGGCATATAATGCTCCGCCCAGTGGTGGTCATGTTTTAATGAGTTTTACTGATTTGCCCTGAGTCTAAAATTTGTTTATGACCACCAGGTGCAGGAAATATATTAACACATAGTTAATAATATGTTCAAGTCAACAATCAAACATAAAAAATAATAATAATGAAATAAAATTATGCTAATTCTACAACAAAATTCAAGCAATATAAGGCAGGATATAACCTTGAAATGTGCCTAAGTTATATGGAACTTAACTTCGTAGCGAGGTATTAGCAGACCATTAATGGTGAACTTTTATGTGACCTTCATAATGGCAGCTGTCAATTTGTCAGTTATGGAATGGTCTATACCAAATGGAAATTGTGATTGTTTTAAAGAGAAGACCAGCTAATGATATGGCAAATAGTATTTGAAGAGGTCATCTAAAAACAAGCAAAATCAATTCAAGGAGTATTATATGAGATGTTAATCCATATTTCACTCTCCTTCCTAAACACTGTTAATGTTTTGCTAAAGCTTTAAGTATTAAGATGAAAAGTTCAAATGGTTAAAACATTGAGGTTGAAACATTAAATGTAAGTCATTTTTATCTAAACTTCTTAGCTTTGATAATTTAGTTTATATCCTTTGCATACTGCTACTTATCATAAATGTATGTAAAACATGTGCAAGTATTTAGTTATTATTGTTACCTGAAGTGATGAGGAGGAAGACTTGAACCTACACTCTGGAGACAGTAAGAAAGTGGCTACCTCAGTTCATGGGGACAGGTCTGAAGGAGTAGATAATGAAGAGGAAATCTTAGTTGCAACAAAACTTGGTTCACAGAAGGTAAAAGCTATGTTTTGAAGTTCACAAAATGTAAAAGCTATGTTTTGATAAAACAGAAGTCTGTATCACAGCTTTGAAATTCTAAACTCTAGATTTAGTGTTTCTTCAAAATATGTTGCAAAATTGAAAAGCTCTTTAATTTGAAAAGCACTTTATATATTCCGGAAAGTATGATTCTTACATCTTGTGTTCACTTTAGCAGCCTGTAAGATTCTGAGTTAGATTATTACAGTATACAAAAGATTTGACACTTTAGATTTTGAGGTCAGGAGAAATTGGGTAGGGGAACTTATTCATGAATATTGCCATCTCCTGTATTCAAATATTAGTTGAATCAAGAAATTATCTTACTTGATTTTAACATGAAGTGAGTTGTTGGCAGTCTTTGTTATAATTTGTTTTTTTCCATTTTGTAAACAAAGATGGAAGAGTCAACCGAAATGACAAAGTCTCATCAGCCAGAAGTAACCTCAGCTCCTGGTGATCAGAATATAAAACAGAAACCTGTTGAACATGCAGAATCTCGAAGCCTACAGAAATCTGTTGAGGCGTCAGCATCTGCTGAAACTGAAGGAATAAGAAGAACTCGAAGGCTTACAGAGAGCTCCACCCAGACAGCTGATGGGAAAGTGACGGAGGGCTTTGAAGCAGACATAAATGTGGTTCAGAAAGTTGCTGAGTATCTTCAAACAGGTGTTACACCTCGTAGTCGGTCGAGTAGTACTTGTACTGAGTTGTCTGACCTTCATGGTGACGGGTCTGAAAAGGGAGATAACCAGATAAAGACTCCTCATCGGAAAGACAGAGCCGATAAAATGCGGACACCAACCCCAAAGAGTCCACAGGAAATACAAAACATTATCAGGACTTATTCAGATATTTTGAGTAAAAAACAGAAACATAAACAAAAAAGTGATGATAGAAATGTTCTTAGTTCTCAGAAACCAAATCCTGCTGAATCTGTTGTGAATATAAAGGAAAAACTTGTGCCTAGAAGGTTGAGTTCCCAGTCTCTACCAGAAGACTTGATGAGAAATAAAGGTCAGACTCCAAGTGGTAGTCATTTAGGGATTTCAGAACCTTGGATGACTGCAAGAAAGCCACTACAGACACAGCTGTCAGTTGATAGTGATACAAAATCAGATAAATATAGTGATATAAGTACTCCAAGGAAAGGATTTTCTCATACGAATGAGACTGGTGTTACCCAGCAACTAAGTGAATCTTTTAGACAAGGTAGTGAACAAGTTATTGGTGAACCTGTGAATATTTCTCAGGAAAAAGAAGAAAATTTGGTAAGAGTAAAAGACAGAAGTAACAAAGACCAGGATGGTTCAGATAATCAGTCTTCTGAATTGGGAAGTGTGACAAAGAAACTTCATATTGACATGGAAAGTAAAACTCCCGAGAAGAATTTAACTAGAAGTGAAAACATTGCACACACAGATAAAATAACAACTCCATCTAAACAATATAAATCTTGTGTAAAGTCTTCACCATTTATTCCTTTAGAAAGGATAGATTCTCCTATGAAAGCTTTATCGGGTAGTTTTAAGCAAACTAACGGTGCTAAGAAGGATATTCCTGTGGGTGCTGAAAATGAAAACTTTGTACAGAAGTTAAATGTGCCTAGTGCTACATCAAATAAACAGAAAAACATGAATTTGATGGTAAAAGAAGCATTTATTGTTGAACCAGATAAACCAAGAAATACTAGTTCAAAGAAAAAAGAAACAACAGTTAATCCTTCAAAACCTTCAGTTTTATCAGATAAAACTGATACTAAACAAAATAGGGCATCATTCACAGAAGTCAGGATGGAAAGTGTTAGGCAAGAGGCTAATATTCCCCTACAGGTTGAAATTGAAAACATTGAAGACAATTCAGCACAAAGATTAGACACTGAGGTTTTACCAGGTCGTGCCAGATGCACAAAAAAACCATATTACTCAAAATCTTTAGGAAATAAGAGAAAGGTAAAAAGACGCTTGTCTGCAGAGAAAAGGAACAGTTTACATCGAACTGGAGGGGGTTTAAGTCCTCCGGTAGTTTCTAATGTTGGTAGTCTTCCAAGCACATCTTCAACGGTTAGTCCTCAGGCTGTCTCAGGGTCTTTTGTAGCCACAACACAGAAGTTTTCACCCATAAACCAAGGTGATGGTCAAGATCCCTACAGTTTCCATGGCACTCAGTCACAGGGTTCTACGACCAAGGTATATACTGTGTGGTCAGTCAATTTTCTTGAGTCTGTGGTAAATTGGATATCTAAAACTAACTTTGTACTGTTGCTTGTAATAAGTTTTTCAAGATCCTTGAAAAAAGACAACTCAATTCAGATTCATTATACAGATAGGAAGAAAAGATGGTTGATTATGGAAATTGAGAATGTGGAATGATTTTCAGCTTAAGCTAGAATTTGTTGATGTAAAATTTTGAAATTTTACAGGTTTTTTTTGCTGTCAAATTCTTCATTTGATTGCAAAATATAAATTGTTTATCAAAAGGCTCATGTATATTTGAATTGATAGCTTTTCATTGATGTTTTCATTTTTTGTATGCTCATATCTTTCATTTATATGCAGATACTTAGATTTCAGCCTAACATAAGTCAGAGAAGCATTTACCAGCCTTTCTTTGTCAGTTGTTGCCAAGATCTTTATTTTATTTTGTTATTTCAACACATGTTACATTTGAAGGAAAAGCCAGAGAATAATGAATGTGTGCCTGGAAAGACACCACTGTCTTCAAGAAAGAGAACTAGACTTCAGCACAAGAAATCAGGACTGAAGAAAGCAAGACAGGATACAGGTACACTTATAATACTCTTCCCATATACCTCCCATACTCCTGTCATACTCCTCCAATTCTCCTCCCATACTCCTGTCATACTCATCCTGTCACACTCCACCCATACTCATGTCATACTTCTATCATGCTCCTCCCATACTCCTGTCATGCTCCTCCCATTCTCCTGTCATACTCCTCCCATACTCCTGTCATACTCCTGTTGTACTCCTCCTTCCATTCTCCTGTCATACTCCTCCTCCCATACTCCTGTCATACTCCTCCCATACTTCTATCATACTCCTGTCATACTCCTCCTCCCATACCCCTGTCATACTGCTGCCATTCTCCTCCCACACCTTTCCCACACAAAAGGAAAAGAATAGAATGTATGGTTGGTTGATCAGTGAAGTGTTTATACGAGTCAGCTTTTCTTGTTCTGAAACAAAAGTAAGCTGCGTCAATGATCTGTATATACAGTCTATATTTTAACTGACTGAAAAGCAGATGGGGGGGTTTGAATCAGAATAATAGTAAAGTTTAGATATAATCACACATTTCACAAATTTATATATTCCAGCTTCCTTTTTTAACTCTATGTAAAAAGTACTGAAAAAAAGTGTAATACTTGAATTATTCTGTTTATTTTTTTTTTTCTTTCAGAAGATGGAGAGAATAATTCTCAGACCACCCACCATGTCTCATTCCAAACCAGTCCAAGAATATCTAGTCAGAGTAGTGATACAACAGTGACTACAATTGGCTCTCTGCCTTCTGTTCCCTCCTCCATCAGTCAAACTAGTTCAATGAGAGAGACTGTACTATCTCCAAAAAGTAGTTCCAGTAGACAGAGTGTGAGTGAAGAAATAAGTACAAGGCTGTCTGGGAAAAGAATGTCAATAGAGCAGGTATATCTAATGTAACACCCTGGGCTAGAATTTTTATGTTCAGGAAATAAATGCCCTATCAGTGCTGTCAGGAGTCCTTGTAATTCATACATGAGCTGTTTAAGTTAATGCATAAAGATGAGTTTGGTAAATGTTTTGTCATATTACTTGGTTTCATACAAAGACCTAAAATACCATAGAGTATAATCTTCTTTATGTAATACTCTGTGTTTTCATGTGGCAGGTCTGTTTTGTTATGCCCCTGAAGGGAGGCATATAGTTATTGCACTTTCTGTCTGTCCATTCATCCGTCTGTCTGGTAAAATCTTGTCCTCTCTTCATCTCCAAAACCACTTGAGGGTTATCATTGATACTTAAGAGGTGTGTTTGTCACCAAGCCTAGTTGTGCATATCATCATGAGAATCCGCTCGATTTATTTTTGACATTTATGGGCACTTAGTCATTTTTTTTACTCTAACTTCTATATCAAAGTCTTGACCACACTTCGTCTCCAAAACAGCTTGGAGGATTTCATTGAAACTTCACAGCAATGTTTGTCACCAAGCCTAATTTTGCATGTCTTCAGGAGCTTCTGCACAGGTGATTTTTGGCAGAGTTATGAGCACTTACCGTATATACTCGCTTATGAGACGCTCTCGCTTATAAGACGCACCCCTAACTTTGAGTTGAAAATCTGTACTTTTTGCATTGACCCTTTTATAAGACGCGGGCAGATTTTCACATCGTCCGAGGTCAAGGGGTTCATGAAAGTTTGAACTTTCACTTGGAAACCCAACTGCTGTATTTGTTTTTGGTAATTTAAAAATATTTAAACAAAAATAATTTTAACATATTTTATTTAATTTTTGACAAGGTCTGAATTAATTTCATTTCTTAAATCCCAAGAAAAACTTCCTACAAATACAGTGACATCCATTTATTAACAGCAACTGTATACATCCGGTACCGTATTTTAATTATTTTTGAATATTTAATTACCTAAAGGTATGATCATACAAGCCGTAGCACTAACAATTCATCACATTGCCATAATTACCAATTATAACAATGACAATTAATTGGTTTCACTACACCACAGTTAAAATTTGGCAAGCTAAAATGCCCTTACTTTTAGCACAAGTAATGATCGGTCAACTATATTTCGTATCGTTTATCGAGTCATTCACTTTAACTTCAATCGCGATTTTTTTTTACCGACGGCGCTATCACATTCATCAATTTACTTTGTTTGGATTGCCAGTCACGAACCATTTTCTCACTAACGCCAACGGCAGTATCAGCAATAAAACATGCCCATATCGATATATTATCCAATCATGTTGCGGTCTGAGCAGGTAGTCATGCATACTGAACTGTCAATCAGCAAATTCAAACCAATCAATAGAAGACACAATTAGGCAATCACAAGCTGATAGTGTTTATACAACAATTACGTTCTTCGATAAGAAATTGCTGAAAATTGGCATCTAATTGGCGTATGATTAATATACAATGCCAGACAATTAACAGTAAAAGGGTCTCAGCTATCAACTCCTGCGAATCATTGAAATAACAGTCTGTTCATTAGTGAGACCCCTTTACTAAATTTCACAGTTTTTTAAATGTGAGAATTTAACATTATTGTTAGCGTGACTTGAAGCAATACTTGCGATTTACAGTTTTTAAAGTGATGTTTTAATTGAAAAAAAAAGAATTAAATATTAACTTATTGCCAAACATTCTTTTATTTAAAAACATAAAATAATGTTAAAAATAGAACGAGTAGTATACGCCGATTGAGCATAATTTAATACGGTGCGGTACGGCCCGAGATGCGCTTTAGCACTCCTAGCAAAATGGCTGATGTTGAAATGAAAGTACCTCTGACGCTGTCTAAAAGGAGAAAAAAGCTTTTGTTAGACCAAAACAAGAACATCTAGCAATACTTTTAATACTAATTAAAAGTCGTTGATCAATTTCTACAAGAATGGTAATTTTTTGCCTTGTTATTTTTGTTTAGCCCCGGTAAGTTACTGAACAGTTTGCAGCACATTACGGTTGCCAAAATCTTGATTGTAGGAGCCAGATTCTTGTTGGGATTTTTTTTTCTCTTGAAGGACGCGCTTATAAGACGCTCCCCCCTCGACAACCTTATAATATGATTCCTAAAAATGCATCTTATAAGCGAGTATATACGGTAGTCATTTTTTACTCTAACTTCTATATTAAAATCTTGTCCACGCTTCATCTCCAAAACCACTGGAGGATTTCATTGAAACTACACGGCAATGTTTTTCACCAAACCTAGCTGTGCATATCATCAGGAGTTTCTTGTCAGATTATTTTTGGCAGTGTTAAGGGCACTTAGTCATTGTTTACTCTAACTTCTGTCTTAAAATCTTGTCCAAGCTACATCTCCAAAACCGCTTAGGGGATTTTATTATATATAAAACATCAGTAGGGGTTGGGAATAAAACAATATTGTTCGTATTCAAGGCCATATTCACAGCTTTCTATTTCATTGAATAATTATGTCTTCAATCTTCATATAAGAATCTGAAGCAGAAAAACATTACTTTACCATTTACCTTCAGTTCATGCTCTCTTTTATGTCTGATCTCTTGTCCACAGGCATATTCAATTATATATTTACACCAGTTTCATTTCAAAGCTACATTTCGGGGGCATATGACAATTTCCAGTAACAGCTCTTGTTCCAGATTAATTAACCAGTGAAAATCATATATAGAAATCTCTGTCATATTATTAAATAATAACTTCTGCATGAAAGAAAATAGTTTATAGTATTTATGCAGTCTGTGGTTTCAAAGTGTTGGATTCTGTTTTCTTAAGGACACGGATGTACTGTATCATTTTATTTTATTAAGCTTAAACTTCACTTGTATTTAACTGTTTGTATTAAATTTGATAGTAGTGAATTAAGCTAGTACAGTGCAGTATTGTTGATGGTGACAGTTATAGTTAGAAAGAAAATAAGTTTTTCTTAAATCTGAAATTTTTAGGTCTTACCAGACACATTACCACTGACTCATAGTGAGGAGGATAATTATCAGAAGGTTACCGTGGTGATAGAGAAGGTAGAGAGAGTTTACAGGGAGATAACTACAACCAGGAAGGTGATCGGACCACAGGGACAGATACTGGAAAATACACAAGATGTGGTAAGAGTAGGTTATTCTGTAATTTTTATCAGTTTTGAACTGACTCGACTGAGAAAATTAAAAAAAAATTTGTTTACTACAGCCACTGTTCTCTGGTCTTCTAGCAAACATTTGTCTGGAGCATTATGAAGTTCATGATTGAATTTATAACTTGATTCTTTTAGTTTTAGTGGTGTAAATATGCTGAAATGAAATATACATGTATGTACATATCTTAGGAAGTAGATTCTGCAGCTCAAAGTTGTTCAGTTTTCACATTTATGATGCATGCTGTATCAGATGGTTGATTTGTTAGTCTTTGGGTGTAGAAAATAACTACATGTATAAAAAAGTGAAATCTTGATATTGTCTTGGTTAATAACACTTTGTTTAACAGATTTGAGTCTTTTGAGTTTTTTGTTTCCACAGAAACGTCTGGACCCAGTTATTGTTGAGGAAAGCACTCACAAGAAAGCCCAGTATCTTTACATACCATCACCTTCTCGCAGTGTATCATCCTTGACCTCTGGTGACCTTGCTGATGTCAGCTCTTCATTGTCAAGGTCAAGTGTATCTAGTGGTAGTCTGGGGTCAAAGATTGGGTCATTATCTTCCAGTCTTGATAGAAATCCAAGTATAACCAAGCATCTTGAGACACAGATTAGTGTAGAGCATCCCCAGTCTGATCAGAGTCGTGGTGAAGCTTCTAAATCGTCAGAAGCTGCTACTGAAGAATTGAATGCTGCAGAGATAATGGCAGGTAAAACTCATGTTACTACTTATGGATAATAAAAATTGTCCTGTATGATATGATTACAGTCTTCACAAATAACTTTTTGAAGCACTGGACATTTGGACCAGCCTAGGTAATAATTGACTGGATCGAATGATATTTAACTGGACCGAATAATTCCTGTGTCAGAACAATGTTATTTGCAGGCTGAACAAAACAATAAGACTATGTTTTAAAGTAGAACTTGTTACCACCATGTTCAAAATTATATTAACTATACTTTAAACTTGCTCCATAGCCTAACAATAATAGTATCCCTTAGTGAAAATAATAGTATTATTCATTCATTTGTACAGAACACAGTAAGTTCAGTTAAACCTTTTACCAGATTTTTATCTCAAAATTTTTTCCCAACTTCTGAAAATGCCATATATACATGTCAGCATTGGTTACCCCCTGTGTATATTCTGTACAACTACATTATGTACCATGGTCTATAAACGAGTGAAATGGAATGGATCGAATGTCAGTTTCCGACAACGTATACATTCATGTTTAAAAAAGAAAAAAAACAACAGCAAAACGAAATGGAGTGACTTCGTGAAACAGATAAAAACAAGGCATTACTTTTTTTCTCTTTACATCAGAAATAGCCTTGTCAAAAAGTTTTTAAAATTTCATATTTATCGCGAAAACTGGAAAGGAAGACTATAGCCTGAGCACAGGTCATGTGTAAACTAAGTACGAATCCGTTACGTTGTTGTTGGGGTTAATGAAATGTTGTGTTATGGAGATGAATGCATTTTCTAATAAACAATTTCATTTTATTTTCAAAAACACTAGATTTTATTTGTTTCTTTACTTTGTTCATTGTATTTAATAAAAAAAAAAACAGCACCAAAATTCACTGGACAGTAAGACCACTGATTTGTTATTTTCTTTACTGGACCATCAGCCATTTTAGTGGACTGGGCCTTTGGTCCAGCGGCTAATTTCGAAGTCTGTGATTGATACTTGTATCATGCAGTAAAAAAAGCTTTTTAAAATGCCAGAAGTTGTTTGCTTGTTAATAAGTAAGTTTGAAATAGAATTTTGAAACTTGTTTCTTTCAGCGCCATCTGCATTACCTAGGACAAAGTATCACAGACAGTCTTCTGATAAAGTTTCTGAAAACCAGTCTGTAAAATCAAAACAGCAGCACAGTCAAGTAGAAGAGAACCAGTCTAACATTGTGAGTGGTATCCAGCCACTGACTCCTGACTCTCTAAACACAGGGTACCAGAAAGAGCAGACACCAGGCCAAAATACAGAAAGTAGAAACCAGTCAAAGCCAGTTACACCAGCAGTCCAGTCTGATCAAGAAATTTCAGGTCTATTGTTTTTTTCAAGATATTTAAAGTAATTCCTCCGTCTTACAATACTATTGGAAATCAAATATTTGAAATTGAACATGTGCTAAATTCATAAGCTTCTCTGCAATATTTTTACAGGACTACCTCCTTTCCTAGAATTTTTCTGTTTTTGTTTGTATAGTGTGTTCGGACACATAGGTAGCATTAAAGATATGTTAACTCTCAAATCAAGACTTAAAGAAAAAAAAAATCGTTTCAGTTGACATCTATTTATTTTTAATTCAATAGTCGGGTTTTTCACTTCAGAGGTGAGCCTTTAATGATCAGGTCATTCATTTAGTGTCAAGAAAAATGTAAATTGCACATGGTAATCTGATACTGTCTTGGAATTTCAACTGATCAATTCAGTTCATAAGTAGAACTTTACTTTTCTGTTAGGACGAAGTGGCTTTGAAGAAAGTTGGCTGTTATCTTCTATATTTAATGTAACATATTTTTGATTTTCCAGATGTACAGACCCCGCTGGGTTCAACCATTAACAAGACAGGTAGTTATCTACACAGTAGAACATCCAGTGTTGAGAGTCCTAAAGCTTCAGATTCCCTCTTCTCTACAAGTTCTGATGATAACAAAAAGACTGCTTCTATCTTAGGTACACTTTCTCCTAAAGTAATATCGGATTTCATTTTTGTTTCGAATGAACTTAATATTATTTTTTTACTTATGTTGTCATTGTGGAACTTTTTGCCAAGTGACATTGTTGTGGAAACTTGGTCTCCTACACCTGTCTCTGCTTAAGTTTTGCATTTTATTTTGCCCTAAAAAAAGTGCTAATGTTTATAGACTCACAAGGGATTCTGATGTCAGATCCGTCAGCGAAGACAGATTTCATTCATTAGATCTTTTATATACTTTTTTCATGCACAGTGAAACTGATGGGAATATTTCTTATTCTTCTGAATTGTAAATCGGCTATAAAAATATGATATTAAAGCAGATTTAAAGAAGAAAAAAAGATTATTTTTTTGTAGAAGGTGGTCAGTTAAGTAAGAAAATAGATGAGGAGACAGGCACGGACACCTCATTAAAAGAAAACAGATCAAGTGATCAAGTCAGGTATGTTTTATATACATGTACTTATTTATGTGGGAATATAATGTACTTGTAATGTGGGCAGCTACTGGTTTTTACCTGGATTGTCCAGCCAGAAAAATTATTTTCCCTTTTCCCTTCAAGTGTTCAACTATATTTAAACAAATACTTCATTACCTATAGCTAGAATTGCCATTTGCTTCTTAAATTCCTGATTTTTTTTAAATGATACCTGTTACAATTTCAGGTAAGTTTAATGATACATGTATCGGTGTATTTTTACTGCATTTTTAGGAAATAGAAAATGTAGTTACTCTGTTTTACTGTTTAGCATCATCCTTGTAATAACAGTAACTGAAATAATGTTTCAAAGTAGGGATCTCAGATTAACATTTGTGATACAAAATTCAAAACTTGTAGAGCCCCTATCAAAAAATGCTAAAATTTATTCTTTCTGGGGGAAAAATGGAAAAAAGTGCAGTGAAACCTGACTTGTAAAAATAATTTTTCAGTTGATTGTTAAACACTTGAAATTTCAGCTCAGAGATTCCATACCAAGACCAGCATGTCAGTTCCTCACAGTCTGCTACACCAGAGGAATCTGTTGCCATGGTGACTAGTAATGGAACAATAGGTAATCACTATCATGATGTAGATTAGTATGTCTCCCCTATATAGTGGTAGGGCGAGACATTTTGATGTTTTGCTTTCTGTCTGGATGTCACAAATCATGTCTGCATCAAAACTTGGATTTTGAAACCACTTGGCAGAAATGTTAACCACCATGAAATAATATGTCATGCTCGAGAACCAGGTCCTGACCTGCAAGGTTAAGGTTATACTTAGAGGTGAAAAGTCAAAAATGGGTCTTTTTTTTCATGTCCACTCCATAACATGTCATTTCTGGATGGACTTTGAAATAAGTAGGCAGAAATGTTAACCACCATGAGAAGATGTGCCATGTGCAAGAACCAGCTCCACATCGCTGAGGTCAAGGTTACACTTAGAGGTCAAAGGTAAAAAACCGGGTCATTTTAAAAAAGTACCCCGGTAACAACACGGAGATGTAGTTCTTTGGACAATGCTCTAAATTTATAATTATGTCCAAGTTCATGTATAAGGACCGAATATATGTTCAACTGGGTGGGAGGAACATACGTTTTTGTTTCAAAAACAAATGCTAGTTCTCATTATTAATGAGCAAGTATGTTATTTGACTTTAGAAGTGAGAGTTTATGGAAGTTGAACTATTTAAGGTAGAGTAGAAACTCTGAACAAATAAAACTCAATAAAGTGATAGTCTTTATGTAAAGTTACTAATCAATAAATTAAGTTGGTAAATACTAATGAAGTATAGAGTATATGAATATATAACAATTACTGCTACTGTAATGCATAAAAGGCATTGGCTGCAGTTTTCTGCCATCAGCTTTGAGTAAATTAGGACAGTTTGCAAAGTCAAAATATAGAGTAGAATTTAGAGGTACCTTGTGTTTAATAGTTGTATTGGCAAAATTTTATCTGTCTTTGAAAAATATTGTATGAATATGTCCTTTGCAAAGAAATTAAAGCATTGTAATGAGACAGTTTGCTAAATTGTTTTAATACAGGTTCAAAGGTGATGGCCAGATGGAAGGATGGCTTCTATTATCCAGGAACAATAAAGTCAACAGCTGACAGATACGGAAAGTAAGTTGTAAACAAGTGTTTCTAACCTTTATTTTGTATTTCGTAGATTATTTTATGCTTTATTTTTAACAGACTTTCGGATCTGTTATTTTCAGCTATGAAAACCATTGCTTGTTGTCATGAACACAAATGATATTTTTCTGGATCAGACATTTTTTGTAGGTTGACTTTTGTGGGGAATTAAATTCTTCGAAAGGTGCTACTGTTTAGTGACGAAAATATATTCTAGCTGTAAATTTTGAGAAAGGGCTTGAAACTGGATGTTGTCCTGATATTTCTTTTAAAGAAAAGCCGTTTCAAGATGTCTTTGAGCATAAAAGGGACATAGCCTATAGCTAATGAATGATATACTATATATGTATCATACTGGCTGATTCTTTATTGAAAGTAAAAAAAGGAGAATGTTAAGAAGAGAATATGTTTAAAGACATTTCCTTAAGGCTTAAAGATGCAAAGGAAGTGTTCATTTGTAATAAATCACTATCTACACAAAAAATATACAACAACTTTTTGTATAAACACAAATACTGTTTCATTCAGTTAACCTGTTGTACAAAGAATTTTGATGGGCACCTTGGCAGTGTGTAATTGACATTAATTATCACTCACATCTGAATGATTTTGAAGGAAATGGACAGTTTTAAATCTTAGGGTATGCATCTTTAATGACTGTTTTCATGTATTGCAGACATCTGGTGCATTTTGATGATGGCAGTAAGATGTCAGTGAAGGGAGGGGACATTTTGTTGATAGAAAGACTTCCTCTACGACAGAGTGTAATGGTAATGACAGAGGAGGGGGACTTTGAGAGCGGGCTTATTACCAAGACAGAAGAAGAGAACTATACTGTTGAAACTGATAACGGGACCTCTGGAAGGTAGGATTTCTGTCACTTTCACACTTTAACTTGTACATGTACACAGGGATTTGTCTTCATAAACATGATACCATTTTCCTTTGGATGAACATTAAACTTGAAGATATACATGAGGTATGTGCTATACAAAACAACAGAATGCAGATAGATTTAGATTGTAGTAATCCTTATTCTGTTTTCTGTTTTAAAGTTTTCACAATAATCTGTTTTTACAAGTACTCAGTGTTTCAGTCTTAAGGTAAGGTTTCTTTCTCAAACTTTGACTATCTCGGAGAAAATTTGCATGACCTACCCTGACAGTAGAACCTGATTAATATAAAATGTTTGTCTTTGATAATGTATGTCTGTGTATATATTGCATATAAATTATTACTGATTATTTCTTGATTGAATTCTGCAGTATGAAAAGCATTGAATTGTTTGAACAGGTACACATTTAGTCAGGTGATCCTATCAGCTGATCAGGCAGAGTGTATTGTAACAGATCATGGACAAGATGTAATAATGTCACATAACAAACCTACCTGTCTACCTAGTAATGTAGGAGATGTCAGCCTGGGTAAGTACTGATTTTCATTTATGTAGAAATCCTCAAGTTATAAGTGAATAATGGTTTAGTGGCCTCAAGGTCAGTAGTTAGGCTGATAGCATAAGGGTCCCAGGTTTGAATCTCATTCCATTATGGCATGTGTCCAGAATGCATGTGTTTTTAATCTGAATAAGGTTATGATAAATCTGTAAATGTCTTTTGAATTTAGCACCCAGCATATACATGTTAGTTGTAAAATGTTGAAACTATCCTCATACTTCACAGAAAATCTATTGGATGCTCCAAGAAGGTCAGCCACTAAGAAGCCTCCTGCTGCAGAGGTCAAGGTTGAAGATGAAAGTCAAGGTCAGAGTGGTAGAGGTCGGAAAAGGAAGCATGATGTCCTCAAGCCACAGGCAACAAGTACACCCACACCAAAAGGAAAGGCAGAAAGTATGCTCTCTAAAAGAAGGAAAAGTGAGTTAAAATAGAATTTTAGCTGTTATATTTTAGTGTTAATAATAGTATCAGGACTACATTCCTGTGTCACTTCAGCTCCATCAAAAGTTGTTTAAAAGTCCCCGTGCAATGATTGAATGAATGGAGTTTTATGGCCCGTCGACAACTACGGTCATTTTTGGAGTCCCGGTACATTAACAGCTGGCATGTCTGCCCCTGTAACTAACAGAACGGAAAAAAGATATATGTTAACAAAAGTAGAAAGATGTGGATAAGTTTGTATTATGCATGAACTGGGCTGTCAGCTTGTAATAATCCTTCGCAGTAGACACACTGTTATAACTGATATTTTGTTGTATTGAGCCACTTACATCATTGACCAGTATTGTGTTATAGATGTTGGAATTATTGTTAAAACTGGTTACTAATGATGGCACACATGCTTGCATCCCCAAATAAGGTAGCAAGATACATTCCATTTGTCTTTCAAAAATAAAGATTTCTTTACTGCATAAAAAATCTACCAGTAAATGTATGTAGTTCTTTTCTACATTTCAGTGTTAACAGAGAGCCCTGTTATAGGTATACAGTCTTCCCCAGTTCCTGTGATGAAAAAGTCACTCAGGAAAACCAGAGTTGGTAGGGTTCTCATGACTAAATTAACTTTTGACAGATAATGTTTAATGCAACAGAAAAACATTCCAAAGCTCACTAATTGTTCCTGAATTTTTTTTTAAAATTACATCAGTAAAAAGTAAAAGATACTTAGATAATAATTTGATATTCATATTTTTAGCTCACCTGAGCACAAAGTGCTCAGGGTGAGCTTTTCTGATCGGTCTTTGTCCGTCGTCCATCCCTCCGTCCGTCCGTCGTCAACTTTTCATTCAAACGACATCTCCTCTGAAACCAATGGGGCAAATTTAATGAAACTTGCCTGGGATGTTCCTTGCATGAAGCTCTACCAAGATTGTTCAAATGGTTCTGGTCCATTGCATTTCTGGTTCACTGGAGCTAAAAATAGATTTTATAAGTTGGATCTTTAAAAATCTTCTTCTCCGAAACCACAAGGCCTGGAGCTTTGATATTTGGTATGAAGCATCATCTAGTGGACCTCTACCAAGTTTGTTCAAATTATGTCCCTGGGGACAAAACTGACCCCACCCCAGGGGTCAGTTGATTTTACATAGAGTTATATAGGGAAAACTTGAAAATCTTCTTGTCAGAAACCGTAAGTTATAGAGCTTAGATATTTGGTGTGTAGCATTGTCTAGTGGACCTCTACCAAGTTTGTTCAAATCCTGGCCTCTTGGTCAAAAATGACCCTGCCCCAGGGGCCACTAGTTTTACATAGAGTTATATAGGAAAATCTTTAAAAATCTTCTTGTCAGAAACCATAAGTTATAGAGCTTAGATATTTGGTGTGTAGCATTGTCTAGTGGACCTCTACCAAGTTTGTTCAAATCCTGTCCTCTGGGTCAAAAATGGCCCCGCCCCAGGGGCCACTAGTTTTACATAGAGTTATATAGGAAAATCTTTAAAAATCTTCTTGTCAGAAACCGTAAGTTATAGAGCTTAGATATTTGGTGTGTAGCATTGTCTAGTGGACCTCTACTAAGTTTGTTGAAATCCTGGCCTCTGGGTCAAAAATGGCCCCGCCCCAGGGGTCACTTGTTTTACATAGAGTTATATAGGAAAAACTAAAAAATCTTCTTGTCAGAAACAAGAAGGCCTACAGTTAAGATATTTGGTATGTAGCATTGTCTAGTGGACCTCTACCAAGTTTGTTCAAATCATGGCCTCTGGGTCAAAAATGGCCCCGCCCCGGGGGTCACTTGTTTTACATAGAGTTATATAGGAAAATCTTTAAAAAAATCTTCTTATCAGAAACCGTAAGTTATAGAGCTTAGATACTTGGTGTGTAGCATTGTCTAGTGGACCTCTACCAAGGCGTCACAAGTTTTAAATAACAATATAGAAGAAAATCTTTAAAAATCTTCTTGTCTGAAACCACAAGACCTAGAATTTTAAAATTTGGCATGAAGCAAGCTTTATCAAGCTTTTTCAAATTATTGGATTAGGTTATAGGTCACAGAGGCTAAAAGTAGATTTATCTACTGTACCTCATAGAGCCTTCATTTATTGACCAATATCTTTGATATTCAGTATAGAGGTTCCTTGCATGGACCTCTACCCATGGTTAGGGTTTGAGGTCACTGGGTCAAGGTCAAGGTCACCATAGCTTATAATAGATATTTCTACTTTCTGTCATAGAGCCTTTATTTATTGACTGATATTTTACATATTTGGTTTGTAGGCACTTACATATTTTCAATTAAAAAATGAAATACTGCTTAACAGCAAACCTACAGCCAAAGTACTCAGGTGAGCGATCCAGGGCCATCATGGCCCTCTTGTTATAAAAACCACCTATTTTAGTAAAATCTTGTTTTCTTTGTTTTTATCTTTTATAATTTGAATGTTCCTGACACCAAATAAGTAGTGCCTGCCTAGTATAGTCAGTATTGACTTTTGGCAGTTATAAGTTGAAGTTGAAGTTTTTGTTTGTGGAATGCTTCTTTCAACCTGTGAGTGAGTAAAGGAAGCCTCCCGTATGGCAGATGTTTTAGATGTTTCCCAGGTAATACTGTGGAATGAAGAATTAAACACAATTTCTTGATGTAAAATAAAACTGAAAAGATTTATACATTTATAATTGTTTTTTACTCTATTAAATCTGTTGATAAATGGTTAAATTACTTTTTCTTAACAGATTTATTTGGTAAAGGCCTAGGACCCATTCCAAAGAAGAAGATATTCCGCAACATTTCATTTCTGCTGACAAATGTTGAGAAAACAAAGGAACAGCAAGACCAGGAGAAAAAATTGATTGTGGACTCTTCTCTAGATACATCCACTGATGAAAGTGCTACAGAGGGTTAGTGGATTTTTTTTATGGGTCAATCCGTCCATCCCCATTTTGTCTAGAGGATAACTCCAAAATCATACAGTGCATTAAATTCAAACTTTTTCAGTTTTCCTTGTCCGGCCATTTTCTCACAAAACTTACATCGGATTGTCTTCAAACTTAAAATATAGGTTGTTGGTGATGAGGCAAAGTGCTTTGCACAAGAACCATAACTCCAGCTCACTCACAATTTGAATAATCTCCCTAAGTCATTTTTGCTTGTTCATACTTGGATTTTTGTCTGGGGCATAACTCAGAAAAGTATTGGAGATAATAAACTTGAATCTTCATAGATAAATAGACCTCATTTAGGAGCAGTGCAGTGCCCAGGAACCATAACTCTCTTTTGCATAATTTTGGAATAATTGCCCTTTAAAATTTTTCATACTTAATTTTTGTCCGGGGCATAACTCGAAAAGTATTAGAGATATCAACTTAAAACTTCATAGATAAATAGATCTCTTTGAGAAGTGCATTGTTCAGGAACCATAACTCTCTTTCACATATTTTTGGAATTATTGCCCTTTGAAATTTTTCATACTTGATTTTTGTGTTCGGCATAACTAAAAGTTTTATCAACTTGAAATTTCATAGATAAATAGATCTCATTAAAAAGAAGTGCACTGTCCAAGAACCACAACTCATACTTGCATAATTTTGGAATTATTGCCGTTTGAAAATTTTCATACTTTATTCTAGTCTGGGACCTAAGTAACTTGTTCCCATATATCAATACCCTACTGAAAAAGCGGCATGCAGGGGTATTGGCACCAGGACACTGGCTGTTCTAGTTTTCACAGACTGCAAATTTTTTTTCACAAATGATCAAGGTAACATCAAGTTATAAGCTATCATGACTGACCATTGCCTTGTTTTGGGGGCGTGCGTGTCTGTGGCACATTTCTTGTTTCCATTCAGCATTTCTTTAGAAAATAGATTGAATGAAATTTCTAACTACCCTTCACTTACTGTCAGGTTGCTTGTATACATACAGTAGAAGGACTGATTCTTGTTTGTATATTTGTAGAGGATAACAGTGTGGTGTTTGACAAAGATCATTTAAAGCAACAGATTGAAGCTGGAGGTGGTACAGTGCTGGACACTTTGGATGAAAAAGTGGTACTTTAGCTTTTTGTTTATGTTTTGTTTTCATGTATAAAATGCATTTTTTACCTTAAAAGTCTGTAATGTTGTAACAAGTATATGTTTTGATGAATTTCTTAAAGAAAAATTACAACAATACTAAAAAACAAAAATTTTCAAAAGTATAACTTACAACGCTAGGCTTGTAACTTAAATGAAAACCTGAAAATGTAGTGAAGTTTTTGTAATGACCCTAGCTCTGTAGAATACATTTAAGTATGGTTGTTTAATTATAAGTTTACACATCATATTAGAATCCAGATTTAGGTAATCACATGTCAGTTTTGTTCTCAGAAAGGTTTTGATACTTTTCAGGTGTCTACGAGTAAAAGGAGAATAATATTATTGTCATCATCATATCAGAGGACTATCAAATACCTGCAGTGTTTAGCTTCTGGTATACCTTGTCTGTCACACATGTGGCTTGTAGATTCTTGTATTCAGGTGAGTTGTACTGTAGTGTACTAGTTAATGATAAAAATCGATTAAAACAAATGTTGAACTTGGATCAAAAGAAAGTGATTTTTCAAACATGATCATCATGATCACCTAATGTTCAGCATCATTTCATCTACCATTAATTGCTTTCAAACAACATCTCTGAAACCACTGGGTCTTCTTCAATCTGTCTTTACCAAATTTTTTTTTCTCAATGGCCCCCTTTCAGATTTGTGAAATTCATGGAGTTCCATGTAGAACTCTGATTGCCATGGCAACCTATATGAAAAACTTCAAAGACCTTCTCCTAAGCAGCCCCTTGACAGATTTTAAATTTGTGCAAATGGTGACCCCCTATATAAATTTTGAAATTCATTGCAATCCATGAAAACATGGCTACCAGGGGGCAGGACTTCCAATGTATTTTTCCTTAAATGTCTATATTGGAAATTCTTCTTAAAAACTGCTCAGTCCATTTGAAAATAATTTTGAACTAATGTTCTTTTGGTGACCATCTGTATAAATTGTGAAATTAGTATTGATCCATGAAAAAACATAGCCACTTGTAGTGGGGCTTATTTTCCTTATACGTTTATATGGGAAACTTAAGAAACTTCCACTTTGAAGCTGCTGATTTTAAATTAATTTCGAACAAGTGTTCCTTGGATGACCCTCTTTATGAATTATGAAATTTTTATGGTTCTTATTTTTTTGTTTGAGAAGTTACAAATATCTACTTCTCTGAAACATAAATATATATTTTAGGGATGGCAACGAATACCAAAATCAATACTCGAGTACTCGGTCATTTTTCCGATCGAGTACTCGGTTACTCGGATAATTTCCAATGATCTTCAAAATTTCATCACAATATATGAACACCGTCTGCATGCTACTTTCGTCACAGATGTGTAACTATAAATAGGACTGCAAGGGAGGTAACTTTGAATTAATGCAATATCAAGTTTAAAACATGTATAACAGTTCATATATCTTTTTTTTTCTTCTTGAAATTATATAGACTGGTCTGTTTTCTAAGGATGCTTGAAGCGTAAATGATTTAACATATGTTTGTAGTTCCACCAGTATACGTTATTTAACGCTACATAATGTACATTTAATAGTCTTGCTATCAGCACAGCGTTTGAAATATTTCCAAGCATTAGATTTTGCAGGCGGCACTTTGACTCTTGAAATTTTAATATCTTATCTAAACAAAAACTTTATCAATATATAAAAAGTTAATGATATTTCTGGATTTATATGCGTAAAGAAGAAATTGGAGTTACTCTCCTTTATTGAGTAAAGAGAAACAAACGCTTAATCGGGTAATTACTACCTTTAATCTAACATTCATAATAGCAATCCGGCCATTTGCTGTTTTGAAAACTTATACCTTAAAACAAGTTTCGGCTACAAACTCTTACACAATTAAAGGTAATTAAATATTATAAGAGGCCGAATGACGTAAGCGACACAGGTGTTTAATCCCATGCGCGTGTCAAACTGTTGATTGCCTCGTATCATTTTCGCACCTCTGCAAGGATGTTGTGATTGCATTTAAGAGGTATTTATGAAGATACATGTACATCTCCAAATTTCTGAACTGATTGGATACACCAACCTTTCTAAATCGCAAAAAAATAGAAATTATATATTTTTGCCGAGTAATCGAATATCAATTTTGTTAACCGATATTCGGACGTTCGATCGAGTACTCAGTTAACCGGTTACTCGTTGCCATCCCTAATATATTTGTATTTTTCCTGTTATCACTTCTTTTCTTGCAAAGTGAGAAAGAAAACCAAAAGAACGGAAATGACTTGGAAACTTTTTCAAAGTATAATCTTATTTCATTCTGTTGCAGTTCATTCTCTGGTATATTCCTGTATTTTCAGGAGCATTTGTTAGATGAGAAGTCCTATGTTTTACCAGCTGGTATAAGCCTAGAGAAGAAGAAAGTCATGGAATGGTTTGTACAGAAAACTTTCCTGTCTATTCTTGTAGGCTGAATTTCATTTCTTGTTTGTGTTAAATTTAGTTGAGGGGTCAAAGTTAAACTATTTTTTCTCCTTAATATGTAGATACAATAGTTTACTGATTCCTGGAAGTGTTTGCACACATGCTCATGATATACTGAGAAGAGAAGATATTCTTTGCTGAGACTAGGAAAGTGGTGCCTAGCAGACCTTTTAACTACAAGATATTGATGAGTATGGCAATATCTGTCAACAGGAACATAATAAACATTCAGATGAAAATGAATGCCCAAACAACTCACAACAATAAATGAGACTGTGGTGCTTTTACACATGTATACTAACAATTTCAAGAAATTGCTGTCTGATCTTTACTGTAGATCTGCTCAGTTGTTCATCATACTGTACTTTTATAGGATGCTTTACAGTGATAAAGTGAAGATACAGTCTCCTTCCTTGATAAGATCAGTTTTGAGCTTCAGACCTAACTGTAGGTATAAATCTTTTCCAGGAAGAAGAAGAACAATGTGTTTCAAGGTATTAAAGCTGTGGTATACTCAAAGAACAAAAGGTTTGTGGAATCCTGGACCCAAATACTCACCATGGCACAGTGTCATGTGCATGAACAGTTACAGTACACTGATGTGCATGTGATTGTAACAGATAACACATGCACAGCTACAGTACAGAAAGGGGCAGAGGGGCACTGTGTACCTCTTGTAGGGACAGAATGGGTCATTCAATGTTTAGTAAATGGCAGGCTGATGTCATACAGTGGGCATCCTAGGTATAAACATGATTTCTTGATCTAGTTGATATGATACAGTTTCAGGTAAACTAAAGATTGATTTCTGATACTGGGCATTTTGATTAAGACATGGTTGATTAATTAAGCCAGTGTGACATTTTAGAGACAAGATACTGAATTTATCTGTTAGAATGACATTTAAGTGGTAGAAAATATGCAGTAATTCTCAGCTTGGGATTTGTGGATTGACTGTTGTTGATGACAGGGTTGTTTAGAATTTTTACAAAGACAGTGCTTTTGGTAGTGCTTCTTCAGACTTACAAAGTTAACTAACTCTGGTGGAAATACCATCATTTAGTCAATTTGAACAAATATACATGTTATTTTTGCATTCAGTGTGTTTTAATGCCTGTGAAAATACATTCCTAAGGTTGTCAAACAAAAAGATCTTGTTGAAAAATAGAGTGTGGTTTACATCACATTGTACTGAAAAAGTAAGAATGTGCTAAAATGTTTAGTACATAGTCTTGTATTCATGTTTTTGGCTAGGGTATTACCATTTTTGTTTTATGGTTTTATAACAAGTATATTAATACTGTTAGATTTTAAGCATAATATAACTCTTTGATGGCTGTTATGAGGCCATATAATTCATACCTGTGTTCAGATAATTTACAGGACACGAGGAAATAATTGTGTAGTCGTATCTTTAAATGTGTTCAAAATTTGATCATGTCACTTTGCATCTGAAACATAGATGCCATAGTTACCCCTGATTAGCATACATCATGTCATTGTAGACAATAAAAAAACTCATGAATAATGTCATTACATCCTGTAAATATGTTCATAAATTCATTATTCACAAGTTGTTCAAACATCATGTCACCACTGCACTGTTATTGTTAAGAGAGGCATTCTGTTTATATGTCATTGCATACTTGGTGTTTCTCCATAATATCATGGTAGACCAAGAATTTGTATGTCATGTCAATGTAATTACAAGTTAGTGTCATAATTGTTTTGTAAGCATCATGTTATTACAACCAGATCATATGCACAATAGTTCATTGTTTGCAAAGAATTTATACTTCAAGGTGTTACTGTTGAAAAAAAATCTTTAATTATCTCCTTGTGATCATTACAGGCCTCCTAGTGAAATCTTTAAAAACCTTTAATTTGAGAGGAAACCTTTAAACCTTAATATTTTCTAAACCCCTCCCCACCCCCAATTGAAGTGTTGTTATACTGATTGTGTTCATTTTATTTTGAGTTTTTCAGAATTTTGTAGTGTTCACCAGGCCACATAGATTTTTGCAGTAGCTTTCTCAAGGCCATAGACATTTGATGTAGTCATATTTATTTCGACAAAGATTTCAGCAAAATAAGGCTTTATTTACTCTTTTAATTTTAGATAGATTACATTGAAAAGCCTCCATTTTGATAGATTACACTGGAAAGCCTCTAGTTTGATAGATTACACTGAAAAGCCTCTAGTTTGATAGATTACACTGAAAAGCCTCTAGTTTGATAGATGACACTGAAAAGCCTCTAGTTTGATAGATTGGAGCCTTTATAAAAACCTTTTTTTTTCAAGCCAGCTAGGTGGCCTTCATTATATTACACCAATCTGAAGATTGCTCATGTATAGTTTCATCATATTTATTAGATAAGAGTTCTTTTATCATTTTATGTGTTCAGTTATTTCATTTGTTATATGATAGGTTTCTCAAAGTTTTTAAAAGTATAAAAGAGTTAAATAGTTCAAGTAACAGAAGAGGTTTTAGTTCATTTGTAGCTGAATAGTCTTGTGGAGTTATATGTTTTAGTTCATTTGTAGCTGAATAGTCTTGTGGAGTTATATGTTTTAGTTCATTTGTAGCTGAATAGTCTTGTGGAGTTATATGTTTTTAGTTAATACTTTTTTCAAGTAAACTGTAAACTTTTATCTTACATATGAATGCACAGGACAACAAGTTTGGGTTCCTGGGTCAAGGTGGAGTTATGGCCCTTGGACTCATTGCTCATTCTTTTATTTAGTTGTAGAAGTAGTTAGTTAGTTTTAAGGAGTACTTAGGATGGCTAGTTTGTCCAGGTGTCTTTATGATAGTGGGTTTGTATAATTTTTCTGTCAAAGTTGAATACAATGTTTGTGCCAAACTGTTATGTTTTATGTCTGAAAATGTTGTCTCCAATTATTTCAGTCAAATAATCCTTGTGTAAAGCCATACCTGTTTGTTATAGGTAAATGTTACATGTGAAATACATAGCTTATTTTTATTAGATAAGATAAGTTTATAATAAATTTCTCACCATACATGTCACAAATAAACACTTTTACAAATAAAAATCATATCAGCATGTATGCCATTCTAAGAGAATTATGACAGACTTTAAAATAAACATTAATAATTACACATTGTAAAAGACTGAAAAGCCATCAACAGTTTAAAGCTACTTGTATACCCAAATATAGAGTATACCAATGTACATGCATTTTAGTATATGCATAGGGACCAGCAGAGACACTATTTATAACACATCTTTATCAGCTAAAAATGTCAGATATAGATGAGAGAAAACTCAAAAATTCATTACATGGACAAATAATTGGAAAGATCATTTTCAGATTTAAATCATATTTTTGTATCATAGATGAAGTACTGTGTTATGTGCTATAGTTTTTCATTCATACATATCTTAGTGTTATGTTTACAGTGTACCAGTCTTTTATCATTCCAGTTTGATTCTTATTTTTTCATCTTTTTTTTCTTTTTTTAAAGATAAAACAATCTTTAAGGTTTTCTGTAATTTTATTAAGTAAATAGATACCAGTAATACTGTTCTTTTAATGTTGTAATTTGAAAATTTGATAAATACTGAAGATTTCTGTTAGATAAAATTGTCATTTTGAATAAAAGTTTCTTATCTTCATTTTGGTTAATACTTCTGATATCTCAGTTGCTAAAATTCACTGCAAATCTACCTCAGCATACTATTGTCTTGTCAGTAAATAAGCTTCCTTTGATATTCCATGTATAAAACATAATTTAGTCATGTATATTGATAAAAAAAGAGTTAATATGATATTTAAAAAATGCCTGAAGTCCAATAAGATAAATAAGAAATGAAAAGTAGTGTTCACAAATTATTTTTCTAGTATAAACATCGTTTGTTGTGCAAAATAGTACAAGTTGATCAAAGGAGATTAATCTTAGTTCATGTGTAGTAGTATTGAAATGTATTGTGGGAATTATTTTATTTTACTTTTAGGTTTCAAGCATGCTGCTTCAATAATAGTAGCAAGTTCAATGAAAATGTGAAAGATAGCAAGTGGTTTTATTGTAGTGAACTATAGCATTTTTTAAAGTCAGTTTTTGAGATAAAGCTGCATAAAAAACCTTAGCCTTGTGGGAACAATTCTCAAACAATATTTTTAGTAAATACTTATTTCATTGTTTTAATTTAGCAAAATAGGTCCAGTACATGATTGTAAAGAAACATGACATCCTTTTTTACCTACTTAAAATTTGTTAACATGACCATTGAAAATGGCTCTCATGAACTTAATGGGGTGCTTGATTAGTAAAAACTTTTGCTGCACAAAAACGGTTGCTGCTAATTAATCAACAGTGTCAAGTAAAAATAAGATGAAAGCTGGGACATTTTTATATTTCAACAAGAAACATTTATTAACAAATGTATTGTGATCTTAAAACATCATCAGCAAAGTGTTTATCAGTTATATTGTTAAAAGACAGTCTTTGGAGTACAAACTCCTCACAAAACCCACAACTCCTAAGGTAAATATGGTCCCTAGAATATTGGAAATTCATCTTCTGCTAAAATCTTCAAAACAAAGCGTTAGTTTTGGAACTCACACACACACACACACACATACAAGTGATTGTCACTTTATTAAACTAACCTGAAATATAGCACACTTCATAAATTCATGAAAAAAAAAAGTAATAATTTTTTTACCATTTGAGAGATGGTACCAACAGGTTAGTGAAATGCTAGTTATTAAATCACTGATGTTTTTTCTGTGGGTAGTCCTTCAGCATTAGTCAAATTTTTAATTGCATCATTACTGGCTTAGTCGTTGGTTTTTGTACATACAGGCTCAGATTTAATTTCTTACTTAGTATTAGTTTGTATTAGTTACTGTTAATATTGCATGTATATATTGATCAACTTTTGCTTATACATCCCGTAAACTTACATGTACAAGGGTTGTCCCAGAAGTATGTAGACTTTCTTCGTAACTTGTGTATATTGGTGACATATAATTGGAATTATCACTGAGACGTGGGACAATTTTTATCAAAATACAAAGAATGTGTTTAATGTTACAAAAGACTAAATAACATCACTAACTGCCAGCCAGTGCCCTATTATGTCACTTTGAAGTCTTGTTTAAATGACACCCTAAATACTAACAACCAACAACATTTCTTCTAAATTCCGGCATCTTGAATCAACTAGTAAGTTTGTGTTTGAGTTTTCCCTAAAGCTTCACAGAACAGGATCCTGGCACGTAACTTGACATCTCATTTTGATGTTGTCATTTCTGTTAACACAATGGCAAAACTTCTTGTATTTTACTCAACAAGAAAGCTTTTCCATGGTTGTTTACAGGAAACAACTTCATGACGTCAGGCTTTAGGTAGATGTTATTTGACGCCCAATTAATTATTTTTAAATACTGAATTTAGCATTTTATATGAACACATTTATATGACTCTTGCACCGCCTGTCGCTACAGGTTGTCATGGAAACCTTAATATGTACACTGCTAGGCACTCATTGTCTTATATTACAAATCACAAATTAGAATATAAATAGTAGTTTCTCCATGCTCTTATCATTTGGTTATCAGTATTATGAGGAAAGTCTACATACTTCTGGGACAACCCTCATACATACATTCTGTTTGGAAACTGTCTCATTTGTTGTAATTATCTCAGTGTATTGTGATAAAACTAACCCAAGTTGTCTGTTGCCCAGTTAAAGTGATTATTGATTGAGTTTTGATAAACCCATTTTCAGCTTGACTGCTTCGAGAATAAGGACGGCTACTGCAGTCTTCCTCTTGTTTTATTTTGCTGAAACTTTTGCACACAAGAGACCAACTTGTGTATCTTGATAACTATTCATACAACTGGTTTGAAACTTCTGCAGAATTATGAGGGTTACCTGATATTCATCTTATAGACATACACTCAGAACAGATAATTTCCAGTCAAACTTCATACAAATTAATGCTCTTTTTGGACTGAAATTGGGATAAACATTTGTGTACAAGGCACTATTTATGACAAGGCACTATTTAGTGTATTACTGAAAAATCGTTCATGGGTTTGAAAACTTGAAAAAGTTTAACATGAAACAGTTAAGACAACTCTTGGTTAAAATTAAAACAAGTAATAGCCTTCCTTGACTTTTTAAAGATTTTAAAGCTGCGAGTCTGTTAGTTTAATATTCACTGAAATTATTTCAAATTGTTTCACCTTTTTGGACTTATGTTTTTTTTAAAAAACCTTTGTGCCTGTGACTCTAAGACAAATATAAAACCAGCTGTGTCACCAGAGACTTCAGTCATTAGGAAGTAGAACATTCACAAAAGCTTTTTTAATAGACAGCATAAAATATTTCTTTCAGAATGATTCAAATAGTCAAGCATGTTGTCAAATAGTCATCTCTGGTTAAAATTACATGATATGTCTACTCTATATTTCATGTCTTAAGTGGGTGAGTGGAAGAGTTGACACGGGTTTACTATAAACTGAAAGCTTGTCCTGTAAAAGCATTACTGGGTAAATAGGGGTGATGTTTCATTGTGGTTTGTCAGTGTTGTGTATAAATGTAAGATTTTTTTCATTATTTTTACTATGGTTGGTCGGTGATATTATGAATGGAAAGAGTTTTTAATACAAAAGAGTAATTATAGAAAGTGTTTATATGAGTCGTTGATAAGTTGATAGTTGTGTTTTAAGATCTTTGATCAGCTTTGTTTTGTTCGTTTTTTACTCAGTTTTAGAAAGGAAAATGTTTCCTCTTCAGTTAATTGATAACAAAGATGTTAGTATTTTTGACGTATGAAAATAGACAGTGAATTGACATTTTAGTTAATGTTTTTTCACACGTGTATCACTGCATGCTCTGTGCCTTTTAAACAGGTAGATTTATATAAAGAAATAATGTTAACTAATGATAATTCTCAATTATGGCATTTTCATTGGTATTTCAGCAGTTTATTTCAGAGCCTAGTTTGCCAATTGTAGAAATCTTCCCTTATGGTAGTGTAATCAGGATTTCTGTGGAAAAGAGCATGTTCTTATTTTTTTGGATTTTTTTTCTAGGAAAGAAAAGAAAGATAAAGAATTGTTTATTTTATTTAGTAAATTCTGTTAGTCTGAAAAAAAAATCATTTTTCAAAACTTTAGTTATCAACCAGTTAATTTTTTTTGTATTGTATGTATAATACACTTGTCTTTATCCAACATCATTTTTTTGTTGTGGAATAAAAGAATTATATGAGATTGAATTTCAGGTATAACTTTAAAGTTCGCGTATTAAAAACACTTTGTTTGTTTCAAAATCACTATTGAGATCAAAATTTGTCTGCTGTAAAGAAAATTGAGATCAAAATTTGTCTGCTGTCAAAAAAATTGAGATACAAAATTGTCAGCAATCAGTGAAATTGAGATCAAAAACTGTCAGCAATCAGTGAAATTGAGATCAAAAACTGTCAGCAGTCATTGAAATTGAGATTAAAAAAACTGTCAGCAATCAGTGAAATTGTGATCAAACAGTTACTGCTGTCAAGAAAATTGAGGAAAAAGAAAACCTGACTGCTGTCAAGAAAATTGAGATAAAAAATATTTGTCTGCTGTCAAGAAAATTGAGATAAAAAATTGTCTGCTGTTAAGAAAATCAAGAAAAAAATTGTATATCAGACACAGTCATTTTTATGACCAATTTCTGTCTGATCTTGTTAGTGGAGTGTTACCATTATTATATTTTTTTTTTATATCAATAATGTTAGTCTTTGCCCTTAGAAATCATTTCATTACTTTTTAAATACATCTTATCATAACCATTTATGCATTGTTTGTTTTTATGGGTGTTAAAAATCATAAAATGTCTTTTGTTACATTGTTCAATTAGTTTAAAAAAAAAAGTTTTGCAATAAATTTTGGAAAAAGAAGTATTTGCTCACCTGGTTGACCAGGGTTAACTGTTGGGAATTATGATGTCCAGTTTTCCATGATGTATGTTTCACATAGGAATTTCTAATATAGTATGAGAAATGCTGCAGTCAAGATTTAAATCTTCAAGGCCATAATTTTTGTCAATGTCTGAAAACATGCTCCTGCCCGCCCGCTTAGCTCAATAGGTAGAGCACTGGATTAGTAATCCATCGGTCGTTGGTTCGACCCCTGGGCAGAGCAAAATTTCTCCGTGACAATTGTTCTCGGACATTGTGTCTTATGTTCATTTGTCTCTCACTGCTGATTCAGAGTAGATATGTGGGAACAGTAGTTAGTCACTTGCAGAGAAATTGGCAGTTACTGGTTAGTTATCCAGGAAAACCGGTTAGGCGGACTGACCGCCGAGATATAACATATGTTGAAATCGGCGTTAAACCCCAAAACAAACAAACATGCTCAGTTCTAGTTCTGCAATACAATCCAACCAACCAGTACAAATGTATATGTCTAGCAAAAATAAACAAGGCTCTTTGTTCATATATATGTTTATTTTCAATGCAAATAATGCATAAATAATGATAACAAATTGCTATTACAGACATTAGCCAGCTACACAAAGTATTAGGCCTAAGACAACAACATTAGCTTAGGCACTCACAGATCTATATAAAACCTTAGACACCTGAAGTAGTCAGAGAAAAAGTATTTTATGTGAATTAAGAGAAAATCTTGTATATCTGAAACATTTAAAGATTTCAAATATACTTGTATTAAAATACAAATGGTAAGTGATAAAAGAAATAAGACTTTTTTTTAAACTTGACCTAAATTCATTCCTTTGAAAAGAATTCAAATGTTTTCTGTAAGAAAGATGAGAACTTAGATTTAGTGAATATGCAAACAAATGTATTTACATGTATATGTAATTAGAATACACATTGCTAATTGACACTAAATATTGTCACACCACTTTAACTATTCAAGTAAGTCTAAATTATTCAGATCAAGGATTTTACTAGACTGCCTTCCAAAAGCATCGGTCAAAATTTGAAAGTAACTACTGTATAATTCAGTTACTATAATCTAGTAGTTTGCACAGCTGGAAATGCTCTGAAATAAATTTTTAAAAATTCCACGGTCTCTAAAATAAAGTAAAAAATAATCTGTTTTTATGTAACTGATGCTCAGAGACAAACATATGCATAGGTGAAATGGAAGTGAAAGTCTACAAATATATTCCTCAATAAAAAAAAAAATGTTCATTAAGACAAGGACAGAAAGGACAGACAAACTGATGATGTCCAAAGCCTCAGAGTAAACTTTGGTTAATTAGTACAGTCTAGCTATTTTATAGCCATTTCTGGAAAAGATGCAAGCAAAATATGAGCAGGTGTCACTGAACCTACCATACAATAAGCAAGTCCTAAACTACTGAATGCTATATCCTCTAAGGGAAAAAACTTGCCTTTAAACCTTGCAGGAAATCTCATTCTAGATGATTTAACGATACCATACAAAACCAGTTTAAGAAATTATTACTACATCAATAATTTTTACACATATAACCTTGCTTTATGGCATGAAATAAGTACTGAATTATACCATAGGCAAGAAATGTTTGGCATTTATGCTAATGAAAGTAACAACTTACGTAATTTAGTTAGAGGAACTGTAAGTGTCTGCACATTCTCTAATTTGTTCCAATATTAATGAATTTTTAACTAGGTTAACACAATTTACAAGTACATATGGTAAATCCTCAACATTACTGTTCAGCTGAGGCTGAATATTGTAACTTTCTTGGAACAATAAACCTTAGCAATACTGGGTGATTACAGGGTATACAAGAGAACTATTAGAAATTACATTAAACCATAATGCGAGTTCATACAATGATTATATTGTAGAAGAATTTATGTCCCAATTTCTGTGCTGCTGTGAAATAGATACCCTGTAAAATTTGCATGAATCTTCGTGAATCAAATAACATGGTCCCAAATTAGAAAATACTTTTTGTCATGGCATTTAGTAAATACTGGGGCAAAATGTCATGACAAAAAGTTTAAATTAAATAGGGGCATAACTCCAAAAATATAGCTTTCAGAATAATCCCCTTGTGTTACAACTGCCTCTTGCCATGGTAAGCAAGAGTCCAAGTTTCATACAGATATCTTTGATAGTTTTGAAATCATTCAACTTAATAAGCAATTTTGACAAAAATTGTATGTTAAAAAGGGGCATAACTCTAAAAATATAGCTTTCAAAACTATGCCCCTTGTGTTACAAATGTCTCTAGTCATGATAAGCAAGCATTCAAAGTTTCATATTGATACCTTTAAAATTGTTCGAGTAATGGGCTGCATTAAAGTCTTTGCAGGACGACAACAACAACGATGACGACCCCGCGATCATAATAGCTGGACTTTTTCTTCGAAACAGACAAGCTAAAAATCAAAACCATGACACAGGTGTCTAGGTTGAATTTATGGTACTGAATTTAGTGTGTGCTTAATCATTATACAATCAAATAATGGTAAAGAATTTTGGTATGACTATTACATATACAATAAGATACATTGTAAAGTCGTCTTTTGCCTATGACAAACATCACTCAAATTCTGGTCAGTAAAATAATTGATAAAATACAAATAATTCTACAAATTTTACAATTTCCAATTGTACCTATATTAAACAAGAAATGTTTCTTACAGACATAAATGTCCCGCAATACAGACACTTGTGTGAAAGATTGGTGAAAATCAAATGAGAATTGTAGGAGGAGTTGCACACAGAGGATGGGACGGACAGATGGCTACTACTACATGCCACCCTTTGGGAGCGTAAAAATTCAAATTAGCACTACAGAATACAAATATCAAGGTAAGAATAAAAGCAGAATATGATAAATGTTACTGTAAAAATTTTGATCTTTTGTTTTTTTTTACCCTTTAAACAAACATGCACCATTAAAACAAATAAAAAAGAAATGCCTCTGATGAAATGTTTAAATAAATAAAACTGACAGATTGTCTTCTTGTTAAAGATTCATGCCCATTATAAAATACAGAGCTAAAACAGTTGTGAGCCTAGAGGTAGGAATAAGTCTAAATCATATATTTGTTCTATAAACCCCAAAGGAATCAAAATATACAAAAAATCTTCTATAAAAACAGGAATGATACTAGATATTTAGACTTTATACACTCATACCTCAACTTACAGAAGATAATGCACTACAAAGTTATGGAACAGCTAACAAAATAGCACATCAAATTATACAAAACAATGCCTTCCCACCCCGCACCCCCAACTAAAACATGTACAGAAATAAGAGACCTATTTTTACCAAAGTCTACAAAACTTATAAACATTGTATTGTTTAACTTAATTAAGAAATTTAATGTATTTTGAGTCAGTTTTGTAATAAACATCTATGATATTCAAACAACTGCCTAATAGCATTTACTATAGATGGCTGCTTAACAGAGTTTTAACTGTTATTTGCATACAATTTCTTATGTGGAAAGGTGAAAAAAAGGAAACTGACTTTTTTCTCTTTTCATTTGGTGTTTTTTAATGACTAGAAACTGTATAAAATCACTGAGAGTTTTCATAAACTATGAGAAGTGGTTAGGTAGAAATTTCCGCACAGATCAATTATTTTCAAGGGTTTTATAATTACTGCCATAGGAGAGCACTTCAGAAAGAAATTTCAAGGCGCAATAGTTCAAGCTATTTGTCAATAAAGGAAAAGTAGCAATCCAGTTTCTGGTAAGCAAGCAATTTAAGCATCACCATCAAAATTTCTTTGACAACACTGATTTTAACTTATGTCATAAAATGTTCTAAAATGGAAAACAATATGTGAATAACAGGTGAATCTGTTAATTTCTAATGATAAGAATGTTAAATTAAGGATATTTTCATTCTAACCCAACCACTTCCCCTAACCCTTAAAAAAAAAACATGGTTAAAGAAAATAAAAAGAACAGTGCACTCAAAAAATTATTAAAATACAACACATTTGCATCATGTTAAGTCTTAACAAGAGGGCCATGATGGCCCTGGATTGCTCACCTGAGAACTTTGGCTTTGGGTTTGCTATTAGGCAAACATAAGAAGCAGCATTTCATTTTCTAATTGAAGATAATTATGTAGGTGCCTATAAACCAAATATCTTAAATATCAGTCAATAATAAAGGCTCTATGACAGAAAGTAGAAACATCTATTATTAGCTTTAGTGACCCAGACCTTGACCCAGTGACCTCAAACCCAACCTATGTGTAGAGGTCCATGCAAGGAATCTATATACTGAATATCGAAGATATTGCTCTATAAATGAAGGCTCTATGAGGTAAAGTAGCTAAATCTATTTTTAGCTCTGATGACCTTTGACCTTATCTAAAAATTTTAAAAAGCTTGACAACGGTCCACAAGACAATGCTTCATGCCAAATTTTAAAGTTCTAGGTCTTGTGGTTTCAGACAAGAATATTTTTAAAGATTTTATTCTATATTGCTATGTAAAGTTTGTGACCCTCAGGCGGGGCCTATAGTGACCCCAGGTAAATTATTTGCACAAACTTGGTAGAGGTCCACAAGACAATGCTTCATGCCAAATTTTAAAACTCTAGGTCTTGTGGTTTCAGACAAGAATTTTTTTAAAGATTATATTCTATATGCTATGTAAACTTGTGACCTCTCGGGCAGAGTCAATAGTGACCCTAGGTACATTATTTGAACAAATTTGGTACAGGTTCACTAGACAATGCTTCATGCCAAATATTAAAACTCTAGGACTTGTGCCTTCAGACAAGAAGATTCTTAAAGATTTTCTTCTATATTGCTATGTAAAACTTGTGACCCCTCAGGCGGGGCCAACAGAGACCCCAGAGATATTATCTGAACAAACTTGGTAGAGGTCCACTAGACAATGCTCCACGCCAAATTTCTGACCTCTAGGCTTAGCAGTTTTAGACAAGAAGATTTTTAAAGTTTTTCAATCTTGTTGTTCACGGAATGAAATTCTTTTAACAAATTTGGTAAAGCTTCATCCAAGGAACATTTGTGCAAAGTTTTATCATCTTTCACCTAGTCGTTAAGGAGGAGATGTTGCTGAAAGTAAAATGTTGACGACGGACAACGAACACAGGGCGATCACAAAAGCTCACTTTGAGCACAAAGTGCTCAGGTGAGCTAAAAAATCAAATCAAAGTATTGTCTTAAATAATACATGTAGTCATCACCTTAATGCAGAGATACACAGTCACAATAAAGACAGACTGCTACGCATGATCTGCCTCCAATATTAGAATTCTTAAAGCAACATTACTTTATTATGCAATATATACACTACGGCTGAAATATTTTAGCTTAACAACTTGTACGTTTGGTTTGTATCTTAACAAAATCAACAAGACAAATACACAGCACAAAACTGGACCTAGAGCATTTATAATTCTGTCTCTGGTTCAAACTTGCATAAAGCCCTTGCAATGCAAAACTAAAACAAATTCCATAAAAATATCATAAATCACAACTTTATGTAAATCCAGACTTAAATTACACAATTTCTCCATTAGTGTAACAGACATTGAGGCAGACCTTTGAAAGTTTGTAATTTGAAAATCATGCAACTGAAAGTACCAAGGATGAAGATTAAACTGAGGACAACACCACTGAATGAATAAAAGATTCTTGGAAACTTAGACGTAAATTTTTTCTTTTTTAATTTCATGAGTTTGGGTTATAACCAAGCTGCTGATACAACCAGATTACACAATCTTTTCCCTAGAATTTAACTTCAAATTATTTTTAAGTGATACTGACATATTTTTTTTATTAAAAAAAAAAAATTATTTCGTTATCTCGACTGAAGGACAAATCTCACAAACACTCATGGCAAGGAGATAAGATATCGTGAAATATCTCAAGTACCTGAAAAGTATAAGACTGATGCAAATGAATTGCACCTTGCAACAGAGAATTGTCTACAAAATGATACAGTACTTATTACATGAAAATTGTTAATATCACTTTTTTTTTTTTAAAGAAAATTGTTGACATGTAAAAAAAGTGGATTTGACTGTTTCATAAAGGAGTTTCTAATCTGTGATATTTAAGGTCTTTGAAGATGTCTTTTACATTTTAGTTTCAAAGCAAGGATTTTATTTTCAAGGCCAGAAGTCTATTAATGTTTACACAGAAGAAAAAATACACTGGTCCAATTATTCTTTTTTTTTATAATTCATGTAAAAAAAAAATACAAGAGGGCCATGATGGCCCTGGATCGCTCACCTGAGTACTTTGGCTGTAGGTTTGCTGTTAAGCAGTATTTCATTTTTTAATTGAAAATATGTAAGTGCCTACAAACCAAATATGTAAAATATCAGTCAATAAATAAAGGCTCTATGACAGAAAGTAGAAATATCTATTATAAGCTATGGTGACCTTGACCTTGACCCAGTGACCTCAAACCCTACCCATGGGTAGAAGTCCATGCAAGGAACCTCTATACTGAATATCAAAGATATTGGTCTATAAATGAAGGCTCTATGAGGTACAGTAGATAAATCTACTTTTAGCCTCCGTGACCTTTAACCTAATCCAATAGTTTGAAAAAGCTTGATAAAGCTTGCTTCATGCCAAATTTTAAAGTTCTAGGTCTTGTGGTTTCAGACAAGAATATTTTTAAAGATTTTCTTCTATATTGTTATTTAAAACTTGTGACCCCTCGGGCGGGGCCAATAGTGACCCCAGGGACATTTTTCTAACAAACTTGGTAGAGGTCCACTAGACAATGCTACACACCAAATATCTAAGCTCTATAACTTACGGTTTCTGACAAGAAGATTTTTTTAGATTGTCTTATATAACTCTATGTAAAACTAGTGGCCCCTGGGGCGGGGCCATTTTTGACTCAGAGGCCAGGATTTGAACAAACTTGGTAGAGGTCCACTAGACAATGCTACACACCAAATATCAAAGCTCCAGGCCTTGTGGTTTCGGAGAAGAAGAGTTTTAAAGATCCAACTTATAAAATCTATTTTTAGCTCCAGTGAACCAGAAATGCAATGGACCAGAACCATTTGAACAATCTTGGTAGAGCTTCATGCAAGGAACATCCCAGGCAAGTTTCATTAAATTTGCCCCATTGGTTTCAGAGGAGATGTCGTTTGAATGAAAAGTTGACGACGGACGGACGGACGACGGACAAAGACCGATCAGAAAAGCTCACCCTGAGCACTTTGTGCTCAGGTGAGCTAAAAAGCTGAAAATTCTTCTTGTAAAGCTCAATACCACAGACAATTTAAATTCCTTGATTAAACTGTTATAAAAGATCATAAATTTCTTTTGCCCTGTTTGAAATGGAAATTTATGCTGTTTTCCAAAAACAGTCTGTCATCAATATCATCTAGCAGACAGCCTGGTAACTTTCAGAAATTTACTGATTTTCCTTGAATTCATAATCTCTAAAGGCTGATGCACCCAGAATTTTAACCCTTACCATGCTTGATATCTAAAAGGACTTGTCTAACTTTCAATCTGGACAGATTCATTAATTGTTTATGGGGGTACTTTTTGAAAATTTACTGACTGAATGGAAAATAGTGCAGACCATGATCAGACTGCACAGTTGTTCAGGCTGATCATGGTCTGCAATGGGCACAAAGGCAGAACCAATTGCCTGCGACAGGGTTAGTGTTACAGAAAAATGATATTGTAAATACAGGGTCTGTGCAAAATTATTGTATCCACTTCTTATTTCATATGTAGTTACAATAGTTTTGCATAGACCTCTCAATTATTCTAATTTGTTACTTTTTTATTGTGTCATAAAGAACATGTTTTTTTTAATCTTCAAATTTACAAAAATCAGCAGAAACTCACAACTCAAGATGGTCAAGACTGATATTGAAATAACCCCAAATACTGAAAATAAGGCCAATGTTCAGATTACTAAGAGCTCCAGTAAATCACTGAAGTTGTCATTAAAACATCTTTTTTTTTAAATCAATTTTTTTCTTACCTTTATTCATTTATGGAAGTCTAATAAAATTTGTCAAAGCACATTTTATTAAATGTTTTGAAGATATACAAGTTTGCGGGAAAAAAAATCCAATTCTTTATTTTATAAAATACTACTTCTCTCTCTGGGGTTTACTTATCATTTACAAAGCTGACAGGTAGACAAATACATCTTACTTTAAATGTGCTAATATGGTGATTTTATAAAGTAAACACAACTTACAAGATCAAAACACAACTCAACAAATGTAAATTGAATATATCTGACACAAGAATTACTGTGTATATACATGTACATAGACAAAAACGGAAATGTAACATGTACACCTTGGGTAAATATTTCACAAATGAGTATTTTTCCCTTCACAACATGATTTTAAATTCAATACAAGTTAAAATTCAATCCAAGTTTAACGTCAGGACAATCCGACTGAAGAATCACTAACAATATAAAGGTTATGACTGTCGTAAATTGTCATAAAAATCACAAAACCTTAACAACATACATGTAATGCAGATCTAGAGACAAACCTTGAAAATATAATATTCTGGTACCGTATGAATGCTCTCTAAAAAAAGTGTAAGATTTTTCACAAAACTGAATCCTACCTATAAAACCTTCTTGGAAGTTATACAATAGATATCAAAAGATTTTTTAACACTGACAAAATATCAGTATTGTAGTGAACAGGTTTCAGCTGTTTGGCTAAATTTCTAGTGCCAGCCTAGATTTGAGCCTGAAAGTTTTAAGAAGTTTTTTTTAATTTAAATATTAAAGTAGACATCACTAACCTATAAATAAATGATTTAGTTGTAATAAAATGTCAAACAAGAACTGTCACTGTAAGAGGACAATGTCCCCAAAGTAGTGCTTTGCCCTTGAGCTGAGGACCTGTCATTCAGGGGTCAAGGTCAAATAAATATACGTCATTGGGAAGGTCTTGTCCAAAGGGGTGTTGTCTTTAAGTATGAAGTATATCCACTCACTAATATGGAAGTTATGGCTAAATGTTAAAGTTTTTGGACAACTGGATCTTCAAGGTGAGGTCATTCAGGGGACAAAGTCAAGCAAATATAGGTCAGTAGGGAGTCTTGTCCAAGGGGTATTGTGTCATAGTATGTAGTAAATCCACCTACTAATAAGGAAGTTATGGTCAATGTTAAAGTTTTTTGATAGACTGCCTGACAGACAAACAGTTCAAAAATTATATGCTTCCCTTTGGGCACAAAAAATCAGAAATTAATGAAAAAGTTTTTGGTTTACAGTATTCAAATCAGATGAAAATAATATCAACCAACAGACAAACATTCTATGACAGACAAATTCTATGATCAAAGCAAAACACACTGTCTATGCCAATATTATTTCTCAAACAAAACTGAGAACAATAATGTAGTGAAAACAGGTTATGTAACATGGGATTTGACAAAGATGGTAACAGAGTTAAGACTTTATCACAAGCATCATACCCAGTACTGACTTTTACGTAAAACTGGTGGGCTTGATGAGCTGCAATGTTGTAAAAGTTCTGGATCATTTGTAATCCACTCAATCATGTCACCCATGCTACTGATTGACTGTCGACTTTCATCCATACCTCCAACAGCACCTTCCACTTCATTGTCAATCATTGGCGTAACTTTACATGTCGGAACAGTGCTGCTTACTTCAGTTCGTGAAATATCAGGTGAACGTGGAATAAATTTGTCTTGTTCTCTCTCACGTAAACGTTCATGTGATAACATTGGCATTACAACATCTGCTTCTTCAGAAGCAGCACGACTTACACCAGGAATGTTAGTTGTGTTTTCATATTCAACAACAGATTTACTATCGTCTGAAACGCCACTATCTTGATCATGTTCTTGTGGCTTAATTTGAACATGTGGCTGTTCTATTTGATAAGGTCCACTAATGTTTGGGCGTAACCTTGGTGATTTCTTTGACGAAGGAGCATAATCCCTTTTTCTTCGCCCCCTCCAAACTAAATAAACAACAATTAATGCAATAATAATAACTAACAACACTGGAATGGATACAGCTAAAATGATAACATGATTTTGTTTTAATCGACTAGATTCAAAAGATTCCTCATTTATAGGAGAATGATCTCCCTTGTGAGACTCTTCAGTAGACTGGGTCACTGATTTCTCAGTGACTGGTTCAATTTTTGAAGTTTTTGACACAGGTATCACTGGAGTGTTATCAGAGGGTTCTACATCAATATAAAATACACCTTCTGCTGGCTGCACGTTAAATGCAGTCAGAATGTATGTAAAATTATCTTGTACAACATTATATGGTATTTCCCCATCACTTTCATAATAAAGTTTCATGTACACAACATCTTCATGACTAAACTCTGTCACCTCATTATATCCAGAAGTATCCCTAAAACTTTCATGAAAAACTTGTCGCTTTGAAAATGATTTCTTTTTCACTATTTTACCATAGTATGGTCCATGTTTCAGCGTGTATTTTGGATTATCTCCAGATCTTTCAGCAAGTTTAGCTGCATCTAAGTTCAGTGAAGTTAAGGCAACCTTTTCACCTCTGGAAGCAGTTAAAGGGCCAAACACAATTAAAGGTTTCACTTTTATATGGAGTTTCCCAACCCATTTGTGTAAATCTAAACCAGGTGAATCAGCACTAAACCGATAGGTTATTTTAAATATTGAGACGAAATCTTCACTTGATGTTAAATCCATCTGTTTGTAAATTACTCTGTTTTCGTTAATATCTTTCTGGCTAAAGTAATCTATGTTTTTATTATTTACATATATTTTACCATAGTATGGCTTGCTATGTAAAACGTAATAAACATTTTCAAGTAATCCATTTGTTGTAACATTTAAATTTTCTGGTGTTATTTGCACTGTTAAATCTGACTGCAGTAACTCTACTGTTGCATTCTTAGTCATATTAACATAAACCTTTGTAACAGAAATTTGGAAAGATTTATAGACTGGACTATGTGATCCATCAGAAACTGTGAATGTAAATCCTCCTGAATCCTTGTAGTAAATATGCTTAAATGCAACACGACCACTATTAACATCCCGTTGGGTGAAATTCAAAATTTTTAAATCTTCATTTTCTATGTAAGCAACATGCCCCATGTCACCTTCCCTTATAATTTCATACACAATATAATCTGGTCCTGTGTCCTTGTCAATGGTATTGAGCACTGACTGGTTTATAACTGTAGTGGATCCTTGTATGATATCTAGACTGGGATTAGTTGTAATCAGTTTGAACGGTTCATCATTTACAGGTTGAACTGTCACATTCAGCACCAGTCCAAATGTGTTCTCCTCATCATATCCGCCATTTAAGCTTTTATCTTGAATTCTTAAGTGTAGGCTTAGATTAAATGTGTCGAAAGTTGTATCAGAGTCATCATGTTCGTAAATCAACTGATGTGAATTGACACTTCTTTGACTAAACTGTTCCCCAGGATACAGTTCTGAGTCTCGATAATACAATTTTCCATGTGCAGGTGGGTCTTTAAGACTAAACCTTAATCTAACTCGTTTTTCAAGTCTTTCTAGATTTCGTACAAATTCTGTAACATCTAGGTTATTTTTAGCAACAAGCATTTTACCTCCTTCATCAACACGGATAGGTGAAGTTTTGATTAACTGGTTTTTATTTTCTGCATTAAGGTTCCCATATGATATTACTATGTTAAATACCTGTGCTGCCATTGGCTCTGCATACAAGGTGTTTACTGTAAATTCAAAGCTATCATTTTGTATCCATCCATTCAATTTATCTGAATGTAAATAGAATATTTGTGAGCTGTTAATCTCGCCCTGGTGAAATGTGTCCACGTCCTTTGCTTTCCCATCAACCATTGTAACAATTGATCCATGTTTTGGCTTTGAAGTAAGGGTGTATATGATTGGCTTAGACTGAAGTGGGTCATTGGTCGAGATGAATAAATGGTTTACTGTGATTGGCTGAATTGTATTTGGATAGGCATTCAGCAAAGCATTTGTATGAAGTTGAAGAACTAGTTGTTTTGCCTCTATACGGAAGACACTTAAAGGACTTTTGTTGTGACCACCATCACTCACTTGAAATGTGAACTCTCCAGTGCTCTGCCCTAAAAAAAAAATAAAATAGAGAAAAATTAATTCATCTGAATAAACTTTAGTTTGTATCTACAGTTCATAATTCACAAAAATCATTTTGTATTTTTAAGGCTATCCATTTTATCCCGTAAACCTACAACTGCAGCTGTAATATTGTACTGTAGCTGTTTAAGTAAATTTTAACAGGATGACAGTAGCATTTTATTCACATCTTATAAATTTGAAGTAACAAGGTAGTTCAAAAACCTGCATTCATTAGTAAACATGTTAATTAAAGTAAAAGATTCTTGAGACATATGAAACAGTTACAGTTAGTTATTTAGTAAATAGTGAAAACCACCTTTAAGTAAACTTACCGTCGTGAACAAATACAATTCGACCCTGTTCAATCCATGATTGTCTAAAACTGCCAATTGCCTTGAAGGTGTTGTTCAAATGTGATACATGACCATTGGTTGGAGCTGAAATGACATACACCAAATCGTCAGCAGGGGTGTCAGGATCTCGTGCACACAGTATTTCTGGAGTAATCTGGGTCATTGAATTCTTCCATACGGTAAGCCCTTTGTTCTTCACTATCACTGGTGCTTCATCATTAATACCTTCAATTGTAATAAACATTGTCTCAACTTCACTTTCCTTAGAATCATCCCCTAAAACTGCACTCAGTGAAATAGAGTCTTGTTTACTTTCACTGTTGTCATGAATATAATACACATTCCTCCGATTTATGTCATCCAAGGTGAAAGTTTCTATCTCTTCACCTCTGCTGTTAGTAATTATTCCATGCTTTGGAGGCCCTCGTATCACAAATTCAAAAACTGGCTGGTCCGAAAATTTGTCTTCAACAGTTAGTAACTCAGATGTCAATTCCTTCTTTCCACCTTCAATAACTGTGAAATTCTTTATCTTAAATGGCAAAGTATATGGTTCAATTTTTATGAGAAATTCAAGTCCTCTCAAAGCTTCATATCCATTTGAAACTTCAAAAATGAACTGATCTGTGGTGGCACTCGTGTTTTCCAGTTCGTACTTAATTTCATGTTTATTAATATCAAGCTGAGAGAACGTTGTTTCTCCATCTACAGTTAAGAGCATATCCCCTCGATACAAGTGCCCCTGTTTTGGCATAACCAAGATCAAGTATTTGATGTCCTCAGGGGAAAAATCTGGATGTTTTATCAACAGATGCTTTTCTTCAATGACATTTTCCCCTGGAATATTCAAAACCTCAAGTGCTCCATTGTTTATTACTCGTGGTGGCAACTGTACGGACTCAAGCTCAATCTGTACAGAAAACGTACCTTCTGCACGAGATTTGCCTGCAACGACTGTGAAACCAAACGAGTCCTCTACATCTGGGTCACCTTCATGTTTATAATACAGTTTATTTTCCTTTATGTTATCAAGATCAAACTCAGAAACTTTTTCACTATCGATTTCCAGATGACCATGCCTTGGTTCTTCTGTTAGAACAAATCGTATCTCCCCATCCTTGGCATTTATATTTGTTTCAATGCTCAGACTGTTTGCCGATATAACAACTTTACCATTACTTCTCACAATTACTCCTGAGTTTTTTATTATTTCAATATATGGGTCACCAGCCTCTATTTCAAAAAGACAAATTACATTATACTGTCCATCGGTCACATATAATGCTGCATGATCACGATCATCGCCCTCATGTTTAAACATTATTTCTCTATTTATAATATCCTTTTGCTTAAACTGACTTACTCGTGTCTTTGTTTCAGCATGAATTATCTCCCCATTCCGTATACCTCTACGACTGTACTGAAGTTCTTTAGTATCATAGTCTATATCGGGATCAGTAAAGGCCAAATCATCAATAGTGATCAACTTTTCACCATTTCTTACAACTTTAAAAACTTTATCTATAAGTCTTTCTGGTGGATTGTCATTTCTCATTAACATTGTAATTTCAAATGTGCCTGAGAATTCTGGGATATTTTGCATCAGGCTGGTTCTCTGTATATCTGGCACTGCTGTAAATGTGAAGGAGTCCTTATCATGTTCAGAATCATCATGCTTGTAAACCAGTCTAAAGTCTTTTATATCATCACTTGTAAATTCTTTAATGTTGTTCAACATAACTGCAGAAGATCTCGGATCAACTAGGCGAAGGGTTCCATGCTTCGGTGGGGAAATAACAGCAAATTCAAAATCTCTGAATTCATTAGTTTGAATAAATAAACAGTGTCTGTCTATAGCCTTTTGTTCTCCTTCAATGACTTCACTTAAGCCATTATTTATAAATCTTACGTCACTCTTCATGGGTATAAACTCTATCCATAAACGTACACTTTTTGCTCCTGTTCCAACAGTCTGCACTCGGAGATCTGTAAAGTCTGTCACTTTCTCAAATGAATTACTGCGTAATTTGTAAAATAGTCTGCCCTTATTTATGTCATACTGGGAGAATGAGGCCTCTCTTTGTAATAGAACAGCATTGGTAAAATCTACATGACCTCTTTGCATTGCATCAACCTTAAAAAAATTTCCATGGGTTGGTGCTCTTGCTATTGTAAACAGTATCTTTGAGGTGTTCAAATGGGGATTGTTTGTAGCAGCTCTCAAGTTGTCTGATGAAAGAACTCCAAATGGCTTGTGTAATAATTTAAGCTCATTATTTGCTTCAACTTCAATAAAAACTTGTTCAAACTGTACAGTAAAGAAATAATATGGAGTGGTGTAACTTTTGGCTTTTACAGTAAAACTGAACTGATCAGAAGATGGATTTTCTGACATGACTGTCTGTCTGTACCTGACATGTCCACTGTCTATGTGTCGCTGTGCGAATGTGTCCACTTCCTTCCATTCTCCATTAGCATACTGCTGCCTTTCTACTACACCATAATTGGGGCGACGCAGAATATCGTACCTTATTTCTAACTCTTGCGTTGGAACATTGCTCACTGTTGTCAAATTAGCACTCGTTATAATAGCAAAAGAACCTTGTGGCAAAACCAAACCTGTATTTCTCTGTACTGTTAACTGAAGCTGACCTGTGTGAATGGTAAGTGTAACAGGATCACTTGATGATTTTCCATCTGTTAGTTTCAAACCCACGTAGGAATCACCCGAGCCAAGGTGTAGGAACCAGATCTGTCTATTGTTAATCTCCTCTTGTGTAAATTCTGTGGTTGGGCTTCCACTGTGTCCTGATCTTTCAAAGTAACCTTGCCTTGGTGCATCTGTTACAACATAAGTCAGCTCATTTGTGGGGCTATCTGGATCATCAGCATAGAAAATTTCGTCCGTTATCTTAATTTTTGTGTTTTCAATCATTTTCAAAACTCCTCCACTTGCAAGAACTATTTTTGGAGCATCATTGACAGGCTTGATTGTAATTGGCAGGATGAAAGCATACCTCTGTTGTAACCTTTCTGGAATGTCATCTTCATTAGTTCTGCCACTAGTGTAAATTTCCAACCCCATGGATACCTCATCAAAGACAGTTTCAGATCCTCCATGAATATACCTCACTTTATGTCGTAACAAATCAAGATACGTAAACACGTCGTTATTTCTTCGTTGGCCTAGATCTACCTCTATTTCTCCATACTTAGGTGGCTTCACAACATATATCATTATACCAGATTCACGAATACCATATTTCTTAAAGTCATAAACAATTTCTATATTTCCACTTGTAATTTCAACAGATGCCCCCTCATCGACTATTACAGGGCTTACAGAAAGAATTTGAAATTGATCATGATTAGAGTCAGAATGTGGTGTCTGACCTCTGACAACACATTCATCAGAGGTACAAATCTCAGCATTATCACATTCAGCTCCTATCAATCGACTTGCATGTATGTCATGTATATTGTACACTCGGGAATTTATCACAATATTTCTAATGCATCCTATCATACCACCTCTCAGAGAATTATCTCCTTTCAGGGTTTCAAGTCCTTCCTGAATAACTATGGCACGTTCCTTGTGACTTACTCCCCCTATAAAGATTAAACCTCCATATATAGCACCCCTTTTATCACTAAACTCTTGCACTTTCTGATCTCCATCTACAGACATTTCAATCAGTTCAGAAGTAACACTCAGATCTACTTGATGCCAATTTCCACTTGTCAAAATTTCTGATACCACACTTATTTTCTCATCACCTTTGCTACAAGTAAGTTTCAAATGGCCATTTATCAATTCTAAAGCTATGAAGTTTTTCTGCAATGAATGTCGTGTGAAACTAAACAGCAACAATGCTGATGCCAAATTTGTCTGGAAAAGGAATGAAACTGTTCTATCATTGGTTGGATGTAAATGTGACAATGAAATAAACGACGTCTCTGAATTCAAGGATATAGGACTATCTCTTGGTGCATTGAAAAGATTGTCTATATCAAATGAAACATCCACGACATGACTTGGATCAGTTAACTCCCGTGCTTTTGATATAAGATCTTCATCATTAAATACAACTTTACTGAATGTTCCTCTAAAGTGCTTCAATTCAGTCTCAAACTTTTTGTTTGTTTCCATATCTGTCCCTCCCAAAAATACACCAGAATCAACATTGAGCTCTCTATATGTTCCTTGTATTTTCTGTCTAGCCGTTGTTGCATCATCTATCACCATGGAGATGACATCATCTTCTCTAGTGACCCTGACCTCATGCCATTCAAGGTCATCATACCTGTGACGACCAAGGTCGAGAACTGTCTCTTCACTTCCATAATTAACCTGAAACAAAAGACAAAATGCTTACTTTCTTACAATAAACAGTTAAGCTTATCAAGTAGGGCCCTCAGTTACTGAGATACTTCTGCTCATAGATCAAAAGTCAGCTATCTTAAGCAGCTGTCTACATGCAGTGAGCAATCAAGGAAATTTAAAAAGAAAAATATGGTACAATTCACAGAAAGGCCATTATAAAATGCAGTTTCTCTTATAAATGTAAAAGTCTCATAAATATTTAAGAGAAAGAAAGCTTGCAGACATTATCTTGATACTGCAATCTCAATGTTAATAAAATCTTAGATTTTTTCAAGAAAAGAATGCTGATTGTTTGATATTACAGTAAAAACTGTATTTTGTTTAATACAGAGTGAAATCTTTTGGCAGACTATAAAATAAAAAATAAATCACTTTTATCAGAGGGCGTGTTTGATGACAGTCCTGACAGAATTGAGAAAGCCAGGAGTAAAATGTTCTTATTGACATGTATTCCTAAGTGCAAAAACTTACTGAAAATTTTTTATTTTATTTACTGGAAAGGTGTGGGGGGATTATTTTTAGCTTATTTTGTTTCTTGGTAAACTAAATGCAAGTTAATGTAAGTTTCAATGATACTGAAACGACTGGTCTCCAGTTCCTATTATTTTCCCCTTTTCTTTCAGACTGAACTAAAATTACCTAAAAAGTATCAGCATTTTCTGTTTTGGCAGATATTTTACAAAGATGTAAATATTCTGTATAAAAGCTCATAAAACCCTGTTACTGAAAACAATTCATATCCTTGTAAAATATTTTGAAAATTGAAAATTTTCTCTACTGAAAGTGAAAAGTGACATTTTCAAAACAACTGTGTAGCAACTAGTATAGAATAATATACATATATAATGTGCATCTCCACATAAAATGAAACATGGTACCTAAGATTAATTAAACAAAAAGGGATACCTTTAGTTGAAGTGTCCCAGCATGCAGCTGTAACAGGAAGTAGTCAGCACCACCTGTGAGCAGAAACAAAACACCGTATGGTCTGGCGGCTTTAAATCGCAGCTCAAGATCTGTCTTGCGGAATGCAACATCAAGAGGAATATGGATGTAACTCTCGCCATAGAACGATACTGGAATAGAGAAAAAAAGTAATATAAAGATTCAGATGTTTAGATGGTAATGTTCTGTCAATATAAATACTAAATAGGCAAGACTGTTCTGATTGGTTGTTTTGTTGTATATTCGCAAAAATGCATTTTTTATGACATCTTGTTTTTCATGGCTGTTATACTTTAAATCTGCTTTCTTTTCTGCAGGGAGGGTTTGTAGAGGTCAGAAGAGAACAATTAACTTCCTAACTATTACTTCTACAATTATCAGTACAAGCCGAAAACTGGTTTTTACATCTAGACAAATAACAAATAAAATATATCTCAGTTAAAACATCTTTAGCAGAAAAATGGTTTTTACATCTAGACAAATAACAAATAAAATATATCTCAGTTAAGACATCTTTTTATGAAATCTTATCCCTCAATGAATGTTACATCAGTACCATCTTGAAGAAGTTTCAAGAGAGAGAGCTTAAGTTTATATTTATTTATATATATAATAATAAAGGTTTATCATGCCTCATCAGAGCACTTAAAAATCTTACACTTTTATTTCCAAAGATGCAAATCAGCACCCTTTTATCATTCTGAGTTAATTAAACAGTCCCATAATTTTGTGAAAAATTTCTGAATGCTTATGCAGTAATTATGAAGATTACATCTTTCAAGACTATCACCTGATATTTCAGAGCACCCCCCACTATAATCCCCTCAAGGGATTTATCTAATTCACTCTTATACACAGCTAAATCATTCTCTTGATCTTTGGTTGCTTTTCACTGAATATGAAATGCAAACATATCAGTTTGAAATGCAATACTGATTGTAAATATTTTTGCCCTACATTTATTTTAACTTCAACAATGACTTATAGTTATCTTCTAGACATACTGGCTTTTCAAAGTGAACTAATCTGTTATTGGTTTCAAGATTGTCTGTATAAAGTGCTGTCTTTCAGAAGAATAATTTGTAACAGGCTTCAAGATCGCCAAAAAACTAACAATTTATCTCTGTCCATGTGCCCTCCAGTGTGTAACATTACACACCAGGGTGTAAGATAACATGAAAAAGGTCAAAGGTTATTGATGTCTTTCATCAATCACCTCCCAGACTGAATCAATCAACACGCATGAATAGCTACATGTACCCTGAGATATTAGATATTCCCTTCATCTAGTCTTCTTTTGCAATAGAATATCATTAATCAAGAAATCTTAACAATATAACTGAAATAAAATCCTGCTTTTCTTCCCTTGCCTTTTCTCTTCAATATATTATACTGATAGACAGTGTCTTCATGTCAGTTTAACCTATTTATTTTACTTCAATTTGGAAAAAAGTTCTTGTGACTTATTTCAATTCTGCTCGATTAGGATTCAAACCAGAACTGATGCTAAAAGTGGAATGAGGTAAGTCACAGGAGAATCCATGATGACTCCAGCACTCTTACCCCTCAACCACTACTCACTTCTGTCTTCATTGTTCAAAAGTCATTTTCTGCAACTCTGCTACATGTATCAGCCTTTTATCATGAACCAAAAGCCAATAAAGAAAAAACTTTTCATAAATATCAAAGAAATGGAAGAAGTCAGGATGTGTTTAAAGCTGTTTTTGTGGGAATTTTTCATGAGATATATTGAACATGTCCTTTGATCTTCTTCTTGGAGACCAATGGGAAATCAAAGTTTACAAAAAACTGATGGATCATTTGTTTTTGAATCTACATTGAAGTTTCTTGTAAACTGGTCTCATGCGGCACAAGTGTACTCCAATTTTTACAAATTTAGCCATGTTTTGTAACCCCAATCTAGAGGTTAAAAGTCTAAACAGGTAAATAAGATATACTATGTACAGTACAGCTCAAGCAATTTTTCCACTTTCCGCTCTGTCACCGCGGACACTTTTAACGGCGAGCGGAAAACTGCGGGGGACATACTATAGTCAGCCGCGGTGATTTGTCACCGCGGACGGGTAGTAAAAAAACCCCGCAATCCGCGATGAAAAATCACAGAGATTTGCCGTGATTAATTCGGATATACCTGTAAATGTTCACGTAAATGTACAACGTATTCTTCTTTTAGAAAATCAATAAGATTTACAATGTTACTGTTGATTTTAATCAATAAAATTATTTGATTAGCTCGGCGATATTAATATACATTTACCGGGGAGAATCACATCACAAAACAGTTCAATAAAAAAAGTTTCAAGAAAACGGAAAAACGATCCAAAACACGTCACAAGGCAGCTTTTTGTGTTCCGTCCGGAATCTATGAGTTCAATAGGATGCCTTTTGGTCTCAAAAATGCACCTATGTCATTTCAAATGTTAATGACTAAAGTTCTAGGGTCAAACTTACATTGGCGCCAGTAAAATTAACCAATTAAAGATTTTATGCGCCAGAATTAAAATTTTGGGGAGCGACAGCGGGAACCCTGTAACAGTCATGATCAATATGTTTATTTAGGTGAATAAACATGATATAGCAGTTGAGGAAATTTCACACGCAAATCTTTAAATTTTGTAATTATTTACATACGACAGGTGTTACGTCGTTTAAATACATAACATAAAGGGGTGTTGGTCGTTTCGTCAAACTTATTTTTCTGTACAAAACAGGTAGTTTGTTTGTCAAACTTTTGTCAAATTTTTAGAGTAGATAATTACCGATTTTACCGAAGTGTCAAACAGATGCAATTACATGCAAACAGACTATTAACGTTAAAGCTGTCACATTAAACGTCGCGCAAAGGTACCGCTGATTAATTGTTTGTCTTATCGGTAATTATACAAATTAGATTATTATCCCGCTAATTAGGTTTATTGCACATTCATTTTAATGAATCACAAACACACTTCAGCAATCAATTATAATTTTATTTCAATAGGTGTGAAATACTATATATTATTAATCTGACGAAACGACTTTTTGCTTGCTATATAAAATAAGTTTGACGAAATGACGGTTTGACGAAACGACCATAATTCACATAAAGTTTTTATCTTTAAAAAATGTGTTTGAGTTCGTTATACTTTACAGACGTACAGTAATAGAAATAAATGTCTCCGTGTAATAAATAAATTAATGGTCACCCGAGAGAGCGAAATAACGCTGCAATATTTCACAGTGATCCGCGGCGACGATATCCCGCAGCGCAAATTTCACCCGATCGAGTGGACGAGCGGAAAGTCACAACTGTCGCGGGGACATCGCGGTGACAATCCACCCGTAAAAAAATCGCGGGGAACGGCGGACTTTGGAAAAATTGCTTGAGCTGTACTGTAAGTATAACAAGATAAATCATTAATTGAAAATAAATAATCAACCAAAATATCAAATTATATCAAATTATAACACTTACTGGTTAACAATCAACTGAATCATTTCATAACTCAGGTCATGACCAGAACACACATAAGTAAACTAAAAATAGCAATGACTTTGAGTCACTGCACTTCATAGAACATTAGACAGAAATCTAACAAAAAAGGGTGCCACTGTCACAAAATACACCTGTCTATGTGTGACCCTTACCTTGGCAACAGGTGTGACCTTGACCTATGACCTAGAGACCTTGTTCATGCGTGCAACACTACAATTTATATTGGTGAACTTTTGTATCAAGTAATAATAAAATACCTCCATGAATGTAGAAGATATGCTCAAGACAAAATCTGGACATTTCAGCATCTCTAGTGAACTTGACCTTACATATATGGACCAGGATTATGCGTATTATGCTCAGACTCTCATGATGGCGAATAATTGTGATAAAATCCCTCAATTCATAATGACTAAATGATCCATACTCACATTTTCAAATTTTTATCTGACTTTTGACCTCTGTGTGACCTTGACCTTGGCCATAGGGACCTGAATTTTGCACATGACACTCTGCCTCACAATGGTGAACATTTATACAAAGTTATATTAAAACCCCTCAATGCATGTAGAAGTTTTGCTCCAGACAAGTGTTTTTCTCTGTTTTCTAAGTGTGACCTTGACCTTTGACTTACAGACATGGTTCATGTGTGCGACACTATCCCCCATGATGGTGAACATTTGTACCAAGTATCATTTAAGTCCATCCATGCACGTTGAAGATAACTTTCTATCACACCATGATAGTCAGAAAAATTTTAAATTAAGGAATTTATACATTGCTAAATGATCCCTCAACTACTTATTTTAAAATGTTATTTTAAGTGTTTGAATAGATAAAACTATTTATTTTGGTGGTAGGTAGAAAATTCTGGTCATTGATTTGTAATAAGCTCGGTGTCCTTTGTAACACTGGATCGATTGTAAAAGACAGCCCCTAGAATTTTAACATTGTCTAAGATTAACTTTTTTTTTTACACAATTAAAAATTTTATCTAAAAAAAAACAGTTACTTCCATAGAAGTCCATTTTAGTTTTTGAACTGTAAGGTGGAGAATATATAACAAAAGAGGAGAAACTTCATTAAACATTTCCCTAATGAAAGATGTCTTGAAATAAATAAAAAAACAAAGAAACAATAAAACAAACACCTGTTCTTGAACATTTTCTCTCTTGTTATTCAATTATGTATACTGTCTGATTATCAAATTACTAGTAGAAACACTACTGGGTGTTGTGAAAGTGCATCTGGTTCTTCCAACAAAATTAAGAAACCACTCATATATACCTCTAAGTTTCTTGTCTTTTAAAGAGAAAATACAGACATTAATTGATTAGATCTATCAAATAATATATACTTTGACCGGTTTCTTGTTTGTTTCAGTCTCTAAACTCATTTCCCTATTGTCTCTAACCTAAAGCTCTGATGCCAATCATGGAGGAAACAGAGGGCCTGCAAACCTAGATTATCTGTATGTCTGTGCTGTAAAAGTGACAATAACTCTAACATGTCTTAATCTATTAACACAATGACAGTTAAAAAAAACAACCCGGATGAAATTTTCTAATGCTAGAAAAACTGTTACTGACATCCAGCCCTTACACATTTCAAAGTGATGCTGCAGAAAGGTACACTACATAAATTTTACTTATTCTGCAACAGCCACAACTCTGGTGTTTTAAAAGAGTGAGTTTCATCTTCTTAGACTGGAAAACATAAAATTTATCCTTCTAACTCTAAAATGTTAAATAGTTGATCCATGGTCTGCTGTCAACATACAGGAAAGGTACTTAAGGGGTCATGTGTCTTGTCCCTTTTTCCTTCTGTGACATTTTTTGTGATACCAGCAGCCTTCAGAACACAGAAGAACCAGGAGCATATTTGTAAACCTTCAAAACATTACATAATTCTTTCATTGGGCATCTGTTATGTGGGAAACATGGCAAAACTTTAACTCAAACAGGTATAGACTGGCAAACATTAACTCAAACAGGTACAAATGTACAGACAGATAAAAACCATCCTTACACTTGCTGCTAACAACTAAAACTTTGACAAGTAGTGGCTTTCTCTATTTTCCCCAAAAATTACTGATGATGTCTTTTTAAGTGTTCTCCTCTAATATTTTTCATCAATACAAAATCAATTGTTAATCTTATCTAAAAGCAGTTCTGAAAACAGAAAGAATCCATTTTTTTCAAATTCAATCACTGACTTCAAAGCAAATGAAGTTAGCTTTCAATGGAAGAAAACCACTACATGATACCAATTTAATAAAAGAGAACGCAATTTGTGTTCCTTTACTTGCTACAAAACACAAGCTCATTTAAAAAAAGCATGATCTAAAAAGTACAAATTTACTCAAATGCAGTGCTTTGCTCTAAAAGTTCAATTTCAAGAGCAGTAAAATGCACTATGCTCTAAAAATAAAATCTGAATTGCAGTATTATGACTAACACATTTACATCAATGCAAATCTGTCCATAGCTGCCGGCAACTGTTTCTGAGCTTTGGAATGGTTACATTCTGCACTGGTGGCCGAGTTTTTCGATTTTTACCCCTTTAAGAGATAAATCATGAATGGGTCTATCCTAGGTGTATGACCATCCCATCCATTTCAGAAATCAAGCAGGATTTAGGTTATGAAACTTGGTATGCAAAAGCATCAACAAAATGCTTGTTAATAAAAACTTTGTCATGATTTGTGGTAATAACTTCTAGAAGAACGATCAATGCTGACTAGACAGTCAACCTAGTCCTTCTCATCTCCTGGGATAAACAGGAAATAAAAAATCTGTGGTTATAGGAAAAAATATTATTATCCATCTAGTTGGTTAATATTGATGACGCTATGGAAATTTTCTGCTGCATCAGCATTTTTTTCTATTGAGTTCTCCTTATTCTAAAGGAAATCTGACAGCATCTGATTGCTTCCCTGAATGGCTTGAAGTCAACTGTATACTGATAGGAAACCTGTCTAAAATGGGCTCTCTAGAAAGGAGTTCTTAGATTACCTTATACCATTTAAAAATATGGACTAGTCACTTGACCAACTTACTCACCTGACTTCTCAAATTTCTGTATTTCACAGGTTTAACCAACTAAGACATAAATTATGACAACAGAGAGTATGCTTGTCAAATATACATGTATGATAAGGTCCCAGTCATGTAAAAGACGTTCGCCCCTCATTCAATTTACATGGTCTTTTTTATTCTGATAACTGATTTCACTTTTCATAAAATACGTATTTTGTTGTTCAACCTTGATCTTTTGGTCTTACTGAAGTAGCAGTAATGCTAAATTAATGACATTAAGGCTTTCCTGAAAGTACTGTTGTATGTACAGCAGCAAATGCCAAAAATAAATGTGCCCTGGAGAGTATTTTACATGTTATAAATATGGCACAATCATCTAAGGAACTAAGAGGTAAACAGAAATTACACATAAAAGTTGATGTTGTGCTAACACTAACATTCATGTTGCTGTGGCTGTTTTTTTTTTTTTTTGGTACTTATTTCTTTGTGAAAATGCTAATTCTATATAAATAATTTGACTTTTTTGTTGAAAAAGTCAAAAAAAGATCTCCACATCATGACCACATTATTTAAACTCAGTACAGAGTGATTTTTATAGCCCATGCTTCACTCATTACAACTAGAGAAGCTTACACTAGGCCTGTCAAACTATTCAGGCTGACTTTTTTGGCAAAAATAATTCTATTATGAATATAGATGTGGAATCTGATGAAAAAATAACAAACAGAAATCTTATCAGGGCACTGACCCCCTAATCTCCCTAATCTAATGAAGACAGAAAAAAATTTATCAGTTCAGATAACAAAAATAATATATATTGTTCCTTTACAACAGTATCTTGCTGTTTTTTCTATCTCGAACATGTTGAAAATTTTTGACACTATCTGGATTTCCATGATACCAGTGATTCTAAAATCACTATAGACCATCACAGGATAAAAATAGCAATCACATTTACAAACTTTTACAATGTTCTACTGAAACTTCTCAATGCTGAGACTCGGAACAAACTCACAGCTATAATTGATCCTGGAAATGGGTGAAGGAATACATTTAAGTTCTATATACACTTGTTTTATACAATATCAATATTCACTTTCCAAGCAAAGCATTCACCAGACATATAACTGCTAAATACGATCATGATGGACCTGTTTCAGGTCAAAGTCTAACATTAACAATCACTACTTATACCACAGGGGATTTTCCCTTTGACACAGACCACAATTACATTCCCATTTCACATCATGAAAGGAGAAAAGACATAATTGTTATACTCCAAGGGAATCTTATTTTTTTATTTGGTTTACAGAAATACTGGAAATTTAAGCTCCTAGTTATTTCTAACAGCAGATTCAGAGCAAAAAAAATAGTAACATACACAGTCTTATCACTTCTTTCTCAAAAAAAATTGTAAAAAAAGGTGTCTTCTTATTCAAATGAAATAGTAGGGAATATTTCCACTGAATTAAAATGAAGACTCAAAAAGCCTGTTTATAAAAGGTCTGCTTATGAACACTGTACTTCTGGCATTATTACAGACATCTCTTAGAACTTCTTACAACATTCCAGCATTAGGCCACAAAATGTGTTTTATCTGTAATTCCCATATAGAACTCATGAATTCCCATACAGAACTCATGAATTCCCATATAGAACTCATGGACATTTAAAAAAGTCTACAATTTGCATTGGGAAAAAACAGACCCACATAAACAGATACAAGTTGGTCATTATGACATTAAGCTATATATATGTTCTACATCCTCTGTATCTGGGCGAATGTTTAAATAACAAGAAAATCTCCAATATTGATCAACACTACGAAAGAGCCATTATGATGTGATCAACTCTAAAATTATCTTATTCGACTAACAACAGCAACCTATTCCGCTAAAAGTGTACTGGCTCTGACATCACAGAATCATATAATATCTTACGACTCCCATAACATGTTTATGTCAATATGTAACAAGTCCTGGTTTACATCATGTCTCATACACTTTATCACTGTTGTCTTGGAATTTACCAATGTCTTCTGGACAATCAATGAATATATAATCTTGCTGACATTTGCAGATAAATCGCAAAGAGCTACAGTGATATATTAAGAAGAAATGTTCTTAAACATAAAATCTACAATACAATTCCCTGAGTAGCCTGCCTTACATAAGAATATCCAATTTAACTGGAATATTTGAGTAAAATTGCTGACTGACAAAATTTTGCTTTAGCTTTTGAAAAGGAGAATTTCTGCACCAAATGTGTATTGTAACTCTTTTTTTACATCTCCTTAATGAGTATCTCTTTGTTGGGTTTACAAGAATTCAAATATTTTTTTAATTTCATGAACCTTTGTTATTTTCACTTTATATTATCTGAAGGAGAAGGTTTTGCATCCAAAAACATTTCTTTGCTGGTAAGAAACGCACAGAAAACTTTTATCGTATTCTTAAAATTTTATATTGACTCATTCCCTCAATATGCCCCCATATAACCGTGTAACAAGAAGGCCATGATGGCCCTGGATCGCTCATCTGAGTACTTTGGCTGTAGGTTTGCTGTTAAGCAGTATTTCATTTTTTAATTGAAAATATGTAAGTGCCTACAAACCAAATATGTAAAATATCAGTCAATAAATAAAGGCTCTATGACAGAAAGTAGAAATATCTATCATAAGCTATGGTGACCTTGACCCAGTGACCTCAAACCCTACCCATGGGTAGAGGTCCATGCAAGGAACCTCTATACTGAATATCAAAGATATTGGTCTATAAATGAAGGCTCTATGAGGTACAGTAGATAAATCTACTTTTAGCCTCCGTGACCTTTAACATAATCCAATAATTTGAAAAAGCTTGATAAAGCTTGCTTCATGCCAAATTTTAAAATTCTAGGTCTTGTGGTTTCAGACAAGAAGATTTTTAAAGATTTTCTTCTATATTGTTATTTAAAACTTGTGACCCCTCGGGCGGGGCCAATAGTGACCCCAGGGGCATTTTTCTAACAAACTTGGTAGAGGTCCACTAGACAATGCTACACACCAAATATCTAAAAGCTATAACTTACGGTTTCTGACAAGAAGATTTTTTAAGATTTTCTTATATAACTCTATGTAAAACTAGTGGACCCTGGGGCGGGGCCATTTTTGACCCAGAGGCCAGGATTTGAACAAACTTGGTAGAGGTCCACTAGACAATGCTACATACCAAATATCTTAACTGTAGGCCTTCTTGTTTCTGACAAGAAGATTTTTTAGTCTTTCCTATATAACTCTATGTAAAACAAGTGACTACCGGGGCAGGGCCATTTTTGACCCAGAGGCCAGGATTTGAACAAACTTGGTAGAGGTTCACTAGACAATGCTACACACCAAATATCTAAGCTCTATAACTTACGGTTTCTGACAAGAAGATTTTTTAAGATTTTCCTATATAACTCTATGTAAAACTAGTGGCCCCGGGGGCGGGGTCATTTTTGACCCAGAGGCCATGATTTGAACAAACTTGGTAGAGGTCCACTAGGCAATGCTACACACCAAATATCTAAGCTCTATAACTTACGGTTTCTGACAAGAAGATTTTTTAAGATTTTCCTATATAACTTTATGTAAAACTAGTGGCCCCGGGGGCGGGGCCATTTTTGACCCAGAGGACAGGATTTGAACAAACTTGGTAGAGGTCCACTAGACAATGCTACACACCAAATATCTAAGCTCTATAACTTACGGTTTCTGACAAGAAGATTTTTTAAGATTTTCCTATATAACTCTATGTAAAACTAGTGGCCCCTGGGGCGGGGTCATTTTTGACCCAGAGGCCAGGATTTAAACAAACTTGGTAGAGGTCCACTAGACAATGCTATACACCAAATATCTTAGCTCTATAACTTACGGTTTCTGACAAGAAGATTTTTTAAAGATTTTCTTATATAACTCTATGTAAAACTAGTGGCCCCTGGGGCGGGGCCATTTTTGACCCAGAGGACAGGATTTGAACAAACTTGGTAGAGGTCCACTAGACAATGCTACACACCAAATATCTAAGCTCTATAACTTACGGTTTCTGACAAGAAGATTTTTTAAAGATTTTCCTATATAACTCTATGTAAAACAAGTGACCCCCGGGGCAGAGCCATTTTGACCCAGAGGCCATGATTTGAACAAACTTGGTAGAGGTCCACTAGACAATGCTATATACAAAATATCTTAACTCTAGGCCTTGTGGTTTCTGACAAGAAGATTTTCAAGTTTTTCCTATATAACTCTATGTAAAATCAACTGACCCCTGGGGTGGGGTCAGTTTTGTCCCCAGGGACATAATTTGAACAAACTTGGTACAGGTCCACTAGATGATGCTTCATACCAAATATCAAAGCTCCAGGCCTTGTGGTTTCGGAGAAGAAGATTTTTAAAGATCCAACTTATAAAATCTATTTTTAGCTCCAGTGAACCAGAAATGCAATGGACCAGAACCATTTGAACAATCTTGGTAGAGCTTCATGCAAGGAACATACCAGGCAAGTTTCATTAAATTTGCCCCATTGGTTTCAGAGGAGATGTCGTTTGAATGAAAAGTTGACGACGGACGGACGGACGGACTGACGGACGACGGACAAAGACCGATCAGAAAAGCTCACCCTGAGCACTTTGTGCTCAGGTGAGCTAAAAAGAAGCAGAGGAGTTGGAAACAGCTCCCAGCCCACATACATGTATGCCATTTGTCTGAGAACTACTTTACTGATGCATTTGTACAAGAGTACACAAAGGTTGTAATTTGTTACAGTTCTAGACACATACAATGTATGGATGATATTAGCTGACAATACAATGTCTCTATTTTAGTTACAGATTTTTTAATGAAAGATTCCAACACAATATTCCACCCTGACTTATTAAGTATACTTCTAACCTTCTTGAATAATTTACATTTAAAAAATCTTTTAATGTACATTCAAACAGAACCAGCACTATTCCCAGATAAACCTGTGTTAAAGCAACTGACTCACAGATTGGGCCAACGATGAAAAAAAAGGAAATGTTTATACACCTAGAAATTCTAGCTGTAATTGTGAAGAACATTATCTAAACTAAGTTAATGACTCTTATTTTTTTGTTACAGAAACACATCACAATATAAAGTTCTACACTCTTTTATTGCTAAAAAATTTACCCCGCTAATCACAGGGTACATACTTTGGTTATTTCGTTAATTTTGGTTCAGTGGTGTAGATCGTCGCTCTATATCTTATTGACTGAAAGGGGCATGGGTTCAAATCCTGGTAAAATCAAAACTTTTTTTTTTCACTTTCCATGATTATATAGAAGCATAATATTATGTTTTTTCCATAGAATATTAACTTCTCTTAAATTTGATATAACACAAAAAATTTCCAGCTAAATTCTGTGAGTCAGTCGCTTTAATTCCTATACATCAGAGCTCTGCCCATATTTAAAACATCATGTTTTAAATTAAAGATTAAATGGACCCAAGACTTGTATATTTCAATGCAATGAAAGCTGAGATCATGGCATAAAAAAATGTTACAATTACTTTGCTTTTCCTCAGGGCATGCAGTTATTTCCTGTAACAATATCCCTTTCAAAAGGCTAGTGTCTGGCACTGAGCTGCAGTTCAACAATCAATACTTTAACATCATGTTTTCAATGCAGAATGTTTTCAAATACCGCAGCTTCACATGGAATATTCAGACAGCTCTAAAAGCATGTTACGCCACTCTCTTTAAAATCAATAAGAATCAATACTGATGAAATTACGAGTCACATGAGTAGGTTTTTTCCTAACCTTGTAGAGACACGTTACATCATACAATAAGTCACAGAGAAGACTTAAATAAGAGATGTTTCTCCAACTTGGTTTCTACTTGATATCACTGAACCATTTGAAAACAAGAAAATGTTTCCTGTCTTCCTTTAGATAAAATCTACAACAGAAAAAAGAATTTCAGAGATGGAAAGCTTAAGGAACATGGGGGGACTCAGAAATGCATCAGCAAAGTGCACATGTTTGAAGATTTTCATTTAAGCAAAATATATCAAAGAATGCTGAAACGCCTATTTTAATCAAGTGATACCTTTCAGTTTGTGCCATATGCAAATCAGTTAACGTAATCGATTGTCTAGCTGTGAATCAAGCACACATATTGACAGATACATGTTTATGAGTTAATCCATAAATTGGTGATAATTGCCTCGGATTTTTAATGAGTTTTGGACATAAAAATAGGTCCAGGAAGCTGAAAATCGGTAAAAAATTGCAAATTTTCAGTTTTCCAGAGCCTTGCATACACCAGGGCTTCCAAAGTTTTCAAATCTTAATCGGTCTGAGGCCCTCCGCTCTGAAAATTACACCACGCCCTCCCCTACCCATGAAAATAAATCAGCCAAAAACAATGTTTAACGTTAGTATGCCTAATGTATCCTTTTATGAAAAGTTTTACTTCAAATTTGATTTTTTTTTTTTTTTAATTATCTGGACTGGGTTTTAAAGGAATTTTGGACCTAAAAATCGGTCCTGGAAGCTGAAATTAATATAGTCATTCAAATGAAATACAGTCTATAAATTGTGATTATATGGCTGTATAAAGATCCTAGTGAGCACAAGGCTATCCCATTTGGTTTTACATGCCCAGAAAACTCTCTTAAACCTACACTAACTTAAAGAACATGTAATTATAAAAATCAGTTTTAAATGTTTTTCAAAATCAAATGCAGACAACTCTTTCAGTTCAAATGAAATCCCAAAAATTCCACTCCAGCTTCCGACAAAAAAATGTTCAAAACCAAAACTGACTCTGGCACTTCATTTACTAGAATGTAGTTTTTGTTTTTGCAGCCAGGAGCCAGGTACTGCGGCCATATTCCCACACAAAGTATTATCAGATGAGAGTCTACTCCTCAATCACTGGTCTCAGAATATTAAAAAAAAACAGCATTATCAGCAGGAAACTTTGACACCTATCAACAAAGGGTTTGCAAAAACAATACAAACAATTCTTTCCAACTGAGTTCAGAACTAACATCTGCCTCTCTCATAACTTCAAGATACTAACCTGTGCTCCATCACTGTCAATAGAAGGAAAGACATGTAAAATACACCTTGAAATGTTTCATAATGCTTTTTTTTCTCTCTTTAATATTTGAAAGAAAAAAGTGCCTCTTACAATAATAGGAAATGGTGGGAAAAAATTAAGCAACCACACTTAACTTTTTTTGTTTTCAATTAAATTCAGACACCTGCGCATGATGAAGGCAAGAGAGTCTATGTAGTTTTATCTTGCTCGCCTGGATAACATAAAACTATCAACATTGTGAATACAATCTGAATTCATTTCAATAAATGACATGACACTCTCCCATAATAAAATAACAGCTAGTGCTCATAATTAAAGTTTCTTAACAAAAAAAAAAATATGAATCTCTCCTTTTAAATCCAAAATGAAACTATATCAAACATAGTTTATTATTAAATTTGCTCCAAAAAAAACCGTATAAATATTTTTAATTACAGTAGTCAAGACTGGACAGATACCTGTCAGGTTAACATTACCCCCCCCCCCCCCCCACCCCAAAAAAATAATACTGCATACTGCTGATGTCCAACTGAAAGACTGACATACTGACTGAAATGGACAAATATTAGTAACACAAAACCTTACTCTTTTGCTCAGGTAAACTTACCTTTACTTCCATTCATTCTTTGGTTTCATTTTTTTTCCTTTTATCTTTTTATTAGGGATGGGAACAAATATTCGAATATTTGAAAATAGACCGAAAATTCGAATTTGAAAATCAAATATGCTATAATGTTTTTTTTTTTTTTTTTTCAAATAAAGCATCGTTGATTTTTAAAAAATATATGCATTCTGATTATGCCAAACAAAGAAAAAACCCAATCTGTTTAGTATTGTGTTAGTTTATTACATGTCAAAAATGGTCCAATTAACAACAAAACTGCAATGCATAATTGGCAGGGGCAATCGTTACAGATTAATAGTTCGCAACAGGCGTAATTGAGATACCTTTTTATCTTTTGTTCATTTTAATTTTACAGAACAGAACATACACTTTATTCTCTCAGGTACATAAGTACAATATGAGGAAAACAATAAAAAAAAAAACAGATTAAAGTTTAAAATTAGCGCCCGTTTATTTCACAAATTTTAGAAGTTGTTTGTGTCACAATATTTACATCAAGTTTTATGAAAACGAACAACCAATCACGCTTATCACTCTATTGATATTAATTTTTAGTAACCCAATCAGTAGAATAGCTCAAATATTTTCCTCAAAGAAGTATATTTGAAAAAGAAATCATCTTTGCTTGTAAGGAATATATTATGTATTGCCAATCACTTATTGTATTTAAAACTTCCATTAAACAAGCCATTTCTATGCCATTTCTAGATGATACATAGCAGTTTTCCTGACAACGTAAAGGTGATAAAATAGCTAGTACCAATGTTTGGATACCAAAATTCGGATAACTGACTCAGAACTTAAAAAAAATGAATATTCAAATATATTCAAATATGGCAAAGTGAAGATTCGAATACTAATATTAATATTCGTTCCCATCCCTACTTTTTATTGAAACTGAGACGGTGACCTTTGAATGAAAGAACAGAGACTAGGAGAAGAATAAGTACAAATTTAACTACTTTGATCAAATTTACCTATTAGGTGAGCTAAAGAATAATTCTTTTCAATCATTAAAGATCTTTGGTGTCATTTCATTATTTCTTAGAACTAAACAAAACGTGATCCAGTCTGGGTGTAGATTGTAAACAAAGGCTAAGAAAACAAATGAGCTGAATGACAGAGGACTTAACAAGGTTTATTATTCATCATTACATTCCCCTAGATAAACAATTACACCTGATAAAAACCTGATAAAAGTTCCACAAAGCTCAGTGCATGAAAGATGTAGGTGAACAAAAAATACAGTCTGTGCCAAATTTTGAAAAAATCTCTATGTAGCGGTATTTCTTTATTTTTTATGATTAAGCTATCTCTTGTTACAAGATTTTGAACAATGGTGATTAAAATACCACTTCCTGAATTATAACTTATTTTCCCAAAGTCAGAATGATTGTGTTAATATACAATGACATGTTTGAGAAAAATTTATGCTTTTCTTGTTTTCCAATCTACTAACAAGAGGGCCATGATGGCCCTAGGTCGCTCGCCTGAAAACTTTGCCTTTGGGTATGCTGTTGAACAAACATCAATAGCTTTTTTAAGATTCTCCTTATATAAATCAATTAAAGTGTCCACCAGGGTTACAGCCAATTTTCACTCAAGGGGCATAATTTGAACAAACTTGGTAGAGGTCCACTAGACAATGCTACACACCAAATCTTAAGGCCCAGGGCCTTGTGGTTTCAGACAAGAAGATTTTCAAAGTTTTTCCTATATAAGCCTAGGTAAAATCAATTGACCCCGATATGGGGTCAATTTTGACCCCGAGGTATAATTTGAACAAGTTTAGTAGAGGTTCACTAGACAATGCTACACACTAAATCTTAAGGCTCAGGGCCTTGTAGTTTCAGACAAGAAGATTTTCAAAGTTTTTCCTTATATAAGCCTTTGTAAAATCAACTGACCCCAAGGACAGGGCCAAATTTGATCCCAAGGGTACAAATTGAACAAACTTGATAGAGGTCCACTAGACAATGCTACATACTTAATCTTAAGGCTCAGGGCCTTGTGGTTTCAGATAAGAAGATTTTTAAAGTTTTCCCTATATAAGCCTTTGTAAAATCAATTGACCCCCCGGGCGGGACTAAACTTGTCACCAGGGGTATAATGAACAAATTTGGTAGAGGTCCCCTAGACAATGCTAAACACCAAATCTTAAGGCTCAGGGCCTTTTCGTTTCAGACAAGAAGATTTTCAAAGGTTTTCCTTTCTTTTGCCATAGCAACCAGAGTTCTTGATGGAATTCAATTCTTTGAACAACTTTGGTACAGCTTCAAGCAAGGAATATCCTAGGCATGTTTCGTTAAAGTTGGCTTAGCGGTTTAGGAGGAGAAGTCATTCATGTCAAATTGTTGATGACGCACTCCACACGCCGGACAATCAATGATCCCAACAGCTCACCCTTGAGAACTTGTGGTCAGGTGAGCTAAAAATTTACAATGAAAAATCCCTCCAGACTCTGGCTACAAATTCACAAACTATCCTTTTTCTTTCAAACACAATGAAACAATTTAAGAAGTATGACATAAAATCTGCTATGGCTTGTGGACACTTTTACACCTGCCTGAAAATTACCAAATTACTTCAATAGATTGGTATTAATAAACCCAACCATAAATGTAGCACCAATACCCAGACTGTTTCCGAGATTGGGTTTTTTTATTTTGTAATAAAGGGATTTTCTCTCTGAAAATGTCACTATGCATTAGGTAATTAGCAAACTGTCTACATCAATGTGAGTATGTGGGAGTTGTAAGACATTATCAATTAGTTAAATCATGAGTGCACAATGCCACATGGTTCTATATAAAGCTCTTCCCTACTCTATTCAATGTTCTGAGAAAGAAACTCTAACAAAGAAAGTATTAGTTACTGTCCAGCTGGACAGAATGAATTATACAATGTACAATGTATAGCCAAGGGTGTAAGTACATAACCCTTTCTGGTCTTTCACCTTTCCAGACTGTGACTTAATGTGACTTAATGTTACTGTAGAGGAGGGCCAAGACTGATTTAGCAAAGTTACAATCAGGGCTGTATAAAAAATATTCATAGCACACAGCATTAAAAGGTCTAAAAAGATGAAGAACAAGAGGGCCATGATGGCCCTGTATCGCTCACCTGAGTTTGACTGCTTTTAACAAAGTTGCTATTGACCTGGTTAATTGACCCTAGATGACCCATATTCGAAATTGACCTAGAAATTATTGAAACAATCTTTCTGACAAATTTCAAGGTTGTTTGAACTGAAAATGTTACCTCAATGCGTGTTAACAAGGTTTTTCCATATTTGGGATCTGTGACCAAGTTTTTGAACCTAGATGACCCATATTCGAATTTGAGCTAGAAATTATCCAAACAACCTCTCTGACAAATTTCCAGGATATTTGGACATAAAAAGTAGCCTCTAGAGTGTTAACAAGGTTTTTCGATATTTGGGCTCTGTGACCTAGTTATTTAAACCAGATAACCCATATCCAAACATTAACTACAAATCATTAAACAACCTTTCTGACAAATTTCCAGGACATTTGGACTGAAAATGTAGCCTCTATGCGTGTTAACAAGGTTTTTCTATTTTTGGGCTCTGTGACCTAGTTTTTGAACCCAGATGACCCATATTCGAACTTGTGCTAGAAATCATAGAAGCAACCTTTCTGACAAATCTACAGATAATTTGGACTGAAAATGTTACCTCTAGAGTGTTAACAAGGTTTTTTAATATTTGGGCTCTGTGACCTAGTTTTTGATCCTAGATGACCCATATTTAAACTTGAGCTAGAAATCATCGATACAACCTTTCTGACAAATTTCCAGGATATTTGTACTGAAAAAGTAGCCTCTAGAGTGTTAACAAGGTTTTTATATATTTGGGCTCTGTGACCTAGTTTTTCAACCCATGTTCAAACTCGTTCGAGAAATTAATGAGACAAACATCCTGATCAAGTTTCATGACAATTGAGGCAAAAATGTGACCATTAGAGTGTTAACAAACTAATTGAGGACGGACGGACAGATGGACGGAGGGACGAAAGACAACAGACAAAAGGTGATCACAAAAGCTCACTCTGTCACTACATGAAAAATTATGAATAAGTGAACATACAAGTATAGAATATCTCTCTCTCTCTCTCACTATTTTTACTCAAAACATGTCAAAATGTGCTCTAAAGAAAAACAAAGTTTTTCAGATGCTGGTGAAAAGATACAAAAATTAATACAGTTTATAGTCAATTACTTTTTATGACTATGGCTCTTCTGTGCTTAGAGAAATTTGTCTTCCTTTAAATATCCATCATACATACATTTTCAACTTCCATTCAATAAAGAGAGAAAGATGCATGGAAACATTCTAAGAATATCCTAGGCAATCTTCACAAATACATGAGCATCTGGGTGATATATTACAAATCATTAACAATCAGGGGAAATCCACTTCAGTTTATGATGGGAAATTTTCGTCAATCACTACATGATTCACACTGGTTGTAGAGAAAGAAGACCAAAATATCAATATGATTCCAATTCTGAAAGTCATCTATAATCATGAATAAGAAATGCTCTGCTCTGCTTGCTTCTATATACAAAATAGCGTATGTGGTCAGCACCATTTTCCAATCCTTGATCCTCCATTTCTCCTTTCTCTTGAGCTACAACAAAATGATCCTGCAATCATTTGTTATTTATACAACTGTTACTGTGTTGTGGAAGGAGTGGTTTATGATAGACTTTTGTCATATGATAGATTTCCTGTAGAGATATTTGTGCCAGGACAAGTTACAGGAACTATTAAGCAATGCATGACTGTAAATTTAACCGTTTGTCCCCAGAATTTATGTAAATGAGGTTAAGGTGCCCTAAAATATGAGTCTGACCTATTTCTGATCAGACAGTTACAAAATAACTATCCCAAGATTCTTTAAAAATATGATCGAAAACGATTAATGAGTGATTAAGCTATTTCTTCATTTTTGACAATCTTATTTATTACGTTTCAAAAATCTTTGTCAAATTTTGAGTTTCCTACACCTCTTCTCAAAGTATGTTTCAAGTATTTTTCAGTTATAAAAACTTTCCCATGGTAAGTATTGCTGGCAATTTTTCATGGAAAATCCACTCAGTCCATGGAAGCATAAACTAGAACACCACAATCACATGTTCGCTGCCTTGTCACAGAAACAAAAGCAATAGGTCAAATCAAACATGATCCCTTGCAATAATTGCATACAAGTTTCTTATACACCAAGTTTCATTGCATTACAATATTCCGAAGTGAAGTGACTGATCAAAAAACTTTTTTTTCTACTTTTAGTAACAGTTTCCTTAAATTGCAGACACCAAAAATGAAATCCCAACCCACAATAGCAGACAAGCCTCTTACATTCCAAGATTAATTTCAGTGAGAATATCTGAAGTGATTGACAGAAAAACCATTTTTTCAATTTCTAATAACAGTGACCTTATCCTTGATAGCAGATATCCCAAACGTAATCCCAATTTAAGCAACAATTCATACGAACTACTTAATTACACACCAAGCTTCATTTCAATTTTATATTCCAAAGTGGCTACTTATAGGGAACCATTTTTCTATTAATATTACTGTCTCCATGACCTTGATTCAGAAGCATCAAACACAATCCCAACCAACAACTGCATACAAGCTACTAACCACCAAGTTTTATCTCTTTACAACATTCCAAAGTGAAGTTACTGATTTGTAATCATTGTTCTGTTTTAAGTACCAATGACCTTGATCTCACTGACCCTTCCAAACACAATCCCAAGCAATAACTGTATACAATAACACCAAGTTTCATCGCAATATAACATTCTAAAGTGATGTATTTGATCAGAAACCATTTTTTTTTCTATTTTTTGCAACAATGACATTGACCTGGAACAGACAGAATCAAAATGTAATCTCATGCTTTATTTTCATTCAAGCTACCTAGAAGCTGGCCCTGCTAGCTCTATTGGTAGAGCATCGGATTGTCTATCCTGGAGTCTCCCAGTTCGATCCCCATCAAGGCTTGCAAAATTTCTCCATGATAATTGATCTCAGATAATGCATTTATAGGTCATTTGTCCCTCACCTCTGAAGCAAGTGAGGAAGTAGTCAGTCACTTGTGGAGAAACTGGTTAGTAAACTGGTTGGATACCCACGAACACTTGTTAGTGGGACTGCGCGCCAGGATATGACCACAGCTGTTAAAACTGTCATTAACCCCCAATAAACCTAAACCTAATCAAGTTATCTAGACATGAAGTTTCATTCATGTATGGCAACCTGTTCTCTTTCCATTACCTAAAACATGGGAATACCCAACAGAAGCAACCTGTTCTCTTTCCATTACCCAGAACATGGGAATACCCAACAGAAGCAACCTGTTCTCTTTCCATTACCCAGAACATGGGAATCCCCAACAGAAGCAACCTGTTCTCTTTCCATTACCCAGAACATGGGAATACCCAACAGAAGGATTGACTGACCGACAAGTTCACTAACATATACCTCACTTAAAAACTTTGTGGTGGTAAAATATCCTGCCTAACTTGCCTGTTTATTTACAGAATACACTGTATTTCTGACAACATTTGTTTTTCATAAAAAAAAAAAAAGTAGAAGTGGTCGAATTTTATCTGTGTGCTTTTAATGTGTACAGCAGTTATCAATCTTGAATAAAAATTCACTTTAAATTCACAGGCATTCAGACTTAGTAAGCTGTTCTATGAAGTACTAGTAACATCCTAGTAGCAAGCAATCAAAGTTAATCAGATCACGTCTGGGAAGGTGATGATAAATTGTCAGTCTAAAAATGGGTATACAAAAGCTGAAAATATCCTTTTGTATCTTAAAGTTCTCGATATAGAAACCTTCATTTTAGGATAGACAATTTTTTCTCACTTTCATGACGTAACATTTACCAACTTCATGGAAGTATTTTCAAATGTAACTAGCAGAAGCATTTCTGTCTTTCAAATGAGAAAAAGTCACCTAATCATGCAATATGCACTATTGGACAGTGGACTAAAATACCTGTACTTCTCCCATCACATGATTTCCTGAGCAATGGATCAATACATACAGGAAAAAACACCAATCTCCAATTAAATAATGCATCAAAAACCAAGTTCCCCAAAAACAATTCCGTGTATCAGAAACAATGATCATGTTAAAAGTACAAATTTTCTTTGAACTATTTCTGGGTAACATGCTATCATGTACTTGACAATGCACCAAATGACACAAAGCACTTTTCTTAAAAGTACTACTACTGAAGTAAATCCATAATTAAATTGACACAATCCCTTACATGTAAATATCAGTCTATGATTTTGATAAAACTGTTTTGTGATCCATACTTTTTCAACTGAAAGTGACCTTGACCTACTGAGAAAATTCACTACAAGGTCTTCAAGATAATTCCTGCAAAAATCTTACGAAAGATATACAGTTTCAATTAAGAAAGGAAGGATTTTACCCAAAAAGTAAGATATACAGTTTCAAGTAAGAAAGGAGGGATTTTACACAAAAAGTAAGATATACAAGAGTTTCAATTAAGAAAGGAGGGATTTTACACAAAAAGTAAGATATACAAGAGTTTCAATTAAGAAAGGAGGGATTTTACACAAAAAGTCATATCAGTCCTAGAAGTTAATATGGAAGGGTGACAGGGTCAAAACTCTGATAAGCTTACTTTTGTAATACGTACATTCATATTTGTTACTACAATGTTGGTGTCTACCTTTCCCACTCCCCCACCCACCTCACCACTTGGATTTTTTATTGTCATTATCCTATTCTTTCTCAAATAATCTTCCAACAGCACTATATTTTTGGGAATTTTTGTATGTTCATATCAGAAATGCCTTTATGGTATACTGTTACTACAGTCATACATTGTGCAACATTAATGTTTAAAAGTACAGAATTTTTTTTCCACTTTTGACATAATGCAATTTGACAACACATCTATCACTTGCTAGCTTTAAACTGAGTCTGCATGTAATATGATATTACTTGTTGGTCAGCTTGACATGTAGGTAAAGTAACTACCATTTTAAGCGCTACTAGTCATGCTGTTGGGTAACTAACACTACTTCAAGGCACTGACAAAGGAAACAACAGAACTGGATCTCTAGATAATTACCTGGTCATCCAGAATTGGCTCTGTCGATTAAACATATAGGTTAATAGGAATTTTTACCTTGACAAGCCCCTGTGATAATTTTCAAACTGATTTTACCTTGACAAGTTCCTGTGATAATTTTCAAACTGATTAAGTTGTGACATGAAGATAACCAATTTAGACTCTGCAATTACAGGTTTAAACTTGGCTTACAGCATTTATCTACCTGGTTTATTACAACCAAATAACTGTTTTTGGATACATACAAATATTTATGTGTCCCTGTCGGCAATGTTTATTATCTTTAGTGCTTGCAATAAATTTATCTAAATAATAATGTTTTTCTTTCTTGATCACACAAGGATAAGTGAGGATGGGGAGCATGTGAAAAAGTTCTTGGTGCTATTTGAAAGAAAGAAGGACTGTTAAACATTCACCCTTGAATTTACTTCAGACAGTTACTGTATCAAGAACACTACTTATTTCTCTTTAGCTATATAAATCATCATCACCGTTTACACATTCATTTAACATCCCCTCAACAGTTTGTTCTAGACTGCTTTGGATGACAAGTGCAAGAACTATCATTCAATGACAATTCTTTTTCTTTTTAATTTTTGTATTTTCATGCCCCATGAGGTATACCACTGAAATGAGAGATTTCAGTTAAACACCACATAAACACTCTCCCCCTCCCCCTACCACCCTCCAACACTGGTTAAAGAAAGTAACAGAAATTTCTGAGAACTCAGTATCAACGTTCTAAACAAAAACACTACCACTGGCAATATGCAGAGCTATCATTTATAGTGGGTGTTGGTCTAGTAAGTGATCAGTGTTTTGCAGAAAGAAAAACTGCATAAAGTGTACACGGTAACAATCTGACAAGCGTTACCTAGAAAAGAACAAAGAAAATAGAATAAAAAATGAATAGAATAACATAGAAAAAATATCATTAAATGGAAACTAGTGAAATAGAACAAGTGAGGGATTCAAGAAAGAATTGAGATATAAAACTACGTGATAAAGATGTGATCAGTATTTACATTTAATGACAAAGAAAAGTTAAAATATGCTTGTCTGAATTTTGACAGTGATACTGTCCCATGTACAGCAAGATGACGTACATCTAGCCAAGCCCAAACCAATGTCCCAAAATGCTGTGAGAGAATTCAATGGTCAATATGTCAAAATCCATAAACCATTATTCCACCTCAGTTGTCTCTGTGACAAAACTAGAAATTTTGAAATGCATAAGATGCTTCTTAAAGCAATTGACTCACAGACGGGTCGCAATGCAAAAAAAGAAAATGTTTATACATATAGAAATTCAAGTTGTAACTGAGAAGAACACACCTGAACCTTGTTACAGTCTCATTTTTTGTTACAAAAACACGTCATCATATTAACTTTTACACAATTTTATGGGTAAGCAATTTACCCTGTTAGCCACTGGGTAGAATGTTTCTATAGTTAATTCTGACACGTGATTACAAGTCTCTGTGGCTCAGTGGGTTAGTTGGGTCCCATGTTTTACTGGAATCAACCATTATTACTTGTATCAACCTAAATTTCATATATGAGCCAAATTTTTTAAAGATATTCTCATTTCTTATTAATATACAGTATAATTTGCATATTAACAAAAGGAATTTCAAGTATCTTTGAGTGAAGAGTTTTTATATGAGAATGAAAATCGTAAAAAGATTCTGCTCTAAGATACTTCAAATTCCTTTTGTAATAAATGATGTATATCTTTAAAAAATTTGGCTTATGTATAAAATATAGGTCAATTTCCGGTAATGGAAAGTTGATTCTGGTAAAACGTGGGACCGGTTTAGTTCGACACTACAAATTTTGCTGATGGGTTTGAATCCTGTTGAAATCAACATTTTTTCTTCAGTTTTCATGGTGTATAGAAGCATTAAATAATGTTTTTCCACAGCATGATACTTTCTCTTTAAATGAAAAGAAAAATGTTTTTACACTATATTCTGTGAGTCAGTCACTTTTAGCATATGAACCAAGAAGTATCGTTTGTTCTTTTTTCTATTCCTGAAAACACATTTTTTACCAAAAATAAATAGTATATAAAGTTCTGAACTCTGAAGGCAAACATATATACTGTGTTTGTTTTTTGTTGTTATTCTGCTGAGTGGGCTAAACTTTCATGTCACTGATTTTCTATACACAGTGTGTCTGGCAACTGCTAAACTTTATAAATAATTACAATGGTAACAATGAAAAGTATTGGAATTCTTCCTATGTTGCAGTATCCATTAACCAGAATATAACATAATTATCTCAATACTGTATCTCCAGAATTTGAATGCATGCCAGATATAGCACTGCCTTTATAAAAGAAGGCACAGAAGATAAAAAGAAATATTGATATTGTATCAATACACGTATTACCATACAATACTTCACAAAAGGCAGGTTTTTATGTTCATATGTCATTAGGGCTAAAAACTGTAGTTTTATGTTCTGTCTTTGTTTTCAACACAAGTCTAGTTAGTGTTTGGTTTTAAATTGGTTTGACTGTTATAATTACAAATTCAATCCATGAGTTTATGAATAATGAAATTGTAGCATACCTTACTATCACTAGATTATAATCTGATGCATAATAGTTTTAGGATGTTGGGATACATGTTTTAAGTCCAGCCAGAGAGAAGATACCTGACAACTCAGTAATAACAAGAAATGGGTAGAACCGATGGATGCTCCCCGAATAAATGCCAATTCCAAAAGGACTATTGTTTAATATGTATTTTTTTAGAGTATGAAAAATAACAAAGGCCAATAACTCCTAAATTATGCAAAATAGAGTTACAGTTTTTGCACGCTGCACTTCTTCTCATAGAGATCTATCTACCAATAAAGTTTCATATTAATATCTCTTATACTTTGTGAGATATGCCCCAGACAAAAAATAAGTATGAGAAATTTCAAAAGGCAATAACTCAAAAATTAATAAAGCAAGAGTTATGGTTCTTGTGCACTGCACTGCTCATCAATGAGATCTATCTACTTATAAAGTTTCAAGTTGATAACTCTTATACTTTGTGAGATATGCCCCGGACAATAAATAAGTATGAGAAATTTCAAAAGGCAATAACTCAAAAATTAATAAAGCAAGAGTTATGGTTCTTGTGCACTGCACTGCTCCTTAATGAGATCTAACTACCTTTGAAGTTTGGTCTTGATATCTCTCATAGTTTTTGTGTTATGCTCCAGACAAAATTATGACAGACGGACGAACAGACGGACAAACAGACGGACGGACAAAGCGGCAACTATATGCTCGCCCTTCATGGAGCATAATAAATGGTGACTTTAATAAATCACCAGGTAGGAATTGAGCCCAACAAACTAAATGCCTTTCTTTACATGAAAGTTGTTACTGGGTGAAATTCTGTATGAAGTTAACAAACTCAGAGCACTGAAGGCCTTGAAGCCCCCATACAGACAATATGAAAACGAAATGCACAGCACTGTTCTAATTAAGTCTAATTTACTTACATTTTAAGGCCTACTCACAACACATCTATACAACTTACATTATTATGGAATGGCTATTCAGGAGTGTTGACATCAGTTACACTGCATATCATACCACTTATTTAAGTTTCTTACACAAAATAACTTAGAGAAAAGTTGCACTGGAGAAGATTCATTCATTACTGAAGAATTATTCTCCTCAGGTTGTTATTTCTAACAAGCTGCACAGGGTATGATAAATGTCGGACACCACCTGCAGAAACCTGAAGACAAAACAGACCTGGTGAAAACAAACAATCATTTACTGATGTATTTGATGTTTGTTCTGGCTATTAAATGCAAAACAATATTTCAGCTTAACAGTCAGTTATATCACCATCTCTTAATACTTTCATTTATAATGCATTATTTTCAACAGGCAGGTTTATAATTTACTTTTTGAAACTGGTCCACACCAAATAAAATGGTAATAGAGATAACAGTTTACTTTGGCTGTTTTCAAATCACAAAAATACATTAAAAAAAATTATGGCTTGCAAACCAACTTCAAAATTTATTACTCCAAAAGAAAGAAGAACAAAGAAGCACTTTAATAAAAAATAAAATAAACAGACACTTCAAAAGAAGTCTATAAAAAATAACCTTCTTTATTCAGTTACTATATTTCCCACCATAAAAAAAGTATGAAAATGACAAGTTATCATGTCACAATCTGAAATACAGCAGAAAATATCATTCCTTGTGTTCATCATAAAGTTATTTAAAAACCCAATTTCTTTAAACAATTCTTTCATGTTCTGTATCAAAAATTTCGAAACAAAACTTACTCTGAAACGGGGGGGAAAAAAAACTTACTCTGTCCGGCCCACTAACAAACAAAAGAAAACTTTTGAAACAAACGTTACTCTGTCCGGCCCACTTAACAAGCAAATGAAAACTTTTACCTTGGGTTGCAGGGCTCTCGCTAGGGTCAAAATTTTGGGAGAAGTGACTTCTCCCTTAGGCAAAGTTTGGGAGAAGTCAGAAGTATCCTGGGAGAAGTCAGCACTGGCAACACTGCCAGTTCCATTTGTGAATGACAATGACGGACAGCAAATATGTGGAGTGATTTTTATTCAACTTACTGTTAAAAACTAATGTATCTGTGGTATCAAAATTCAGTAACTTTTTTATGATAAGTATGGGATGTATTTCCAGTTTCACCAGATTTTTTTTAAACAAAATTACAAACAATTTTAAGATGTAAATTATGTTGATTCATTATAATTGTTGCTTTCAAAACTAACTACAACAGAAATATTCAAGTCTTAGAGAAAAGGAAACTTTTCAATGAAAAACAGGTACTTAAAATCAAATCATGACCACTTATCTTAATCAATCATTTGAATGTTGTTAAAGTTTGTCATATAAAGAGTCTCCAAGACACTGTTTTCTATAAATATTAAAATACGACGGGGTCACGGAAATATATGACAAACGGAATTTTTCACTCGCTGCTTCATGTTTAGTGAACTAAATATTTGCTGGAATCGGTTTCCTTCTATTTGTTAAGTTTGTCTTAAATCTACTTGACTTTTTCTTATAAATAAATCTGAGAATTAAAACAAAAATACCAAAAAGTGTTTTAGCCCTTTTCATCTTATTGTGTCAACACACGGGATTAAATAAATGAAAGTAGTAAAATGCGCTCTGATTGGTCAATGCTTTGAAGGTAGTATGAGCTGAGCAAGTTATTGACGTTGGCAGATGATACATTTTCGCCAAAGTTGATATCGCTTTGATGCTTCATAAAGGCAAAGTCAGGGAGTTTTGGGCAATGATTTTGCCCATTTTGCCCCCTCATGAGAGCCCTGGGTTGGGGCAATGTAGATTTTATGCACCTAATTCATACCACAGAAGTCCATTTTACATTTAGAGTAACAATACATATATATATATATTTAGCCTGTTCCAGTACCCCCAGAGCAGCTTGGCGTACACTTCTAGTAGATAACGCCACATACAATGTACATCCCTGTATTTCATACATAAAGTCCCCAGAGAATGATACACAGAGATTGTTGTTTTAAGGAGGTTAATCTTGGGGGAACTACTTCGTAGAGAGGCTAAGTGGCCAAAAAAAAACCCAATGACTACAGGGGAACTTCCGAAAACCGGACCTTCTAAAAACCGGAAACTTCTGAAAACTGAACGATTCTCCCAGTCCCGAAATTTCTCCTTCTGTTTTCTATGTAAATCTGACTTCTGAAATCTGGACAATTTTTCCGTACAATTTAGTTTAAATCAATGCAATTTTACTTCCAAATACCGGAAAAATAAAAAAAAGTGTGATAGACAGACCTAAGATCAGCAGCCCTGCGGCAAAAATTCACGTCTCTATCTACTGTCTACCAATTAGCGGTGATCATTTATTTTGACAGGCGTTAGAATAACAAGTTGTCAATCTGAAATTGACATGTAGCCGAAAATATAAATAATTAGATAACAGTAAATAATTAAAGCAATGATTAGTGGATTAATAACAGGTGTTTGCTACAAGCAACTTTAAGGATTAAATTGTAACTTAAGTGTCTTAGAAAGCGTAATTAATTAGCCAACATCAGCCAATGTGTTGGTTATTCTAATTGGCGATTTCTTTTAAAGGTATGCAAAATGTAGCTTTGTTCTGACATACAGAAACGTGTTTGCACATAATATAGTATACATATATATATATATGTATTTGAAAACGTATGACATTATTCTCTAATAAACAAGAGCCATGTTACACATGGTTAATCCCCCCGCCGGGAAGAAGCTACCTGAAGGTTGTACTTTCAAACACTCAATGTAATAATGTTTGAAGAAAATCCCACAAAAAATAGGCAAGGTAGAGTTATTGTTCTTGCAAACTGCACTTCCTACCAATGTGCTATGTCAGTGTATTAAGTTTGAAGAAAATTGCTCAAGCACTTTTGGAGTTATGCTTCGGACAAAGTTTTTCAATTAAATCTGATAAAGGGGAATAATTCTAAAAGTAGGCAAGGTAGAGTTATTATTCTTACACACTGCACCTCCTCCAAATGTGCTCTTTCAGTATATGAAGTTTGAAGAAAATCACTCAAGTACTTTTGGAGTTATGCTCCCGACAAAACTGGAATGGACGCACGCACGGACGGACAGAGACCATTTCTAATATCCCCTCCTCCTTTCGCGGGGATAATAAGTTCAAGAATTCAAGAATTAGATAAACATGTATATGCTGGGATTTTTAAAATGTAAACAAGTAAATCTGATAAAGGGGAATAAGTCTAAAAAATAGGCAAGGTAGAATTATTGGACTTGCACACTGCACTACCTACCAATGTGCTCTGTCAGTGTATGAAATTTGAATAAAATCCCTCAAGTAGTTTTGGAGTTATGCTCCGGACAAAATTTATTTAGTAATTCTGATAAAGGGAAATAACTCTAAAAATAGGCAAGGTAGAGTTATTGTTCTTGCACAATGCACTACCTACCAATGTGCTCTGTCAGTGTATGAAGTTTGAATAAAATCCCTCAAGTAGTTTTAGAGTTATGCTCTAAACAAAATTTATCAAGTAATTCTGATAAAGGGGAATAACTCTAAAAATAAGCAAGGTAGAGTTATCGGACTTGCACACTGCACTACCTACCAATGTGCTCTGTCAGTGTACTGAGTTTGAATAAAATCCCTCAAGTAGTTTTGGAGTTATGCTCCGGACAAAATTTATCAAGTAATTCTGATAAAAAGGAATAACTCTAAAAAATAGGCAAGGTAGAGTTATTGTTCTTGCACACTGCACTACCTACCAATGTGCTCTGTCAGTGTATGAAGTTTGAATAAAATTCCTCTAGCAGTTTTGGAGTTATGCTCCGGACAAAATTTATCAAGTAAATTTGATAAAGCGGAATAACTCTAAAAAAAGGCAAGGTAGAGTTATTGGACTTGCACACTGCACTACCTACCAATGTGCTCTGTCAGTGTATGAAGTTTGAATAAAATCCCTCAAGTAGTTTTGGAGTTATGCTCCGGACAAAATTTATCAAGTAAATTTGATAAAGCGGAATAACTCTAAAAAAAGGCAAGGTAGAGTTATTGGACTTGCACACTGCACTACCTACCAATGTGCTCTGTCAGTGTATGAAGTTTGAATAAAATCCCTCAAGTAGTTTTGGAGTTATGCTCCGGACAAAATTGTTTCGGACGGACGCACAGACGCACAGACACACGGACGGACGAAGGGCATTCCTCATATCCCCTCCGCCTTTGGCAGGGGGATAAAAAAACATGTGTAGAATGTTTTCATTAATTTTAATTTTGCATTATGTTTCCCATGTTACAAACGCTGCTACGCTGTTACGCAAAGTAATACTGACTGCATTCACTATTATAGAGAACCACTGGGGTTCGGCACCTGTATTTATCTAGATCATTTGCACTTCTGAATTCCGGAAACTTCCAAAATCCGAACCTTTTGGCTGGTCTCATGGTGTCCGGTTTTGGAAGTTCCACTGTACTATAATTTCTGAAATAATTTGAAAATGACACCCATTTTCACAGGATCTGGCAAACCTATTTTGAAATGACATACTTTTCACTAAATGCAATATTTCATGTACAAAGCTATATTTCTTACTGCCTACCTTGTAGGTGTTTGCTATTCGGAGGTATTTTTTCAAGAGGATTTCCTGTATATACCAAGCACAAATCACTGGCTCAAGTGGCAGTGTTTCATGACAGACTGTTCTGTCAAGACATCTAACCATATACTGTCATACATCAGCAATATCATTGATCACACCTGTAATTACTACTTATAAAACAACACCCCCATATATTTCATTATTATATCTATATTTACACTGACAGAAATGGTAAAAAAAACTGCTTCTTAAACACTACAGCTAATGTAAAGTAACTCCAGGGAACATTACATGATTTACTTGATGTGCAAAACTGGCAGTTTGTAATGGTAAAATTGACTGTACATCTAAAACTTACATATTATTGAACTGTCACTGTTTGTCTTGGTGTTTTTGCCCCTCATAACTCTTTACAAAAATGCAACATTAAAGGTGTAGGAGGAATCGAATCTCTCCGCACAGAACTTTATATTGCAAATACTGGAAAATTTTAAATGATCTTCTCAAAATATTTCACTTTCATAAATCAAATGATATATCTTCACGCATTGTCACTTGTTGTTAATAGAAACTGCAAAATCAATTAATTTTATGAGTGTGTAATAACTGATGCAGAAACTGAATTGCATTGCAACATTGATTATAAAAGACAGAACAAGATAAGGTTAAAAGATAACTTAGGCAAGTTGTAAATATCATTAAATGATTAATTTAGCCCAACTGACATATTTTATATATATTTTAAACTTCTCTTTTTCTGTCTTTGACAATCAATGTTGCAATGCAATTCAGTTTCACAGTATGTATATGATAAACTTAAAAGGCTTCTATCAGAATAATGGATACAATAGACTTAAAAAAACTGAATAATAATTAGAAGTAGTAGTTTCATTCCTCAAGTACAAAATCAAGTATAAATGCATGACATTAACTCTATCTCACAAAATGCATTATAATTAAGTCTATTCAATCTCTGCACAATTTAACAGGATTACTTTCTATTCATCTGCTGCCAGAAACACTTTATTCAAATTAAGCATAAATCAGAATTAATTACACTTTCTATATCAGTTGCCAGAATCCAAGGTAAAAATTTGCATTACTATCAAAACAGCCCATTAGTGGAGTTTCTTTCACTGTATAATATCATTCAGTGTTAACTAACTGCAGAATACAATCTAACTCTTGATGACTGAATAATTAATGTAGCTTGGCTGATGCTGTTGTAATGTCCCATTATCAATGTTCAACTGCTCATGTACATTTCTGATACACTTTAAAGACGAGTTTAATATTTTCTGTAAAGCACACTGTTATGTCTAGCTTTGATGCATTACATGTGCTGGCATCTAACAATTATTACAAAGTAGCATGTCCTTTTAAAAATACAGTGCACAAAGCTATCAGAAATTAATCAATCAATGCACTTACTCATATGATTTGCATTAGTTTACTTTGATGGAAACTAGTTCTAATAGTTATGACTGGCAAAGCATACCATTACACAAGTGTACAAGTACAAAAGCATACCATTACACAAGTGCACCAGTACAAAAGCATATCATTCTCAGACAACCACTTACGTATTGTATTACAATGGATGTTGAATATTTAATATATAATATTAGGTTATTATACATTTAACTGTACAATACGGGAATATATTTGGACGAGTACACAGCTTGAAAAGTCATATTGGACTCGCCTATCGGCTCATCCAATATGACTTTTCAAGCTGTGTACTCGTCCAAATATATTCCCGTATTGTACAGTTAAATGTATAATAACCTTTTTATTATATATCTTTTCTTATTTCTTTAATTAGTTCTTCATCTGTCAACATTTTGACTTCTGTCAAAACAAAACAACGCTTCCTGGTCAGCTAGACGCTAGCAGTTTTAAACATTTACTAACAAGCGTCTTTATACACGCATGGCTTCCCATCTTTAATTCGTTAGAGATTGAAATCGGAAACCAGACTAGCATCGTTTAGTGCACATGTACCCAACCGTCCAATATGAAATTAATATATATTCTTTGGATCCAATACGGGAATATATTGGACGGTCACGTGGTACAAATGCAGATTGTTGATTGGTTACATTTATTAGATATATAATGTTGATCACACTTGACACTTCATGTTTATTAGCTGCAACATTTAATAGGTTTGAGGTAATAACCTCACATAATACTTAATAACTTTTTTATTATTTACAGACTCTTGATAAATCATTTCAAAATAAACCAATTAATATAACTGGTAAGCTAAGTCTCTGTTCACTTTGTAGAATGGTACACCTTGTTCAAAATAACCTTTTCAGGTTTAAATGAATTGTTTTTATCTAATAATTTATTTGCAAAATGTCAATATCCAAGCAAAACTATTTTAATATATAGTTTTTCACCATATATTATCATTCAAGTCAAAATGAAATAAAATCATGTCATCAGTCTTGAACTAACTTAAAATCAGCTGTTTTCTATCCCTTCTCTTTTCTCTTATGCTATTTCATCTTTTTTAATTCTGACATAAGCAACATGGCAGTAACACTGACACTAGTTTTCAAACGTTAAATATCTCTACTTCTAAATGTGAAAAATGACTTTATATTATCCGCTTTTGGTTCGATTCAATGCCTGTTTTGATTCATTTCTTTTAAAAAAAATCAACATTTTCTCCTCCCACTCACCTGCATTTACCGAGACAATTAACCAAAGAAATCCAGTAACAGTCCAAAATCCTCTGAGAATATGCATCGCAAATGTTATAATCGCACTAAAGTCACGTAAATAAAAGTGTAAATGCCATCTTTAGACAGATACGCGTTTTTACAATCGCTTCTTTTGTTTATCAACATTTCGGTCGGCATCTGTCAAATTGACTGCTGCACGAGAAAGAATCCTGTTAGTAGCGGAAAGATAGGGAAATACCAGAAAGTAATATTTCTGCGTCTACCTCCGTTTAATGTCTCTTAATAGCAACAGTTTTTAAAAAGAGGATAAAATTGATATAAAAGAGTAGATCAAGGGCAGATCAGCTAAGGTGAGACGTATTCATTGCTAGATATGGCTTCACTGAACTGCTTAGAGAATGAGAGATGGTTAACGAAGGTGGCAACAGTTTCAAGTGGTATACAATTCTAGTCCTGAAAAAAAGAGAACTTATAATAGTTAGAGGTTGCCGTAAATAACCTATAGACCAGGGAATGGTCTAGACGTGACGTTCAGGAAATAGTGGTCAGTCAGCTATTTTCCTTCGGGAATCGCAACCAGTCCGTAATGAATCTTGTAGAAGAAGGATAACCTAGAAAATATACGCCTGAGATTGAGTCGCCGGAGATTCAGGGAGTGGAGCAAGTCAGTAACGCTTGGAAATTCGACCATAGATTAACTTGATCTAACAGTATGCTCTTCTATGGACGCTTTCAATTTGACCTATTTGTGTTTGGGTGTTGGGCGACCAAACTTCGGAAACATATTCAAGTTGGGGGCCTATCTAGAGTCTGCTAAGCCATGTACTTGATGAGCTGGGACTTGACCTGTATGTTTCAGCGCAGAAACCCTAAAGTTTGATAAGCTTTTTTGAGTTGAAGTGTTTATATGAGCTATTTGACAAATCCACACAAATGGATTTAGCTGAGCTGACCGATATTAGTTGGATTCCAAGTAGGATGTATTTATCTATCTATCTATCTATCTTCCATTAACGTCGAACCCCTTTCGGGGACGTAGACGTTTCGCGCGTCGGGAACAAAAGAGAAAGATTATAGTGAATAAAAATGTAGAAATGAAAGAAGTAAAGATAAAATTTTTGGTTAAAAATATAAAAAGTCTTACTTGCAGGGAACTAGGGTGAGACATGTTCAATGCTACTTACTGCAGCATTGAACTGCTCTAGGGTGGGGAGGTGGGCAACATTTGGGGGAAGTTGGTTCCAATGAAACACTGTTCTGGGAAAGTATGAGAACTTATAATAATCCTTGGTTGCAGTGATTAATCTATAACAGAGGGTGTGACTGTGGCGAGCAGAGCGGGTCATTGGGGTCAAATAGTCACTGATTGGGATAGCAACCAGATTATGATGAATCTTATAAAATAATGATAACCTAGCATCTATACGCCTTAATTCCAATTGCCGGAGTTGAATGGAATGGAGCATATCTGTTACACTGTATGTTCGACCGTAATCAGATTTTATCCAGCGGGCGGCTCTACGCTGGACACTTTCGACTTGGTCTATTTGTATCTGGGTGTGGGGCGACCATATCTCGGAGGCATATTCCAGTTGGGGTCTGACTAGAGTCTGGTAAGCGATGGACTTAATGGGTTCTGATCTGACCTTGATGTTTCTCCGGAGAAATCCTAAGGTTTGGTTTGCTTTCTTAGTTGACCTATTGATGTGTTCATCCCATGTAAGGTTATTTGAGATATCCACTCCAAGGTATTTAGCTGAGCTGACTGATTCAAGATGGACTCCATGTAGGTAATACTGGGTGGGAATAGGATGTTTCCTTTTTGTGACGTGGATAACTTGACATTTGGAGGGGTTGAATTCCATATCCCACTCCAACTCCCACTTTTCGAGCAGTTTGAGGTCATTTTGGAGGGTAACTGATTGGTCTGCAGATGTCAAGGTTAGGTATACCGCTGTGTCATCTGCAAACAACCGGACTTTGGAGCTTATGTTATGTGGGAGGTCATTTATGTAGGCTAAGAAGAGCAGGGGACCCAGTACAGACCCTTGTGGGACACCTGATGATACTGGGATGGCATCAGATGAGGTGCTATTTAATACAACTGATTGGGACCTATTGTCTAAGAAACTTTTGATCCACTTTAGTGTATTTCCTCTGACTCCGTACTGGTGTATTTTCAGAAGGACTTTCTCATGACTGACCTTATCGAAAGCCTTACTGAAATCAAGCAGGATAAGATCTACTTGTTTCTTGTTGTAGACTGAGGTGACCAAGTCATTTACTAGCATAACTAATTGGGTAACACATGACCTTTTTTCTCTAAATCCATGCTGTAAGTCGTAAAGAATACCATGACTGGTGAAATGTTTGACGATAGATGATGAAACAATGTGTTCTAGGACCTTACATAGTACACACGTTAAAGAGATGGGCCTGTAATTGGACGGGTTTGACCTTTCACCCTTTTTAAAAATAGGGGCAACAAAAGCAGTTTTCCATTGGGATGGTATTGACCCTTCTTTTAGAGATTTATTAAAAAGGACCTGCAGAATTGGTGACAGTTCTGCAGAGAGTGTTTTAAGTATAATGGGTTTTATTTTATCAGGACCGCTTGCCTTATGTGGGTTCAGGTTACTGAGAAGTTTCTCAATGCCATTTGTACCAACTGTTATACCTGGCATGGTCGGGACAGATTGGGAATCTGGTTTAAGTTTCATTTTGCAAATAGAGGCTAGGCTTAGGGGAGATTTTGGGCTAAAGACAGACTGAAACTGTTTGTTCAGTACTGTAGCTTTTGCATGGTCATCCTGGTGGAGCTTATTTTAGCAGGGATAAGATGTTTCCTTTTTTGTGACGTCGATAACTTGACACTTATGGGGGTGAAATTCCATATCCCTCTCCAACTCCCACTTTCCTAACCGATTCAGGTCATTTTGGGTAATTGATTGGTTTGCAGGCGTTGGTAGGTGTCAAACAAGGAATATTGAAGTATCAACTGCAAACAGGCAGACTTTGGAGTTGATATTTTGTTAGAGGTCATTTATTTAAAGATCATTGGACACTTCTATAACAACTTTGCCTCATCAAATTAATCATAATGTAATGATTAAAAGGGTTTACTAACAAAATTATGAAAATTTGGTTTTGAAAAAAGAGTGTTTTTGATGATTGGCTGTTTCCGTCACGACATCGGTGGTTTCCACCGTTATTTTTGACTGTGACGTAGATTTATCCCTACTGTACGAAGCTTTAGTGCAGAATTACACTGCTCATAACGCATCCGTTTTAAATGCAAAACTAACACTTATCCACAAGTGCAAGAAACACAATAAAAGCACACTTTTAAAAGTAAATTTAAATATGCTACAAATTGTAACTTTAGAAAATAATACGGATACTACTCGATTTTTATTAGTAAATTCAACTTTTTTGGCGGTAGAACTGGTTGAAATTTTATCTTAGCAGAGAATGTATTTCATAGATATTCCAATTTCTTCCATGCTGTGGTATTAAATATCAACGAAGCAATATAAATTGCTTTCTTCACGTTTTACATGTTGTCTTCCTCACTTGCTTCTTGATGATTAAACCATAAATAAAACCTTTGTCATTTAAGTGTAGTAAAATTGTAGTGAATTTAGGTGACCTAATATTGGTTTCACTGGAATGGAAATCCACTCTATTTTCACTTATGAATATTGTTTGAAGAATAATGATATGGCATGTCCAGGAACAGTAAAAACATTTTCTTTGTGACTTTGTGTAATTATACTTTAATAATTTAGTAATTTGTTTTAAGAATACTTTTGGTTTGGACAGTAACACTTTTTTTCATTTATGACTTTGACATAGTTTTTAGGGCTTGTTCTTAAATATTATTTGTTCTTTGATCATTACTTCTGTTTAAAACAATTCTAGGATAAATACGCTGAGATATATATGCATTTATAACAAAAAAAAACTTACTCAAAGATTTCTTACACGTATCTCAGGAGAAACACACCACAGACAAATAAACAGCACATCACTGTAAAGATAGCTAGTCAAGCCTTCTAATAAAAATGAATGGGGTAAAAATGATCTTGTACAAAATCTTTTTAGATCGATTACTAGGAAAAAAGATCTCTAGTTTTTTCACTGATATATCTTTTAATTCTATAATCCTAAACAACTAGCTTCTATATAAATTTTGCTCATTGGCCTCCGAATTCCATCAACATTTCAAATTGTTTAATTAAATATTTCATCAGCTATGTTAATAATGTTTGGTTTACTTGACAACTTGTGTTATTTGACCATTTTCAGTCTACATTTTCACTTTCCGTCATAATTCTAATGTTTTGTCAACAGTCCGGTTAGCCGTGATAAGTGGCAAGGGATATAGGTACGTCACTTTCGATTTCGGGCGTGACAGGTGCGCGCAACCAAGTGCGTAAAATATGAATTCTAATTTGCTACGAAAAATTTTTAAGATGAAAATTACCTGCAGAATTTTGTAAAACTGTCTTACATATATTCTTTTTCTATCATATGAATATTTAGAGGTTAAAAAAAATTGTGTCCAATGACCTTTAAGCAAGAAACAGGAGGGGTCTTAGAACAGAGCCCTGCAGACACAGTAGGATACTGGGATGGCATCAGAACATTCAGGTCGACTGACTGGACTCTATTATCTAGGAAACTTTTGACTCATCTTTATGTTTGACCTCTGACCCCATAATTATGCATTTTCAGCAATATTTTCTTATGGCTGACCTTATCGAAAGCTTTATTAAAATCTAACAGGATCAGATCTACTGCTTTTTGTTAAAGACTAAGATGACTAAGTTGGACCACAAACCCCTGTGAGAGGGAGTTCTTCAGAAAATGTATTGAGGATGACTGGCAAAATTTTAACTGGACCACAAACCCTATTAGCGTTTAGGTTGTTGAGAAGATTCTCAATCCATTTCGTACCTACTTGGATATCTGGTTTAGTTTGGATGGATTGACAATTTTTATCAAACTTTATTTTACAGAGGGAAGCAATTTATAGGGCTTTGGGACTAAAGACGGACTGAATGCCAGCTATTACTTGAAAAGTAGTCATCGAAGATTGTTTGTAAATATGCTAGTGCTAGCAATTAGTCGAATGCCCAGTTCGAAAAATAAATTAGAGAATAATTCAAGATTCTCATTCTCTAATGAACTTAATTATATTATGAATTAAAATAATTGTCTATCTTTGTGTACACTTTTAAATAAAACATGCAGTTGAACTTCAACTTAGTACTGCTAAAAGTCAATACCGACTATGCTAGGCAGGCGTGTGTCAGGAACGTTAAAAATGTAAGAGATAAAAACCAAAGTAAACAAGATTTTTATTAGAAATTTTACTTAAACTTGTTCAAACCACTGATAAAAGCTGGTACAGTTCGACTGGGACCTAATATATATGTTGTTCCAAGAGTTGGGGTAGTGTTTATCCCGGTCGGTAATTCGTTCCAGAGTCGCATAGTCCTTGGGAAGAATGAGTTCATTTGATCTTGCGTTATTGACTGCTGGATGAGGAATTTGTTGTTTCTTGTGTCTGTAAGGTAATTGTGATCGACATTGACATGTTTACTTTTTATTTTGTAAAGCATGGCCAGGCTGGCTTGGTTTCGCCTTTGCTGTAGTGTTGACCATTTTAATTCCTTAATTTTGTTTGTTACACTGATTGTATAGTTGGAATCATTATGAAATGAAGTTGAATCCATTTGATAGTGTATATTTTTTGTTAAGTTTGATCCTTTCGATATGAAGGCATAATATTTGTCTTCACAATACTAAGTAATGGATTAATTGCCATTTTAGTTATCGGGACAACATCTCATTCATTGATTGGCAAATAAGAGCAATTAAATTTCTTTGGTGCTTTTATATTGCAACCAGTCCACACAAAACTATGGCCGACGTTTTGGATTTGGAAGGTGGAGAAGCGGAATTTGAGATTGATGAAGTGGGAGATGGTAATGTTTTATGACACATAACCTCAAAGATCCATCTTTTATACAATATTTATTAGTATGTTTTGCCTGTGTATTGACAGTTTTTGATATTTTTGTAATTATCACTAAATTTCGCGACATTCAAAGTGACGCGCTGAACAGTGGTTTCAGACCTGGAGGTATTTCATGAATTTCTCTTTTCTTATACTCATCGCGTCATATAAGGGAATGCTTTTTTTGTAATTTTTTAAAGCTCAATCCCCCAGAATATTGTAAAAAGATCATTTTGTATGAATTTTGCACATATCTTGCTATAATTGTTATGCTTTGGCCATAATCACGATTTACCGACAAATCGGTAACATGACAAATCGGTAACATGATCTTATATAGTAAAAAAAAGGAGAAATCGGTAACAATAGAAATATTGTATGTACCCAGAAAGGTGATAAAGTAGGTGTGAAAAGGCATGCCGGGGTACTCTGCTCGTCATAGAAAGGTGTTCACAACACGTTATTAGTTTGTCTTAGGTAATTATAATTTATGTAATTTGTGTTTGTCATGTAATTATCATTATTAGAATTATTAGAATTGATTCTATAATATTATAATCATAGTTACTAATCACTACGTCAAAGGTAGTAATGTATTCAATGATTATGGTTAGATCTTTGATTTAAATCAGTTTATAATCTAATAATGGCAATGTGTTAAAATATATAAAACTTTTACAATATACCGCAACACATAAGGTTTCAATACTCAATATTTCAATAACTAACATCTGTTCATAACAATTACCAACAATATTTCTATTGTTACCGATTTCTCCAGTTTTTTTACTCTATAAAATAATGTTACCGATTTGTCGTGTTACCGATTTGTTCGGTTACCATAATCACCACTTTATTATATTTGTATGACTATGTAGTCGTACAAAGCGAATGTTAGACAGTAGCGTGAATGGCCCATCTCTCGAACCTTTTAACTTCCACAGTACCGAAACCACAAATATCTTTAATTTCCCACAACCGTAACTCTATTTCAGTTCTTTTACAAAGTATTCTATTACTAATTACTTCCTCAGTTCTGAAGCAGTCTTGCGGGGGTTTTAATTACATTTATGTTTTTTTGTGTTATGTCTTCATTGGAAACTTAAGAATCTTCTTAAAAACATCTGGCTTGATTTAAAAATAATTTGGAACAAATGTTCTTTGTGTGACAGTCTGTAAATTGTGAAATTTATTGTGATCAATGGACAGCATTTTGACAATGCCTAACTACAAATTATTATTGTAATTTTAAGAAAGACTGCCTATTTTCATTTTGATTGACACCTGAATGAAAAAATTGTCTTGGTAATAGATGCTTAACTGAAATGAAAAGGTTACAAATATTTTAAGCTTTTTTCTTTTTAGCTCACCATGGTGAGCTTTTCTGATCGATCTGTGTCTGTCATCCCCCTGTGCATTGTGTATCTGTTCATCATCAACTTTTTAGTTTTAATGACATCTCTGAAACTCCTGGATTAAAAGTGATGAAATTTAACCAAGGATGTTCCTTTCATGAAGCTCTTCCAAATTTTTTTCTAAGAATTCCATTCAATGCAGAACTCTTGTTGCTATGTCAGCCAGTAGGAAAAACTTTAAATATCACCATGTCTGAAACCACTTGGTCTAGCACTCTACAGTTTAGTGTGAGGCATCCTCTAATAGACGTCTACCAAGATTGCTCAAATTATGTCCCTTGGGTCAAAATTGGCCCAGCCTCAGTGGTCACTTGTTTTGATATGGACATATATAGGAAAATCTTCTTGTCTTTGTTTCTGAAACCACATGGCCCAGAGCTCTGAAATGTAGGGTGAGGCAGCCTCTAATAAACCTCTACCAAGATTGTTCAACTTATGTCTGTTGGGTCAAAATTGGCTCTGCCCAGGGGTCACTTTGTTTCACACAGACATATTTTGGAAAAAGATATTAACTTAAACCACATGGCCTGGAGTCTTAATATTTTCTGTGTAGTATTTTCTAGTAGACCTCTACAAAGATTGTTCAGATTATGCCCCTGGGGTCAAAAATGGCCTAGCCCGAGGGGTCACTTGGTTTTACATACATATATTATACTCATATAGGAGAAACTTGAAAATTCTTCTTCTTTGAATCCACATACCCTGGAGTCTTAATATTTTTGTGTAGCATTGGCTAGTAGACTTTTACCAAGATTATTCAAGTAATGCTCCAATATAAAATAGTGCAGACATAAAAATCATTTTTCAGAATCTGTAAGGCCTAGAATTTAGATATTTAGTATGTTACTTTGTATTGCTTACCTCTACAAAGATTGTTCAAATTATTTTCCTGGTGTCAGATTTGACTTCACCCAAGGGGGTGGGGGTGTCAGTTGTTTGATAAAAGATAGAAATCTAAAATCTGCTAAATGATTTTAAAGAAATCCTTACTTTGTCCTTGACCTTTATGTGACAGTGACTTATCTTGACCTACTTTCTTGTTTTTGCAGCTACAGTATGTTAATTTGAACTAAACTGATAATTATGCATGCAGATTTCAACTATGAGGTTAGTGGACATTGACTTTCACCTTCTGACCTACGTACTGTTTTTGAAGTTGTGTCTATAAAATTTTGACCAAATGTACTATCTTGCATGTAAATTTTAACTTCAACATTGGGTGAACTTAGCTTGATTCCTTCATTGGCCTTGAATGGTGAGCGATCCAGGGTCATCATGGCCCTCATGTTTCAGTAACTTTGAGAACTTTTTTGTGATAAGTATAATTGGGTTGAAAGAAAGGAAGTTTTAGTTTATGGGTTTTTTTTTTAAAGAAAATGACTGATTAAGGCCAAACATTTGCATAAACATCCTAGCAATGGTCAGTTTCCTAGCTCATTATTGTGTTTTGGGTTATCTTGAACATTATAACAATTTTCAAAGGTTGGCAACTTTGGTGGATTCACTCACAGGGTAGTCAACTTTGCCTAATTTTTGTCGAGCCCACTTGCGGATAGCTTGACGTAGTCATTACATTTGATACTGCAGTTCGGTGTATGCACGTGCGTGCATGCGTCCCTCCTGATTGCCTTGTCCAGGCCATAACTTCTCTGTGCATGGAAGGATTTTGAAATACTTTGGCACATTTGTTCTTCTTGATGAGACAGTATGTCATGTGCAAGACCCAAGTTTCCAGCTGAAAGGTCAAGGTCACAGTGCCAGGTCAAAGTTCCAAAATTTTGATGATGGACTTTGTCAGGGCCATTACTTGTCCATGCATGGAAGGATTTTAAAATACCTTGGCATATTTGTTCACCTTGATAAGATGGTGTGTCGTGCAAGACCCAGATTCCTAGCTCAGAGGTCAAGGTCACAGTGACAGCTCAAAGGTCCAAAATGTTGATCATAGATCTTGTCTGGGCCGTTACCTCTCCATGCATGGAAGAATTTGAAAGAGACATCATACAGGGTCCCTTGTCCTTCCATCATCATGTTCCCACAGTTTCCATTTCACTGTCGCATCCCCATAGGCGGCTTTCCATTGGCAGGCTCTACATGTACATGCTGCCCATTTGCAATAAATTAAGTAAAGTAAAGTTTTTATTGAAAAGGTCATGTGTTGTTGAATGATATGATTTGTTTTCATCAGTTGCAAATACTTTCAGTGTTATTTGAGATATATTTAGATATGTTACAACTTAGACTTTTTATGCCCCCACAAAGTGGGGAGCATATAGCGTTGCACTTGTCCGTACGTCCGTCTGTACGTCTGTCCGTACGTCCCGAAATCTTGTGAACGCAACTCCTCTTAAACCGGATGGCAGAATTTGCTTAAACTCCCAGGGATGAACAACCTAAATGTGTAGATGGTAGTAAAGGAAGGAATTTTTGCTGCGACCAAATTTAACAGAATTATGGCCCTTTGTTGATTTTTTCACTATATACCATATAGAAATTTTGTGAACGCAACTCCTCTTAAACCGGATGGCAGATTTTGCTTAAACTTCCAGGGATGAACAACCTTAATGTGTAGATGGAAGTAAAGGAAGGAATTTTTGCTGCGACCAAATTTAACAGAATTATGGCCCTTTGGTGATTTTTTCACTATATACCATATAGAAATTTTGTGAACGCAACTCCTCTAAAACCGGATGACAGATTTTGCTTAAACTCCCAGGGATGAACAGCTTTAATGTGTAGATGGTAGTAAAGGAAGGATTTTTTGCTGTGACCATATTTAACAGAATTATGGCCCTTTGTTGATTTTTTCACTATATACCATATAAATAATTGAACATATAAATTTTACATTTGTAATTTAATTTAACATGTACATAAGGTTACCTGTAGATCATTTTAGGTATATGTACAGAAAAAATCTTACATACAGGATATACATGCTCTTGTTTATGAGCACTTATGCATAGTGGGGGCATCCGTGTCCTATGGACACAGTTCTAGTTGAGGTCTTATCTGCCTGCTACAAGTTTTTCTTGAGTTTGGCTAATCTTTGATATTTTTCTTGGTTTTAAGGGAAACTTGGAAATCATAGCAGTGTTAGAAATTTAAGAGACACTCATATTCAGTTTCACGTGTATTAATGGATGTAGTAGTTTGTTTAATGTACATATGTATTGATTGCAGAAGGACTTCAGAAGTTGAAAGAAAAGGCCAAGAAAAGGAAAGGCCGAGGATTTGGATCAGGTACCCATGTGGTTTCTAAATCATACGTTTCTGACTTGATTATTTTACAGTTTAAGTAGTAAGTTACTGATAATGAATATCTTACTTGATTGATGATTAATCAAAAATGATATAGAAGATCTTAATACAAAATGATATAGAAGATCTAATGATGAATAAATGTTTGTAACTCTCATTTGCCTAAATAAGAATGTTTTTCCATCAAGCAGTTATATCTCTGAAAATACAGTTTCTGACCATGATTTGTGTACTAAGTCGGTTTGTTGAAAGGTAAAATGGATGAAAAAGAAAAATAAACTTAGTATGCAGACTTGATACAAAGCTGTCACATACATGTACCTATGTTTGTGTCAGCCTACCTTCACACAGCGTACATAGAGAAAGTGTTGATTGAGGCTGCATGAATTTCCAGTGTTCTGTCTGTCAAAGTAAATAAATAGGTTGGTTGTTATTACTTCAGAAGGTACAACACGCAGTGGAGTTGAAGACTATGAAGCTATGGAGGTGGAAAGTGCATCAGGGGATGGGGGACCAGGACCCCAGAGATGTATGTATATTGTCATTCTTTCTGTTTAGCTCCTCTGAGGAGTATTTCAGGTTGATGGAAGGGCAATTTTCCTAACAGTTGTTTTGTGAGAAGTACAGGCAATAACTTCTGTTTTGCAGAATAGAATATCAGTCTTCTCTTTAGAGTCAAATTTACTGCACTGTTGTTTGAGAATTAATAATAGCTTTTTAAAACAGCATTAACCATCCGACCATGGAGGCAAATCTTGAGTGTTTACAAACGGTGAAATGACTTAAGATATGTCTGTTATATTAGATTTGTTATGATGAAATTATACATAGATGTTACTTGTTCAGACATTTCAAGTGGACTGTTTCAGCTATAGAAGGTTGGATCCTGTTTATCACTGGTGTACATGAGGAGGCTCAGGAAGATGATGTGTATGACAAATTTGCCGAGTTTGGAGAAATAAAAAATCTCCATCTCAATCTGGATAGACGTACAGGGTTTTTAAAGGTAAGAAATAAAATGAAGAGACAAAGTCATTTGTAATCAAAGAGCAAAGAGGTGACAAAGACTTCTTCACATGCGCCTTTAAGAAGCAATGCACTTCTTGTTTATATGTCAAAGGTAATGTTCTTTGATGGCTGAAATTGCCCTGTCTAACCAGATTTTTTTTTTACTGCATCATGATATGGTAGAGTGTGATATAAATCAAGAATACTTGATGATTGAGGTCAAAATACAGACAAGACTACAAAGTAAATCTGTTAAATGTTCTCATATTTAGGCAATACTCATTACATGTATCTTACAAACTTAACTAATATGTCAAATTTCAGATGATATGTTAGGTTTGAGTTGATTTCTCGATTTGGACTATTTACAAAAGCACAACAGCTATAAAAATTCTTGCAAGTGTGATAACTATAGAAACTGAGTAAATTAAAACCATGGACAAGGAAGTGAAATTCTTAAATTTAAAAGTTCAAACAAAGAATTACTTTTTGCATGTTAGACACGACAACAAATTTAAATGTATTCCGCACATATACATGTATAAATGAATGTGGTAATCAGGCATAATCTGAAAGTAATGCTAGTGTATTCTTCATTGTTAATGAAGACAGATTGCCATCACTCATTGAACGGTCATGTGATTAAGTTTGGACATCATGTCACATTACATTGTTTGGCTGTTGATGTAAAAGTCGCAGTTTTCAATTAAGTTTTACTAAGTCAGTACTGCACCAAATTTCATACTGTTTTCAAAAATATTCTTTAAATGCATTAACTTTTGGTGTTTTTGTGAATGCTGACTTTGTTTCCCTTTAACTTTAATGTAAGTTAGATATCTTTTCAATGACCAGTTGATGATTTTGTTGCCACCTGTGTCAATACACTGAATAAGCCTGACTTACTAGCTTTTGTCAAATATAATTTCACAGGGAATAGTACAGCCCTAAAGGTTTTAAGATAACCGATTCACAATAAGTCTGAAACCTTTTCTTATTAACAGATACTGAATTAATATATATTGTGATGTGATTTTATCAAACAGGGTTATGCATTGGTTGAGTATGAGACGTTTAAAGAAGCACAAAGTGCCATGGATGCTCTAAATGGCAGTGAAATCCTGGGACAGAAGGTCAATGTAGACTGGTGTTTTGTCAGAGGCGCAAGAAAGACAAAGTATAATTACAAACTTATTATTTTTGAAATTATAAAAATCGCCAAAGTGCCTGGGAATATTTTTAACATTTTACTCCCACATGCTATAGTTGAAAACAGTAAAAATCTTTTATGACTGACCCTGTCCTAAATCAAATTAACTTCTATACTGGAAGGTATAAATTAAATATGTCTTTTATATCTCACTTAGAAATGAAAAGTTTTTATTTCTACTAATTTCATGATTTCTGAACATTCCCTATGATTTCAACATTACTCTTGACTATCATGCATCATGGAATCCTTGAACTCCAATGTAACTTTAAATAAATCAAAGATAGAAACAATAAATGTGATGTTTCTAATATAAAGCAGTTAAAAGGTTTAGTTGTTATAATCATCTGTTAGTTTTAGAGTTTTCACTGTTAGTTTCAGTCTTATAGTTCAAGATTTGAACCCAGATTTTTTGGTCTATACATCTGTTTTGTTTGTTAAACAAATAGTGTAACACCAGCGATATTTGATTACAAATGTTATTTACTCGATTACAAATGTTATTTACTCTTAATTCATCCCTAAAGGGGTTAAGGGGCTCCTGCAGGGGTATGGATTATTAAGAAGTGTTGCACATTGTGAGGTTTAGCACAGTGTATATATCTGGTATTGTCAAAAATATTTCACAGACAGATTTTTTTCTTTACGCATTGAAGAAATGGGGTGTTTCACTTCCATAAACCTTGTCATTTCAGGAGCAAAAGAGAAGAAAGGGGTCGGCGAAGATGAACCAGTCCTTTTTATCATAGTTTGGTTTTATATTTTGTGTATAAACAAATGCAGCTTTGGACAATTACAGGACTCATCGTGGACATAAATTACAACACTCATTGTGGAAATAAATTACAGCACTCATCCTGGACATAAATTACAGTACTCATCGTGGACATAAATTACAGCACTCATCCTGGACATAAATTACAGTACTCATCGTGGACATAAATTACAGCACTCATCGTGGACATAAATCCCATCTTAAGTTAGTAATCCAGGGCAGCAAAATGTTCTTTTACATTTTATCAAAAAAATTATTTAGAAATTACATGTATTAACAAAACTTACTAGGTGGAAGATAAGATAACTGATATTCTTTCATTCATTTCTATGTTGAGAGAAAAAAGTTCATATTGATTCATTGTAAAATAAATCATTCATTTGCTACTTTCAAGAGGTTACATTCATGTCAACTCTTAAACCTTTGTGCCACAGTTTGTCCTTGACAGTGGTTCAATCAAATGTCACATAGACATTATTTACTTAGTAAATATCTGAACAATGTTTTCTTATACTATGTATTTGTTTCGTGGTGTAATAAAGCAGAGACTTTAAAAAATAAATTAAACTCATATTGCAGTTTTAAGGTGTCTTCTGTTGCTTACCATGGGTTTGAAAGCCTTATGTTTGATTTATAAAAAAGTTTAGGCATATTTGTCCAATTTTAAAGAGCTGTTTAAATACTATAATTTAGGGCAAGGAGACACTTTTTAGTAACACACTGCATTATATCTTCTAACTTTTGAGTTTAATATTCTTAGTGTTGTTCTTATAATACAATTCAGGGGTCCAACACAATTTGGACTTTGAATCATGGAATATAGAACTTGTATGTACAGTACTTCCTTTTCATTTATGTCAGAAATAAACTTCTTTGAATAAAATGCTTCTTAGTTTTTCCTTTAAGATGAAGACATAATTGCCTTAGTGTCAAGCTACTGTTCAGATCAGGACTTTACTAGATGTTGTTTCTTACAAGTTGTCATGTGAATTAAAACACAGACATTTCAGCTGTTTAATTAATGTGAAGTAGATTGATTTATCACCAATACCCAAGTCCAGTCTTAAAATATAGATGAGTATATTCATCGCAGTGAACCATATCTAGCAAATAACTACACAGCTGTTAGGCAACACTGCGTGACTGAATGCATTTTAAGCTCAATGCTGTGCATCACTAACTTTCAACATCTCTGCCTACATCATGTAGTTAAAGTTGATGAAACTTGACAGGAATGCTTCTTGCATGAAGCTGTGGGTAAGTTGTTAAAAGAGTTCCATTCCATGCAGAACTCTATGCTATTGTAATAAAACTGAAAAATCTTGTCTGAAATTACCAGAACTCGAGTTTGGTCTGTTGCATTGTCTAGTGGACCATCAAGTTTGCTCAAATTATGTCCCTTTGGTCACTACAGGCCCTGTCATAAGTGCCTCATGTGTTGCCAAGATATTCTTGTATGAAACTGCAAGTCCCAGATTTTGTAAATTTTGAGCAAGGCATTTTCTAGTGAACATCTAAGATTGTTTAAACTTAGTCCCTAGTGTCAGATGTTTTACATAAATAGACATGTAAAACATAGTCATGATAGACTTATACAAAACAACATACTTGCTAGAAACCAGAAGACTGAGAATTCTGGAACTTTATTTGAAGTTTCTTCTAGTGGTACTCTTTAGATTGTTCAAATTATCTCTCTGGAGTCATTACTGGCTCCACCCTAGTCGTGGAATTTTTTTTTTGTCTGAAACCACAAGAAATTTGGCAGAAATCATTGCCTAGTAGACCTCTACTATGAGTATTGTCTGTGCTGCTGGGGTCATTTTGGGCTCCAACCTAGCGTTTGTACGTTTTACTTAGTCTCATTTAGACAAACTCTAAAAATCTTGTAAGAAACTGTAAGGCTGAGTTCTGAAATTCGATATTGTTCAAATTATTCCATCACTGTCAGATGTTTCAGAGAGACTTATTTGACAAAGAAATGAATAATAAAATCTTATAATGAAATGACATTGTGCAGAGATGACAAGAGTGCTGCAAGATGAAAGAAAACATGACTAAAGTCATTACCTGTTAATAGGAGATTTAAAACTATGTGCTGTGCAGCTAGTTGTCATAAAGTGTACTACATTTTATTTAAAGGGACTCGCCCAAAAAGTAACCCATGATACCAATGTTGTATGTTATTGTCTCTATCTCCTTTAAATATGAAAAAAATGATGGGTAATGTAAAGAATGTATGTTATAAAATGCTTCCTTTTGACACAGAATGAACCAGAAAAGCATTCATTTATTATAAATGACTGACCAACCAAAATTGTTTGACAACTTTGTGTAAAGACTAATATTTATGCTTTCAGTATACCCATTGTACTTTAATTTTTTAATGACACCTTGACAGCCATGGTTCATTCAATATTAATCAATTTTATATAATTTCAAAGGAAGTGACATGCTCACCCTGTTAATCAGTTATAAGCAATAGTAGCAGCTCACTGCATAAATTACCACCAGGTGCTCCGTATGTGAATTCTACATCCTAAAGCAGACTACATGGTGCACATGGGTTGACCCTGCCATAAATGTGTCTCACAAAGCTCAATGTTTTGACAACAAAGACAGACCTGTTCATAGGACTGACATTAACAGAAGGTAGATATCTAGCAGAAAATTCAACTTATTCACCTACACTTATAGTCACTATCTTGCACACCTGCTTCTTATGGGGCTTTTGTGTAGTAGTTTACATGACAATTTTTGAAACTGTAAAAGTTGTTAGCTGCACAAGTTTATGTGGTACTACTTGACTACCGGTTATTTTATTACCAAGGGCAGATAAATCTAGAACACTTTGGCTGACCTCCAAGTAAAATACATCGTGCAGTTAATGTGTACCAGCTTTCATTCCAATAGGTTGATGAAAATTAGAAAAAGTGTACTGCATGAAATTCTCTGTAATACAAATATTTCAAATCTTGGGGCAATTGTCAGCCCTGCTGAAAAATACATTTAAATTCAATTACTCTAAGATAATGTGTAAAAAGTTTCATTTGAATGATGAAAACTGTTGAACTAGTTTTCTGCAGTACTATTTGAATATTTTAATCCAAGGGCAGGAAACTCCAGTCTGCATTAGTTGAAAAGGTAGGTTTTTCATACCTAGTCTCATTCCCTAGTACCAAGTATCATTTCACCTGATGAAAATTGCAAGAAGACTTGTCTGCACAAGAAACTGCTAACGAACAGGCAGATGAAATCTGCCATACTATAATACATGCATATAAATAGGGACCTTTCTTGTAAGGTAGAATGTACAAATCAGCTTTCACTCAACAGAACATTCAGAATCTTACTTTAACAAATATGGCCTCCACAACATAATTTATAGCCATAAATTCTGCTAACTTATAGACACAGATGTCTAGGGGCGTAACGTAGTTTAACCTTTCAGGTGTTACTAAATATTTTAAAGTTTAACACAGTACAGGTTAATCAAATAGCCGTGACTGTGACCCAAGGACATGAGGTTGTTTCCTAAGTTAAACCTGCTATGCTGCAAGAGCACAGGCCTCATCTTTGCCGTAAACCTTGAGGTAGGCAGTTGGTAAACTGTTCCTCCTTTCATGAACAGTCAGGACTTCAGAAAGGTTTCATCACAGAAATATTGAATATTTGTGTAAATTGTTAAATGCTTGACATACTTACATTTTTAACACTGTTAAAACACTGTTTAAATAAATTTTTCAAAGAAACATGTTTTACAGTGTACCACATCTGTCATGCTGAGCATAAAAATGTAATGCAGAGCATAAGACATTAAAAGGACTGAGAAATGATTTCTTAGTACACATGCATGTATTTGATTGAGGATTGTATGAACTGCAATGATACCTGGTTAGTTTATTATCATTTTACTCCTTTTCAACAGTTATCTCTACTAACGAGTTCGTTTGTATAAATTCATGTCAGAAACAAGGCCTGTTATCAATAGCGTAGCATCAGTTGTTCTGGTAATGCTGTCAGAACACAACAGTAGGAATAACATAACTGAATCATAACAAAGATTTGGTTTGTATATGGTGTACATGTAATAAGATTTTATATCATACAAAACAACTACAGTATAATAAATTTTGATGTAAACTACATTGATTGGTGGGTCAATGCCTTTCTGAAAGGTAAAAAAATAGATGCTTGGAAGTAAATTGAATCTTAAAAGCAAAAACCAACATAAAAACATCTCCAACTAGAACTGATTGTCAGACATCAACTTTTTTTATGAAAGAGCCAAAAACATCTCTTTGGCTTGCCACTTAATACACATCACAAAAGTCAAAGTTTTGTTTACATAGATTTCATCAACAAGCACAAGAACCTTTTAATGGTTTGAAATGTATGACTTTGTCTTTGTTTGCCTTCTTTCGTGAAAGAACATGTACTGTCTCTAAAAAAGTCCATTTCAGCTAACGACTGTAACGATGGTTGACAATTTTACATTGGAACTTGAAAACTTGCAAGTCACAAAGCATTAAGTATCACATAGATCATTTATCTTCTACTTCTAACTCTCTATTTCTACATACTGAATTTTGTAGCAATAATATTATCTAGTTTAGCACTTTTCTTCTTTTGTGATCTTGAGGATTCCAAATCATAACCAGTTTCAGTGAAATCTTCTCCATAATCTTTCTTTTTCCGCTTTCTCACAGATCTTGTTTCATTTGGAGAACTTTTGTTCACATCAATAATTTCAGAGGTACCTGAATCCTCATTTTTAACCTCATCATCACTTTCATCATCATCATCATCATCATCATTTTCAACATGATACACTACCCCTCTTTTTCTCTTTCTCCGTGAACCAGCAATACCACTACCGGACTGTTCAAAACATTTTGACGTAAATTCTTTTGTTCGCTCATTTTCACGTTCCTCGTCACTGTATGTAATCATTTGCTCTGTGTCAATGTCATTACTTATTTCTGCATCATTCTCTTCATACAGTGGTCTGCTCACATGTTTTCTTGGCACTGACTTGCGACCTTTCCGGCTTGACCTTGAATCCGGTGATGACAGACTGTCTCTTGAATCTTGGTCCATCTCATTGTCACTTGGAATGCTGAAGTAGTTCTCACGTGTTCGATCAGATATCGTACTGAGGAAATTAACGGCATCTTCCTCCATTGCCTCAGTAGACTCATCAAGACCATGTTTAACCTTTTTGTGACGATTTAAGTTACCTACAGAAGAAATACAAGATAATAACTAAATACAGGCTCCTTTACAAGAATAAACCGTTTTGTTTCCGATTAGTTCACACTTCTGGCAAGGTCAATGCCACAGTGGCTCACTCTAAATACAATAGAAACAGCCTATGTAAGAACATTAAGAGATTAATTTATACCAAGTTTAACTAGAACTATTGCTGAATGTGATTCATACCCCCACCAATGTCACTGACAGAAGGTGGCTTGCATATTTGAATAGACAGAAAAGGGAATAACTTTTGTGGCATAAAATAGTTGTGTTTGATAAAAATAAAAAAACAACACTTCACAGCTAATGGTATGAATAAATTTTGAATCATCCAATCTGGAAACAGGTAACTATAACCTTAGCTTTTGAAAATTTACTAAAACAAAAAAATTATGAGCTAAAATAAAGAATATCATGTATTCAGCCAAGTAAAAAAAATACTCATCTTACATTTGATTGTCTAATATTTGACGTTCAAGTGTGACTTTGACCATGAGCTAGTACTAGGGCAACACAAGTTCAACATCAGTTCTACATATCCTCTTCATCAGGGAAACATTTAAGCTAAGTCTGAATAAAATCTTTCAAGGGGTATAGGATTTAAACAGCTTACAAAAAAATTGTCTGACTTTCCAGTGTGACCTTGAGCTGACACAAAGGCAATATGGGTTATGATCATTGCCTTGTTGAGATGAACATTTGGGTGAAGTAAGAAGAAAATCCTTGTCTTATTTATAATAAATCATTAACAAATATTTCATCTTCAAGTGTAACCTTGAGCTAGTACAAGGTCAACATGGGTTTTGCACATCGCTATCATGAGGTGAACATATGAGCCAAATTTAAAGAAAATCCTTCAACGAGTATTAAATTTACAGAGCGGACAAGAAAATTGTCCAATGTGACCTTGACCTGACACAATGGGAACATGGGTTCTGCACATTGCTTTGTTGAGCTGAATATTTGAGTCAAGTAAGAACAAAATCCTTCACAGGGTGAAGAATTTACAGAGCAAACAAGATACATTGTCTTTTTTTAATTGTCACACATTTGACCTTCCAGTGTGACCTTCAGCTGACACAAGGGCAATATGAGATATATGCACATTGCCTTGTTGAGATGAACATTTGAGGACAGTTAGAAGAAAATCCTTGTCGTATAATTCATTGTTAAAAATTTGACCTTCAAGTGTGACCTTGACCCTGAGCTGGTACAAGGTCAACATGTGTTTTGCACATCGCTATCATGAGGTGAACACTTTAGTCAAGTTTGAAGAAAACTCTTTAAAGGGTATAGAATTTACAGAGCAGACACAAAAATTATCTGACCTTACAGTGTGACCTTGACCCGACACAAGGGAAACATGGGTTTTGCACATTACCATGTTGAGGTTAACATCAAGGCAAAGTTTAAAGAAAATCCTTCCATTAGTATATTATTTATTGAGCGGACAAGGTGGAGACGGACTGACAGACCGACTGACGCCACAAAGTGATTCCAGTATAGCCCTCCACCCACTCCACATTTTGTGGTGAGGGTATAATAATTAACTGAATCTATTCTTTGGCTCAGTGGTTAGAATGTTCGCCTTCGATGCAATAAGACTGGAGTTCGAATCCCGCGCTGGGTTGTGTATTCTAAGATGCACTGCATCTTTCTGTTACGGACTTTCATGTTCATAAGACCAGAGCTCACAGAATACCTAATTTCACCATATCTGAAACTGAAAATATAGATGTTTGTTGAAATATATTTACAGAACCTTTCAGGGTGAAGGAGGCTTGGCAGATAGAGCAGTTATAGGGTTTAGAATCACTGTGTATATGCATATGTCCCTGTAGATTGTGCTGCCTACCAAACTGCTTCCCTGTAAAAACAAAATATATTTTTTTCTTCATGAATTGACATGAATTGACAAAAACATTACCAAAGTGTTACAATATCCATGAAGTGAACAGAAATTTGAGAAGTGAAGTAAGTTAGTTAAGCAAGGCTACAGTTGATACAGAGCAAGAATATTTAAACATAATTATACCCTGATAATAATACTAAATGATGCAAATATTAACAAAAAAAGAATTTTATATTTATGGGATCTGACTCTTTCATTTCCTTTTCACTAAGCTTACTTGTATCAAGCTTCAGAGGTTTAATAAGTTAGTATAGTAAAGTTTCACTATCAAGACCACTTAAATCATTACATAGTAAAATCAGCAATTTTGAAGAACCAGAGTATGAATGTCAAAACAAACATAATTAAGACTACTTTTTTTTGACTGGTCTCATTAATGTAACTTTTCAGTATTACATTTCTGAAATATTCCAATGTATGTAACATAGATGATAATAAACAATATACTTACCACAGATGTTGCATTTATATGGCTTTGTGTCTGAATGTACCACCATATGAGCTTTCAGGGTTTGTGGTTGTGTGAAAGTTTTACCACAGACTTCACATTTATATGCCCTCTCTGCATTATGAATCAACATGTGCCGTTGCATGTTTGCCTTCTGGTTGAAAGAGCGACCACATTCAGGACACGAATAGGGCCGTAGACCAGTATGGGTGAATAGATGTGATTTCAGATGATGTTCCTGTCAAAGTAATTGAACAGTTTATTACAGTTAAGTTCTGCTAGCAAGTTCAGTATAGAAGAAATTATCTTAATGATGAATCTACATGTATCTTTTATAGCAGAAAACATTAAAGTATTTACTGCATTTAGACATACTTATTTCAGATGATGCAAGTATTGCCAATGGCCAGGAAAGGGACATACCAGTATTCCATCCCGATTTCCCAACATTAGACTAGAAATTGTCTTAAAAATAGTCATGCTTCCATTGAATCTCTTTCCAACACTAAGGTGCCCCCATGGTTCTGGATCTGAGCATGTGCCATACCATAATAAAATAGACAATTCTACAAGAATATTTGACTACAGTGATCACAGCGCCTGCATTTTGCTTTAAAGACTTTTTCACTATAAACAAAAAGTACCTTCATAAAATCCATTCCACATTCTGTACAAATAAAAGGCCTGGAACCAGCATGTGAGAGCATGTGATCTCTAAGCTGACTAGGGTACCGGAAGATACGCTCACAGTGTTTGCATTTCAAGTCACCACCATGACTGCTAGTAATCATGTGTTCATGCAGCTGGTCCCATGTTTCAAACTCCTTGTTACAGTCTGGACATTTCTCACTTCCCACTATGTGCTTCTCCTATAAAAAGCAGAGAACTATTTGATCACATGTACAGTCCATAATTATCTTTCAGTTAAAATATAACAAAACTTACATGCACTGTATCACTACCTGCTAATAAAACTGTTGGAATGTTATTACATTAAAGATTTACATACAATATATCATTATCACGCAAACATTATTCTTTAGGGCTGTGAAGGTAACAGTCATACAAGTAAAGGAATACACCTTTCACTTCACTTTATTGTGTTTAACCCTGAACATGCTGAAATTTTGTAATGGATTTGCCCAGCTTTGAATTTGGAACAGTCCATTCAAAGTTTAAGGGATTTCAATATCAAAATACAAAAATGGAGCTACCAACAGTATAGAGCCTGGTCAGACTGCACGGGCTGGCCTAGCTCTATACTGGTGGCAAAGGCTAATCACTTTCGGTTCCAGCACATTAAGGGTTAACTTAAAATTATCCATTTACTTTTGGGTAAAAAATCTTCCATTCTACGTTGACAAAAGAAGTCTTGTCTACTTACAATTGTATTCCTCTATGTTTTAAGTTATCAAAAGAAGTTCAATCAAATATTGTCTATGTGCTGTTTTGGTTTTGCTGTTTTAAGTCCAACTGGATTAAAGTCTTACCTTATGTATGCGAAGTTCACTTGGATAAGCAAAGCCTCTGTTGCAGATATCACATATGTAAGGCTTGCTTCCCATGTGCACAGTCTCGTGTCGTTTCAGATGACTAATCTGTGTAAAGCCTTTATCACACTGTGTACAAACATATGGTTTGACCTTATCATGTGTCAACATGTGGGTATTCAAGTGACTCAGTTGTTTGAAGTATTTCCCACACAAGAGACACAAATGTGGTTTAACATCACCATGATCAAGAATATGTGCTACTAAATTATGTTTTGTTGTGTAGGATTTCGGACAAATCTTACACAGCCATCGTTTATTCTCACCATGACCTACATATTGCTCATCGTCAATTGTAATATTTACATCCAACCTATCAATATTACTACCAGATGCTCCAGTACTCTCACTAGATACTCGTCTTTCACGTTTCAGTTTAGACATAATGGGTGTTGTCTCTGAAGAAATTTGATCTTCATTATTTACCTGTGTTGATTTATTTCCTGGTGGTTCTATTGGATTCATGACAGAGATAATGCCCCCTTTAGCTGCTTTTGAGTTCACAATATTTGTAACAAGTTTTGCACGGCTTCCGATGCTCATTATTGATATCATAACAATAGTCGCTGTGGACGTCTGTGTTGTTGTCATCAATGCTTTGGCAGTAGAATCATTAAAACTTGGTGATGTTAGAGCAAATGGATTCTCTGGATCACTACGTCCACCTTTCTTTGCTGATGGTGTAAATTCAAGCAATTCCTCCGATTTTCTGGTATCAGAGTTGTAATTCTTAACAGCTACATTGAACCAGTTTTCATTCGACTTACTTTCATTAATATCTGACTCAAAGGATTCATTATCATCGTCTATATTCCCAACATCATTATTCTTTACTCGTACAAAATCCTTCCCTTGCTCCTTTTTAATAAAATTTGGAGTAAATGTAGCCATACTTTGTAAAGTTGCAGAGCCTAATACACTAGCTCTTATTTCTGCAAGGCTTGGTTCTGTATATCTCACAGCGTGATTTTCATTTGTCTCCTTTCTAACCACTGTTGATGCATTTGTAATGGATGTCATAGACTTCGTTAAAGTATTTGTAAATGTGGATGTGCCACCCTTAAATGATAAATTAGTAATGTTTTCATCAGAAGCAAAACTATGCTGGGAGTCTTCACCTGCTGATGTACCAGGGACATGCAACCGGTCATTATATCCTGATGTTGCTTCACTCACTATTACTGCATCAACTGGTTCTTTTTTTATTTCTTTGGAAGAGTTATACACAAACTCCTCATAAATTCTCTCTTCTGTATCTACCGGTTCTATCAGAATTTGCCGCACAGATTTAATGACAGCATCCATATCATGTCCTAACTTTCCCTTCAAGACAAATGCAACCTTTGGTCTCTTTTCCATAGCAGTTCTTTTTGAAGTATATAATATGTTAGAACTGTTAGAGCATATAGTGTTAAATTCAGTGCAATCAAGTTTAACATTATTTTTTGTTTCAACATGTGAGGAACTCTCACATACATTTAAACTCTTCTTTTCCTCTGTTTCTTTGCCACCCTTTTTCCTATGAACATTTGTATTTGTTGCAACACCTTGCTGCTGTGCCTGAATCTGCCTAAGGCCATTATTTCTCAGGTAAGGAAACTGCTCCAGTATATCAAATGCTCTGAAGCTGTTTGCATTAGAACCTTCTTCACCTGCATCATACATGTATGAAGTTTCATCTGGTAATTTTCTCTCCTTTTGATCTCCATTCATTTTTTGCTGAACATGTGGCCAAAATTTTCAAGTGTAGTATCTGAGAAAAAAAAAACAATAGTGGAGATTTTAGCTTTCTGAAGCAATAAACTTGCTACTGAATTGCTATCCATAAATGAGAAAAACAAAAATTAAGATAACTATCTTTTAACTTGCTTTTCCTAGATCATCCAAGTTTAACAATCAACTGTCATTACATTAGTGGGTGTCTTGGAACAATATATGATTGGGTGTCCTACCATAATTTGAAATGTTATCTAAATATTTCCTGCAAACTGATCTAATTATTTTCACACCGAAGCTCACTAGTTTTTCAATTTATCTGAGCAGGTCAATCAATGGGTCAATCCATGGGTTTGTATAAGACTATATTTGTACTGAACATTATAAGGGTCAATCCATGGGTTTGTGTAAGACTATATTTGTACTGAATATTATAAGGGTCAATCCATGGGTTTGTGTAAGACTATATTTGTACTGAATATTATAAGGGTCATTCCATGGGTTTGTGTAAGACTATATTTGTACTGAATATTATAAGGGTCAATCCATGGGTTTGTGTAAGACTATATTTGTACTGAACATTATAAGGGTCAATCCATGGGTTTGTATATGACTATATTTGTACTGAATATTATAAGGGTCAATCCATGGGTTTGTGTATGACTATATTTGTACTGAATATTATAAGAGTCAATCCATGGGTTTGTATAAGACTATACTTGTACTGAATATTATAAGAGCTCTACTGAAGCAAAAAATGTTTTCTTAGAAAACAGAGTTTTGAGACTGAGACATCTGAATCATTTTGGGGGCAAAAAAAACAAGACTCTGTCACAGACAGTATATCCCCTGCCGATTGGTGCTGGCTTGAAGAAAGGGTAAGGTCAGAATTTACATATAAAGAAAACGGGAAAAAAATCAATGATAGGTTTTTCAATGAATAACTTTGTGGTTATCATCTTGATCAAAGAGCAATATTAACTCCTTCAAAAATTGTGCAATCGCAAAAAGGGACGATATGCACTGCAGTTCATGTTGATAAACATTCTGTGAATATTTGGTGGAAATTGCATACAAAATGTAGGAGGAGTTGTGCACAGAAACTTTATATAATAATTATAAAATTCATCCTAGGGCAGTAACTCCTTCAAAAATAATGCCAGCACAAAATCCTGACAATATGTGCTGCAGCAAATGATGTAATCATTACAACTGTATGTGAAAGTGTGGTGAAAATTGCATGCAAAATGGAGGAGTTGCAAACAGAAGCATTTATAGGTAAAACGAGCTTTCTTTATGCAAGAAATTTATACAATTCTCAGGAAATCATGGAACAACTTTTAGAAACAGCTCTTCTTATATTTAAATCTTTAACTTTTGTCAAGACTGTTAATTTTTGATACAGCATTGGCAAATCGAACTCAACATCCAAGTTTCATCAAACATCCCCATTCCTCTCGATGAATATCACACTCTTGTTTTTTACTTTTCAAATTTGGGCAAACAACTGATCAGGAGTGATAATGCCATTCTTGGTCATTCATTTTAAAATACATACTAAATTTTCATCTTCAGTTTCAAGAAACAAGAGGCCTATGTCTATGCCTGTATAAGCCTATGTAAAATCAATTGACCCCAAGGGCAGGGCCAAATTTGACCCCAGGGGTATAATTTGAACAAACTTGGTAGAAGTCCACTAGATAATATATGTACCAAATCTGAAGGCTCAGGGTCTTGTGGTTTCAGACAAGAAGATTTTCAAAGTTTTCCATATATAAGCCTATGTCAAATCAATTGACCACCGGGGCGGGGAGAAATTTGATCCCAAGGGCATAATTTGAGCAAACTTGGTAGAAGTCCACTAGATAAGGCTATGTACCAAATCTTAAGGCTCATGGCCTTGTGGTTTCAGACAAATGTTTTCCCTATAGATATAAGCCTATATAAAATCAATTGACACCCTGGACGGGGCCATATTTGACTCCAGGGTCCGGCTGAAGTTTCAAACCAGAATAAGCCAAAGATATGCGTATCTCCTTTTGGTATTGAAAGTTCCCACAAAGTTTCATTGAAAGCCTTTCAGTAGTTGCAGAGAAATAGTGTGGAAACAAAATATTATTCAAAGGCCATAACTCTGTGTTAAATGGTCTGACCGAGACATGCCAACGAAATGTGCATCTCCTTTCAATATTGATGGTTCCAATAAAGTTTCGTTGAAATCCAGTAAGAAGTTGTTGAGAAATATCACAGAAACGAATGTTACTCTGTATACATACTGCATTACTTATCAAGGGCCATAAATCTGTGTTGAAGGGTCCAACCTGAACATTCCAAGGATATGCAAATCTCCTTTTGGTATTGAAATTTCCCACAAGGTTTCATTGAAATCCAGTCAGTAGTTGCCAAGAAATAGCATGGAAACGAATTTCGGATGGATGGAGGGAAGGACGGAATTATGGACAACGCCAAAACAATATCCTCTTCCCGATTCCATCAGTGGGGGATGAAAAAAAAAACAACAACAAAAAATACCTTGTATTATTACTATAACATGTACGATTATGAATATCTTTGAACTTAATGCTTCAAACATTGATAATAACATGTGAATGACCCGACCAATTTCAATCCTTTTAATATCTGTTACTTTTTACAGGCTGCTTCACTGATCTTTTTCATATGCAGTACATGTAATGAATTGTTAAATGTCTTGATTTATCATTAATGTAACACCTTATGTGTATTAGCTATAGATTGAAAGTCATGCTGCCCGGCCTAATGTCCGGAAGCAATTTTTGTTACAGCTCTAGTTGAAATATTCCAAATCATAAAGATTTTGCATGGTTCTGTTTTAGCATAAAAAATTTTAAGACCAGGAAAGTGTTTTAAATCCCCAAAAAACTATTTAGTGATTTTCAATACACTTTAAGCACTTTTAAACATTTTGCCCAATGGGGCATTCAGAGGACTTTTGACAGAAGACCTTTTCTCTAAGTAGGAATTTGACAGACACAATTGTTTCATCTCCCGCAAATATTGACTTTGGCCAAGTCTTAGATCAAAGTCATTTAATGTGTACTGCATCTCCCACAGTGGGAAATTTGGCAAACTGCCATTGCTCTAAGGTGGGATTTAGAGTCTGAAAAAGGAAAAAATGTCAAATTCCCCTGGGTCAGCCTGCTACCCCCTCCCTATGGCTTAACACTGATATGTGCATTACGTGTAAGGTAAGCATGTGTATACCCTCTACATGACTAGTTATAAATCATTAGTAAATGAAATTGCTTTGGTCACGCCAAATAATTTTTGTACCAATTTGCTTCTGTGGACCTGCATTTGTTTTGGAAATGTGAAAATATCTGTAAAAATATCATACATTAAAAATAAGTTAACATTTCTATAATTAATTTTTGATCATCGTTTAAGATCTCTGACAGAAAGTACCATTATGTTGCGACACAACCAGCCATATCACATGCAAAATTCAGGATAGAGTGAAGAAAACATGTCGGCAACTTCTCAATTATCAAAATACAGTTACAATGATCCTGGGTAGTGGAATCAGGTGAAATGAAAGGAGAAGGCATGTATAGATATAAAAGTTTACCAAAATCTTTAATATAGTCTGTATACTCTTCAATATTTCAATTAATTTCTATTCTTCTTCCAGATAGACAGACAAGAGAAAACAAGGAAACTATGTCGCGTAGGTATACAGAAACAATATCAAATAGGACTAAACGATGCAAGTACAGTTGAAAATTAAACAAAAAAGTAAAACAAAAAGCAAAATCAGACCGAAGGTATTATGTAAATTGTTCTGATAGCATGTGAATACCAAGTATGTTGTAAATCGTACTATTTTTTATGCGCATTTTTTTGTTAAGTTACGAAAATAACCCTACGTTCTTATTTTTTTACCAAAGATATTTTTAGTGGCAGAAAGAGTTTTATGTCAAGGAAAGATGTTTAGGACAACGTTCAATGTATATACCTTACCCTAGAAAAGATTTTAGTGGTACAGAGAATTTAGTTTAAACATATTTATTCCCAATGAATTTTTTCACATATACAAAAATTTACAATACATAGGCCTACATTTAAGGAAAGGATAAGAACGAAAGACAAAGTCTTATAGAATTCTTCTCCTTGTGCGGACGATTTTTACATAGACCAGAGACCTTATATAAGGTCTCTGTATAAAATGAATTTGATAGAGAAAAAAATAATATAGTACAGTGCGTGTGTGCGCGTGCGCGCGCGTGTGTGTGTGAGAGAAATAGAGGATGAATTATTCTGATTAAATTAAACTTTAAGGGTTAGAGGAAAGTATCCTGAAGTCTGGTTATTACAGGTTAATGCACAGCTCAAAGAAATCTCTTAGTGTCTGATATGTAGGTGTGAACATGACTGAAGATTATGATATTGTCTTGGTCTGAGAAACTTTGGTCACCAAATAAGACCGTGAATTCAAAGTTTATGATGCAGTTCTGGAAATTATTCAGAAGTTTATTTCGCTATACACTGTAGAGGCTACATTCAAAGAAGTAGTGGAAGCTAGACTCGATATAGACAATATGACACAATGGTGTAGGAGAAATGTTTCAGACACAAATGGTAATCAAGTGCACTACACTTAGTGCGAAGATGTGTGTGAAGCAATTGGAGTTTTCTAGTTCCTGTATAATAACATGTTTGGGTATGCCTTTTATATACATCGAGATAGGTTTTAAATGTGCTGAGTGTTGAAGTGTTTCGAACATGGGAAGGAATAAGATTCCAGACACGTATAACTGAGGGTGGGAAGGAATTAAAATAAAGCGAATACTGAGAATTTGAGGAGTAGCAGGCCAGGTTCGAAATTTTGCGACCTAACATAACATAACATAACATAGCATAGCAGCCAGCACTTCTGTAATTATGCCCGATTGTTATTCTAGTTACACTAAAATAAAAATTCCTGACACACGAACACCTTTTCTTTTCTATATCAAATGGGCGAAACCAATTGTTGGTCTTTCATTTATTTCGTACATTTCTTTTAGTTTTCTGCCCGTTAACGTCATAATCAAGGTATGATTATTAAATCCCAGTTCAATATGCTGTGATGTGGATTGCGGCATGGCCTTGTGCAATGTAGAGCACCAAAGTACAGCACAGCTCAACACAACTAGTGCAATAACAACAGGATCAATAAAGTACAGCTAAGCACGGCACAATTAGTGCAGCGCACTACAGTACAGTACAATACGGTAAAACGGTACAGTACATATATTTAAAGTTCATATGACAATTACAAATGACATTAATTATATGTAGCTATTAACAGACATAATATGCACCCACCAGAATTATATTGCTGTCTGCTGATCAATAATTGATTTGTAAAAATTAGCAAAATGTCATTTGGCTTAAAGTGAAAAAGTGCCTATGTGAGAATAGAGATTTTCCTTTCCGTTTCTGATAAATTTCGTTTGAATAAATGGCATATCACTTTCAATTTATAAAATAACATTAGAAGAAGATAAGAAGCCTAACAATTTCGATTACAAATTCAGGTCGCACATTTGAACGGCAGGTTTTTTATTGATAGTAAAAACGTTTTCCTAGTGAATGTCGCCATCTTGAAGCTCTTTCAATAAACATGAAAATATCAGATAAACTTTACCTCGCCTTTTGTATTTAAGGTCAATTCAACAGTTGCTGTATGTTTTGTCAGTGTTTCAATTATTACCATACTTTATAATTGGACGTTATAGCAAATCTTGTAAATCTGAGGCCATATAATGACAATGACACTGAATTTCCACTCCTTGTCTGCTGTGGGACAGTCAATATTTTCATAGAGTTGATTTATGCATTTTTATACGGACTAATATAAAAGACATCACAAATTGAATTCCTGCCTCATTCTTTTTTTTTTAAATGTGTTCTTCTTGGACAGGAAAAGTAATTGTTATGCTAATAAGATTTAGGCCAATGCTACCGTTTTAAATGATGACAGAGGGTAATATTTCACCATGCATCAGTCATATGTTATACAAACCGTCCGAAACAAGTATTGCTCACAGACTATTAGACAGCATGAATACACACTTATTTTGCAAATATAAATAAAACTCTTACAAGTAAACTATGCATAAATATTTATTCTTTTGGTACTTTATAGTATAGTAAAAATCCATGGCAGTACTGAAGAAAGAAAGATCCTACGAAGAACTTTACACAACAAAAGAGAGAAATAATTTATTGCAAAATTTGAATTTTAAGTATGTGTAAATTATTCATACAGACATTAACCTTATACTGAACACATCAATCAACACAGTGGATTAGAATATAACAACATAACACGATGATTGGGGAAAACTAATATATACCTATTGAAATATGTCAATAAAGAAAGTTGATATAGAATATTTTGCTGTAGTTGCGCCGGTTACTTGAATGAGAATTGTTACGAAATTTGTGCATTTAGCAAATCCAGTTTGCTTTTTGAAATTCCGGAACATTATACTGAAGATGATTCCATGACACCTTTTCAGAACTCCAGTCTTTGTTAATGAAATACTGTAACCTCTGCTTCAATCTTGGTTTTGTTTCGTTAGTAATAAAGGAACCATTTTGTTTTGCGGCAGCAATCCTCACACGGTAAAACACTGGGTTCGTGTTTGGCAAATGCTGGGGACGCAGGAACGGCCCCTGGGCACTCCTAATTCGGACAGGTACCGTTATTGGAAGACGTGCAGGAATGTCCCTGAAAAGAAATTGTGGAATTATTCAAATAAATTAAAGATTTTAACATATTAGAAACGATTATTAAGTACGTTCTAACATTTTTACCACCATAGCACAGTTTGCAAGGTCCCAGGTGCGGATCCCACCTGGAAACAGAACTGTGCCCTTGTGATCGAGCTTAGAATACATGAGTATGAATATATGGAGAATGCAATTTGTAAACCTAATACGTGAACCTTTCTATGTAATATTCAGAGAATTATTTCGTATTTCAGTTTCAAAATAATACAAACATTTTACTTCAGTGATAAAACTAGTAATTTTTGCATAATTTCCAGAATCAAAGTAAAAGTAGCCGAACGACTGGAACGACCCCCCCCCAAAAAAAAAAAAAAAAAAAGAAAAAAAGAAAAGAAAAAAAAAACAACAACATAAAAACAACACCAAAAACAGAACCGTAAGATGATTTCCAGATTTAATAAGGAGGAAACTTTATTTGTAAAAATTATGAAAAAAAAATCTTGACATAAGTGAATTTATCATTTTGATTTCAACAAACTTTAGGTATAAGTCTGGTAAGCTTGCTTTTGGATGTGTGTTTGCAGAAGCCTACACTTGGAGGGACAGTTTGTCTTCTTTTTTAATAATAGTAATACATTACGTACATTTTTGTAACCTCTTTTTGCCATACACTCTCTTCTTCTTTTCTAGGCGAGACTTTTTCCTCACGTTTTTCACTAAGAAACTTCAAGTTATCTAAGTGCTTCTTGTATTGTTTTAACTGTTCTACCTCATTTACCCTTGTTTTGTCATCTGCATAATCCTGTCGTCTGCTGTCTTGATACTGTCTTCTGAGTTTTGCAGTGCCTGAAGTAAACAATTCAAGATCGAATAAAACATTTGCTGAACATGTTGTTTGCCTGGTACAAGTCTTACTGAACATGTTGTTTGCCTGATACAAGTCTTACTGAACATGTTGTTTGCCTGGTACAAGTCTTACTGAACATGTTGCTTGCCTGATACAAGTCTTACTGAATTTGAAGCTACGCAAGCTATATATTTCGAAATAAATCTTTTGCTTACTGATCTAAAGTCTCACTGAAATAACTTCTTACCTGAGTTCATATGTGTCACTGAAAACATAGTTTACTTGACCACTAAACTTATTTTAAACCCGACCACATGTCTCACTAAACTTGTTGTTTACGTGAACATACGTTTCACTGAACTGGATGCTAACCTGAACAAAAGTCCAACTGAATTGCCGTTTAACTGACCATATGTCTCACTGAACTTGTTGCTTACCTAACCATATGTCTCACTGAACTTGTTGCTTACCTTACAATATGTCTCACTGAACTTGTTGCTTACCTGACCATATGTCTCACTGAACTTGTTGCTTTCCTGACCACATGTCTCACTGAACTTGTTGCTTACCTGATAATATGTCTCACTGAACTTGTTGCTTACCTGACCATATGTCTCACTGAACTTGTTGCTTTCCTGATAATATGTCTCACTGAACTTGTTGCTTACCTGACTATATGTCTCACTGAACTTGTTGCTTTCCTGATAATATGTCTCACTGAACTTGTTGCTTACCTGACCATATGTCTCACTGAACTTGTTGCTTTCCTGATAATATGTCTCACTGAACTTGTTGCTTACCTGACCATATGTCTCACTGAACTTGTTGCTTTCCTGATAATATGTCTCACTGAACTTGTTGCTTACCTGACCATATGTCTCACTGAACTTGTTGCTTTCCTGACCATATGTCTCACTGAACTTGTTGCTTACCTGACCATATGTCTCACTGAACTTGTTGCTTTCCTGACCATATGTCTCACTGAACTTGTTGCTTACCTAACCATATGTCTCACTGAACTTGTTGCTTACCTGACCATATGTCTCACTGAACTTGTTGCTTTCCTGACCATATGTCTCACTGAACTTGTTGTTTACCCGATAATTTGTCTCACTAAACTTGATGTTTACCTGACCATATGTCTCACTGAACTTGTTGCTTACCTGACCAAATGTTTCACTGAACTTGTAGCTTACCTGACAATATGTCTCGTTGAACTTGTTGCTTACCTGACCATGTGTCTTACTGAACTTGTTGCTTACTTGACCATATATCTCATTGAAATTGTTGTTTACCTGACCAAACGTCTCACTGAATTTGTTACGTACTTCGCCATGCGTCTCACTGAATTAGTTACGTACTCGACCATGCGTCTCACTGAATTTGTTACGTACTTCTCATTGCTTCTCACTGAATTTGTTATGTACTTCACCATGCGTCTCACTGAATTTGTTACGTACTTCACCATGCGTCTCACTGAATTTGTTACGTACTTCACCATGCGTCTCACTGAATTTGTTACGTACTCGACCATGCGTCTCACTGAATTTGTTACGTACTCGACCATGTGTCTCACTGAATTTGTTACGTACTTCACCATGCGTCTCACTGAATTTGTTACGTACTTCACCATGCGTCTCACTGAATTTGTTACGTACTTCACCATGCGTCTCACTGAATTTGTTACGTACTCGACCATGTGTCTCACTGAATTTGTTACGTACTTCACCATGCGTCTCACTGAATTTGTTACGTACTTCACCATGCGTCTCACTGAATTTGTTACGTACTTCACCATGCGTCTCACTGAATTTGTTACGTACTCGACCATGCGTCTCATTGATCTTGGTCTATATCGGATCATATATCTCATTGAACTTGTTGTTCACCTGACCAAATGTCTCACTGATCGTGTTACTTACGTGACTATATATGTCTCTCTGAACCTGCCGCTTACCTGCTTATAACTGTCTGATTACCCTTCATAAACATGTTGCCGTTATCGTTGAAAAATAAATTCTCTTTAAATTTTTGCTTTTCATTTTATGAATTGTTTTTGTAGGACCTTGATTGTTTGCTGCCTTGAACACTAACATTTACCTGGCCCGTTTATCTTACCTTGCCTTCTTTCTGGAAGTGTGAGTTCTCTTCTAAGCTGAGGGCAATCAAGCCGAGGTAGACGGCTCAAAGGTGGCGCTGACAGTATCTGAAAAAAAAAGGATATGTTTAAAGTAAAATCACAGTTGAAACGAAAACAAATTACGTCGTATGTTTGACTGCAATAAAATTTGATGTCGTTTTTATATATAATCTGATCTAGCTGACTTTGACATTGTTGTTGTTGATGATGATGTTGATAATGATGATGACGGCACGGTAATTTATTTACTTATTGGTCTGATTATCTAACTGCTCTTATCTTAGTTCGCTTGCTTTTATTCCAACTCGTAAATATTAAGATTAATTAGAAAAAAAATATTGTAATCTTACCAGTCGTCTGTTAAGCCTGACACTTTCGGTGGACATCATTAATCCGTTTACAGAAACTAAAATATCACTTTAAAAGAAATTCTTTCATAAATCATTTTACCCGTACATTCTTTTGTTGAATAAATAATCTGTATATATATATATACCTTCTTTCAAAAGTATCAAGTAAAAATAATATAAGACCAAACTTGAGAAAGATTATATCATGTAAGAAATTTAATAGCTCCATATATTGGTATTAATCTAGTTATACGCATGTATTATTCATTAAACTGTGAAATGGCCATTCGGAAAATTCAATGGACGATCAAGTGATATATTTGAAAAAAAATATTTATTCAATAAACGATTTTTGTTTATAATAAACGTTATAAATAAAATGCTTAAGAGAGCATTCACCTGACATTTTCTCATAATAAATTAATATTTCCACTGAGATTACGCGGTATTTTAGTGCAGATAAAGTAAACTAAGAGTTACAAATATCCTGTTAAAAAATGACGATTTATGGTTTTAAATGTCATGCAAAATGGCCTATACGTGTTCCGTGTTCAATATCCGATATCAAAAACGCTAGTGCCGTAGTGGCCAAGGGACTCCTCTCTTAAATCTCTTGCTGCTTCATGGCAATCAATCTCTGGTTACGGTTTGATGAAGCCGCCACTTGGTAAACAACTACAGAAACAGCAATTATAATAATCATCTTCATAATCAACATCATCACCACCACAACAACAATGATAATGATGTTGACTGATGACAAAAATAACCACAGAGATAAAAAGAAGAAAAGGAAGAAGTAAAAGAAGAAAAAAATGAAACTATTAAAACCGGAAAGAAATATGAATACATACCGTGCTCTGGTAATAACTTAAAAAAAATCTAAATATAAGAGAAATATCGTTAGAATGAATTTTTAAAAAGAAGTAGTTCAAAAGATAAAGAAAAAAAAAAGTAGTCGTTGTCGGCAGGATTCGAACCTGCGCGGGAAGATCCCAATGGATTTCTAGTCCATCGCCTTAACCACTCGGCCACGACAACTGTTGAAATATTGGGCTACAAATATAATATATATATGATATACAACTTTTACAATTCAATATGTTTTATTTCCGAGAATGCAATTTTATTTATGAAGAATCCTATAATTATATATTCCTTTATACAGTACAACCACATTCCTTTGTTATCACGCAGCAACCATAGACATGTAAAGATATACTAAAATACTTATTGACTACATCACCATTATCGTTGTCGTCAACATTTTTTCACCAGTCATTGGTATATTGCACAACTGTTTCTAAATATATTTAAGAGCTGAAAATCACTTCTGAAATTAAGGCCGGTTAGCTCAACTGGATTAGAGCATCACTCCTCTAAAGTGCAGGTTGTGGGTTCGAGTCCCACACCGGCCCATAATTTTACGTCTTTTATGATACGTGTGTTTCCGCAGGGCTTTAATTTACAAGCCCTGGTTTCCGTAAGCACACATTTTGCTGAACATGTACAGTATTAACCATTTTTTCCTTTGGAAGAATGAACTTGTTAAACTACAGTATTTTAGTATACAAAACTTAGTTCGTCAAGATCACAAAATGATATTTTAGCTGAGATTCGCTAACCGAAAGGTTATCACTGGGTCTTGAACAAGTCGTGTTAATCCTCTTTTACGATAATAGTTTGGAGACGTCTAAAATATTCTCAAATATGTTGAACTGATTAATTTATTGGCCAGGCAAGTGCCACGCGTGCTAAATTATTTCAGTTATAATTATTCGGCTATACGCCAGTCACAGTTTATTAATTCCGATTTGGAAGAACGCGTAACCAATAGCAATGTTTCGTTTAACCTTCTTTGAACCAAAATTCAAATATAGATATCATAATATATAATATTAATTTGGTTTTCAACTTTTCACATAAGTGATATGAAAATATGATACGTGTAAGCGCTATACAATGTATTTGTTATATATCATGTATATGTTATAATGTAAAACATGGGTCTATGTCCTGGTTACTATGGAAATAAACCTGTCAAACTTTTAATTTGAAAATGTAATGTCGTGTTTACCGAAGGGAATGGGTCCATGGGGAATGAATAACCCTGTTATATCATACGGTAATATATGTATAAATGTATTATGTCTTTAAATTTGAAGAAAAAAAAACATACCAGAAAGTGATGCTTGTTGCCCCTGTGTTCAAGTTTGTACCATACATCTACATCTACATCTACGGGCGTACTCTCAAAAATCAATTACTGATTACACTGAGAGGCCGGGGACAGTGTTAAAATGCTATTTTACAATACATGCAGCAACATGCTGTGATAAAAGATAAAATGTGCTATCATACATGAATAATTAAAAGGTAAAATCTATATGACGTCTAGAACATATGAGCTTGAAGACCAGATGTGAAAGATGACAGCTTCACACAGGTCTTTAGTTCAGTTGGTAGTGCATTCCAGTATCTGATAGTTCGTGGGAAAAAGGAAGTTGAATGGTAGTTGGTTCTAGAATGAGGAATAACATAGTTATAAGGTTTTCTGGTAGTTGGAATAAGATGGTGATGATCAACCATTACTAAGTTATTTGATATTTTAAATAGCATGACTAATGATGAAAAGATGCGTCTTTGTTCAAGAGTTTGCCATTTTAATGTTTCTAGCATAGATGTTACACTGCTGTAATGTGAATAATCATTCATGACATATCGAGCAGCAGCTCTCTGAACTTTCTCAATTTCATATTTAAGATTTTCTTGCCACGGGTGCCAGATGGTATTGCAATATTCTAATTGTGGCCGAACATAAGTTTTATAGGCAGTTTCTTTGATTTTGCGATTATTTAATTGGATGTTACGTTTCATAAATTTAAGAGTAATATTGCCTTTAGCAGATGTGTTTAGTATATGCTTTTTCCAGGTAAAGTCATCACTGATAGTTACACCCAAATATTTGGAGTGTTTAGTAGACTTTAGTTCGATGTTATGTAATTTATAGGGAAACAATTCAATTTTGTCGTTTGTAGTAATTCTCATAACTTCGCACTTTTCAGGATTAAACTCCATCGACCAGTCTCTTTCCCACTTTTCTAAATTTTCAAGATCTTTCTGTAGTTTTTCTGAATCAGTGGTGGAGTCTATAGTTAAATAAATGATGGTATCGTCTGCAAAAAGTCTGATTCTACATCTAACTGATTCTGGCATGTCATTGATAAAACAGAGAAAGAGACACGGGCCTAGCACCGAGCCCTGAGGAACACCTGACATGACTGGCAATGTGGATGAATGGGAACCATCTACTACAACTGATTGTATTCTGTTATTTAGGAAAGAGCTGATCCAGGGTATTGCAGTTTTATTTACACCAAGTTTCATAAGTTTATATAATAACAATTTATGATCAACTTTATCAAAAGCTTTGGAAAAATCCATCACAATTAAGTCAGTTTGTTTACCTTTTTCTAAATTGTCAAAAATCTCTTGAGAAAATGATAAAAGTTGAGTTTCACAGCTATGCTTTGAGCGAAAACCATGTTGGAAGGGAGTAAGGAGATTGTTATTATCTAAGTGGTTCATGATGTTTGATACCATTATGTGTTCCATAAGTTTAGAGCAGATGCATGTTAAGGAAATAGGTCGATAATTACTAGGTTTGCATTTAGGTCCTTTTTTGTAAGCAGGGGCTATAACAGCTGATTTCCAATCATTCGGAACAATACCAGACTGTAGGGAAGATCTAAATATTATGGTTAAGAAGGGTGCTATTTTTTTTGACATTGCTTTTAACAGTTTTGGTGATATCTGATCAGGGCCTGATGCCTTATTTGGGTTCAAGTTCTGCAACATTTTCAAAATACCATCATGTGTGATTTCAATATTTGGCATTTGGTTCTTAAATTGGAGTTTTCCATGATTGAATAACTTCATTTCACTCAAGTGTTTCAAGTTTATAGGTTTTGGTTTAGAAAATACAGATTCAAATTGCTTGTTAAGGATATTTGCTTTATCTACAGGCTTTGTGAAAACTTTTCCATCTAATTTTAAAGGAGCTACACCCTGATTGTCAGTCTTTTTGTGTTTAACAAATGAATACATATGACTCATATGTAATAACTCTGCTTTCTGTCTTGATTCTCGATAGAGAAGTAAGTAGAGATAGTATTCAAAGCGACAACTAGTGTAACGAGAATTTGATAAAACCAAATAAAGCTCCCCGAAGATTTTTTTTTATTTATTTATTTATTTTTTTTTGGTTCAGAATGGCAGAATTGTAAGAAATGTACTATCAATGTTATTTCAATGACATGTGAAATTAAATACTTCTTAAGTTGTAGTAAGGATAATCATGATGAAACATATTTGAGCATTTATAGTATAAAAAACCACATATATATACATATATACAGGATAGTTGATTTATTGCACAATTTACCTTCTACTTGTTTAATTTGTGAATGTTTGCCAGAATATTTACAATCACAACAATAGGCGTCAAGTGCTTGGCTGGCAGGTGTAACAAGTAGACATGTACTTCATATAATCAGTGTTGTTCTCCAGAATTCCAGCTGATAAGCCATTGATTTATCGGTGTTGCTATATTAAGTTTTATATAGGGAGATTATTAAAAATTGTAACTGATGTAAAGTGATGGTTCTTTAGAAATGCATTTCCTCTCACTGGTCTTTATAACTGTCACACAGTTTTATTCAATTTTCTTCAATACTTTTCAAGTTATTTTTCTAACAAGCATTATTAGGTATTATAGAGGAAAATAATTAAAAAAACTAAGTAATCAAATCCATTTAATACTTTTTCAAATTAATATCCGGACAAGCATTATTAAGTATTACAAAGGGAGATTATTAAAAACTAAGTAAATTAGAGTTATGATTTTTTGACACTGCACTTCCTCTAACTAGTCTCTATAACTGTATGAAGTTTCAATGAGATATCATGAACAGTTTAGGAGTTATCTTCCGACCAAGCATCATTAACTTAAGGGAGATAATTAAAAAATATGCAAGGTAGAATTATGGTTCTTGGACACTGCACTTTCTCTCACTGATCTCTCTCATTTTTTTAAGTTTCAATCAAATTCCTTCAATACTTTTCAAGTTATTCTCCGGACATGAGTGTGAAGGACGGACTGACGGACGGACAAGGCGACGACTATATGCTCTCCCTTCGGGGAGCATAAAAATATGCCTTGCTGCAATCCATGTTAATGCGTATTATGTTCGTTGAATTATGTATTTTTGTTAAACTTATTACAACAACCAACAAGAAAGAAACACAGAGGTAAGATAGATCATCTATACAGTCAAAGCATAATGTACGCAGTAAGGAGAAGTAAATGAAGTTGCAACGTTTCCGAATAAGCATTGTAATATAGACCCATTAAGATTGTCATGAATCATAGAGTTTTGATGGACGTGACATACATGCAAGAACAAGTAATCAAGAGAAATGAATCTGTAACGTTTATAAATGTCTATAAATGTTTATAAATTTACTTCAACTCTTAGATCATACCCAAATGCACGTGTGTAACTATGTTCTCCCAGGATCTCTTAGAGAAACAGGTTAATTTGTAAATATGCTTTTTTTTTCTAAAAAGAGATGGCATTTAAATTAAGTTCTGACCAACGATATCTAAAAAAAAACAAAAAAAAAAAACAAAAAAAAAAAAAAACAAACAAAACAAAACAAAAACGACTAAATACGGCTGAACAAGTTTCATTTAAAACTACTTAACTTCTCCAACCTAACTTTATTGATATTATTCAGGTCGCATAATTAAGGGAAATATTTACCAGGTAGTTGTACTTGTCCAGCATCTTTTCTCTGAATTATTTTACATACTATCGACAACTTTTGAACTTTACATCATCATAAATTATTAATAAAATAGTTACTTATTAGTTCTTTTTAATACAAAATTACCGTAGCTGTGGACGGTGCATTAATCTCCATTCATTCATTCTTTTCTCTGAACTAACCACCACCTGAAAATAACATTTATACTGCACTGTTATCTGTGTACCGTACTGTAATACTGTGCTGTACTGTATTTTAGATCTTTTGAAAGTCAAGCAATACTCGACTTGCCCATTTATGAACTATATCCAGAAACAGGCCTTGTCGGTTTTAAAATACAGGGAGGTGAATTGTTTCTACTCAGTAAAAAGCCTGAAGACATTTTAAACTTGCATAAAATAATTTATTATTATTCATTAATCTCATCGTCTCCAGAATCAGTACAAACTATGTTGACCTTTTGTAAAGGTCATAACAGTTAAACGACAGTATGACACCATAAAAATCTATATAGCACCTCGAGGACCAACTGTTCAACAATTGACGGATCCCTGACCCCTCACATTTGCATAATTTAACAGAGAAATACAGTTATATTTTCACCACAAACAAGTATATAACAAAAGAGCACGTTGTAATGTTTGTGGGTAAAATATTAATAGTCATGCTGTGGGTCCATGAATTGAGACTCCCTCTCAATGGATCAATAACACATGTATGTATATAATCACTACAGACTGAACAAAAACAATATTTGGAATGTTATATACAATGTATAACGAATACATATTTCATAGAATATATACACTTTTTACAGGAGGTTACATCTAGGTATGTTTAAAAGACTGCATAGTTAACTGAGCAAACATTCAAACTTGAATAACAACACTTTATCTAGCATTTTGGTCAACTGCTTCGTTCTTTGAAAGATGAAGCAGCAAAGATGTCATAATATTCTTTGTTGCATAACTACAAAAGATTTCATCGCCAATATTTCTAAGAGTTTTACCACAGGCCCTACACGTGATCTCGTCTCCCATAATTCTCAAGATGCGTCCACACAGCATCAAGCAATCTGTATCTAAGGAGTTGTTTTGCATTGGTAATTCAACAGTTATTTCTTCATTAGTTTGATCTTGAATTTCTTCAGAGTAAATCTCTGGTTCAATAGAATGGATCTGGTCTTTGTCTTTGTTGATTTCTGGCTCTAAAAGTTCTGGCTTCAAACACTGGACATGGTCTTTCAGAATCTCTTTAAACTGTGTAAGTTTCTCTTTCACATTGTCAACCATATTTCAAACTGCAACAAATAATATGAAATAAATAAAATGGTCACTCGAATCAAAATGTAGCTGAATAATGTACTTAAAAAGACAGTCACGCATGATTTTAAATATGTATTCTGATGTATTGTCCATCGATGATTTTTATGCAAGGTGTACGGGCATCGACATCCATCACGTATAACATGAATAACTAGCTAATGCCCTTTTCCCTTACATCTGCATTTGCGAGCTGCTGTGGCCACAGACACTTGGATGTAGTAGAGCGGTTCTTGTCCCAAAATGGATCTTGTACACATGTCGTGACCCCCTACATTCATAACAAACATGTTTTGCCCATCAAACGGCACTTCAAAAAAATGCTCATTTTTCACTATATGGCTATAATAACACAAAGATGCAAAGCATCTTGATCCGGCAAAACACGGGTGCCCTGTTTAAATCGTCATTTCAAGACAGGAACATACACCTACCTCAAAATTTCCAGTGTCGATCAAGAGGCCATACATTAATCTTCACGCAGAAATAAGAACTGCTTCGAATTCCTGCCTTTACTAAGAAAAATCGACTCTGATTTCCAAATTTACACGTTTTTTACTTTCGGTTACTTTGTGTTATAATAGCCATTTACTGAAAAATGGGTATGGGTAAAACATGTTTGTTATGAATGTAGGGGGCCACAGCATGTGTACAAGATCCATTTTGGGGCAAGAACCGCTCTACTACATCCAAGTGTCTGTGGTTGTTGCACCCATTTTAATTTAGACGTTTATACATGTGCCAATCATCCTGCAGCGTGGATAACTAAACTACTGTCTTACACATTCTCTATCTATTTGAGTTTATTTATGGTCGGTACCGGTTTCTGACCGACGCTCCTGGAAGCTAAATTTAGTTAATTAAGGTTATGGAGGGATACAGAAATCATCCCTAAACCGATATATATGGGATCACGGCATGTAATACCATGTAGCCTATTTGACCCAACCATTACCCTGATAAAACTATCAACTTTTTAGAATTCTAGAAAAGTTATAAGTACTCTCAAATCGTGACGATTGTTTGGTTAATACGTTAAAATGTTACTTACCTTAAGTATTTCCCAGATAATCAATCCGTTTATGAATGGCTGAAGTTAGTTTCAGATATTTGTTGTGGACCTGTGGAATTTCTGTATACGTCACAAGAAATGAACCAATGAATTTGGGGAATTCCATTCGTAATACGCTTTAAAAAGTAACAAAGATTATCCGTTCTCTAAAAATAAACTTTTTAGGAACAGTCCAAAGAATAACTTGATTCCCAGAAAAAATTTCAAGATATTTTCCATTTGTAAGCATAAAGATATCTGAACTAAGTGCATTTTGTCCTAAAATCTATTAAATATTGAATGTAATGCATGTTTAATCGCACCTTTAATTGTTTCTAAAAATAGCAAAACGGTAATAACGGAAGTTGGGTTTATCTGTCAATAAATCCATCGCCATTTTGAACAACAGAAGAGAAAGCGGAGATATTTACTTTGACCGTGTAGGTCAGGTTTTCTCTTTGGAAGGGTCCCTGTGGTAAGAACATGTCAACAACAAGCCCAACTTACGGTGGAATTAAAAGTATCGCTGGAAATGGCGGATTTCATAGTAATTCAAACAACCTCTTTGCCGAAATTCACAAACACTGGGGACTTCTACCAGGAAATCAAGGACTAAATAATATCAGTCAGGAGACGCAGACTGTGGGATCTATGTTATCACCTTTAGAAATGGTTAGAAAACAAGCAGAAATAATTGCGACTGATGTTGTTTGTAACTTTGATGTGGAGAACGAAAAGAAATGTCCTGACAGATTTTGTAAAACCATGAGAAAGACAGTGAAGGAAGTTTCAGAAAGACATGCCATAGCTTTAAAATCAATGGTGAATAAACTTAATCTTGATGACAGTAACATGTTTCAGACTTTTGTGAATGTAGCTGATGAAATTTTTGAAGATGGACAGATAAACTGGGGTAGAGTCATAGTGGTTTATGCTTTTGCTGCAAGACTGGCGGCTTATTTCAGGAAGGGCAGTCCAGAACATGAAGAGAAAATAGCATTATATGTTGGAAAATATGTTGGAAACAAACTTGGGCGCTGGATTCTAGACAATGGTGGATGGGTAAGTTTAAAATGTAGAAATGACTGCTATTGCGCAACTTGTTGATGGATGGAATAAGATGGTTTAAAGACAGTTTTGGTGATCTGAACAGTTAATACTTCAGTCTCTGATAATACCTGTAGAACTGACATGGTCATCATTTCTTGTTGACATCTAAATTAGAATAGAGACAAACTTAACAGAAGAAGTGCAAGAAGAAGAAAAATCTGTGAAATATTGGTCAAATTTCAACCATAGAATTCAAACCTATGACCTCTACTGTTACAGATTTAATTCAAATGAGTTTTGTAAACAATCAAGTTCCTTGATATTTATCATTAACATATTACCATCTCTACATACGAGAAGTAGTTTTTTAGTATCTTATGTCATCATGGTCTCTATGCTTGAAAGGAAGAAAACTTTGAAACAAGTTGTATATACATAATTTGTTATTTTTACTATAACAGATGGTGTTAAAACTTGTGTCTAGACCGGGACTCAAACTCAGGGCCATTTGCTTATAGGGCGGACACTCTGCCAGCTGAGCTGATTTATCACCAGTATACATGAAATGGGCTACATATACATTATACCCCCTGCAAATTAAAAGTTTGTCCTGAGTCCAGAGAATAATGTGAAACTACATCTCAAAGTGCCAAAGCAGTAGCCATATTACACCTTAGGTTATTTGGTGCTAAATGTAACAGGTGGCATGAATATGATTCGAATCTGGCTACAATAAATATATATTTTATGTATATGGTATGTATATTTTTTTCCCATGATAACGACTCTTTTTGTTTGTTTGGACATTTTAAGCTGAGGATGCAAAGATCATTGAGTTCTTTGAGTGAATATTGCTAAGTGAGAAAGGTTTATAATATATGTATCCATTATGATAAAATTTGATAAAACATAGTAAAATATTTACCTTCTGACAGTGTTTATCAATGATTTCAGGATGCCTTTGCTGACTTCTTCTCAGATGAAAATGCAGCTGAAGACAAGATCTGGAAGGGACTTCTCTTTACAGCAACTCTTGGAGGGCTTGGTGCATTAGCTGCTGTGATGGCACGGTGATTGACCATAGTGCAATTTCCTTTTCATCATCAGTCATTGCAGAAAAGTACAATCAACTATTGTTCAGTGTGTGCTTAAAATTCTATTTCTTTAGATACTTTATATTGGTTATATGAACACAAATTTCTCTTAATGTTGTGATTTGAACTGGATAATTGATTAAAATTTCTGGTTTTAAAACCGATTCAGTGTTGCTTAGGTTACAACAAATGTTAGAATAGTCTTCCATCAGCATATCATATATACAAAGGTATTTTATAGAATCAGTTTTCTAGGTGTTGAATAGTATATCTTACATAGATGGGTAAAAAATTTTAATAAGTTACATTACATTCACAATAAGTCTACCTTTTTAGCAAATGATAGCTCATTTTACTTTTCTGATTCCATGATTGTCATTTGTTTCAACCATTACATTCACTGTCTTCTTTTATTAATTACATTTGTACTTTGCAGATGACAGAGAAAATGATCATATATGTCTGAACTTAGCTCATGAGACAATAATATGTCTGTCTTATTTTGATAAGTATCTTTTATTTAAAGTGCAAGATTTTAACGACTTGAACATTTGCAATAATTGAAAACACAGAGTTCTGTGAACACAATATTGCTTTCTTAAAAGTTAACAGTCTGCTGAAATAGTTTTTTCAAATAAATAAGCTTTGGACTTGAGGTTACAGAAAATCTGTAGGCCCAGATAAATATCTGTAAGCTTAAACAATAAAACTAAGACTTTAAAATTCCATTCTTACAGGCTAGTTTGCTCATTTGTAGGCCTGACAAGAATTTAACAAGTCACAGTCCTTTACGTCATGGTTTATTTAGCAGACTGAGTTATGAAACCTTTATCTATTTTCCAAACAAATCTGAAGAGAAACAGATATTTCTTTGATGAAAATATGTATTTTTTCCTGTTCAGTTCTTTTATAGGATATATACGGTATTACCGTTACTGATTTTTTTACTCCATATATCATTTAAGATTGTTTATTCTGGGCTCATATTCTCCTAGACATTATTTCATAGAAAAGATTAATATACAATTTTTTTTCAAATTAGTTTGTTTATTTATCCTTCTGTATTACTAATTTATCCGACAACTGCAGCTTTTGTGGAAAGTGCAATAGAATTAACTTTTCTTATTTCTTGTAACTTTACCTTATTGGGGTTGTCTCCCCTATGTTAAACCAGTAATATTTCATTTATAAAGTAAGCATTTGTTCTGAATCCTGTTTTTTCTGTATCTTAATTAAACTGGTATTCAGTAAGATAAAAGTAATCTAGAAATGTTTCTGAAAACTACTAGATTTTGAAATAGTTAGAAAATATAGTCAAAACTGCACATTTTATGGGAGCTTGTTAAAACAAATGAATCCAAATTGAACTTTCTATATTTTTTTGAAAAAGAAATATTGCCTTTCTTGAAATGTCAGTCTGTAGATTAGTTTTGTTTTTCTGTCTACATGTATATAAGACTTGGTTGTATATATTTTGCTGTATTTTGCGTGATGGTGAATAACATCCAGTGTGTTTCACAAAAAGACTAGACGTGTCATGTTTTATTGTAAGCCAAATGAAGGTTATACATGTTAATACTGAGTATAGTATGAACTGCATTTACCTGTCATAAAAGAATTATAACAGACTATTTTTTATACTAAAGAAGGTATTATGTTAGTTTTTACCAGTGTTAAAGAAATAGCCATTGAGTACCACATGTCTTCTCATTTTAAAATATGACACCTGTTTTCTCCATATTGAGCAAAATTATTCTAAAATGACATTTTCATTTTTTGTTTACAGAAAAAAATACTTGAAAACTGAACTTGCAATTCATAGTTGCAGCCTAAATACCAAATAAACAGTTAACATCTAATGATTTTATAGAATACCAAATAAACAGTGAACATTACCAAATATACAGTTAACATCTAACGATTTTATAGAATACCAAATATACAGTTAACATCTAACGATTTTATAGAATGGTAGAAGTTTCATAGTGTTTTTGGAAGTTTCATAGTGTTTTTGGAAGTTGATCTTGAAATTAAGTTCACACATAAAATGAAGCTTTGCACTTTAATGTTTTGAATTTAACTTGATTTTTAAATCTAGATCTGACTTTTTTTTTTCAACATAAGTCTTAAAGGATTGATTTGAAACAATGTACATATATTTCACGTATTTCAAGATTTTCTTTCAGTCTGTAAAAATTTGATGAACACACATGGTCACCTGAATTATGTTCTTTAAAGCAAGGGTCCAGAATTTTAGTCGTTAATTTCCTTGATATTCTAGCTTTAAAAAGTTTTAAACAGAGTTTCTGTTCTTGTTTGTACTTCCTGTTGGGAAGTTGCGTCTTTTGCTTGTGAAACTAAAACAAGAACCACTGAAACCAGTTCAGAGTGGTTCTACTGACACTATTTCAGAAAAGTGTTTTTTTTTTACGACTTTTATTCTTATTCTAGACATGTAAGTACCTGAGGGAAAGGTCGGCAGGTATAAGACTATTTTCTGCTTACAAATTTGTTTTTTGTTGTTGTAGCTTTTCTTGTCTTGTCAGTGTATGTTTTAAAATGATGAAATACTTAAAATATAAGTTGTCTCATTTGATTTGTTGTTGTTGTGTATATAAACATTTATTATAATGAAGCTGCTTAAAAATAACAAATGCTAATTTTAACCACAGGATCTGTTTCTGTAAATGGTAATGGTAGAGTTAACAATGGCCCAAGTAAGTATAATGCTAAATGCTATCTAACAAAGTTTATGTTTCCGTATAATTTGTCACCATTTGTGTGTAACAGTGTGAAACATTATCTAAAGTTCTCTATCTGATACAGTGTTGCAGATTGTTTGTGACTTTAAGACTTTTCATGAAGCGTATCTATTGAAAACTCACCTGCTGCTAAAAGGTACTCTTGTTTAAACAGGACATGTACTTACTTGTCAAGAATCATAACTCCTATTAAATGTTTCCTTAATGAAGCCCTACCTTTGCGGACATTTGCAGATATTACACATTAGCCATGAGAGTTTGTATCAGAGGTGAAGTATTTCTCCATGAGAGTTTGTATCAGAGGTGAAGTATTTCTCCATGAGAGTTTGTATCAGAGGTGAAGTATTTCTCCATGAGAGTTTGTATCAGAGGTGAAGTATTTCGTCAAACAAGATGCATTGAATTCCGCGGTCTCTGCAAAATCTGCTTTATTGGTGACCTCTGCACTGGTTATTCTCTGCTGTAATCACAATTTGTAATGATAGTAAAACAGAAAATAAAAACGAACAGACAACAGTCCAAACATCTGAGTTGCGTAATATTATGAAGTGCACAGAAGATAAGAATATCTTTGCTATGTATACGGATGTCTACTTTTCAATTGTCCGTCACTGCGCTCCGAAACTCGGACAAATTGTTTAGTGGTGTACTGACATGGGACACAACCTTGGCACCTCTACAGACTGAAACGAGTTATTGGTTTGATAACGTGCCCAACAATCACACTAAACATAGTCATTTTTCAATATTCTTCAAGAAAATACTGATAAATAGGCCGATATTTTTATGAAATCCTTTTACAACTTTTTTTTTCGGTTTTGATGGTGCATGGGAGGTCACCCTGCACAGCAGTTTTCAAAGCACAGGTAGTCTGTCTGTATACACCACAGACAGGCTGTTTTCCAGCGATAAATTTAAGCTGGAAGGAAGTCTGCTACTGTTCATTAAATGTGCAACCTTAAATCATCATGTCCTTTATGCTACATGGTATTTTGCAGTGGATCAGTGGTAATGCGCTAGACGGGTAACCCAGGGGTCGAGATCGATCCTCCATTCATCAACTAACATTTCTAATTGTATTTCGGATGAGATTTTAAAACCGAGGTCCCATTACCATGTATCAGTGCTGTACACAGAGAATGCAAAGGACCAAAGGTGTCTCAGGAATCAGATGCTTTCTGTATCTTGCACTACCCCCCCCCCCCCCTGTCCCCCGCCCCACCCCCCTCCCCTCGAAATAAAATAACTTATCTCTACAGGGACGTCAGACATAACAGGTACCAACACTCATACAAGTTGTATAAAATTGTTTTCACAGTCGGTAACTGGGCACGATGTATAAACTTTATTACATCTATGCATGTATCACTTGACCTTTTTAGCTCTTAACTGCAGATTACATAATTTTAAGATAGATATTGTCTATTACAATAACAATAACATATATCAACAAAATGACTAGGGCTCAAATCAGTTTTTCATGCATAACTTTAATTGACTGGCTGATCGACTGACTGACCGATTCACTGACTGACCGACCGACCAACCAAATAAGTGAGTGAGTGAGGGAGGGAGTTAGTTAAGGAGGAAATGAATGAAGAGTACAATTTTGATAATTTTCCAAAAACGTAACCACCAGGGGCATGACCAACTTTATACAGATTTATAAGGTAAAAGATGAATTTTATGTAATTACATTTTAATTTTCATACTTTGTCTTAAAGACATCTCACACTTTACCAAAAGAGCTTTAAGACAACGAGATTCTCTGTACTGTAGTATTACAGGAACAAAATAAAGACAGAACTATATTCCCCCTCATAGGGGTCATTTCTGTAACCCGGAAAAATTCATCTGCCCCGAGCTGGGTGTTAGAACTCGGGTACCTTCGATTACTAAGTGGACACTACCACGTCGCCATAAAAGCTAGTTGATAGGCAAGGGAGTAGAAGTGCCGTATTATACCTCTGCTACATTTCAAACCATGTCGAGTTAAGACATGAAAACAAATGTTCGTGCATTTAACAATAGACAAAAAAATAAATTTCCTTATCAAACACAGCGAATGATTTAACCAAAACGCTGGCATAGAGCCTACCTGTAGTGTGTGCAAAGATTCTGCCTGTGCTTTAAAAACTGTTGAGAAGAGACTTTACGTACAATCATTGTATTTTAATGTAAATTACGGGTTCTAAACACTGATATCTGTTCAAATTTGAAGGATATCTGTCGTTATTGAGTATCGTTGAAAATAACATAAAGTCTTGACATTCGTGACCCCGAGAAATCCCCGACATTACGATGACCTGTTCTGTTTGGCGAACAATTTTTTTTTAATTTAGATTGTAAAAAATGACATGTCCAAGGTAAAAACTGATTTGAAAAAGATCTTTTACTCAGCTCCTGTGCAAATTAGTTCAACATTAAGTTGGCGTAGAAAATTTCGGAACAACGGCGGGAGGAGCGACACTTATGTTCTCAATATTTGTGAGGTCGGCGGACAGGAAGATTCTTGTCGACTCAAAGCTGGAGCTAGAAAATAATAACATTTTGTGCTGATTGTCGCCCTTTGCTGATTAAGCTGAACAGTAAAACAAAACTTACTTTTAGGGACGATGACCTTTAGTTGTAAATCCATGCAACAGCCAGGACTTTATACATGCATAATTTCATAAGCGTTCCCCAAGGTTTTTAACATGTAGCATTTTAGACATTTATTTTCAGACGATTTTATGTGCGACATATTTTTTCTTCAGAGTTGTAAGTATGCTGTTAAACTGACACTGAATGATTCTTGTGTTGCTTATATCAGAGGAACGCCAGAGATATTGTCGTAAATTGCCCACGCTCAGCTCAAAGGTTAACGACTTTACAGACATTAATCCTGATCCGCTGAGTCAAAGAAAAGACCTGGATATATGTGACTACTCTCGATCTGATAAGGAACAAACATAATCTGCTACAGTCGATACTGGCGGGATACAGGATTCATGGAAAAAATTATGTGAAACGCAGTTCTAATCCAAAATGACTCGAAGCGTTTTTCATAACTAGAACACAATTTTGGCGTTAGCATCTATATCACTCCATTGTTACCTACATTACTGGTACACGTGCAATTAGAACTCCACCAGTTTCCCATTGTTATAAGAGTTTGAACTGTGTTATGGATTTTGTGAGTCAGAACATTTTACAAGTAAGGAGATTTTTCTAGAAGTATTAATAAATTTAGGAATCAGCCCAAGTTTTAGCTCTGCAACTAAATATGAAAGTTTCAGCAAATGCACATTGTTTTGACATTGCCAGTCCCTCAGTATCTCCTTCAGTAGTAATTTTTCGCCCGGTGCAAAAAACTCAGACTTAGTTTAAATTTTGAACCTGGTCATTATTTGACATATTACCCACATTTGAATGCTGAGAAACATACAAATACACCCGCCTCCTCAGCAAGATAACAAGTATTTGCATGTCTTATTTCTGAGTACTTTTTATTCACGCGTGACGTAAAACGCAAGATAAATAAACCAGAACATTTATTTTTAAATTTCATTGTCTTGATTTTGAAGGTCTCTACTTTGTAGGAGCAAACGTTCAAACTCTTTTATATAATTCAAACTTTGTACCCAGTAAGCCAAACTCATTTCACATTTCACCGGCCACTTGCCACCAAAACGAAAGGACCTCACAAAGAATGCCAAACTATCATACCTCCCGGATCATTATAGGCTTCTACCACTGGGAAAGTTATAAAAAACAAAGAAATAAGCAAACAAACAGACAAACAAAGATTAATATATTATTCAAAATTCTTGTTCAAAATTCTTGTTTGAAACTAGAGCTTTTTTGTAATGCATGTAGCATCGAGTAGTAGGCCTCTACATAGATTTCAATATTGACCCCAACCTGTGGTCACTGTGTGTGTGTGTGTTTGTGTGTGTGTGTGTGCGTGTGTGTGTGTGAGTGTGTGTGTGTGTGTGTGTGTGAGAGAGTCTTCAAAAGTCTTGTCCTAGACCTATCAAATGGTGACACAGGGTTTTTAATGGTAATGCCTTCTGGTGAATATTGTGCTTGCCCTTGACATCGCATGTTTTGAGAAAAAGATGAAAGAAGAAGGAAGTATTGAAACCAGTCTGCTTGTATGAAACCATGTTAAATGTTAAATGCTTTTATATTTGCCAATTATCATTGTCTTGTCGAGGTTTATTGAACCTTTCTTTTCGCAGTTAGCATTTTCTCACCCGTCTGCACATAAGATAGATAAAAAGATAGATGATAGATGCTAGATAGATGTTTATTCAGGTTAAGGCACACATAAGTACCAGTTACATTACAAAGACAAACATGAATTACAAACATTAAATAAAATTTCTAGCCACTTAGCTGACATCTTCCAACAATAAAACTGACTATAGCAATCATCATATTTTCACAAAATGCTATTAAACGCCTATTTTCACTAAAATTATAAAACTCATAATAGAAAAAATCAGCGGAGTTGATTTTAATACACAATAATTGAAGGTATGTAATTAATAAATATGTGATAAATACTTTGTGTTGTTACCTAGGATTGCCCATGAAAGCCCAAAGGCTATTTTCTTATGAGGTTCACGAATTTTAATTTTAAAGATCTGACAAATGCTTAGGTCCAAAACGGGGGTTGACAGGAAGTACTTATTCTCCACACATCCAGTGCGAGTAGAAACACATTATTCGCATAATCAATGTGGCATCAGGTATTCTTCTTACACCCTATCCGCGTGTTTTAGTGCTGTAAAGTATGATTACACCATCGTCATCATCGTCATCATCATCAACAACGTCGTCGTTCTGTCCATTATCAGCAGCAGAAACATTAACACATAAACACTTCCTGCAAAAGTCATTATTTACAAGTTAATTATTTGTTGCTTACATCATTACGCGATGATCAACTGAAGACGTGATCCCAACCCTTACACCTTCATTCGCACGAGAGCGATTACGCATAGTGGCGAGCGGCACCCAATCTAAACGTTTTCAATACCTTTATAATTTTTGAATAAAGATCGAAACAATACCATCCTTTTTCTTGGAAGGCACCTACATTTCATTTTCATTATTGAAAAAATACCGATTTCATTTTACCAGATAATCTTAAACACACAACTTTTTTCCTTTAACTAAAATGGCCATTACAGTACTTTCCAAAAACTCTGTTCTAATTCTCGATGGGGGCTAGGTTAATTTGTCGACGAATGACAGTCAGATTAGTCAACGAATAACCAGCGAATTGATTATCTGTCCAACACTACTGAACCGTATCCATCAGAGGTTCAACTGTTTATTATAATATAGATTTGATACAGCAGTTTTCTGAGAAGAACTCACAGGTGATAGATTCAGGGTCGCCACAACCCTCTTGCTTGTTTTAGTAACAAAGGCATATGAACCAGTAATATAAGGATAGTTTCATAACGTATATCTAAATAAGACAGTTCTATTTTCAATCAGCAGCATTTATCAGCAGTTCCGTCTAAATTAAACGTGCTATTTTGACGTCATGATTTTCTAATAAAATGCAAATTGTCGAATGTTTTCATTTTCAGATATTCAGCTTCATCTTATATTCGCCATTTATAGCATAGATTAAATGTCAACTACTCTATTACTTCATTGAAACAACAATTGACTTATTTGCAGAACTTGGATATATATTGCATATGCATTTATGTCTGATGTTGTTATTCTCGGTAACACATTGTAATTTGGTAATAAGTTCTGTACTTTTTTTGGGCGAAGGAAGACAGAAAATTCAACACTGTGATTTTATGACAGCATATGACAGTAATATCTAAATGTCTTTCGTTCAATTTCTAAAAAAATCTAAGTTACATCTTAAATACCTCCCCCACCCCCAATATCTCGACGATGTTTTTGTTCTGTTCTTCTTTACAGTGTTATGAAAATTGCTTGTTAATTGCTTATCACTGCCAAATATTTTGCTCATATTTCCTGGGAGGTACTAGAAGTCGTAAATAGCAAAAAAGGGGAAAATACGCAAAAACTAAAAAAAAAACAAAAAAACACACACAACAAAAAACAAAAACAAAACATTGCGTGTTAGCCGAATCAAAAGCCCAGTTTCACTTTCAAAGATAATGTACACTAAATATCAGAATTTACATATGCATTACACCTTTGCTTCTAACGAACACTCCCATAATTCAAACAGCTTAAAACAACCCCACAAATACAGAACTGTAGGAAACACCACCAGTTTCACTAACTTGATGATACATCAATTAAAAGCAAATTAATCACGGTCACATGGGTAGTCTCGAGTCCCTAGGCTAGAAGAAGGAAATAACTCATACGTAAATCTATATATTTAAATATATATTATATCTTTTCAAGTGGTACTATATCTTTAAATAGCTGTCTTCAAATGTTTTATTTAGTTACAGTGACATTATCTGTTTTTTAAAAAGAACCTTAATGACAGTTCAAACAAAAATACAAGCTAGCGATGTCACTTCAGGTGCTCCGTAGTTTTGGAGCATTTATTGAGTTTTTGTCATTTGTTGTGAAACAAAGTAAGTGTGCATAAATATGTATTCACATGGTTATATAATCTACTGTATTTGTAAAATAAACACTTAACTCTATTTGTCATAACTTTTTGGTTATTAATATAATAGTGTTTCCGTAGAAACTATGAAATTTGTTCACATTTCCTGTAATAAAATATGTCTGTAATACGTGAGAAAGTTGAAAATATTCCAGACTGTGTATTGACTTCCTGTGAAATATTTTGTTTTCTCTAGGTAGATTTATGATAGTAGGTAAAACCTTTAGAAATACGACAAGAAAGTTTTTACTATGACACACATTGTGGAAAATTGCTGTCTTGGTTATGTTTAGCGTTTAATACGATACAGTTCGCTGCGTTTTTTCTTAGGGGACTTACCTACTGCACTCTAAAATATGCAAATTTCCTATAATACTTCGAAATAAATGATTTAAAACATACTGTAATAAATACTGTGTGTTGTTACCTAGGAATGCCCATGAAAGCCCAAATGATTATTTCTTATGAGGTCCTTGATTTTTCATTTGAAAGTGATCTGACAAATGCTTAAGTCCAAAACGGGGATAGACAGGAAGAATGCATTCTTCACACATCCAGTACGAGCAGAAACGCATTATTTACATATTCTAAGAATATGACATCAGGTATTTTTGTTACACCCTATCCGCGTTTTTGACAATTTAGTATATTTGCACCATCATCATCGTCGTAGTTGTCATCATCATCATCATCGTCGTCGTTCTGTCCATCATCAGCAGCAGAAGCAATAACACATAAGCACCAGCATCCACCTGCAAAAGTCATTATTTTGAAGTTTGCTTCCACCATTATGCGATGATCGCCTGATGACGTGACTACGTCCCTCAAGCCTTATGCACTCGAGGGCGATTTTTGCATAACGTTGAGAAGCACCAAGTTTAATACCTATATTATTTTTCAATAAAAATCGAACCAATACCATCATTCCTTCTTACTTACTTTGCATTGCAATGCACTGTCATTTCATTTCCTTCATGACAAAATACCCATTATATCTGACTAACTATTCACGCTTTTAGCGAAAAAAGACCTTTTATTTGTATCCACATTTAAAATAGGTATGTTTACGGGAAACGCGTGCCAATTGAGATACCTCCGTCAAATTGTATGGAATTTAACAGATTTGAACAGTACTTTCCAACAACCCTGTTGTATTCCCGGTGGAGGCTAGCTTAATTCGTCGACGAATGACAATTAGATTAACCGACGAATCGATTAATCAGTCCAACACTAACTGCACCGTACCCATCAGAGGTTAAATTGTTTTGTATGCATATACCATAACCCTCTTGCTTTGTATATATTTTAGAAAATTCTAAACAAAACCATGAATCATAATTCTCTTATAAACTAATAATGTTAGACAAATTTCATAAGGTATATCTTAATAAGACGAAATTTCTATTTTTAATTAGCAGCATTTATCAACAGTTCTGTCTGAAATAAACTTGCTATTTTGACGTGACAATGTTCTAATAAAATGCAAATTGTCGAATGTTTTCATTTTCAGACAGTCCAGTTCATTTTTTATTCGCTGTTTATAGCATACATTAAATGTCAACTACGCTTTCACTGCATAGAAGCAACTTAATTGACTTATTTGCAGAACATAAATATAAAATGAATGTGCATTTATGTCTGACGTTGTTATTCTCGGTAACACATTAAAATTAGTTGTGTTTTCTTTGGGCAAAGGTAGACAGAGAAATGAACAATATGGTTATATATATGACAGCAGCAAACAGTGATATCATGTTCTTCTTTCGGTTTTTAAAAAAGCATCTAAGTTACAACTTTTATTACCTTTTTTTTCCGAAAAATATCTCAATTTGTAACCTAAGAAGATTTTTTTGTTCTGCTCCTCTTTGCAATTCTATTCTATGAAAACTGCTTCTAAGTTTCACATTTATGCCAAAAGTCAACAGTTTCACTAACTTGATCATACAAGAACAAAATGCAAATTAACCAGGGTCACGTGGGTAGCTACGAGTCCATAGGTAGATAAAATTAATTACAAACATAACAAATGTGTGTTTTAAGTTTAAGTGCTCGCTAGAAGAAGTATGTAACACATACGTAAATGCAGTTATTTAAGTATAAAATATATCTTTTCAAGTGGTACTGGAACTTTAAATAGCTGTCTTCAAATGTTTTATTTAGTTGCAGTAACAGTGTTAGTTGTCTACGGAGAACCTTAAGGACATCATAGAGAAACTTTTATTTATCAATTACGTAATATAACGATTGTGTTTACTGAGAAAGTAAGAAAAGAAAAAAACAATCAAAACAAAAAGCAACAAATACAGCAAGCGATGTGACTTCAGATTTGGAGCATTTATATTTTATACCAAATATACATTTGCCACCAGATCTCGAATTTTAACGGGAGGGTAACTGTGATGTTTTACTTTTTGAAACAAGAGTAAACGGAAACAAAGTTAGTGTTTATAAACATGTATACTCATAGTAATATTACCTACTGTTTTTTTTTAAAATTAACGCTAAACTCTATATACCTTGCTTTTTGAGTTATTAATAAGATAGAGAGTTTCCACATAAACTCTGAAGTTTAACCGACACCACTTGTCACAATTATCTGTAATAAAAGTTTAACTAAATACGTGACAAATTTAAGATATTCCAGGCTATGGATTGTCTTCCAGTGAAATGTTTTGTTTCTCTACGTAAATTATGGTAGTCTGTAAAATCTTTTTAAATATTAGAGGGCAAGAAAGTTTCTACAATGACACACATTGCGGAAAATTGCCGTATTGATTAAGATTAGCGTGTACAGTACATGTTGATGTGTTTCTTCTTAAGGAGCTCATTTGCTTCATTCTAAAATATACGAGCTTACTCGTATTATTTAACCTTTTTCCGACGAAATGTTCGTAATGTAGTTCGAAAGAAAGTAAATCAAGAAAATGTGCAATTTTTAAAATTTTTATCGGGGAAGCTGGCTATTGGTATTAAAAAGAGGTTAAAAGAGAAACTGTCAATTTTGTAGTTTTAGCTCAGTTGAGCTCAGTGTGCTGAAGATGAGCTTTGTCCATCGGAGTTATAGCTCACTTAAGCTCAGTGTGCTAAATATGAGCTTTGTCCATCTGTCGTGGTGCAGCGCATGACTAGCATCCCAACACTTTTCTTGTTAATAAAGTTGACTCAAATTCAAAAATCTTGTTTAGAGTATTTGCTGTAACGGTCAGTCCCAAACAGGGTCAACTGGGTAGAAACTAGGTCAACAGTCCATATCAAAGGAAAAACGGTTAACCCACCAGATGGTACATTTATTAAAAACCTTTATAAGTTTCTTCTTGGTCTTTCGGAAAAGTTTTACACTGGGTCATGTGAGTTAAAAAGCTAGATCACCATCTAATATAAAATACCCTGTTGACACACTTGACACACCATTTGCAACAAAATGTGGAGTCCTATATTCAGAGAAAACGAACATTACATTAATTTATTCTACGTTGACTGTCATTACTTTAACTGCATATCAGCCAGCATTTGATACATTGCATGGGCACATCTCAAGAGTTTAACTCAATTTGTGTTTCACTTTTAGACATAAAGCAAATGAAAACAAGATTATCTTAAGAGAAAGTACATTTTTCTTGTTATCATTATCTTGTCTGAGATGTGTCGACATTTATATATTCCTTAGGCTTAAACTTTTAAGACATCAATTTATGATAGTTAACTTGATCCTTCGAGTCTTAGATAAGACATGACTAAATTGGATTTCAGCTGATCAGATAATTAGTAAACATAATCGGATGCCATGCTTAATGAAATAACAATTTATTCGAAACGCAGTCCTAGTTCTTATGTCTCTAGCAAGGCTTCTAAATAGAAAAAAAATAAATACAAGAACTGTCACATCACTGAAAGATGACAATGCCCACAAAGTGGTGCTTTGACATTTCTGCTGAGGACCAGATGGAGATAAGTTGTACACCCTTTTAAAGAAGTGTTTTTGACAATTTGACCTCTAGGTCAATGTCATTTAGAGGTGAAGGTAAAAAATACCCATATATGTAATTTGGAAGATCTCTTCCAAAGGGTTGTTGCGTGCAAACGTGATTTAAATGGATAAAAAAAGAACAAGGTCATTCAGGGGTCAACATCAAAAATATGTCCTTTGGAAAATCTCTCTAAAAGGGTTGTTGTATGCAAACATGAACTAAATCCGTTAAGAAATAAAGAAGTTATGAACAATATTAAGTATTTTTGACAAATGGACATTCGAGGTCAAGGTCACTCAGGGGTCAAGGTCAAGGTCATTTGAGTAGGATTTTATGGTAGAGAGAAAAAAAACCCGCATTACTGTTGTGTCTAAGTCACTTGGGTTTGCCGCCTGTATACGTCTCTTTTTAAATTTACTTTAGTTAAAGGTGAAACGACCAAAGAAGTAATATTTAGTATTTTCTTATTCTCAGATCGAACAATTTTTTGTACTCGTAGTTGATATTTTTATGTCCCCGGAAGGAGGGAATACTGTTTTTTGTCTGTTTGTCACAAAAACTTTAACTTTGATCATAACACGGAAGTGCTTCCACCCACAGTCTCCAAACTTCACAGGTGCATGCATCTTGATAAGCTCTACCCGTCAGATCTACTTAGAGGTCACGTGGTCAAAGGTCAATGCCCCCAAGGTGTTCATTCGAATGTAGCACTCGTTTCAATTTGTTATTGGTAATCAGCTCGTTGCTGACAGAAATTAGATTACAAATTACGCAAACCGAAAATTCTCGATTGTATATCTACCAGGAATGTCACCGAATAACCGAATATTCGAATATGTGATCGGACAATATTAGTCATCGAGCTACGATATCATTTGGCGCGTGTTTCATGTAACACACACACACACACACACACACACACACATTATGCTGACAATCCGTTTTATTCTATTGTTTACAATATAACGGATATTGCATGTTACGATGGTAACGGTACTAGATAATGAGAAATTGAGCTGCTTGAATAACCGAAAAAATACCGTTACTCAAACACCTACCAATGATCGATCTAATTATCGAACAAATGATCTATTGAATAAGTTACAGACAATATTTTATTAATTGGCCGCACTAAAAATTTATTTTACGAAACATACTATTTTATTAATCAAAGATACTTCTTACCTCTAGTTTCGTCGTAATTTTGGATATAACTCTGAGTATTATAGTCTGCCTGATGAACATCTGCACATTTTACAGACAGAACCAAAACCCGTTAAAGTTCATTCAAGTTGTTGAACATTTTGTTGTGCCAACCCTAATCAAGCCATGAGTAACATCCCTTGTCTTATATACAATACTGCTTACAAATATTTTCAAGCCAGGCGTGCTAAAATTCCTGCTTATTTGTCTTTTTGCAATGAACGTGAAGTTGGCACATAGATCGCAGCTCTACATCTAGCTCTGCGATCTTATATCATTGCAGAGCTGGGTCGATGCTCTACATCCAGCTCTGCAATCTTATATCATTGCAGAGCTGGGTCGCAGCTATACATCCAGCTCTGCGATCTTATATCATTGCAGAGCTGGGTCGCAGCTCTACATCCAGCTCTGCAATCTTATATCATTGCAGAGCTGTGTCGCAGCTCTACATCCAGCTCTGCAATCTTATATCATTGCACAGCACGGTCGTAGATCTACATCTAGCTCTGCAATCTTATATCATTGCAGAGCTGGGTCGCAGCTCTACATCCAGCTCTGCAATCTTATATCATTGCAAAGCTGGGTCGCAGCTCTACATCCAGCTCTGCAATCTTATATCATTGCAGAGCTTGGTCGCAGCTAAACATCAAGCTCTGCAATTTTATATCATTGCAGACCTGGGTCGCAGCTCTACATCTAGCTCTGCAATCTTATATCATTGCAGAGCTGGGTCGCAGCTCTACATCCAGCTCTGCAATCTTATATCATTGCAGAGCTGGGTCGTAGATCTACATCTAGCTCTGCAATCTTATATCATTGCAGAGCTGGGTCGTAGATCTACATCTAGCTCTGCAATCTTATATCATTGCATAGCTGGGTCGCAGCTCTACATCCAGCTCTGCAATCTTCTTTCATTGTAGAGCTGGGTCTCAGCTCTACATCCAGCTCTGCAATCTTATATCATTGCAGAGCTGGGTCGTAGATCTACATCTAGCTCTGCAATCTTATATCATTGCAGAGCTGTGTCGCAGCTCTACATCCAGCTCTGCAATCTAATATCATTACAGAGATAGGTCGCAGCTCTACATCCAGCTCTGCAATCTTATACCATTGCATAGCTTGGTGGTAGATTTACATATAGCTCTGCAATCTTATACAATTACAGAGCTAGGTCGCAGGTCTACATCCAGCTTTCCAATCTTATATTATTGCAGAGCTGTGTCGCAGTTCAATATCTAGCTCTGCAATCATATATCACAATGAGTTGGATCATAGATCGACATATAGCTCTAAAAATTGTATAGCTGCAGAGTTGGGTCGTAGGTCGACAACAAGCTCTGCAATCTTAAATCATTGCAGAGCTGGGTTGCATTTCTCCATCTAGCTCTGCAATCTTTTTCATTGCATCACTCCATCTGCATAGTTTTTTTCAGTTATTGCCTTTTGTTATTTTTCAAAGCATTACGTAAAAAGACTTTGAGTTATCAACATGAAACATCATAATATGTGGATAGAGCTCACTCAGGAGGTGTGCAGTGTAGAAGAGTGATAACTTTACCCTTAATAATCTTTGTTTTTTCATACTTAATTTTCACCTGAGTGGAGCAGAACTCAAAATGTCTTTGAGATGTCCACATGAAACTTTATAGGTGGATAGATCTTATTGAGGAGGAATGTTGTGCGCAAGAATAATAACTCTGCTTTTTATAATGTTTGATTTAGTGCCCTTTGTTATTTTTAATACTTTTTGTCCCGAGCTTATCTCAAAAGTATTGCAGGTATCTACTTGAAACTTCATAGGTTGAAAGATCTCACTGTGGAGTATTGCAGCGCACAAGAATGATAACGCTACTATGCATGATTTTTCAGTTATTGACCTTTAACTTTCAAATCTGTAATAACTTCAGCCATTAGTTATCATTACCGAAATTGAATTATGTTGCGCTGCTGCTACATATACATTCTTCCAATAAGCAAACACATGTTAACATGGCTCTTGTTGATAAGAGTTTTGTAACAATCTATATCCGTGTTGTTACAAACATATTGTAGTAAATAAACTTTTTGCATTTCTTTCTTTTTCTTTCTACATTCTACGGATGGACAAAAAGTCTATCGCAACACGTATGGTGTGTGAATAGGCTAAGAGCCTTAAATGTTCAAGCATTTTTACACATGTTAATTGCGGACAAAGGCATTTTCATATTTACGTCGTTTGTTTATTTTGGTATGTTGATGACTGCTGCTCTAACCCCGACCCCCAACAAATCTGTTGATAAGTCATGAGAATAAGTATTCGAACGCACCTCCTTTATAATTATATGAGAGCTATCACTTAAAGGTGGTAACAAGTTTTATTTCTTGAGCCGCCAGACTCCTTTTAAGGATTACTTACGTTCTTTACTCAACGGAGTCTTTGTATGGCCATTGAGTATCACAATTCGAAGTTAGTCAGACTTAACCTCAGAAATTTCGAAAACTCGTTATTCACATTATTTAAACTTTATTATCATAAACTAAATGATTATTTATGTATATTGTAATACCAATTTCATAGACTGAGTGGCTTTACGTCTTTTATAACTACGTGACACGATAAAAATACTGATAATGACCGGAAAACAACAAAAGTTTTAGACGGGTCCCCTTTGTCTTCCTTACCTTTTCAGTTACAAAATGAAAATAAACTTCAAAAGTTAAAAACAAATATCGAACGAAATGAATAACTGAATGCAAATGCGAATTACGCAGCAAACGTGGCATTTAGCTTTTGATACGATTGCAAGAGTATAAAATCGAATTTAAGAAACTAAAAGTAGGTAATAAAATTAAAAATATAGTTGTCCAGAGGAAAATATACACATTTAATTCCCCAAAATTATTTTACAAATTCAACATATAATAATCAACAAAGCCAGAAAAACGTTTTGAGAATGAATGCATCTATATATAAGATTTGCTTTCTTAAACTGCTCGGTAGACGAATAGTTACAGATTTCAATGCAGGACAGAAACAGAGGAACATATTTTTTGGGGGGATGGGGCGTATGGGGGAAGTTTGAGGGGTAGTCGCCATGAATGACAATGCAAAAGTAATAATTGAAAAAATATACTATGAGGCATATGAAAATATCCGGGAGTGAGAAAGGTTTGGAAGGGGATGTGGAAGTGTCACAATGCTTTTAATGCAACCGATGAAACAAGGGACAAATACGAAAAATTCTGAAAACAAAATGGTCCCGACCGGGTGGGGGAGGAAGGTACAATGCATTACAACGCAACAAATGAAATATATGTCAATAATAAAAACATTAGCGACCAGCTAGTACGAAATTAAATAAGGGCTGTTTTTCTTTTATGCCTGGTGACATAGTATACCTAACGTTACCCAAATGTTTACTTGTCAGAGTTTCAACTGAGGCCAACAATCAACAAACAAAACGGGTACCGAAAGCTGTACATCATTGCTATGCTTGTTGATCATATTTCACAATACAGTGCATGAATTGGAAACCATTCGCCACTGAAATTCTTTGGCAGATCGCCTAGACATCCTGCTAGCCCATCATACCAGTAAATACCTTTATCATAAAGCACAACTGCACAGTAATGGCCGGAACGGTGCATTGTTACTCCAGCTAATTTGAAAATGTTTCCATGAACAGCTATCTGTTTTGAACCTAATATGTCGTCAATCGTAATATTAGAATTTAAGTTGTGCTCGTAAACCCTTATTATTAGTACAGGACTTGACTTGATGATTAATCGTTGTATTCTTCTAGTACCACTGCACTGTTTACTTGGCCTAAGAAACAAGAAAACATTTGATACAATAAATATATATTTTTTCATTGTTCAGGTTCTCTGAGTCTAAACGAATACATCATACCGTTAATTGTATCAGAGAAAAAAGTGTTGTTTTAATTAAATACCTATTTTTAAAAAGAAGTATTTTGCTGAACCGTTTGAGCAAAAAAACGTTCACGTCCACTTCAGGCATAATTATGAAGAATCTGTCAATTTTTGAGAAAGTTTTGCTTGTCTGTCCGTCCGTTTCGACGGATCTAACAGTAAACGATGTTCATTGTTTTACAACGCTTTAAGATGTTCTTCATGTTTAGAAATTGTAAATGGCGTCAAGTACTTACTCATTTTCATCAGTAGCATTACACAAATCCTCTTCAAACAACCATTTCTCAACCAGTTCTTGAACATTATCTACACGTGCTGAAATACTGAAAAGGCTGAGATGGTTATCACAGAGCGTTCATTGTTCATAAGACAGGAAAATTAAGTTGATATTAATGTATACGAAATAAGTAAATGATTCTAATCTCTATGTTTTCAGAAACGTTGCTACACAATAAGTTACTAGAAGGTTTTATTTGATCTACTTTACAACTATATCTACATTCTTTCTTACTTCTGCAAGTCTAATATATTAGTTGGCCGGTTTGTTTGGAGTTTTAGACCATATGTTACATGTTTGTTTAAACCGGAACTGTTTGTCAAACTCCTGGTCAGTCGACGCGTTAAATTTTTTCCAATCTTCTTCGTGTTAATACTGTACTTATCCCGCAAGATCTGCAATGATATAAGATTGCAGAGCTGGATGTAGAGCTGCGACCCAGCTCTGCAATGATATAAGATTGCAGAGCTAGATGTAGATCTACGAAACAGCTCTGCAATGATATAAGTTTGCAGAGCAAGATGTAAATCTACGACCCAGCTCTGCAATTATATAAGATTGCAGAGCTGGATGTAGAGCTGCGACCCAGCTCTGCTATGATATAAGATTGCAGAGCTAGATGTAGATCTGCGACCGTGCTGTGCAATGATATAAGATTGCAGAGCTGGATGTATAGCTGCGACCCAGCTCTGCAATGATATAAGATTGCAGAGCTGGATGTAGAGCTGCGACCCAGCTCTGCAATGATATAAGATCGCAGAGCTGGATGTATAGCTGCGACCCAGCTCTGCAATGATATAAGATTGCAGAGCTGGATGTAGAGCTGCGACCCAGCTCTGCAATTATAAGATTGCAGAGCTAGATGTAGAGCTGCGACCCAGCTCTGCAATGATATTAGATTGCAGAGCTGGATGTAGAGCTGCAACCCAGCTCTGCAATGATATAAGATCTGCAGAGCTGGATGTAGAGCTGCGACCCAGGTCTGCAATGATATAAGATTGCAGAGCTGGATGTAGAGCTGCGACCCAGCTCTGCAGAGCTGGATGTAGAGCTGCGACCCAGGTCTGCAATGATATAAGATTGCAGAGCTGGGTGTAGAGCTGCGACCAAGCTCTGCAATGATATAAGATTGCAGAGCTGGATGTAGAGCTGCGACCCAGCTCTGCAATGATATAAGATTGCAGAGCTGGATGTAAGTCTGCGACCCAGCTCTGCAATGATATAAGATTGCAGAGCTGGATGTTTAGCTGCGACCCAGCTCTTTAATGATATAAGTTTGCAGAGCTGGATGTAGATCTACGACCCAGCTCTGCAATGATATTAGATTGCAGAGCTGGGTGTAGAGCTGCGACCCAGGTCTGCAATGATATAAGATTGCAGAGCTGGATGTAGAGCTGCGACCCAGCTCTGCAATTATTAAAGATTGCAGAGCTAGATGTAGATCTACGAAACAGCTCTGCAATGATATAAGTTTGCAGAGCTAGATGTAAATCTACGACCCAGCTCTGCAAGTATATAAGATTGCAGAGCTGGATGTAGAGCTGCGACCCAGCTCTGCAATGATATAAGATTGCAGAGCTAGATGTAGATCTACGACCGTGCTGTGCAATGATATAAGATTGCAGAGCTGGATGTATAGCTGCGACCCAGCTCTGCAATGATATAAGATTGCAGAGCTGGATGTAGAGCTGCGACCCAGCTCTGCAATGATATAAGATTGCAGAGCTGGATGTATAGCTGCGACCCAGCTCTGCAATGATATAAGATTGCAGAGCTGGATGTAGAGCATCGACCCAGCTCTGCAATGATATAAGATCGCAGAGCTAGATGTAGAGCTGCGATCTATGTGCCAACTTCACGTTCATCTTTTTGCAAAACATTATTTTTTTTTGTATCCATAAAATTCCTTGTTTACAATTCATTTAACCAAACAACAAATTGTCAATTCCCCAGCTTTTGCACTTAAAAACGATGGAGTTTTATTTAGTCATATATCATGTTGTTTGAGTTTCGTCTCGTGTTATATGTGAGATGATTTATACCAAAGATGCTAAACAGAAAAATAAGCCGACGATATTTTGAATGATACTCTTAAAATTGCATTAATTCTGTAAGTTTGTAAATTGAACGTTCCTAAGAATTGCGTGACATGAATAGCGATGTCTATAATTTTATACAAAATATCCAAGTTTGACGTAAACCGCGAGATGTAATTCAAAACATTAACTTTTATCCGTATATTTAGTCTTGAGGAGGAAAGTTAGTCAATTTGGAATAGACGTAAATATTTATAAATATGCTAAATCAAGTTTTACGCAGAATGTCATTTCAATTATGGTTTAAGATGTACAGAAAACACGATCTAAGCACTCCGTGTTGTAGGGTTAGATTAGTCTAGATTTAGCCAGATGCAGATCAAAGTGAGACGTAGAAGGTGAACAACAATAAAATATCAGATTGTAAAATGGGTTCACCTTCGGAGGCGAAATAGTGAGACTACTGTGTATCATAACTTTCCAAATTCCAGTTTTATTTCATACACCCTAGTTCAAAATGTTAACCATTTAAGTCACAAAAGAAGCAATAACATATTTAAATATTAACACCCGGCTATTGTAAAAGATAGCTAGCTGTTTTATGTGATTGTGGAAGATACCAAATTTTAATTTTATATTATATTAACGCAGTTAAAAGATGTTTTAGTTATTGGAGTAAAATACTGAAAATTGGTGTTCAGGTATTAGAAACTTACTTTATTCTAACGACTTTGGTAATATTTAACCAACTCAGTGAGTTTATAATGAGAAGTCCTTTATAAAAGATTTTGTGCAAAGACTAAAAGATCAGTACCAACAACAATGGGTGGTATGTGTAGATGATAGTCCCAAATTGTTATTTTTTTGCAATTATATAAATATTATTAAACAGAAACAGTTTTTAACTATAAGAAAAGGAAGAAAATTTAATTGAGCTCTTTCCTTTTTTAGAACTTCTTCACAAGACCTTGAAATTGATACAGGAAGATACCAAAATATCATACCAGAAGAGCGGATTTGTAAATTGTGTAATCTGTCTGTTGAAAATGAATATCATTTTGTTTTAGTCTGTACTAGTCTGATAACAGTTAGAGAAAAAACATATCTCTAGAAAATTCTATACTTAATCAACAATTGATAAATTCAATGTGTTAATGAGTTGTGCTTAAGAAATGGTTATTCAAAATTTAGCAAAATATGCGTACTTTGGATTTAAACAGAGAAGTGAAATTCTGAACACTCTAAATACAAATTAACTCAGTAGTCCCTTATGTATGTTACAGTATAATTTAGCAAATTTTGTGAAATTCGTGTTGTACTCATATATTTTGCAGTAATGCGTTGTAATGTTTAATGCAAATGTATTTACAAATGTTATGAGGAACCCGTGTTGTATAGATCTGAGTTTTGTACAAAGCATGTTGAGAAGAGCCGGTGTCGAATACCAATAAAATTGTCGAATTTACTGTCAGATTTTCTCCACATCATGTGATGTCAGGATGGTGTGTGAGACTATGCTTTTTACAGGAAACCTTGGGTTCAGACTATATACACAGTTTATAGTGGTCACCTGCATTCTTCATCTGACACACCTTTAAACAGCATGCCGGAGTGAGGTCTGGTGCCAACAATTACATCTAGAATAGCTAATATAAGTTTTAAGAGCTAGGTATAGATAATGTAACAGATATTAAAAAAGGTATCCATCAATAAGCATCCGAACAACAACAAAAATATCACATTACGGAAATCTGTCAAAAATCTGACACACCTTTTAAACAGCAAATACCTATGAAAAGTTATTTTGAATAAAAAGTGTACGTAACTCAAAGTCATTGAACCTTTATTACGGTTGTGTTATATTCTTATTAGAATTTTCTGACAAATTTTCCAGACTTTTACGAGACTGTCATCAGTGTGAGGTTTGTCTGTGATATACGTGACAAGGATTGAAATAGTATCTAAGACGTTCACCTTTACCTTTTATGTAGAGGATTATTTTTTCTTCTGGGTTGACTGAATTCACTTGTACAAAAAATAAATCAAGAAACAAATAAGATCAGATAAAGACAGTTATATAATGTCATTTGACCTTTTAGAAGTCTAGACTGTTTAATGGAAAATGGTTTTATGATGATAACATATTGTTTGTATCAGAGGTATAATGCGCTAATTTAGAGTAAGGGCAAAATTTCATTCCTGCAACAAAAGACTTAATTTTGTTATTATATATTTCCGTTTTCAGGTTTGAACATTCATTTCGCGGATAAAAATATCTAGTAAGAAAATTGAGATAATGATCTACATTTTCCTATTTCAATAAATGCACTGCAAACAACAGCTTTACTATAGCTTTACTATCATTTTTTTTGTGCATAAAATTCTTTGTTTGTAATCCAGGAGTTGCGAGTTCGATCTTCCACTCCTCAACTAACATAAAACTGACAATAGATATCTTTCGAATGAGACATTAGATTCAGGTACTTTTTATCGGTGCTACACACTAATCAAGGTTGTATCTGGAATATGGTATTTTTTTTGTATCTTGAACTATCTATTACAACCTCTAATACCGTAACGCTGCAGAGGGTGTCGGTCATATGACCAACCTGTACCGACGGCTAATGAACTCAAATAGATAGAAAGCATTTATATAACACACTAATGGTTTATTGTCATTTTTCACTCGATATTTCATGATTTTGTTGTGTTTTTAATGCGTGACTTGAGTTACGTCGGAGTGTCTCTGTAGCAAACACATCAGCCATATCTTAATGATTGATGCATTTAAGATGACACTAATTCTAAATTCATAGGTCACATTTTCTTCAGATTTGCGTGACTTGAAAGCCGATGTTTACAACTTTCATTCAAATCTATGTTTCATTTCTGTGTTGCCTTTTATGTCTAAATGGGGACATCACTTACATTTGAGAGAAAATAAATATCTATAGCCACTCTAAATCGGCTTTTGCACATAATTCCAAAGTAATAATGGTAAAGTGAGTGCAAAACACTCTTTTTATGGATAATTTAGACAACAATGAAGGTGGCCGCATGTTCGTATCCGCTCTGGTGATTTTGAGTTTTAAAAATCCCGTTTTAAACTGTAATGGATGTGAACTATAATTGAATGCAATCCGTTGTTGGACTTTCCAAAAATAAAATAACCCCTGAATTTACACAAGACATTATAAATTTCTGAAATACATTTACGGACAGTATAGTAACAGGCAGACAGATGCTTTTGTTTTATCATTTGGGCCTAAAAGCCTATGCTAACAACATATACATATTACAATATACCAAACAAACAGTGGTTTTCATATTTAAACAGTTATTTGTTTTATGCCTGCATTAACAATTATTAAATAACTCAATTTGACCCTCGATATGGAGACAAAATGACTTTTTTGGTTTTGTTTTAGCTAAATTCTTTATAACGAGCTACACTTATATTCAAGATTACGAAAAAGTCAAACGGTATTCAATTCAATTATTATGTTTCACTTTTTATGTAAATATATTACAACATTTACTAATTTTGTGTTCCTTTTAGTAAGCATTTAATATGTGTTCTAATTACAGCATGAAGCATTTCTTTGAATGATGCTTCATTTAAGACATCCAGTATATTTGAGAACAAAAGTGTTCGAAATTTATCTGGTCAAAAATATAGTTCCAGTTAGTAAACAGATATCACTACATTCATAAGGATCCGTTAAGTAAGATGCACCTTTTTTAAAAGGCGGCGAATAACAGAGATGACCGGTGTCTTAATGTAAGAACAAACTAAGTATATTGAATGTAAACATGGTGATATAATTCGTGAACGTTGATTATATGTTTTCAAGACTTACTGACTTCAGTATTGAGACAGACCCCACTGCCAGTGGGTTTATTTTTCTCGTTAAAGATTATTTATGAAGTCTTAATTAGCTGCCTCTTTGGTCTTTCAAACGATTGGTTTTCCAATAAAGAAACAGTGACGTTTGAAAATACTTCATGTTTCCTCATTTCGTTCATATTGGAAAGTTGTATAATTCACATGAGAGTTGTATATAAGTTTTGATAATGTCAGGAACTGATTTCTGGTTGGTTGATTGGGGTTTAACGCCAGTTTTAACAGCTAAAAACTGAGGTTTGAATTATATCATTACAAATAAAACATTATAAACTATTTGTCTAGATAACTTGTCCATGGAAGTCAAGTTATCGAGGCGTATAATTTTGCCACATGGGATACATGCCGTATTATTTATAGAAAAAAAACATCATCTCAAATTCTATTTGAAGTCCCGTCAAACAAATGTAGTGGAAAGAAATTTTCTTTGAAAATTTTCATACAGCAATCATACGGTATAGAATATTCAAGTCAAAGTTCCATCGAGGGGATTATTAATTCCATATGCCATCTGTTTTAAGCTTTGTTTTCACTTCTGACGTTTCAACACTTCGCCATAGTTAATCGCTACAGTTGATGCGTTATAATTGCAATTTGACCTACCAGAAATCACCATACCTTTGAAGAACGCTTCCAGATACTTTCCTTTCAGAACAAGTATATCCATGGAAGCAGTTATAAAGAGAGGTGATATTAGCTGCAAGAAGCCTAGAAATTCGATTCTACCGCTATTGCCTCTGATAAGGGTCTTCCGTCAACCAAATATCGTCCTTATTTGGAAAGAAGGTATTTGACAATGATATGGAACTGAATGTAATGAAGATATCAAAGAAAACGTCGTTGATATGTAGCTATTTCCTGAAAACTACATGAGAATTAATTATATAATAACTTCCTGAAGAGAGTTGGGCTGTTAGACCGACATGGAGCTCCAACACGCATAAGGTTATAAATACCCTTTCTTACTGTCTTTATGTTTTGTGAGTAGTCTTCATTCATGACTTGAACCAGTGTTGTTCTACAGAAAAAAAACACCCCTGATATTTTAAATAACCATAAAAGATGGCACTTATTCTACGTTCTAAAGTTTTATATTCTAAAGAATTGCGTGACTTTAACACTTTATCTTCATAAAATCCTCTGGAATATTTCTCTTTTATATCGATCACTAAATGAATAAAGCTCAACCATTTAGCTTTTTAGAAATCCGGTCATTATTTTCATAGCTTGTTATTGTCGTGTTTGGAAAGCCAATCTGAAAGAAACATTTGTACACATCTATAAATAATTTAAATGGAGTTTATTATTTTAAAATTATTTAATGCGGTTACAGTTTAGAAATGTCAAATCATTGCTCAACACTGTTTTATAGGAGAAACATCTGAGTTCTATAAGGAATGACTGTTATTTTATGGTTAAAATAAATGAAATCATGAAATTTAGAAGTAAGAAGATATTCTTTTTTCTTTTCTGTAATAAATGGAAATATACCACCTAGTTTAGCTGAAAATCATATTACTGATTGGTCGAGTCGGATATTTCGTCATCCGCTTACAAACAACGACCTAGCTACTTTTAATAAAGGCCCTGATTTCAAGTCAGTTTTCTGCTGATTTACCAGTCATTAGTCATTTATCGAGCGTGGTGAATCTAAGTTGTAAGAACTTGTATCGCAATCGATGTAAAATAAATGAGTCTAAACTACCAGTTATTATACATGGAATATAGTTTAACGAATACCATATAAAAGGTATGAACGGTATATTGCACCAAGGTAGTTTTACGTAAATATTGCACGACTTTCAAGATATAAAGCAGCAGATGCATTAGTAACGGAACCTTCAGCCTCAGATAGAAAATAAAACATTGCCCACACCGCACAAGTAGATATGGTTTTATTTAGGATCAGAGATCAACATATACTACTCCTAAATGCCTACATAACTTAGGTAGAATTAAATTGCAAAACTCTGCAGGAGTTTTAGATCGAAAACGTCATGAACTGCTGAGGTTTTTACATTTAGTACAGGATTTAATGGCAATTTTTACTCTCTTACACAATATTTCACAAGGAATCAGCCTAAACAATATGTCCACCGATCACACTAAAATCTACAATGCCTGATGGAATTAATATAATTAACTTTGTTTATATATTCTGACGTTAAACATTTGATTGATGGCATATATGAAATTTTAAGGTAGGTTTTATAGTCACCTTTTACACGCACATTGTCATGTTTACCTTATTTAAAGCTATATAGAGTATAATAGATTGTATAAGGTTCCTTCACTGTAGTTTCCCCGTTTGCAAGTATTAAACTATGCAACCTTCAGGTTTCACATGTAAAACACATAAACATTACAATTAGTAAGAATAATTTACTGCTGTGGCTGCTTCTCTTAGTATCTTTTTGCTATAAATGCTTGGAGTCCGCGTGGAATACTTCAGTAGATGTCTTTACCCAATTATTAAAAATAAAACGGTCGAAGGCAATTAATTTGATTTGTTGATATGCAAATAACCTTGAGACTTAAAACATGGAGAGGGATTAACTTAAGTTGCAAGAACTTGCTTCCCACTCGTTGTAAATTAGATAAGTTGAAACTAACGATTGATGAAACGTTGCTGTACAAGACAAGTCATCCAACAAAGATGGACATGGTTTCAGCGATATAGTAGTTATCAAACTAGTTCTAGGACGTTGCGCACAGTGTTCGCAACGTCTAGGTAGTCAGTAACACTAACCAAGGGTTGGAAAAAGCATCCTTCAATCTGACGTATACATATCTGTTTTACTGATAAACTATATCATTTTTCACAACAGTGATTTGTAAAACTCGCGTTATTTAAATGCATTTTATTTTCTCCAAACAGATAAATTTCACAGAAATATTACATTCATAGATATCTGAACAGAAAGTAGATGATGAAACAGAATGGCAAATTGAGAGTCACTTAAACAAACGTTTAGTCATTTGCCAGCATAGGAATACTTGTAATAACACTGATCAAAACAATACTTTTCAAGGTAGTCTTGAGGAGAAAGTATCTGAAATACATAGTGACTTCTAGGCTTGTTTGTGTAAAACGTACTGCAAAGGACAATTAACTTAAAACATTAATAACAAATAACGACACAAAATCTTGCTTGCAATGAAACATTTGCCGATGTTTCAAAGTGTCATGAAGTCCACATGGACATTTTTAGACTAGATATGAAGAATATATAATTAAAAGCAATGTGAAGCATATAGTTAAATGTAAAAATGTCGTTTTTTTGTAACTACCAAGCAAATAATGTCTGGAAACATAGATATAAAACTCTTTACCCTCTTCATCAACAATAAATGTTAATTGTTGGCACTGCAGTTTTAAATGCCTATACCCCATGAACCACTTAGTTTGTCAGACATGACCATAATTAAACATGTAAACCCATGTTGAGTACGAACTTTAAATAACTATTTAAAGTCAAAGCAGGCATACTTCTTCCTATCATTTTTGTGCGAGTACAATTCGTGACCCTTATGAATATGAGGATAAATTTGCTTGACACCATGTTTTGTCTAAAATACTTTGCCGTGCAGCAACTCAATTACGCATTTTTATTCTCTCAAAACACTTCTTTTTTTCCAACAGCTTCTGAACTGATTTGAAACATTTTTCGTTAATATCTTTTCAAGCGTTGTGACGTCAATAATCCTTATTTTGTCCAGTGCATGTCGCATTTAGGTGATTGTTGATACACTATCAAACGAATAACCAAAACATTTTCACATATCTTATAAACATAGAGTTAATAATGTCAACCAAACTCCAATTACAAATAATACAAGTATAAGATGCTGCACTTATCAATAAGCTATATTAGTGTTAAAAACTGACTAAGATGCATAACGGTCACAAGAAAAACTGACAACAGAGTGGATGTTCAGAAATCATGTAAATCAGAAGTAACAAAGACTTCAATGATTTCTGAGAAGTATATAAATGACAAAATACTCTGCAGTATAGTTGTTAATTTAATTTAGGGCTAGGCCTGTCAATTTTGTTTTATCGTATTCAACTTTACTCAATAGGAGTAAAACGGTTTTTCTTCCAATAAATATTTTTAAATAAAAACAAGTCGTAAAGTTCTGAGAGGAAACAGCAGTATCACTTTTACTGCTGAATAACTTCAATCAGAAAAACTTTTAGTAGAAAATCATTCCCACAGTATGCTTTCATGAAACCAGTGATAATTCATTGCTGTTTCTGTTTGAATTTTGGTTTGTTAAGTTAACCGCTCTAGCTCGGCGCAGCCGAAAGAGCGGTTAAAAGTGTAATCATTAATTTATTTAATGTATGGAATTATAACACTGCTTCCCCATTGGACAAAATATTATTCCATACATTAACTTCTGTCATCAGTCACCTGAATGTAATCTAAACACCACACAGCAATCAACTTAATTTTTTTTACAAAATATTTATGGAGCATGAAAAATCCCAAGAGCAGTTTATATTCATCGAAACCATTCCCTGTTTAATCAGCGGCAGCCTACACTGGTATCGCATTTTTATATTTTTTAAGGCGTGTTTTCAAAGTTATATCGAATTTACCTATTTCACTGGGATTTCTCTGAAATGACCAAAAAGGAATGAAATAAACAGATGTTTTTCTCTTTAGACAATTAATGAATCATTTTTGATTCATATTGGAAAGACTGCACCTGTTTCCATGGTTTTAACAAAGAGCGAATCTCATACATAATTATATGCTGAGTCCTCTCACACTGTTATTTCTATAAATGCTGCATATTAGACAAATCATCCTTTATTGTTATGGCACTACGTTATTTAAGAAAAATTTAGTTGTTATTTTCCTGCAAATTTGAAATGGGTAGATGGACAAGTATAAGCATTTCCAAAAATGCTTGAAATGGCCGTTCAGCCACGTATGACGTCTTATCCATAGATGCATGAATTTCATGATCGTCATTCATAAATCTGATAATTTTATAACATGCATTGCAGTGAAAAGAATATAAGAATATTACATGTGCAATTTAAACAGAATTAATTTAAGGTAAAAAATACGACATTGCCCTGACTCTTATCAAGCATATACAAAACTAGGATATATCCTGATCAAACTCCTCGCACTGGTTTCGTCACGCTTTGCTACTGTTTCTGTACTGATCAGGGGAAGTGACCGCTGCGGGGAGTTTGTATCCTGATTAGAATCGCCCGGAAGCAAGCATTTATTTTTTTCTAGAAGTGCAAGTGTTGGAAAAACAAACGAAACATACTCTTATTTAGACTACATTCTCTAGTTAGAAATGACTTGTAGCCAAAAATATTGCGATTATCCTGTGTTTATCTTGCAAGAGCCTGAAGACTGGTACTGAGTTCGTAAATTGATCATGGTATTTTTCAGTTGTACGAATAAGTAACCCGACAAACATGGCGGTTGGGCGAGTCCATTTACGCATCCCTTGCTGAAGTTTTTTGACGTCCATTTTGTTATCATGTGATATGTATAATTCGCTTTGATTGGCTAAAGGCAGACGGTGTACAGGCAAAACTGTTCAAATCTTGTTAATTGTATATATCGCCGTCCAGGAACGGCGATAATTAAAACTTTCTGATGGCTGCAAGATGCTATCACAGGATAAAGATATTAGACATAATTATATATATGAAAATCAGCGACCAACGATAAATGATTCTTTTAGTTCTTTGAATGACACGATTCAGTATTGTATTTGAAAGATCAGATTAATTATATTTATTTCTCAATTTTATCTGATGCACTTTATTACTCTTTTCTTTTTATTTTGTTAGTCATTTTTTTCATAGCACGCACGAATTTGACAAACAACCTTTTTTTCAGAGCTTTTTTCATAAAGTTACTAAGTTGGCAATTATCACCTATAAAGAAAACTGTAAATACCGACCCTCTTTACTTGTAATGTATTTTACAAGAAATGTCAAAGACAACTTTCTTAATGTCGCCTTCAAGGTTTCATAATGATCTGATATCAGTAATCACACACATTTTCTTGATTAAAAAAGAATTAGATATGAAACTGCCATATTTATACCTTTTTACTTAATCATACAGATGATGTAGATATTCCATTGTCTTCTTTTTTCCACGGTTTGCTCCTATATATTTACTGGCATAAAATATCTACTTGATACAGAACGTGGAGGTTATTAAAATGTTCTGAAAGTAGAGCAGGGATTTATAACTTTGTACTTAATAATAATGTTTTTATTAATGTAGAAGCAACACAATTTTGTAACAATGTAACTGTTATTATATTTAAACAACAACGTCACTTTTATGGACATCTTCTATTGTTATTTTTCTCTTATTTTTATGTATACTGATTTTGTCTTGTTACGTCTATATAGTTGATAAGCATTTTATGTCTTATTAGATTGTTAGATGATTATTCAAGCTTTTTATTACTGTGCTTTATTTTTTATTTCGTCTGAAAATCTATATTTAAACAATGGTCCTGATTAATTCAGTAAAAAAGTATATTTCATAAAAGGGTTAACTGGGTTTGAAGGATAAGTTTTTTATGATGTAAAGACATGGATACGAAATACATGTCATTCCCAATTACACAATAGCATACTGTAATCTCTGTGTAACCGAAACGACACACTGATTGACAGTATTTATCTATGTATAGTTCTACAGAAATATGATCTCACCATTAAGTTAAATGATCTCAAGGAAATGAAGCAGATAATGCCAAATAACATCAAATAGGGTAAATACTTGATAAAAACAAGGAAATATTGGATAAAACAATTGAAATCAAGAAGCTCCGCCCCCATCTTAAGACCTTTGAAGAACAAAAGCTGCATATACTGTTTATTACAATTAGTATAAAATCCAAAGTAGTTTGTTTTCAAAACAAAACTTTTTGTAATAAGTTCATATTGACAAGATGATACCATGCCGTCAATATGTGTACATCTTAACCTAAAACGACGAGGGCTAAAGCAACTATCAAAAATCAACTTTATCTATCATTGCTATATAAACCTGATATGAAGAAAACGTTAGCTTTATTATTCTATAAACTTAATAAACGGTACCTTTCACGAAATTGTATTAAAAAAGGAAACAAAATCCATTTCAGGAAAACAAACGAAAAAGTTGCTATGTAAATAATTACTTTCGTAAAATGTTTTTAGTAAAAAGATAATACACAAATATAAGATTAATTGTAGAAGTTCTTTTTGCCATCCATTTGCAGTAAATTCTAAAAAGAGATAACTATATTTAAGTACTTCCTGTAAGATATGTTTAATAACTGTTGTTTAGCAAGAAGTTTTAAATGGACGTTTCTGCACAGCAGGGTATGTTGTATAGATGATACGATGTCATGCAAGAAAGCTATTATTTTGCTGCATGTCAATACTATTAACTGCATTGGTCATTTTTGTGATCCTCCCACTTGACAAGTGGCTGCCATATAGGAATGCTATTGTTTGTATGTCCGTTTTTCCGTTTGTCACGTAAGGGATGCTATCATTTTGTCCGTTCAATAACTGACGATCGCTTGGGTCTTGGTTCACGAAACGTTATATAAGCGTAACCATAAGAGGATCTTTCTGATATTTAGATTACTAAATCAAAAGTCAAGGCCAGAGTGACAGCCTGTGTAAAATCTTTGTCCAAAAAATTAACTGGGAAACACTTAAGCCTAAGTACATGGAACTTAGAAGAAACCCTAGAGGCACTTAGCATGATCAGATTCTTGTTGGTATGAGGTCACATGATCAAAGGTCAAAGTCACGGATACGACTAGTGTAAAATCCTTGTTTTTATATTTAAAATGGCCTTCTTCTGAGTGTTTGATATTAAATAAGATAAAATGATAAGGAAAAGCAAACAGAAAATTCCAAAATGATGTTACCCTTGACTAAATCAAAATAGAAAATATATAATATATTATAATATACAAGATAAAGAAAATAAGAAAAGTAAACGCTACACAAAGTTATTGAATCTCCTAAGACAAAGCACTAAATGGTGAAAAGTATTCCGTATTTATTTAGTACAACAAAGTCGTAATCGTATGTACTGTTTAAGATAAGATAGTGTTTTCATATGTTTTGAAATTTGCGCTAGGTTAGGCAGCATATAAACCTGAAGTGCTCCAATTTCTAGGACTGTCTAGTTCTTCTGTGCATCCAAACCACATAAGCGTATGTCTAAAGCGTTTGTGAAGATTTGAAAGTTAGAAGATGAAATATTATACGTATTTTGTCTGATATTCTATAGACACAGTGCTTTAAACATCATCAAATGCAACAAGTGAGACTTCAACCCTTACCCTTCTGGCGGCAATTGTGTTTGGTTTGCCTTTGCGACCAGTGTAGACCAAGATCAGCCTGCACATCCGTGCAGACTGATCATGTCCTGAAATACTCTGCATACAGTTAGTAAATTTTCAATGAGCATAAACAATTAATGGAACTGTCCAAACTGAAAGATGGACAAGTCTATTTAAGATATTTAGCATGGTAAGGGTTTATTACGCTCATGTTATCCAATAATAACCAACAAGTCAAAAGTTTGAACGCCGCCAAATGGAGTGGGGGTTGCGATAATTAGTAATGTTGGATAAAATGTTTGGTGGTTAACCAAATCTAATCTTTATGCACTCTAATTTTGTATATGGCTGACATTTGTTGATGTTTTTTAAATGCTACAAAAGATGATTCTACGTTAAGTCTACGGGTATTGTTTCCTCTGTACGGACATTGGCTGCTGTCACATTATGCTTTTTTGATTACGGGAGTGGAATCAAACCGAAATCATTGACCTAATCAAAAGACAATATTTTGTTTTATTTTCCTACCTCTATAATACTAAAATATAATTCTAACACGACCTAAAAATAGCCTATATATACAAAGAAGACAATAAAGTCGGGGTTATTCTGCAGTATACCACTCGCGTGCGCATGTTGTTTTGGCTGTTCCGTGAACCGCCATCAACCCACGTATAAAATTTTTATGAATGACAGTCACGTGATGTTTGTAAATACCATTTTGGTAAATATACGTCACTAAGACAAACCAACCGTTTTATTTGTAATTTTAAATTTAACATGAAAATAAAATTACAACCAAATGCCATATCCTCAAAAGTACCTTTCGGGCATATATATATACAACCACACATAGTCATATCAACCTAATAAAAGCCAACTAAACAAACTACTGTAAGATGAGAACATATTATGAGATGAGAACGATATGACGTCATACAGGTGGTATGACGTCACCCAGGCTATAGTCTGGTCGGTTTGTCTCGTGACTACTACTGTAGGAATCGTAGTATTACCGGCGTACAACAACAAAGTTCGGCTGCAGAATGGCACAAAAAAGCCAATTTACTTAGAATGGGCACAATTTGTGAAATAATAATAGCCGAGCACTGTTTTCTGTCAATAATCAATGTAAATGTTACTTGTGTCTACACCCGCTGTCTACATTAAATTTCACACACGTATGCCGACTTTCGTGTAAGCGACCTTGTGACGTTTACATCTGCTATTTTTAGCATCTGAGAACATGAACATCTTTTATTTGTTTGAATATTTAATTTATTAGTAAATTGCAATTTTAGTTCGAAATAAAAAAAAGAAATTATCAACTGATGAAAAGTGTGTTGTTTATTTGTTCATTTATTGGATTGATCAACTTATTATGTGAAAGCCAACTCTTACATATATCGAGGGAGGAAATTTTAACGGCCAAACCCAGGGGCGTACCGCGCAAGTGTTTTTACGATCGTAAGAAGTAGTAAACACTTATTTCACAATGTGGTTTATTGTTTGGTCGTGTTAGAATCGAAATAACAAGTATCCAGTTGTGGTTTATCGTAGAATAACCCGCGTTTTTCGTTCTTATGCGAAACAATATATCACTCAGGCCTACGGCCTTCGTGATATATTCCTACGCATAAGAACTCAAAACGTGGGTTATTCTACGATAAACCACGCCTGGATACTTATTATTTCTTAAATATGCTTAGTTTTTGCAGTTCACGTACGGAAAAAATATTTGAGAAAAAATTAATTCGAACTCATGCTTGAAACTACATGTTTGATTGGTCCATTACACTGTCATACTGACACTGAATAATAACATCGTAGTCATTCGTTTAAAATCTATTATTTCCGTAAAATTTAGACTGGTTCGCGATCTCTTTATCAAAAGACCGCTTGTTACAAAGAACACACTGTGAAATCAGTTTACTGTCTAAAGGGAGTTACGTCACCCCATGGAAATTTTACTTACTGCATTCCAATGTACACGCCTCCGGGGCGTCGTGTAATAAAAAGGTGACACGTTTACTGTTCTATCTTATACTATTTGAAACAATTTGAAAATCGATCAAATGTTACAAATGCAAATGGCCTACCAACGAGCAGAATTTTCTTCCTACTACCAACACAAATAGTCCTATCTAGTCCGATTTGTAAAATAGCATTTACGCAATTAGAAATTCAGTTATCATATAGCAATATAAAAATTACATAATAATCAAAATTTTCCTAACTACCGTGGTATGAGAGAAAGTTATTTTTGATTTTCTTTATTTAATATTCTATGTAGCACAGTAATTCAAAGTAACAGCTATTTTAAGAACATCAGGGTTGCCAGCGGACTTGAAAAGTCAGGGAAATTGGGTATTTTTTCAAGGTCAGGGAATTGTCAGGGAATTTTGAAATTTGGTCAGTGAAAAATGAAAATCCTGAAAAGTCAGTGAAAAGTCAGGGAAAAATTATTTCAAAGGTCGAAAAATATACGCATTGAAGGTCTTACTTGGCTATGGCAGTCTTTAGGCATTTAATATTTGACTTTATCACTCTCACAGTTAAGCATTAAATTCAAATAACAGTAAACTGTGATATTAAGAAGCATTATATGTTAACTTAGTGATTATAATACCCATTATTTACCTTAGAACATCATTCAGCCACACTAACTTACTTCACTCATTCAAAGTCTTTAATTTTATAGTGATTATTTCATGATATGCCAAAATGAGCCCTATGTTCTTGTTTTCACAATCAGTGGAGTTTATCATGATGCCTTATACAAGTAACTGTGTTAAATGTTTATTGTTCTTATAGTTTAGAGATGTTTGAATTTTAAGTTTTGTCATACAAGTACTAGTATTACTCTTATAGTCTTGGTGTTTTATGTGTTACTACTAGGAAGGAAAGAGTGACTTATGTGATTTCTAATACAGATGCTTATATTATGATTCTTCTGATTTTCATGTCATATGTTTCACATGTTTCACTGACCAACAGTCACAGTGTGTTTGAATAGAAATAGTTAAGAATAGTAGAACACAATGTTTGAATCATTACTTTGATGTAAATGTTTTATATTTTGGAAAATAAATACAAGTTTACATGCAAAAAATATAATGGGAGGATTGGACGGCTATAGGGGAGGTCAGGAGGCCGTTTATGTGTTTGACGATTTTGGTCAGTGAAAAACATGAATTGGTCAGTGAAAAGTCAGGGAAAAGTCAGGGAATTTTATTTCACCAAAGTGCTGGCAACCCTGAACATACAGTATTCATCATCTGCTAGCCTGCTCATTTGTGATATAAAGTCGCGAAATGTTGCAGTTTGATTAGAAGATAACCAAAAGGTCAGATGAATTTTATTCTCTATTGGCAATATTTATCTTCATTGGCTTTAATGTATATTAAAACTAATAAAAGAAGGAATTGGCAATATAACTCTCAAATACCACAGGCGAATTATTCATGGCCTTTTAATAAAAAAGCACCATTTGTTCCCGTTTTCATTGTTTATATAATAGAATATTATACTGCTGGGAATCATCCACGTTTTAATCATTCTCAAGCACTCTTCTGTGTCATTTATTCCCATTTCCAGTAAAATTCAGTTAAAAGTATTAATATAGTCATAATTAATTAGAGGATGGTATATGAAATGTCTAGACTCTTTCGAAAAACCTTCTTTTCCACAGATTGCGTCGTCTTTACTTTTATTAGTCTATCTAAATAGATGTATGTAAATTTTGTTCAACTTTCCGTTTTTTTGTTGGCCATATTTACGTTGAGGACCCAACATTCGCTTATGGCCTTCATCATAGGACAGTTATGCCATAATTGCCCCAGCACGCGGGGAGGCAATTTCACAAGATTTTTCTGGAGTGGTTTGATAATCCTTTTAAAGAGGTCTTATTTTAATTCTGAAGATATGATTATATTTAGTAATATATAGCAACCTACGTCTCACATTTTAACATACAAAGTTTAGTTCTGTGCATTTTTCTTTGTTCTTTGCCATTTCTTCTGTAAATTTTTGATGTCGGTTAATAACTTTACATAGCTTATGTTTCTTTATTTGTATGCATACCTACTTTAAATAACAATGTATTGTATTTGTATTGTTTTGTATTGTATTGTCTGATTTGCACTTTATATATCGTCGTCGAACAAAGAAAACTGTATAGAATGAAGGATAGCAATTCTTTAAATCGATGATAACCAACCATATATACTCAACCATATGTACATTTGTATTGACTGTGTATTATAAAGACTGTCAGATAAAGTTAGTAACTGATAATATTTTATATCGTGCGTTATTTTTATGAAAACTCGATCAGTTTGAAAAGCCTTTGAAAATACATTTTGCAAATTAAGGGAAAACATTATTTTAGTGATTTAAAAGATCAATTTTATAATATCATTAGAACATAATCCTTATGTGTACGCAATTTCTATAGTGAATGGAATACATGTTCACTTCCATACCCTATATTAATCTTGATAACGCGATCAGTTTGAAAAGCCTTTTAAAACGCATTTGAAAATTAAGGGGAACATTATTTCAGTCATTTAAAAGACCACTTTTTTATAATATCATTAGAACGTAATCCTTATGTGTACGCAATTTCCATAGTGAATGGAATGCATGTTCACTTCCATACCCTATATTAATCTTGAAAACTCGATCAGTTTGAAAAGCCTTTTAAAATACATTTGAAAATTAAGGGAAACATTATTTCAGCCATTTAAAAGACAACTTTCTACAATATCATTAGAACATAATCCTTAAAGGTACTCAATTTCCTTAGTGAATGGAATGCATGTTCACTTCCATACCTTAGATTAATCTTGTTCTCTTTTTGTTGCTGCTTTTTACAACTGGCATTGGCAACAAACAATTTCTCATTTTATATTGCGCATTCCAATTTCAAATACGAAGACAGAATTGAAAAGCAACTGCATTCGGTGCCCTTTGCATTCAAAATAACTTACACGTAAAATACCTTTTCTGCATTTATCTATGACTAAATCTTTTCTGTAGATTTTAGTGAAATCTTAGAGACGACGTTTTATTGAAACATTACATTGTTTGATTTGTTGCCAGATGGAGAATAGAAGTTGGAGTAATCACGAAATTAGACATTCCCCTGTAATAAAGATTCTTCGGCAACATATTATTGAAGATTTACTATCAAAATGCCTATATAACTGATATTATATAATAATATAACTCAAATTACTGACGTATATTTCAGGGTGTTGAGTATTGGTGTAAATTATTGGTATCTTTAGAAACTTAGTGATTTTATTGTCACGTTCACTTCGTGCAGTGTCATTATGATCACCATCCTCTTTCTCTCTGTTGTTATCTCTCTGTGAATATTTAATTCAACTTTTACACCGTAACAGTTTGTGAAGATATGAAACAACATACTTCGATTCCAGACTATTAAACTGTTTTGATGAACTTTGTAGTACCATGTAACCTTTCACCTTAATTTTCAAACAATTGTTTAATAAGTGTTTTCAGAAAACTATATTATAGTTCTCTTGGAACAGAATCATTTTACCCCTAATACGTGAATCTTAATGTTCACGATTTGCACATTTTTTTCTAATTTAACGTGAAATTCAAATAATACAAAAAGACTTGTTACTTGTTGGTTAATTGCCACAATATACATGTTAAATTCCACTATTCTATATTTGTTCATCTGTATCCTGGTTTATATTTTATTCGTCACGCGGGAACAGTGATTGTTGTATCATATATTTATTAGCTTTTTTTCATGTAATAAATGATATTACTGATATTCTTTAATCTCTTATTGTAACATAAAAGGTTTTATTCCTATGAACATATTTAATCCAGACAGTTATACTTCAAACTGCATTTTATTTATTGTTCACGAAGGCTTCAACCTCATGTCTGTTTCACAAAAAATGTACTGTTTAAAAGTTTATCATTGTTTAATAACGATAAAGCGGAAATCTATTTGATCAAAGTACATTCTTGCTATTTCAATGTCGAAATGTTTTATATATGGCAAGACGGTCTTATAAAACAAAAATATAAAACATGATATGTTGTTTGCGTTTTACAGCCATGATCGCGTTTGGAACATGAGATGAACAACTCTCTTTTCTGTACATGTAACAATATATTTCTTTTTTCTACCAAGGACAAATAAAGTATAATTTTCCACTATGCTGTATAACATTCTGAGTCACAAAAAATTCTGTTACAACCAAGTTTTGAAAAAAATATCTAAAATATAGCAGGGCTAAAAGGCTACGCTAGCAGGAGTGAAGTGATAAAAGCGATGGTTTATAACCCTCAAATTGGCCAATAAACAATGAAATTGGTTGCGTCTACGTGACCGAGTTATAACTATTTGTTCAACGGAAGATGTAGATGTATGTTACCAAGTTTAAGTTAAAAATATGCCAGTCCAAAGATACTAAATACGTAAGAAATATTTATCATATGCTTAAACAGCTAAAATTTCGCAGATTTATCCAACTGGGTTACTAAAGATAAATTTATGTTATGAACGCTCAGTTTTTATGACGTTTGGTTGAACCAAAGAGATATGTCTGAATGATATTTACACACACAATTGGAATACCAGCTTACACACTTCGAGTAAAGTAATTTTATATGAAATATGTCGTATTTTGAATAGAAACCATATCTGAGCAGAATTGATGATGAAAATACAGCATCTAATTGACAAAAAATTAAACCCTTTTCCTGCAGGCGGTAATTGTGTTTGCGACCAGTACAGATCAAGATCAGCCTGTACATCCTTCACAATTCGCGAATTCGCCGGTAAATTTTCAATAATCACCAATGTTAACAATTAATGGCTCTGTCAAAATTGAAAGATGGACAAGTCCATTTAAGATATTTAGCAGGCTAAGGGTTAGGACTTTTATCACACAGATAACTTGTAGAAACAGGAAGATTGAGAATCCGAACAAATATACGTTTTGACTAAAGGAGTATATAAACAGATATTTCTGGAAAAGACTAAATTCTTATAAATTTGTAAACAAAACATTTATCGAAAAGGAATCTATCATGAAATAAAACGCCACTTTTCCCATTTCAAGCTTTTGAAAGAAGACGACTAGTTTAACAAAAGCAATCTTATGCTTTTTAATGAATATGGTATATATGCTATCAGTGTAACAAATAAAGGAATTTATAGTCAGCAATGAGTTTTTTCTCTCAAAAACTAAGCCATAGTTTCTTCTGATTATGTAATTTTTTTATTATTTTTTCATTGTCATTCATTTTTTGTGTGTATAAATTTTGTGTGCCATCTTAGCATTGCATCATGTGTGATGTTTATATTATGTATGCACATGGGACATAAATGTCTTATTGAATTGATGAAGAATTCGCTTATTATTATTCTGCTATAAACAGCTTTATATACATTATGTCCAAACAGTCGTAATACACAAAAATAATAATTATGAAATAAAAGGACTTCTGTCTTTTCCGTTCATCAAAAATATAGTTTTTTCTATAATCTATCCATGAGTGTTTTCCGTTATTTGCGAGAGATTTGCTATAATATGTATGGAAAGTAGTAAAAAGCGGTCAAAGACCAACAGTGTCTTCCTTGTCGTGATTTAGAAAAAAATCTTAGCGAATACAGCTGTATTAAAGTGCTTGGCATTTCGTGTCCAGAAATTCTTTTAAGCTGTTTTTGAAAGCATGTTGGTGTTGAGAATAATGAAAAAAGACAACATGGCATTCAGTACTATATTGACAATAGTTGTGTTAAGAAGGCGAACCTTGAACTGCCAAGAGTTATTTATTTAAACAAAGTGGTTGTGTGTGTCATTTAATACAGTCGTTTAAGTATACATGCTCTAAACCATTACAAATGCAAAGATTTATATTAAAAGGAAACATGTTATTGCTGTATAAAATAAACTACATGTTTGATGTGTTAAATTTTTTTAAAAAAAAAGCAATATTCACATAAACTTAAAAAAAAAACAACCAAGCCTCTGGCGAGTTCAGATTCTTTCCACCACATAATTAAAACAGACATATTATAATCTTTACCGATGCTATATTGTGTCTATACTACAAGGTGGCTGTTATAAAACATCCATCAAAATTGTTAAAATAAAATGTCAATTTGGTTCGGGAAAAATTTGAAATAGAACTTGTCTATTTGGAACAGTTATTATTTACAACAATTGTATTTTAGTAACACCAGAAACAACGTTCTTCATTTTATAACAGTACTTGGAGCACTACTTTGTAGCAAAAATGTGTAATTGTTATTTATGTTGGACGTTTTTCTCGCTCTAAAGAAATAATCACAAATATTGCAGTATGACTCTTTCGCAGGATTTGGTTAATTTTTTAATTTATTTATTTACACACAGCGTCCAAATATGAGTTTATTGTATCAGATTGCCTGGGAACTCTTAGGTCAGACAATATTTTCCCTTTATTTTATCGCAAATTCTTGATATGTCTAAAAATCGTCAAAATATGTACTCTTATCCAAAAGGAATGTTGACATTTGTGTGCATATTTGAGAATCTTCTTTGACATCCCTCAGATACTTTGCGACATTCCGCCTTGCAAGGCATTCCAGCTAGTCATACCATGTTTCAAATTTTATCATACGTTCTGTAATTTTAATTTTCACAACAGTTTGGAACAGTTCTCTACGTACGTACTGCGGGGTGTAGAAACTTTATGCCATTGGTGGTGAATTATATAGCACAATATGACAACTTATTTGTTATTGTCAAAACATTGTCATAACCACTTTAGGTTCTACAAATTAAGTGGCTTAGCTTAGTTAGAATATCTCCATCTAAATAAATGCAAGACAGTAAGCTATGAAGCTATGGACGTGGTTGTTAGAGGTTTTAAAACAATGTTTATGATACACTTGAAACGAAAGACACCACTGGTTACAAAGATAATATACGTATGTGTCCCAGTTATTGAAATTTATAAGTCAAGTATGCAGACAAAACATTTAAGATAAAATTAGATGTTATCTGTGATAGCAAAATTGTGTTTTCTTGTTTTTTTAAACAGACTTAGATATATAAAGTTGAGGAAATCTTGACAAAAAATAGTTTGCATCCCTGAAATACTCTTGGTAAATATATGAAATGATAAGATATATGATAATATATATATATATATCTGTACCCCGATATTGCTGTTTTATCTAATTGTCATTTGATAAAAACTATAACCCTTTGCTCACATAATGATGTAATTTATTGAATAGAACAATATATTCAAATTCATTTCGCTAACATTTCAACTTTAATTAATTGTTTCAGAGTTTTATAATCATCATGTAAACGCCCTTTTCAAGATAAGAACTATATTCAAAAGAGATGACCTGATTAAATATCCCTTTTTTCTTTGTAACTTTTTTGATTTCTTGTATAATCATTATTTTAATAATCATTCATTAAGGTTTTCTAAAAGTAGACTTTATGTTATATTTGACCGAAAACAGTTTAAACCAGAATTTTTATTATCAAAAGTTTAAACATATTGTCAACAGAAAGGTCCCACCTCACCGTTTGTTCACGTGAGATAATCGTCGACCTCTTGATAAAGAATACTCGTATCGTAAAAACACAGTCCTTCAAAAATAACGCTAAACATTTCTTGTGATCATTAGTTTACTTCAGAATTATATTATTTTGACTGTGGTTAAACCTTTTCTGTAAATGTTTAAATAAAACTTCAACCATACTATAATAGATTTAATTATTGCATCAATTAAACCCCGTCTATAGAAACCTTAAATGCCTTCTCAGACAGTGCTACTTGTTTATTGACCTCCTCATTTTTTGTGTCTTAAACGTCGAGCATCCAGATGTTATAGCTAACAATAGAACAGACAGTTTGTTTAGCTTACACATGATATTACTTACATAAACAGTCTTTAACTAAAACAAGGCTTCCTTAGAACTAAGCTTCAAAAAGTATGAAATAATAGCCTGACGTTTTGCATTATGCTAGCTCATTTAACAGAAGAATGGACAATCAATGAGAATCGTTTGTGTAAGTTGTTTAATAAGGCAATACCATGAAGTTAAGCAGATTAAAGTAAATGTCCTTAATACTTTGTATACGTACCTTTCGAACTGAATTTTATTTTTGCAACTTTACATTCACCACTTTTAACGACCTTAAAGACAGTAAAACGAAATGCATTATGTCCAAATGAAAAAGCCAAGAAAGGAAAATGTGCTATTTCAAAGTACCCTGAGTAAATGTTAGCAAAGACAGTATATTTGTCATTGTTTGTATTAAAGTTCTATTATGTCGTAGAATGTTTCTGAGGATGTGTGGTTATCTTATAAGAGTGCTGACATATATAAATTAAATTACTCACCAATTGCCTAAGATTGGTGATTAACTTATAAGGATGTTTTAAAGGTTATATTTGCCAGCTGAGCCAATATTTGAAACAAAAAGAAAACAATAAAATAAATGATGGTATAATACTTGAAATTCTTGCTATTATTCTATGTTAATTCCGCATGTCAAGATATTGCAGATATATTCAATTAGTTATCTATTTGTCAGTGTCTTTGAAGGCAGTAAAGTGAACAATCACAGAGAAAAGAAATTATGCCGCTCTCTCCAGTTACAACATGTTATATAGGTTTCCGTAATGGAAAACGGGAAACATCTTAGCCAATTGGATATAAATTACGATTTCAAAAACAAGAGACATACTTCAGATAAACTACCGCTGTTTTATAAAGATTTGTATTGTATGCAAAACAAAATGCATGTGTTTGGCATTGCTAAATATTTAACAAAGAGCAGACTAGATGTTTACTTGTAAGACTTCTTGCTGTTGTACGTAATTCTTAGGGTATTGCCAGAAATATTTGTCGTGTATTGGCACATTCATTGAACATTAAGATTGTATTTGATACGTGAGAATGTGACTTTTAGGAAGATTTATGGTTTACATTAAATCGAGAAAGACATTTGATAAAAATAAAATGTGTTTAGAAGGTTTGCAACATTTTTCTGTTTAGATGGCACTATTTCCTTATTGTGTTTACTGAGAAAAAAAGAAAGACAGAGAAAAAGATCAAAACAAAACCAACAAATACAGCGAGAGATGCTGCTTCAGGGGCTCCATAGATACATTATACTTTTTACCAAACATACATTTGCCACCAGGTCTTGAATTTTAAGGGAAGATAACTGTATTGTTGTGACCTATTCACACGTGAGTAAAATGAAACAAAGTGAGTGTTTATAAACATGTATACTCACAATTAGATCTATAATCTAATATAAAAATACCGTTAACACACTAGTCCTATATTCAGCGAAAATGTATATTACATTGTTTTATTCTAGTCTTGACAGTCTTGACTTTAATTGCGCAACAACCAGCATTTGATACAGTTCATGGGCACATCTCAGGCGTTTATTTCAATTTTTGTTCCACTTTTAGACATAAAGCACATGAAAAAAAATTGTATGAGAAAGCAGATCTTTTTCTGGTAGCCGGTTAAAGTATCTTTTCTGAAATGTATCGAAATTTGTATACCGTAGGCTCAGACTATTAAGACAGCTATTTATGATACTAGTAATTAACTTGATCCTTCGAATCTTGGATAAGGCATGAAACAAACGGAAGGATGTTGTTCAGATACTTATCTCACATAATCGGATGCCATGCTTACTGAAATAACGATATATACGAAACGCAATTCTAGTTCTTATGTCTTTAGCAAGTCAATTAGCATAAAATGAGAACCCGAGGGGTTCCCGCATTAGAAAGGTCAGTGGCAAAACATTTGACGCTTGGGGTTTAAACCAGGTTCTAGGATGCACCAGCCTCACACTTGCCCCAAAAGGTTATCATAAGAACAAACAAGAACAAGTTGTGTTGGCGAATTAACTCCAATCCACCCATCAGCTCGACAATGTTGTATGCAAAAGCACACAAACATATATAACTTAAAAAGCTAATCGCATTGTAGAGTGAAAAGGCTAGGTACTTAATGACCTTAATGAAACCAGAGCCCGTTTATCAGGAGTTTTGATTATATTTCTAGCAGAAATGTCACCGAATAATCGAATATCTGTTACGACAATATTCGCCATTGAAAGCACATCTACAATATCATGTGGCGCGTGTTTTATGCCATATACATAAATATACGTTGTGTTGACTTGTTTCTATATTCTATTGCTTACAATATAACAAATATTGCATGTTGCGATAGTAACGGTACGAGAAAATGCGAAATTGAGCTGCTTAAAAAATCAAACAGTTAGCTCTACTCAAACAACAACCAGTGATCAATCTATTTATCGCGCACCTGATCTACTGAACAAATTTCGGTATTGTGTGAAGACACCGCTATAGGAATCTTTTTTACCAAAACGTATTCCTTTATTAATCAAAGATACTTCCTGCCGCTAGTTTCGTCGCGGTATCCGGCTAAACCACTGAATATATATATACTAGTAGTCTGCATGTACATTTGACAGAATGATGCTCTTAAAATTGCATTAATTCTGTAAGTTTGTAAGCTGAAAGTTTCTAAGAATGGCTTGACTTGAGTAGCAATGTTTATAATTCTTACAAATCATAAATCATTCACCATGTATCCATGTTTGACGTAAAACGCGAGATGTAATTCCATACATTAACTTTTGTCCACCTATTCAGTCTCGTGGAGGAAAGTAAGTCAGTTTGGAATAGATGTAATATGAATATGCTAAATCAAGTTGTATGCATAATGCCATAACAATGCTGGTTTTAAATATGCAAAAATTAATGTCGGAACACTCTATGTTATACAGTAGAGTTGTAACATTAGTCTCGATTTTCACGATATGCTGGAAAAATCTCCTCGCTTCTTGTCAGCAGTGTTTTCTGAAATGAATGTTTGTATAGAGCATTCCTATATATACTCCTCACAAAAAGTCAAGCAACAAAATCATTTCTTTTTCGTTTTGGTCCTATGACACATATATTCACATAAGTGTACATGTGAAGAAAAGCACGTAATCATTGCAACCTAACTTAACACACAGCAATAGATGCACGTGCAAAACGAGAAGTCGGCACTTGATGTGTTAGGTACTATTTTACGTTTTCTATCGGTAAAATCAGACTCTTAAGACTGAGTTTCGTTTTATGCTTCGTCATTGCACTCATTAAAAAGAAAACACAGGCTAGTTTATGTACAGTTTTCACTAGTGACAATGGTTCGGTGAGTTCTGACAGAAGTTGAGGTGGCTCATGCCATTGGAATGCTTTAGGGTGGTGTTTCCCAGAGTGCCGTTGCTAGGCAGCTCGGCGTCCACAGAAGCGTCATCCAGAGGGCCTTTCAACGCTTCCAGGCAACTGGACAATTCTCGACAAGGTCAAGAAGTGGTCGTCCGAGGGCTACAACCCAACGAGAGGATCGGTACCTTGTCACTTCTGCAAGGCGCCAACGCTTTGTGACCAGAAGACTGCAATCCGACCTGGAATCTGCCACAGGAAACAGAGTTTCCAATCAAACTGTGCGGAACAGGCTTCAACAGGCTGACTTCCGTTCACGCCGACCAGCACAACGGGTCCTCCTGAGTCAGAGTCAGACTCGTCTCAACTGGGCTCGCCAACATGCAAATTGGAGGCTGAATCATTGGAGAAGAGTTCTTTTTACTGATGAGTCCAGATTCAGTTTGGATTTCAATGATGGGCGTCAGGAAGTTAGGAGACAGCCAGGGGAACGATTTGCAACTTGTGCTATTGCAGAACACGACCGTTATGGAGGCGGCAGTTATATGGTTTGAGGAGGCATCTGGGCTGGATGACGTACAGATCTTGTGCTGTTCCGGAGAGGTACGCTGAATGCTGAACGCTACTTAAATGACGTCATCAGGCCTCAAGTGACCCCCCCCCCCCCCAAATGAGGAGACTTGGTGATGAATACCTTTTCATGGATGAAAATGCGCCATGTCACAGAGCACGATTCATTCAAAATGAACTGGGCTTTTTAACAGGAAAGGTTGGATTCAGACTCTGTTTGCATAGATTATAATGACCACCTACATTATTTCTGCTGGAACGGGGGCTGATATTAATACTTATATCTAGAATAGATAATACCTGTTTTAAGAGCTATATTAAGTAACAAGATTCAATGATCCATCCATCAATAAGAATCTGTAAAACATATCAGTTATCATGTTACGGAAATCTGAAAGAAATCTGACACACCTTTAAACAGCAAATAATTATGAAAAGAGATTTTGTTTAAACAATATACGTAACTTTTTTCATGGTTATGTTATATTCTCTTTAAAATTTTCAGAGAAATATACTTAAATTTAACTAGACTGTCTTCAGTGTGAATTCTGTCTGGGATATACAAGGATTGAAATATTATCTAAGATATTTATCGGTACCTTTTAAGAAGCGAGTTATTTTTTCTTAGGTGATTAAGCTAAATTTTGCAAATATAAAGCAAGAAATAAGTGAAAGTAGGGCAATATGATCGGATAAAGACAGTTGAATAATGTTATTCGAACTTTACGAAGTTTAAAATGTTTAATGGAAAATGATTTTATGATGTAAACATAATGTTTCGATCAGAGATATCAATTGCGAGAATTTATAGAGAATTTAAGGGCAAAACGCCACATTTATCACAAAAGGACGACGTAATGTTGAACTCCGTGTTGGATACAGGTTGCATTTTATATAGAAATTCTGTCATTTAAAATGCGAAGGAGAAGACATATGCATTTAAAATCCCGTCAAACAAAGAGGAAAAAACGTTTTATTGATTTTTTTTATACAGAGATCATATTGCATAGTATATATTTATTTCAAACTTCTATCGAGAATTTTTTTAAATGCAGATGAGCATGTTTGATGAATGGAACAGATTTGCGAAAAGGGTTATCAATCAGTTGAATATCATTATTTGAAACTGAAATATTGATTTTAACCCAAAATATTTCAAGGCAATATTTAATATAAAAAAAAGATATAAAATGGTATTTCCTATCCTATGCGACGCGCAAAGCTTACCTATTTTTGTATTTCCCGCGTAAAGCCGCGGTGGTGCTTGGGAATGTCATGTGATCATTTCAACAAAATTACGCATTCGGTGTACCTTGCCGATTATCGACAGCGCCATTTGTTTCAAAATGCCGTTGAATGACCACGTGACATCCCCATGATGTCCCTTGTCAATAAATATAGAATGTATTTTTGTTTCGGGATTTCTTTAGCGGATTGTTTTCAGGTCAGGTAAAATGGTAAAATTAAATGAAAATTTCCTCCGGGAGGGTTTGAAATGTAGAGTTTTAGTGAAAAGTACACGTAAGATTACATAGATTGATCTGTTCACGATTTTACTGATAGCCATGGTTATTCGCTACAGTTGATGCGCTATAATTGCCATTTTACTTGCCAGGAACCACCATACCTTCAAGGAAGATATTGTCTTCGATAGAGACCTGTAGTGAAGATTCTTACATATATTTTTAACTTTTCTTGAAACATTTTATTTTGCTTAGTTTTTAGTTTGTTTTGTTATTAGCTAATTAATTATTTCAAAACAACACACCGAGAACACATGAGTTTGTTTAAGAGTTATTGTTCTGTATGATAGACACTGATGGACATAAAGGTCTTCAAAGTAACTTGAAGAAATATGTTGAGATAGTATGATCCAAGACAATGAGCGCTTCAATTTGGACAGCTTGTTTTATCGTAACTCGGGGATGTGGATAGTGGCGTAGTTCTAAAATGACATATTATAGAAAAAAAGATGCAATTGGCATTATTAAATCTAAAGTTGTATTCTTTGGAAGCTTTTATAACCTTATGTTAGGTACATCCATTATAAAGGCAGAGTGTTATAGTCTTAATACGTAGATTGTGATTCAAACGTTACTAGAAATATAAGGCAGCATCCACACACTCTAAAGTAATCAGCCATTCCCCTCGAAAATAGTCTCTGATATAATAAAGATATATTTTAAACCGTTTCAATCTATTCTTTATATTATGCAAATAGCCTAGTTTTAGATTGTTGTGTTTTTTGGGTCTTAATATCTCCCTAGATACTCTCATGGAAAGTTTCGGAGATGGCCGAACAGGTAAGACTGCTTCCATATACTTTCCTTTCAGAGCAGGAATATCAGTGGAAACAATAAAAAAGAAAGATGATATTAGCTGCTAGAGGCCTAGAAATTCAATTTTATGGCTGACGCCTCTGTTGTTCGGATACAAGGTTTTTGACAATGAAAAGGAATTGATTGCGATGATAAGGTAGAACATATTAAAGAAAATGTTGTTGATACGTAGCTATTTCCTACATGCAACATTTGAATAAACTATATTAACTTCCGGAAGATTGTTGCGCTGTAAGATAACACGCATAACGGTATAAATACCCTTGCTTATTGTCTGTATGTTTCAAATGTCTTTTTTACTCATGACTCGAATCAGTGTTGTTCTAAGATCACCCCGATATATAACAGAAACATAAAAGATGGCACTTATTCCATAGTCTGGTGTTTATTATTCTTAAGAATTGCGTGACTTGAACACTTTATCCTCATAAAATCCTTTGCCATATCTCTCCTCGATGTCGATCGTTAAACGAACAAAGCTGAACCATTCAGTTTTTAAGAAATCCCTTCATATTTTTACAGCTTGATGTTGACGCGTTTGGAAATCTCAAAAGAACATTTCACCACATTTACAAACAGTTCAAATGGGGTTCATCCTAAAATTATCACGCAGTTACAGTTTAGAATTGTCAGATCATTGCTCAACTCTCTGTTTTTTTCTGAGAAAAATATGAGTTCTAACAAGATTGGTTGTTATTTGACGGTCAATATAAATGAATTTATGTAAAGTAGAAGTAACAAGATGTTTTCTTGCATCTTTGATTAAATGAAAAAATCTTGTCTATACGAAAATCTAATTACTGACTGACTAAGTATTTCGTCATCCGCCTACAAACAATGACCTACCTGCTTTAAGTACATGGCCTGATTCCAAGCAAATATTTTGCTGATTTACCAATCATTCAGCATGGAGTATAGTGTAATAAATACCCTAAAGATGGTATGAACCGTATATTTCACCCAGGTCAGTGAACGTATGAGTGGAAGTTTTACCTGTGACATGTTTCATTAACTTACACTTCCATGGTACTTTTACGAGGATATGACTTTCAAGACATAAAACATTGCCCAAAAAGCGCTAAGAAATTATGGTTGGAGGATTAGAGATCAACATTTACCCCTTATTGGCACCAAAACTAAGGAAGAACTTCTTGCAGAACTCTGCAGGAGAGCAAAAAATGTCGAGCACTTTTAACGTGTTCACATTTAGTACAAGAATGAGTGACAACTTTCACTCTTTTACACAATCTTTTTCACATGCTATAAGCCTTAACAGTATGCTTTACCTTAGGACCTTATGGAGTTCATATGCTTGATATTGTTTGAATTTCCTTCTGTTTAATATTTCACTGAGGGCATGATATCTTTTAAAATCGCTTTTGACACGCAAGTTTCCAAGTTGACCTTATTTGAAGGCATTTAGAGTATTACACATTATATGATGTTATGTCTCCGTAGTTTGTGAGGAAGCAAATTTACAAAGATAGACACGGTTTTAACGATATAGCAGTTATCAAACTGGTAGTAGCACAAACCAGGGGTTGGAAAAATCATCCTTCAAAATGACATTTACAACATTATTTTTACTGATAATCTATTATTTTTCACAAGAATGATTAGCAGACATCGCGACATTTAAAAGCATTTCGCAGAGGTTTTATATATTAATAGATACCATCACTATTCTTGTACATTCAAGAAATATCTACACAAAAAAGTATTTATGTCAGAAGAAACAGTTGATGATGAAATAGAAAGTCAAATAAAGAAAAATTTAAGGGTGATGCCATGCGGTTGAAAAGAACTTAAGACAACTTGTTTTTGTTTGTTTTTATGAAACCTGTTGGGACAAGTGTGAGGTCGATGCACCTTAAAACCTGGTTTAAACACCTAGTAGGAAATGTTTTGCCACTGACCATTCCAAGGCGGTAACCCCTCGAGATTTCATTTTTTGTGGTGCCATTTTTTACATTGTTCTCTATAAATACATTTATGCTACCTTTCCCTGTACGTTTTGACTGTGTAAGGAGGCAGTGATTGTTTTAATGTGGTATTTCCTGATATGCGTTTTTCACTTTCTTTACATTACCTAACTCTATCCTTATTTCAATTGTTTTGCACAAAAAGTAACAGCCTGTGATATTAAATTTAATAAAATGAGTTTCATTTGGCATATTTCTTTGTATGTACATAAAACTGGAACAGGGAAAGCATAAATATGAATTACAATGGAAATATTTTACATAACAAAGGGAAGCAATATTCATCAAACGTATTACAGAAGCAACTCAAGCTCTCTTCATTTCACTATGTTACAATAAGCGAAAATACCAATAAAAAGAGGCAAAAATAGATACATCAAACTCCGCTTATACTGAACTCGGGACAATAAAACTTAGATCCTTATATCAGACGTTCAATATATCGAAAAAATTCCTTATACACGATGTCTATATATCGAACTAAAATATATAACGAACCGGTGTTTTGAAGTCATATTAAAAGAAATTTTGATACCGTTGAGGAAGTTGTTGTTATTGTTTTCTTTTTCTGCCTGCAATAGGAGAGTTATAAAGATATGTAACTTTTGTCAGTATAATAATTCTTGTAATAACACTGATTAATACAGTGCTATTATATTGTATTGAAAACAGACCAAGCTACTAATTCATAGATTCTAGACAGTTTATCAAAATAAATATGATATGGCTAGACCTAGCTATTAATTGAATTGATAAACTTTCAACCTAATGATAACATCAATTATTTTTATCTGAACTCATGGGAAACTGGCTGATTAGAGGAACTGTGTTATCATTTCCTAATGAATAAACAAGAGCAACCACATTCTAGCCTGTTATCGAAACAATTAAATGATAAATTCATGGCTATATTAACTCTTCATGTATTTAAGTAATATCTTGCTAACAGCTTAATAATGAACAAAGACAAACATCTTGCTGAAAAAAATAACATATGGTGAACTGATCTGCCTTTTACTGTTATGAAAGAGACTCAATGTTATATCTTTCTACTGAACATCAAGCTGACATTTGTACAGCCTTTAAAAGCGACTAACTCACAGATGGGTCGACGATGCATAAAAGAGAAAATGTTTATATATGTAAAAATTCTGCTTGTAGTTGTGAAGGAAATATCTAAACTAAGTCACTGTTTCAGTTTTTGATACAGAAACACATCAGCATATAAAGTTTTTAACACTTTTATCGTAAACAAATTACCCCGTTAGTACTGTTTATATTGTTAATTTTGACACTTGTAAAGAGCATTCCATAGTGGCTCAGTGGTCTGGGTCACTGCTCCTAATTTTACTGATCTGAAGGGCATGGGTTTGAATCCAATTTAAATCAAATTCTTTTGCTAAAATTAGATCATAAAATTATGTTGTTTGTTTTCATAGAATATTAATTTCTCTTTAATTCTAAAGAAAAAGAAAGCTAAATTCTGTGAGTCAGTCGCTTTAATAACACCTCGAGGTATCTTGACGATTTGTTTAATATAGATAATAACTATTTTCCATCTCTGGTCAATAAAATATATCCAAATGAACTCCAGCTTAGTAAAGCAAATACTTCATAAAAGCAAGCAAACTTCCTTGATCTAAATTTTTCTATCGAAAATGGTTTTGTAAGTAGTAAAATATACAATAAAAAAGAGATGACTTTGATTTGAATATTGTAAATTATCCATTTTTAGTTAGTGATGTCCCAGGCGCTTGTCGCTTTTCTAGAGCTTGTAACACAATGTTAAAGATTTCAACGATCGCACTCTTTGCATGAAGGAGAAAAAAACAGGGTATCAAGACCACAAATTAAGTAGAACCTTTTGCAAGTTTTATCGCCGATACACAGATTTAAGCCAAAAATACAACTGCAGTTTAAAATCACTACTGCAACAAGGTATTTCTCAACCAGTCTTTTATGGAGATTTGATTTATAAATTAAAGAAAATAAAAAACAATATTAATTTCTCAAAGTTATTTGTAAAATCATCTGTAAATTCAAAAAGAAAGGCTACCAACATGATGTCCTGCAGCTCTTTCGCTGCTTGCTGATTAACCTTTGTACAGTTGATCGCTTTGCTTGCACGACGGTGGCAGGGGTTTGAGAGTTTATGAAGGTTTCTAGGGAAATCTTTATAAGATCGTAGAAACTCGATCAGTCTCTTTTATTCCTGACATTGTGTTCTTGTCGTCTGTTAATCAGTCCGTCCGTCACGAAAACTTAACGTTTGCTGTAACTTTGCCATTTCTTAACATTTCTTCATCAAAGTTTCAAATTATATTACTTATGACAACAGGGTCGTGATGCAAAAATCTTTAGGTCAAGATCACATTTACTGGAGTTATGCCCCATTTTTTACTTAAACTAGCTTGCTGTCTTTTCCAACAGGCTCTTGTTTACATTTTCAGTTATTCTAACAAAGTATCCAAGGGCGACACAACTGTTCAATGGAACACCAGGACAATTTTCTTGAAATCTCATTAAAGGTTTCATAATTATCAGATCAGAGAAATCACAAATATTTTCTTTATCAATGAAGTATTAGAACTGGAATTGACGTATCTATCATTTCCATTAAACACAACAGCTGATATAAAGATTCCATTGGCTTCTTTTTACACGGATTGCTCCCATATTAACATTTTACTGACACTTATGAGATCAAAGTATGTACTTGATTCAAGACGTGGAACTTGTCCGCAAAAAGATCACTTTTGTTCCAATGATGGCACGTGAAGAGTGATTATGTTCATCAATACGTATTTTTTGTCTTTTTTGAATGACTTTTTCAGTGATTTCCGCGAGTCCCATGCCTTCGAATTTGTGCATGACCATGTGCAGGAAAAAGGAATAAAACATAAAAAACGTTATCAGGAATAAAAAATACAAAATATTAATAACAATACAATGCCGCGACAAAAATTCATGCGATATAAGGCAGGATGCAACCTTGAAATGTACCAAAGTTACACGGAACGTAAGCAGTATAGCGAGCTTTTAGCAGAACTTTAATGGCGGACGCGTCATGTGACCTTGATTTTTATCAATTATGGAACGATCTATAATTCAAAGACAGCATGATTTCGATACGAAACACATTATCTGTTCACAATTACATAATAACATACAACTTGCTGTGTAACCGAAATGACATTATAAATGACAAAATTAATATAAACAATAGAATTATATTATTATATATACACATATAATTGTATATGAATATGATTTCGTCCATAAGAAACAGTTGATCTCAAGAAAACGGAAACAGACTATGCCAAATAACATCAAATACGAAAAATACTGCGATGTAAATATAGACATATTGTATAAAATATTTGAAATCAAGAAGCTTTCTCCACGTTATTCGTAAAATCAATCTGTAAATTCAAAAAGAAAGGATACCAGCATGATATTCTACAGCGCTCGCGTAGCGGTTTTTTCTTAACTACACTGAAAATCACAACAAACACTTTATATCCATTTAATCACTGTTAAATCCACCTTTTACAGTATACTTTAATCCAACTTTTATCTACACCTCGAAGACCTTCAAGTGAACATTGTCATATTTACCGCCAAAAAACATCAGTAGGAGCAAAGAGTAGTAAACATACATATTACATAGTCAAAACACTTTACAAAAGTACGTGAAACATGAGAATACAATCGTGCCAAAAGTAAGCGGAGATAAAAAATAAACAAAAATTAACAATGTTAATCCCAAGTTTGCGACAGGTCTAACTGTTTGGTGTTTATTCCCTCTACAGTTGATATCTTTGCTTACCTCTTTGTTTGCACGACGGTGGCAGGGGTTTGTAAATTTATGAAGCTTTCTTAGAACGTACAAACTTGATCAGTCTCTTTTATTTCTGCCACCGTGTTCTTGCTGATATTACTCCAAATGCTCTGGTCTTAGGAAGGTCATTCCGTACCTATCTTTTTCACTCTATAATGCTATTAGTTTTGTATGTTTTATATTTTTGTGTGTTTTTGAATGCAACATTGTCTAGTTGATGGTTGGACTCGAGTTAATTCATCCAGACAATTTGTTATTGTTTGTTCTTATGATAACATTTTGGGGGCAAGTGTACTCTCGGGTTCTCATTGTCGTTAATTGTTTTTGGCGTCCTTTTTAAAAAATGATCTGTAATTGATTTTATGCTATCATTTCGTCTACTTCTGACTGTGTAGAAAGGCTGTTTTGTTTTACACTGGGTTTTCCTGATATTCTTTTTTTCCACTATTCTTATATGGTTATTGAGCATGACCACTTGGCGATCGTTTTTACGTTTAAAAGTCACAGTCAGAGTGGCAGCCTTTGTAAAATTTTTGTCCGATTTATAACTGGGGAATAACAATCTGGCCTAGAAAAACTAAATTTAGCAGAGACACTGAACATAATCAGCAAATTATTCCTACAGGTTTTGAGGTCCCTTCGTCAAATGTCATTGTTACAGGGAGAAGTTTGAAAAATTCTTAATTGTTTACGTTTCAAATGTCAATTTTCTGAGTGTTGTATTATCAATGAGATTTCAATCAGGTTTTCAAAGGCGTTGAATTTAGAATGTTTCGTGCTGGTTGGTTTGCGGGTGGGCATCAGCATCGACTCAATGTCTCTGCTCATTTTCCGTCTATATAATCAAACCTACATAACAAACTTAATCAGCTAACTTATAGCACCTCTCTCCTTAGGATTGCGTTTTGGGTTTAAGGAGTCACTCGCTGTTACTAAAAATAGATGTTTGGGTTTCCTCTCAATATTTTAGGTCTGCTCTGCGTTTTGTAAAAAATACTTGGTCAGTTAATAGCTTATATCAAGAGCTTTCTTGGGGCACCTTGGTCAAGGTTCATTTTTACAAGAGTAACAGCACTGTTTCTTATGAAACATGCTTTTGAAAACAGACTCATGTGTTGGCATCCATGTGTTGTGGACAACTATATAGTTTCAAATAACATTAAAGTGATGAAAACAATACATAAGTTCGTGACTTATAAACTTTTGAACAAGCTTTCTTAATCGAGTAAGTGCTGATTTGAGACTCTAGCTTAGAGATCGCATCACATCAAAGGCTCTCACTTGAAGATTGTGGCACATCAAAGACCTAACAGTATATATTTAATCCTGCTATTTATCACAATTCAATATCATCTTTGGTACTTAGGGTGTCACTGTTTATTCATTTTTTTCAGTGAGGGCTAATGAGTAAGTTGCAAACTTATCTTGAATGGTGCATTTTGTCATCTTCATGTTATGTATTTTTTAAGTATGAACATCATTTAAATTTCATGACAAAATGATATAATTGCATATGATATAATTTTTCGTACACTTTCCATACAATTATTTGATTGTTGTCATGTCATGTCAAACATGTCTAAGAGCTTCTCCGTGCCGAATTTAGATATTAAATTGCTCTTGTTTAACCAATAACAAATGCAGGTTTCTGTCAGTTTCTTGAATGATCACGAAATGATTAATGATGAATTTGTAGCAAGCAAGCCCTTATATTACTAAATATGTTGTAAACGACAGTGTTTATGGTTGTATGAAAATGCCAACTTGTCATTAAATACAATTTTGGTACCAAGATAAGGAAACAGAAAATGTCAAATGATATTAACTCAACAAGATGTATGCCATTAATTAGAAAACATATAATATAATTTTTGTTTAGCAAATCAGAATAAGCATTCCTGCCTATTCTTAGACACGTGAGGAACGGAAAATACTTTTAATATTTCTGTGGTCGACAGTTCATGGTTTTGCAGTGGTACAAGGTGTGTATGTCTCAATCAGTTGTAAAAAATCTCCTTCCCCCTGTAAAAAAAACAACAACAGCACGTTATTATCTTTTGATTAATATTATCTAAATAAGTAAACAAAATGCTATCAATTATCTTCAGTTTTAAAAAAAAAGCACTGAGCACTAAGCTTTGAGCACTTAAAGCTTTTCCGAGTAAATAATAAAACTTTATCACAACACGTTGCTCGTTTACACCGTGAAACGCCATTTTACAACAACGCGCTTGATGTCACGTCAAAATATTGATATGGCGTTGTGTTATTGTTATAAAAGAGGTATATAATATCTCTTTTCGAATGGATATTGACACGTTTTTGAAACTAGTTTGTTTGGTTGTTTTGTGACAGCCACTTTGCAGTACATAGACAATGAATATATTCATATGATAAGTCTGTTATGGCTCTGTGGTGGAAAGAATCTGGATCTCGCCAGAGACTCGCTTATTAGATAGTTTCTATAATTCGTTGAATAAAAATTGATGTGAAATGTCATGACTGTTTTAAAATGATTAAACACATCAATAATGTAATTTTTGTACAGCATACATGTTTCTTTTTAAAGATATTTATCATTTGTTAGGGTTTAGATTGTGCATACTTAAATGACAATATTAAATGACACCAACACACGCCTTCTTTGAATTCCTTTAAGTAATACTTAGGAGTTCAAAGTTTGCCTTTTAGCGCCAGCCAAAATAGAATTAACTGTCATAGTGTCTACATACATTATTCTCAACAGCAAACTGAAAACAGCTTAAAAGAGTTATTGGACACAAAATATCAAGCACTTAAATACAGTTGCATTAGCTATGATTTTTTTTTCTAAATCACATCCAGGAAGATAGTTTTGGTCTTTGATCGCTTCATAGTTTTAAAAAAAATATCTGAGCATCATATTTACATCTTTTTATAAAATATTCTTTGAAAAGCTTTTAAAAGTAGAGCTATTACATCATTTTTTCCTGGAAATGAATCGTCCATTTTTTTTCTCTCTCTAGAGCATGGTATTATCGAAAAACATTCATGTACAGATGTATGGAGAAAATATATTTATAATGAACGAAAAAAGACAAAACAATTGTAATTCAGAAATACCGTTTTGCATATTACGAATGTTCAGAGATGATTTATACAAAGCTATTTATACGAGAAATTATCCATCAAGTTTTAGGTGTTTGGAAAGTGATTTCAGCATACTGTTATAACTGTGAATGACAAATAAAGGTAAAATATTTTTTTTTCTCAGAATAGCAGAAATTGATCAATATGTGTTGATTACTTGTTTTGACTGTCATTATTGCTGAAAACTAAAACTTCGTTATTAGACAACTAACACGGATGCTTTTTTTCATTTCAGATAAAATTATCTATGGTATTCATTTGGTGTATATCAATGAAAGTCAATTTGTTGGCGAAATGTTTGTCTACTTCTTGCATAATCTAGGAATAAAGCATATATTTTCGATATGCATACATAATCTTAACATCACAAATGAAGCAAAGATAAGACGGCAAACAAGATTGATTCACAGTATTTGAATGACAAAGATAAAAATAATATAACAAAAATATACAGAATCGGAAGTTTGAAATATCTGTGTACGTAAATACTGCACTGGAGAAACTTCGTGTCATCCGTGCTGAATTTAATAACTCATTTAATAGCAATTCTTATGACAATAAGGGTTAATAATTTATTTCAAATCATTGTCAAAACCATTTTAGGTTCTGCAAGTTTAGTGCCTTAATCTAATGGGAATGTTTTCTCCATGTAATTGAAAGCAAGGCAGTAATCTATGTAACTATGAAATACTTTCCATTATAGAGATTACATGGCTGTTTTCTGTTGTTTAAACAATTTATAAACTCCACTTGAAACGAAAGACATCATTTTCAAATGGATAATATACGTATGTGTTCAAGTTATTTAAAATTACAAATGAAGTATGCAGGTAAAACATTTGACCTAAATCGATGTTATTTGTGATTGCAAAATTATGTTTTTTTCGTCTATTTTTTAATTTTTAATATCAGACTAAGATTAATAAAATTGAGGAATTTCTGACCATAATTATGCATCCCCGTAATATACTCGGTAAAGAATTTATGATAATATACATATTTGTAACCCGATGGTGTTGTTTGATTAAATTGTCATTTGATAACAACTATTTACCTTTGCCCACATATTGTTGATATAATTATTGAATAGAACAATATATTCAAATTCATTTCGATTACATTAAAACTAAAACGAACAGATTTATAGTTATTAACTAAACGTCTTCATTAAGATAAGAACTATAGTCAAAGGTTGGCCTGATAAAATACTCACTTTTACTCTGAAACGTTTCGTGCTTTTGTATTCATTACTTGTATGTATAACTGATATAACTGTATTAAAGTTTTCTAAGACTTTTTGTTATTTTTGACCGGGCACAGAAAGGTCTCACTTCACCTTTTCTTCACGTGGAATTGTAACACAAGGTAATTCTCGACATCGTGATAAACGTAGTTTTTCAAAAGTACATTGCTGACTTTAGGTAGCGTCAGAATTGACATTATTTTGATTTGTCTGGGTTCTGTAATTTTGTACATAAAAGTAAGCCAATACAGTATAAATTTAATTATTGCATCAATTAAACTGCGTATATAGAGACCTTAAATGTCTACTCAACCGGTGTTGATTGTTTTATGACCGACATCCTCATAATTGTGTTGCTTGTTTTATCACCCACATCCTCATAATTGTGTTGCTTGTTTTATCACCGACATCCTAATAATTGTGTTGCTTGTTTTATCACCGACATCCTCATAATTGTGTTGCTTGTTTTATCACCGACATCCTCATTATTGTGTTGCTTGAGTATTTTTTCTGTCTTAAACGCCGAGCGTCCAGATAATAAAGCATAAACAAGGACAGACAATTTAATTAGTCTAGACATGACAGCCTAACCCTAATTTACATACGCAGTCTATAAAAGCCGCTTGCTTAGGAGTAACCGTCAATAAATATGAAATAAAAGCCTGTTGTATGCATGGTGTTTTACTGGACTAATCTATAGAAGAATGGACAATCTATGAGAATCCCTTGAGGGGGTTGCTTCACTAAGGCAATACCATACAGCTAGAGTTTGGAGAAGATGTCTATACTACTGAATACGATTTCAAATCCAAGCGGAATATCTTCAGCTTAACTACTGCTATTTTATAAACATTTGTATTGTATACAAAACAATACGCCAGTCTATGGCATTGTTAAGTATATACTAAAGATGAGAACAGATGCATATTTATAAGATTTCTTGCGGTTCTGCAATTCTTTTACTATGTCCTTCTTAAGGGCAGCACAATCAGTATATATCTTTATCGTTTTCTGTAAGGATATTGACAGAACTATCTATCGTGATATATTTGCTAAGCGAATAGAGAAATATAATAAATCACGACATAAAAAGGAATGTCGCTCCCATTACTGCAGTGACATTTGCCTTTAACTTTAAATACTTAAGCAAGCACTTTTAAAACTAAAATTGATCAAACAATTGTTACTTACTTTTTTCAGAAAAAAAAACCAACTCGGTTGCTTCAAAGCAGATGTCATCACAAAATCTTAATTAACTTCTTGGAGAAACGTAGACTGAAATAACTGTTTATATTAACTATGGAAATATTTTCACCATAGTGTTGCGTAAGATATGATCAATTTTTATCTAAGTAAGAGGAAAATAAAATACAATTTTTTAAAGTTATTTTTAGCTCACCTGAGCACAAAGTTGTTCAAATGGTTCAGGTCCATTGCATTTCTAGGCCACAGGAGCTAAAAATAGATTTTCAAAGTTGGAACTTTAATAATCTTCTTCTCCGAAACCACAAGACCTGGAGCTTAGATATTTGGTATGAAGCATCATCTAGTAAACCTCTACCAAGTTTGTTCAAATTATGACCGTGGGATTAAACCTGACCCCATCCCAGGGGTCAGTTGATTTTACATAGATTTATATAGGGAAAACTTAAAAAGTCTTCTTGTCAGAAACCACAAGGCCTAGAGTTTAGATATTTGGTGTGCAGCATTGTCCAGTGGACCTTAACCAAGTTTGTTCAAATCATGGCTCCTGGGTCAAAAATGGCCCAGCCCCGGGGGTCACATGTTTTACATAGAGTTATATAGGAAAAACTATAAACAATTTTCTTGTCAGAAACCGCAAGGCCTAAAGTTTAGATATTTGGTGTGCAGCATTGTCCAGTGGACCTCTACTAGGTTTCTTCAAATCATAGCGACTGGGTCAAAATAGGCCCCACCCTGGGGGTCAATTGATTTTACATAGGCTTATATAGGAAATCTTTAAAAGTCTTCTTCTCAGAAACCACAATGCCTACAGCTTAGATATTTGGTATGTAGCATTGTCTAGTAGACCTCTATCAAGTTTGTTCAAATAATGTCCCCTGGGTCAAAATTGGCCACGCCCCAGGTTTCTCTTGATTTACATATAGTTATATAGGAAAAACATGAAAAATCATTTTTCTCCGAAACTAATAGGACTAGACCTTAGATATTTGGTGTGGAGTATTGTGTTGAGAACCTTCACCAGTATTGTTTATATGTTGGCCCTTAGGGTCAAAATTGGCCCCATCCCGGGGGCCCTTAATATGTAAAAAAGGCAATCTTTAAAACTCTTCTTACTGGAAACCTCAATGCTTACAGCTTAGATATTTGGTATGCAGCATTGTCAAGTGGATGTCTACCAAGTTTGTTCAAATTATGTCTCCTGGGTTAAAATTGGCCACGCCCCAGGGTTCTCTTGGTTTACATATAGTTATATAGGAAAAACATGAAAAATCATTTTTCTTTCAAACAAATAGGACTAGACCTTAGATATTTGGTGTGGAGTATTGTGTTGAGAACCTTTACCAGTATTGTTTATATGTTGGCCCCGGGGTCAAAATTGGCCCCGCCCCGGGGGCCCTTTATATGTAAAAAAAGGCAATCTTTAAAAATCTTCTTACTGGAAACCTCAATGCCCTCAGCTTAGATATTTGGTATGCAGCATTGTCTAGTGAACTTCTACCAAGTTTGTTTGAAAAATGTCCCCGGGATCACTATTGGCCCTGCCCGAGGGACCACAAGTTTTAAATAGCAGTATAGAAGAAAATCTTTAAAAATCTTCTTGTCTGAAACCACAAGGCCTAGAATTTTAAAATTTGGCATGAAGCAAGCTTTATCAAGCTTTTTGAAATTATTAGATTAGGTTAAAGGTCACGGAGGCTAAAAATAGATTTATCTACTGTACCTCATAGAGCCTTCATTTATAGACCAATATCTTTGATATTTAGTATATAGGTTCCTTGCATGGACGTCTACCCATGGGTAGAGTTTGAGGTCACTGGGTCAAGGTCAAGGTCAACATAGCTTATGATAGATATTTCTACTTTCTGTCATAGAGCCTTTATTTATTGACTGATATTTTACATATTTGGTTTGTAGGCACTTACATATTTTCAATTAACAGCAAACCTACAGCCAAAGTACTCAGGTGAGCGATCCAGGGCCATCATGGCCCTCTTGTTTTATCTATTCAAGCATCGAATATACATTTTTTAGCTTTGCCATTTAGCAGATTTATGCAAACTATTTCCCATGATTAATCAGAAATATGTATAAGATAGGACTCAGGTATTTTTTATGCCCCCGCCATAAAACGGTTGTGGGGGTAAAGTGTTACCCTGTCAGTGTATGTGCGTGTGAGCGTATGTGCGTGTGTGTATTCGAAAAAGTATATAATTCGTGTTCGGCCCATTTCTTCTGCGTGCATGATTGGATTTTAAAATAAATTGGTACACTTGACCACCATAAGTAGCGATGTGTCGCCCAGGTCCCTAGGTCAAAGTTCAAAGTCACAGCAGGGGTTTAACCTTGTGTTTTTGTTATATAGTTTTAAGTGCACTTGGACTTCGTGTCCGGTCCATACTCCTGCATGCGTAGTGGAATTTCAAAATGAATCGGTACACTTAACCGTCATAAATAGAAGATGTATCGAGTGTAAAACTCACGTCCTAGGTCAATGATTAAGGTCACAACAGGGGATTAAACTTTGTGTATTTCTCTGGTTCATAACTTTTGCATGCATGATAGTATTTCAAAATAAATTGTCATACTCGACCAGCATTAGTAGAGGATGCCATTTTTAGCTCGCCTGTTTTCGAAGAAAATGTGGAGGTGTTATGGTCTTAGTCATCATCATCGTCGGCGTGGTACAAAAACCTTTATGTAGCTGAATTTTTATAAACCATAACACTTTGTGTTTTAATATTTAGTGTGTAGCATTGTCTAGTTGACCTCTGCCAGTAAATATCGGCCCCGCCCTGAGGCTTAATTGTAGTTGTATAGGAAGAGATTTAATATCTTCTTCTTTAAAACCGCTTGACACATAGCTTTGCAATGATTGAAGAAACGTTAAAGAGAGCATAAAACTTTTGCCTGTATATCCCTTTAAATAGCAAAAAATTTCTAATGGGAAAGCATAATGTGTAGAATATAACTTAACTATTTACTTACATGGGATGGAGAGGTACTCACCCTGCCCCCCAACCTTTTTTATATCTTTTTCATTTGTAGGTATTGGCACCCCCGCCCACCAAAAATCTTTTTTTCTTTTCTCTTTTTGTTTCTTTTCTCTTTTTGTTTCCTTTTCTCTTATTCTGGGATCAGTACGAATCTTTTTTCTAATCCTTTTTTCTGTTTGGATGGGTAGGAACGTGTATGCTCGTTTCCGATAAATAAAACAGACAAGCGTTGGTGCAGCTCCGCGGTGCTGGCGTTTTTACTTGTAGCTTGTATTCAAAACCCATTACATAATTAACATCATTATCTTTTCAGTACTCATCACGTTCATATTTGGTAAAAAAAAATAATGCAGGATAGCATGGCCTTATAACTTACATATATACACCATAAAAAGATAACGTTAATATTTGCCAACTGAAAGCTCAGGTGGCGGGGGCATCCGTGTTTTATGGACACATGTCTAGTTTTATTTTTTAAATAACGAGGAAGAATGCTGGAATAGTTGTTGTTACTTGCCATTGATTGAATACTAGAGAAATAAAATGATGTCTGCAAAAGGAACTTATTACCATAGAGACCAGTATTAATTTTCATTGTATATAGTACAATATTTAGTTTATAAACCGGTTGTATCACATACTCCTATTTTGAGGATATTTGCTAAGGAAATGCTAGAAATTCATTAAACGTTCAGATTATCAATAATTTGAAAAAAGACATACTTTAAGGGCAAGGATCTAGAGTAATGAAAATGTCAGAAATTCATTTCACGTTCCAGCAATCAGTAATATGAAAAAGACATACTTTAAGGGTAAGGGCTTAGAGGTTTTAGTTTGATTAGTTTAAACTTATTTATTTTACATCAACTGTTTCCTGTGTTCAAACCAGTACTCGTGCCGAAAATGTGGAATGTGAAAAGTCACTGGAAACTCTCACCCCTTGTGGGATTCGTACCAGCAACGTCTGAATCGAGCGCCCAGTGCTCTAAACCCACATGAAGGCAATACAATTTACTTCGTTCTCAAAATAGGTAAAAAAATAATGTTTAGAAACAAATTAAATGAATAAAGATCTGTTTTCGCTGACAGGTATAAAATAAGACTTTTTGTCTGTATTGAAAAGTTATTTATGCAGTAATTATGACACGATTAATTTTCAAACGAGAAAAAGGTTTTTGGCTTCCTGTATCAGACTGTATAAAGATGTGGTAAGTGCTGTTCAATGGCAAGTTGAACCCGACAAATTTAGCAGTTATCCGCTTGATGAGGGTTCTTAAACACTCCTTATATATCTTTAAATATTAAGACCAGAATGTTCAATTTGTTGATATACCATTAATCCTATCAACAGGGAATATACTCTCTAAACCACATACTTGTCATCTAATGATATTGTTATTAGAATATCTACTTTATGTTAGATAAAACTGATGCTTTTAGTGATTTCTTGCATATTTGCATGGCTCGGTCTGAACATTTTATACAACAGAAGTTTTCCCTGAGTTGACGTTAAGTGCGACATTTTCGCGTCAAACACATGCAAAATCTAAACTAGAATGTACTTTGTTTAAACTCTAGTAATATAGACATATATCAGTTTTTGATAAATACAAAAAACCCTTTATACACGAATACTTGACGCGTCATTTTGGCGAGACAATAGATCAGAACAAAATTTATATATGTTACTCAACAATTTATTCAACAGTAAAATAAAACAGTTCACATTTAAATCATTATATAGATCTTTTCCAGGTTAAGAAATTAGATATAGATGGAAAATGGTCGATTCTCCTAATTGTAATTTATGCAATGAACTAGAAACATATGAAAACGTTTTCATCTCATGCTAAGCGGTTAAAGATTGTTGGGAAGTTTTGAAGCAAATTTTATCACATAGGCATTACTAAAAGATTGAAATGCCCCAAAACGATTGTTATTGGTTATAAGATTTCACACGCTGAATATTTTTATGTATATTCTCTTTTAGCAATTTTTGGATTCTGCATATATCAGTCTTATTTTATTAGTGAAAGCAAAACTAAGAATATTGACATAGTAAATTTGTTAAAACAAAACGTTAACATTTGGAAAATATTTTTAAATCACAAAAAATAAAATAAAAAGTTATTAAATAAAAAATATTCCGTACCTTTCGATGATTTATAATGTAATGTTTCTTTTTTTGTTTTTAAAGTGTGTGTATTTGGCTTTTAGTTGTGTTAGTACCTAAAATATTGTATATATCGCTTATGTATGAAAACAATGGGATAACTCTTCTGGGGCCTAAAAAAGCTACCTTGACGTCGAGATGAGTGTAATAAATTAAATGTAAAACTAAACAGTACAATTAACACGGGGTGCAGGTTCTTTTTAATACTTCATGAACTATTAAGGATCATAAGTCCTTAATCGTGCCCTGAAAATGTCCTAGCTTAGCAAACATTTACAAATGATTTCTCATTAGGTGTGGAAGTTTGAATCGGAAGTGAAGTATTTCGTCGCAAGAATTATTGAATTCTATAATGAGAAAGGTCCGTAACTTTTGTAAAATACAGGTCCCCCAAATCTTGTTGAGGACCACTGATATCAGTTCAAATATGAAGTATATATGTCCTTAAGTAATGAATTCATTAAAAAAAAAATCCACCCCAGACAATTTCCGCCATTAGGAAGACCTGTTGTATTAGGCGACCAAGATTAATGGCATCAAATTTAAAAAATGACAAATGTCAGAGGTAAAACATTTGGTTTGAAAAAGGTCTTTCATCACAGATAAATAATCATTACCTGTGCTGATTCGAAATAAATCAGCGAAACACTAACATATTACGTTGACACCGTAACACTGTGGGTCAAGCGCGAAACTATTATGTTCTCTACATTTGTAGGGGAATAAATCATTTACTGGAATATTCTTGGTGACATAAAACTTGTGCTTAAAATAATTTATGACTTTCTATGCTGATTGTCGCCGTTTGCTTGTCTTAGCATTAAGCTGAACAGTAAAACAGAACTTTAGACGTCACAATATCCTTAACATTAGACGTTGACGGTTGTAAATCAGTGAAACATTCAGTGCTTTATACATTCATTGGTAGATAAGCTTTATCTAGGGGGTTCTAAAATCTTTAATCATATATTTATTGACATTTGTTTTGGATATTGTAGGTGCGACTCATTTTTTTATCTGAGGTAGTAAGATAGAGTTAAAATGACAATTTCAGTTCCCTTTGTTGCTTATAACAGAGCAACGCCAGAGATATTATTTTAAAATTCTCACGCTAGGCTAAGAATTTTACGACATTAGAGACATTTATCCTGATCCCATGAGTCAAAGAAAAAACATGGATATGTGTCTGCTCTAGAGCTGATAAGGAATGAAAATAATCTGCAAAAGTTTTTACAGGATTAAACAATATGTGAAATGCCCTTCTAATCTAAAATACTTTAAGTTAAGGTAATTCTTGTTTTTCATAAGTTAACTTTGCATTTTTGTAAAGTAACATATAAATTCTTTTTCGTCAAAGATCGACTATATAAGAGTTTAATCTACATCACGGTGTCGCATCCTACATAACTAGAACAAGTGCAACGAGAACCCTATTAGTTTCCCATTTTTTAATAGTTTGAATTGTATTATGAGTTTTGTGAAGGAAAAAACATTTTACAAATATTGAGCTTTTTAAGAGTTATTGATAAAGGCATCAGCCGATGTTTTAGCTTTGCAACTAAATTTAAACATTAGATTGTCAAAAGAATTCTACACAGTAAGGAACACTTTTTTTCAAGAAACTGCCTTTTGAAGTCTTGAAACAAATTCTTTTAAAGTTGTAGTCTTTCAGCAGTGATTGCTCTGGCAATATCTTTGTAGCTCTGACAATTATGGCCGCCGAATGTTTCGACAAACAAATATTGTTTTGGGATTGACCTTTCTTCCATCGATAGGTCGATCTTGTTTTTCTGTTACGAGTCAAAGGTCAGCAATGGTTGGCTTAATTTCGTTGAAGTTTAAAAAAATATTGTCATTTGAAATTTGTAAATATTGTAGTCATTAAAGGACTGTTAATGATGCTCGTAAGCTGTCATTCAAAGTAAAGGGAATATTTCAGTCCGGAGCCGTAACTCGAAACTTACCTGATACATTTACAAAACGGTCCAGTAGTATATCTGCACTCCTACGGATGCACTTGCAGGCACATTGGACCTGATAATTTGAACTCTTAACCGCATTTTATTTCTGCGAAATTCGAACACTTATAGAGACATCCGCCTCATAAGCAAGATTAACTATTTCTTCCTACGTAGTTCTTGTTATTCACGTGTGACGTAAAACGCAAGATAAATAAACAAAATAATTTATTCATAAATTTCATTGTCTAGGATGGGAAAATATCTACTTAGTTAGCAATATATCCTGGTTTGGAGATTTAACAGAATTCCTTGGTGCAAGAGCAAACGTTTGGACTCCTAATTAACGGTTGGGTATTTGCATCCCGTCGCGCCATTCGCAATCATTCATTTATGCAATTTATACTTTGTACCTAGAAAGACAAACTCTCAAAATAATCATGAGCTTCATGAGCCATTATATATATATTAAGTGTTTACAAGTATATAGAAGTTTCAAGTTTGGTTTTATGTTTGACTTAGGAGTTGGTGGAAAACAGAGATTGTTTGTGAACCCTCGTTTAAGTATTCGGGAAGAATATTCGGTTTACCTGGCCAAACCATGTAGGTTAAATTTAAAATATTGAGTTAGTGCTCATGTTTTTTTAAACTTATGTTTAGAACGTCATTTTTGAGAATGTCTGAAATAATTATTTTCGGACCTAGGGTCTGATTTCACCTTAAATTACGGTGTACTGTATGGTGAAAGTAGGAACGCTGCTAAAAGTTTATTGTGAACAAAAAATCGACCTTTCATTGGTCACTTGCCAGGAAAAGGAAAGGACTTTGACACAGGTTGCCAAAAATCATTACCCCCGGGGTCATTATAGGTTTCGACCAGTAGGTATGTTTTTTTAAACATAGATTAAGATATTATTTTTGTCTGAAACAAACAAAATCTAGATGTTTTGTTTGAAATACATGTTGCATCATGTAGTAGACCTTTACATAGATTGCAAAAAATCAAATATATGTCCCCACCTCTTAGATCACTTGTTTCAACATAGAAAGAGAGTTTCTATCGACGGGAGTTGTTGCAAGTTCGAATCCAACTGGGAACTTGATTTTTCAAAAGTTTTCTTATCTGAAACCAAACAGTCATTGCGATATATAGTTTGTAATGGTAATGTCCCTCGGGTCAACATAGGGCCTGCATTTGGAGTCACGTGTTTTAAATAAAGATATAGAAGAAACCTATGTAACCATAATGTTTAATGCTTTCATATTTGATACGTGGCGTTGTCTTGTTGATGTTTGTTGAATCTTATTTTTTTGCAGGTCGCATTTTCTCACACGTCTGCGCAGAATGGATACCGATATTTCATTTAAAAGTGATGTGACAAATGCTTAGGTCCAAAAAAGGGGAGACAGGAAGAGCATATTCTTCTCTGTTCAAGTGAGAGAAGAAACGCATTATTCACAAAATCTAAGAATGTAACATCAGGTGACAAGGTCGTATTTTCATTACATGCTTTAAGTGTTTTATTACAATAAAGTATATCATCATCATCAACAAAACATCATCAACGTCATCTTCTGTCCATCAGCATCATCAGCACCAAAGGCAATAACACAAAACACCAGCTGCAAAATTCATTATTTAGAAGTTGGTTGCTTCCATCATTATAAGACAATCGCTAAGACCCTGAAACTTTAATGCACTCGAGAGCAAATACGCGTCATGTCGAGCACAGAATCGTGACCACCCCACTTTTCCGGTTTTTAGTAAAAAAGATCGTTTATTTGCTCCCATATTAACAACATGTCTGTTTACGGGAAACGTGTGGCCGTTGAGATACTTCCTCTAAAGTGTACAGAATATACTTTCCAACAACCATGCTCTGTTCTCGTTGAGGGTTAGGTTAATTCGTTGACAAGTGACAATTGGATAAGTAAACAAATAACCGATGAAACGATTTATCAGTCCAATACTACTGTACCGTGCCCATCAGAGGTTCAAATGTTTAATATGCATAAATCTGGTAAGAATAGTCTTGTGAAAAGAGCTCACAGGTGATAGATTTAGGGCCATCATAACGCTCTTGTTTTGTAGAGTCATAGAAATTTCAAAACAAAACTATCAGCAGCTCTCTAATAACCCAGTAAAATGAAACCACTTCCATAAAGTATTTCTAAATGGAATAAAATATTTATATATCAGCAGCATTTATCAGCAGTCCTGTCTAAATAAACGTTCTATTTTTAACGTAATGATTTTCTTAAAAAATGCCAATTGTTAAATGTTTTCATTTTCAGAAACACCAGTCTATTTTATAGCATGGAATAAATGTCAACTATTCTTTAATTGCATTGAAGCAACTTAACTGTCTTATTTGCAGAACATAATTACAAAATGAATGTGAATTTATGTCGGACGTTGTTCTTGGTAACTCATTATAATTAGTTGTGTATTATGCTGGCAACAATAGAAAAATTAACAAGAGTATAAACAGTAGAATATTAACGAAGTTTTGGTTCGGTTTTAAAAAAGCACATGAATCACAACTTTTCTATATATAAGATGTTTATTTATGATCGCTCAACATTACCTGATATTTACGACACAACTTATTTTCTTTAGTTTTGCAAACAGTCTGATTAATTTTGTCTTTGTTTCTACTATAGTATCACATTATTATATATTATATCGTATTTCAAAGCTTCATTTTCCTTACATAACTGTTATGTACCTGCACACTGACGCAAGTTAAACGCAGGTGATGAAGGTGTAATGACCATGCATATTAAATGACTTTGGTAAAAAGCCATCGTTTCACGTGTGTCATACACAGATTACCATTGGAATAATGTTCTTTCAGTGTCTTGCACATATATCTCAAATTCAAACTCTTCTCTAGAAAACAGAATGTAGATCAAAATTTCCCTTTCTTTTTTTAAAGTAAGATATTTATACTATTAAAAAACGAAATTTCCGATATGTGAAAAAAAGTGCAGGATTTTGAATAATTTTATTGTATATCACTGAAACACCTATCTATGGGCATCTCAAGTTGACAAATCTTTTAGGACAAAGTCTCTTAATTTTGGCAAAAATTGGTAAAATAAAAAAAGATAAAACAACAATATCTGAATATAAAGAAGCACTGTTATCCATGATAAAGTAATGAAATATTTGTGTCGAAATCTCAGAAATATGGGTCATGATAATTAAATTATTTGTAGTTGGATCTGGATATTAGGAATTAGATATATGAACGAACTGATTTGTGGTTGTCTGTCCAGTGTACTGGGTACTAAGTTCCTAGCAAGAACGTTTTCAGATTTAGCAATAAATTAAATAGTGCCTAAGTCATTGGTAATTAATTAATAAGAATCAAATTAAATGGCTTGAGTCATATTAATGCAAATATTTTTCAACATTACTTTTTCCCGCTTTTAATTTATTTGCCCTTTATGTCTTATTTTCTCACTTCTTACTTTTCATGAGCAAAAACATTTCCTGTTTAAAATTCAAGAAAGTTTATACAAATTTAAGATACGACGTGAGACAGAAGTAAATTGTGGCATGCCAATCTGATCTATTAGCAGGAAAATGGCAAAAATATGTTTGTAATTGAAAGAAAAATGTATTGTCGTCACTGAGGTAATTAGGATACAAACATTGAAAATGTCAACTGTCATGAGGTAAGACAGAGAAATAAAAAACGTAAACGTTGCAAAAGGAATTGTTACTCAAATATTACCTCTCCTACGACCAATCATTAAATGGTGATAGATGCTGTTGCAAATAAGTAATCGTTCGAGGATTTGTACAGGTACTGTAAAAGACAAGATAGTGTTTTGAAATTTATTCTATGTCAGGCAGCATGTGGTCTGATTTCTAGGACCATATAGTTCTTTTGTGCGTCCAAACCACATATGCGTATGTTTTAATTGTTTGTGAAGATTTTAAAGGTGAAAGATGTAATGTTTTACATATTTTGTCTATAGAAACACTGCTTTAAACATTATTTAGAGACGGCAGCTGTTTCTTTCAAGTACACCTATACTATCCAATAAAAGGCAATCAAAAGGTGAGCCATTACCGTTTAATCTTACACTTTTTAATGTTATTTCGCTGACAGTTCAATAGTTAAGATAAAAAATGCAGTTACGAGGGCCATTCAATAATTTCGTGAACTAATACTATGTTATGAGTATAAATATTTTAACTTAGTTTTTACCATTAATCCTCTTCAAATTAACGTCCCTTACATAGTATGTATTTATTCCGCCGCTCGACCTTTGACTGGCTGCTCAAGTGACTTCTCTCGCACATTTTTTTTTCGGCGCACCTCAGCTTCTCTCGGGACTCGCAGCTTGTTTTTGTTTTAGGTTTGAAAGTAGCAAGAAGTCACAAATTGCTATTCTGGGTGATTCGGTGGATGCGGTTGGTGTTCTTTCCGGCTCAAAAAGTGTATCCGTGTCTCAACACACGTAACTACTTATAAAAAGCATCTTCCTCATTGTTGTAGAGTCTGCAGTATTCTCGACACCTCTTGCCTCTAACCCCCATTTGATCCGGAAGCTGCAAGCACTGTACCCATCTTGCCGAAACACGGCGCATTCCAAGCTTATTAGACATAATGTCTTGAGCTATACCCTACGAAATGCCTGCCAAAGTGTGCTAAACATCTGAAACAGATACCCTTTTATCTTCGTTAAACACTTAATCACAACACGTTGCTCGTTTACACTGTGCGACGCAATTTTACAAAAATGCTCTTGAAGGGACGTCAGAATATTGAAAACAATGTTATATAAAACATATCGTCTTTTGAATAGATACCATTATTTGAGCAAAATTGATGTTGAAAAATACAGCATCGAACTGATCAAGTTAAGACTTCCATCACACAGGTTGCTTGCCACCAATGATTGTTTTCTCTAAAACAAAACCACGGTCTCTTCCGATTCTGTATATTTTTGTTTATATTATTATTTGTCTTTGTAATTGAAATTCTGTGTATTAATCTTGTCTGGCTTCTTATCTTTACTTCATTTGTGATGTCTAGATTACATGCACATCAAAAATATATGCCTTATTGCTAGATTGTGCAAGAAATAGACAAACACTTCGCTAAACACACATTCATTGATGTAAACAAAATGAATACCAAAGATAATTTTACTTAAAGTAAAAAGAAACAACATCCGTGTTTGTTGTCTCATTACGATGTTTTAGTTTTTAGCAAAGAACAATGCCAGTCAAAACAAGTAATTAAACACTTATTGATCAATCGGAGAACACTTTCTGATATTCTGACAAAAAAGTGATTTTACCTTTATGTGTCCTTCACATTTCTTTTAGCAATTTTAAACACCTAAGACTTGATGAAGTATTTGCTTGTTATTATTGCTTCTGTCTCGAAACTACAGCTTTAAATAAATCATGTCTAAGCACTTGTAATATGCAAAACAATATTTCTGAATTATAAGGACTTTTGAATTTTCCATTCATTATAAATATAGTTTTCTTCATAATTTATCTATGTAACTATGTTTCCGTTAATAGCATGCTCTAGAGAGAGCAAAAAATCGACGATTCGTTTTGTGAAAAAATTAAAAATGATTTAATAACTCTAATTTTGAGAAGCATATCAAAGAACATTTTATAAATGTAAATATGGTGCTTAGGTGTTTTGTTATATTGCTATAAAGTGTACAAAATATAATAAAATGCGATCAATATAAAAAATATCTTCCTGCTCGTGATTTAGAAAAAAATTTCTTTGTTCATACAGCTGTTTCCAAGAACTCTTTTAAGATGCGTTCGGTTTGGTGTTGGTGTTGAGAATAATTCGTATAGACAACATGACAGTCAGTTTTATTTTGACTGGTTTTAAAAGGCAAACCTTGAACTGCCAAGAAATATATAAAGGAATTGAACAAAGGTGGCTGTGTCTGTCATTTAATACTGCCATTTAGATATGCACAATCTAAACCTTTACAAATGATAATAATATGTGAAAAGGAAACATATGAATGCTGTATGAATCACATTATTGATGTGTTAAACCATTTCTAAAACAATCATAACATTTCAGATAAATTTCAGATTCTTTCCGCCACAGTGCCAAAACAGACATATAATGAGATATCATATGTATTATACTATATTAATTTTCTATGTACTGCAATGTGGCTGTTACATAACATCCACAAAATTAGTCCCAATAAAATGTCAATATCAATCGGAAGAAATTGAAATTGAAAAAACAACAACGATAATACCATAATAAATTTTTTAAAAATAATAAAAAATACAATCAGTCTAAGGTCTATATGGGCGATGTTACGACTGCGGGTATACGATTTCTGTGAAGAAATGCGTCATTATTTATGTATCATCAGAAACAGTACTTTTTTATAGTCAAGGAAGTCGAACAAAATGTATAATTGTTATTTATGATGTACGTTTTCCTCACTCTAAGGAAATAATCATAATTATTGCAGTATGGGTCAGTCTTTCGCAGGATTAGGTTAATTTTCTCGTTTATCAGACATAGCGTCTAAATATGTATAAATTGATTTAAACTCCCTAGTATATATATTAGGTCAGACATATTCTTACTATCATATTATGATAAATTCTAGATATGTCTAAATATCGTCAAAATATGTGACCTAATCTGAAAAGAATGTTGACATTTTTGTGTATACTTAAGAATCTACTTTGATATCCGTCAGAGATCTTTGCGACATTCTGCTCTTTAAGGCATTCCTCTTCGAAAAAAAAAGCGTTTTAGATTTTATCATTGGAAATTTTATATTTGGATTGTAATTTCAAACTTATCTGCTTTTTTTTTTTTTTTTTTTTTTTTTTTTTTTTTACAAAAGTTTTCTGTACGTAAGTACTGCACACTGGAGACATTTTTTTGTCACCCGTGTGAATTTAATAGCTGAATTAAACAAGTAATAAGTTATTGTCCAATTCTTTTCACAAGGTTCAAGGTTCAGCAAGTTGAGTGTCTTTATCTAATGGGAATGTTTAATTAAAGAACTGGATTTCTATATTAGATACAATTAATCCCAAATAAGTCCGACACCACAGGAAGCACAATAGAGACAATGATAATTTATCTATCTACATATTATCATTCCAGAGAGTTCAAGCCTCAATTGATAAGAAACATTTACAGTTCAAACCGCAATAAATAAGACACAGTAAAATGTTAATTGACGTAAAATGTGATGTATTTGCTAAGGGAATACAGAAATGTTATAAATCATGAAATAAAAAGGAATGTTTCTCCCGTTACTGAAGTGACATTTGCCTTTACCTTTACATATTTAAGCAAACACCCATAAAACGAAACTTATCAAACAATTGTTATTTACTTCTTCAAGTAAAACACCTCGGTTACTTCGAAGCAGATGTCAGCATAAAACCTCAATTTACTTCTGGGAGAAACGTTGACTTTCAGCTATAAATCTATTGTAAATAAATTTAATAACTGTGAAGATATTAATCTATTATAGTGTTATGTAAGATATGATCAATTACGTAAGGAGATGATAAAATACAGTGTTTGAATTCTTTTTATTTATGCATTGAAATATACGTTTTTTAGCTTTGCCATTTAGCCAATGTATGCAATGCAAAATGTTAACCCATGACGGATCAGAAATATGTATAAGATAAGGAATAGGCTTTTTATATTTTAAATAACGAGGAAGAATGTTAAATAGTTAAATAGATAAATTGAATACTAGAGAAATAAAATGATGTCTGAAATAGGAACGTATGACCGTAGTGACCAGTATCAAATTTTATTGTATATAATACAACACACAGTTTAAAAAACGTCGTATCACCTCTGCAACGTAAGATAGCATGGCCATTTTCAGGATTTTTGCTACGACATATTTTAAAAATGCGAGAAATTCATTAAAGGTTCAGATATCAATAATTTGAAAAAGACATACTTTAAGGGCAAGGATCTAGAGTTATGAAAATGTCAGAAATTCATTTCACGTTCAAGTTATCAGTAATATAAAAAAGACACTTTAAGGGTTAGGGCCTAGAGGTTTTAGTTTGAATAGTTTAAACTTATTTATTTATTTTACATCGATTTGGAAACAAGTTCTTGCAACTTACATTAATTCCTCTCTATGACTGTTTCCTGTGTACCTGCAAACCAGTACTCACGCCGAAAATGTGGAATGTGAAAAGTCAATGGGGACTCTAACCCCTGGCGGGTCGAGGGTCCACACGAACAATGCTCATCCAGTTATCAATAATATGAAACAGACATACTTAAAAGGTGAGGAACTAAGCGTTTTAAAATGCCTGAATTTCAGCTCACGTTTAAGGTCTCTTTAAAATGAAACATATTTGCAGGCTAAATTCTTAATTTTGATCCACACAAAATCACCCCAGCATAAAAGTACGATTCAACAAACTGATAATTCTAACACGATCTCAAAATAGCCTATATATACAAAGAACAAAATAAACTCGGGTTATCCTGCAGTATACCACGCGCGTGCGCTTGTTGTTTTGGCTGTTTCGTGAACCGCCGTCACCCCACGTATAAAATTTTTATGAATGAAAGTCACGTGATGTTTGTAAATACTACCGTAGGAATCGTAGTATTACCGGCGTACAACAACAACAAAGTTCGGCTGCAAAATGGCACAAAAAGCCAATTTACCTAGAATGGGCACAATTTGTGAAATAATAATAGCCGAGCAATGTTTTTTGTCAATAATCCATGTAAATGTTACTTGTGTCTACATTAAAATTCACACACGTATGCCGACTTTCGTGTAAGCGACCTTGTGACATTTTACATATGCTATTTTTAGCATCTGAGAACATGAACATCTTTTATTTGTTTGAACATTTAATTAATTAGTAAATTGCAATTTTACTTCGAAACAAAAACAGAAATTATCAACTGTTAAAAAAAATGCGTTGTTTATTTGTTCATTTATTGGATAGATCAACTTATTATGTAAAAGCCAACTTTTACACATATCGAGGGAGGAAATTTTAACGGCAAAACTCAGGAGCGTACCGCGCAAGTGTTTTTACGATCGTAAGAAGTAGTTAACACTTATTTCACAATGTGTTTTATTGTTTGGTCGTGTTAGAATCGAAATAATAAGTATCCAGTTGTGGTTTATCGTAGAATAACTCAGGCCTACGGCCTTCGTGATATATTCCTACGCATAAGAACTCAAAACGTGGGTTATTCTACAATAAACCCATACTGGATACTTATTATTTCTTAATTATAAGTATGGATAGAACTGTATTATGAAGGTTAACATGAAAGCAATACATGTTTCTACATTCTCAAAATAGGTAAAAAATAATGTCTATAATGTCTAGAAACCGATTAAAATGAATAAAGATCTGTTTTCGCTAACAGGTACAAACAATCCTTTTTGCCTGTATTGGAAAGTCATTTACGCAATACTTCTGACACCATTAAATTTCAAACGAGAAAGAAGGTGTTTGGATTCCTATATCAGATAGTATAAGGAGATGGTAAGTGCCTTTCAATGGCAAGTTGAATCCGACAAATTTAGCAGTTATCCGCTTGATAAGGGTTCTTAACCGCCCCTTATAGATCTTTAGATAATAAGACCAGAATGTTCAATTTGTAAATATACCATTAATCATATGAACAGGAAACATTTTCCAAAGGTGAGATTGCCATCTAAAGATATTGTTATTAGACTAGATACTGTATGTTAGATAAAACTGGTGCTTCTAGTGATGATAATTTCTTGCATACATTGTATTTGCATAGCTGGATCTGTACATTTATTCTGTACAACAAAAGTTTTGCCTTAGTTTAAAGCTACCTTCACGTCAAGATGGGTGGAATAAATTAAATGTTGATATTAAACACTTTCTGTAGTTCTACATTTAACAGGAAGGTACAGGTTCTTTAATACTTCATGAACTATCGTCTCTACTGAAGTATTCACTAGGGCCGAAAAGTCATAATTTCTCACCAAGATAGGTTGAATTAAAATATTAAGAATCATATGTCCTTAATTATGCCCTGAAGATGTCTTAGCTTTGCAAATATTTGCAAATGATTACTTATTAGGCGTGGAAGTTTGAATTGGAATTGAAGTATTTCGCCGCGAGAATTATTGAATCCTGTAATGATAATGATCCGTAACTGTTGTACAAAACGGGTCCCCCAAAATTGTCGAGGACCACTGATATCTGTGCAAATATGAAGCATATATATCCTTAAGTAATGAATCAAAAAAACCTACCCTGGCAATCCCCGCCATTACGGTAACCTGTTGTATTAGGCGAACAAGATTTATTGCATCAAATTAAAAAAAGACAAATGTCAGACGTAAAAACATTTGGTTTGAGAAAATCTTTTCTCACAGATATATGAACATTACCTGTGCAAGTTCGGGCATTAATCATTTACCGGAATATTCTTTTCGACTCAAAGTTATAATACTGGCCACAATCTTTATAAACAAATAAACCAAATAAAACGCTAGAATGCTAAAAACATTATCAATACCCTTTCTGAACAGTTATTTTTCGTGGATGTGCTTGAGATACATCAGGATAAAATATCAAAATATTTTATTACTCACCGGTCTTAAATTGCTTCGGAAAAAGTCGAACGCTTTTCGCCAATATCCGTAAAATGAGTCGTCAATGTCACATGATCAATTTTGAATACGTGACGTAAACAACAAAAGTGGATCATTAAAAACGAAAATTAATTCAAACAGATGGATAGGCCAAAACGTACTCGGAAGCGTTGTCGTCAAAATCTTTACAATGCTGTAAAAATTACAGAGGAAAAAGTACGATCTGCTATAATACTAACCAACACTAATTTTCTCAGGTCTTGTAAATGAATTGTTGTTCCTAAGAATAACTTATGTAAGCAAATTAGCATCTTCCGACTAAATCCGATCAATGATGGAGAGATTACAGAAAACGAAACGAGGTCTTTTTATATCCGCTGACATCCACGAACATAGTAAAGTTTCAAGTGAATATAACCAGCATTTGTTTACCAAGTTGTCTATGCATTGGTGTGAATATTGCATATTGGCGATAATGTTATATTTTTGTTAAAGGGCGGTATTATAACTTAAAAGCTTGAGCTAAAATCATTTATGTTTTGTTTTCTGCTGATTGTCGCCCTTCGCTTGTCTTAGCATTAAGCTGAACAGTAAAACAGAACTTTAGACGTTATAACTTCATTTATCATTGGACGTTGACGTTTGTTTATCTGTTAAACATCCAGGGCTTTATACATTCATTAGTACATAAGTATAAATATGTTTTGACATTTATTTTGGATATTTTAGGCGCGACTCCATTTTTCATCTAAGGTAGTAAGTATACAGTTAAAATGACAGTTTTGGTTCCCTGTGTTGCTCATAACAGAGCAACGCCAGAGACACTATCTTAAAATACCCACGCTAGGCTAAGAATTTTACGGCTTTAGAGACATTTATCCTGATCCCCCGAGTAAAAGAAAAGACATGAATATATGGAAATGTGTCTGCTCTAGTTCTGATAAGGAATGAAAATAATCTGTTTCTTGTTTTTCATAAGCTTACATTTTTGTAAACTAGAATTAAGCTTGTTTTTCATCAAAGATCGACTATAAAAGAGTTTATCTACATCACCCTCGTATCCTGCATAAATAGAACAAGCGCAACGAGAACAATATTACTTTCTCATTGTTATAATAGTTTGACTGTATTATGGGATTTGTGAAGCAAAAACATTTTACAAATGTGGAGCTTTTCTAGAGGTATTGATAAAGGCATCAGCACATGTTTTAGCTTTGCAACTGAATTTGAACATTAGATTGTCACAAGAATTCTATACAGTAAAAAATCCACCTCTTTTGAAAAAACTTCCAAATTCGTTCTAAGTTGCAGTCTTTGATCGCAGTAGTATTTGCTTCAACTTTGTAGGTCTAACAATTATCGCCGCCGAATGTTTCGTCAAACAAATATTGTTTTGCCATTGCCCGTTCTACCATCCGTAGGTCGATCTTGTTTTTCTGTTACGAGTCAAAGGTCAGCAATGGTTGACTGGATATAGCTGAAAAAAAAAAGAAATTATATTGTAATTTGAAATTTGAAAATATTGTAGGCAGTAATGGACTGTCAATGATGCTCGTAATCTTTCATTCAAAGTATAAGAATATTTCTGACCAAAGCCGTAACACGAAAGTTTTCTTATACAAAATAGTGGCTTCCAATCCGCACTCCAACAGATACCCTTGCAGTCACACTGGACCTGATCATTTTACTTCTTTACGGCATTTTGTTTCTGAATGAATGAATGAATGTATGCAGCATGTTTCAAAACTTTTTGTTTTATTTATTCATTTTCATTCTGCAAAAGTCGTTTATTTCGTTTTTCTATTATCTTCTTCCCCTTTTCACAGTATGAACGATTGTACAATTACAAAGTTCATACAGAATTATAGATTAATATCCCTTTTACAGCAGTATAAATATTAAAGACAATCAATCGGTTCCAAAGTCTGAGTATGTAGGCCGTTTTGACCCTGATTTGTAGGCCGTTTCGACTCGGACCGTTTTTAAATTTAAACGTTTAAGTTTTGACTTGGATAGGTTTGACCTTGATTCATAAAAAATAAGCTCCACCCTGCAACGTTTAACAGATTTGAACAGCACTTACATTAATCCCAGCTCTATTCGCTCTATTTTTAGCACTGAAATCATCATCTTCTCGATTTAATTCGAGATCCCTGTATTATACGAGGGTTGTTCAAAATGTAACATGGCTCTTATTTGACTCAGTCATTTTGAATTTGGTATCACTTTCACATTATTCGGATTCGTCTCGGACCCAAACGTTCATCCTGATAATCTTGTACAGTCGACTCCGCTTATAACGAACTCAATGGGACATTCAAATATCGTTCGTTATATCCGAAGTTCGCTAAAAGCGAAGTAGCAACAACTTTCGCGGACTTGTTTAAGTGGACAAATTTGCCGTGAAAAAGCATACCTTTCACCGGTCACTTGTGCAATCTGTATTTTACGGCAGCGGTAATTTTATGCGGGGCAATTTATTGTACACTATATTATGCACATGCATTTGATTTATTGTAAACAAAAGTTTCACAGTTTATATGCATAATTTATACATGTATTTAATTCAAACAAAATGTTGAACTACTTGAGCATTCGTTTAGGCATTGTCTATAAACGTTACATGCGAAAGAAATCAGTTATTTTTGATTGTTTTCTATTCTCATAAGGCATAACTTACCTGTGCAATCACTCGATTAAATAATTATCGGATAGCGGTATTTATGTACTGATCATGAATCGAGCGCATCCCGATTTTCAATTATGACAGTTCGTTTCAACCTAGGAAATTTACGTTTTTGTTTCTCCATTTGGGACTGGAAAAAAAAGGTTCGCTATAGCCGAGGAAATTAACGTGTTTTTTTCCGTTTGGGACTTGAAAAATGGTTCGCTATAGCCGAAAATTCGTTATAAGCGAGTACACAATAAGCGATGTGATTTAACATAAAATAAAGAAGGAATCGGCCTGGGATTTCAGAATTAGTTCGCTATAGCCGATAATTCGTTATAACCGAGTTCGTTATAAGTGGAGTCGACTGTAACTTCTAATGATCTTGATGACGTAAGTGATGTTTATCATGAAGACAACATGGGCGATGATGATATTAATTGTGATTGTAATGATGACGAGAACAATGTAAAAAATGTTACTTTTGATGAGTAGTTTCTGTTGACCACGACAGTGATGACAATGATAATAAATTTGCCAATAATGGTGAGTGACGACAATAAGTTACATAACAATTATGATGAAGTTTATGATGATAAGAGTTTTTAGGTTCACAGTCGACATTGTTCTATTTGTGGTTGACTTGTTGTAAATCAGGTTGGTAAGTCACTTCATGCTTGGATGTTCTATTCGTCGAAGTGATACATCACTTTAAACCGATGCATGTTCATTGTCATATAAAGTTCCTGGGGGCTTTATTCGTTGACATTTAACGACCGTCTTGTTTGTTATAGTGATAGAAATTTCTAAACCATCAGCAATTCTCTAGTAAACAAGTAATACAAGACCAATTTTAATACGTAAATAAGATGAAATTTCTCCTTTTAATCAGCAGCATTTATGAGCAGTCCTGTCTAAAATAAACTTGCTATTTTGACGTCATGATTTTCTAATTAAATGCAAATTGTCGAATGTTTTCATTTTCAGACAGCCTATATTTTATGTTCGCCATTTATGGCATGACTATATATCAACTATTCTTTTACTGCATTGAAGAAATTAAATAGCAATGTGAATTATATAGTCATAGTACTTTAGAAAATAATGTCTAGAAATAGAAATATAAAACTTTTTATCATCGTAATCAACAACAAATGTTAATCGGTGGCACTGCGGTTTTGAATGCCTTTACCCCATGAACCACTTAGTTCGTCAGATATGACCATAATCAAACAAGTAGAACCATGCTGAGTGCAAACTGTAAATAATTATTCAAAGTTGCAGCAAGCATACTTCATCCCATTATTTTTATACGAGTACAATTCGTTACCTCCATGAATATTAGGATTAATTTGATTGACAGCATGTTAGTCTCGAAAACTTTACCATGCAGAAACTCAGTTACGCACTTTAATTCGCTCCAAACACTTCTCCTTTTTCCAACAGCCTCTGAAACTGATTTGAATCCTTATTTTGTCCGGTACATTAAGGGGATTGTTGATAAAGTTAATATCTATTGTATCAAATGAAAACTCCAATTATATTCACATATTTCATAAAGATAGAATTAATAATGTAAACCGAACTCCATTTATAGAAAAATACAAGTATGAGATAAACTGCAATTATCAATAAGCTATATTAGTGTTCAATATGACTAAGTTGCATGACAATCAAAAGAAAAATTGACAAAAGAGTGGATGTTCAGAAACCATGTAAATCAGAAGAAACGAAGACTTCTTTCATTTTTGAGAGGTATATAAATGAAGAAATACCTGTAGTATAGTTGTTTATTTAATTTCGGACATAGGGCAGTTTTTTAAAGATTTTGTTAACGTATTTCGCTATACTTAATTGTAAAATAACTGCTTTTTTATTGGATATGTTTACATAAAAGCAAGTGGAAATGTTTCAAGAGGACACATCAGTGCAAAGTGTTTTTGTTTTAAATATACAAGGTCACTTTTACCGCTGATATAACTTCAATCATAAAAACTGTCATTAGAAAAATGTTTCCGCATAATGCTTTCATAAAACAAGTAAGATTTTATTGCTTTATCTGTTTGATTTTTACTTCAATCATCAGTCACCTGAATGTAATACAAACAATACACAGCAGGCAATTCAATTATCACGAACTGTATATATGGAGCATGAATTGCGAACAGCTGTTTATATTAATCGAAGCCATTCTTTGTTCAAGCAGTTGTAGCCTACTTTGGAACGGCATTGTTATTTTTTACTGATTTTCTATCAAATGATCAGAATGTTCTTAGATCGACCAAGTTAATACATTCCTCTTGTAACATAGAAATTAATGAATCATTTCAACTTCATATCGCAAAAGTTCAGTAGGCCAACACTCACTTGATTATAAAAAAATGAAATAAAGGAAACATTTTGTATTCTGTCCAAGCAATTCGGTATCTTTAATCCTTATTGCACCTGTTTCCATGGTGTAAACAAAGAGCGAATCTTATACAGACTGTGATGAATCCTCTCGCCCTGATATTTATCCTTTTACTTAAATACCACAGAAGATGAAGAGCTTCCACTGGCTTCCCTTTACACGGCTTGGAACTTGTTAAAAAAAAAACAAGACAAACAAATGCCACTTTTAAAAAATATATTTCTATTGTTTGATTTCTTATATTTTTGTATTATTATGTATACTGATTTCGTCTCCCTAATTAAAAGAAAGAATGTAGATCTGGTTAGCTTATAACATGATAATTGACCCTGCTTCTTACTGTGCTTACTTTTAGATAGATATATTTCGTCTAAAATTCTATACTAAAACTATGCGTAAAAAAGGCTGTTGGTCAAAATCAGTAAAACATGAATTTGGGTTAACTTGTTTTAAAGGATAAATGAGTTTTTCTATAATTCAAAGACTTGGATACGAAATACATTGTGTCATTTACAATTACAAAATAGCATACTAATTGCTGTGTAACCCAAACGGTACTATAAAGGACAACGTTTATATATGTATAGTTGTATGGCATTATGAACTCACCGCTACGTAAAAACTGATCTCATGGATACCGAAACAGAAAATGCCAATGATATCCAATACAATAAAAACTATGACGTTAGTTAGGAGATATTGTATTAAATATATCTGAAACGGTACTATAAAGGACAATGTTTATATAAGTATAGTTATATGGAAATATGATCTCACCATTACGTAAAAACTGATCCCAAGGAAACTGAAACAGAAAATGCCAAACGATATAGAATACGATAAAATTATGACGTCAGTTAAGAGATAATACAATAAATATTTGAAGTCATGAAGCTCCACTCCCATCTTTACACGTTTGAAAGGAAAATCTATTTTCTATGCCTGTTACCAGCATTTCAAGATCCAGAATAATTTGTTTTTAAAACAAAACTTAAAGAAAAATCATATTGACATTACCATGACACTAATGTCTGTACTTATTTCTCATCCTAATATGAAGAATAGATAAGCATCTGATAAGAAGAAAAACATTTTTTATTATAACATCTCTAAACCTGATATGAAGAAAATGTTGTTTCTATTACTATATAAACGTATTACTCTACAAACTTCACTTTCTTAACATGTCATTTATATAATTATATTCATAAAACGTTTTTAGTAAAGAAATATTACAAAAAAGACAATTGATGGGAAAAGTTTTTTGTCTTCAATCTGCAGTAAATTTCAGAAATAATCATTTTTAAGTACTTCCTATGAGAAATGTTAAATAACTGTTGTTCGGCATGCAGTACTACAAGGACTTTTTGCACAGCAGGGTATGTTGTATAGACGATAACGAAACGGTACTATAAAGGACATGATGCAAAAAAAACTATTACAGTGCTATAAGAATAGCAGTGCTGCTGTCCGTATGTCAATACATCTATCCGTTAAGAAAGGGATCCATAATTTTCTCCGATGAATTACTAGGGATTTCTTGGGCCTTAGTTCATTCAACTTCATATTGTTGTTGGACTTGACCATTAAATGATCTGTATTGATTTACAGGTTACTGATTTAAATGTTTAACTAATTAACAACCGGTATATAATTCTTGTCAAAATCTTTATAAAAAGCTGTGAAACACTCTCGGTACACTTTATTTGGCAAAGATATTGAAAATAACCAACAGATTATTCCTGTTGCTTTGAGATCATTTGGTCAAAGGTCAAGGTGACGACTTGTATAAAATGCCTTTTTGAGGTTAAGAATGCCCATCATATACCAGGTTTTCAACAAAATTGATGTTTACAAGAACTGCCACTGAAAGATGACATGCCCCCAAAATGGTGCTCTGACTTTTGAGGCTAGATAAATTGTAGATCTTTTAAAAGAAGTCAATTTTTATGAATATTTGACCTAAAGGTCAAGGTCATTTTGGGGTTAAGGTCCAAAAAATTGTATTCATTTGGAAGAACTATCCCAAATGGTTGTTTGTGTGCAAATATGAACTAAATCTGTTTAGTAATAAGTAAAAAAATAGAGGAGATTGTAGCATAAATAAAGTTCTAATAAAGTAAAAGCGTAACTTTTTTGTCAATTAGACCTTTGAGGTAGAGGTAGTACAAGGACACAGTCACACATATACATGTCATTGGGTAGATCTTGCCAAAAGGGGTGTCATGTTCAAGTATGAATTTAATCTTAGAAGAAAGTTGAAGTTTTTGACAATGGGGCCCAGAGATCAAGTTGATTCAGCGGTCAAGGTCATACAAATATATGCCAGTGAGAATGTCTTGTCCTAAAGGATATTATGTTCAAGACTGAAATAAATCCATTTACTGATGAGGAAGTTATTTGCAATGTTAAAGTTTCGGATGGAATTACAGACGGACAGACTGGCAAATGGACAGCTTATAAAAGTTAAAACTATATGCCCCTGAAGGAGGGCATAAAATCAGTTATCCGAAAGATGTTTTTGTAATTCGGACTGGATGGTGGGCGGTTGTGATCAGTGACATCTCAAAGGAATCCGCTTATTTTCTTTATAACTAAAAAAGCCTTCTGTAATCAGACTTGATCAGTTGATAGGTCAAAGAAAAACCTTCATAGGGATTGCTTTTTGTGTGACTGAATTTACTCATGACAGATGTTTTTGTTTCTGCCCAATATCTTAATGTTTACTCTGTCCTTAATTTTCAGTCTTGGTCAGATGATCGCTTATACCAAGAGCTTTTTTAAGATTACTGGTGTCAAAGGTTCATTTTCGCCATGATAAAAGTCCTTTGTTCCTTATGCCATTTGCTTTGAAAATACCGAAATATGGGCATCCTATGGACAGATTTCTAGTTTCAAATAACCTCGAAGAGGTGAAAAACAATACAATGACTTGTATGATTTTACCATAACCTTTTTCTGCTGCTGCATATAATTGCCACATTTAACACACGCCACAGTAAGGTGTAGCAATATCTGTCTAAGTGGCGGCCGTACACACATTTTAAACATATTTGATTTGCATCCGAACAACATCAAAGAACAAGATAAGGCAGAAATAAGTGATCTTGATGAAATGACAAATATAACAGAAAATGCTTGAACCGCTGTACGAATTCTGTTTATAACAAACACCCAACTTACAAAACAAAACAATGATATGCAAGACTTGAAAGCGGAAATGTTCAGACTTTTTATCACTCATTTTTTCTTGTTTTTGTATGTTTACGACCTTTCATTCCAAATCTGGTCATTGTAAAGTGAAAATGTATCTGACTCTAAAGTTTATAGATCAATTAAACATCCTAATAAGAAGCGTCAACCAAACATTTTAAACTAGATCACAATACTCAGTTTATGTATACATTGAATGATTCATTTCTTGGAACCATTTTTGGTATTTGCTTATACTCACCTTAGCTTATTGCAGGAGATACTTACAAAAATACCCGCAACCTTAGTTTTACGTGAGTTCTACGTATTTACAATATTGTCATCTGATTTAATTAGCCTCCATTACCAACTCTAATTCGTTCACTCGTTAAAGCATACGCAATAATTTGATTTTTTCATATGCAAATATTTCGAGATTTCGACATTCTAACCTTTCCTGAGATTTGACTTAATTATCGCCGTTCCTGGACGGCGATATATACAATTAACAAGATTTTAACAGTTTTGCCTGTACACCGCCTGCCTTTAGCCAATCAAAGCAAAGCATGTCATATCACATGATAACAAAATGGACGTCAAAATTCTTCAGCAAGGGATGCGTAAATGGACTCGCCCAACTGCCATGTTTGTCGGGTTACTTATTCTTACAACTGAAAAATACCATCATCAATGTACAATCTCAGTACCAGTCTTCAGGCTCGTGTAGGATAAATACAGGATAATCGCAATATTTTTTTGCTACATGTCATTTTTAACTAGAGAATGTAGTCTAAATAAGAGTATGGTTCGTTTGTTTTTTCCAAAACTTGCACTTAAAGAAAAAAATAAATGCTTGCTTCCGGGCGATTCTAATCAGGATACAAACTCCCCGCAGGGGTTACTTCCCCTGATTAGTACAGTAAAAGTAGCAAAGCGTGACGTGACCGGTGCGAGGAGATTGATCAGGATTTTCCCGTGTTTTATATATGCTTGATTAGGGTCAGGGCAATATCGGATTTTTTACCTAAAATTATTCTGTTTAAATTGTACATATAATATTCTTATGGTATTGAAGAACTGTATCTAGCTTTTGTTAAGTATACATTTTTTAGTAATAAATAAATTTAAAAAACCACGCAAATAGTCAATTAATTATGCGTAGACTGGTTTACAACAAAGCAATATTTACAAGGTTTTAATGCTGCAAATTTAAATATGATGTATAAAGAAATTGGGATGTTTTCATAAAGAAACAAAATCGTCCGCTTTCAAAAATTGTCCAGCTACAATAAAAATCACAATGTATATTTCATCTACTTTATAATTTCTGTGTGAAAATTATCAAATATAACTTCGCTTTTCAGTGCAAAGCATGTTGTAAGATTATCAAATTAATGAATGAAGAACATGAAATACATTCATCTATGGATAAGACGAAATGCATGGCTGAACGGCGATTTCAAGCATTTTTGGAAATGCTAATACTTGTCCTAATACTACAACTGATGACTTAAAACGTTTCTCCTCTTCGAAACCCGGAGCTGAACATCTTTATTATGTACTTATGCATGGCTTCTTAACATTCAGAGAATCAAAACGCAGCTTTTTAAAAATAGCTTGATGTGGAATATAAACGTGGTGATTTTGAGAAAGTCAGATCTAACATTAGAACTTTTAATTGAAATAGTTGCTACAATCCTGGTAGTAGCATATATGCAAATAATGTTACAACCCGAATTGTTGAGATTTCAAAGAGCAATATTCCGAATAAAATTATCAAAACAGGCTCAATCATATGTTCAATGGATGAGAAACATAATTTGAAGTAACACTAGTGAACGAAAATTTTTATAGAGAAAAGCAAAGCTTACACAATTCCAATATAGTTGGCAAAAATTTAGACGGATCAAGAATCAAACAATCAGACTAAAATCAAAGTATCAAGTCAATCATACTCAAATAACCGACATAAAATTTTTTATTTAAATATGGCTGGCCACAAAAGGGGGAGAAATCTCTGTTCTAAAAATGCTGGTGGATAACGCTAAAAACTTTCATAGATTCAACAAATATACAATTAATCCCCTGGGTCAAAACACGACCACACGGGAATTACAATTTTCGAACGAAGAGAAAACACGCAAACCTTATTTAGGAGTATTTTTTAAAGTAAACCCATCTCGACTACTCAAACACAACTGTTACTTATCTTCGATCTCTTTTATCTGAAATCAATCTATTACAAAAATGTAGTCGAAGATGTTTTCAAATCAATTCAGATTGACAAAGAATCTGGACCTAATGAAATTCTTCTCCGCTCTGTGGCCTAATCATTTACTCATTTAAAACAAGTAAATTATCTGCTTCTTAGAAGGAAGCCCATGTTACTGCAATCTTTACAAAATATGGCCCTTTTCACCCAGGCAACTATCGCCCTGTTTCACTTCTTAAAACCACAGAAAAGGTTATTTGAACGACCTATTTTTAAATAACCTTTTCAACAATCTCAGAGCAAATAGTTTCTTCACTTCTGTTTAATTAGGTTTCATTCCAAGTTACTCCACCATAATATATATCTTTCAAATGAATGTAAATAGCACACCGTATGAATTACGTACTAGAAAAGGCTTGGACTGTGTAGGGAGACTAAATTTTTTGACTGTGATTTTTCCTTATATACCTTTTTTCTACTTTTTGAAAGCCCTCATTATGACTCTATTGTCAAAAATTACTTAAAAGCCTCCAAGACATCAACATAAACCTAGACATTCATCTTTTTGGCAATCCTAAACTTTCTAAAATTCAAATATAAAATCTCTTCATAAGTACAGATATATGAAACAGACATATAACGTTTTCTCTGAACATTCTCCTATCATTGTTATTGTGAGAAACATATCTTACAGTGTCATACGTCTACCAACATTATTATGTCATATTATTTTAGATTTATAATACAATTTCTGAAACAATTACGGGAGAACATTATCTTCCTCCCTCTTTTTCTGCCTTCTGCAATAGATTTTTATTTTAGGGTACTTGCAGGCAATTTCCTTTTAGGAAAAGTTTGTTTATGTCTTTCTCAAATACAGTTTTGTTAATAGTTAAGCCTCGAATGTCTGTTCACTACTAGTTTTGGAATTTTAGGAGAAGAATCTTATAAAACTTTGTCTTTCATTTTGATTCTTTTCTAAATCATATTAAATTATCATATGTATCTGTTGTAACTGTATGTGTACATATGCCGAGAATTAATATCTTTAAACATTACTTTTTATCTCGCAAGTTTGAAAAAGTTTATCCAATCGAATAGTTGCTGTTTTACGACTTTGGCTTAGAGACCGTGGCACGTCGAAGACTCTAGCTTAGAGATTGCGGTACATCGTAGACTCTAGCTAAGAAATCGCGGCACTCCGAAGACCTTACAGTATGTATGTACCTTATCCTGCTGTTTATCACAATAAAATGTCATCTTGCTTCTTATGGTGCCACGGTATATTTCAATGATGAGTTTTAAAGTGTGAGGGCTAGTAAATTAATCGCAGATTCCATCTTGTATGTTTTTGTTACCTTTGTCATTTAATGTTAAATATTATCATGTTTTCTTCCATCATTGATGATTATAATTTCTCGTATGTTTTCCTTACAATTGTTCGATTGTTGTCACGTTAAGCATGTGTTATATCTTTTGCATGCTAGATTTAAATATCAAATAAGGACGCTCTTGTTTAACGGATAAGTAATATATGTTTCAGTAATTTTCTTATACAAGTATGGAATGATTAAAAAAGTGTAAAACTCATGTCAGGTAAACTTGTATAATAAATTATCTCAAATTAACCTGAACATGCCTTTTATTTCTACATTTCATATTAATGTTGCTATGAGCAAAAGATGAGATGAATTTTATTCCCTATCGTCAATATTTATCTTCATCGGCTTTAATGCATATTAAAACTAATGAAAGCCGGAATTGGCAATAAAACTCTCAGAACCACTTGCGAATTATTTATGGCCTTTTAATAAAAAACACAGTGGAGTAAATGTACTTCGTCACTTTCATTTTGCATTGTGCATAACATAAAATATTCATTTAAAATACCTGCTGGGAATCATCCACGTTTTAATCATTTTCAAGCATTTTTCTGTTACAGGTAATTCTTAGTTAATTAGTATTAATTAAGTTACATGAGTGCTTTAAGATTAATACCTCGACTACACTTAATCAGAGGATGGTATATGAAGTGGCCAGTCTCTTTTTAAAAAAATTCTTTCTATAGATTGCCTACCCTCTCTTTTATTAGACTTGAAAACGAAATTTAAGTTCTACTTTCTGTTTTGTTGCAGCCACATTTTCATTGATGACTTAATTAACGTTTGCTCGTGAGCTTCTTCATAGGACAGTTATGCCATAATTGCCTCAGCATGCGGAGGCAGTTTTGTAACAATGGTTCGATAATCCTTTCAAAGAGGTCTTATTTTACTTCTGAGGATATTATTATATTTAGCAGTATATAGTAATCTACGTCTCACATTTTATCATAAAAGGTTTATTTCTGTGCTCGTTTCCTTTGCATACCGACTTAAAAATTGTATATTATTTGTATTGTATTGTCTTATTTGCACCTTATACTTCGTCTTCTAACAAAGAAAAGTGTCGATCGCTAAAGTGTGAAGGATAGCCATATTTTAAATTGATCACGAAGTTAAGCAATCAAATGATTATATCTTCATATAAAATCAGCTATATATACTCAACCATACATACATATTTCTTGACTGTATATTCAAATGTCTGATAAAGGCAATCACTGATAATAGATTGTATCGTACTTAATCTCTCCTTATTGTTACAAAAACTCGTTCAGTTTGAAAAGTGTTTCCAAAAATACATTTGTAAACTAAGCGGAAACATGATTGTAATAGACACTAGATGTAGTCATTTAAAAGACCACTTTTTACAAAATCATTAGAACAAAATCTTTATACAAGGTACTCAATTTCTATAGTGAATGGAATGCATGTTTACTTTCATACATTATATTAATATTGTCTTCTTTTCCTTGTTGCTTTTAACAATTTGAATTGGCAGAGCTATTTGTTTTACAATCAGTTCCTCATTTTATATTACGCATACCAATTACATAAACGAAGAAAGAGTCATTCAATGCCGTTTGCATCCAAAAGTTTTAGTCTTTTAAAATACCACTTTTTACAATATCAGTAGAACAAAGTCTTTATTCTGGTACTCGATTTCCATAGTGAATGGAATAAATGTTCACTTATATACGTTATGTTAATATTGTCCTCATTTTTGCAGCATTTTGCAATTTGCATTGGGAACGGCAATTTGTTTACAGCCAATTTCTCATTTTATATTGCGCACTGCAATTACTAAAAACGAAGGCAGAAATTAAAAGCAACCGCATTCGATGCTATTTGCATTTAAAATATCTTACACTCTAATAGCTTCACTGGATTTATCTATGTCTTATTCGTTTCTGTTCATTTAAGTGAAATCTTTAAGACGCCGTGTCATTGAAACATTATAAATAGTGTTTACATTGTCAGATTTGTTGCCATATGGGGAATAGAAATTGGAGAAATGACGAAAGTAGACATTCCATCTGTAATAAAGATTCAATAGCTACTTATTATTGAGGATTTACTATTAAAACGACAGTATAACAACATTTATATAACAATATAACTCAAATTACTGACGTATATTTCAGGATATTGAGTACCGGTGTAAGATATTGGTATCTATAGAAACTTAGCGATAGTTTTTAATTGTCACGTTCACTTTCTGCAGTGATAAAATGAACATCGTCCTCTTTTTTAGAATTGCTCGTTTTTATTATCTTCCTAAGAATATTTATTCTAATATTTACACTGTAACGGTATGTAAAGATATGAAACATAATACTTCGATGTCAAAGACTATCAAAATGTTTTGTTGAACTTTGATAGTACCATGTTTCACACACCTTTCACCTTAATGTTCACACAACGCAGTGTTATTGTTATCAGAGAGCTATACAATAGCTCTCGTCGAATAGAATCTTTTTACTCCTGACACGTTAAACTTAATATTTCATTATATTTCACGACTTGCACATTTTTACGTTAAACTTAAAATTCAAATAATACAAAAAGACGTTACTAAAAGCGGACTTATTTTCTCTTTAACATCTCCAATAAACACGTTTTTTCATTTTATCCTTTGTTCGTCTGTATCTAAGTCTATATTTCAGTCTTCACAGTGGGATGTACAAACAGTAATTGTTGTATGATATATTTGGTAGCTTTTCATTTTCAGTTTGATGATGAGTATTACTCATATTCATTAATCTGAATGAAAGTCTTATTCTTATGCACATATTTGAACCAGACAGTTATAGTTCAAAATGCATTTTAATAATTGTTAACGGAAGCTTCATCGTTATGTCTGTGTTTCATAAGAAATAGGCTTAAAATTTAACATTATTTAATAAGCACAAGGACGATTTTTTTTATCAAACTACAGTCTTGTTATTTCAATGTCGAAAGGTCTTATTTATAGCAAGACGGCCTTGAAATAACATAAGACATAATACAGGAGATTAGCAACACGTTGTGACAAAACTGTCTGTAGCAACCATGTTTTGAACAAGAATCATAAATATAGAAGCTGGGCTAAAAAGGCTACGTTAGCAAGAGTAAAGTGATAAAAATGAAGATTTATAATCTTCAAATTAGCTAGTAAACTTTGAAAACGGTGGTATTTACGTAACTGGGTTATGACTTGTAGATGTCTTTTATTTGTTCAACGACAGATAAAGATTAATATTATCAAGGTTTGGTTAAAATATGCCAGTTCGAAGATACTTATTACAAAAGAGTTTTTTTATAATGTGCTTATATAGCTAAAATATCCAAGATTAATCAAACTGGGTAACTAATGTAAAATTTATATTATCAAGCTTGGGTTTTTATGACGTTTGTTTGAACAAATGTGTAGTCAAATATATTTACACACAAAATTGATATACCAGCTTACACACTTCGAGTCAAGCATTATTATACAGATATATATCGTCTTTTGAATAGGAACCTTATTTTAGCAAACTTGATGTTGAAAAATGCTGCATTGCATGAACAAAATCAAGACTTTCATCACACAGATTACTTGTAGGAACAGGAAGATGAAGAAAAAACCGTAACAAGCATACTTTTTGACGAAAGGAAATCAAGAATTTGCAATAAATTGAAGAAGACTACCATTTTGTATGTAAATGTGTTTTATATTATGATCCTCGTAAGCAACATATGTATGTAAATGTGCTTTATATTCTGATCCTCGTAAGCAACATATGTATGTAAATGTGCTTTATATTCTGATCCTCGTAAGCAACATATATATGTGAATGTACTTTATATTCCTCGTAAGCAATATATTAACAAATATTTCAGGAAAAGATCAAATTCTTATTAATATTTAATCTTAGCCTATGTAAAAAAAGAATCAATCATGAAAATAAGTCACTTTTACATTTAAATCGTTAGAAAGAAGACGATTAGTTTTACAGAAACAAGTTTTTGGTCTTTATCAAACATCGTACTTGAAATAGTATATTTTAAACAACTTATTTACAACCACTAATTTGTTATAAATTCAGAAAAATGATAGGAAATATAAAAAAAAATCATTTCCTACCAAGAACCAGGAGCGTAATGATACATTTGCCAGTATACGGTTCGCCCATATAACACGTTTGTAATACAAAGAAATACGTGATGGTTATGGAACATGAGAAACATTTTTCTTTAATAACACAGTGCCTAGAGCATGAGCATTACTTTGCAGCTCAACAAAGACAAGCATAAATGTATAATTGTTATTTATGTTGTAAGTTTTCCTCGCTCTAAGGAAATAATCTCAATTATTGCAGTATGTTTCACGAGAGTCACTTATTTTTCTATTTACAAAAAGGCGTCCAGATATGAATAAATTGTTCCAAATTGCCTGACAATATTCTGCCTTTATTTTATGGTAACTTCTAGATCTGTCTAAAAATCGTCAGAATATGTGCACTTATCTAAAAGGAATGTTGACATTTGTGTGTATATTTGGGAATCTTATTTGACATCCGTCAGAGATCTTTACGTGATTCCTCTCTGAAAGGCATTCCTCTTGGAAAAACATTGTTGCGGATTTTATCAACGGAAATTTTATATTTGGATTGTAATTTTATACTTAACTGTTATTTTTCACAAAAGTTTGAAATATTTTTGTATGTAAGTACTGCAGAATGGAAAAACTTCATGCATTACGTGGTGATATTAATAGCACAATAAATTGCAATTCTTATTACAACTATTTAGCTATTGTAAAATCATGTTTGCAATCATTTTAAGTTTCCACAAATTTAGTTCCGTACTTTAATGGGAATATTTCAATGTAATTGAATGCAAGACAGAATTTATAAAGCTATGAAATACTTTCCATTAAGCAGATTACATGGTTGCTTTTGGTTGTAAAACAATGTGATGACATCGGTAAAATAGATAACATGGTTAGGTCTGTGTCCAATTAATAAATTTTGCAAACGAAGCATGCATGCAAAACATTTAAAACAAAAGATGTAATAAGTGATGGTAAAATTATTCTTTAACGTTTTTGATAAAAGACTTAGATTAAAAAAGTTGAGGAAATCCTGACCGTTAGTATGCATCCCTGTAATACACTTGGTAAAGATTGTATTATAATGTACATATGTGTAACCCGATATTGCTGTTTCACCTAGTTGTTATATGTGAGGCTGTGCTTTCTGACTGTGTTTTTTTTTCTGATATGCATTCTTCACATAAAAAAAACAAAAAACGCATGACCATTACTCACAGAATTATGTAATTAGTTGAACAGAACAGTATAAATAAGTTATTTATATAACATTTAAACTTTAATGAATTATTTAGTGTTCTATAATCATCATGTAAACGCCCTTTTCAAGATAAGATCTATATTCAAAAGAGCTGACCTTTAATTCCATGTAACCAGATAATACAGATATATTTAATTAATTCTTATTATCTATTTGTCAGTGTTTTGAAAGGCAATAAAATAAACAATAACAAAGAAGAGAAAATAAACCCCTGTCTCTAGATACAACATGTACAAGTTATATATTTATTCATTATGAAAACGGGAATGCCTTAGCCATGACCACAGTTACGATTTTAATTTTAAAGAGAGATATCTTCAGCTAAACCCCCACTGTCAAATAAACATTTGTATTGAATGCAGCAAAGTAAACCAGTCGTTGGCATTGCTTAATATTAACGTAAGATCAGAACAGTTGTCTGTTTGTAAGATTCCTTGCTGTTGTATGTAATTCTTCCACTGTATTTGCCTTTAGTTGTGCAAAATCAGTAGATACTTAGTTTTAAAGCTATCGCTATCTGTAAGGGTATTGCCAGAAGTGTTCGTCGTGTTTTGGCACTTGCACTGAATATTAAGATTGTATTTAATACGCGAGACTGTGGGTTTTAGGAAGATTAATGGTTAAACTTAAATCAATAAAAGAGCTTTTAAGTCCCCAAAAGCGAACTGGTTTTCTTCGTGTCATTAAGGTACTTATCAAAGAAAATATTACTTAAATATCATAACATATTATCATTCTAGAGAGTTCAAGCATCAATTAATAGGAAACATTTACAGCTCAAGCCTCAATAAATAAGAAACAGTAAATGTAAATTGACGTAGAATTTGATATATATTCAAACCGAAATACAGAAATAAATCATCATATTAAAGGAACGTCGCTCCCACATCTCAAGTTACAAAATGACATTTGCCTTTAACATTACGTATTTGAAACGGAGATTAATCAAACAACTTTCAATTACTTCTTTAAAGAGGTTGTACTCCAGATCTGACATAAAAAATTTTTTTCATAAATTATATATTTAGATGCCGTGAGATTATTAATATTAATAGAAATATTTTACTTCAAAACTGATTATAAAAGTCAAAATAGAATTAAAAAAATATTTTCGCTCCAGCCTGATTTGAACTCTGGACCCGCATGTTAACAAAATATTTCCAACACTTTTACTGTCACCACCATCGCCGCATGTGATATTACAGATATTTACTTTAAATCTTATACGATCAAGTTATACCGTCGCGATACGGTATAGCACTTTGAAAAAAAAAATCAATTCATAATGTAATTATTTGACTTATTTTTTGTCAGTAAGTTATTTTTTTAAGCATTAGTCATAAATATTACAAGAAATTTATAATGCAAGAAAACTTTCATTTTTGTCATCTGGAGCACAGCCCCTTTAAGTGAAAACACCCCGGTTGCTATCACAAACTTATAAGTGATTTTTAAGTATGAATCTACGGTAAATAACCGTTTAATAACTGTAGTAATTATTCTGAATGGTTTTACGTAATGTATGAACAATAACCATATAAGTAAAAGGACAATAAAATATAATATTTGAAAACATTGTAATATACATTTTATCACTTTGCCATTTTGCAGATTTATGCAAAAATATTGATAAATATACACGCATGTATAAGATAAAGGCTCAGGATATAACGAAGAAAAATACTGAAATAGCTAGTGTTATTTGCGAGACATTGAATACTGAAGAAATAAATTGACGTCTACAAAAGGAATGTACGACCGTAGAGATTAGTATCACTTTTTAATGTATATAATACATGCATTTTGTAAAACTACAACATAAGATATTATTGCTCTCTTCAGTAGGTTTGCTTAGTACGTAGAGGCATTAAAATGCCTGAAATTCATTACACGTTTCAGTTATCAATAATATGAAAACGACTCTAAGGGTAGGGATCTAAAGGGTTTTAAATCGACTGAAATTCAGTACACGTTTCATTAATAATATGAAATGGACATACCTGAAGGGTAAGAACTTTAGACTTTTATAATGTCTGAAATTCAGTACACGTTCAACGTCTCTCTAAAATATTTAATATCTTGAGTGGCTAAATTCTTAATTTTGTCAACATAAACACTCCAGTTTACACGCACAGTTCAACAAATTGTTATTAGGAAGTATTAAGAGAACTGTGTTATCAAGGTCAACATGGAGGCAATAAATGTTACTTATTCTCAAAGTTGATCATAACCGATTTAAATAAGTAAAAAAAATGTTTTCTCAAACAAGTATAAAATGCGCCTTAATGTCTGTATTGAAATGTAATTAATACAATAGTTACGACAGACTTAATTTTCTAGGGAGAAAAAAGGTGTCTGGATTCCTATATCAGAATGTATAAGGATGCAGTAAATGCCTTTCAATGGCAAGTTGAATCCGTCAAAGCTTGCAATTATCAGTTTGAAAAGGTTCAGAAAACGCCCCTCAATACATCTAAATACAAGTAGGCTGCTTAAAAAAACATCCAATGGGTTATGACAAATAATTGATTGTACATGTGATCACATCTTGATGCAATATTTCTTGCAATATTGATAGTTATGTTCTTGCTTTAATGTTTCTGTCTATGTAAGTAAATATAGTCAGAGTGTAAAAAAGGAAATTTCATCCTTACAAGCACATGATATAATGAATACACTATAAAATATTATCTTTGAGAACTAAACTACTATCATCTAATTTTAGAAAATAATTTAAACGTTGTAAATAGAGCTAAAAATGAGAACAACATAACATTTCTAATTTTTACAAGACTAAATTTCCACTTTACATTATATTCACTTATCAGTGCTACACACTGAGCATAGAAAAGAACCAAAGGTGTCAACTGAATGGAGAGCTTTCTGTAGCGTGCACTATCCACCAACAACGTCTTCATAGGGCGTCTGTCATATGGGCAACCGTTACCGACGACAAATAAGCTCAAATAGGTAGAGCAATACATAGTTATTTTAACAACGCTCGCATCGCCTGCTGGCATTATAGGCATTTTCAGTATACTAGGAGATTGTTAGTCTGTTGTTGTACGTGCAGTAAATAATTTTTCAATTTTATTGCTGTCGTTATTAAAAATTATGTAAAATTATATATAAATTACAATCATCAATTTCTTTATTACACGCACATTGTTAAATCTAGGGTCGCAGATAGGATCGGAGAGCAGCAGAATAAGGATGTCCGAAAATCTCCCGCTCTAGACGCTCTACTGCATATTGTTTGTCATTAGACTCTCTGTCGCAGTTAGAAAACTCGCCACAATACTGGGTGATGCCCTAAGAGTCATAACCTAATAATGACAACTGAAAGTTCAATTTGTAAACATTTCATTAATTATATACAAATGGAACGAACTTATTAAACGTGAGATTGCCATCTAAAGATAGTTTCATTACACTAGTTGATATATGTTATAGAAAAATGATGCAAATTGAAATAGTTTCCTCTTTGCACAGCTGCGTCTGTACATAATATACAACAAAACTCTTCCATTTTTTTAATTATAATTGTGAACACTCTATAGGTGAATTATTGTCTTTTTTAACTATGGTTAGCTTACTTTCTGTATAAAAGGTCGCGTTCAGATATGCTGTTTTCGCCTGTTCCAACGAAACCGCTTCATTCCCGCTGCAAATCTATAAAAAAACATACGTAATTTATTTTGCTCAAATATTTATTTTAAAGACAGAAGGTAAACTAGGTACTTGTGTCAAGGAATATAGTCAAAAATCTTATTTACTTGTCACATGTATTGGCACAGTCTTCTTAAAGCAGAGAGTTTTAACAAATTGATTTCTTTTCGAAATGTTTAAATACAAGTAACTTTTTGTAACCATTGGTGCAGTAAAATATAAGACGTATCAATTTTGTTTATCTTAAGCCGACATTGCTAGATCCTCCGGTGTAATGGGCTATACATTTGGAACCTTAAAATGTCAGTGATATATTTCAAAAAGCTTGATCTCTTGTACTGATTTACCTTTTGTTTTTAAATCATTTTATAAGTTTAACAGTTCTCTTCCAGATAAAGCTTTTATTTGGTGAGACATAGTGAAAGAAACAGACGAGATTGTTCTGTTACAGAAAAACTTGCCATGCGGTATCGATCTATATTTGCAGTAATGCAAGTCATTGTTATAAAGTGATTTATTGTTTTAAATAGCATATCGTGTACATAATTATTCGTACTAATTTTACTGCTTATTTCAATATCAATGACTTAGAAAAAAAACATTGTTTTTAAGAATATATATTCAAAACAATAGAAATTTAAAGAATAATTATTATGTCAAGTGGATGTCTAAATTGGTATCAAAAGTAAATTACTTTAATATAATTAGTCAAACAAAGATAGAGTGATAAATATCTATTTCTAATTTGTAGATAGATATATACGTTTATTGTTGTCTTACAACACATGTCACAATAAAATACATAAATGAAAAAATCATAAGAGATTTATAAGTGACATTAATAATTGCCCAATTTACACTACTTTAAAAGCCTTTAAGAGTCTGAGATCAACAATTTTAAGATACCTGCATACCCAAATACTAAAGTGTACAAATGTTCATACATTTCAATATACACAAAGGCACCATCAGAGAAATATAAATACAGCGATTGGCAACTGACAAGTGATTAAGTGAAATGTAACATTCCTAATCACTGGGTTCAATCATTCTACTCTGTCTATTGATTTAATACATTTTAGTTAAGGAGAATGAAACTACTGTAATGATACGACAATAATGCGTATAATAAATTACGTAAACGTCAAAGTTACAAAAAGCGGCACGGCTTAAGACTATTTTATAAAATATTAAACTTAAAACATAAGCTGAAATGACATAAATGAACGTTGTGTTTGAGTCAACGGTCAAATAACTGACACATATTTTACTATGCAACAAGTTTGATAGTCGCTTATAAGGATATTGTGTTGTTTAGAGAAGAAATTATGGCATACCCTGTAAAAGAAATTAATAAATGTAGAAATATGAGACAAACGCATATTTCCTAATAAACACTACTTCTTATAAAACATTTTTAGTACTCATGTGGCAAAGTTCAACTTAAGCCCGGTTTTTAGTGCCAAAAAGTTCCAGTTAAGTTCAGCTTTAAATAGCCAGAAGTTCCACTTAAGTTCGGCTTTAAAGTCCACTAAGGGCGCATCATGTTACAGTGATAAAGCGAAAACATGTTAAAGCCATTTTTAAAAATCTATTATAGCACTTCATGTTGTTGGTAAAGAAGCCTTATACTTATTCTATGAAAGACTTTCCAGATGTTTGTGTGCCTTACTTGTGAGTCTACGACCGTTTATCTACTGTAAAAAAATATTGCCTTAACTAAAAACATTTTTGTTTAGTTGATCACAAATTTGTTTGAATAAAACATTCATCAGAATTGAAGGAAATATTCTAAATAAATGTTTTTTTATTAACACGTGACTGTTATTCTTACAAGTTCTGCCACCTGAGTCCAGAGTTGTTTATAGGCAACATTGCGAGTTATGAAACAAATAGAAATGTCATCTTTTACTGACTTTAAATAAATATACAAAAATTCTTAGTGAACATCATCAGGAGCTTTCCTTGATCTTGTAAGTTATTTCTAGGTCCGTAAGTCTGATCACTGAATAAAATCATTTAGTGCAGTAATGAAACGAAATAATGTATTGCTAAAATTTGATACATAAACAGTTCTGAGAAAATATACTCACATACAAGTCTTAAAGCATCATTACCCTAACATTATTGAAACGGTTGTTTATGCATCAATAATTAAAACAAAAAGAAAACCTCTTTCTTTTTAAAATCCCTTTCATTTTACACCAGAATACCTTCTGCTTCATTAATTGCAGTATATTTCACCAACAAGATTTTTTCCTTAAAATAGTGTCGTATAAGTACAGAAAATTTATTCCACCATAAGATAACAGTTCATGTTTATCTCAGGAAAAGGACATTAAATCGAGACAAGTGCTTTCTACATGTTCATTAATGTACATTTTATAAATCATATATTAATGTGTCATTAAAGGTGTTTTTTTAGGAAACACTATATTACGAATAGCAAAATATCGAGCAAAACACATTATTTGCATTATATGTTATTTGGGTTTTTGTAATATATCCACATATATCACGAAAAAACCCCAAATAATAATAATTTTATTACCGTTCCCCTGCCGAGTAAGACGATTAAAAAAATTATTGCTGTTTCAAATGGAACGTCGAAATAGGATTCCCTTTAGGGTACCCCTTCACCGCAAAATGACGTCACAGCATAATTTGTGCTGGCGAATTGCGTTATTTTCCCAGAAGTGATAATTATGTTTTTTTGAAAATTGAATTTATATCTTTAATGAAAGCCATAAATTGGGGTTAATATATCCGCGCATTCAGTACAGATTATTTTCTTTATTTTTTTTAATTTTTATTTCAATAGTTCATCTGTAGATCTACATGAAGTTTTTGCTTTTGTACCTAACGAATGTAAACAAGAGAAAAGGAGTAGTCTGTTGAAGACACTTTTTTGTAATTAATATGAAGGTTTGGCGAAGTCATTTTTGTTTCAAATACTGATGAGAATATTTATCATTACTCTATTTTGGTAAATATATATTTTTTTGACAATTAAAAAGTGATTGTATATCGGAATTTACACTTTACAACATCGAACCGTACGCGCATCGTCACAGCGCATGTTGTATAAAACGTTTACAACATGGGGTACCAAAAGGGGAAATTTAATGTGTATATTACCTGTCTGGCTCGGTTATATCAATTTCTTTCGGCGAATCAATAGCCAATCAGAAAGGAGGAAAAAATCTGGAAGGGTAATAAAAAGTTCACATTAGGTTTTCAGTACATTGTGTAACACCTGTTTTCTAAAGTGTAGATGTGTTCAACTCTGATAAATAGGACAATAAGCGAAACCTTCGTTTAAAAATGATGAATAAAGAATTCGTTTAAATACATCGTTTTTCGACGAAGTGATGTAGATATTAAGAAATAAAACCACCATTTTAAGTTATTACAAATATTCAGATTTATTACATCTTACTGCATAACGGGGGTCGTTTTAATACGCTGCTTATCTTTACTACATTTACAAATAAAATGGATTTGTAAATATTAACCACATATAATTTTAAAGCACACACACACACGACAATATGTCTCGTTATGCAAGTATCTCTAAAGTGCTAATCCGAAGGTGTAAAGCTCTTAGGCTGATTATAAGTAAGCGAAAAAACAACATAACTACAGACAACATGGATACTTAATGTCGTTTAGCTATAACTATTTTTGAGAAGGTGAACCTTGATTTGCCATAAGTTATTGGGGCCTTTGTAAAATAGACAGTGTTTGTAAACTAAATGTTTTTTTCTCACTTTTAATGTTTCTCTCAAAAGTAATTTTCCATGACCCTTTAAGTCCCTGTAGATATAAGCAGATTTGAAAGAGACGTATGTTGATATTAGTATGATGTACACACACAGTTTTATTAAGATTCTAAACAAAATCTACTCCTGAAACATGTTTTGTGAAAACAGAGGGATAGTTCCGAGACAATGATATAAACACATTGTTGCATAAATTTTACAAGCTTAACAATAAATTAATGTTTCGTGTGAAAAAATGCATAGTTCTACGATACAATGACCTTCGATGTTGCGACGTACACTGTAGGCACACCAGCAGCTGATTTGTTCAGAAAGTAATTATACATTTTGGACGTAATCAAAATCCATCAAATCTAAACTATAGATGTTTTTCGAACGATGTCTTTCTTATAAAAGAAATTTGAGTTTATGAATCGTACAACAAAAAGACAGATATGAAATTATATTATACCTATCCACCAAAGAATTTAAATGCCAGAGATAAAAATTCCCTATGACAATTAGTTATTCACACACACACACACACACGCACACACACACACACACACACTTAATTGCACAAACGCTGTTTGCTGCGCAGGCAAACAAATACGCCAGTTTGTACAGTTGTTCTTCAAAGGCAAAGTTATTTTTATCTCTATTAATGGTCTCAAAGGTATCTTGGAAGTTTTGTTGTTCGGAGATGAATGTTAATATGTCGGTTAATACAATTAATATCGTATCGCAATAAATTCCCGAAACATGTTATGATGGTGTTTGATTATCTTATAGGGATGTTGGCGTGTTATGTCAATTAAAAAAAACAGAACAAATAAAAACTGATGGGAAATGACATTCTGAAACACCAAAGATCATCAGCCAGCTTTACACATTTTGATATAAGTATTATTATTTTATCGGTAGTGTAATATTGTCTGTTTCGAAATTTGTATCATTATGTATCAAAATATCAAAATTTCACTAATAATTTGTCATGCCAAAGACAGGTAGAGTCATGACGCTTTTATACAAACTGAATAGCAAAAAATACACGTGAAATGTTTTTTGCTAGAATGCATAGTACGATAAAATTTTCTGAGCAGTTTCTGGTGTTTTCCTGTCTTATTATCTTGCAGTTAATTACGAAACCAAAAAATATGAGAAGAGTATTACATCATTTCTAACATAAATAGTACTTCTATCCCAAATGCAAGAGCAGAATTATTACTTTTTTGAACCTGCACATTGTATTCATTAGATAGTGACCGGTTGAACCATGTAGTATATATGATAGATGATCTACTTACGACTCTCTACTCTCTAAGAATGAAGTATTTACTCAAGAAAAATTAAGAAACAAAAGAAATAATTCTATAAATTATACACTTTGGCTGACAAAAAAATCAATTTTCTATCTAGAATAACAAAGCCAAAAACAAATAAATAACATAACCTTGGGAAAAAGTGTTTTGCTCTGAATCACTTTAAAGTGCATATTCTGAGTGGCATTCCTTTTTGACGTCCAAAAATGGTTTCATGCAGAATATGGTTGTCGCTAATAAGCGATTTATATTCTTATTCATGTAAAAGATATGCGGATATCGAATGTAAGTAAAGCTCACCTTTGTACGCATCAAACGATCCAACGTCGTGTTTTGGGAGGGATATTAGTACAACTCAATCAGAGCAGTTTTGATTCAGACTAAAAATGTTGTGTACAAAATTGTTAAACAAAAGCAAACAATTCTTTCATATTTCCATAAAAAGTCTCATTCTTAAGTATTATGCACCCAGTCTATGTAATCAAGTGTGATATATGTGTCTGAAGAGGAAGAAGAAGATAAAAGGGCTTTATATTCAACAAGGTATATTGTTACGTTGTCTAATCTTTTTAACAGAACCCATCAGACATTTGATTGTCTGTAGTTGAGTTAATTGTCGAAACAGAAAAAGCATGAACACTTATATATACTTAAATCTTGAAAACTACTTTTTTGAAATAAACATCTGTACATTAGAATAAACGATTTTCAAGACTTCTTGCTTTCACTATTTTGGCACAGGACTCTTGGAGGGGATTAAAATCTTGAAGGACAGTTATGTGCATCGACTGTTTAAGGATGGAAAAATGATATCACTAATCCTCCTCTTGTGAGCAGACGAGTTCCTTGAAAAGCAAGATTATTTCTGATCCGCACAGAAGATTTATGGTTTAAATTAAATGCATTAAGCTGTGACAAGTCCCTGGGTTTTGTTTGAAGAGAAGGCTGGCAATGACCTACTCAAATATTTCCCTTATACTGCTTTATAAAAATAAAACCAACTTTTCATTCCCTGGCTGATAATTATTAATAGTGTTGTGATCATTTTCTTGTTGCGCAAATATTTAAACAATAACAAAGCAATTATCAGTTTAATGCTTATTAGTTAGTTAGGCTAATTTGCTACGATATTACTCTATCGTTGTTTCTGTCATTTTTCTCCTGTAAGGGTTCAGCCAACTGAACGCATGTGGCGATGGATAAACAATACCTCTAGTTAAGGGTGGTGTTGAGTCAGAACACTCAGCGTTTTGATAAAATTGTCGAACAACGTTGAGTTCCTCGAAAAAAATTACATCAAACTGATCAATGATGTAAATTTTACAGTATCAGACCGTAAATTAAACGTTCAATTCTCGTGTAAACATATTTCTTTAGGGTAAAATACATTTTCACAAAACCAAATGTTGTTAATTTTAGAATATAGATAGAGGTAAAGCGCATGTAACAAGAGTTAGATACCAATTCTTTGCCGTTTTATTGACATAATTCTATAATATGATATGATTTATTAACTAAATCTAAAGTGACATAGACAGGAGCTGGTGAAAGAATTTATGGTAAAAGCAGCCATCATTTCTATTACAATTTTAGAACAAATAGATAAATTCTACTATAAATCAGATCGTGCAATTTCGCAAAACACTTTTCAATTATAACATTCATTTCTAATTTGAAGTTTTACAAAATTAATACAGCAAAATGTATTAAATGTAATAAGATAAAGGCGATGATAAGTGTCAATTTGCGTCTCAGATAATTTGAAACTCACGTCCTTAGCTGAGGGCGTTGATACACAAGGCACGTCTAATGAAAGCATCTTGTCACGTGTTTTAGGAAAAAGAGTTACAGAACAACAAAGTGAAAATTACGATTCATGAAACTATTATCTAAAAAACTGTAATACCGAAATTTGACTCTATTGTAAGGCAGGAAATATAAAATTCTTTGATACATTTTTCTTTTGAGACGGTTCAGGTTTAGCTCATTATTGAAAGGATTATTGTGAAATAATGAAGAGTTAGACAAATAAATCATTCGCCTTCACTTTCTACAGCAATCTTATGAACATACCTATAGACAAATGTGATTTATGGCTTTATATCAAGACTTTTATTGCGAAGTGTATTTTAAAATTATGATATATATTTTCATAACTATATTATGAAATTCAGAAGCATCTTGTTAAAACGGAAATTATTTCAGATATTTCAACAAATCTCAATGTTTGTTTTGTAGGTAAAGTCTGTCCAGTTTTTTCACTTACGTAACGCAGCAAGTACAAAATACTTCCAAATGATTATTTCAAGCATCGGAAGTCGCAGTAATACTCTCATTTTAAAATTTAAATGTGGAAGGGTTCTTTCTGCTAGGAGCTTTGACTGATAATTATATAAGGAATGTTATAGATTTTACCTAGATATTTACATTTGATGGAAACAAAACGACTGTTTTCTAAGAAGACAACAAACAATTCCTCATTTTGAACCGAAATAACTTTTAACTCTATCATAAACTATATACTAGTATTTCCGCGTGCCTTTAAAATGAAACCAAATCAAATCTTCCTTTCAAATTATCTCAATTTTTGGTAGTTCTCTTTTTTACTGCAAACAGCCTTGCATGTTGTTTTCATTGAGTTGGCACGAGGCTCTCAATTACTTTCCAAACGCAGTCATCTACATTTCAAACGTTTTATCACGATAACAAAAGGGTGTCCAAAATTTCTCGATTTGCCTGAATTTTCTTTGTGTCTCATCCAGTGTAAGGTATTAGTACCGTTTAAAGGCTAATATGGTAAACTTTTCAATTACACTGTTCGAAAAAGTCATCTTTCTATTCTCTAGTTTTACGTTAGCGTAGGGCAGTGTCATATTAAATCTATCTTTACACGGAATTGTATTTTTGACAACTCGCTTTGCTGATAGTACTGATACTGTGAAATTGATGAATAAGATATAAATCATCCTCACAAAGTTTGCGGTAAAAAAAGATTCTTTACTTGTTCAGTGAGTGCCAGATGTGTTGAATATTGTCGTATATTACAGTTCCCCTCCGTTAAAGAATTCAAACGATCATCAAATTGATACAGTCTTTTTATGAGATCAACACGAATTCACACAAATGTGAATAAGGTTTCGACTGGCCTTTAATACTTTTTGTTAGGTGATCAAGATACATCAGATTCAGTTAAGCCAATGATCCATTACAGTAGAATAAAAATTGACGAGGAAATAACTTTTTTAGACCTGTATGCAAACATGCTGTATTACTTAACTTTGCATCCTGATTCGATAAAAATAATTACAAATTACACTAATTTTGTAATACGTCGATGTGATATATACAGGAATCAACTTCTGTTCTTTACGTTATGGCATGACAGTGACGAAATACCTTGCGTTCAATATAGTCGATTAAAAAGAATAGTTATCAATCCAATCTGATTAAAATCAGCTCCTAAATAACGCTCTGATATTAGTAACTGAACGTCACCAAAAGAAGGTAACCTTCTCATGACCTTTCAATCAGCCAATCAGTACCTAACCTTCAAGTTATTGAAGGTCAATCAGTTTCCATTTTTAACCATTTGAACGTATGTTAAAAATCTGTATTTAACTGGGTTCCCGTTTTCTTCCATAAACGTCACAGTTAATTGAGGAAATCTTGTAAAATATTGAGATAATTGTATGTGTGGGAAAATTTCCAGTAGCTTTTGACATTTGATAGATACTGCATATATACCAAAATAATACGCCGGTTTCTTGGATATTTTTGTCACCATGCTCATACTCTAATTAATATTCATACAGAAAATACAAACCGAAACTTTAATAAAAGGAGAATTCATTCATCCTACGAAACACAAATTATTTTTGAAATATTCAAGATGATTTAAAACATGCTAAAGAAGTTTAAACACTCATATGAACACGCAGTGTTTACAGGTAAACCTACTCTCCTGCGCATCGGTCGAATGTTTCACTTTCTTACCTCTGCTAAAATTCAATTTTCAGAACGATATTTTTATTTTTAGACAGGGAAAACCACGGTTACTTTTCAGCCAATCAGTGACTAGCTTACAACAAAATGTCCATACATACAATTGACAACCCAAAATGTAAACAAACAATGTATGTCTGCAAGTTACTTACGTATTTCACTTTTGAAAGTGTTTTTTAATATGTATACGTAAATAAACCAATCAAACTATCAAAAAGGTTAAAATCATGATGGTATGGTTGTTTTTAGACGTTTAATTGCTGTATTAAGATGTTTACGTAAAGGCGTAGTTGAAATGTGTTTACAAAATTGTCAGAAAACACCCGTCTATTTATAATTTTTGGAATCACATGATCATTTAAGCCAATGAAAATTGGTTTAAAGATTTTTTGGTTTTGGGATATTTGTGCACTTTCATTGGTTGTTTAAAAGTTCATTGAAAAGGTCAATATCATAAATCTACTGGTTTTAAAGCAGCGGTGTGAAGTAACGGTAGTGTATTCAATTAGCTGCTGAGGGAGCGTAAGGTAAACCATAAAGACGCGTCATAAAATGCAGCCTCATTGGCTGGGATATAAATAACAATACTGGAAATCCCGATTATCAAGAAAAACAGAATTGAATGGATCGCCTTCAGATCTAACCGTAGTTAGATATACATACCTCCTGGAACACGGCTTCGCACTTGATCATTAATTTACTTTTGGGTCTGTGTGCTTTTAGTTAATAAATTATCTATATTAAAAGAAGTCGCTTTAATGTAAAATTAAGATGGTTCATGTAATAAGTTATACAACAAGGTATTGTCTTTCAGATGATTTATCATTAAGCATATTGTTTACATATTTATTAATACTAACCTTGTGAAAAATGCATATTAGAAAAAAAAACAGTAAAGAAACTACACAGTCCAAAAGCAGAAGAAAATATAGCATAAATTTATTTACAGATCGAATAAAAAAAGCACCACACACAATCAACGAAAAAAGAAAACCCGATGGGATAACAACTTGGTCAGTGGCAAAACATTTGGGGTTTAAACCAGGTTATAGGGTGCACCATCCTCACACTTGCCCCAACAGGTTATCATAAGAACAAACAAGAAGAAGTTGTCTTGGTGAATTAACTGCAACCCACCCATCAACTCGACCATGTTGCTTGCAAAATCACACAAACATATAAAAATAAAAAGCTAATGGCATTGTAGAGCTAAAAAGGTAGGTACTCAATTTACTTACTGAGACCAGAGCACATAGAGTAAAATCACCAAGAACACGATTGCTAATTGGCTAATAGTTACGACTTATTTCAATGACTTAGATAATAATTAAAAAAAGAACGATTTGAACAATATATATTGTTGTTGAATTTATTCTATCATGTGGATGTCTAAGACTGGAATCAAAGAAAATTTACTTATAAATTAATCAAACAAAGCGTGATGAATATCCGTTTCAGTTCTGTAAATCTAAAAAATGTCCATATCCTGTTGAAGAAATGAATGAATGGAAATATGAGAGAAATGCATAGTTCCTAATACATACTGGATCTTATCAATCATTTCTGGCATGTACTCATGTACCAAAGCTCCACTTAAGCCCGGCTTTAAAGTGCAAGAAGTTCCTCTTAAATTCGGTTGTAAAGTCCACTTAAGGTACATCATGTTACAGTGATACAGTGTTAACATGTTAACATCAATTTCACAAATCTTTTGTAGGACTTCATGTTGTTGGTGAAATTTGCTTATACTTATTATATGAATGGCCTTTCGGAGGTTTGTTAGTCTACGGCCCTTTATACACTGTAAAAATGCATTGCCTTTAATAATTAACAGTTTTTATCAGTTGATTACATATTTGTTTAACCTTGTCTCTTGTGATTTAGATAATGTATGCATTATTATACGAATAAACACTTTATCAGAATGACAGAAAATATTCTGAATACATGGTTTTTTATAAACACGTGCGTGCTGTTTGTACAAGTTCTGCAACCTGAGCCTACGAATAATGTAATATTTCCCGTCTTTGAAGAGTACACAAAAATTCCTAGAGAACATCATTGGGAACTTTTCATCATCTTGTAAATTTTCCTAAGACTAACATGATTTGAATTCGTAGGGATGCACTTTTCTGATGGATTTATACCCTTAATCAAATTCACAGACCTTAAATCTGATAATTGAATTAATTTATTCGGTAAAATAAAATAAAACAATGTATGGCTAAATTAATTACATAAACAGTTTTGAGACATTACATACCGTACAAACCTTCAAACATTATTACCCTGACATTTTTACTGTTCTGTTTTGTACATTGCATCTAGGGAAAATGTTTGTTAATTTTCTCTAATGTAAGATGAAGCCTTACGTAACAGACGTTTAGGCTATATACGCTTGAAATTAAATAACACTAGGAAATTAATTATTTTAGAATTCATTTTTTTCCATTTAAACGGCTGTTTAAGTGTCATCAAAGAAACAACAACAATCTTTTTATCATTAATAGCAGAATATTACACCGAAATTTCTAAAAACAAAAACAAAACTGTATTGTAAAAATACAGGAAATATGTTCCAGCCATGAAATAACAGTAACATACCACTTACTGATCATGATCGAGACGTTTTCTATATTCTTATTAATGTACCTCTAACCAAATCTTATACTAACATGTCGTTAAAGATGTATAGTCGGGAACACTTTTTTTCGGGAGTAAAACCACATAGTTTGTATATAGTTCACAAAAGCTAACAAACGTTTTCTTAATTGTAGTTTTAATTAAAGCGAATATTGAACCTTAACGTCTTGGAAATAACAATATCTTTGCTTTAAATGCAAAATGGCCTTAATCTTCCTGCCCTGTGGCTGAAAGGGGAACAATGAATTCATTGCGATTAATCGGTATTCAAGGAAATGTATAGATATTTAGGAAATAAGACATCAAAATTTTTAATTATTATAGATATTCATTTTTATTACGCGTAATGGTATAACGGCCATTCACAGGCTGCTTTTTTAAAACTATTTTTCCGAATGAAATGGATTTTACCACGCATGTTTACACAGCACATATATATCATAATTGTTATATTACATTTCCTATTCACAACATAATTGGATATTCAATAGATATTCACAGCAATGACTGCCATATTTATGAAATGCAGGAAACATCCATGTGGGAACTTAAAGAAACGACAAACTATATTGCTATGCAGATTTCTCTTTTTGGTTGATAATCCGTGGGTGTTAAGCTCTATAACTGATTCTAAGTTAGCGAAAATACAACATACCTGCAGACAACTTAGAAGCTTTAATGTCATTTGGCTGTTATAGTTTTGAGAAGGTGAACCTTCATCTGCCTCAAGCTATACGGGCCTTTGTAAAATCAGAGTTGTTGCAAGATAAACGTTTTGTCTATACTTCCTTTAATGTGTTTTTACCAAAAGTAGTTTCCAATGACTGTTAATATGCCTACAGGAATAAGCAGATTTGAAAGAGTCGTATGTTGACAGTAGCATAATGTATGCTTACAGTTTTGTAAAAATTCTGAACGAAAATCAACTCATCATACATATGTTCCCGTTTTATTGCCTTGAAGTTTTCTACGAAAGCAACAATCATCAGAAAGGTATAACATCATTTCTTTCACAAAAAGTATTTTATTTTTGCACAAATGCAAGTGCAGAATTATTTGTTTGAAGTTGCTTTGTAATCCGTTAATTGTATTTATTATAGGTAGTTACCGGCTGAACAAAGTAATCTGTATGGTAGATGATCTGCTTACGACGCTGTCTATAATGAAGTATATACTAAGTTACTACTAAAATAAAGGACATGATTCTGTAAATCATCCAACGGGGCTGAAAGCAAAATCAGTTTTTTATCCTTAACAAAAGCTGTAGAATAGCAAAAACAAAAATAAATGAGATAACCTTGGAAAATCGTGTTTTGGCCTGTGCCCCTATTTCTAAATCACTTAAATGTGCATGTTCTGATTGAGTTGCATCCATTTTATATATTCAACAAATGGTTTCAGGAAAGATATTAAGTAAACAGTCTATTAGAAATAAGTGAATGAAAACTTATTATCATAAAGGAAAGCAATAAAAGTAGGATTAATATTATTAAAATTATTATATTATCTTTATATCATTATATATTAAAAAACATTATAAAACGGTATCACTCTCTTTTAAGATTACATCCTTCACTTTTCATGGGTTGTTCATATTACCATAATTTAATGTATTAAACAGAGAAATTGTATGTGTGAGTAAATCTAAACATGCATTTACTGAAATGCTCAAAAGTCCATATTTTTGCTAAGTAAAACATTTGAAAGTTAAACAGACTTTTATACGTAATAAACAATCCAACGTCATTTGTTCAGGGGAAATGTGTATAACACGACCACGGTAGTTGTTCTCTGAATTTATGTACAGTGATAAGAATATTAAAGATGGTTGAAAGTTGATGGGCTGTTTTCTACATTCTTATCTGATGTGTACTCTTAGATCCCGAAACATACTAAATATTTTTCAGTTCAAAGTGCACTTGATATCAACAAAATAAAGTCAAAACAATAAAGCCATAACAAACATTCAAACAAAAAGGAATATTTTGTTCAACATTTATTGGTATTATATTTGTCTGAAGAGGAAGAAGACGCAAAAGGGTACTAGTATTCAAGGTATGTTGTTATATTGACTAATCATTTTACAGAGTATAACTAAATGGACTGTTTTTAGCTCACCTGTTACGTAGTGACAGAGTGAGCTTTTCTGATCACCTTTTGTCCGTCGTCCGTCCGTCCGTCCGTCCGTCCACAATTAGTTTGTTAACACTCTAATGGTCACATTTTTGCCTCAATTGTCATGAAAATTGGTCATGATGTTTGTCTCATTAATATCTCGAACGAGTTCGAACATGGGTTATCAGGGTTGGAAAACTAGGTCACAGAGCCCAAATATAGAAAAACCTTGTTAACACTCTAGAGGCTACTTTTTCAGTCCAAATATCCTGGAAATTTGTCAGAAAGGTTCTATTGATGATTTCTAGCTCAAGTTCAAATATGGGTCATCTGGGTTCAAAAACTAGGTCACGGAGCCCAAAAATAGAAAAGTCTTGTTAACACTCTAGAGGTTACATTTTCAGCCCAAATAATCTGGAAATTTGTCAGAAAGGTTGCTTTGACGATTTCTAGGTCAAGTTCAAATATAGGTCATCTGGGGTCAAAAACTAGGACACAGAGTTGAGATATTGAAAAACCTTGTTAACACTCTAGAGGTAACATTTTTAGACCAAATAATCTGGAAGTTTGTCAGGAAGGTTGCATCTATGATTTCTAGCTCAAGTTCGAATAAAGGTCATCTTGGTTCAAAAACTAGGTCACAGAGCCCAAATATTGAAAAACCTTGTGAACACTCTAGAGGTAACATTTTTAGACCAGATAACCTGGAAATTTGTCAGGAAGGTTGCATCTATGATTTCTAGCTCAAGTTCGAATATAGGTCATCTTGGTTCAAAAACTAGGTCACAGAGCCCATGAATAGAAACATCTTGTTAACACTCTAGAGGTTACATTTTCAGCCCAAATACTCTGGAAATCTGTCAGAAAAGTTGCCTCAAAGATTCCTAGCACAAGTTCAAATATGGGTCATCTGGGTTCAAAAACTAGGTCATAGAGCCCAAAAATAGAAAAATCTTGTTAACACTCTAGAGGTTACATTTTCAGCCCAAATAATCTGAAAATTTGTCAGAAAGGTTGCCTTGAGGATTTCTAGATCAAGTTCGAATATGGGTCATCTGGGATCAAAAACTAGGTCACAGAGTCCAAATATGGAAAAACCTTGTTAAGATTCTAAAGGTAGCATTTTCAGTCCAAATAACCTGGAAATCTGTCAGAAAGCTTAATTCTATGGTTTCTAGCTCAGATTTGAATATGGGTCATCTGGAGTCGAAAAATCTAGGTCACAGAGCCCAAATATCGAAAAACTTTGTAAACACTCTAGAGGATACATTTTTAGTCCAAATGTCCTGGAAATTTGTCAGAAAGGTTGTTTTGATGATTTGTAGCTCATGTTTGGATTTGGGTTATCTGGGGTCAAAAACTAGGTCACTGAGCCTGAATATCAAAAAACCTTGTGAACACTCTAGAGGCTACTTTTTCAGTCCAGATATCCTGGAAATTTGTCAAAGAGATTGTTTCAATAATTTCTAGGTCAAGTTCGAATATGGGTCATCTGGGGTCAATTAACCAGGTTCATAGCAACTTTGTTAAAAGCAGTCATACTCAGGTGAGCGATACAGGGCCATCATGGCTCTCTTGTTAAAATTGTGAACGTACAACACGATATAAAGAAAGAAAGCATTAGGCATTTTATGGTCCTGTGTGGCTAAATATATAAAACAGAAAACAAGAAATCTTATGTATACATAAATATTTGCATTTATCTGGAAATAAAAACAATATCTTTCAATTTCTTGCTTTTTATACTTCCATATAATTCTGTCACACAGGACTCTTATACTTCTATATAATTCTGTCACACAGGACTCTTGGAAGGGATAGAAGTTGTGTAAGACAGTGATGTGCATCAACTTATAAGGATGGAAAAAGTGAAGTCACTAATCCTTCACATGTGAGCAGACATATTCATTGAACATAAAGATTGTTTCTGATTCGTGCGACTGCACCTTTCTAGAAGATTTATGGTTTAAATTAAATCCATTATGTTGTGACAAGTCCTTGGATTTATTTAGAAGGAAGGCTTCTCAAAAAGTTCCCCTCCTTTGCTTTATATAAAATGAAACCAAGTATGCTTTTCCTGGCTGATAATTTGTTTACAAGTGTTGTGATCATTTCCTTTTTGGGTAAATATCTAACAATAACAAAGCAATTATTTGCATGTTTCAATTTAATGCTTATTATCCAATTAGCTCATTTGCTTTGATATTACTGTATTGCTGTTTGTGTCATATTTTCTATAAGTGTTTGATTAACTGAAAACGGAAAGCAATACATTTAGTTAAGAATATTGTAAGATCAGAACTCTCAGCCTTTTCAGCTTTTTGGTCATGTTGAGTTTCTTGTGAAACTTACATCAAACATGTTCAATGATGCAAAGTTAACAGTATCATACCGTAAATTAAACGTGCAATTCTCATGTAAAAGCACTTCATAAGTGTTTAATACATTTTCACAAGAAGCAAAATGTAATTGTTTCTAAAATCAGCATAGAAACCATTTCTTTGCCGTTCTCACGAAATAAAAGAAAGAGGAAGAAGCTTGTGAAAGAGTTAATGGTAAAAGCAGCCGTCATTTCTGTAACAATTTCAGAAAAAATAGTTTAATTCTACGATAAATAAGATAGTGCACTTTCAGAAACCACTTTTTCAATGTTATAATTCATGTCTAAAGCTTTAAGAAATAACTAAAGTAAAATGTATCAAATGTAATACAATAAAAGGTGATGCCTTCTTGTGTTTCAGTTAATTTGAAACCCTTGTCCCAAGCTGAAAAAATATATAAACACAGGCACGTCTAATGAAAACTACTAGCCTAGTGATTTAAGAACGAGTGTTACAGAAGAAACCATTAGTAAAGATCTTAATACCGAAACCTGACTCTGTTGTTAATCGGACACTATAAAACACTTTGATACATTTTTCTCCTTCTTTCGTCGTAACTTTTGAGACGGCTCAGTTTCTGTTCGTTATTTCAGCCAACATTGTGAAATCATGGAGATAGAAAAATAAATCATTGGCTTTCACTTTCTTTAACAATCTTATGAGCATAGTAATAGATCAATTTGATTTACGGCTAAATGATAACATGACTTTGATTGGAAAATGTATTCTTATTTGCTATTATTTCAGCGGCATGTTGTTAAAACAGAAAAAAATCAGTTATTGTCAACAAATCATGATGTTTGTTTTGAAGTTAGTCTGCCATTTTTTTTTCATTATTGTAACGCAGCACATACAAAATTGTTCTAATGCCGCAGCATAATACTCTCATATTACACTTACGTGTGGAAGGGGTTTTCCAGTTATGAAGTTTGATTGATAATTATATGCTGTAATGGTCTTAATGTTACCTTGATTTTTATATTTGATGGGAACAAGGGCACATTCAAATTTACAGATTTCTTTTCTTAGAAGAAAATAGATAATATCTCATTTCAAACGGGATTAAGTTTAATTCGTTTAAAGACTATATGCTAGTGTTCTGGCGTGCCTTTGAAATGAAGCTGAATTAAACCTTTCTTTCTTATCTCAGTTCCTGGTGGAATTCTTTTGAACTGCAAACAGCCTTGCAATTGGTTATTGCAAACTTAGCATAAACCTCTCCTTTTCTCTCATAGGATTTCTCATGAAGCTCTCAGTGTTGTAATACATTTAACGCCAGTAACCGGTATGGTGTAAGGTAGAACCTTATATCTCATATGTAAGTGAAAAAGTGGTCTCAGACGTTTTTACTTTGCATTGCTAGGCGTTTGGTGCCGTTCGTTGCGGGTTGGAATCCCACTGAGAACTTGATTATTTACTTTTTTTCAGAAAGCAGTTAAACCCTTATCGAACCTTTTTATTACTATTGAAAAATAGTCAACTTTTTCTCATTTCAGCTAGATTTTGTCATGTAATTTACGTTAACTGTGGTATCCAAAAGTTATCGATTTTTCTGAATTTTCTTTGCGTCTCATCCATTGTTACGTATTATTACCATTTAGATGCTTAACCTGATAACCTATTCAACTTGCATTAGCATCATCTGTCTATTTTCTAGTTTTACTTAACCATAGGACAGCAAACCTCTCATTTTTATGAAGAAATAATATATTTACACAGGTTTTATTTTTTCCAATTACACGTTTTTTTCGCTGAAAATGGTTCTTTCAAGTTCACTGAATGCCAGATGAGTTGAATATTGGCGTTTATTACAACTCTCCTCCTTGAAGAATCCAAACCTTTTCCATTATGTGATCATCTAATTGATACATTCTTTTATGAGATCAACATGACTTTTCACAATCGTGAATAAGGTTTCAAATTTTTGTTTGACACCGAATGTTAGCTGATCAAAATACATGTATCATATTCGGTTTAGCCAATGATCCCCTAGGATAGAAAAAAAGCTGACTGACGAGGAAATTACTTTTATATGTTTAAGACTTGTATGTTAACATGCTGTTTGTTTAAAATATTTTTAATATCATATTTCATGAAGAGTCCGTCTTTTGGATTTAAAGGTTAAACATTTCAGCGTAAACATACACTGATCTGTTATGAAACTTAACTTTTGTGAGAGCAATTATATGCTTTCCTTGCAGCTGTGTAATTTGCTGGTATCTTGTTGCAAAAGATAATCAAAATATAATAGATCTCTATGGCTTCTATTTTTCTTCATATGTGTTTCAAAGTTCTGTATGAAAATGCGTAAAAGCTAAACTTGAAAACTGATCTCATTCTCCTCCGAAATTGTATTCCAATCTTTCAACTGCACTTTGAATAGAGTCATAATAATACTAAGCTTTGCATCCGATTCGATAAATACAATTACAAATTACATTAATTTGTAATACGTCGATGCGATTTATACAGTATGCAAAGACACATAGCGAATCAACTACTGCACTTTACGTTCAGGAAAGACGAAACATCTTGCGTTGAATATCGCGTATCTTCGAATTAAAAGAATGTTTATCAATCATATTTGAAAGAAAAAAAAATGCAGTTTATTTGCGTAATCAAACAAAACACTAAAAATTTTTGTAACCTTTCTATGACAATTTATATTTGTCACGAAAAACGTACAAATACTCGATCTTTTATTTTAATCTTTACAAAAATAACTTATAACATACAATAACAAATCATGTTGACAACCTTATTTACGACATTTACTTTCAAAACTCGACAACATTTATACTGAATTACGTTTTATTTTACATCAGTTTATTGGTTAGAAATAATCGTTGATTTGTCAGTCAAAGTGGAAGACACAGATGAGATTGTTCTGTTGGAGAAAAAAAACAACATGCCAGGCAGTATCGGTTTATATTTGCAGTAATTTGTTGATGAATGGTGTCAGTGAGTGAAATGAATATGCCCCCTTAAAGCTCGAGACTTAACCATTCAATCTTAGAATACCGTTATTTTCTTCACTGGAAAAATCAAATCAAATGGTAACCCAGTAGAGCAAATGGGTTCTAAACAAATTCAGATATATCAGAGGAAGCTCCTAAGATGTATGCTAACGTTATAATAATGATTGTATCTTAATGTCAATTTGCAAATTTGGTTTGACATATGTCAGATACTTTGTGATATGACGCAAGCCACAAATATATATCATTAAGATGCCAACAGTTTATAAAGCTTCTTGAAAACGGCTGTGTATTTGATCGTTTTTATTTACTATTTTGGATTTGCGTGGTTTAAGTTAATATCTTTATTAAACGAACACTTTAACGTAAAATCTAAGCGGTTTTATATGATAAGTTATATGACAAGTCATTGTTATCTTCTACAGAATGTAGTCATTTCAGCATATCGAGTGCATAATTATTCGTACTTACTGTTACGACTTATTTCAATATAAATGACTTAGATAATAAAAATCGATTTCAACAAAATATATTTAAAACAATAAAATCTAATAGAATTAATATACTCTCATGACGATGTCTTAAATTGGTATCAAAAGTAAACTACTTTGAAAAAAATAGTTTAACAAAGATTGTGTGATAAATATCCCTTTCTATTTTGTATCATTTTATTTCCATGGATCTCAAACATGGACGTTGTGTTTGATCGAAGGAAGAAATAACTGACAATGCTATACATACATGTATTTTACCATGCAATGAACTTGGTAAATATTTAAGAGAACAATGTGTTATTAAGAGAAGTAATTATGGCAGTGCCATAAGCTTGTTGACCATATCCTGTAAAAGGAATGAATAAAGATGGAAACATGAGACAAATGTATAGTTCCTGTTAAACATTGCGTCGTACAAATCATTTCTGGTATGTACTCATGTGCCAAAAGTTCTATTTCAGTTCGGCTTTACAGTCCACTTAAGGTGCGTCATGTTAGTGATACAGCGAAAACATGTTAACATGTACTTTTCATAAGACTTCAATGAATAATATGCTTATCATAATTATATGAAAGGCTTTTCAGAGGTTAATTTACCTTGCTACAATGGCAATTCATAAAGTTATCGGATAATGGCAGTTATTCCTTAAAAATAACGTACACTCATGTGCAGTGGGAGACACAAAATTACATTCACTAATACACAACAATGTATCAATAAAAACAATTTGTGCAAACACTGTAAACAAGTCACGCAGCACTTTACAATGTCAAAACGACGTCACTTACGTCACAAACGTTACATCTCAAATTACTCCACGCCTGACTCTATGCTTTTCCTATGCTGGTTAACCCAAAAAGAATATAAGATAAAGCACCAGTCATGTTCATACTGTTCCAATCCAAGGACAGAGTCGAACTTCTGGTCGGGTAAATCCGACATCAAACCCGAAAACACAGTAAAATACATGGTTAACGGCCTGAAGACAAGATGTTCAAGTCTTTTAAATCCCAGGAAGTTAATGGTCATCAGTGTCTTCGACACTTTGGCTTGGTCCACTGTCCTGATGAAAAATCAGATTTCCACGTTATCGGCACCACACATCTTCCGGACAGCATAAACAAAACCGACTGATTACCTGAAACGAGAATGAAAAAGAAGACGGTCAAAATTCGGGATCAATAAAAACTAGAGCGTGAAAACCAGATTCAAAACCATTATTTAAATTAATGTTAATGCACACATAACACAAAAAGTAAATTTTAGAAGTGTTTGATTACCTTTGATAGTATTCTTTGTTGACAGTCTGTCCTTTCGAAACGGGATGTTGCAAAAGCATTTCCTGGCTCTCCATAAAGAATATGAACATTATCTTCTTTATGGACTAGGGAGGCGGTGGCCTTCCATACTATAAAAGCTTATTTCGACTCGGGGTCAAAGTAATGAAGCCAAGTTTCATCTGTAATAATGATTCGGTCTAGAAGTCGTTGACTCTGTCTCACATATCAGTGGACAAATCCTTCAGAACAATGTACACGATAGGCTAAATAATAATCTCGGACCACATATTTTGTTCATCATCAGAGTGTTTGTAAGTACATTGTGGTCGCAGCCATCACTTAACCCGGTAACTTCAGAAAGTTTCACAACGATTATACACGATTTTTCTGATTTCACTAATCTTCTGATGGTCTCCCTGATCTTATGCGGTGCGTTAGTAATACTATTCTTTCTGTGCCAATCAAACACGACTGTACGGCATACTGCTCTTGTTTTATCCATCTGCAGGAACTTGTATATATCCGTTGGTGTCAGGCCAACATTCACGCAATACTTGATGGCGCGCTGATCCATACTATTTGACGTCGGTGCTTTCCTCCCGCTATTTTAAAGTTTGTTCATATTTAATAATTAACTTGTTTACTATCGTATGGCGTCGAAATTTTAATATGTGTAACGTTTGTCTTCAAATTAAGTATCGTTACGTTTCGAAAAAGACATAGTATTCTTGCATATTGGACAGGATTTTCTACTGTTTACACCGGTGCTACAAAATTTCCTCTTACACCCACCGTGTAAGACAAGTCGCTCGATGCATTTTATGAATGAATTACGTCATTAGAATGACGTCATTTCGCCGTTATGAATGAAGTTGTAAATCCATACGCTACCATAAGAAAAAAAGTGCCAAATTAAAATATAAAATTTTCGTAATTTCTATCAGAAATATGATTTACATGTAATATACAAGAAAAAGAATCAAACACTGGCTGTCGTTACAGACTATAATATCTGGCTCTCGGGTAACTGGTTAGCAGTAAATAGGCAGAGCTCGTTTCTGCTGTAAATAGTTACCCTCGAGCCAGATATTCCGGTCTGTACCGGCAGCCAGTGTAAGATTCTTATAAGATGTATGGCATACACGATTTCATTTCAGAGCGACGATCAAGTGTTCCGTAGCGTTTGTTACGACATATTATTATTTGAATAGAAATTGCGATTCTGTAAGAATTAAAGATAATTATGATTTATATGTGTAAAGTTTTAATTAACTTTGACCTTTATTTTCAAAGATATCTCCCCAATCCGGAAACTTTATGAATGGCCGTCGTATTTAGTCTACGACCGTTTGTCCACTGTAAATGTTTTGTAAAAACATTTTTGTTCAGTTGTTCACAATTGTGTTTTACCTTATTTCTCTTGTGATGCAGATATTGTTTTGTAACACTATACGAATAAAACCTCATTAGACTGATAGGAATTATTCTAAATAAATGTAGATTTTTTGGTTTCTTTTATTTTTATAAACACGTGCCTTCTATTTGTAAGAGTTCTGCCACCTGAGACCAGTGTTGTTCATTGGTAACATATCGTGACTTTAAGGAAATGTTATCTTTACCGTCTTTTAAAAGTACAAAAATTGTTAGTGAACATCTCTAGGAACTTTTCTTGATATCGTAAATTTTCCTAAGACTAACATTATTTGAATTCATAGAAGTGCTCTTTTCTGGTGGATTTATACTCTCAATCAAATTCATAAACCGTAAATCTGATAATTGAATTTAAGTATTCAGTACAATAGATAAAATGAAACAAGGGGGCCATTGGCCCCAAAGCGCTCACCTGAGGACAGACTGTTAGATCATTATGTCCTGTAAATTTTCAAAGTAAACAGGACCTACTGTCCTGTGAATAAAATTCATAATATCTGTTCTAATATGCTACAAATGCAACAGCAAAGATTTTACAGATTCATTTAAAATCAATTGACCCCCGGGGTGGCGCCGGCATAATTTTAACAAAGTTGGTAGAGGGCTACTAGACAATGCTACATACCAAATCTTAATGCTCAGGGCCTTGTGGTTTCAGACAATAAGATTTCCAAAGTTTTCCCTATATAAGCTTGTGTAAAACCAATGACCCCGGGATGGGGCCAAATTTGACCGCAGGGGTATAATTTGAAAAAAAACTTGGTAGAGGTTCACTAGACAATGCTACATACCAAATCTTAATGCTCAGGGCCTTGTGGTTTCAGACAATAAGATTTCCAAAGTTTTCCCTATATAAGCTTGTGTAAAACCAATGACCCCGGGATGGGGCCAAATTTGACCGCAGGGGTATAATTTGAAAAAAACTTGGTAGAGGTTCACTAGACAATGCTACATACCAAATCTTCCGGCTCAGGGCCTTCTGGTTTCAGAAAAGAAGATTTTCAAAGTTTTTTTCGAGTAGCCGTAGCAACCAGAGTTTTTGATGAAATTCAATTCTTTGAAAAACTTTGGTAGAGCTTCATACAAGGAATATCCAAGGCATGTTTCGTCAATGTCGGTTTAGCGGTTTAGGAGAAGAAGTCGTTTAAGTCAAATTGTTGACGACAGACGACGCACGACGATGGACGACGGACAGAGGGGAATCACAAAAGCTCACCCTTAGCACGTTGTGTTCAGGTAAGCTAAAAATGTGTGGCTAAAATTTAAAAAAAAAGGTTTGAGGTATTACACTCACATGTAAGACTGATTATATTATAACTGTGTCATAAAACACTTCGTTTCTGTAGGTTAAATCTATGGGAACTGTTTGTTAATTTGTTTCAATATAAAAAAGAAATCTTACATAACACAAATGTAGGAGATGTTTAAGCTATATACTGTGAGGATTTAATTTAACACGGAAATTTATCATTTTACAAATTCTTTTTTAGCATTTGAAAGGTTGTTTAAAGTTCAAAAAAGAAAACACATGGAAAACATATTTCTTTAAACCATTTGCTGCATTAATTGCAGAATATTACCCCAAAGAGATTTTTCATTTCCAGAAATATTATTGTATATGTACAGGAAATACATTCCACCCTAAAATAACAGTAATTTAGCACAGTATATTCATGTTGATCTAAAAAAATACACTAGATCGAGACAAGTGCTTTTTATATTCTTATTCATGTACCTTTTAAAAAAACTAATGTCAGCATTAAGGAATTGACATAACATTGAAATTGTAAGGTATTAAAAATATTCAGTTTTATTACGTAGTACTGTATAACGGGTCATTTTACATGCTGCTAATTTTTACTAAAATGAAATTGATTCGTAAATATTTACAATTGTAATAATATTAATAATAATATAATTATTTTTCGAAGGTTACATGTTAAACATTCCATGAAATTAAAATCTTATTTACAACATGGCCTTCTGAAATATAAACAAGATAATAACACAATCAAAGAATACTACAAGACTTAACTTCTAAAATTACGTGTAATTGAAAATGAAGAAAGAAAGCAAGATTATGAAAAACACATTTGTCCACTATTTTTAACATCTATCATACCATTTTAGTTTAATAAACATTATGTCGAATACATTTACTCTCGACAGACACTCAAAATAAATCTATAGCAGTTAAAAGAAAAAAGAAAGAAAGAAAAGACAATACCGTGAACTAGTTTAACTTCCTACTAGCTAAAAGCTAATAAAATTGTTAGAAAAATAATTTAAAAGGTAAAAATACTAAAAAGAGAGAAAGAAATAATGAGAAGAGAAACATTCTTTTAAAGAATGAGTACAAGAAAATTACTGATTACATCAATAAAATATGAGAGGTATCCATGTACATAAATAAATCACATTCAGAATTACGATTTTTAAGCAAGTGCTGTTTGTATTTGTCTTTAAACAAATGTAATTTTGGAATAGTTCTGATGTATTGTGGAATAGCATTCCATATATTAACTGTATAATATGAAAAAGTATCCTTCATGTAATTAGTACGAGGTTTTCGTTGAAGAACAAGATCGTTATGTGCCATAGATCGCAAGTTATAATTACTATCATGTTTATATTCTGGGGGACAATTTGTAAGTTTCTTGTAGACTAGCACTTCAGCATATTTTACCACATGTTTTCAAAACACATTTATATTTATGGTGTATATATTGTTTATGTTTTTAGTAAACATTTTTTGTTTCACGTTTCTTTTACACTACTTAATTGAATAATTAGGTATTAAACAGATATTTACAGCAATGCCTTTTCTTTTGCCACAATTATGAAACGTAAAATATCTGCATGCGTGAACTTATAAGAAATGACAAACTGTCTTGTCATGCAGATTTCTCTAAGGTGCTAATCCGTGGGTGTTAAGCTCGTGCTAAGCTCCTTAAGTTTGTGAAAGGACAACTGAACTGCAGACAACATGGAATCTTTAATGCCATTTTGCTGTAATTATTTTTGAGAAGGTGAACCTTAATCTGCCAAAAGCTATTGGGGCCTTTGTGAACTAAGACAGATTTTTGTAAGGTTAACGTTGTGTCTTTACTTTAAATGTATTTTTCCAAAAAGTAGTTAAATATGACACTTAAAATGTCTACAGTTATAGGCAGATATTTGCTGACAGTTCTGTTGAAATTCTGAAACAAAAATCAACTCATCATACATGTTTTGTGGAAAACAGAAGCATAGTTCTGCAACAATGATTGAATAAATTGTTGCATAACAATCACATGCTTAACAAGAAATTAACGTTTTGTGAATAAAAGCATAGTTCTACGATACAATTATATTCGTATTGATGATAATAAGTTCTACACACACACACACACACACACACACACAACACACGTTGTTTAGCTGCGTAGGCAAAACAATATTTTATGCGTCGTCGGTGGCACAGTTATTTTTATCGCTGTTAATGGTCTCAAAGGCATCTTGGAAGTTTTGTTGTTTAGAGAAGAGTAGTAATATGTCGGTTTTTACAATAAGTATCATAAACGTGAAATAAATACCCGAACAAGTTTTAATGGTGTTCGCTAAAGTTATAGAGATGTTGGCTTGTTATGTCAATATGAAAAAAAGAGAAAAATATGAAAAACTGATGAGAAATGACTTTCTGACAAACCGAAAAGCATCAGTCTTATTATACATTTTGATAGAAGAATTATCGTTTTATCGGTGGTGTAATGTTTGGACAATTTGAAACTTCTATCATTATACCAATACATTGTCATACTAAAAACGCGCAGAATCGTGACACTCTTATGAAAACTGAATAGCAAAAATTACACTTGATTTATATTTTTAGCTTTTGTGCAAAGAGCAATATAATTTTCTAAACAGTGTTTGTTGTGTTCCTGTCTATTGTCTTGAAGTTTGTTACAAAACAAAAATATCAGAAAGGTATTACATCAGTTCTTACATAAATAGCATTTCCATACCAAATGCAAGTGTAGATTTTTTTTGAATCTGTAAATTGTATTAGCCAGTTACCGACTGAACCAAGTAGTATGTATGATAGATGATCTACTTACTTACTTATGAAGTATATACGCAAAAAAATGTCATGAAATAAAGGAAATAATTCTACAACTTATACACTGTGGCTGACAACACAATCAATTTTCTATCTAGAATAACAAAACCAAAACAAATAAATCACACAACCTTGGGAAAAGGTGTTTAGTCTGTGTCCCAATTTCAAAACCACTTAAAGGTGCATCCTCTGTGTGTCATCCCTTTTGGATATTCAGAACTGGTTTCATGAAATAATAAAGTAGACTATAGATATAAATAAAAGAGTATAACACTACAAAAAATATGTGAATGAAAACTTTTTATACGGGAAATCAATAAAAGTGGGATTGATATTATTGTTCTTACATCGTTATTGATTTGATATTGAATAAGCTCGACTGTTTTCTTATTCATGTAACTAATATGCAGATATCAGATGTCAGTAAAGCAGATCTTATCGTACTTATCAAACAATCCGACGTCGTTTTTCTTTTGGGAGATTTGAGTACAACCCGACCAGAGCAGATTGCCTGTAGTTGTTTTCTGAATTTATGAACAGTCATAAGAATATTGAAAATGGCTGAAAGTTGATGAGTAGTTTTCTATATACTTATCTGATGTGTACCGCTTATGACTTGTTACAATGTTTTTGATTTTACCAATAAAAAAGTTATATACCTTTTCATTCAGCCTGTATTTTTGAAATGTCAAACAAAAGTTAAAGATTCTTCAATAGTTTCATACAAGTCTCCGTCTTAGGTATTATGCACCCAGTTTATGTACTCAAGTGATATATATGTGTCTGAAAGTTTATATATTCTTAAATGTTGTCAGTCGCTCTAACACATATACATTTGAAGTAAATATTTTTGTAAGTCTCCTTGCTTCCACTATTTTGGTAATTCTGTCCTACAGAACTCTTGGAAGTGAAAGTCTTGTGCACCGACTGTTTATGGATGGTAAAAATGATGTCACTAATCCTCTTAACGTGAGCAGGCAAGTTCATCGACTATCAAGATTGTTTCTGGTCCGTGCAACTGCACCTTTCTAAAAGATTTATGTTTTTCAATTGAATCCATTAAGTTGTGACAAGTCACTTGATTTATTTGAAAAGAAGGCAGTGAATGACCTTCTCAAATATTTCCGTAACATTGCCTTATAAAAATGATACCGTTTTTTGCATTCCCTGGCTGATAATTGTTAAGTAGTATTGTGATTATTTTCTTGTTGTTCAAATATTTGAATAATAACTAAGCAATTATTTGCATGTTCAGTTTAATGTTTATTATCTTATTACACTAATTTGCTATGGTGTTACTCTATTGTTGTTTCTCTCATTATTTCCTGTGAGGGTTTGGTCAACTTAAAGCGTGTGGAGATGGTAAGAAAATACCTTAAGTTAAGAACGTTGTAAGGTCAGAACACTAAGCTTCGTGATAAACTTGTTGAACAATCTTGAGTTCCTCGAGAAACTTACATCAAACAAATGATGCAAATTTTAATGTATCATGTTCATATTCATGTAAAAAGCATTATTTAGAGTAAAATACATTTTCACAAAAACCCAAATGTAATTACTTGTAGGTAAAGGGCGTGTAACACTAGTTATAAACCATTTCTTTGCTTTTCTAAAACTATAAAACGAAGAGACCTTTTATTAACACAATTCTATAATATAATATATTAATATATTAACTTTATTCTAAAGTTACATGGACAAAAGCTGGTGAATGACTTCATGGTAAAAGCAGTCGTCATTTCAGTGACAATTTTAGAAAAAATAGTTTAATTTTAAGATAAATAAGATCGTGCACTTTCACAAAACACTTTTCAATGATAATATGCATGTCTAACTTGAAGTTTACAGATAAATATAGAATAAAATATTAATTGTTATAAGATAAAAGCGATGCCAAAGTCCCATTTGTGTTTCAGATAATTTCAAACTCACGTCCCAAACTGAAGGAGCTGATAAACACGCACGTCTAATGAAAGCTTCTAGTAACATGTTTTAAAATAAAGAGTTACAGGACAACAAAATGAAAATTGCGATTCATGAAACTATTAGTTAAAAAATCGTTATACCGAAAACTGACTCTACTTTCAAGCAGGAAATATAAAATTCTTTGATAATTTTTCTTTTGAGACGGTCAAGGCATAGCTCATTATTTCTAGCATCCTTGTGAAATCATGGAGTGTTAGAATAATAAATCATTCGCTTTCACTTTTTGCAGAAACCTTATGGACAAACCAGTAGACCAATTTGATTTGTGGCTTCATAATAACAAGACTTTCAGTAGGAAGTGTATTCTTTCATAGTATTAAATTCAGCAGGATCTTGTTAAAACGGAAATAATTAAAAATTTTGTCAACAAAGCTCTGTCCAAATTTTCATGATTGTAACTCAGCACATACTGTATAAGTGGAAAATTCAGCGACGTGGCATTGTTTGCGAATATCGCGAATCCAGAAATTCGCGAACATATCCCACATCGTATTTTTCCACGACCAGCAAGGCACAATTTTACCTAAGTACCAGGTACCCGTGCTTGTACGCTCTAGCACGATAAATGCAAACCGAAATACCAAAAGACATGTACGACTATAGAGCCTTTATTTACCTGTGCCTGTTGTTAACAATTTCCAACGAAAAGTGTTTTACACAATCACCAGACATGTATCAAATTTTAACGAACATCATCGGAGAAACGTTATTGTTTCAGTCGTCCATTCAACATCTCTACAATGAATTTATCTTTTTTATTTAATACGTTTTACATTTAGAAATAATTAAGTTTCTTTTAGCGTTTCATTTTTATTTTCACCAGTGTCTGATCAACATATTTACAGAAGACGTATTCTAAATGATAATACAGTGTAATATAATTTAATTTAACCGCGGCAACAATGCTCACTTAACAATACAGAAACGAAACAACAAAAGAAAACATATTGATACTTTTCACTCGTAATTAACTAGTTATTACACCTTAAACAGCAGTGTCAAAAACACTACATGTGAGCGTTTGAGTTTGGGTAATATCCCACGACTCCAGAAAATCAATAGAGGGGTGGCACTGGTCGCTTTTGCCTTTGTATATCACTTGTGGGGGCAAGAAATTGCCGGATTTTCAGCAGGACAACAATACAGTGATTTGCCGTTTGTCTCCACAGCCAACAATTTTAACTTGAATATCGCCCTTTTTTGTCATAGTCCACTGGCTGATAGGTACCATATTAAACCCGGTATGATCCCATTTAAGAATAAGGTCATCTGGAATGTGATTGTCAGGGACAACAGTGCTAATTCTGGTAACAAATTGGTCCTTAATGGTATCGAAATCGTCGGGTAAATGTTTAACGCCCTTAGTACCTTTGCGTTTAGCGAAATTCATCCTCTCCATCAGAGATCTGGCCCCAAAACGAGTTAGTTCAAAACCAATGCCATCCTCCTTCAACAGGCTCTGTTATACAATATAAATTAGTTTTATTGATTATATCAAGCATCGGAAGCCGGAATAATTCTCTTATATTACAATTTAATTGTGGAAGGGTTCTTCCTGTTAGGATATTCGATTGACATTTATATACTGCAATGTTCTTAATGTTACCTAGAATTAATCAGATTAGATAGAAACAAAAGCACATACAACTTTACGGCTTTTTTCTAAGAAGAAAACAAATCATTCCTCATTTCAAATCGAAATAACTTTTACATCTTTCATAAACTATATACTTGTATTCTCGCGTGCGTTTAAAATGAAACCGAATTAATTAAATTTTTCTTTCAAATTATCTAGGGTTGGGAACGAATACTAATATCAATATTCGAATATTCGCTTTGTCATATTCGAATATATTCGAATATTCGTTTTTCAGTTCAGTCAGTTACCTGAACTTTGGTATACGAACATTGGTACAGTTTTATCACCTGTACGTTGTCTGGGAAACACCTATGTATTATCTAGAAATGGCTTGTTTTATGGAAGTTTTAAATACTTATTAAGTGATTGGCAATACAAAATATATTCCGTTCATCAAAACCGCATGAAATAAGTTTAAACACGAGATGGGTGCATGTTGTTTTTTTTTCCCATACAGCTTATTTTGATACTGTTAAGCGATGGTCAAACATATGGCGAGGATGATTTTTTCTTCAAATAAACTTATAAGAGGAAAATATTTGAGCTATTCTAGTGATTGGGCAACTAAAAAGTAATATCAATAGAGTTATAAACGTGACTGGTTTTTCGTTTTCGTAAAACATGACGTTAATACTTGAATATTGTTAGACAAACAACTTCTAAAATTTGTAAAATAATCTGGCGCCAATTATAATGAACAAAAGATTAAAATGTATCACAATTACGCCTGTGGCAAACTGTTAATCCGTAACGACTGCCCCTGCTAATTATGCATTGCAATTTTATTGTTAATTGGATCATTTTTGACACGCGATAAAGAAACACAATACCGAACGGATTTGGTTTTTTGCATAATCAGAATGCTTGTATTTATAAAAATCAACGATGCTTCATTTGTAAAAAAAAATCATTTTAGAATATTCGAATTTGATTTTCAGATTCGAATATTCGGTCGATTTTCGAATATTCGAACATTCGTTCCCATCCCTAAAATTATCTCAATTTCTTGGTAGTTCTCTTTTTTACTGCAAACAGCCTTGCATGTGGTTATAGTTGCCTTCGTATCAAGCTCTCATTTACTTTCCGAAAGCAGTTATCTACGATCGCAACGGTAGTTATGTTTTCCTTATAACAGCGAGATTTGGTCACAATAACGTCAGTTTCCAAAATTTCGATTTTTAGCTCACCTGAGCGAATGCTCAGAGTGAGCTATTGTGATCGCTGGATGTCCGTCTTCTGTCGTCTGTCGTCTGTCTGTTCACATTTGCCTTGTGTATGCGATAGAGGTTGTATTTTTCATTCGATCTTTATGAAACTTGGTCAAAATGTTTGTCTTGATGAAATCTAGGTTGGGATTGTATATAGGTCATCTGGGGTCAAAAACTAGGTCACGGGGTCCAATCTAAGAAAAACCTTGTGTATGCGATAGAGGTTGTATTTTTCATTGGATCTTTATGAAGCTTGGTCAAAATGTTTGTCTTGATAAAATCTAGATTGGGATTGTATATGGGTCATCTGGGGTCAAAAACTAGGTCACAGCGTCCAATCTAAGAAAAACCTTGTGTATGTGATAGAAGCTGTATTTTTCATCTGATTTTCCTAATATTTAGTAAGAATAAGTGTCTTGATGAAATCTAGTTTGGGATTGTATATGGGTCATCTTGGGTCAAAAACCAGGTCACGGGGTCCAATCTAAGTAAAACCTTGTGTATGCGATAGAAGCTGTATTTTTCATCCGACTTTTCTAATATTTGGTCGGAATGTTTGTCTTGATGAAATCTAGGTTGGGATTGTATATGGATTAATTGGGGTCAAAAACTAGGTCACAGGGTCAAACCTTAGAAAAACCTTGCGTATGCGATAGAAGCTGTTTTTTTTCATCCGATTTTCCTAATATTTGGTCAGAATGTTTGCCTCTACGATACCTAGGTCGGGATTGTATATAGGTCATCTGGGGTTAAAAACTAGGTCATGGGGTCAAATCTTAGAAAAACCTTGTGTATGCGATAGAAGCTGTATTTTCCATTGGATTTTCCTAATATTTAGTCAGAATGTTTGTCTTAATGAGTCCTAGGTTGAGATTGTTTATGGGTCATCCAGGGTCAAAAACTAGATCACGGGGTCAAATCTTAGAAAAAGCTTGTGTATGAGATAGAAGCTGTATTTTTCATCCCATTTTCCTAATATCTGGTCAGAATGTTTGTCTCCATGGTATCTAGGTTGGGATTGTATATAGATCATCTGGGGTCGAAAACTAGGTCATGGGGTCAAATCTTAGAAAAAGCTTGTGTATAAAATAAAAGCTGTATTTTCCATTTGATTTTCCTAATATTTTGTCAGAATGTTTGTCTTGATGAGTTCTAGGTTGGGATTGTTTATGGGTTATCTGGGATCAAAAACTAGGTCACATGATCAAATCGTAGAAAAACCTTTTGTATGCGATAGAGGCTGTATTTTTCATTGGATCTTTATGAAACTTTGTCAGAATGTTTGTCTTGATGAAATCTAGGTTGGGGTTGTATATGAATTATCTGGAGTCAAAAACTAGGTCACGGGATCAAATCTTAGAAAAAGCTTGTGTATGCGATAGAAGCTGTATTTTTCTTCCGATTTTCCTAATATTTGGTCAGAATGTTAGTCTTGATAAAATCTAGGATGGGATTGTATATGGGTCATCCAGGGTCAAAAAATAGGTCACAGGGCCTTTTCTTAGAATTTGTTCTGTTCAGCTACAACAATGAAACATTAGATAATTTTGCATGCAGATTAAATCTTTGACCGTGGATGATCTTGGCCTTGACCTTCTAACTTACATCCTGATTTTTTATGTTTCTGTGCAATGATTCTCAGGTGAGCGATATAGGGCCATCTTGGCCCTCTTGTGCTGAATTTTCTTTGCGTTTCATCCAGTGCATTTAAATGCTTAGCCTGATAATCTTTTCAATCTACACTACTCGAAAGTGTCATCTGTCTATTTTCTAGTTTTACGTGACCGTACGGCAGTATCATATTAAACCTATCTTTACACGGATAATAGTTTTAATAGCAAGCTTTTCTGATATGAATGAAACTGTAAAATAAAAGTATGAGACACACATTGTCCCCAAATAAGCCCACATGTCCAAGGTTTGCGCTTAAAACGATTCATTTCGTGTTCACTGAGTGCCAGATTTATTGAATATTGGCATGTATTACAGTATCCTCCGTTAAAAATCAAAACATTTTCTACTGTGTGATTATACAATTGATACAATTTTTTATGAGATCAAAACGAATTCACAAAAACGTGAATAAGGTTTCCACTGGCCTTTGTTACATTTTGATCAGCTGATCAAGATAATCAAATTCAGTTTAACCAATGATTCATGACGGTGGAAGAAAAGCAAACGAAGAAATTACTTTTTTAGACCTGTATGTAAACATGATGTTTATTTAAAATATCTTTAATATCGTATTTCTAGAAGAGGTCATCTTTTCGGTTTAAAGACATTTTAAAGTAAACATACACAGACTACTGAAGGAACTTATTTTAACGCAATTATATGCTTTATTTGATTGGTACATCCTTGCAAAGTATATTCAAAATATAAAATCTTAATTTTGTTAGACCTCCAGAACCTTTAGTTTTCCTTTGAAGTGTTTTAAAGTTCTGTATCAAAATGCACGTTTAACTGGAATCATTAACTCAGTGAGGTAGTATCCCAATCGCTCAAATGCACTTTATATGGAGACTCAATAATACTTGGCTTGGCATCCTTATTCGATTCTGATTCGTTAATTTTGTAATACGTCGATATGATATATTCAGTATGACAAAGACACGCAATGAATCAACTACTGCCCTTTACGTTCAGACAAGACAGTGACTAAATATGTGGCGTTCAATAGCGTTCAACAGCGTGTATCTTCCTGTTTAAAGAATGATCATCATTCATATTTAAAAGAAAGAAATGCAGTTAGTTTGCGTAATCAATCAAAATACTGTAAAATGATTTCTTCTTTTCTTCATTAGAAGTGTGCATGCTCTTTATTTTACTCATTACAAAAATAACTTTAAATAAACAAAAAGGTCATGGATCGCTCACCTGAGTATTTTTGCTGTGGGTCTACTGTTGCAAAAAATAAATAAGCAAAATTAGTCCCTGAACTGAAAATTTTCAAAGATTTTATGTTGTACACTAACAAGACAACAGGAAGAAGAAAGTTTTTACTCCAAGGACGGAATTTGAATAAACTTGGTACAGGTGCACTGAACAATGCAATATACAAAAATGTAAGCTCTAAGGCATACTGGTTCAGACAATTAAATTTTTTTTTCTCCCATTCGAAAAGTTCACTCCCACATAATACTTGGAAATGAATCTTTTTTACTTATTTGAACGAATGATATCCCAGGATTGTTGTCTGAAAGTTTCAGCTTCCTTTATAGAACAGATAACATATACTATCATGTTTAAAACGAACATGACGCACAAAATTGATATGCCTTAAGACAACGTCACATACCCTAATTTGACGTCAGATTCATTTAAGTTCCAGTTGGCAATAAATTAATATGGTAGATTTTATATATTTAAATTTCAGATATTTCATTGTAAAAGTCTATACTTTTTCAATGTATTCCATGCTGTACAAATCTATAAATGTTATCATTCAACGTTGCGTTTTTTTCGGTTAACGATTTTTAAATAGCACAGAACTGTCTCCAAAAAGTTACCACAGTAATGATCATCAAGCAGTCAATTTTTATGAAAAGCAATATTCAGGGTATTAATTTATCACTTTAACTTTGTTTTTGAAGAGGATGAGTAATTTGTTGTTTAAAAGTAAGAATGGACGACACACGCAGCACGACGTACGCCGGACAGAGGGCGATCACAAAATCTACCCCGAGAGCATATGCTCAGGTTAGCTAAAACATGTTGACAACCTTAATTATGCCATCAGTTGATTGCAATGAAACCCTTTTGCCCTCGTGTCATGCTTGCCAAAATAAAATTTATTTCCATTTCTAATGAATGACTTCAAAATGAAATTTCCTGCTCAAACAATTTTTATATTGATTAAGTCAACGGAAGTGTTAGATTGTTTTTTCAAAATGAACTACTATGTATTCTGCTTGCTGCCATGTCTGATCTTAAGATTAGAAGGTGCACTCACGAGATTGTCTTTCTTTTTAGTAATTATGCTGCTTCTGCCGAGATATTGGGCATGAAGTCCTATATATTCTTTTATTATGAAATAAGCCAACAATGTCCCATGATTATAGAATCAATATTATCATACAATTAATTACATATATCAATATGGCATGACAAAGACGCTAATGTTGGTTCTACTACATTCAATAGGTCAATTAACACCAAAGTACAAATTTAAACTATAAGGATATATAAATATATCGTGTAAATTAGTCGTACCAGATAATGAAAATGAACATTGAGAATTATTTAATAGAGTTTGCGAGAGATTTGAAAAATGTTCATTTACATATAAATAAGAAGAACTAATAATAATCAAAAATACTAAGTAAGAAATAACAGCAATCCTCTATTTTCTTCTAAACGTGTACTGATATTCTATGTCTGTGTGCAAGTCGGCATAAACAAACGATCGATTTGTAACAAATCGGTTTACCAAACTTAAGTGTCTGCTTTGTTCTTTTAAAAATGTACTATTTTTTCTCAAACGGAGGCCAAGAGTAAGCCTTATTATTTCATTGCAGTGTGTGACAAACGGTGATGGTAGAATTTTTATGTTGATTGTAGTTCAATTTTCCAGTAGGCAAACAAATGTCACTTCATATTAGGTTATCAGCCACTTATGTTATGTATTTCTTGAACTGTTTACATATTTGCCTTTAAAAGGCGAGTAAGTTCCTTTCAATATTTCAAATGTGGACAAAAAGTTTAAATAAGTGTATTTTCGCCACTGAAAAATTTAAAGAGAATAAGAGATGTCGCACAGCGACAACAGACATGCACACTGGCCAACAATGCCAATCTGAAGCGTGCAAATGAACTGTATTGCTCACGTTAATTACACGAGCATTTCTCATGGCATGCGTCTTAAATTGCAAAACTGTTTTGCAGGAGATTTGAAAAAAGCAATTATCTAAAAATATGATTTCGAAAAGTTTTACTGCATTAAAACGAGTTTAAATGTTATTGTAATGTAGAAAAAGGAATGCAAAACATTACAAGTTAATGCATGTTTCGAATAATTAATTTTGTACTTTAAGTGACAACAAATCAATCGGGTGCCAACACATAGAACTGTTCGCATTTGGAAGAAATAAGAAACTTTATTATTAAAATTCGTAAACCCAAACATTCTTGACATTTAGGCTAAAATTTTAAAGGGGACCAAAGTCAATATTTGTAAAAGATTATGTTTTTTTTTTTAAGGAAAATGATTAAACACAGAAATGCAGTCACCAAAAGAGCCAGATTTGTTTTTCAACATACTTTAATATCATTAATGTTTTATGTTATCTGATTGAAAAACACTCAAGTAAATATAACGATAAACACGTTTGTAACTTCGTACAGAATTTCTACATGTATGTAACTTCTTACAGAATTTCTACACGTTTGTAACTTCTTACAGAATTTCTACACGATTGTAACTTCTTACAGAATTTCTATACGTTTGTAACTTCTTACAGAATTTCTACACGATGTAACTTCTTACAGAATTTCTACACGTTTGTAACTTCTTACAGACTTTCTACACGATTGTAACTTCTTACAGAATTTCCTCACGATTGTAACTTCTTACAGAATTTCTACACGTTTGTAACTTCTTACAGAATTCCCTCACGTTTGTAACTTCTTAGAGTATTTTCTACACGTTTGTAATTTCTTACAGAATTTCTACACGTTTGTAACTTCTTACAGATTTTCCTTATGTTGTTACTTCTTACAGAATCTCAACACGTATGTAACTTATTACAGAATTTCTTCACGTTTGTAACTTCTTACAGAATTTCTTCACGTTTGTAACTACTTACAGAATTTCTACACGTTTGTAACTTCTTACAGAATTTACTGCATTAACTTTTTACAGAATTTCTTCACGTTTGTAACTTCTTACAGAATTTCTTCACGTTTGTAACTTTTTACAGAATTTCTTCACGATTGTAACTTCATACAGAATTTCTACACGTTTGTAACTTCTTACAGAATTTCTACACGTTTGTAACTTCTAACAGAATTTCCTCACGTTTATAACTTCTTACAGAATTTCTTCACGTTTGTAACTTCTTACAGAATTTCTACACGATTGTTGTTTGTAACTTCTTACAGAATTTCTATACGTTTGTAACTTTTTAAAGAATTTCTACACATTTGTAACTTCTTACAGAATTTCTACACGTTTGTAACTTCTTACAGAATTTATTCACGTTTATAACTTCTTCCAGCATTTCTTCACGTTTGTAACTTCTTACAGAATTTCTACACGTTTGTAACTTCTTACAGAATTTATTCACGTTTATAACTTCTTACAGAATTTCTACACGTTTGTAACTTCTTACAGAATTTCTACACGTTTGTAACTTCTTACAGAATTTCTAAAAATGGCTGTAGGTTTTATACTGATATGTATGTTGCCAACAAATGCTATTCAGAAAGAAACAGTGTTTTATCATATGACATTTTAGTATGTTTACTTGTTAGGAAGGTAAAGTAAAGGAAAAAGATGAGAGATAGTAATAGTATTTTGTGATCTTGAAATAAGAGAATACTAAGAGATAACAATGAGTTAACTTTGAATGGGAGTAAACGGTCAACTCACACATGTATTACACTTCACATCTGCTTCAAGTCATATGTGGTACTTCCTGTAAAGTAAATATGGAAAGTAAGAACTTTATTAACGTTTTATATTTGTAACGAATTTCTGTGTTAATGTATCTTTTGATACTTATTTATACTCCTTAAAGTTTGCTAAGCACTAGGGATATTATTCTTCCTAGTCCAGGGTTTCATTGCATGATAGTTTTGAATTGAACAGTATATTTAAATTATTATCTATTTTATGATTTTTGTGAGGAACTTTAGGATTATGTAGTTTTAAAAGTTGTATATTATGATAACACTGCACTTTGTTTATTCCAGAAAATCAGGTATTTTTAAGAATTTTCCAGAAAATCGAGCTTTTTTAAAATAGAATTTTCCAGAAAATCTGGCTTTTTTATAGAATTTTCCAGAAAATCGAGCTTTTTCATAGAATTTTCCAGAAAATAATCAGAACGAATAAGAATTAGTTTCACACTGGGTATGTGAGCCATAACTGTTGATCACAGACGGAAACCATCTTCTAGTCTCCTAAACAGCTTCCTGGTGTAGCAATTTGGGTTATTGTCCTATATCTGTACCAACACGGGCACTCATCGGCTTCACTAGACGACCTTGCTCATTCAAACCAAACACTCGATTCTGGTTCCAAAACTTTGTTTTGTGGAAAAAAAATGTTTACTACAAATGAGCATTCACCACATGTTATGACCTAAAAGGTTCTCAGGGATGGAGGAAGTTTATGATTAAACAAACTTTTAACTACATATCATATCATACAGAAAAGATAACAAAAACTCATAGCAAAATGTCACAATAATTAGTGTAGAATCTATGACGATTTTTGTCAGCCATCATCAGACATGCTGATTAATGTTCTTTTACCAAAAAATAGTCAGTCTTCGTATAAAAAACTGACTATGTAACTACCGTATGTCATAACTGTATGGTGTCATATTTATTGGTGGTAAGTATACACATTACGAATCACCACAGCTGTCTAATCAACAACAGATTGTCTGCATATTGATACCTGGTGAAACCACAGTGACTGTAGACCATAATACTTTGCCGCTTCGAAAATATGACAGGATAGTATTACATAACATGACTGGTTGATTAGTCTTGTGATTGTGTTAGCTAGAATAACTTACCTTATTAATATCAAGTTCTAGTGATATGTTTTTTTAATACCTATGTTTTTTTCTAATAAAACCTTTCAAATGAAGTACATGTATCTGTTCCGTATTCTATGTGGTAGTGTCATTCATTGTACAGAGCTCTTAACGACGAGACACGTATCTATTGTTGGCCTGACGTGAAAATCCCATTTACTTTACGATATCACGTAATAAATTTACTTATTGAATAGAATACAATGAAAATAAAGGCGCATTTTTCTCGCTTTTTTACGATGATGGATTTAATTAACTGACAAATGTTCGCCGACGAAAAAGTTAGGAACTTCTGCTGTTCAAAGGTACTACAACTTTACAGAAAAAAGTCCAGCGTTCCTTTTAATGCTTTTACTGCTGAACTCTAGCTCTCAGAATTTTACTAATGAAACATGAAAAATGCAGTTATTCTGTAATCCAGTAAATTACAGGAAATTGCAGCCTCATTTCTCGACATTTTTGTCGATCATGACAAACGTACTACTGGTGTATAATTTTGATCTCGAACTGTAAAAGCCGTCAAATGGATTTCAATTTAGAAATAGATATCTTTTAGATTCACTCCTACATCAAGAATATTATTTTAACATATCAATATTAATTGTGGGGAAGAATAAAGTCCTTGTAGTCGGCATCTTGTATGCTCTCCCAGTTTGATTATAGGGCAGTGTGTCTTAATGGTTACGAACTTACTTGGTGTTTCCAAATCAAGTCTAAACACATTTATATAAAATTATATATATTTTTTTTCGCAGCTGAGCATAGGTCTTTCGGGAGAGCCAATGGTGTAGGTCTTTGGTCATCTTTCGGCTGCCCATGCATATAGTGCGCCGTGCGTCACAAATTTCAGCCTTTAAACAGCTTCTTCGTTACTTCAAAAAAGATGCTAAGAAACCGTGCCGGAATGTTCTATAGACGGAGCTCTAGTCCAGAATTCATTTTGTTAAATTGTTTTCTTTTACCATTCTATTATGCTCTTTCTTTTATTTGGATTTTCGTGATTTTCATTCATTCATGCACTCATGTGGGCGATTCAGTGTCTTCCTTATCGTTCAAGATAGTTTACCGACCAGAATGAGTTAAAGATGGTAACTTTCAATTTCTCAGTGATGTTTTATACATTAATAAAGAAGAAAAGGTCTAGTCGCATTCGGAAGAACTTTAGATATAATGACAAAAATATACAAGAACGATTGTCCTCGTGAAACATAACTCTATCCTTTCTGCCTCTGTACATTAAACTGTCTCGTTTCATTTTAAAGTGTTGCTGTTCCTTAGCAAAGCTTTATGGCTATACAATGTCTGAAATAACAGAAGAAAGGGTCTAAAACTCTTTATAACTGAGCTGCCCTCCAAGCTGCATGTGGTTAATAGCATGAAGAACAAGGCAAAGTTTAAATAGGTTAGTTTGTTTTCTTGAGAACCATGGCCTTGTTTTTGCTGCAGATTAAATATATCATCTTGTAGGGGACAGATTTGACGATATTAGTAATAGGAAAGCCGTCAAAAAATAGAAATGAAGACAGTAAAGTATTGAAAATTTATTATGTTATTTTACACCAATATAAGTTGTTAAGTGTTTATGTGCTAAATTAAAAGTCAGTTGTCTATTAAATAAAATACCTATTCGTGGGTAGCTTGAAAAAAAAACTATAAATCATAGAAAGATGAACATAATATACATAGCAGCGACAGTGATTTCGTTTGAAAGTGAAAAGGGAAATATGTTTGTTACATCAAACAGCGTCTTGTGTTTAAAGACATCATGCATTTGTTGCGTTGCCTAGAAATGGATGACATCATCGGCCACCAGCGCCAAATCGCACGTGAGATGATCTGCCAGAGAAGACGATGTCGTTATTTCCATATAAGGCAACTAAACGTCTTAGAAGCTGATTCAGAGTTGCTCTTTTGTTGACTGAAAAAAAGGGCATAAAATGATTTTTTTAGAACAGTGGCATTCCAGTGTCTCATATTACATCACACACAAGAATAATTGATGCAAAAAGGACAGTAAAAATCTAAATAATTTCTAGCACACAAAAAAAAACAAGTCAGTAAGACACAGACGTGAGCGCAAACATGTCAAACGCAAATCAAGTGGCATGTTTCTTCTGTTTTGAAAAGGGGAAAGTTAGTTCTGTTTTCATAAAGTTAAATAAGTAAAATCAATTCTTTCTAAAATAAGAAGATCAGACGTTTGTTGTCATTAAGGTTAATAATACATTAGAAATGTTAAATAAAATTTCCACAATTCGAACAACAAATGTAATTGCTTAAACATAACAGGCAAAACCAGTAAGAGATCGTATCGTTTTCTTTTCTTCTGTTTTTGTTGTTGTTGAAAATATCGTTCGTCAATGTAAGTTCTATAATTATTTCATTTTATATCTGATTTACGGACATCATATAAAATCCCTAAAATCAAATTTTGTATTTATGATAAAGTGAAGTAATCTAGATAGTGAGAACGTGTGTTCAAGAGACAAAATGGTCCTGTATTGTTGTGACTTAAATAGTTATACCTTGCATGTCGCTATGGTCTCGACGCTTTGAGAGGAACAAGCCTGGATATGAACTGGCTGGATGAACGTATGAAGTGTAAGGCAGAAAGAGTTCTGAAACGATAAAGTTAAACAATTCATTACAAAATAAACATTCAGTTACCGCAGTATTTAAAAGTTATTTAATTACGTCATAGCAATAAGCATAAATACGTTATTTCCAGTAACTTTAGTTTTATATGGCCTTAATATATATATATTAAATGTAACTTATATGTGGAGGTTGACTATTTGTCTATATGTTTAATATATCTCAACCATTGAGTTTATCAATTTGTCTATGCGTTAAATATATCTTTGACATGGAGTTTATCTATTTATGTATGTGTTAAATGTAACTTAAAGATAGAAATTATCTGTTTCTCTATGCATTTATTGTAATTTAGACGTGGAATTTTTCTACTTGTCTTTGCGTTAAATGTAACATAGATGTTGATTTTGTCTACTCGATTAAGTGTTCAATACAACCTGGACGTGGAGTTTGTCTATTTGACTGTTAAATACAACCTGGTTGTGGAGTTTGTCTATTTGACTGTTAAATATGACCTGGTTGTGGAGTTTGTCTACTTGAATGTTAAATACCACCTGGTTTTGGAGTTTTTCTATTTGACTGTTAAATACGACCTGGTTTTGGAGTTTGTCTATTTGACTGTTAAATATGACCTGGTTGTGGAGTTTGTCTATTTGACTGTTAAATACGACCTGGTTGTGGAGTTTGTCTATTTGTCTAACATTTAAATATGACCTTGACGTGGATTTTGTCTATTTGACTAAGTATTAAATACGACCTTGACATGGAGTTAGTCAGTTGACTTAGTGTTTAATACGACCCAGGTCTGGATTTTGTTTATTTGACTAAGTTTTAAATACAAACTGGAAGTGGAATTTGTCTGTTTGGCTAAGGGTAAAAAACGAGTTTGACTTGGAATTTATCTTTGACATATGTTAAATACGACCTTGACGTGAAGGTGTCTGTTTGGCTAAGGGAAAAGTACGAGTTTGACTTGGAATTTATCTTTGACATATTGTTAAATACGACCTTGACGTGAAGGTGTCTGTTTGGCTAAGGGTAAAGTACGAGTTTGACTTGGAATTTATCTTTGACATATTGTTAAATACGACCTTGACGTGAAGGTGTCTGTTTGGCTAAGGGTAAAGTACGACCTAGACGTGGAATTTGTCTTTTCGACTAAGTGTTTTCGATGATGAACTGTCACTTAAAGACGGGCCTTATTTTATGAACAAGCTCAAGAGCTTCGTGATAGAAGGAAAACGGAATATCTTATTTGTTGAGGTAGGGAAAAGAGGATGTGTATGTTATCATCAGCCATGCTAATCAAATTGGGTCGTTGCTTTCTCATATCAGGATTATAAACCGAAATGTCTTCCAAGCAACTTTAATACTGTAAACTAGTATGGCATAATGTGAAATGTTGTTTTGAAACATATGTCTTTAATAAGTGTGCATGATTTGAAAAAGCTTTCTTCAGACTATAAAGTTTTCGAAGTAAGTTTCAGCCTACACACACCAAAATGAAACTAAAATGTAATACTTTGCCGGTTAATTATTGTAATATTATTCGATTTCACAGAGATTATTGTTCAACCATTAAAAATATCGCAGCCACTTTTACAAAGCAGGCAGTTACTTTATTCACAGTTCAGATATATAAAGATATATTCCCTTTCCAATAACACTTAGACTTTGTCATTAAATTATTTACTCTGGTGTTGATAAGTCTTAACGCTTCCTCACGTGTGTCACCAGAAAACGGCAAACCTTTTCATTTGATGCTACACGTGATTAGCTATTTTTGCCCGCTCATGACGTTAGTTCATTCCGTAAACACAGAGAGTAAATTATTAAGAGTGAAAAGTGTCAAGCCGTCTCTTTTTCTCTCATTTAAAGGCGTTTAAGTCTTCCTGATGTAGCGAGTATGGGAAGGCAAATTTTGTACGAAGGTCGTCATTAAGAGACATTTTCCTTTTATTTTCCAGGATTACATATTATTTAAGGTCAGTGCATCTGCGGCCATTAATACATAGTACAATCTTCTTATATCTCAAAATACTTACTGTTAATAAGATCGTCGAATGATGAGTTAATATTTGCCAGGAGGCGATTTTGATGATGGTCAGTTCAAGAGATTATGTTCAAGAAAGCCTTTGATATATGAACTGAGTAGAATGAAAATTCTTATTGTGAAAATCAAACTTTGAACGTCTTGTCAATTAACTAATGGAATAGAAAGCCAGTAGCATCATTCGAGTGCCACAATTGTTAATGTTTACGACAAAATCGATTGGTAACTGAAACTCAAACAGCGGATGATTAATTCTTTAAATCCCTTAAGGCTTTCACGAGTGAAATTTAATCTTAGAGATACCCTTAGCAAAATTGTTAGAATTTACTAAATAGCTCTATGTTGTGGGTAAAATAGTCTTTGCTTATCAATAGATAAAACTATTGTATACATTTAGAGGGACTTCTACTTTAATAGCAAACTCGTTGTTTTCAAAAATTTGAGATATACTAAAATAAAATCAACATTTGATAAACACCGTTTAAAGTTTCAAGTTCTGAAAAAAGAATTCTATTACAAATAGTTTATGGCATTTAAATGAATATCCTGGATTAAACTTTTTCATTTTGAGCGATATGACAACTGGACGTATGATTATTATATGTAATATAATCAAGGTTTTCCTTTTTAGAAACTTTTTGATTTTTCACTCTGGTTCATCTTTTCTTTTGGAAGGAAACATTTCACAAGATTTGGTAAAAGTCAGCATGCGACTTTAAACTTTGTTGTTTTGAGACAAACTTTTCTTGAATATCAAAATACTTTTTACTTAAAAAGTGAAAACGTCTTCTTTAGATGCACTTCTTTGTTTACTTTGTCAAAAACAGAAATTGTCTTTTACTTAAAAGAAACAGCATGGTCTTCTGTCATTAGATGAATATTTGTACATATCTCTAAAGCTGCTTTAGAAAAGAACGAAATGACATTTAATAACTTATGGCGTCATATTTATATAAAAAAATAAGCTTATTTTTGCCCCTGATTTATTCCAGCTTCGAGGATCCAGTTGTAAAATGTGACTAGCTTGTCAGCGGTGTTCATCATTTGCGAAAAAAAAACCCACAAAAATGAAAAACTGACATAACTCCACCAATCTTTCTTTACTGTGGTCTTACTGAACACGGGAAACGTACGAGAATATGGACATTTTATGAATCATGGTAAGAACCAATAGTAAGATTATTAAGTAAAATCAATTTCAATTGAACTTCAGACTTAACAATATAGACTCACAAATTACAAACGGAAATTAAAGAAGTGAAACATTCTCTATCTTGTTAATCAATGGAAATCTTGTTTATCATTTTATCTATCTCACATTTAAGAGTATAACAAAGGTTGTTGCACTCTGTGTTTTCATAAAGCTGTTTTCAGCAAGTAAAAGTAGTCCCGGTAATTTCAATATCTTACCATTCCCGTTTAACTTGAGACCAAACAGAGGAAACACGTGTATTCCTACAGCTAAGGAACTAGCTGGCCCTAATCACCTTTGTCTCATTTAACCCTGAACATGCTGAATTTTTGTAATGGATTTGCCCAGCTTTGCATATGGAACAGTCCATTCAAAGTTTAAGGGATTTCAATATCAAAATACAAAAATGGAGCTACCAACAGTATAGAGCCTGGTCAGACTGCACGGATGTGCTGGCTGGCCTGGCTCTATACTGGTGGCAAAGGCTAATCACTTTCGGTTCCAGCAGGTTAAGGGTCAAATAAAAACACGTTGAATAAGTGAAAGAAGATAAACAATGAATTTTTAACAACATGAAACACAACAAATAGGGTGCGTGCTTGTTTATGTTGAAAGAAATATTAAAAAAGGTAAAAGTCCTAGTTTTTACTGTATGAAAATGTGTGACAAATACTTACATATGAAATTACAAATAAAAGCCCTGTCCATCTTTATCTATGAATACCTACAAATGTCTGACAGTAAATGGTTGAAACAAGTGATTGTTTATAAAGTTATTTGTTATTTTCACTGTTCGATGTTTCATTTTTAACTTGAAAAAGGCTCCCAAGGTATCTACTTGTAATAAATGAGACAGACGCCAAGGCAGTTAACCTATGTACACTTTAGCTTTAAAGACAAACTACCAGAGAAAATTTTCATCAGAAACAAAAGGCTGTTTCGTGCCTACGACTTACAAACACTTACAAACACAGATTTGTAAGCATCTAGCAGACATTGCATGTGTTTGTCGTCTTAAAATAAAACATCTGTCCCTGGTCATCATGTTTGCTATAAATAACGGTCATATCAGGGACATTCTTTCTGATGTCTTACGCCAGTCACTTGTATCAAGTCGCAGGTCAAAGAAAGGTTTCGTGCGTAAGATAAAAGTTGTATTATAGACACTTTTAAGATACTTCTTTTAAGATTAGATCAGAAAAAGGGGACGTGCGAACGCAACGAATAAACATAAGTGCAAGACAATGGAGAAAATGAACAACAAAAACATGTTACTAGCACGTATTTACTTTCGTAAACATTGTAATGAAATAGGAAATTATTGCAATGATGTTTTAAATGGTCAATTAAGGACGATTATGAAGAAATTAGATATCTTTTATGACGTCAATAGTAAATTACACTTCACAGCACAAATTCAAAACCCACGTAAAAAAGGATTTTTTTTTTACTTTATCGACTCTAATTATGATGATTAGAAGGTTCTCTAAAGTAGAACAAACGTGAGGAATATAAAGGATTGTTATTCAGTCATTTTTCATCAATTTAAAAACAAGTTCGACGATTGTTCATTCTTTTTTCTTACGAACTTCCATCCGTAACTAAAATATACAATCAGAAAAAAGAACATAATATTTTTGTACAGGTGTGGTTTTTGCGTGTTGTCACATTTTATGAGAATCATCTCGATTTAATCTCATACGTAATTTCAATTTACATATATAAATCTTTAAAACAGTACATAAGAGGTCCCTAGCTTAAATGTTGAAAAATGTTGGAAAGCTCATACTAAGAGAAATAAAAGGTTTTTCCAATCCATTGGACTACTAACGGCTTTCCAAACGAATTTGACAAAATGACAACCGTTGAACGTTGGACCAATCTACCTTTTGGTTTCTGTTATGTCTTTGTAGAGATCTGCCCTAGAGTCACAAAAACGTTCACGTTTAATCCAGTGACCTACTTTGTTTTTGATAAGGCATCTACTTTGAATAATAGAGCACTCTGTATTTTTTGTCGCCTGCTTATTGATATGCTCATTGCATACCAACCTTTTATCATTATTGTTCCAAAATTTTAGTCATATTCAAATGATATCACAAAACTGTTTACATGTTCGAGCTTGAAATGTCGAGGTTAGGTCGAAAAAAGGAAATAAAAAGGATATTTCACAAACGGAATTTTAACATTTTTGAAAATGTAGGAAATAAAAACATAATTGGTTAAAATCCTGCATTTTTCATACAACTAAATACGACTATATTAAAAAGTTTGTCTTTGTTTTCCATAACAAAAGTTTCCTTGTCAACAAGCGTTCATCCCGTCAGATTTCTAGTTTCAAAAGATGAGGCTTTTAACTGGATGCATTTAATCGTTGATTGTATTTATTTAAGGCAAATCAATTCTAAGTATACAAAAATCCTTACTGATTTAGCTTAACTACGCCAACGTCATTTTTTAACAAGCTTTCAGGGATAAAGATGATAAATAAAGTGTTACGTACAGATAGAGTTTACTTTCATTTCCGTTTCTTATTACATAGAATAAATCTAGTTTGCGGCTTTCTATCATGAAGTCGTCCAGTAAAATCCGCATTGAATCAAGTCAATAACGTTTTCCAAATAAGCGAAAAATATTTAGTGCTGAACATAAGGTTTACTGTTTACAAACAATGAATATGCTGTGATTTGTATAATAACATTGTTTTGCAATTTGCCTTTTTTAATTGCATGTATATATCTTTTTATTTTTGCAGGAAATCGTAAACTCAAACATTACATGCTTTTCAAATGTTAGATAAAAATTCTTTATAATCAATATCGGGTAACAGATAAATGTAAAAAAAAACACACACACACACACGAACCGTTAGTTTTAATCTTTGTTATATTTTATACAGATTGCAATGACTTCTTTTATTTACTTTAGACATAAATCAAAATTACGTTAGTACATTTTATCGATTTATAAAACTGTTGTTTGGTCATCGTGTTCTTGGCATCCAATGAATAGTTGGCCGGTGTGTTTTCAGTATTAATGCAAAGTAACAACAGGCCAGCAAATCACCTAGTGAGATTTAACGGAGTATGCTAATAACTTGAACGGGTTTTTTTTGTCCATGGAGAGTTGTGACGAAAATATAACAAATGTAGAGAAGACTGCCTCCCTTTGTAATTTTCCGAAAATAATAATAATGAATTTTTCAATATTGTATCTGAAACATTTGCAAGTGTGTCATCTGTTGGTCGGATTTTCATTTCTGGGATATATTATAGGGTTAACGCACGTTTTTTCGTGTTATAACATCTGCAGAATCCCGAGATTCTGCAGGTGTTATGACACGAAAAAACGTGCTTTAACGCTATTCTAGCATAAAATGATCTAGGAAAGACATGTTTACGGAAAAAAAAATAAATAAATAGTAGTACAGTCGCCTTTAGGTTGTTATGGATACGTGTGTTAAATATGCGTTCCAGGGCGACACGTGTTTCAACCTTTCGAGCGGCCATCTTGACACTTAAAAAGTGTCGATAAAAAAATTATTGGAAGGATTTCATGTGGATTTACGATTGAACAAGGCCAACCATTGATTTTATCAATAATCATGAATGTTTCGTCTACGTTCCGACCTGCAAAGTTACATAATTTGCCGATTTGGGGCAAAAAAGACGGATCAGCGTCCATTATTTACAAAGGCCCTGTAACGCGCATAACTGAAAACGGGTAATAACAGCGCGTGAGCGCGAGAACTTCCTTGTTAACACACCTTTTTGCTCTCGTTAAAACATAGGCAAAACGGGTAAAAACAAGCGATTTTATGCTAGAATATTTTGGGACGTTTTGCAGAAGTCACAGATCTTCGTTAAAATGAAATATTATACAGAAGTTGACCATGTGAACACGCTAGAAATTACCCATCCCATTCACTGATACACGAGTCGGTATGGTAATGCCCACCTTTGCATGATAAAAAAATCTGAAGCAACAGCCCGCCTTTACATAATAATATCTGAATCAACAGCCCACCTTTACATAATAATAATCTGGAGCAACAGCCCACCTTTACATAATAATAAAATCTGAATCAACAGCCCACCTTTGCATGATAATAAAATCTGAATCAACAGTCCACCTTTACATGATAATAAAATCTGAATCAACAGCCCACCTTTGCATGCTTATAAAATCTGAATCAACAGCCTGCCTTTACGTGATAATAAACTCTGAATTAACAACCTCCTTTACATAATAATAAAATCTGAATCAATAGTCCACCTTTGCTTAATAATAAAATGAAGAACGAGGTCTATAAGTATAGAATGTTAAATATTATGTGAAAGTAATGTTTCTTCAGTTTTATGCCAACATCATTTGAGAACACGACAGTAATCAGGAAAAACGATGTTTATTAGACAAATTATTGTTGTAGACTCTTAGTTTTCTATCTCAAATCACAAAGGAAGACAAAAGAGGAAAATATTTCCGGCCGATTTCTACTTCAGCATTAAATGAGGAATGCTATTTGAAATACAATCGCCAAAAAAAATGTCTAGGCTACAAAAAGAAGGAAAGGCGACTCGAGTGCTTGTTGCTGTCGAGGGCATATGTTGGTTAGGTTGTTTTTGTTTTCGTATTCAGCAAACATTTTACCTTCTCTTAACATGAAAGTGTCTTTTATAGGTGTGTTTTTCTTATACTTCGTTACCACAAACTAGTTATTAGTATTTCATAAGCGTGAAAGTAACTGTACTCTCTAAGCTCGTCATTCTCACGGTGTCATGTTTTCTGTGGCAATAAGGGAGACAGAAAGTCATGACATTTTAATCGAACCCTTACTGCTTATGTTTCTTACAGCAATATAAGTCTTCTCTCTGGTTCATAGGTTATACAAACAAAACAAATTCATTCATCGATGGTGGCTGCAAAATAGCACTAATAAGGTTTTTTTTCTTTTTTTCTTTTTCTTTGTTTTTTGTGATTTTTTAGTGCGTAACTTCATGTACGATGGCATTTAATGAAATCTGGGATCACTAAAGTTTTATCGTAACATATATCTTCAAACTATCGATCATAACAGCTTTAGCTATTGTATTTTTTTTTCGTGACTTTAACTTCATATTTTTTGAAAATCCATCCTTGCTTGCCTTGAAATAAAGATTTAATTACCTTCCAGATTTTTTTCTCCTTTTTGATTGGATATTGATCCGCCGAAAGAAATTGATATAACCGAGCCAGACAGGTAATATACACATTAAATTTCCCCTTTGGCTACCCCACGTTGTAAACAACATGCGTTGTGACGATGCGCGTACGGTTCGATGTTGTAAAGTGTAAATTCCGATATACAAGCACTTTTTAACTGTCAAATAAAAATATTTACCAAAATAGAGTAATGATGAATATTCTCATCAGTATTTGAAACAAATATGACCTCGCCAAACCTTGATATTAATTACAAAAAAGTGTCTTCAACAGACAACTCCTTTTCTCTTGTTTACATTCGTTAGGTACGAAAGCAAATACTTCATGTAGATCTACAGACGTCATTTTGCGGTGAAGGGGTACCCTAAGGGGAATCTTATTTCGACGTTTCATTTGAAACAGCAATGATTTAAACATAAAATTATGTTGTTGTTGTTTTTTCATAGTTTATTAACTCCGCTTTAATTTTAAAGAAAAAAAGGGCTAAATTCTATGCGACAGTCGCTTTAAACATAGACAGATTAACATTTATTGACATGACTAGGTAAAGAAACACGCGCAAATAAATTGCAGATTTTCGACAAGCAACGTACAAGTTAGGCAGCTAAATAGAAAATATTAAACCTTATAGAACACCCAATCAGTCGCTACGCTCCCTCCTTACATTCCCTCCTTTCAGTGATCTAAATCATTTGATTTTTTTTAATTTAGACTCTGGAATACTTATAGACAAGTAAGTTTTGTTCTGAACATAAATCATAGGTCATCGCCTAGGGAGAATTTTAGTGAAAGTGCAATCATAAATAAATAAATAAATAATGGTGATATGGTGATGAAGCTAATTACTTATTTGATTGCTGTTAAGCAATTTTACGAAAGCATCTTTTAACAATAAATTATTTTCTAGTGTGAAAGATCAATATGTATGCATTGTATGTTTTTTGCTCTGTATAGCTGTAATGGTTTGATAATATAAGCTTTGTAAGAGTATGATTTTAAAGCTTACCAGCAGTTATTCATTTTCTTTTCACATTCCTATAAACCAAGAATCGCCTCTAAGTGGTCTCAAGTTACATTATGTCATGTAGATACCAATCAAAATAAAACATGAGACTTGAGTTTCATGTCTTATCCTAAATATATCACATGTTCTGTTCTGTTATATCACCAATTATGTAAGTATTGGATTGGAGATGAGATTGAGGTAGGGGAACCTGATTCATTTGTGAAATACTTAATTAATCACTAGATGACAGACGACACTTTTAGAAAGGCCTTGAATAAAAGTCTGAAGGCGTAAAAAGTACATTTTGTATAAACACAAAGTCAGTTCCTAACTGCGATATGAGTTATTTCACTGACAAAAATGACAATTATTTAAGATTTACAGGTAGTTTCCTTTTTCAATTTTTTAGCATTAAAACATAATTAGTCTTATTGTCAGCAATACACAATAGAATCAGCGAGAAAGATAAATGACTTGAGTTCATTAAACCATTTCCAGTTCTTTTTTTTAAATCCCTTTTAGAATGTCAGACGTATCATACGGGGTAACCGCAGTGAAATATTATAGGAGAGGAGGTTAAAAAAGAAGTGTGTTTGTTTTTAAAATCTTTGAATACTCAGCCAATAAGAAGTTCATCATATTAACTTTTCATATCAGTGAAAAAAAGAAGATACAAAAAAAGACAGAAATATTTCTATCTATGATATCCAAGAAATCTTGCTTTTCTTTATTCCGCTTGTAAAATTTTCTTTTGTAATTAAAAAAAAAATACTGCCGAAATATTTATGTGATGAATAGCCTCTTTTGAGTGAATAAATGATACTTAGAACATCAAAGCAAAGTTTAAGATAGCTCTGCAGGACTGTTGTATTTATTGACTATCTTAACATATCAGTAGAGCTATAAATGTATACATATTGTTAATGCTGCCACAAGTTCTGTCACAATGTTCCCCTTTACTAGTTGACCATATAACATTATTTTTTTTGAATGTTAATAAACATCGTTCTGACATACGTCATCTTATAGCTGTTCACTTAAAGATCAGATTTACATTTAGTAAAAAAAGACTAAGATGCATAGTTGCGTGATTTAGAGGCTTGGTCCAGGATCTAAAATGTCTGTTTTATTATTTACGCAACTATTAGTACTGAATTAGTAATGTTTATATTTTTATGAAACATGTGATAAAGAATGGGGCGCCCGACGATTTAGCGCTTTACGAGAGCGATAGAACATTCAAAATCTGATAAAGGATCGTTTACTTATTTTATTGATAACGAACCGACAAAAACATTAAAATGCCTGGTAAAAGTCCGTAACAGAAAGATGCAATGCATTTTAGAGTACAAAACCCAGAGCGGGATTCGAAATCCGGTCTCCCACGTGACACACGAACAATCTAACCACTGAGCGCTTTCCTTGACGTATTCGAGCTTATTTATCGTCGGTACCGGTTGCCCGTATGACCGACGCCCCCTGAAGGGCTTATTTTATATTGTGCGGGTAGTGCAAGATACAGAAAGCATCCCATTCCAGAGACACTCCTGGTTCTTTTGCATGCTCAGTGTATAGCACTGATACATGGACTAAACCTGACGTATCTATCTATTTGAGCTTATCGTCGGTACCGGTTGCCCATATGACCGACGCCCCCTGAAGAGATCAGTTATTTTATGTGGGGGTAGTGCAAGATACAGAAAGCATCCCATTCCAGACACACCCTGGTTATTTTGCATGCTCAGTGTTTAGCACTGATACATGGGACCTCGGTTTAACGTCTCATCCGAAAGAATATTAGTATTGTTAGAGGAGGAGCGGGGAATCGAACTCCGGACCCCTGGTTTACCAGTCCAGCGCGTTACCACTGGACCACATCCGCTCCTAATTTTTGACGTAGTGGTCAGAGATTGTATTTATACAATTATACGAATGTGTGCTAGACCGTAACATGGCGGCTCGTCCTGGATAAAATCATATATACCTAGTTCATGACAATTTAAAACGCAATTTTCGAACCCACTCACAACAATAACAGTTACTGGTTGTCAAATGCCTGGTAACAGCCTCGACATTCTTGAAGGTAATAAGCATGTGGTGGCAGATAAACAATTAACCTGACAGAAAATAAGTGATCTATTATTTTTCATCAGGAGTGACTATCACATCAAAACAAATCTAAATGACCTGTATTATCCGCTGTGCATGTCCGCTGTCAACACAACAGACTTAGTATGGAGAGAAGAAATCTGAACTCATTTGCTTTCTGAATATTTGTACGCTTTTACTAGCTCCGAAAACAACAAGAAGAATCTTAATTTATATAACTTCTAGCAATGCCTTCAAAAACATGTTGTTTTACTAAGTAATTAATTTAGTATAATTTTTGAAACCAGCATTACAAAGTTCAAAGGGCCTGGCATATGATTCATTCCATCGTCGGAAACTCGCGTTCGATCCGTGGGACAACTGGTTGGTAAATTTTCGTTCTCATGAATAATCCATTACCTACTTTCATTGGTTTCCGAAAGCTTTCCACTGCACAATCTCAGCCAATGAAATTATTCGTTACAATTTGCCTTTCGCGCCAAAATGTTTAAATCCTGGGAAATACGTCAATTTAGAGGCTGGAAGGTTGTAAAACATAGCTGGTACCATTTAATCTTGGGGTTAACTTTATATGAAATCAAAGATAAACTCCTCTACTATTCAAATTTAAAAAGAAAACAGTGTGCGCACACCTGTGACTCATGAAATCTGCTGTACTACCACAGTGAATTTTTAAAGGCACATCACTACTAAAAGGTGTCTTCAAATAACGACACAGAACTAAAGTGTTGAGAAATGTCAGAAAACATTAATTTCATATTAAAACTGTCCAAAAAAGCAAAACAGCACAAAAAAGAAAAAAAAAACACACACATAGAGGAAAAATGGGATTCTTTCGTGTCAGCCATTATTACTTCCTGTTTTGATTTACAACTGTCATGCCTATTTGGTAACATGTCGTTATGCTTCCTATCCACATTGAAGAGTATCTATTTGTAATACGGAATCCCACTGGATTACCGATGATGGATTCATTCCATATGCATAATGATACTTGACTTCCATTTTTTCTTAAATACTACTACTACTACTTATGATAATAATAATAACGACACGCATTCAAAGTCTATCTGTAAGGCAATATATAGTGTTTTTATAAATAGATTATATAAATAAATTATTTATGTCCAGTGCCTAAAACACACACACACACACAAGACCACACTTATCATTTGCTTCAGTAAAACATATAATTAAATGGAATAAACGTTTTGTTGATAAGTATGTATTTCTCTTGTCATCATTTAAGAAAGTGACAACCATTAGAAGTTATTTAAGCAAATATGATGTACAGAGTCTGAGAAATAGATATAAGTCTATAACGAATTTTTGATACATATAAATGTGTTACAATAACAGTAATATTCACTTCTTTTCTCTCATATTTCTTTGATATCTAAGCTTACCATATAATATGAAATGCATCGTCATGGTGGAAGGAAGCAAGCAGAATAAAAAAAGGCTGAACTGTTTGTGAAAGACGTTTGTTGATTAAGCTTTTTTGTTGATTTTCATGCACATTAAAAGACTTTAAGCTTTTAAACGTATAAATGTAATAACAGGTAAATTTGTTTGATTTTATTATTTAGAAATCAAAAGGGTTCAAGGACCCTTAAGCTTTGAAACTCAAGAGAAGGTAAAGTAACAAAGGCATAGTTTTATTATTTATCTTTTTATTATTAGTCAAAAAACGAAAAAAAAAAGAAAGAAAAAGAAACTCGTGACCTAAGGAGACTGATTCTTGGAGACAAACACAGTTCAAAACAGACACCTAATTAATGCAAAAGACAATTGCTTTAAGCAGCTTGTTCACAGTTGGTCATTGACTATGTATATGATTTTAATTATCTGTGTGTATTACGTCTATCAATGCCCATCTAGACGCATTGTCACCCAATGCAACCGTTCCGTGATAGTGACAAAAATGGGTAGGGTCTATAGCTTTATGGACGTTATAAAACCTATATTTAGAATTTCTATTTTCGTTTGCTGTCACATGGCTGATCACATTCACTCTGGTAAACGGAAAAGGGGAACGCGTGAGTGTACACTTAGCATATTTAGCTCCGCCTATAAATTAAGCACGAATTTCTGAAAGAGCGTTATCATCCTGATTAAATTAGACAGAATCACTATTAATCCATCGAAGATCAGTCCAATTTTCATCATGGTTAAAAGGTACTGCCTTCCAGATCTGTTCTAAGTACTTCTTTATTCAGAATTTATAGTTTTCCATGGAATCCAAATCAAATCAGTCAGCTCAACTAAACACCTTGGAATAATGTCCCATGTCTCATACATAAATTTAGAGACTTAATCTCTAACAGGAATATAAATATATATTTTATATTTTATCTGTGCAAGCGAATCTGAATATTAATTTTATTAAAATGTTTCTTTTCTTAACCCCTAAAAACTCTACAGAATAAGATATAAAGATATACCTGGAACTGTGCCAGCTGGGATGCCTTTCATAGTTCAAGCCACATATGAAAGGTCCTGTGTTTTTGGCCCGGACAGACACAATAAAGATAAATCATTGAGAAATGAAAGAGGATAAAATAACCAGAGGGTAATTTTGCCTTTAATTAGATAACCTATCTAATCTGTTGTGAAGTGAACGTACTTGCGCCCCTTATATATATACGTAAGTGCAAAAATGGAAATAGATTTTAAAGTTTTTGTGATAAAACCGTCGCATATACAAGCCGTCACGAAGGTCGTAGTGAACCAGTCTAAGGTCGTAGGAACACAATCATATGACCGTATCGTGTAAAATGAGAGAGGATCATCTAGATGTACATATACTCTAATTTATATTTAACATATATGAGGGAATCATGTTAGATGACCATGTAGTCATCTAGATATACATATACTCTAGTTCTTAATGAACAGATATGAAGGAATCATGTTAGATGGCCAGGAAATCATCTAGATGTATCTATAAATTAGCTCTTATGGGACATATATTAAGAGATCAAGTAAAATGACTAGGGTATCATCTAGATGTACATATGCTCTAGTTCTTATGGGACATATATAAGGGGATCAACTTAAATGACCAGGGGATCATCTAGATGAACATCTGCTATAGTTCTTATGGGACATATATTAGGGGATCAAGTAATATGACCAGGGTATCATCTAGATGTACATCTGCTATAGTTCTTATGGGACATATATTAAGAGATCAAGTAAAATGACCAGGGTATCATCTAGATGTACATATGCTCTAGTTCTTATGGGACATATATAAGGGGATCAACTTAAATGACCAGGGGATCATCTAGATGTACATCTGCTATAGTTCTTATGGGACATATATTAGGGGATCAAGTAAGATGACCAGGGTATCATCTAGATGTACATCTGCTATAGTTCTTATGGGACATATAATAGGGGATCAAGTAAAATGACCAGGGGATCATCTGGATGAAATTATTCTCTAGTTCTCATTGGACATATAGTAGGAGATCAAGTAAGATGACCAGGGTATCATTTAAATGAACTTATACTCTAGTTTTTGTCGGACATATATTAGGGGATCAAGTAAAATGACCAGGGGATCATCTAGATGAACTTATTCTCTTGTTCTTATGGGACATATATTAGGGGATCAAGTAAGATGACCAGGGGATCATCTAGATGTACTTATACTCTAGTTCTTATAGGACAAATATTAGGGGATCATGTAAAATGACTAGGGGATCATCTAGATGAACTTATTCTCTAGTTCTCATGGGACATATATTAGGGGATCAAGTAAGATGACCAGGGTATCATCTAAATGTACTTATACTCTAGTTCTTATGGATCATATATAAGGGGATCAAGTCAAATGACCAGGGGATCATCTAAAAATACTTATACTCTAGTTCTTATGGGACATATATTAGGGGATCAAGTAAAATGACCAGGGGATCATCTAGATGTACTTATACTCTAGTTCTTATGGGACATATATTAGGGGATCAAGTAAAATGACCAGGGGATCATCTAGATGTACTTATACTCTAGTTTTAATGGGACATATATTAGGGGATCAAGTAAGATGACCAGGGTATCATCTAGATGAACTTATTCTCTAGTTCTTATGGCACATATATTAGGGGATCAAGTAAAATGATGAGGGGATCATCTAAATGTACTGATACTCTAGTTCTTATGGGATATATAATAGGGGATCAAGTTAAATGACCAGGGGATCATCTAGATGTACTTATACTCTAGTTCTTATAAGACATATATTAGGGGATCAAGTAAAATGACAAGGGGGTCATCTGGATGAACTTATGATCTAGTTCTCATGGGATATATATTAGGGGATCAAGTAAGATGACCATGGCATCATCTCAATGTACTTATACTCTACTTTTTGTGGAATATATATTAAGAGATCAGGTAAAATGACCAGAGGATCATCTAGATTAACGTATTCTCTTGTTCTTATGGGACATATATTAGGGGATCAAGTAAGATGACCAGGGGATCATCTAAATGTACTTATACTCTAGTTTTTATGGGACATATATTAGGGGATCAAATAAAATGACCAGGGGATCATCTAGATGAACTTATTCTCTAGTCTAATTGGACATATATTAGGGGATCAAGTAAGATGACCAGGGGATCAATTAAATGTACTTATACTCTAGTTCTTATGGAACATATATTAGAGGATCAAGTAAAATGACCAGGGGTCATCTAGATGTACATATAATCTAGTTCTTATTGAACATATATCAGTCGATCATGTAAGAAGACCTGGGGATCATCTAGATGTTCATATACTCTAGTTCTTATTAAACATATATTTGGGGATCAAGTAAGATGACCAGGGGATCATCTAGATGTACATATACTTTTTGTTCTTATGGAACATAAATCAGGGGATCAAGTAAGACGTACAGGGGATCATCTAGATGTACACTGGAGGATCACAGCCATAATACATATCTAAAACATTATACTTATATAGCTTAGATTGTCTTTACCTATAGGAATGTTGTGAAACTGTATTTATTATTCAATTCTTGAATGTCTTTGTCATTTATTGCTTTGTTTTGATTTTTTGTAGAGGTTGACTATTAAAATGGAATCCACAGAACCCAGCTTTTCTCACCCATACTTCATACAAAAGAAATGAGGAAATTAGACCAATGAAAATCAATTTAGTGTAATATGTTATGTTATCATCCAATAATTTTTGCCTTGCAATGTTTTTCCTTTGTCGTATTAGTTAACTTTCTTGTCCTGGTGGATTTTAGATGATCATTCTGAAAAATAACTCTCAGACTAAATGCATAGTAAACATCAATATATGTTCCATAAAAAGTAAAGTATTTGAAAATCTAGATGATCCCCTAGACGTCTTACTTGATCCCCTAATATATGTTCCATAAGAACTAGAGTACATGTCATTTTAGATGATCACCTGGACGTCTTACTTGAAAACCTATTATATGTTGCATAGTAACTAAGGTATATGTACATCTAGATGATCCCCTGGACATCTTACTTGATCCCCTAATAGAGGTACCAAAAGAACAAGTGTATATGTACATCTAGATGATCCCCTGGACATCTTACTTGATCCCCTAATAGAGGTACCAAAAGAACAAGTGTATATGTACATCTAGATGATCCCCTGGACATCTTACATGAAACCTTAATATAGGTGCCATAAAAACTAAAGTATAAATACATCTAGATGATCCCCTGGTCATTTTACTTGATCCCCTAATATATGTCCCATGAGAACTAGAGTATAAGTACATCTAGATGATCCCCTGGTCATCTTACTTGATTCCCTAATATATGTCCAATTAGACTAGAGAATAAGTTCATCTAGATGATCCCCTGGTCATTTTATTTGATCCCCTAATATATGTCCTATAAAAACTAGAGTATGATACAGCCAGATGTTACCCTGGTCATCTTACTTGATTACCTAATATATATCCCATAAGAACTAGATAATAAGTTCATCTAAATGATCCCCTGGTCATTGTATTTGATCCCCTTATATATGTCCCATAAGAACTAGAGTATAAGTACATCTAGATGATCCCCTTGTCATCATACTTGATCCCCTAATATATGTCCCATAAGAACTAGAGTATAAGTACATCTAGATGATCATCTGGTCATCTTACTTGATCCCCTTATATATGTCCCAAAATAACAAGTGTATATGTACATCTAGATGATCCCCTGGACATCTTACTTGATCCCCTAATATAGGTGACATAAGAACTAGAGTATAAATACATCTAGATGATGCCCTGTCATTTTACTTGACCCCCTAGTATATGTCCCATAAGAACTTGAGTATAAGTACATTAAGTTGATCCTCTTGTCATCTTACTCGATCCCGTAATATATGTCCCCTAAGAATTAGAACATATGTACATCTATATGATCCCCTAGTCATTTTACTTGATCCCCCTAATATATGTCCAACAAAAGCTAATGTATAAGTACATCTAGACGATCCCCTAGTCATTTTACTTGATCCCATAATATATGTCTCGTAGGAGCTAATGTACATCTTGATAATCCCGTGGTCATCTGACTTGATCCCCTTATATATGTCCCATAAGAGCTAATGTATCAGTACATTTAGATGATCCCCTTGTCATCTTACTTGATCCCTTAAAATATGTCCCATAAGAATTAGAGTATAAGTGCATCTAGATGACCCCCTTGTCATCTTACTTGATCCCTTAATATATGTCCTATAAGAACTAGAGTATAAGCAGATCTAGATGATCCCCTTGGTCATCTTACTTGATCCCTTAATATATGTCCCATAAGAATTAGAGTATAAGTGCATCTAGATGACCCCCTTGTCATCTTACTTGATCCCTTAATATATGTCCTATAAGAACTAGAGTATAAACAGATCTAGATGATCCCCTTGGTCATCTTACTTGATCCCTTAAAATATGTCCCATAAGAATTAGAGTATAAGTGCATCTAGATGACCCCCTTGTCATCTTACTTGATCCCTTAATATATGTCCTATAAGAACTAGAGTATAAGTAGATCTAGATGATCCCCTTGGTCATCTTACTTGATCCCTTAATATATGTCCTATAAGAACTAGAGTATAAGTAGATCTAGATGATCCCCTTGGTCATCTTACTTGATCCCCAAATATATGTCCCATAAGAACTAGAGTATAAGTACATTTAGATGATCCCCTAGTCATCTTACTTGATCCCCAAATATATGTCCCATAAGAACTAGAGTAGAAGTACAGTTAGATTATCCCCTAGTCATTTTACTTGATCCCCAAATATATGTCCCATAAGAACTAGAGTATAAATACATTTAGATGATCCCCTGGTCATTTTACTTGATCCTCAAATATATGTCCTATAAGAACTAGAGTATAAGTACATTTATATGATCTCCTAGTCATCTTACTTGATCCCCAAATATATGTCGCATAAGAACTACAGTATAAGTACTTTTATATGATCCCCTAGTCATCTTACTTGATCCCCAAATATATGTCCCATAAGAACTAAAAGCATATGTACATCTAGATGATCCCTTGGTAATCTTACTTGATCCCCTAATATATGTCCCATTAAAACTAGAGTATAAGTACATTTAGATGATCCCCTGGTCATTTTACTTGATCCCCTTATATATGTCCCATAAGAACTAGAGCATATGTACATCTAGATGATACCCTGGTCATCTTACTTGATCCCCTAATATATGTCCCATAATAACTAGAGAATAAGTTCATCTAGATGATACCCTGGTCATTTTACTTTATCCCCTTATATATGTCCCATAGAAACTAGAGTATAAGTACACCTAGATGATACCCTGGTCATTTTACTTGATCCCCTAATATATGTCCCATAAGAGCTAATGTATAGATACATCTAGATGATACCCTGGCCATCTAACATGATTCCTTCATATCTGTTCATTAAGAAATAGAGTATATGTATATCTAGATGACCATATGGTCATCTAACATGATTCCCTCATATTTGTTAAATGCGAATTATAGTATATGTACATCTAGATGATCCTCTGTCATTTTACACGATCCCATCATATGACTGTGTTCCTACGACCTTCGTGACGGTTTGTATATGTGACGGTTTTATCACAAAAACTTTAAAATCTATTTCCATTTTTGCACTTACGTATATATATAAGGGGCGCAAGTACGTTCACTTCACAACAGATTAGATAGGTTATCTAATTAAAGGCAATATATGTCCCATAATAACTAGAGAATAAGTTCATCTAGATGATCCCCTGGTCATTTTATTTGATCCCCTAATATATGTCCTATAAAAACTAGAGTATGATACAGCCAGATGTTACCCTGGTCATCTTACTTGATTACCTAATATATATCCCATAAGAACTAGATAATAAGTTCATCTAAATGATCCCCTGGTCATTGTATTTGATCCCCTTATATATGTCCCATAAGAACTAGAGTATAAGTACATCTAGATGATCCCCTTGTCATCATACTTGATCCCCTAATATATGTCCCATAAGAACTAGAGTATAAGTACATCTAGATGATCATCTGGTCATCTTACTTGATCCCCTTATATATGTCCCAAAATAACAAGTGTATATGTACATCTAGATGATCCCCTGGACATCTTACTTGATCCCCTAATATAGGTGACATAAGAACTAGAGTATAAATACATCTAGATGATGCCCTGTCATTTTACTTGACCCCCTAGTATATGTCCCATAAGAACTTGAGTATAAGTACATTAAGTTGATCCTCTTGTCATCTTACTCGATCCCGTAATATATGTCCCCTAAGAATTAGAACATATGTACATCTATATGATCCCCTAGTCATTTTACTTGATCCCCCTAATATATGTCCAACAAAAGCTAATGTATAAGTACATCTAGACGATCCCCTAGGCATTTTACTTGATCCCATAATATATGTCTCGTAGGAGCTAATGTACATCTTGATAATCCCGTGGTCATCTGACTTGATCCCCTTATATATGTCCCATAAGAGCTAATGTATCAGTACATTTAGATGATCCCCTTGTCATCTTACTTGATCCCTTAAAATATGTCCCATAAGAATTAGAGTATAAGTGCATCTAGATGACCCCCTTGTCATCTTACTTGATCCCTTAATATATGTCCTATAAGAACTAGAGTATAAGTAGATCTAGATGATCCCCTTGGTCATCTTACTTGATCCCTTAATATATGTCCTATAAGAACTAGAGTATAAGTAGATCTAGATGATCCCCTTGGTCATCTTACTTGATCCCCAAATATATGTCCCATAAGAACTAGAGTATAAGTACATTTAGATGATCCCCTAGTCATCTTACTTGATCCCCAAATATATGTCCCATAAGAACTAGAGTAGAAGTACAGTTAGATTATCCCCTAGTCATTTTACTTGATCCCCAAATATATGTCCCATAAGAACTAGAGTATAAATACATTTAGATGATCCCCTGGTCATTTTACTTGATCCTCAAATATATGTCCTATAAGAACTAGAGTATAAGTACATTTATATGATCTCCTAGTCATCTTACTTGATCCCCAAATATATGTCGCATAAGAACTACAGTATAAGTACTTTTATATGATCCCCTAGTCATCTTACTTGATCCCCAAATATATGTCCCATAAGAACTAAAAGCATATGTACATCTAGATGATCCCTTGGTAATCTTACTTGATCCCCTAATATATGTCCCATTAAAACTAGAGTATAAGTACATTTAGATGATCCCCTGGTCATTTTACTTGATCCCCTTATATATGTCCCATAAGAACTAGAGCATATGTACATCTAGATGATACCCTGGTCATCTTACTTGATCCCCTAATATATGTCCCATAATAACTAGAGAATAAGTTCATCTAGATGATACCCTGGTCATTTTACTTTATCCCCTTATATATGTCCCATAGAAACTAGAGTATAAGTACACCTAGATGATACCCTGGTCATTTTACTTGATCCCCTAATATATGTCCCATAAGAGCTAATGTATAGATACATCTAGATGATACCCTGGCCATCTAACATGATTCCTTCATATCTGTTCATTAAGAAATAGAGTATATGTATATCTAGATGACCATATGGTCATCTAACATGATTCCCTCATATTTGTTAAATGCGAATTATAGTATATGTACATCTAGATGATCCTCTGTCATTTTACACGATCCCATCATATGACTGTGTTCCTACGACCTTCGTGACGGTTTGTATATGTGACGGTTTTATCACAAAAACTTTAAAATCTATTTCCATTTTTGCACTTACGTATATATATAAGGGGCGCAAGTACGTTCACTTCACAACAGATTAGATAGGTTATCTAATTAAAGGCAATATATGTCCCATAATAACTAGAGAATAAGTTCATCTAGATGATCCCCTGGTCATTTTATTTGATCCCCTAATATATGTCCTATAAAAACTAGAGTATGATACAGCCAGATGTTACCCTGGTCATCTTACTTGATTCCCTAATATATATCCCATAAGAACTAGATAATAAGTTCATCTAAATGATCCCCTGGTCATTGTATTTGATCCCCTTATATATGTCCCATAAGAACTAGAGTATAAGTACATCTAGATGATCCCCTTGTCATCATACTTGATCCCCTAATATATGTCCCATAAGAACTAGAGTATAAGTACATCTAGATGATCATCTGGTCATCTTACTTGATCCCCTTATATATGTCCCAAAATAACAAGTGTATATGTACATCTAGATGATCCCCTGGACATCTTACTTGATCCCCTAATATAGGTGACATAAGAACTAGAGTATAAATACATCTAGATGATGCCCTGTCATTTTACTTGACCCCCTAGTATATGTCCCATAAGAACTTGAGTATAAGTACATTAAGTTGATCCCCTTGTCATCTTACTCGATCCCGTAATATATGTCCCCTAAGAATTAGAACATATGTACATCTATATGATCCCCTAGTCATTTTACTTGATCCCCCTAATATATGTCCAACAAAAGCTAATGTATAAGTACATCTAGACGATCCCCTAGGCATTTTACTTGATCCCATAATATATGTCTCGTAGGAGCTAATGTACATCTTGATAATCCCGTGGTCATCTGACTTGATCCCCTTATATATGTCCCATAAGAGCTAATGTATCAGTACATTTAGATGATCCCCTTGTCATCTTACTTGATCCCTTAAAATATGTCCCATAAGAATTAGAGTATAAGTGCATCTAGATGACCCCCTTGTCATCTTACTTGATCCCTTAATAAATGTCCTATAAGAACTAGAGTATAAGCAGATCTAGATGATCCCCTTGGTCATCTTACTTGATCCCTTAATATATGTCCTATAAGAATTAGAGTATAAGTGCATCTAGATGACCCCCTTGTCATCTTACTTGATCCCTTAATATATGTCCTATAAGAACTAGAGTATAAGCAGATCTAGGTGATCCCCTTGGTCATCTTACTTGATCCCCAAATATATGTCCCATAAGAACTAGAGTATAAGTACATTTAGATGACCCCCTTGTCATCTTACTTGATCCCTTAATATATGTCCTATAAGAACTAGAGTATAAGTAGATCTAGATGATCCCCTTGGTCATCTTACTTGATCCCCAAATATATGTCCCATAAGAACTAGAGTATAAGTACATTTAGATGATCCCCTAGTCATCTTACTTGATCCCCAAATATATGTCCCATAAGAACTAGAGTAGAAGTACAGTTAGATTATCCCCTAGTCATTTTACTTGATCCCCAAATATATGTCCCATAAGAACTAGAGTATAAATACATTTAGATGATCCCCTGGTCATTTTACTTGATCCTCAAATATATGTCCTATAAGAACTAGAGTATAAGTACATTTATATGATCTCCTAGTCATCTTACTTGATCCCCAAATATATGTCGCATAAGAACTACAGTATAAGTACTTTTATATGATCCCCTAGTCATCTTACTTGATCCCCAAATATATGTCCCATAAGAACTAAAAGCATATGTACATCTAGATGATCCCTTGGTAATCTTACTTGATCCCCTAATATATGTCCCATTAAAACTAGAGTATAAGTACATTTAGATGATCCCCTGGTCATTTTACTTGATCCCCTTATATATGTCCCATAAGAACTAGAGCATATGTACATCTAGATGATACCCTGGTCATCTTACTTGATCCCCTAATATATGTCCCATAATAACTAGAGAATAAGTTCATCTAGATGATACCCTGGTCATTTTACTTTATCCCCTTATATATGTCCCATAGAAACTAGAGTATAAGTACACCTAGATGATACCCTGGTCATTTTACTTGATCCCCTAATATATGTCCCATAAGAGCTAATGTATAGATACATCTAGATGATACCCTGGCCATCTAACATGATTCCTTCATATCTGTTCATTAAGAAATAGAGTATATGTATATCTAGATGACCATATGGTCATCTAACATGATTCCCTCATATTTGTTAAATGCGAATTATAGTACAGTGGAACTTCCGAAAACCGAACACCCATGGGACCGGACAAAAAGTTCGGATTTTGGAAGTTTCCGGAATTCAGAGGTATGAATGACCTGAACAAGTACAGGTGCCAAACACCAGTGGTTCTTTATGATAGTGAATGCAGTCAGTATTTTTAGCGTAACAGCATTTGTAACATGGGAAACATAATGCAAAATTAAAATTAATGAAAACATATTCAACACATGTATATTTTATTAGAAAAAAATGTCATATGTTTTCAAATACATATACTTGTATACTAAATTATGTGCAAACACGTTTCTATATCTCAGAACAAAGCTACATTTTGCATACGTTTAAATCAGTTTGAAAAAAATCGCCAATTAGAATAACCAACATATTGGCCGAAGTTGGCTAACTAATAACTCTTTTTACGACACCCAATTACAATTTAATCCTTAAAGTTGCTTGTAGCAAACACCTGTTATTAATCCACTAATCATCGCTCTGATTATTTACCACTGTCTAATTATCGATATATTCGGCTGCATGTCAATTTCAAATTGACAACTTGTTATTCTAACGCATGTCAAAATAAACGATCACCGCAAATTGGTAAACAATAGATAGAGACGTGAAATTTTTGCCGCAGGGTTTGCGATCGTCTGTGTGTCTTTTGCACTTTTTTTATTTTTCCGGTATTTGGAAGACAAATTGCATTAATTTAAACTAAATTTTACAAAAAAATCGTCCGGAATTCAGAATTTTGAAGTTCCGGATTTCAGAAGTATGATTTACAAAGAAAACAGAAGGAGAAATTTCGGGACTGAGAAAATCGTTCAGTTTTCAGAAGTTTCCGGTTTTTAGAAGGTCCGGTTTTCGGAAGTTCCACTGTATATGTACATCTAGATGATCCTCTGTCATTTTACACGATCCCATCATATGACTGTGTTCCTACGACCTTCGTGACGGTTTGTATATGTGACGGTTTTATCACAAAAACTTTAAAATCTATTTCCATTTTTGCACTTACGTATATATATATAAGGGGCGCAAGTACGTTCACTTCACAACAGATTAGATAGGTTATCTAATTAAAGGCAAAATTACCCTCTGGTTATTTTATCCTCTTTCATTTCTCAATGATTTATTTTTATTGTGTCTGTCCAGGCCAGAAACACAGGACCTTTCATATGTGGCTTGAACTATGAAAGGCATCCCAGCTGGCACAGTTCCAGGTATATCTTTATATCTTATTCTGTAGAGTTTTTAGGGGTTAAGAAAAGAAACATTTTAATAAAATTAATATTCAGATTCGCTTGCATAGATAAAATATAAAATATATATTTATATTCCTGTTACAGATGTTCTTCTAACAATTAAGTCTCTAAATTTATGTATGAGACATGGGACATTATTTCAAGGTATTTAGCTGAGCTGACTGATTTGATTTGGATTCTGTGGAAAACTATAAATTCTGAATAAAGAAGTTGTTAGAACAGATCTGGAAGGCAGTACCTTTTAACCATGATGAAAACTGGACTGATCCTCGATGGATTAATAGTGATTCTGTCTAATTTGATCAGGATGATAACGCTCAATCTGAAATTCGTGCTTAATTTATAGGCGGAGCTAAATATGCTAAGTGTACGCTCACGCGTTCCCCTTTTCCGTTTACCATTCACTCTTCGTGCATGCGCTCACATTATATCCGTATTTGAATATTGGACCAAAAACCACAGGTATTCGTTTCATGGATACATGCCCCGAACACTATATAACCAAAACAAGTAGAAAGAATCTTACGGTCACTTTACTTTGCTTCAAACTAGACTTAAATTGTTCCTCAACACATCGCTAGTGTTGCCATAAATATTGACAATGAAAACTGATTTGAGATCCGTTATAATAACATATAAAGTCCAATTATGTTTATTTCTTTACATTAAATCTGACACTTGATTGAAGTTGTTTATATTGAAGTTGTTTAGATTGAAGTTCAACAAATCATTATCTAATTTCTATTTATTGCGTCATACTGTCACGAAAAGTTTTGTAAACAAGCGATGAAATTCATTTGAGATAAATCAGAGGTGCGGTGGAAAAAATGTGTTTACTTTGAATGGAGATTTAGAAAAAACGATTGAACTTACAAAGACAATAAGAGTTACATTGCATCAGTCAGCTAAATTACAGAAAATGTGTTTGCAGTAAAGCGACCCTCAGATTTATTCTTGTGAACTTCCATACTTTATGTTGGTTATATAGTAGTTCGGAATATTTATCCATGAAACGAATGCCTGTGCTGAGATTGGTGAAGACGAGATGTTGCGGAACGTTTCACGTGATACAGCAAGCACCTCCTTCGGGGATACCGTATTCTATATTTAACCGGAATTCCCAAAGTAAATGCAATTTGACATATGCGAACTGAATTTTTTGTCGGAAAATACTGACTTCACCAACAGTAACGATGGAGGGTAGAAAATAAGTTGTTTTTTTAATTCTATCATTCAACTGTGAACGAGCTGCTTAAGTTCTTACCAAAGAGACAATCAAGATTGAATGTTTTGGAATTGAAATAATGGCTTCTGATCTATATTCTAGATCATTCCTTTTTTATGATAACTTTTGGTTAAAAATAAAATACTTCGTAGAAAAAGTGCATTTTGGTGGAAGAAATATTTTCTAACCTTACTGGGCTTCTACAATTTCAATAAATAGACAAATCTAAAGATTGACGAGGTTACTTTTTAGGAAAATTTGATGTCTATATCTAGTAAAAACCATAGAATGCATATCTTTTTACAATGGTAGACTAAGTACTACGATGAACGTCTTCATTCAGATCGGCTACAGACAATAACATCGCATGTAGTTTTGCTTTTTCTGTGTGAATTAGGAGGATTTAATTTGCATTTCAAATCGTCAAGTTTTGTTGTTTAATCGATGTCTAAGCTTTATTTCCGCGTCGATACTCTTTAGCCCATCAAAGTTCATGATTGTCTGCACAGAGATGTGTCTAAGTACATATATTTATGTAACATATGGTTTTCAGATACTGCTGAATAACTTTTTTAAGATATATTGAAATTACTTTTTATCATGCTTAAATACTTAATTACACAATGGTACATGCAAGGCATCTGAAAAAAAATGTATGATTATCCTATTCTGAAATTAAATTAAATCTTAATATACAAAATATATGACTGTAGAAAGCACTAAGCACTCATCATTTTTGACAACAGACTAATGATATGTTTTGGCAACGAAATAAGCAAAACATAGTCCACAGAGATTCTTAGCACAGGTGTATTTTGAGAACAAAGTGTAGACAAAGCTGCGTTCTGTTAGAGAAAAAAAGACACATCACTATTTTTTTCAACTATATTCAACAACAAGCATGAACTATGAGAATTTCTCATTGATTTAAGCATGATCCTTGATAATTTCTCATTGATTTAAGCATGATCCTTGATAATTTCTCATTGATTTGAGCATGAACTATGCGAATTTCTCATTGATTTATGCATGAACTATGCGAATTTTGCATCAATTTAAGTATGAACTATGCGAATGTCTAATTGATTTAAGCATGAACAATGTGTATTTCTCTTAGATTGATCTAATTTTGTTGTGAAATTAGATTTCTTAACTTTTACTGCCGCTTTGCATGTCGATCTCTATAAACGAAACAATGCTCAATGTGCTGCCTGTAATAGTAGAAATTTGTTCTGTGTCTTTCCTTGAATACACGTTTCTAGTTCTGAGCTAAATATATGCTTTTATAATTATACAACAAGACTTTAGTGTTGGTGAAAATACCTTGCAGGAGCGTATCAGTGGTCCAGTGGTAACGCACAGGACTTGTTATCTCCCCCTTCTCCGCTACAGCTATTCATTGTCTATTGTCTTTTGGGGTAAAACAGAGGTTCCAAACAGCCTAACATAACTTAACCCATAAGGGGGCGTCGGACATATCACATGAGTAAAGTCTATTACATCAGTCAGCTGAGTAAACAATTTAAATAAATCATTAGTGGTAGATACATGTATATAATCTTTGTTAGAATTCTTGAAACGTCTGATTTGTTAACATTTTTAATGAGCAAAATGTTTCCTTAGACACCCGCCCTTCCCTCCCCCACCCACCCCCCAACACACACACACCTGTCTTAAGTTCCACATCTTATTTTCAGCAATAACATGCAATAGTGAAAATGCATCGATTATATTATCACAACATTTTTCAGTATTTTCCTTATTACGTACAATAAATAAATTTTCTACATGACTAAAACCGTTTATATTTCATTGAGTAAGAGACTTGGAAAATATTGACACTTATTCAGTTTTGAACAGTTTCAAAGGAATGGGTCTTTTCACATTTTCAATTCTTCTTTCTAAAATTAGATTTTTTTTCAAATAGAAAAGAAAATTTGAACGATTAATTTAGCCGAAAATCAAGATAATATAAGAACTAAAGATAAGCATTAGGCTAAGTACACGAGTGAAAGAAAGAAATGGAGAAAGACAGAAGGAAAGAAAGACAGACAGAAAGAATAAAAAATGAAAACAAAAGACAAAACTATTGAGACAAAATAATAAAATAAGAAATAAAGAACAAATGAAGACAAAATAAAGAAAAAAGAAAATAAAGAGAGAGAAAATAAAGAAAAAAGAGATAAAATTGAAAAAAAAAACTATCAATAAAACAGTCAGACAATAAAGTGACAACAATGAAATATGTACAGAGTATATAAATAAATAAATAAATAAATAAATAAATAAATAAATAAATAAATAAAAGTTTATTGAGATGTAAAAAAGTGAATAACAACGATAAAAAAAGAAACACAAAACTTCTAAGATTCTCACCTTTTTCATTTGCTGTTTCTAGATAGTCGGGCTCAATGAAATCGTCTGTGTACAGTGGTAGATCGTCTGTGGGAAACATTGTTACACAAGAAACACTGACCAGAATAGTAAAAACGCAATAAATCATTTTCATGTTCATCCTTATTCCTTCACTCTCCAACGAGTCAATTCCGTCCGAATTCTTCGCGAGAAATATATGCAGAGATAGAGCTTTCTTCTTTAAAAACGGCTGATTTAGTCTTTAAAATCATATGTTTTGAAAATATTAAGAATTTTCGCTTAGGCAATGCAATAGCTTGTCGCAAAACTCTTTGACGAAAAAAGAATGTCCTTTTTTCCGTAAATTATCTCGAGCAATAAAGTCCGTCTTATAAAATGAAGTTAATTTATTTATTTCAGAGTTGTAATTAGATACTTATATTTCCAGAGAGAAAAAAAATCGCAGTGAAAAGTCACCGACTGTTGAACTATCAGCTTAACAGATAACTGAAAGTGGTTGGCAAGGAATTCCAATATATAGTGTTTCATTTCTCGAAATCTAATGATGCACGAATATCAATGGATGGAAAATATTTCACCTGACGCTACTTTTAGATTAATTTTCGCGTAGTCGTGATTTTTTTTTCTGTAGAATGACGTTACCTAATATGCATATTTGACAAAAGATCGTATTTCGTGAAAAAAATATGGGTGTTTTTTTTTTTATCTGATTGTTTCTGTGTTTACTATTTATTTCAAGTTTTGTTTCGCTATCTCAAAATATTTTGACTCCGTGAAAATGTAATATCGCCTACATGAACTATTTAAATTGCCGTTTGCCTGTTGTAGCTGTGATTTGTTTGAATACATTTACATATTCTACCACAAGATTCAAGATTTTATTGGGTCAAAGGTATACAATGTTCGTCGCCCATACAATAATTGTATGGCGGATAGCAAGTGTACATGGGAAAAGCATGGAATAATGAGAGAAAAATAGCAACAACATTACAGGTATGTATAAGTAATTCGTGTTATAGAACGGTTTGTAGTTTTCAGAAAAGATATATAAGACAAGTGGGTTTGTGAGAAAATCATCTATTGTTATTTGTTCAAACTCCAATATCAAGGGCCGGGCTATTAAAACCTTTGACCGACCTGTAAACTGGTCGGCATTTTGATTTTGATGGAGATATAGATATTATTTTTCTTATGAAAATAGCAAATGTGTGGTAAAGTCTAAAATTTTTAAATTTCAACTTCCGGAGCCAACAGTCCTTGTCATGTGTAGCCGAAAATTGATATTATGCCAAATAACATAATGAAGCACCCCTGGGCGGCAGGAATATGATGGTCGTGAGGCGGTGTGAAGACGTCTATTGCTAGCGCTAAAGTTCTGATATTCTTTGTCGCCAAGGGTTTCTAGACTTCTCGCTTATAAGCGTGATCTCGTTAAAAATCGCTACTTCACAGTAACATGAGAGTTTTTAACTCGAGACAATCCGGCTTGACTTTGTTGCATAAATCGAGTTAATCGACACTCCTGACCGATTGCATATACTGAAGTTTGTATAGCCAGCGGCGTACGCATGAATTGAGTACAAATCGTTCCCGAAAATGAAAATTTAAAGTGGCCTAAATCTCCATTAAAAACTTGAGGCTAAGGGTATAATTTTTTGTATGATCTCAAACTTCGACAGGATTGCTTTCAATTAAGCATAGAAAGACGCTATTAATGTTCAATGTGCCTTTTATTTTAGAATTAAACGACAGGGGAGGTCACCTAATGGAATTGTTTTTAAGTAAAACTTGCAGTTGCGTCCCGTAAAAAGTTTCTGGCCGGAAATTTTCAAAATGGCGACGTTATTGCCACTGATACTGCGATGTATTCGCGGAGAATTTTAAATCTAGTGAAGATACGAAGAAAGAACTACTGACGAAAACATGGGATGGCGTGGTTGACGTCAAATTTCCGGCAAGGTATACCCAGAAAAATGTTTGCTTGTTGTCATCTTAACCTTAAATTTACGTCGATCTTTTATCAATAAACAAAATAGTGGGTATGGATATGAGTTGGGTGTGGTTAAATGCGTAAAATACTCATTTTTAATGAAATTACAAAATCATAAGCTGAAAATTGAAAATCAGTTACAAAGGAATAGAAAAAGAAAAGAAAACCGATAGCACTTGTTTTCTTTATAGAGGATTTCAATTTGTACCAGACCTCTTAACAATCTTTATTTACAGTATGAACTCAAACTCGGAACGATGACGCAATCACCCTGATACGTCTCTAATAAAGCTGTCCTTCAATTACTGGTGCGTTATGTGTAACAATCCTAATTCAAATTATTTTCTAAGATACAACAAGACGGGTTTTCCCTAGAGATCACTGCCAACCTTTTCTAGACCTTTGGCAGGTGTATTGAGGAGGACGAGGCAGCATTTATCCGTGAGTGTGAGCGGTGGCGCCAGTGGTGGACGGATGAAGGACTGGCGTAGCATTGCCCCTGGTACACCGGGCGAGGCTTTGAAGTTTGCCAACAAAGAACTTTACCCGTCCGTGAGAGCATGCCTGGCTGTACTGCCTGTCATGCCCGTCTCTACGACGACGGCTGGAAGATCGTTTTCGGTCATGCGCCGAGTGAAAACGTACCTGCGCAGCACAATGGGCACACAAAGGTTGTCAGGACTGGGACTATTTTAAATGTTTATCAGGAAAAAGAACTAAACGCAGAGCGTGTGGTAGATATTTTTGCCAACATGCAGAATAGAAGGATGAATCTTCTCTTTAAATAATAAATAAAGTTTTGAATGCTTTACATTTTTTCTCTCCTTATGTTTGGTCTTATCAAAATTATTTTAAAAACTGTGTTACATATCAGTATGCACACATAAAACCACGAATTCAGAATATCAAATTTAACAGGGTTCTAAAACAAGATATTCCATGAGCTCCCGGGGGTTTCCATCCCCCTGGACCCCCATTTTCGTCTGGCTACGTCCCTGATAGCAATTGTAAGGAATCATTTCTCTTAAATTGATTTTTTTTTCTCGGGGGGGGGGGGTGACAAATTATAAGCTTTGCCAATTCATTAACACAGGAACAACAACTTTTTACTCTCTACTGCCACCGTATCATTTAACTATGTGAATATTTTCTTATTTTCCTATTTCTTTGCAAAGCAGCCCGGCCCATTCCTTGTCTCTTGTCATCACAACCAACCATTGAGTCACACACACTATATATGTATTGACCGATCATTATTATAAGAATAACAATTAGATATTTTTTTTATGGCAGCTGTAGAGGTCTGACCCCTTTTTAAGTTTTCTACATACATATTTGTGTATATTGTTACTTGCACTCAGGTTTTCATCTTTTTTCGAATTTAAACAAGAAATTAGCGGAAGGGAGAGAACATCTATATAACATTTCCATTATTGACGTAAGAGTTTTTTGTTGTATCGTGTAATTGTTTTGTTGATGTCTCTCATAGCATACATTGACATCATGAGAATGAGGCTAACTAGGCGCGAATGTAACCAAATGATAAGTCCACCAATGTGTAAGGCCATGTGTCATGGACATCACTTCGAATATATCTGAAGTCAACAGCTGTTCCTACCGTTTTTGATGGGAATTATGACAGCCCATCGAGGCGCGGACTGGAATTTTGGCAAATGACAGAAATATAACAGAAATAAAGTGACATTATCATGAGGTTGTCTTAGAGTTTTTTTCTTTCCTTTTTTAACAGATTCTATTCTTCTTCACATTTAAAACAGTTGCAATATCGTTTCCGTCATAATAAACTTTACAATAAAGTATATTTCAGTGCACGGGCCACCTTTCATTATCAATTTTGTACGGAATACCGTTCGGGTCATGTAAAATATCGCCAGTTTTACTATATATGAAGAAGGTCTCGCCCTTTCAGGTGAAAATATAAACTAGCGTAAATTAAAACTTCACGCCGAGGATAAGCAAGCGAAGTTTAACATCATGTTTAAATGCTCGCATGTGACACTTGCAGCCTGTGCAGCTCAGTACTTGCAAGCGGGAGGTCGCGGGTTCGGGTCCCGCCCTGGATAAATGTTTTTCTGACCCCTTCGATATTTATGCCCAACGTGGTCTGTACCTGCAATCTAATTAAAATCATATCATAAACATCGCTTTGCTAACCGTAGGGAGATCATGAACTTCAGTCAGATTGTCTGTACCTGTTACATTACTAAGCATGTGCTCCAATAATAATTAGTCTCTATGTCTGTGAATTCGAGGACGAATTCTTATAGAGCATGGGAGTATACCACCGAACCAATATCAGTGATATTTTTTCTCAGATTAGTTAGGCTAAAAGGGAGCTGATCTGTGGTCCATGCAGTGGTAATGTGCTGAACTAGTAATCCAGATGTCGCGAGCTCTATTCCCCGCTCCTCCACTAACATCGCCTAATTTTCTTTCAAATGAGACGTGTAACCGAGGTCCCATGCATCATTGCTATGCAAGGATCATGGAGAAGAGCCAGGGGTGTCTCTGGAATGGGATGTTTTCTGTATCGTGCACAAACTCTCACAACATAAAATAACTAACCTGTGCAGTCATATGGGCAACCGGTACCGACGATAAAAATAAACGCAAATAGAGAGAAGCTAAAAACTTAAAGAAAAGTGTCAATCATAAAGAGAATTATCGTGTGGGATGAGGGGTAGCGTGTGAGGGCGTAAATGGCATTAGAAACGAATTGCCAAGACAACAGCCTGTCACTCAACCATGCCAAATTATGCCTACCATCAATTAGTTTTGTAGAAATCTACGAGGCTTCAAAATTTGTAACTTCTTTATAAGACATATGTAACAAAATTTTGTTCTAAATGCCCTGTGTATGAAAGGTCAGATTACTGTGTCATGTTGAATGGTCGTAATTCAATTATATTTTTAATTGTTCATTCCTCACAACATATTATGTTCAAAGAATTTAATAACCTTTTTCGTAGAAATGAGGATGGATTTACTTTCTACCTGAATGTCATCGTGTAGTAAAATTAAGGCCCGGGCCTTTTTCTTTAAGTTTGATAATAGTTTTCATTCACAGAAATAATTAATCTAGCTAGCAATGAGATATATAACATAGTAACTAAAAAGTTTAGAATGGAACTAAAAAGTCCATTTTTTTTTTTAATATTTCAATTGCTGAAAAATTATAATTTGATAAACTTACGCGTAGTTAGCTGAAATAATTGATATTATTTAGGCCTTAGTTCATAACGTCACGTGACAGTACCAAACCAATCAGTAGGTCATTTGAAGATGTTAGATTAGTGGCCTAATTTGCTCCGTTTCCCACAATTGGTAAACCCCAATTATTAGAACTTAGCAGCCATTTTGATAGACAGATTGAATGAGATGACGTAAATCAACAAAAGATAAACAAAATTGTAAATTAGCGATTTTGTTTAAGTGTGATTATCGAGTGAGAAAATATTCTGCATTAATTTTATTAAGTATTTTAAAGTGATCTTCGTGGATTACCAACATGAAATCTGTTGTTTACATTTTCTCAATTTCCTTTGTTTTTTTCATATTTGTGAAAATACATCCGTCCACATTTTGACATGTTTGAACATGATCAGATAAAATTTCAATAAATTAGTCGATTTGTGTTGCAATTTTCGCAGTTATTATTGGTGTTTGCACAATATTTATGAGTAAATCGCAGGCTTGCAAGCTTCTGAAATAATTACCGGCATGTTTTCGTCCTCAAGTAAGAACGTACCAGATTGATCCATTGCAAAGTTGGCCAAGAATTTGGTGTCTTTTTTTTATTGTTCGAAAGGGATCTGATGAAATTATGTTGCAGATACAATGGAACTCAATAAATTAAACATCACACAGTAATGTTAAGTATTTTGTTACTGCCTGTTAATTGTACCCCTTTTAAACAAATGGATCTTGGACGAAGCTTACCACTTCACATCGTACCAGGACGAAGCGTACCACTTTCCTGGATGATGCATACCACATATGAATTATATAGCTAATAAAATTAATGAAAGTCAATTATTGTCAGTGAAAATAAAGACAGTTGAAAACACGATATTGTGACGATAATAATTCAATAGATCTAGCATTTTTGAATAGTTTAATATCATAATAATTTTGTTATTTTTCAAATTGTTTTAATATTAACTGTATCAAATATTATAATTAAAACATTCTTATACATGAATGAATAAGATTAAATGTTGTCATTTTGATGTAATTTGCTCTTTTAACCAAATTACCATTTGTTTTGCGTTTCTTTGTCACACAAGTGTAATTTGACTGTTATAGGTGCAAACAATGTCAAAGTGTCAATGTTATTGACACTATTTCAGTGGCCAGCAATTATCAAATAAGTTACTGTAGAATTCATATGTGGTCAGCTTCGTCTCAAAATGGTACGCTTTTGCATTGGTACACTTCGTCCATCATCGAAACAAACATTACGATTTGAATTGAAAAAGACAAGTACAGCTCAGCTTGCAGAATAAAATTGTGTTGTGGGTTGAAATTAAATTAAAAAAGTAATAATTACCCAGTAGGACTTATGAAAGTTCTGAATAGACTGATTATAACAACATATTCTTTGTAGTCAGTATTGAAAGAAATACTCAGATTTCATGTGAAATTTTCAGCAATAATTTAGATTTTTGCAGAATGTTAAATAATATTAAGGTCACAGCAAATGGATATTCCCTGCAAGTTTGCACGCAGTCCATGACACTTGACAGAAAAATTAAAACCAGCTGTCAAATTAGCAGAAAAACTACATGTAAAGGTGAATAGAGCTTGACCCAAAAAGCTGGTGAAAATGTTAATTTATAGTAGACATTAAAACCTTAATCCCCAGTTAAGAAGTACTGATGCATAATGGGATTTCATTACAATTAGTTTATTACTTCAACTGTACACAAAATGCAATAGGGGTATGACAAGGAGGCTGAGACATAGTATTTTCACAAAGGCAGGCATTGGTATCTTTAAAAAAAGATATGCTTCTGTTTTAGATGATGGAAGGGAAGTCCGCAGAAAGTGAAGACGGGAAAGTTGTGGAGGTGGACACTGCTGCCAAGAGGTAAGAAAACAATGTGATAAGAACCTAACTTTAGTGATAATCCGCAGTTGATTGTTAACATCCGGCTCTTGTATTACTTCTTCATTAATTCAAAGACATAGGTAGCAGAGGTATAATACGGCTCTTCTACTCCTTTTTCTATCAGCCAGCTTTTGTGGCGGCGTGGTAGAGTGTCAACTTAGTAAACGAAGGTACCCGAGTTCAAACCCAGCTGCAGGCAGGTGGATTTCTTTTAGGTTGAGGTCTCTGTCTTTTGAAGCTCTGTAAACTGTGACTAATTTTTTAAAAAATGGGGTCGAACATATTTGAAAAACTTGCTCATGTTTGCAAGTGCAGTATGGAGGGCAGAATTTATACAAATTCAGTTTCAATAATGGTACTACACAGGCTATAAACTAAAAGCAGACTGATGGCTAAAGTAAGCAAAAAACTGAAGCATTTAAAGGGAATAAAAAATGTGTAAGTAGTAGTAACAGTTTGCAAAAAACTTGTATTTTACAATATGTCAGGGGTGTTGCAATACACTGAGGGGTGACTTGTTGTAAAACCAGCTTGTTTTAAATCACAATAGTTAATACTTAATTGACAATATGGCAAATTGGCTATAAGTCAGTGCAACCTTCATCCGTACTGTAATGGAGATATCGTGTCAAGATGGCCCAGATCCAGGACAGTCTGAGACGAGGATGGTAAATATCCATGATGGTCCGGTCCTAAATCGTCCAGTTTTTCATATTATATGTTAGTATGTTTTATCATAAAGGGCTATAAAAGGATGTTTGTTTCAAGTATCCAAAACATTCCAAGTAATCCAAGGCCTCCAGCTTCAGTTTCAGTATTTTCAGGATTTCCAACTCGCCCCTGATACTTTGAGGTGATTACAAGTTTTATTGAAAAATAAGATGTATGTTTGGTTGATTCCACAGTCATACCAAGATCAATGTATATCAGCGATGTATAGAAATTAAACTATATTTCCTATTTAAACAGAAAGTTGCGACTTTATTTACAAATATATATATTCATCCTTAAAACAAGATGAGGTTATATAAACTGAGTAATTATGAGTCTGTGTAGATATATACATAATACAGCGGGTGCCAAACAAATAAAACAACTTGCATAAATAGAACAGATTTACAGCGATACCATGAATGAGAAAGTTAAGGAGTATAACCAAATGTTACAGTTATTACATGTAGCAACATTAATTGATATATTTTACATCTACATCTACTTTATTTGGAAAACTTCGATTTTCGCCTACTAAGATAAACATTTCTCTTTTTAGCTCACCTGTCATGTAGTGACAGAGTGAGCTTTTCTGATCACCTTTTGTCAGTCATCCGTCCGTTAACAATTAATTTGTAAACACTCTAGTGGTCACATTTTTGCCTCAATTGTTGTGAAACTTGGTCAGGATGTTTGTCTCATTAATATCCCGTACAAGTTTGAACATGGGTTATCAGGGTTGGAAAACTAGGTCACAGAGCCCAAATATAGAAAAACTTTGTTAACTCTCTAGAGGGTACTTTTTCAGTCCAGATATCCTGGAAATTTGTCAGAAAGGTTCTATCGATCATTTCTAGCTCAAGTTCAAGTATGGGTCATCTGGGTTCAAAAACTAGGTCACGGAGCCCAAAAATAGAAAAATCTTGTTAACACTCTAGAGGTTACATTTTCAGCCCAAATAATCTGGAAATTTGTCAGAAAGGTTGCTTTGACGATTTCTAGGTCAAGTTCAAATATGGGTCATCTGGGTTCAAAAACTAGGTCACAGAGCCCAAATATTGAAAAACTTTAACACTCTAGAGGTAACATTTTTAGACCAAATAATCTGGAAATTTGTTAGGAAGGTTGCTTCTATGATTTCTAGTTCAAGTTTGAATATGGGTCATCTGGGTTCAAAAACTAGGTCACAGAGCCCAAAAAAAGAAACATCTTGTTAACACTCTAGAGGTTACATTTTCAGCCCAAATAATCTGGAAATTTGTCAGAAAGGTTGCTTTGACGATTTCTAGGTCAAGTTTAAATATGGGTCATCTGGGTTCAAAAACTAGGTCACAGAGCCCAAATATTGAAAAACCTTGTTAACACTCTAGAAGTAACATTTTTAGACCAAATAATCTGGAAATTTGTCAGGAAGGTTGCTTTTGTGATTTCTAGCTCAAGTTTGAATATGGGTCATCTGGGTTCAAAAACTAAGTCACAGAGCCCAAAAATAGAAACATCTTGTTAACACTCTAGAGTTTACATTTTCAGCCCAAATAATCTGGAAATTTGTCAGAAAGGTTGCCTTGAAGATTTCTAGATAAAGTTTGAATATGGGTCATCTGGGGTCACAAACTAGGTCACAGAGTCCAAATATGGAAAAACCTTGTTAACATTCTAAAGATAGCTTTTTCAGTCCAAATAACCTGGAAATTTGTCAGAAAGCTTAATTCTATGGTTTTTAGGTCAAGTTTGTATATGGGTCATCTGGAGTCGAAACATCTAGGTCACAGAGCCCAAATATCGAAAAACTTTGTAAACACTCTAGAGGCTACATTTTCAGTCCAAATGTCCTGGAAATTTGTCAGAAAGGTTGTATTGATGATTTGTAGCTCAACTTTGGATATGGGTTATCTGGGGTCAAAAACTAGGTCACAGAGCCTAAATATCGAAAAACCTTGTTAACACTGTAGAGGCTTCTTTTTCAGTCTAAATACCCTGGAAATTTGTCAGAGAGATTGTTTTGATAATTTCTAGCTCAAGTTCGAATATGGGACATCTAGGTTAAAAAACTAGGTCATAGAGCCCAAATATGGAAAAACCTTGTTAACACTCTAGAGGTAACATTTTTAGTACAAATAACTTTGAAATTTGTCAAAGAGATTGTTTCAATAATTTCTAGGTCAAGTTCGAATATGGGTTATCTGGGGTCAATTAACCAGGTCCATAGCAACTTTGTTAAAAGCAGTCATACTCAGGTGAGCGATACAGGGTCATCATGGCCCTCTTGTTAAAGTGTATAATTGCCCTTAAACTTTAATCCGGTATTAAAACAATGCAGTTTGGTTATTTATTTTCATCTTTTGTAAAGGTGTTGATTTGTTTGATGCTGCATATTGTTACATGTTGCACAATGACCTTCTTTCATTTTTCTGTACATCTTTGTTAGCATTGTTTTTTTGTGTACTCATGAGTTGTCATAGACTGGACCTTCTTGGACTTGGCCATCTCTGACTTGGGCCATCCTGGCTGGCATTCGTAATGGAAAGAAAACTTTAAAACAAAATCAGTTGAACTTATACATTGGAAATCTGCTCAGACTGTTAATGTTTGATTAAATGGTGATATGCTTGTAAACTGTCTTTAAAAAATCTGTCTATATATTTTAAAAGTGTAAGGCAGTATGTTATTTTATCCTGACAAAACATCACAGGGATTAATGGGAAGGATATTGATTAATTGTTTAGTGGTGAGAAAAATTCATGTTTGGCAAATAAATTCTGAGAACAAACATTCATACAGTATCACAGTAAGATAACATTTTTACCCTGAAAAATCTTGCACCATCCACCTTGAAAATAGTTATGAAATAAAGGTTGGAGAGATCCATTATGTGCAGTCTTGTAGTAATCCCATTGTCATATTGGCAGAACCCAGTTACGTAATAATGGTTGTTCTTAATAGTGAGATGCAGGGTTTTTTACTTTCATGTCTTATTTGCTGTCTCAACCATAAGTACATGTAAGCGTTTCTGTTGTCCAGATAAACTAAACATACTTTGCTTCCATTGTGTACAGTGTATATGTGGTTTGTTTTTCTAAAATGACCACAATTTGTGACAATTGAATCATAATATTTTGCTTCATGGTTTCTAGAGTTTAATATCCATCCGATACAGTGAATAATAAACAAACACTAGCAGTCAAGCTGATTCCCAGGTTAAATATCCAACTGATACAGTGAATAATAAACAAACACTAGCAGTCAAGCTAATTCCCAGGTTAAATATCCAACTGATACATTGAATAATAAACAAACACTAGCAGTCAAGTTAATTCCCAGGTTAAATATCCATCTGATACAGTGAATAATAAACACTAGCAGTCAAGCTGATTCCCAGGTTAAATATCCAACTGATACAGTGAATAATAAACACTAGCAGTCAAGCTGATTCCCAGGTTAAATATCCAACTGATACAGTGAATAATAAACACTAGCAGTCAAGCTGATTCCCAGGTTAAATATCCAACTGATACAGTGAATAATTAAAAAACACTAGGCCTCAAGCTGATTCCCAGGTTAAATATCCATCTGATACAGTGAATAATACACACTGGCAGTCAAGCTGATTCCCAGGTTAAATATCCATCTGATACAATGAATAATAAATAACTAGCAGTCAAGCTGATTCCCAGGTTAAATATCCATCTGATACAGTGAATAATAAATAACTAGCAGTCAAGCTGATTTCCAGGTTAAATATCCAACTGATACAGTGAATAATAAATAACAAGCAGTCAAGCTGATTCCCAGGTTAAATATCCAACTGATACAGTGAATAATAAACACTAGCAGTCAAGCTGATTCCCAGGTTAAATATCCAACTGATACAGTGAATAATAAACACTTGCCCTCAAGCTGATTCCCAGGTTAAATATCCAGCTGATACAGTGAATAATAAATAACTAGCAGTCAAGCTGATTCCCAGGTTAAATATCCATCTGATACAGTGAGTAATAAATAACTAGCAGTCAAGCTGATTCCCAGGTTAAATATCCAACTGATACAGTGAATAATAAATAACTAGCAGTCAAGCTGATTCCCAGGTTAAATATCCAACTGATACAGTGAATAATAAACACTAGCAGTCAAGTTAATTCCCAGGCTAAATATCCAACTGATACAGTGAATAAAAAACACTAGCCCTCAAGCTGATTCCCAGGTTAAATATCCATCTGATACAGTGAATAATAAATAACTAGCAGTCAAGCTGATTCCCAGGTTAAATATCCATCTGATACAGTGAATAATAAATAACTAGCAGTCAAGCTGATTCCCAGGTTAAATATCCAACTGATACAGTGAATAATAAACACTAGCGATCAAGCTGATTCCCAGGTTAAATATCCAACTGATACAGTGAATAATAAACACTAGCAGTCAAGCTGATTCCCAGGCTAAATATCCAACTGATACAGTGAATAAAAAACACTAGCAGTCAAGCTGATTCCCAGGTTAAATATCCAACTGATACAGTGAATAATAAATAACTAGCAGTCAAGCTGATTCCCAGGTTAAATATCCATCTGATACAGTGAATAATAAATAACTAGCAGTCAAGCTGATTCCCAGGTTAAATATTCATCTGATACAGTGAATAATAAACACTAGCCGTCAAGCTGATTCCCAGGTTAAATATCCAACTGATACAGTGAATAATAAACACTAGCAGTCAAGCTGATTCCGAGGTTAAATATCCATCTGATACAGTGAATAATAAATAACTAGCAGTCAAGCTGATTCCAAGGTTAAATGCCTTAAGCCTAAGCAATGGTTACTACAACATTCATTAATTTTATTTTACCAAAGCTGTTTGGTTTTATGAAAAGGCATCACAAACAGGCTATTAAATGTACGGTTATTTTGGGATGCACCAAATCCAGCTACTTTTAGATTAATAATCATCATTATTAAGTTTTAACCCCAGTTAAACCTATAGTTTGCATCATATACAGAGAGATACGTGTATTTCTGACAAATTTAGATCTGCCAAAAGTTTTGTGACTTCCTAGGTGACCATAGCTAATTTGCATTTATTGGGGGCACTTTCCTAGGTGTTACAAAAGCTGGATTTGTATTAAGCAATTGGAATTTTGAAATACTTTTTAAATTTCTAAGAATCATTGTTGTTACACACTTAAAAATCCTGATATTTTAGTATATTTGATCTTTTTAAGTTAAAGATAGTCTTTATAGATGACATAGTAAAATGTTTTATGAAACGGTATGTTAAAAGCAGTCTTTTTATTGAGGAAATGCAGTGAAAATATTAATTCACCTTCTTTATATTTCCAGTGATGTCCATGATGAAAATGCTGCAGATAAAGAGGAGACTAGGTCTAATGGAAAAAGACAGCTAGAAGAAGAGGAAGAAGCGGAGAAAGCTGAAAGTCCTCCAGTGAAAAGGTAGAGCTTGTTCGAAGATGAGGGGGTATATTGTTTAGCAAATGTTGTTGGGTCGGTAGACTCTTCGTTTCCGTCCAGTGCATGATACCTACAGTTTTTCGGATCATTAGGTCGAAGGCCAAGGTCATAGTGACCTTGAAAAGCAAAACGGTTTCCGATCAATAATTTTAGAGTCCTTTGGGACCATGTTTCTCATACTTGATTTGTAGACTGGTCATGAAAAGTAGATGTCCCCTATAGTTTCTGAGATCAATAAAATTTTGAAAATCAATAACTACAAAACGCTTGGGCCAAGACTCCCCCAAACTTTATAGGCAGGTCTCTACCCACAAGGTCAAGGTCACAGTCCACACATTTCGTCTCCACTCCCTTACTGTTAAATTGCTTGAAAGTTTTTAAAATAACTTGACACAAATGATCACCATTATGAGAGGATGTGCCGAGTGCAACAACCAGGTTGCTACCCCCAAGGTCAAGGTCACATTTAAAGGTCATATATAAGAAAGTCCACATTTCGTGTCTGCTCCATAACTTTTAAACTGCTTGAAAGTTTTTAGCTCGACTATTCGAAGAATAAGGAGGGCTATAGTTCTCGCCCTGGCGTCGGCGTTGGTTCAGGTTAAAGTTTTTGGGCAAGGTAACATTATTCACCTAACCCTTGTAGTTATAGCCCTGAAACTTACAATGCTTGTTTACCATCAAGAGCTTACTCTGCTAACAAGAGGAGGTAACTCTGTCAAGCATTTTGTGTGAATTATGGCCACTTTTTGACTTAGAAAGTTGATTAATGTTTTTGGGCAAGGTAGTACTAGTCACCTTTCCCTTGCAGATATAGCCCTGAAACATACAATACTAGTTTACCCTCAAGATCTTAGTCTAATCAGAAGAGGAGATAACTGTGTCAAGCATTTTGTATGAATAATGGCCTCCTTTCAACTTAGAAATTTGGTTAAAGTTTTTGGGCAAGGTAGTACTAGTCACCTTCCCCTTGCAGATATAGGCCTGGAACTTACAATTCTTGTTAACCATCAAGAGCTTAGTCTGCTCACAAGAGGAGATAACTGTGTCAAGCATTTTGTATGAATTATGGCCCCTTTTCGACTTAGAAATTTTTTGTCCATTTCTCAAAAGTGTCAAAGATATTCCATTCAAACTTGGAATACTTGATCACCAACAAGACCCCTGCAAAGATTGTTGGTACCCATGTCCCTTGGGTCACAGTTGGCCCCACCCCCAGGGGTCACTTGTTTTTGCTTATTAGCTCACCTGAGCCGTAGGCTCATGGTGAGCTATTAGGATCAATCAATGTCCGTCGTCTGTCCACACTTAGTTCGTTAACGCTCTAGAGGTAACATTTTTTGCCTCAATTGTCTTGAAACTTGGTCAGGATGTTTGTCCCAATGATTTCTCAGATGAGTTCGAACATGGGGTATCTGGGTTGAAAAACTAGGTCACAGAGCCCAAATATAGAAAAACCTTGTTAACACTCTAGAGGCTACATTTTCAGTCCAAATATCCTGAAAATTTGTCAGAAAAGTTGTATCAATGATTTCTAGTTCAAGTTCGAATATGGGTCATCTAGGGTCAAAAACTAGGTCACAGAGCCCAAACATTGAAAAACCTTGTTAACACTCTAGAGGTAACATTTTCAGCACAAATAATCTTGAAATTTGTCAGATAGGTTGCTTCTGTGATTTCTAGCTTAAATTTGAATATGAATCATCTGGGTTTAAAAACTAGGTCATAGAGCCCAAAAATAGAAAAAAATCTTATCAACACTCCAGAGGTTACATTTTCAGTCCAATTATCTTGGAAATTTGTCTGAAAGGTTGCTTTGATGATTTTTAAGTGAAGTTTGAATATGGGTCATCTGGGTTAAAAAAAACTAGGTCACAGAGTCCAAATATGGAAAAGTCTTGTTAACACTCTAGAGTCAACATTTTCAGTTCAAATAACCTGGAAATTTATCAAAAAGATTGTTTCAATGATTTCTAGCTCAATTTTGAATATAGGTCATCTGGGGTCAAATGCTCTAGAGGTTACATTTTCAGTCCAAATGTCCTTGAAATTTGTCAGAAAGGTTGTTATGATGATTTCTAGCTCTGATTTGGATATGGGTCATCAAGGTTCAAAAACTAGGTCACAGAGCCCAAATAAGTAAAAACCTTTTTAACACTGCAGAGGTAACATTTTCAGTCCAAATATCCTGGAAATTTGTCATACAGGTTGGTTTGATAATTTCTAGTTCAAGTTCGAGTTTGGGTCATTTTGGGTCAAAAACAAGGTCACAGAGACAAAGTATGGAAAAAACCTTGTTAACACTCTAGAGGTAAGATTTTAATTCCAAATAACTTAGAAATTTGTTAGAAAGGTTGCTTCCATGATTTCTAGCTCATGTTCGCATATGGGTCATCCATGTTCAAAAACTAGGTCACAGAGCCCAAATATGGAAAAACCTTGTTAACCCTCTAGAGGATACATTTTCAGTCTAAATATCCTGGAAATTTGTCAGGAAAGTTGTTTTGATTATTTGTAGCTCAAGTTTGGATATGGGTCATCTAGGGTCAAAAACTAGGTCACAGAGCCCAAATATCAAAAAACCTTTTTAACACTCCAGAGGCTACTTTTTCAGTCCAAATACCCTGGAAATTTGTCGGAAAGATTGTTTTGATAATTTCTAGCTCAAGACCGAATATGGGCCATCTAGGTTCAAAAACTAGGTCATAGAGTCCAAATATGGAAAAACCTTGTTAACACTCTAGTGGTAACATTTTCAGTCCAAACAACCTGAAAATTTGTCAGAAAGATTGTTTCAATAATTTTTAGGTCAAGTTCGAAAATGGGTCATCTGGGGTCAATTAACCAAGTCAATAGACAGTTTTGTAAAAAGCAGTCATACTCAGGTGAGCGATACAGGGCCATCTTGGCCCTCTTGTACTTTTAAATAGGAAAAAAACGTCTTAAGCCTAGAAATAAAATATTAACTGACATGAGATGGGTAAGTACTCCCTCCTTTCTTCCCCTGCATACCCCCTCTGCATGGGGACCCCCCCCCCCCACTGGGCTGGATTTTTTTTTTTTTAATACATAGGTACTGACTCCCCATCCACCTTCAACCCCCTCCGCCCCGCCCACCCTTCTGGCCAATTTTTTTTTTTTTTTTTAAATTAATTCATAGGTACTTCACTCCCCATCCATCCTCAGAACCCATGTAGACTTCAGCCAAACTTCACACATTTAGTCATTGCCAAGTCTGGTTTTGCTTTTACTGCCTTAATGCATTGAATTTATTATGTCCAGACAGCTAGTTGGAATTCAGCCAGATTTCACGATACCATCTTGCACATTTCAACCAGACTTCATAAAAGTGATTAGTGGCAAACATAGTTTAGCATTTTCTGTTTCATTGATTTCCAGAGGAGTTATTGCTCTTAATGGTTAAATTTTTTATTTTTGCTATACTCTTTCAGCCAAACATCACAGAAGTGATCAGTGCAAAGTTTAGTTAGTGGTTCACTTCAGCATTTCAACTTCATTGATTTTAAGTGGAGATGTTACACTTTATGTCTCTTCTATTTCTCCTGCACGTTTTGAAGTGGGAGTAACATATCTACTGTACCTAGAATTGGTTATAAGTAAGGATATTCTAATGTAAGGGAAAAGCAAGTTGAAATTTAGTATATGAATCAGGTTAGGGAAACGGATAGAAAGAAGTTACTTGTATTAACACTACTTTCATAAGAAATGTTCAGTTTGTGTGAAACATGTTTCAAGTTTTGGCATATAAATGTACAGGATAGATTTCATAAATTAATTGTTAGTCATATTGAACAAATGTTTGTTAAGGGTATCTGAAACTTAACAGCTGCCTACCCTAGAAATTTCTTCCCGTTTCTTGGTAGAATTTAGCTTTTAAGATTTATAATCTAGTGTTCCTTTTAGATTCTGTTGAAATGTAAATTTGTAGTGTCAGCCAGATAGATTAATGAATTAAATAGAAAATATCTTGTCTGAAAACGAAATTTTATGAACAACATTTTTCCCTCAAATGACTTGATAGATACAATTCAAAAGTCAGATCTTTGTAAGTGTGACATGATGGCATATATGGTTTAAATTATAAGTATGATAGCTCTTGTTTCATTTGGTGCTTGATGCTTAGACAATGATGAAGAAGAGTTATTTCATTATTCATCATTCTTAGTGTTCCGTTGTCTCAGATTATTTAACTGTTTTATATTATATGTTTATTTATATATATTTAAATATTTTTCCAGATCCAAAACTGATGAAACTGATGAGGTTAACGAAGAAAAGGAAAGGAAAGAAGAACAAACAGAGGGAAAGATGGAAATAGATCAAAATGCTCCAGATAAGTCATTGGAGGATCAAGTTAAGTCAGTAGATGATCAAGTAAAGTCAGTAGATGATCAAGTTAAGTCAGAAGCTGATCAAGATAAGACAGAAGAAAATAAAGCTAAGTCAGTAGATGATCAAGATAAGACAGTAGTGGATAAATCAGAGGAGGAAAAAGACAAAGACATTGATAAAAAGCTAATTGAAGAAAAAGACGAAACAGGTGATGAACAGCAAAAGGAAGAAAAGAAAGTTGATGAAAAGTCAGAAGAGGAAAATGAAAGGAAAAGTGAGATTTGTGATAAAAAGGATTTTGAAAATGAAAGGACAGAAAGTAGTAAAGAATATGTAAGTGCAGAGAAAAGCATATCAGATGACACAAAAGACAGTGAGGTTGTGACAAATGGAATGGATGTGGATGAACCTTTAGATTTAGGTAAGAAGGGTAAAAGTGAGGAGAAAACTGAAGGCAGTTCTGTGCATTCAGAGGACAGTGAGAAAGAAAATGTTGATGTGCCTATTGATTTGAGTAGAAAGTCTTCAACACCTGGCCAGGATGTTATAATGCTTTCTGATGAAGAGGAGGCTGGTGAAGGGAGATTGAATGGAGATAAAGAATATAGTCTTGACGATCTTAAATTGAAGCGTAAAATGATCAAAACGTTACAGGCTGAACTGAGGAATGAGGAAGCCAAGTTAGTACTGTTGAAGAAGTTAAGGTTTAGTCAGATGTCTCAGCAGGTGCAAGAAAATGTGGCGAGAAAAACACCACAGCCAAATCAGCATCCAGCACAGCCACCACCTCTAGTACGTGGTAATCAGGTACACACTCCACAGGCCAAGCCAGCACATAGTCAGCCACCCCAGCTGCAGAGACCCAATGGTAACATACTCAATAACAAGTCACCAGGACCTCCACCACTAGTGATGGCTCCACGAGTTGACCAGCGGCAGCTCATTCAGAATCAGATGAAGTTGTTGCAGCAGCAGCAACAGCAGTTGACCTCCAGTAAGCAACAGCAGAACAGCCTGGCTGGATTCCGTGGAACACAGGCTCAAGCTGATGCCATCAGACAGATGCAGCAAGTACAACAAAGAACGGTAGAGGAGACTCCTGCCCAGCGTCAGGCTGCCGCAAAACTTGCCCTTAGAAAGCAACTTGAGAAAACATTGCTTCAGATTCCCCCACCTAAGCCTCCCCCACCAGAGATGAATTTCATTCCAAGTCTAGCTAGTCCTGACTTTGTATATCTTCTCGGATTAGAAGAGGCAGTGAACTTTATAATCGATACAAATCTCATATCAAAAGGTCGTAAAAATCCTGATGAGAAAATGGTTTGTAACCCATTCACTTGTGTTCAGTGTGGAACAGATTTCACACCAGTTTGGAAACGCGAGAAGCCAGGCTCGAAGAATGTTATATGTGAACAATGTGTCACATCTAACCAGAAAAAAGCATTGAAACAGGAGCATACTAACAGACTTAAGAGTGCATTTGTGAAGGCTTTACAGCAAGAACAAGAGATAGAGAGAATGCAGTCGCAGGAGATCAAATCTGCTGCTGTTGCTGCCCCTAAAGAGAAGCCAGAGTCTCGCACTGAGCGTGATTCGCGTGAATCTTCAGCCCGAAGTGCTGCAGCACAGGCGTACAAAGAGTCTATGGCAGAGACCCTGAGACAGCATCAGAATCTTGTACAAGCACATCAGGCTGCAGCTTTACGTATGGGCCAACCCCTTGGATTGCAGGGTTTCAACCCAAGGGCACCTTTTCCATATCAGTTGCCCTTTGCAGCTCGAGCCTCAGACCTTCAGAGGCAGTACTTACTTGACATGATTCCCAAAGGTGGTCTACCTTGGAATTCTTAGAAATTATTAAGTGTATATGATGCTCATTTGTGATCGAATATTGACAGTGGTGCTAGATGCACAACATGAATCATGTAATGAAGTAGCTTTCCACTTGTTTTGAGATAGTCAGTTACAACGGTTACTTTGGTAATACTAGACATATATAAAACTGACTACTCTTAGGCTATGAAGTTTACACTTTAGTTGCCCAGGACTAAGTGAACTGTTAATGCTTCTCCATATTGAATAAACAATATTTGTATGGCCATAGTCTACAGAGTAAACTGCCAAGAATAGCATGATTCAAATCTTGACTCTTTAGTTTGTTGCTGATTTCAGAAATTGTTGTCTATGATAAAAATGTTAGTACTTTTACTTAATAAGTATCAGATGGTTTGGCTGACAAACATGAGGACAGTTTATTAAAGTTCCTGAAGCAATAATTCAGTTCATTCCATCTTAAAGTATTTCTAGGAGAAAACTTCACAGACCACTTAAGCTTAAGTCTTTTTGTTGTTTCAGTACTTTACTGTATTGTCCCGTCTAAATGAGAATGCACTGTATACTTATACTTTTTATGTGGTTTTGTTAGGTTGATGTGAGACATTGGTTTTGTGGGTTTTATTGAAACGATTGAATGTTTGATAATTATTTCCTACACATATTTAAAACTCTTACAGACAGTTGAATAGGTAAGTGTCATAAGAAAAAATATTTTCCCACATTTTTGTTAATATATTGCTGCTTTGATATGTGGAAGATAATAGATATAGATAAATGTAAGCAAGAGCTTCTATTCTGCTTTTGAAAGAAATATACAAAGAATTCAGATTTTGTTTTTTTGGTGTTTTTCTTTCAGATTTTTACTCTTCTTAGTTATATTTATTTTAATTTACAGTTGTATACCTAATTCTAAACCAAATTACATAATTTCAGTAAATTATCATGGAAATTTTATACCTGTGAATGGACAAAAACTGGCATTTGAGCAATTATAAATTTTTTAGAACCAGAATTGATCAGTGTAAAGTTTATTTCAGTGCTGTCATTTCCTTCAGAGTTGTACTGTTTCATACTAGCTCATTAAACACATTGCTCATATTTATGCCTGAGGTTTGGACCTTACAGCTGAATTCACAGTTGTGTTGACAATGCTTTTTCACTTCATTATTAGCACACATCATGAATTGGTTGTCTCTTTTGTTAAAACTAGTCTTAGCTTTTAAGAAGTTACTTGTACTGCAAAGCAGTATTTACAACATTTTACCAAATTGAGAACACACAGTGAGTAAAAATGTTATGAAAGCTCTGTTGTACAAAAGATATTTCAGATTTGTGATGTAAAGTGTTTATCATTTTTGTAAAGTGATCAGTTTTGTAAAAAATAAACATTGTCTGAAGATCTGTAACTTAGTGCTGCAAAACTGTGAAAAAATAAAAGGTATAAAATGTGAAGTGTTCTGTGACTTCTGCCCAAGTGCATAGCTTCCTAAATTGTTCCTGTGTTCTTCACTGTGGCATTTCACAGAAACAGGCCAATTCATCAAGTCTAGCCACATCTCAATTGTCTATTAGATAAGATCACTTCTATGTGATAACCATTCGCTACCTATCAAAGGCTATGGCTAAAATCTGCCATTGACCTTGACCATTTATGTAAGATTATTTTAGTTTTTTATGCCCCTGAAGGGAGGCATATAGTTTTTGGAAAGACCGTCCGTCAGTCTGTCATACCATCATTCCGTCCGAAAACTTTAACATTGGCCATAACTGCCTTATTAGCTCGACTTTTTTTGAAAAAAAAATCGAGTTATTGTCATAGTCATGGTGTCGTTGCCGTTCCTGTCCGAAAACTTTAACATTGATCATAATTTTTTTATTCCTTGATGGATTATCTTCATACTTGGACACAACAACCCTTTGGACAAGACCTTCAAGATGACCTGACTAAACTTGACCTTGACTCTTAAATGACCTTCATATTCAAGGTCAAAATATTGAATTTTGCTAAAATTGGCTATAACTTTATAATTAGTAGGTGGTTTCTCTTAATTCTTGGACACAACAACCCTTTGGAGAAGACCTTCAAGCTGACCAGACTAAACTTGACCTTGACTCATAAATGACCTTCATATTCAAGGTCAAAATATTGAATTTTGCTAAAATTGGCCATAACTTTATTATTAATAGGTGGATTCTCTTTATGCTTGGACACAACAATTCTTTGGACAAGACCTTCAAGCTGACCAGACTAAACTTGACCTTGACTTATAAATAACCTTCACCTTCAAGGTCAAATTATTGAAATTTGCTAAAATTGACCTTAACATTAGTATTTATGGTTGGATTTGATTTATACTTGGACAAAACAACACTTATGACAAAACCGACATGTTGAATAACTCAGATTTGACCATGACCTTAAAATTACCTTGACCGTCAAGGTCAGATGATTGAATTTTGCTTAAATTGTCATAACTTTCTCATGTATTTATAGATTTAATTCAAACTTGGACTAAACAACAGTTGTGACAAATCCGACATTATGATTATTTCAAGTTTGACCTTGACCTTTAAATGACCTTGAAGGTCAAGGTCAAATCATTGAATTTTGTTAAAACTGGCCATAATTATGTAATTTATGGTTGGATTTGAATCAGACTTAGACAAAACAACACTATTTAGTTTCGATTTCAAAAATGTCATGGCATGACCTATATTTTTGACCTACTAACCTACTTTTTGTTTTTGGAGCTATGGCAATGAAATTTGGACTGTGTGCACAGTTTTTCCTTTCAATTTCAGAAATGTCATAGCATGACCTATATTTTTGACCTACTGACCTACTTTTTGTTTTTGGAGCTATGGCAATTAAATTTGGACCGTGTGCACAGTTTTTCGTTTCGAATTCAAAAACGTCATGGCATGACCTATACATTTGACCTACTTTTTGTTTTTGGAGCTACAGCAATGAAATTTGGACTGTGTGCACAGTTCTCCTTTCAATTTCAGAAATGTCATAGCATGACCTATATTTTTGACCTACTGACCTACTTTTTGTTTTTGGAGCTATGGCAATGAAATTTGGACCGTGTGCACAGTTTTTCGTTTCGAATTCAAAAACGTCATGGCATGACCTATATTTTTGACCTACTGACATACTTTTTTGTTTTTTAGCTACAGCAATGAAATTTGGACCGTGTGCACAGTTTCTCGTTTCGAATTCAAAAATATGGCATGACCTATATTTTTGACCTACTGACCTACTTTTTGTTTTTGGAGCTATGGCAATGAAATTTGGACCATGTACACAGTTTTTTGTTCCAATTTTAAAAATGTCATAGCATGACCTATTTTTTTGACCTTCTGACCTACTTTTTGTTTTTGGAGCTGTGGCAATGAAATTTGGACAGTGTGCACAGTTTTTCGTTTCGAATTCAAAAACGTCATGGCATGACCTATATTTATGACCTACTGACCTCCTTTTTTGTTTTTTAGCTACAGCAATGGAATTTGGACTGTGTGCACAGTTTCTCATTTTGAATTCAAAAATGTCATCTCATGATCTATATTTTGACCTACTGACCTCCATTTTGTTTTTGGAGCAATGGCAATGAAATTGCATTGGTCCATTTCTGTGATCTGCATCATTACATTCATAAAAATTTCTTTCATCTTTGAACCCAGGTTAGTGCTTTAGGGCCATTGGCCCTCTTGTTTATTAATACTTGGACAAAACAAGGCTTATGACAAAACCTACATGTTAAATTATTCAAGTATGACCTTAACCTTTAAATGACCGTTACAGTCAAATTTCTAATTATTGCATTTTGCTAAAATAGCCAAACTTCTGGTTTTATGGACGGATTTGATCTATACAGGGACAAAACAACACTGAGAATAAGAGAAACGTGTTAAACAATTCAAGCATTACCTTGACCTTTAAATGACCTTGACATTACTTAACTTGGCGATATCTTTGTTGTTAATGGATGTAGTGTCTTCATGCTTGGACATAACTACTTTTTAGACAATACCTCCAGAGAAGGTTAAACTGAACTTGACCTAGACCTTTAAGGTCAAATTTCTGAATGTTGCTAAATTTGGCCATAACTTTGTTATGTATAATTATATTTCCAAATGATGTTTCATTTGAAATCCCTTCACCACCATGTGCTTCCTCTGATGTGTTTGCCTTTGGAAATAAAAAAAAGTCGAGCGTGGCCCCCGCTTGCGGTGGCTCTTGTTAGTAAATGGATTTACTTTATACTTGGACACAATGTCCCTTTGGACAAGACATTCCCACTGACCTATATTTATTTGACTTTGACCCCTGAATGACCTTCACCTTCAAAATACAATTGTCCAAAAACTAAAAAATTGACCATAAATTCCTTATTAGTAAGAGGATTTACTTCATACTTGGACACAACATCCCTTGGACAAGACCTTCCAACCGATTTATATTTATTTGAATGACCCTCATCTTGAAAAATCAATTGTCCAAAAACTTAAACACTGACCATGACTTTTTTATTAGTAAGTGAATTAACTTCATACTTGGACACAACCCCCTTTTGGACAAGATTTTTACACTGACCTATGTCTATTTGACCTTGACCCCTGAATGACCTTTACCTTGAGGATGCAATTGTTCAAAAACTTTAACATTAGCAATAACCTCATTAGATATTCGATTAACTTTATACTTGGACACAACACCCCTGTGAATAGACCTTCCCACTGACCTATATTTATTTGACCTTGACCCCTGAATGACTGGTCCTAAGCCCAAAGTCAAAGCACCACTTCGGGGGCATTGTCATCGTAAGGTGACAGTTCTTGTCTTTACTAGGGCTGGGGAGTCTGGCACTGATTCTTACCAGGAAAGACAATTATGTGAACTGTCATGTTGAGTGACATAAGAGCCACTTACTTTCAGTTAAGTGAATGAACCTTGCTTGCTACGTATGTATCTTTTTGAGAGGGTTTGAAATTTCTTTATGAAAGTCGAGTCAAGTACTTGCATCTAAAGAATGATAGCAAGAATAAATATCAGCTATAAACCGCTCAAAAATTGTTACAAATACTAGGAAACTAACGAACTCTCCAGGCTTTTGCTAATTGTCAGAAAGCCAACATTGCTACGTGGTCAACTCCAATAATCCATTTGACATTCCCTTGGAATTGTATTTGGTACTTCCGAAATAACAAAAACTTAAAAGTAGGAACTTTACGTCGACAAATTCGAAAAAAAACTGCTATTCTTTTCAAAAGGTGTACACAAACAGCATGCCCGAGGGAACTTGAAGACAGCAGAGAAGACATTTTCAAGTGTGAACCATTCATTACTAGCGTCTTAATGTCTGTCACGAGGACCTGGTGTTAATTTCCTCATGTGCAGGTGAATTAAAACTTTAGTTGCCCCTTGATGTATTTTTGGTCAAACTTTGAAAAACAGTATCAATTCATTGAAATTAAGTCATAAAGTACATACCTGTTGTTAAACCGGAAGCACGTGAGATGAAGCGGATGGTATGTGAAACATGCACTGGAGCTGACCCCACCTTTCTGATCGTCACTCACTTCTCCCGTTATTCCGAATAAGAAAAACAAAACTCTTGAGACAAAATGTTCATTTATTAGCAATATAATACCAGTAAGCAATGTAAGTTATAGACGATGCATTGTACTGTATAGCAATGGTGGTAAGAAGCGAATGCAACAAATGCAGTATACATATCTGAATTTTTCTCACACCAACAGAAACCAAGTTACAGTCACTTGTTTAGTCTCCACATTCTAAGTTTGAAAGGCAGTCAATTTACAGGTAGTGTTCAATGGACGTCACATGTGTGAATTTTAAACGCTATATATAAATCATGCAGACCCTTTAGAAAAACTGAATTGGTCAAAGCATCGATTATGTTCCCGAATGCTTGCAGAGTAAATTAATGTGAAAATTTGTAGATCAAACTCAACCCGACTATGCGAAATTTTGTAAATTTTCAAACAAGCAATGAGAGATTTAACAGCCACGTCATCACGCACGTTTGCTGTATCAAAATGCGCTTACGTTACATATAAAAGAAACGAATGATACAGAAGTTTTAAGAGAAAAAACAGTCGATTTAAATGACAACCCTGTTAATAACCAACAATGTTATCAGTTTTTTGTAGACGTTTATATTTAACAACCAGCATTGTCCTTAACTTCTTTATAAATGAAACTACTTTCCATCCTTCTGTATAGCAACTATTGTTATACTGTGAAGAAACATATCAAGGCTAGTGTTTTCAGGGCAATATCAATGTTATACAGTTACACAGAAAACGAATGGTTATGTCTCATTAAAATAGTCGTGAGAAGACGTAAACATAAAAAATACGTACATACAAATGTATATGTTCATATGATATATAAATATACATGTATAAAGCTTTTGAATTATATTCTCCAAGCTTAAATCTTCACCACAAGTTTCACGTGTGTTCATCAACTGCATGTATGTAATAGTTATATATCAAAGCCCTCTGCATTGGGCTGCTGAATGGCCGCCTCTTCCATAATAATTCCTCGATTTCTATCGTCTTGGTACACCGGATTTGTTACCCCACCCACTTGTTGCTCCTCCGGTCCACTTTCACTATCATTCAGTTTAGATTTTGAAAAATGCGCTTTCAATTTGGAAAGAGTAACCCTCCCGTCTGCAGCGGGAGTAGATGTTGAGGGGTTAGGGTCATTCATATCATTATGAACTAACACCTTTTTAATTTCCCCACTAGGACGTGTCCGGCGATACAGAATATATACACCAAGGGCGATAATCGCCAAAAGGATCACAATTATTGAAACAGTCACTGCTATTATTATAGTGTTACTGCCTTGAAGAACTTCAGGTAACATTTTTGTTCTCTGTGTTGTACCCCCTCCAGCTGATGGCGTTGTCCATTTCCCTAAAATATCGACGTTGTTTTTATTCAACTTATGGCAAATATATCACATGAACGTATAATTTGACAATGAAATGTGGTCATATTCTATCATTTTATAATCTGTTATCATGGCTAACCATTGAAGGTTGCTAATTAGATTGTTACTAACACCTGAAGCTGTTACAACACTCAAACGACGGTCGTTCTAAATAACTCACCGCAAGGGACGTAACTCTAGCAGACCGTCATCGTTTCAAGTATGAAATTGTTTTTTTATTCGATTAAGACAAGGCGTTCATTCATTCTTTTTGCACAGAAGTAGTGTTAATCAACCATTGTATTTCTGTTGCCGTAAATATGAAACACTGTTCAGTATAAGGAAATGTTAAGAAAGGTTTACCTGTACAATACACTCCAGCATCCTCTCCATGGTTACAGTTCTGCACAGCGTAGCTGTTGTGTGGACAGTCTTGTAATCTTGACTCATTTCCAATGCATCTCAGGTTATCCAACCACACGGGGCCTTTTCCTCGTCCAAACTTGGCGCCTAATTAAGTGTATTAAGCTATAGACTAGAATTCAGTTAAACTTCATCCAACTACATTTGTACTTAATTAAACAGTTCTGATTTTGCCTTTAAATGTTATGTCAATAGATCTAGCTTTTTTAATATGCAAGTAACCTAATTTATCAGATTAAAGAAAAATCTACTGTTCTCGTGATAGGAAACAGTAACTTTTGGTTAAACAGTACAAACCCTGTAACCCTCTAGAGAGCAACATAACTGATCTGCTAACTTTAGATTTTAAGGCTCAAAACAGTAACTCTTGGTTTAAAAGCACAAATGAATCAATAGGTGCAAAGTAATATCAAAGAGTTTGTAACAGAATATTTTTACTAAACACTTAAAAAAGTGTGTATTCTTTATTGATACCTTTAACTCCCTTTCCGTCAGCAAAGCCGAGCTGTCTGCAGACGACAGTAGCATCAACATCCCCCCAGTAATCGTCACACACCGTTCCCCACTGCTCCGCCCCTGCCAGATACACTTCGACACGACCATAGGTTGGGTCATTCTGTGTATTGACCAGACGTATATCTGTTACCTCTGAAAGGAAACGAATAAAAATGCAAGAGTAATAACTTGAAATGTTATAATTTTGAACTACCATAAAATTGATTTTAGGAATCTGGAATCCTCACCTTACTGACTGTACAACAGGAAAATGAAAGCAAATTAAATCGCCAAGGTAATTAATTAATTATACCTGTATACGCAGTCAAAGATCTCCTGTCAAAATTATCTTTCTCTTTACGATTTAACAACTGTAGGTTTAAAAACTGTAAATTAAAAAGGTGTTTGATACATTTATTTAACTCCACTCTTGGAAGCTAAATATATTTAAACGAAGCTTCACATTGATAGTATCTGGCATGAAACTTTCTAGACAATGCTCAGCTTAGGTTTGTGACAAGCAGAACATATGTAATTTCTAGGGAGTCACCTAATGAGTAAAGTGTTTGCATCAAGTAAACTTAGAGATTGAGCAATATTCCAAACAATGATACACATGTACAAACCTAATTCTCTAGTAAAGCATCTAGCAGCAGCATCATGTGACCTAGTTCTGCAGAGTCCAGCATAAACACCCTCCATTTCATCAGAGCTATTAAATCCTGTATGTCTACACTCCAAAATGCTCCTCTCATCACCTTTGCAGCTAACTCGAGTAAACCACAGTGGTCCACTTACATGGCCGTACCTAGCCCCGACCACCTCAAGTCCATCCGCGTACCCAATGTACCGACAGAAAACGCGAGCATCACGTGAGTCCCACAACCAGTCACATATACTGCCCCAGACGCCGTTATATTTCATTTCAACACGGCCTCTGTCACCTTCACCGCCGCCTAAACGGAATTCTAAGCCTGCAAATAAATATGGCAGTAGAAATTAGAAACAGAACTGTGCATTCATACAGAATATTTGAAATGTGCATCGAATTTCATTTCAACAATACTTGACATGAACACCAGCGTTATATGTTTGCAGGTACAATATTTAACATTTTTAATCTTATTAGATGAAATTTACAAAGGTTAATATATCTGAAAATCATTAAAATTTCTTACTTGAATCCTCTTGTTATCACATTTTCAGTGTTACTAAAACGACGAAGCAGCAAAACAGTTACCTGTGTCGTTATAACAGAACACTCCCGCTCGGTGGTTATAGAAATCACAACCTGTATTACTCCACCTTGTATAAGAACACTGTTTTAACGATGGTTCAGTCCCCAAACATTTAACATTATCCATAAGTATGGGGCTTGTAAAATTCTTTGGCGGCCTGTAGGCCGATCCTCCAGAATACCCGAGCTGCTTACAAGCGACACTCGCGGCTTTAGAGTCCCAGCTGTCAGAACATACACTGCCCCAAACACCATCTAAGTGAACCTCGAGGAAACCGTGAAACTTTGATGATTCCTTGTCATAGTCTGGTTTAACGCGTACATGGAATCCTAAAAAATTATAACGAATAAGGTATGTGTCCGTATTCCTTGTTCATCAATATACTGGTACTGCTTTATGATAAAGAGGCAACTGCCTACTTTTACTGTGTCATTTTTTTACATCATGCCATCTAGATATTCAACCACAACCGTGCCAGTTGGTGTCAGTAAGATTGCGCAAAATCTCAGTCAGTAAGCTTTATCATAAACCTTCTAGCAATTATAATACAGTTCAGGGATCTACCTTTTTCTACTGTTTATAACACTTGTCATGAAATACATAAATACACCACATGATTTCGTGCATAATACTGCTAATGAAATAATGAATGATGCCACCTATGACTGTGTCCTTGACTACATCCCATATTTATTTATGAAATGCCTTATGTTACACGAGACCAGTAAAAGTTCGTGCCCCGGGTGAGGCTCGAACTCACAGCCTCCGCATATCATAGTACTGTCTATAAGTACGGCGCGCTAACCGATTGCGCCACCGGGGCAGACAACCTATACACCTTTCGATTTATTATTTAATGAAAGTATATATAAATGCTTTACCTGTATCAACTATGGAAGAGTGGCTACAGTAGACAGATGCATACAATCCCGAGGAGCAAGTTGTTGAGAAGTCCATCTTACAGTTCTTAAAGTGTTGTTCATCTCCGTCACAATTTACAGAGCTAACACCTTAAAAGAAGATTTGTTCATCTCCGTCACAATTTACAGAGCTAACACCTTAAAAGAAGATTTGTTCATCTCCGTCACAATTTACAGAGCTAACACCTTAAAAGAAGATTGACAATATGCAGAAAGGGTTCATTTTAAATTCTAATTGAATAACATTCTATGTCTTGTCTTTTATAAATAGTAATAGTTTTTTTGATCACGGGTTAAATATTCATGTTCAAAATAACGAAAAACTAAAATCTGTGAATACCTGTTAACTGTCTCTTTACATGTAAGCCATTGATTCTCTGTACACGAAGGCTGAAGGAATCTCAGTAGAGAACAGGCATTTTAAAGGATGTATTGGTAGGCCCATAGGTTGTCTATCCTACAAAGTTCATACCCTACATTACTTAAGTTCTTATACTTTACCTATGTTATATGAAAGATTTCCAAAAGCTGATCCATGGATAACTTTTCCGTCCGAGAAGCCGAGAGTTCTGCAGACGACACGGGCATCCCTGGAGTCAAAGTCTGTGTCACATACAGCATGCCAGTCACCATTCTGGAACACCAGTACTCCACCCATCGATGTATTAAAGTCACCACTCAACTTCACTGAAATCAAAACATTTTTTTGTTGAATGTGGTGCTCATTCTAACCTACATAATATTTGATGACTAATGTTTATTCTATTTATTTATTTTTTATTATGCGCCCCATCAAATATGAGGGTGTATATTGTTTTGCAAATGTCGGTCGGTCGGTAGACACTTCGTTTCCGATCAATATCTAGAAAACCCTTGGACCCACCTTCCACAAACTTGGTTTGTGTGTTGATGAGTAGATGACCCCTATGGCTTTTTAGGTCACCAGGTCAAAGGCCAAAGTCACAGTGATCTTAAAAAGCAAAACGTTTTCCGATCAATAACTATAGAACGCTTGGGTTCAGGTTCCTCAAACTTGCTTTTTGGATTGATCATGACTGGTAGATGATTTCTCTGGTTTTTCAGGTCACCAGGTCAAAAGCCAAGGTCATAGTGACCTTGAAAAGCAAAACAGTTTCCGATCAAGAAGTATAGGACACTTTGGCTCAGGTTCCTCAATCTTGGTACATAGGTTAGTCATGACAAAAAAATGACCCTATAGTTTTCAAGTCACCAGATCAAAGGCCAAGGCAACAGTGACCTTGAAAAGCAAAACGGTTTCCGATCAATAACTATAGAATGCTTTGATCCAAACTCCACAAACTTGGTATGTAGCTTGGTTATGACCAGCAGATGACCTCTATAGTTTTTTAGGTCACAAGGTCAAAGGCCAAGGTCACAGTGACCTTGAAATGCAAACGGATTCCGATCAATTGGGCCAACGGTCTTCATACTTGGTACAATGATTTGTAATGACCAGGGATGACCTATATAACATTTCAGGACACCAGGTCAAAGGCCAAGGTCACAGGGACATTGAATAGCAAAACTGTTTCCGACCAATAGCTATAGAACGCTTGGATTCAAGTTCCTCAAACTTGGTATGTAGGTTGGTCATGACCAGAAAATAATTCTTTTAGCTTAAAAAATCACCAGGTCAAAGGCCAAGGTGACAGAGACCTTGAAAAGCAAAACGGTTTATGATCAATATATTTAGAATGTTTTAGCCCAGGCTTCCTTGAACTTCATAGGCAGGTTGGTCATGGCCAGAAGATCACCCCTATAGTTTTTGGGTTCACTAGATCAAAGGTCAAGGTATTGACCATTAACAGAAAAATAATTTCCAGTCAATAACTAAAGAACCCTCGGGCATTGGCTTCACAGACTTGCTATGCAGGTTGGTCTGACCAGCAGATGACCCCTATACCTTCCTATACTTTTATGGCTGCCTCTAGGGATAAGGCGCTAGGGGGCATATATGTTTTACAAATATTTCTTTCTCCAGTACATTTGTATATGCTGAACATTAAGAAAATATTTTTTCCGTTATCTATATTGTAACAATATTATTTTATGCTATTGACAAATTGATCATATTAGATACAAATTTTATATTATTCTTGAAATGTTAGTTGAGGATGTTTCACCGACCTCTACTTAACCTATGATGGGGAAAATAAACGGGGTTACCCGGGTCCGGGGCCTCGAATGATAAAGTTCATACATGAGGGGATTTTTTTTCCAAAGAATAAAACCTTGTGCTCCGACATTACGAGATTTTTTTCCAAAGAATAAACATAATTGCTCAGAAATAAAAAAAGTTTTTCTTTTTTTCTCTCAAAGCAAGAACACTCAACAGTTTGACGCCAATGAACAACGACATAAACTTTGTCTCTCCCATACTCATATATTGATTACCTAGTGCATCTAAATGTCTTGCTAAAAACAAGACACATACGTCTACACATACTTACAATCGTTTATACAATAGACACTCGCATCATCTTTATGTGATTTGCATTTCCACCAGGCGATAGTACCATCAACAATGGCGCTATTAAACCCTCTGTGAGGACACTTGTGAAGGCTTCCTTCCGTTCCTTTGCACTTCAGATGGCTCAGCCAGATTGGACTGACTTTTCCCTCACCGTAGTACGCCTCTCTCAATGCATAACCATCGTGGTAGCCTTTATCGCGGCAAAGTACACGAGCATCGTTATTGTCCCACGACGCGTCACAAATAGTACCCCATACTTTGTTCAGGGCAATTTCTACACGGCCATATGGGCTGGGTTCTCCAGGTCTCTTGTCATCCACTATTCTGTATTGAATACCTATGGAAAGAATGTATTATTATCTAAGAAGCATTATGTCTCTCATAAGTTTTGCATATCGTCAAATAAGACGAAAACAAACGATTGGAGCCGGTTAAGAGGACAGTTGAATCGCCTTTTCTTGGTTCAATCATTAGACCATATTACGTTTTACTCTTTCGGATCACATATTTTGATCTGCTGAAATATATTTCTCTGCTATAACACACTTTTTATTTCACGGCACATTGCAGAGCGTCTGGGTGTGCGAGTACACAGTGGTACTGAAATTAAGTAGTAACAACAGGAGTTTGAACAAGTAATACTGTATACAGTTAGTCCCCTTTAACCACAGGAGTTTGAAATTCTATCAAAAATCAAATTATACTGTATACAGTATTACTTGATTATTGATAGAATTTCAAACTCGTGTGGTAGTAACTACCTACCATCTTGATTGTAACAGAGTGCGGCAGCATTGGTTTTGCCTGTGCAATTCTTCGAGTGCAGTCGGTCACTGAATGTGCAGTTCTCCAAAAATGGTTCGTTTCCTTTGCAGTGAACATCACTCATCCAGTAAGGTCCCCTGCCAAGCAAGGGAGAAAACTCGTTATCTGACTGGTGGAAAGCGATACCATGTTGGAAGCCACGACTTCTACACAATACCTGCAAAATAAAACACAATATTTCAGTCAGTTTAAGGCTTACCTTTTTAAATCTTATGCAGTAAAATGTTTCCACGCTATGTGACTAAAGCAAAGCATTTACGAGGCAAGGGGTGTTAAATCCATCTCTGTTTTTTTATTTTCAAACAACGCAATACTTACTTTAATGAACATTGAAGACACGACTTTTTCTGAAATAGTAAAATTAGGATATTTAAAGCTGATTGCTATAAATACAAAGAGAGAGAGAGAGAGAAAAAACATGGACTTTTTATGAGCGTATGAGTATCCGCTAAAGCGGTCGCATTAATTAAATTTATTTTAGAAATTATCAAACATCATCCTCAAATTTCCATTACCATTGCGTCGATATCATCCCATCCGTCGGAACATATTCTTCCATATCGACCGTAATGCATAACAGTCACTGTACCCGAGTAATCCCCTGCATTACCTTTCTGTAACTCGAATTTGTAATCTGAAATATTAGATATAGGCGCGGTAAGGCATTGAATGGAAAAATATGCCCTCGGCAATAAGTCAACCTGGGAAACAAAAACACAAACAAACAACACTTGCAACATACCGTTAAATTCAAAATACATGCACTTATTTCCCAAGTATTAGTTAACATTAATCAAAATGCTGTATTTGTTAGACCTACACAAAAAGACGAGTATCTCATTGTGTAGACTATCATTAGAAATCCATCCCCTCACAGCTCAATAAATATACATGTAACACTGTTTTTCGTAGGACATGTTTTATCAATCAGAAATCCATCCCCTCACAGCATAATGAAATATACATGTAACACTGTTTTTCGTAGGACATGTTTTATCAATCAGAAATCCATCCCCTCACAGCATAATAAAATATACATGTAACACTGTTTTTCGTAGGACATGTTTTATCAATCAGAAATCCATCCCCTCACAGCATAATAAAATATACATGTAACACTGTTTTTCGTAGGACAGGTTTTATAAAAATATTGCCAACAAAAGTTATTACTAAATGTGATAAATACCCCTAGATACTGCTTTAACACAGTATTTTTTATATCTATACAGTTAACATATCCTTCATGTGTTAAAAAAATCAAAGGGCCATGACTCAGGAAAAATTCATTGGACTGGAACAAAACAATAACATCCACAACTAGGTTTAGTACTTAGACTCCTGCAAAGTGTTATTAAAATCTAACAAAGGGTTGCTGAGAAATAGTCTGGACAAATTTGTATGTAAAAAAATCAAAGGCCCATAACTTATAGCATAGTCATTGAAGCGGAATGCTGCAATAGCATGTACAACTAGGGTTGGTAACTATGATTCTTGCAAAGTATTATTAAAATCTAAATGATAGTTGATGAGAAACAGTCCGAACAAATTTATTTGTAAAAGCAATCAAAGGGCCATTACTCAGTGAAAAATAATTGGAGTGTAACATGCTAATCATACGCACAACTAGACTTGGTACTTATGGCTCATGCAAATTATTATTAAAATCGAAGTAATAGTTCGGACAACTTTTGTCTACGGACTACCAACCGGCTGAACAACGGACGTGAATCCAGTATAGCCACAAACATTCTATCTGGGGTATAAAAATCGAAATCTGTTTGTGATATGATAGAAAGATGACGAGATTAAAAATAAAGATTCATACCTTCGCTTAAAGGTAAATCATTTGACTTAAAGCAGGCGACAGATGCATAGAAATCTGACTGATTACATGGTGCATCTTGGAGGCAACTTTCTATCGTTTTAGAATCCTCATTACAAGTAAGTGTCTTATTTTCTAGTATGTCTTCATAAATCTTTCCATAGGCGGACCCAAGGATGGACCTTCCGTCGTCAAAACCAAGATCCATGCAGACCAGCCTGGCACTGATGTCGTTAAAGCCTCGATCACACACGGCCTCCCAGTTGTTGTTCTTAACGTTATAATACAGCACAGGACCATGGTTGATGTGCTTTCCCACTCCAGAACCTAGCTTCACTGAAAAGTTTTAATGATACTATAGTAAACTATTCTTCATTTTAAAAGGGACAAAGTATATTTGTGTTTTTTTTTTCAAGGATCAAATCGAATACATCTTGACTGCTTTTTGTCTAACAGTAAAACTCACAGGAAAAACTTTCTAGGGGAGAAATTCAGAAATGTTTTCATTTTTCCTGGAGGATAAGTAAGATGGCAGAATATTTCTAAAAAGTTTAGATTTAGTCTTGAAGGATTACTTGAAATCATTACCTGATCTGTAGCAATACACAGCGGCGTCCTTTGAGTGATCTGCACAGTTCTTGTCTGGTTTCGGTTGCTCCCATCCCTCGTGCGGACAATCTTGCAACGAATCTTCAGATCCATTACAGTGTAGGTTAGACTCATATACTTTAGCTGGCGGATTGCCAAATTTCCCCGTATAAAGCGGGAAACCCGTGACAAAACCGAAGTATCGGCATAAAACTTTGGCGTCGTTGACGTCCCAGTACCGGTTACAGATTGTGCCCCAGACGTTGTCCACAGACACTTCAACCCGACCATAGTTGTTCTCACCACCCATCATTCTATATGCAACACCTGAAATATTGCGGTATTGCGGTACAGTATCTGGATTATGATATAGGCTATAATCATGGCGCATAACAGATATTCAATTATGTCATTAATAGTATGCATTTAACGAATTCATGAAATAAACTATTACTTTGTTACTTAGTGAGACTTACCAAATGACTGATAACAAAGGGCCCCAGCATAGTGTCTCCCTACACAGTCCTGTACTTGACCGTAAGCTATTTTGGGACACTCATCTAAAGATCGTTCAGTACCCGTGCAGTTCACCTTGGATGTCCAGAATGGTGCGTTGTCTCCCCTGCCTGTACTCCATTTATAATGGAAGTAAGCTTGGCCTTCAAGAAAGGAAGTAGAATTGAAATTGACATCACCTCAGATAGCATAAACGGCAAATAAATAAATGAAATCAGCATATTTACAATGAAAAAATGCCGAAAAGATATATTATATGTTACGACTTACATGTTTCTTTTTTAAGGAATTGAAAGCCATTCTCAATTTCTTCCTACGCATGTTTTCGCATGTTTTATCTAATAAATGACTAAACCAGCTTAATTAAAAAAAACAACAACAACAAAACACTTTCGAATATAAAAGACCACCTGTAACACAAAAAAAGACACAACTTAGCAACAATAATCCGAACACAACGTAAACAACCTGTCTAGAATACAGACCGTTAGCGTATCCTAACTCTTTGCAGACCACCATAGCGTCTTTGTCATCCCAGCCGTCAGCGCAGATACGTCCACTTATATTCATGAATGATACAACAATTGGTCCAGCACCATTCTTCCCTGCTATAGACACCTTTGCTTCTGTAGTAAAAGGACTGCTGTGTTATACATCATATACAAAATAACCACCACTACATCTTCTATTATTCAGAATACTTAATACACATTAGTTTGTATTTAAACCACCCCGCCCTCTATCTTATTCAAGTTTTCAAATATAGCTCAGGGAAGAAAATGATAAAGCAAAATCAGTCTTTTGTTTGTTTGACTAGACACATGTCTTCTGATGTGACACAATTGAGCAGAAAAATAGTCTGAACCCTTCTACCAAAACGAACGACAATTTTGTACCTTTTGGTAACGATCCATTGTAACATGCCGCCGCGGCGTAGTCCATAGAACACATTGATCCGTATGGAAGTTCATGTTTACAATCAGTAAGTCTCTTCTCATCTCCACGACATTTTACTGTTTCCATGGTGCCATGTGACTTAATGTAACCATAGGGAGCGCAGCACAGAGGGACGCCATTTTGAAAGCCTAGCTGTCTACACGTAACATCTGCAGAAAGAATGTTTGAAAAATAATTTCTACAAATGTCTTTTAAAATCAAATACTGAGTATGAATAAGACTAATTTGCAAGTGAACACACTGTTTAAAGAAGATGTTCCAAAATACAAAGATAGACCGAATCCCTTGATTAGAAAGCTTTAGATCAAAATTAGGACTTATGCCTGTATTTATGCATTCAATTATGATGACTCAAGTCACAGTAACAGTAAAAGAAAAATGACTACAATATTTAGGAAAGCTTACCGACATCTTTCTGACCCCACTGGTCGTTACAGACGAGACCCCAGTGGTTGTTTATATTCACCTCAACAGCTCCATGAGACTCGTAGTTACCTTTTGTAAGCATCACTGAAATTGAAAATAAACAAATATACAAGTGAAAATTTATACTCAGACTCATTTATTTCGACTCTGAATCTGCCGTAAACACTTCTAAATTTAACGCCGTCTAAACAATTCATACGACTTTACCAAAATACTTGACAGAATTTCATTACAAAGACTTTGAAGAATGAACAAACAGGTTTATTAATAGTAGGAATGGAGTAAATCTAAATCTGCCTGTGGAAAAAATGCATTATACTGAACTGTAATGACAATAAAGTTTTTTTTAAAGACGTTTAAAGAATTATAACAGTACGCCAAAATTATCGACCAAAATTGACATTTCTTAATTCTATAAAAAAATATATTTTTTTATGTCATTCTGACTTATCTAACTTCATCCTTTTTATTGGAAAGGAAAATCCATACAAATATAAAAGAGGATAATAAAATAACAACAACGTTTCTTACCAGAATCAAGGCAGACAACTCCAGCGTCATCACAATTTCCAGAGCCCGGTGTCCAAGTATTACTACACTCAAGTATGGATTTCTCGTGTCCGTCACATTCAATATAATTCATCCACACATGACCCTTACTTCTATTGTGGAACGTGCTAGATATTCCATCAATGTACCCGAGTTGTCGGCAGAAAACCCCTGCCTCCTTATCACCCCAACTGCTGTTACAAACACGACCCCACTCTCCGTTAAACATTATCTGAACCCTACCCTTACCATCGACTCTAAATTTGACTCCCTCTGAAACAACAACACACGAAACCAGTTATTATGTTGAAATCTTACATTTTTCATAGTTTTTTTATGTATCAGGTGGTCACTTGACAAGATACGACAGTAGGGCTGTAATGAAGAAGCTTTTTTGCCAGAGCTATATAGTTACACAAAAAATAATATGGACAAAAACAAGAAGAGTAAGTTGTATTATCCATATTGATCTATATGTTTCATAACATATTTCTAAATTATGGAAAGTAGTTTGTTAACATTCATTTGTCAAAATTAGCGTCTCATTTAGGCAATATACGAGTGCCTCTAGTAAGCATATCGTGAGAGGCGTAAATACAACATCACATATAAGTTGACGGTGAATGCTACCCAATTAGTTCCACAAATAATCCCAGCTTTTTCTCATATCCAAAACATGGATTTATGAGTACATACCTCCATGATTGTAACATAGCACTCCCGCTGTTGGCCGCTGGTAACGCCCTCTGATTGGGAACTGGCACCCAATGTCTTCATTAAAGCCACTATAACTGCACGAACTTAGGTTCTGATTGTTGTTCTTGCATTTAAAGTTACCCAGAGCCATCGGAGAGTCAAGACGACTTGTGCCATTATAAGCCATGCCTCCTACATACCCAAGTTGGCGGCAGGTGGCATTAGCCGTCGAGTCAGTCCAGTTTATAGGGCATACAGGACCCCAGAAACCATACTTGTTCACCTCCAAAGAGCCGTAGTATAAACCTCCTTTAATTCTGAGATCTAGGTTCTCTGTAAATGTTAATGGAATTTAATATTACAAGTATTGTATCTGATATAAAGAAAACAAGAAATTGGTTAAACCAAATAATGCTTCCCAATGTATTTTTTGTTCAGAATGGCAGAAAAGGAAGAAATGTACGTACTATCAATGGTATTTAAATGACAAGTGAAATTAAATACATTTTAGGTTATTGTAAGGATAATCATGATGAAAAAATATGAGGATTTATAGTATAAAAACCACATTTGTAAGGACAGTTGATTTATTGCAAAATTTACCTGCAACTTGTTTAATCTGTGAATGTTTGCTAGAATTTTCATAATTACAACAAGAGGTGTCAAGTGCATGGCTGACAGTTGTAAAAAGTAGACCTGTACTTCATATAAACAGTATTGTTCTCCAGAATTCCAGCTGATAAACCATTGATTTATCTATTGATCGGGGTTGCTATATTAAGTTTTATAAAGGAAGATAATTAAAAAACTAACTGATGTAAAGTGACGGTTCTTTATCATTTCATTTCCTCTCGTTAGTCTTTTTAACTGTGTGAAGTTTTATTCAAATTCCTTCAATATTTTTAAAGTTATTCTCCTAACAAGCATTTTAGGTATTATAAAGGGAGATAATTGAAAAATACTAAATAATGTAGAGTGATGTTTTTTTTCAACATTGCACTTCCTCTCACTAGTCTCTATAACTGTGTGAAGATATGATGAGATATAATTGATTCTGTAGAAGTTATACTCCAGACAAGCATAATTTAACTTTTGTTATTATCATTAAGGGAGATAATTCAAAAATTAAGCAAAATAGAATCGAGGTTTGCATTTCCTCTCACTGTTATCTATCACTGTGTGAAGTTTAAATAAAAGTCCTTAAATAGTTTTGAAGTTATTCTCCGGACAAACATAAAGGGAGATAGTTCATAAACTAAATAATGTAGGGTTATGGGTCTTTGACGATACAGTTTCTCTCACTAGTCTCTTTAACTGTGTGGAGTTTCAATGAGAAATCATTGATAGTTTAGAAGTTGTACCCCGACAAGCATTATTAAACATTTTAAGTATAATTAAGGGAGATAATCAGATAACTAAGCAAGGCAGACATACGGTTAATGAACACTGCACTTTCACACACCAGTATCTATGACTGTGTGAAGTTTCATCAAATTCCTTCAATACTTTTCAAATAAATATCCGGACAAGCATTATTAAGTGTTATAAAGGGAGATAATTCAAAAATTAAGTAAATTAGAGTTATAGTTCTTTGACCATGCACATCATCTGCTGTGTAAAGTTTTAATTAGATATCATGGACAGTTTAGGAGTCATATTCCGGGCAAGCAATATTAACTTAAGGGAGATAATTAAAAATTCATGCAAGGTAGAATTATTTTTTGGACTTCCTCTCACTAGTCTCTATCAATGTGTTAAGCTTCAATCAAATTCCTTCAATACTTCTCCAGATTTTCTCCGGACAAGAGTGTGACGGACGGACGGACGGACGGAAGGACGGACAGACAAGGCGGCGACTATATGCTCTCCCTTCGAGGAGGATAATACATCCGCGTTTTCGTTTTACTTATTTCTCACGGAAATGCAGATTTTATGGTACATGTAGTTATTATATATAATTTACTTACTAAGCATTTCTCTGGCAAAGGAATGCCGGGTGAAGGAACATCATTAAAAAAAGTAAAACAAAATAACGTACGCCTTGGATTTAAACAAATTTAATTAAGTTAAACTACACAAGCACGTGTAGTGGTTAAGAAAGTATCTCATGGTTAAGCAGTACAAGAAATTGAACTGTAACTCTTTCTTTTCTTTTTTTTTTGTCGCGTGGTTTATTTCAAGCTTTTTGTAAAATAATATATATCAAGTAATGTACGCTTACGTTTAATCTTGATAACTGTTTCGTTGCAATACACAGTCACATAGTTGCCAGATGGACAAACTCCTCGAGCATAACTACAATCGTCTAGGCTGCTTTCCCCTCCGTTACAGCTCAGTTCAATTATAGAGATTTCCTCACTTTCATTTGCCCCAAGAACTGATCCTGTAAGTAGTCAAATTCACAATCTATCACTAAATTTACGCAGACCAATGCTGTGGGACATTTTTCACCGAAACGGACCTTCCTTGTTGGTCTAAAGTGAGCAGATATATGATGCAAATATGTAAAAACACAGGATCATATTTTTTTTTAAAAAAAAGGTCATACGTTTAAAACAGTTAGCAGATGAAAATCCTCACTAAAATACTCAACTGCAGAGTGCAAGTCATTATATAAAGTTTAGAGTGAAAAATATTTTACGAACGCTTCTGACATATCGCGTTTCAAAAAAGATCTTAAAACTTAAATTATTATCACAATTGTTATATGACGTTTACAACAACCAGCCAGCCAATTCATGGCTGATTACTTTTATAAATTAATTTGTCTGAGTATAGTTTCTGCTGACCGTGAAATATTTCATTGTATTTAAAAATGTATTTTTTCTATGTTCTGTATACAGTACCTGGTTGGAATTTTCCGTCCACGTACCCGAGCTGCCTACAAGCGACCCGTGCAGTGACCTCTGTGAACCCGGAGTCACATACTGCTGACCACTTAGACTTCTTCTCATACATCTCAAGAACACCGTAATTTAGGTCATTGGTGTTTGAAAGACGTACTGTAATTTCATAAAAAAACTTGAACATTATCTGATAAAAAAAGAGATTTTTTTACCACATAGTAGCTTTAAATGACACTGCTATAATTTGCATACCATAGGATTCATCTAACTTTGCCGGACATGCTTACTAACCATCAATAATTAAAAGTGTATTTGCAAGATGTTAACTAATAAAAGAAGTATAATTCTGAATTTACTTTGTGACTTTGCTGTTTTATTGGGAGCAGTTTTAATAACACTGATTTCTAACTTAGCCATATCAATCAAAATGTAAATAATTTAAGAAAATAATAAGTAATGTAAATAAACCATTAATATAGATACAGATTGTACATAACACGGATAAATATAGGTAAATTAGAAAAAATTGTTGAGGAGGGTAGTAAAGTTATGTTATTATGTTATTGGTTAGCAGGGAAAACAGCGAGATGTTAGCGAAAAGCTCTATAAAGCTCTGGTAAATAGCGAGATGTTAGCGAAAAGCTCTATAAAGCTCTGGTAAATAATCATATTATAAAACAATGCAGCTCTTTGAATAGATAAAATCACTCACACAAACATGCAACATGCATGGAAACGTATGCCTTATCAAGCAAACAAACATACTTGGTACGACGCTAAGTATTTTTAAACATTAAAAGAGGTAAAACAAAAAGACATTCTTAAACTATTTTGACTGTACACCAACAAGATAGCAATATTTACATACGATTTCTTCATAGTGGTTTAAACAAAATAACAATTATTACTCACAATAATCACTCGACAATTTTACCCAGCCTGTTAGCTTGGGTGTATTGCTTTTTGTAGCATGCTTTCTCTTACGAACATGAAAGTGCTAACAAGAAAGATGCAATGCATCTTAGAGTACACAACCTAAAGCGTGATTCTAACTCCGAACTCCGATCTCCCGCATGACACGCCAACGTTCTAACCACTGAGCCAAAGAATCGACTCCCTGACTCAGTTGTCAGAGGTTGTATTTATACAATTATAGGTAGGTGTGCACTAGACCGTAACATTTATAGTAACAGAATAAACACCGCACAACATCATGAAATTCTTCGTATGCAAAAGAACTATGCAATGAAACATTTCCACTATCAATAACAAAATAGACGATACAATAAACAACATAATGTTACATTTTAATACTATGTCAGATTTATGTCTATGTCTATCTATGTAGCTTTATTTCTTTGATAACCCTGTTTAACCTCATGTATGCTTAAATATACTAAATATATATACATAACTTAACTTAAATGTCTGTATAAAACAAAACCGACAAAAATATCAATACATATTTCAAATACGGATATAAATGTACAGGTCACTAAGAAAAATCTTCCCTTTTTAAAATAGAAAATCGGATGAAAAAATCTGTGACGTTACTTTTCAGTAGTTAAAACAGTACTGAATTATTACTTAAATTAGCCAGGCAGTTAAAAATCATATAAGAAAATAATGTCACGTTGCACTATCAGAGTACCTTTAAAACTATTAAAGCTTTCACAATAAACTATATATTTTTCGAAGGAGATAAGGTATGAAATAGAGGATATTTGTTTTTTTTTCAGTGTGTGATCGAAAATTTATTTCACGAGTGACCATCAGTTTTTTTATATTTTCACAAGTGGCGTAGCGTGAAAATATTTAAAATCTGATGGTCACGAGTGAAATAAATTTTGATCACACACTGAAAAAAAAATCAAATATTCTATTAATTTCATGCTTTTCAGTGTTATTTCGGAAAAAAGGTAAAACAGTGATAACATGAACATCTTATCAACCCGTGGTGCACCCCAATATTTACTATGTCTGCGAGACGCTATTCAAAGTAGTTCCAAGAAATTCGATAAAAAATAATGAAAATCTGGGCTTTCAGTGTTTATTTCTACACTCATAAGCACAAAAATAACATTTTAACAAAACATTTTTAATATTTGTTCAATCTAACGAAATATTACAGAAACTGCAAATAAATCAATGAAATATATTCCTCCGCGTCATGACATGACGCAAAATTGAAACGTCCGCATATTGTTTACAGTTTCTTTAACAGTAAAATCGCGTTCTGGTCCACTAAGCTCTTTAAACGATAACTGAACAAAATAAAAAGTGTTTTCATATTCATCTGGATTTAATTAAGTGTTTTATCAAATATTCAATCACTGTCATCTGATTCTATCATGCGGATACGTTGATATGCCGGTCGAACTGTGTTTCTTTGTAATTGGGGTGCAGTGAGGGGAAAAAAGTAGTCCGGCACAGTAAAAATTATATTTTGCAAATTTCACTAGTGGTTTATCAGAATATAATCATCTGATATTTTACAATAAAACACTTGAAAGCATGAAATGAATAAGATGCAATATAAAAGGGTTCTAGAAAAAAATAAAACACATTTTGTGTAATCATAAGTAGTAAGATAAGCAAGGCTTTCGTATATATTGATATCAGGATAAATGTAAACAATATATATATTTGTTTACTTCTGTTGCAACATAAACATCCTGAAACGTATGTTAAATAAGTTTGTTCTTTTGGAAGAAATGATGTAAAATATATATCCGTGTCATTTTCAAAATCAAATATGTCAATGTTTGTGTGCGCAACTGAACAGTTATCATACTCGCATAAATGTATAGTAAAAAAATCAACAAATTACTGTGTGAAACATAAAAAAAAAATTGTTTACACATTTACGTGGTAACTGATTGAAGGTATTGGTGTTCATATTTTATATATGCATGTATGTGTCCTCGGTAAGGTGTTCATATATTATATTTGCAGGTATGCGATCCAGGTAAGGTGTTCATATATTATTGTTGCAGGTATATGTTTTAAATAAGTTCTTCATATATATATTATAGCTGCAGGTATGTGTTCTAAGTAAGGTGTTTATATATCATAATGGCAGGTATGTTGCGGGTATGTGTCTTCAGTCTGTTGTTTATATATTATAGTTGCAGAAAAGGTATTCATTTATTTTGGTTGCAGGAACGTGTTCTAAGTAACGTGTTTATAAATTAGTTGCAGGTATGTGTTCTTAGTAAGGTACTCATATATTATACTTGCAGATAAGGTGTTCATATATTTTGGTTGCAGGAACGTGGTCTAAGTAACGTGTCTATATATTAGTTGCAGGTATGTGTTCTAAGTCATTTGTTCATATATTATAGTTTAAGATATGTGTTTTTAGTAAGGTGTTCATATATTATACTAGTTGGTATGTGTCTTTAGTCAGTTGTTCAGATATTATAGTTGCAGATAAGGTGTTCATATATTTTGGTTGCAGGAACGTGTTTTAAGTAACATGTTTATATATTATATTTGCAGGTTGTTGTGTAACTGCTTGTTACATGTACCAAGGGACGCAACACTATATATATAATGAGCTGTATATGATCTTAGAGTTATTGTTCCATTACTATATATATTGTATATTCTGTTGTTGTTAACAGTTAGTTTAGAGTTTGCTCTTGTATGATGTACAATAAAGTATAAAACCATTCTACAATGTTATAAATATATCGATAACATAATATGGTGTCAGAAGTGACAAAAAGAACACAATATGGACTTACATTAAATTGTAAAAGCAAAATGTGGACTTACATTAAATTGTATATCAAAAGCGTTGGAATTACATTAAATTGTAAAGTGAAATCTGTCGGACTTACATTAAATTGTAAATAAACAGGAGACTTATATTCAATTGTAAATTACGGATTATTTTCTCAAAATTGTTGGTGGACAGTTTTCAAGGAAAATCATTACACTGCTGTTCAAAGTGCAAAGCAAAATGGCTAAGTTATTGCCACCAGAAAATTTCGACTTTACTCAGCCAAACAGGTGGGATGAATGGAAGCAGAGGTTTTTGTTCTATAGAACTGCCTCAAAACTACACAAAGATGATGAGGACATTCAGGTTGCCACATTAATTTACACGATGGGTAAAAGTGCGGACAATTTGTTAAAGTCCTTTAACCTCTCAGCCGACGATCAAAAGAAATTTGACAAAGTTGTCGAAAAATTCGACAGGCATTTCAACCCGAAGAAAAATATCATTCACGAACGAGCAAAGTTTCATTTAAGGCGACAACACCAGGGTGAAACAGTTGAATCTTTTATTCGATCTCTATATGAATTGGCGGAGAACTGTGACTTTCCTGGCGAAACGAAAAATGAACAAATAAGAGACAAAATTGTTATAGGAATATTAGACGCAAACCTGTCGGAGAAAATGCAGTTAGAAGCCGAACTGACTCTTGACAAAGCTGTGCTAATGGCTAGACAAAGTGAAGTTGTTAAGAGTCAGGTAAAAATCCAGCACGAGAACGGACATGGCACGGCGGACGAAATCAATCGTGGTGCTAGACCAAAACAGCCTTCGAAAGGACATAAGAAGCACATGAATTTCGGTCCAAACACGCCCAAAACCTCCAGTCAAGACAAATTCCGCAAACAACAACATCCTACTAAGGGACAAAAACAGTGCACAAGGTGCAACAGAACGCATGTGGAAGGAAAATGCCCGGCAATAGGGAAAAACTGTTTAAAGTGCGGAAAACGAGATCATTTTTCTGTGTGCTGCAAGACAAAAACACTAAATGAACTCGCGGAAAATAGTGATTTTCTGGGCACGGTTGACAGTGGTGACGGTCCGTGGACAGCAAAACTAAAGGTGAGACATTTGCTAGTCTGTTTTAAGATAGACACTGGTGCTGATGTAACAGTAATACCTGAGTCGGTATATTTGTCTCTTGGAAAGCCAAAAATAAGAAAAACAACTAAAAAGTTATTTGGCCCTGGAAACAAGAAATTGAATGTCATAGGTTCCTTTACTGAAACATTATCCAATAAAAACATGTACACTGTAGAGGAAATATTTGTTGTTCGTGGCATTGACCGCAGTCTGTTAGGACGACCTGCAATTATCAATCTTAACCTAGTCAAACTAAACATAGATGAAGTCATTTCAGTGCAATCTGTTAAACATGCACATCCCAAACTGTTTAGAGAACTAGGGCAATTAGATGGGGAATACCGTATTTCTCTTAAAGAAGGAGCAAAACCGTATGCTCTATCTGTACCACGACGTGTACCTATCCCATTGCTTCCAAAAGTCAAAGCAGAACTTGAAAAAATGGAAAAGTCAGGTGTAATTTTCAAAGTTGATCAAAGCACTGACTGGTGTGCAGGTATAGTCTGTGTACCCAAAACCGACGGTAACGTAAGAATCTGCGTTGATCTTACACAGCTGAATAAAAACGTACGTCGAGAAAACTTTCCTTTGCCGATTATAGATCAAAGTTTGGGAAGGTTAGCAGGTGCTAAATATTTCAGTAAGCTAGACGCCAATAGTGGTTTTTGGCAAATAAATCTGGCCTCCGAAAGCCAATTACTCACAACGTTCATAACGCCGTTCGGTAGATTTGCTTTCAAAAGATTACCGATGGGGTTAAGTAGTAGTTCTGAATATTTCCAGAAGCGTATGTCACAAATCATTGAGGGTATAGACGGAGTCTTATGCCAGACTGACGATATTCTAGTTTACGGACGGACGAGTGAAGAGCATGACTCGAGACTTGAGACGGTTTTAACTAGACTAGAAGAAGCCAATTTAACCCTCAACGCAGACAAGTGTGTGTTCAAGCAAACAAAAGTCAAATTTGTTGGTCATTTAGTCGGTCAAGACGGCATTGCCGCAGACCCAGACAAGGTAAAGGCTATACGAGACTTACCACCTCCTAAGGATGTACATAGTGTACGCAGCTTCATGGGAATGGTCACACAACTAGGAAAATTTTCCCCGCTCCTAGCTGAGTATTCAAAGCCAATACGTGATTTATTGAGCAGTAAAAATCAATTTTACTGGGGACCTGATCAGCAACAATCATTTGAAAAAATCAAATGTATTTTGACAGAATCTCCTGTTTTAGCATTGTATGACCCAAACAGAGAGACTACACTTATGACGGACAGTTCCAGCTACGCTACTGGATGTGTGGTTCTCCAGAAACAAGACGATGGAGAATTTAAGCCGGTTTTTTATGCTTCGAGAGCATTAACTCCTACTGAACAAAGATATTCAACTATAGAAAAGGAAGCTCTTGGTGTCACTTATGGGTGTGAAAAGCATAGGGACCTATTAATTGGGAAATATTTCACTATACACACTGACCACAAACCTTTGGTACCTTTACTTGGACAAAAAGACTTAAGCGAATTGCCGGTACGAATACAACGTTTTAGATTGCGATTGATGCAATTTTCCTACTCCATCCAGCATGTTCCTGGTAAAGACTTAATCATTCCTGACCTACTTAGCAGACATCCAACATGTGACAGTTTGACATTTGAGGATAGTCAAAATTGCTCGGAGACGGAGCTGTATGTTGATTTAATTTTGAAAGCTTTGCCAGCCACAGACAAAAGGCTGCAGGAAATAATGTCAAAACAAAGGTCAGACTATGTTTGCAAAAAGTTAATTGAGTTTGTTCAAAATGGGTGGCCTGATTCAAAGTCATGTGAAGTTTCAAAATTATATTGGAAATTTCAGTCAGAAATTACTCTCAACAATGGGTTGTTAATGAGGAATGACAGGTTGATTATCCCTGCAGAACTGAAAGCAGATATTTTGTCTAGGTTACACCAGGCACATCAAGGGATAAATAAATGTAGAGCAAGGGCTAAAGAATCCGTTTGGTGGCTTGGAATAAGCAATGATATCAAAGATCTTATTAAAGGGTGTGACATTTGCGCTAAGAGCCAAAATGAAAAAAGGGAGCCGATGTTAGCTACGCCTTTTCCCGAAAGGTGTTGGTCAAAATTAGGTTTCAGATTTGTTTCACTGGCGAGGTGCTACATATCTGTTGGTGATAGATTATCACTCTCGCTATATCGAACTAGCTAAACTCAGCTCGCTGTCGTCTGCATCTGTCGTAGAACATTTCAAATCCATATTATCGCGACATGGACTGTGTGATACCATAGTGACGGATGGTGGTCCACAATATTCTTCTGATATTTTCAGGAAGTTTTGTACTAAATACGGTATTGAACATGTAACCTCGAGTCCGAGGTATCCTATGGGTAATTCAGAGGCGGAACGCGCAGTGCAAACCGTTAAACGTCTGCTGAATGCATGTCAAGACCCATATTTAGCTATGTTGACGTATCGGGCAACGCCGCTACAAAATGGACTTTCGCCAAGTCAAATGTTATTCGGGCGTCAAATTAAAAGTACAGTCCCTCAAATACCGCAGAAACTTGAACCGAGGCTTGTGAATTCTAAAATTCTTTTGCAAAAAGAAAAGACGTACCGTAATTACTATAAAGAAAATTACGACAAGTCTAAACGTGCGCAATATCTCCCTCCACTAAGGGAAGGGGAAGGGGTGTATGTAAAGGACATGGGAATCGAGGGCAAAATAATACGGGAAGATTCACGACCAAGATCCTTTATTGTAGAGACACCGAAAAGCACAATTGCAAGAAATCGTAGGCATTTGGTGAAACTGAATAAAAAGGTTCATTTTGACAAGGAAATTGATATCCCTGTTACAGGATACCAGTCACCAGTGTCTAACGAAAAATCAGACTCTCAATTGTCTCAAGGTCAAAACTGTTCAAATGCTGAAAGTTCAAATAATGCTTATGTGACAAGATCTGGGAGAGTTTCCCGGCCGCCAGATCGTTTAAACTTATAATTGTTTTGTCATTCTACGTAATTACATTGAAATGGATTTCATTTATTTTAGATTAGCAATAACAGTTTAATTTGCAACTGACATTTCAATTAAGTTTACATGAATGACATAAAGTTCAGTTACAGTGTGATTGACCTTAAAAGCAATATAAATGTTGCAGATTAATCTTGAATTTATGTTTTTGGTAAACAGTGACTTTCCGACTTTAGGAAAGGGGTGTTGTGTAACTGCTTGTTACATGTACCAAGGGACGCAACACTATATATATAATGAGCTGTATATGATCTTAGAGTTATTGTTCCATTACTATATATATTGTATATTCTGTTGTTGTTAACAGTTAGTTTAGAGTTTGCTCTTGTATGATGTACAATAAAGTATAAAACCATTCTACAATGTTATAAATATATCGATAACATAATACAGGTTTGTGTTCCTAGTAAGGTACTCACATATTATAGTTGCAGGTATATGTTCTAAGTAAGGTGTTTATATATTATAGTTGCAGATATGTGTTCTAAGTAAGGTACTCACATATTATAGTTGCAGGTATGTGTTCTAAGTAAGGTGTTCATATATTATAGTTGCAGGTTTGTGTTCTAAGTAAGGTGCTCATATATTATAGTTTCTAAGTAAGGTATAAGTATTTTTATTAAAATGTGTGAGTCTTTCTCAGTAATAACTTGGCCTCTATTCATATACCAATACAAAACTCACTGAGTGTTGAATGTTATTTGTCAAGTGAAAAATGTCTATTTACAGAGCAAAAACTAGAACAGGTATGGACAATAGGAAGAGCTTCTAAATATGTGTTTATGCGCCGACAAAGTAGAATAACCATCAACTGATACTAACACATTCCTTTCATCTAAACTAAACCATCGGTAGTCTATCTAACATAAAGATAAGCACATGTGTAGAGGACTTGGAGAACTACTGCTGAAAGTGCCGAATCCCGAAGCAGTAAAGTACATGTTTTACTACCTAACTCTCTCAGTGCGACTATATATAACAATGTGCAGTTTACCCGTGTAGTAACAGTTTGCATCTAAAACACCTAACGTGTGGCCAGTTTTTCCAGTAGGCAGATATGTGCGCAGATATACACAATCGTTGAAATACAAATCGGTGCAACTGTAAGATATTTATGGTGCAACAAGTGCAATATATTACGTCAGCTTCCGAAATATCCCGAATACAAGGTGCTGTATTAATAGTGCTCTAACCTGAGTCATAACACTGTACAGCGGCATCATCCTGGTGCAACCAGCAAGAGCTGCGATGGTAGTTTCGGTACCACACACCACGTCCACGAAACTGCATCCCTATATGAAGATCTTCAGATTCGGCAACCTCGCCTATCTTTTCTATGAGCATTGGGCATTCGGTGATTGCAGACTCATTGCCTTGACATCTGATTCCATTGAGATAGAATTTTCCTTCTCCAGCACCAAATGCACCCACCGTTAATCTCCTACCGCCCGTAAAATTCATTTGCCGACAAACGACGTCGGCGGCTTGGTCGGTAAAATAGGAGAAACCGCAGATACTTCCAACCTGTCCATCTAAACTGATCTCTATGCGTCCGTTTGTATGTGTTGTGCCATTTACCAAACGGATTTTAAGACCTATATTGAAAACAAATACTCAATACATCAAAGTTATTCTTGATAAACACTGAGCTTAAGAATTAAATTAGATCAAGTACTGTATCTGAAAGCTGAAAATTGAAGCAGAACCAACTGATAAAATTGAACCAAAACTGAAGCTGAACTGAAAGGTAAAAAGGCTTACTGGAAAATATTGTTATAATCTCCCGTCTTTGAATCATGTTTATTAGCATTGCTAACAACTTTTGTCCTGTTCTTTTTAACTGCGCTGAAGCACATTGTTCCCTCCAGAATTTGAACACCGTTGCACACTGTCCAAAAAGCTGTTGACTGTATCAGAAGTGTTCCTGACACTGCACTGACTGCAGTGTTGTTCCCATGTCTCTTGTGTAGTCATCTGTACTAAACATCTGCCATTTCCTTTTTTACCAGTACCCGTGCATTATTCAGATCTTTTATGTACACCTCTATTCTCCTGTTATTCATCTTGTAAGTTCTGAATTCATTTGTTCTCTCGTTAAAAAAGTGTTCTTACTTGATACGATGTATACAACAACCCAAAGTTATCCACAATAATGAATGACTGGGGTATCTTTAAACTATGACCACCTTAACTGTAACCTGTAATAAGGAAAACCTTCGAAGAAATGCGGAAATGTCATTTTAAAAAAGTATCACGCTACTACACAGAGTTTAGCAGAATAAAATAATACATGATCTTGCTCCATAACTGATTTGTCAACCTCTTAAAGCAATCTCTGTGTACCACGTTTTTATAACAATCTACCAGACTTAACTCATTTTGTGAAATAAAATAATTGTATATGTTAACTTATCTGAAGTAGAAACGTGTCAAAAATACAAGTAAAATGATAAATCTTTGTCAAAAATCTAGAAAGTTTTGTTCATTGTATATTGACATTTTAAAACAATATTCTACATATATATAAATACAACACAGACCTATTCTAACTGAAATAACAATACTGTGTTTATCGTATAAAAATCTTTATGATTCACCAAATATATTTTCCAAGTATTTCCTCCTACAATGATACAAACATTCAAAGACATTTTTTTTTATTTTTCAACAGTATCACCGGACTAAGATAGACGTCCTGTTATACTTTTAATGTTTTGAAGACTATCACTATTGGGGTATAAACGTCTATTTATTAAAACGTTCCCAACTTGTTCAGAAAAAACTGACATCCATTTGCTACAATTAATACGAGATAGATAAATCCTAGAACATTGATTTAAAAGTGGAACTACAAAATTGTCAAATCAGTAAATGATATAAATATGCGGCATAACGCAACGCCATGGCGACACAGCGACCTAATTGGTTCTGCACAGAAACCACAAGACACACACATAACACAAACACAACATACAAGGACAAACATGACACAAACATAATATAGGTGAACAGCGCATCGGGATGACCTGGATTCCATCAGCAGAGTTAGGGATGAATTAGATATATACTCTATATTAATAAACAACTCGAAAGAGTTATAATCTCCACATGCATAAATTCCACCCTTTACCATTCCTGTAAAAGTCAAAATTACTGTCAAAGATTGAAACCATCAACATCATTGCGTTTTAGATCAAAACACAACATGCATATAATGACAGGCTTCTTCTTGTGTTAGTCAATCTACTTCCCAAATTTCCATTCCTACCTCTGTTGTAACACTGGACGGCTGCGTCTTGTCTATGCGTTCTACAGGTATAGTAGGTGCTTCTGAGGGCAAAGTTAAGACGTCCTCTATCTTCAAAGATGGCTTCTTTTGGTTCTATCTTAACGCCACATTGCAAGATAGAAGACTCATTTCCAGCACATCGCAAATATGGTATCATTATTTTACCAGTCCCCTCTCCAAAATAACCATTGGTCAAAGAACGTCCGCTCGTGTAGCCTAACTGATTACAAAGCACGTGGGCTGCTTCGTCATCAAATTTAGCAGTCCCGCATATTGTTCCCCACTCTCCGTCGATGGAAATTTCAACTCGTCCTGACATTTTACTTGTTCCGTTTGATAACCTAAGTTTGTACCCTGATTTGAAGATACGCAAATCACGTTTAAACTGACATTCTAAAGTAACAACAAAAGTTTAAGAATACCTAATTCTGGATTAACAAATTAAATTCTTCAGAGCAATTGTCTCTACACCATGATAACGAATGTGTGTACCTAACTCAAAGAAATAAATTGTTTATGATGTTCTCATTTTCAGTGAAGAAAATGCTAAAATGAACAGGAAAATAAAATACTACTGTCAAACATTACAATCATTATCTCCATTACCCAGAATCAAATGCATGGCAAAGTAAAGGTAAAACTAACATAAAGGTTGATACAGAATGTTTGCTTGCAGTTCGACCGAAGTATAAAATAATCTCGCAAACAAGTGAATACCGCCATTCATAAACCTGTGATAGACTACAGAACTACTGTTAAATTCAGCTCTGCAATATAGCAGTCTACATTATTAAATGTTTTTTCTCTGTAAAAAAACAATCCTTCAAAAATGTTATCGAAGCCTTCGTCAAAGGCTTTGTTTCTCGTCACAGGTAACCCAAAGCTTTGCCAATGTTGAACTCAAGCTTTTTATTAAATACGTTTACTCGGTCAACAATTTTGCATTATGACAAAATCAAGATCATAAATGATTCTTATACAACGTTAGATGTGTTTAGCAGAAAGTAACGAGTGTGACATTACCTTCCTTCTGATAACAGTACACAGCCGGATCAATGTCAGATTTGCAGCGGTCCACAGATCCCCAGCGAATGTTCCCACACTTACCAAGATAACTCTCTTGACCAGTACAGTTAACGTTTGACAACCACGGAATTCCTGCAGTAAAGCAAAACGTTTTCATAGTTAAATATTCCTATATATCAAGTAATAGTATTTCTTTGTCTATGCTTCTGTTGATGACGATGATGCTAATATGCACACTCATTAATGAAAGGCTATGAGTAAAATAATTATAATGAAAAACTCTTTGATAATTCTAGATCTTCAAGAAATTTATCTTTTACATACGCGGTAGTCACAGTCGAGTAATTTTAGTACAGTAAAAATAATTTTGCTATGTACATGAATCGTTTACAGACTCCAAGTTTGTATTTCTTCTATGTTTATATTTATCATTTAAAAAGAGAGGCAGCTTTGTTATATGTCAAGTTTAGTTGATAGTCTGCTTACGACTGAACAAACACAAGGGAAAAAAATTACCAATATTTTTGGGGTTGCTGTATCTGATTTGGAAGTAGGCAAAACCTCCCTGAAAGCCCATTTCTCTACATATCACAGTGGCCTCGGCATCGTCGAAATCGTCTGCACAAATGTATCCCCAGATGTCAAAATGTCGTATAGACACTGTTCCACGATTATGGCTGTTGAGTCGTAATTCATACTCTGTTAAAAGACAAATCCTGTCTTACACATTCACAGGATATATTTACACAATAATATAAAAGCGTCAGTTAGATATAACGTATTAAGCGTTTAAACCCTCACAGAAGTCTTCACAAAATCTCTCCAGATGATGTGTATGTTACAAATGCAAAATCTTGTTTTATTTTCCATTCCTCCAACCAAAAGATCGATAGCGTCTTGAATGACCCCTTGAAATGACAATGCATAAGCTCCTAAGTCCTGAAACTGTTTAGAAAACTGCAGCAAAATATGTCAATTGTTGTGCAAACTATTTGATTTTAATAAACAGAAAGAATGCATTAATTCAAAATTTTGAATATTAATATATATAATAGTAAAAACTGATTAATAGGGTATCATTTACCTCCGCTTGCAGGAAGATCGGAACATGCTACCGAGGCGTATTTTTTACTTGGGCAGCTATCGATGCTATTCTTGTACTTGCAGTCGAGAATGGAGGCCTCGTCACCTTGGCAACGGACACTATGGTACGTAATTTCATAGTCCATGTTTCCAAAAGCTGAGCAGCAGACGCTGATTCCATTTTGGAATCCAGCTGACCTACAAACGACCTTAGCTGCCACATCATCAAATCCATCCGCGCAGACGAGCTGGTACTTTTCATCATTCCATATTTCAACGGCACCGTACGTGACGTTGGGTTCAAGACGCACTATTTATCGAAGAAAGATATTTGGTCCATAAGTACTTTTTTCATATATCATTGAGCATGTTTTAAACGTTATCTCATAAAAAAACTAGGGAGAGTTTCATTTTATAGGTACATGTAGTTTTTAATGTTGCTTTTGGTCTTTTGTTTGTAAATACACTGTATACACATTTTTGGTGATTTACTGTTTAACTATTTTAAGCACTACTTTTTCTTTAAAATGGTGTTTTGTATCATTCTACCATTAAACTTGATGACCTATTTATTCTGAAAGGAGACACTTTTGCATATAATGAAACATACTAAATGTGAAATATAAAATGCAATTGCAGTCAACATGAAAATGGTCAAAACCTTAAAACAACCTACCTCTGTCTGTACAGTAAACGCTTGCATCATATTTATGGTTCCTGCAGGTTGTATGGCTGACGTTGAATCCGGAGTTAGTACATGACCATATGGACTTTTCGTCACCATCACAGCGAACATAATACAGCCACGAGGGTCCTTCATTTTATAATTCAACAAGTAATTATATCAATGTGTGCTTAATTGATTACGCACTCAATTGCAATGCATGTCCTTATCATAAAAATTGATAGAGTGTATTCCTATAGTCAATATTATTATTAAAATAAAAATAAAATTCCAGTCTCTCGTCTGAGTATGCGACAAACTTTTTTGTTACAGATCTGTTCAAATTGAGTCACATGAACTTTTTGTTTTTGATTATTGTTTATTGTGTGTATTGAGAAGTGTCTGAAAATTGTTCGATGTCGCTAAATAGGATCGAGATACTCGGTTTGAAAACATATTCGAACACAGACTTTAAAAAGTTCTGAAATAGGAATTGTGCTTTTTTTGACAAACCGTGTTACTGTTTAATTTACCTGTGCCTCGTCCATAGAAAGAGTTAGGCTGAGCGACACCATCTAGATATCCCAGTTGTCTGCAGACAACCCTAGCGTCGTTATTTGCCCAGTAAGAGTCGCAGATTGTCCCCCATTCCCCGCCATAGGATACCTCCACTCTCCCCTCGGCATTTGAGCTACCATTCACTAACCGCACCTGAAATCCTGCAAATGACAAAGTAAATGTAAAATTTTTAAAATTTGTTAATGTTAGTGGCTGCGTCAAAGTTTTTTTTTGGTTGCAACGAACATCAAGATTTAATTTGTTTATTATGATAAAAGCACATACGTTAAATTTGAATCATTACAAACGCAAAAAACTTCAAGGTTATGTTAGAAAGTTTTTATTCAGAATAATGTGAGTGAACGTCTAGACATAGTAGAAAGGACAAACTTCAAAACTCGTTCGATGTCTGGTGTAACAAGTACAACGGTACGAAACATAGGCCATTACACATATGTCAGCATTCAGGTGGGTGCACTTACAAGGTAAAACACCACATGTATTTACCAACTTTTGCGTTCCACATTTACTATGTGACAACTTTTCTTCTGGCAATCATATACAAACAAAGGAAATCAAGTAGACGTAACTAGTTAGTTGTATCAAATCTCTATTCACTTAACAAGCAGAGGCATTTCTTGCCAACATGACAGTTTTCTTGGGACAAATAGTTCTCCATTTAGGCTACTTGCTCTGTGCACGAACACCGTTATTTTTGTTGGCTGATTTCAGCATTTCCTACCTGGTCCTTCGTAGCAATAAACCCTAGCTGCCATATGATTTGATAAACAACCACTTGTGGGCGTCTTCTCAAATTTACATTTCTGTATGCTTTGTTCATTGCCCTTACAATCCACATTCGTCATCCAGATTGGCGTGCTTGACCCTAAAGAACATGTCAGAGAGGTATAGGTGTGGCCTGATGTATAGCTTTGAAGGCATTGTAATTTACAGTCTGAGAATAGACCATGCTTGAAAACAGGCAGAGATGTAACTTGTGCAAACTGATATTTGCAAAATAGCGACATATTTATTATAAATAACTTATCAATTGAAAAAAGTAAACTTTGCTCGGCGTCGATAACGAATCATAAAATCTCCTACCTATTCACACAGCAGAAGAATGTATCATTGAGCTTAATAGTAAAGCAAGAAGAGACGTAAAACTACAAATTAAACCGCTCAAGTGTAAATGAAAAGATCTATGTGTGGCCATATAAGAAAACAAAACACAGAAAGACATACCCGAGTACAAAGGACCAAACGACACTCCTCCGCCGGAATAACCAAGCTGTCGACAGAGTACATCGGCGTCCTTGTTGTCCCAGCCCTCAGCACAGATTGTACCATTCATGCCATGTTTCTCAACCACCACTGTAGCTGGGAAACTCGTGAAAGGAAGAATATGGATATCTGTAATAAATGTTGATATTTTTTAATTTGCACAATAATGTGTTTGTTGTATAAGTTAACTTTTTGTTTGTTTTGGAGAACCCAGACATACACTTTGATACATCTGTTAAACCAGTGTTTGCATCGTTTGTAACAGGATTTCGAATAATTCTGAAGTAATGACAAGCGGTAAGAGATCGAGAAATGTTTTTTTTCTGTTATCCCAACAAAGTTTGAGCAGATAAATGCCACAGTGATTCTCCTGTTTTCATCGTAAGTATAACACACGTTACACGCAAATACCCGAGTCAGTACACTATAATAAAGCAAAACCTACATTATAAAAAAATCTTTGAACACAGTAAGCGAGTAAAGGTAACAAATCAGTTAACAAATGTGTATTTAAACTTATACACCTTTGGAAGCACGAACGCCTCAAACCTGGTCTGTGTAAACAATCGGAACCTTAAATATAATATTCATGCAAAGTCAATATCAGCTATTGGAATATCTACCAGAAGTAAAGCTTACCTTCTAATTTTAACTTTAGACCTTTACCTTTATTATTACCTTTTATTTACCTTTTTGCATCATAAACAGGACACTTTAAAGACGAACATAAGAAAAACGTACCTGTATCATAAATTAAAAACTTTGAACACAAACATAAAGAACGTACCTGTATCATCAGTTTGAAACTTTGAACACAAACATAAAAAAAACATAACGTACCTGTATCATCAATTTGAAACTTTGAACACAAACATAAGGAAAACACACCTGTATCGTAGACAGAAAAAATCTTGAACACAAACAAAAATAAAACTTACCTGTATCATCAATTGTAGACTTTGAACACAAACATAAGAAAAACGTATCTGTATCGTACACAGAAAAGACTTTGAAAACAAAAACTTACCTGTATCATCAGTTGGAGACTTTGAACACAAACATAGGAAAGATTTACCTGTATCATCAATTGGAAACTTTGAACACAATACTGATGCATAGTTAGAAGACCTGTCAGTACATTCTCCCGTCTCCTCGTACTGACAAGCGGCTATGGTCATCTCTTTTCCAGTACAGTTAAAACCAAGAACATATTCTGAATAGTATCGTCTGCCAAATGCTCCTGAATAAGAATGCAATATTATGAGATTATTTTTTCTGGAGAGAAATCTAACAGATTTGATTAAATACTATATGGAAAAATGTGTGCCACCAACGGAGACGAACAAAGCACTGCTTCATTTTTTCCGATAGGGTTTTTTAATCAAAGGAATATACACAAGCTTTCCCCATCTGTATTATATCAGCTGACCACGAGCAGCATTTAAATGATGTTTTAAATGACTTTAAATTAAGGAGAGCGTTTACCATGAACAGCTTTGTTTACTTGAAAACCTTCGAGAAATACAGATGTAATTGGACAACCGTTTCTTCGTGATAATTATCTATCCTGTCTTTATAGTTGGCGTTATAGTTTTTCTGTGAAATTATTCATGTCTCTACGTCTTTTTGTAGATCCATAAACATACCTGGGACAAGATCCTTGCTGTTAGGAAACCCTAGCTCTTTACAAACAACCTTAGCATCATTTTTGTCAAAACCCTTGGCGCACATGGTTACCCAGTTGCCATGGTGATACATCTCAACTTTTCCAGCCGTCATATTCTCATTGTTCTGTCCACCAGAAATGCGTACTAAAATGAACAGAATGGACATATTATAATATACGTCTTAGCCGGGATTTTCTACCATCTGGTTCTGCTGTTTCGAATTGTCAATTTTTTAAAACATTGTTTAACAATTTATCTTGTATTATCACTAATCTGGATTCGAATCCCACTATTTACATAATTTTTACTTCATTTTTCATGCTGTATAGAAGCATAAAATTATGTTTTTTGAAATGGAATTTATCATATCTCTTATCTTAAGGAAAATCGTTATCAGCTAAAATTTGGAGGTCAGAAGCCTTAAGGGTTATACATTTCTGTACAGAATTACATTTTACCGTCTACGCCTTCTAAAAAGATGTCACTAAAGAGAGGACATATCGAAACGGTGAAATGAAAACCTGCAACTTACGAGTTTCATTCCTCAGAGTGACAGGATCAAAAAAAGACTTTTGAGGAATAGTTCAGATCTTACCATTGTTATAACAAAATACTCCAGCATTTCTGTTGGCCTCGTAACACCTTTCATCAATATTTTTCTGCCAGCCAGGGTTACGACACATAAATATGGAACTTTCTTCTCCATAGCAACCCATAGATGACATCACCACCGTTGCTCCATTCGATGGATAGTGACTTAAAGGTAAGATCAATTTTAAATTTCAGCTTATTTCACAGAGTAACATTGAAAACTTGTTTCCAAGTCCAAAAATTGTGGATACTGATTTGCAAAAACAACTGTAAGTTACGTAATCATGAAAAAAGTTTCAGTCAGAACCTGGTTACTTAAGCTTCTTGTTGAACGTTTCGTGGACTTTACTATACATGTATTTGTAGACAAACTTTAACGCTAACATTAGACTAGAGAATTTCTAGAACAATCATCTCTGGAAACCATTTCCTAAAATACTTAACAAAATATAAAAGCTAAATTCTGAAATAAGTTATTGAGAACTTCCTTGCTGAAAATTTTACGTAGTAAAATGTAGTTTTGGCATTGTCGAGGGAATACATTGTCTTTACCTGCGAGGTTCTCCGTCCTGGAAACCAAGCTGCTTACACGCAACACTAGCATCATAACGTGACCAACCAAAATCACAGATGGTTCCCTTAAAACTGTCCAGAATGATTTCCAAATGTCCAGAGTTGGCTGATCCCACTAGCCGCAAGGCTGGCTCTTTAATACATTTACATGATTTCAGTAATTTAATAAGTTCCCATAGCCGAAAGAACATATCAGTTTGTGTGTTCTTCAATACCGAATTTCTAAAACTGTACCAATGCCAGACTAAACAGGCGATTCCGAGTGATTTAAGAAACAATGCAAGTCCCTATTAACTATTGTGACTATGTGCCCTCGTTTCGAATTTCAATGTAAAAAAAACTAACGGCAGTATACATCGAAGAAATAGAGGATGAGAGCTCAGAGCGCCGGACTCCCGATCCGGAGGTCACTGGTTCTAATCCCAACAGGGTTGAGCCGGACTCCCAATCCGGAGGTCACTAGTTCTAATCCCACCAGGGTTGAGCCGGACTCCTGATCCGGAGGTCACTGGTTCTAATCCCACCAGGGTTGAGACATCCAGTGAGCTTCCACATTCAACACTTTCGGCGCAATATTAGTGTGATCCAAGCAAACAGTCATTGAAAGGGATTTAATTAAGTTTCAAGAACTTGCTTCCAAATCAATGTAATATAAATAAGTTTAAACATAAACCGTATACGTCCATATCACATAAAAGAAAACATGATTTCATCAACTTTCAATGGTGGATGATTTTTTAAAAGTATTTTCTTGATTTTCTAATAACTTTTTACCAATGAACCTACACGGTATATCAAGCATACATCACGTATTGTAAAGCACTCACTTTTAACTGTGTAGCAAAGGACACCTGCGTCACCTGAGGAGAACTTGGCGTCACATAGGCCACTGCTGACTGGACAATCAAACAATGACGATTCATTACCATGGCAACCAACTTTCCCAAGGGTATATGGTCCGTATCCTGCAAATAAAAGATTAAGACAAAATGCTGACTCGTTGGTACATATTTCTTTGTTGTGAATTTGAAAATGGTTTTCTTATTATAACATTTAATCGAAAGGCGAACAGAAACACTGCAGATATTATGAAACCCAAATCTAAACGAAGTTTGCGAGAGGCTGCGAAAAATACAGTTTCATATGGTGCTGATATAAGATGTTTGCAGAAGAATACGAGGGCAAGGGCAAAGGGCAAACGACAATCATTCACGCAAAGCAGACGACAAAGAGTGAATCAAGAAAGTAAGCATACCTGCAGAAGTGTATTTATAGGCCACTCCTCCAAGATATCCTAACATCTTGCAGACGACAGTGGCATCGTTATCGTCCCAGGCATTTGGACAGACACGCCCCCAAATACCATACTGCTGCACTGTGACACGCCCTGTCTGGTTCCCCATAGTGGTTCCCTCACCTCCCTCAAGTCTCATTTGCTTTTCTAGGGAAAGACAGATTGTAAATATCTTCATTATATACAAACATGTATTTTTTATGTTTTCTTTTTAATTTTTAACTCTTTTGAACTTTTTACTGCAAATTCTTGTCTGTCTGTCTGTCTGTCTGTCTTATATAGAGTGTAAAAGAAACATATGATGATATTATGCAGTTCATTCAAGTGAGCTTTGGGATAGAAAAAACGATGTTTGGACGCTTTAAAATCTATAACAAGCGAAAGGAGCATGTAAAATCTGACATTTTACTCACCAGTGTTCAATGATCCATTAAAACAGGAGACCACCGCATATCCTAGGAAGGAGTCTTTTTGACATGCTCGGAATTTATCGTATGAACAATCCAGTATAGAAGACTCTGTTCCATTGCAAGACACGTTAGGTCGTACGTACTTTCCGTAGAATGTTCCGAATGAGCCCATTGCAAGAGCCATGCCATCCTGAAACCCTAGTTGTCTGCATACAATCCTCGCTTCTTTATCGGTAAATCCTTCACCACAAAGCACCGACCAGTTCTCTTCCATTATCTGGACAACACCATGGGAGTGGTCTCCCCTAGATAGACGAACTGGAAGGGAGAACACATTCTATATTCGCCCTTCTAATGCACCCCTTAAGATCACCTTTTTAATATCAATTTATTAAATATACAGAAATTGTTACAAGATGTGGATTTCAGTTGTTTAAGAAAAAGCAGAAATTGGGCAGATTTCTTATATAGCTGTAAGACTAGTCTAAAATTTTACGTTTCTAGACTATTCGAAACAAACTGATTTACTTGCATGAGTAAACACACACTTAACAAGATATATGTGAAAAAAATATCCTGTTGGGTCGATAAAAATACAAAGAAACGCCACAAAAACCATCAAGAAAGCAATGATAAAAATAAGACAAAAACGATTAACGTTTTAAATGAACTAAGAGACCTTATAACAATTAAAGTGACAACCATGTTGGCACATAAAAATTAATTTGAAATAATATAAAACATTTAACCAGTTTTTGGTAGAACAGACAGTTTGTATGCATCTAGTATATCCTTTCATGAATTATAAATGCGGTTCCGACATATCTCTGATATAAGACCTGCAGTTGTACTTGGATTTTACTGTCAATTTTTCTTGATTTTTGTTGTAAATTCCGTAAACATTTTACATATATTTGCGTCAAAGAGGCAGACATGTCATCAAAGCCACAAAACAGCGTTTTTTTTCTCTTTTTTTGTAAGGTCAGCTAAAAGTTTGGTTTCAAAATGTACTTCTCTCAAATGCCTTGAGATATTTATCGTATAAAGCGTTTAAATAAACAGGTCGTTGGTTTCGAGTAGATAAAATGCCAAAACCCATGCTTCAAGACTGGGACAATAATGTCTTCTTGTCAACATTAAATCATGACAAATCATATATGCAAGCTTTCATGATGAGGATAATTCACCATTTTGAATAAACTTTTATATATGACATTGTTCATATTCAAAGAAAAACGCGGGCATATAGTACGCTCTAGTATGTTTACATGTAATTATTTTACCATTTCTGAAGCAGACGGCAGACAAACATTTTGGTTATAATTCACTATTCAGTATTTACATTTATAAATGTTGCCATTCAAATTAAGACAATGGCAGTTGTATAACGCCATCTAGCATGATTGCATATTATAATTTTACCATTTCTGTAGCAGACGACAGAAGCATCATTCTTATGTTTGGCACATTTTGTTCCCTCATACGACATCCATCCCTTGTTTCTACACCGTGTGATATTTGTTTCCGATCCGTAGCAGCCGAGACCATTCATCATGACGGGACCCTTACCTCCGCCATAATATGACCCTGTTTAAATAAAAAAAACAACACATTTGTCTCTCAAAGACTTGGATTCATCATGTATACCTGAAAATACTTCATATTCATCGCAGTTACCTGTATACCTGTCAACTGAGTAAACACTATAATTCTGTCAGTTGTATAACGCAGATTGTTCATGAAAATCCCTAAGGTGTTTATGGCTGTGCATATATTCAAAGTAAATTCTTAAAACGCTTTAAACCAAAGTCACAGATTAATTGCCAGTGAAGCTCAGTTTTGCTAAATCTAATAGTGTTTATTTTGACAACTACCCTCTTGGTCAATTATATCGTGCAATTGGCGGAATAACGAGGCGCGATATACAAAGCGGGAAATCACATGCCTAAATTTGGAAAAAATGGCCGCCAGACACCGTCGATTCGCCTAAAAATCAGGCAAGTCGGTTTTGTTATCGCACTGGTCAGGTTTTTACCTATCCTAACATATGGTCCCTTCCAAGCGCTTCTCCGGCTATACATATCTCTTCAGAGAACGGCCAAGTTTTGGAGAACACTTCGTCACAAAATTAGATCGTAATAGCACCAAAAAAATTAAGCGATCTAATTTTGTGTCCTCCAAAACTTGGTCTTTATATGGAGAGATCTGTATAGCCGGAGAAAGGGACCATATGTTAGGACAGGTAAATACCTGACCAGAGCGATGACGAAACAGTCATACCTCAAAAAGTACCGATTTTTTATGCGACTCGGCGGTGTCTGGCGGTCATTTTTTTCGTGTAAGTTACCAAATTTAGTCACATGACTCCCCGCATTGATATAACGAGGTGTGATATATACCTGTTACTGGATCGCCATCTGCATATCCCAGCTGCTTACAAACAACTCTTGCATCGCTTGTTGACCAGGCTGTGTCGCATATCGTACCCGTATGCTGATCATGTGTTAGTTCCACCCGACCATAATATTCCCCACCTCCTTTCAGAGTGATACTAATGCCTGAAATTAATAAATGCAAAATTGCAGGGATATGTTCAAACTAACATCTATTATACAAATGCTTTTACAAAAGAAAGTTACTCATATTCACGCATCTCCACAGAACTGGAACTAAAACCGGTAGACATTTTTCGTAAGGGTAACTCGTTAGTTATTCGACACGCTACACGATCAACGCTCAATATTTTCAAAAGGCTATGATAAGTTTACAAGCAAATCCATTATTTTAAATAGCTAAAAATTGCAAATTATACATGAAATAATTATAAGCTATAATTTCCTGTGTTAAAGAAATTTCCATTTTTAATAATATTTTCTTATTAATGATAAGACAGACAAAATCTTGCACAATTGACATCTAAACTGTAACAAGTCATAACTAACTGACCTTGGTTGTTAAAGTCACTTAACTTACCTTTTTGATAGCACAGAGCGTATGCCGGTTTACAAGACCGAACTGGTTGACCCCATGGCCCCTTGGCACACTGCTCTAAGGATTTTTCTGTACCCGTACAGTTCATATCAATGATCCAACTTGGCATGAATGTCTCATTTACGGTCCCATAGGCAGCACCGCCCTTGAATCCCAACTGTTTGCAAACAATCTGTTAAAAAAGACAGATCACTGTAAAAATATACCCACTTCCTGTTGCTGTTATCAAAACGGAAGTACTAGTTTCAGTTATTTCAGCTGGTAGCTTTCCAGACCACCGTCCATGGGAAAGACCGTTTCTTACTTATGGCGTGTTCATGTATAGGTCAGACTTTTTTTCAAGTTCTTAACTAAAGTCTGAGTTTGAAAAAAATTCATGTTACAGAAATATCATTTTGTTACCGATAAAATTGGCTTGCTTTCAAAACATTTAAATTCAGGCTCCTTCTCCTTTCTGGTAAATATCTCGGCAAACTTTTTTTGCCTTAACGGATCGTTTAGGAATATCATTCCATGACTAGCCTATTCAATAGAATATATTCAAGAAATTAAGAAAGGGTAATTTGTAGTGTTTTTGAGTAGTTGCCGAGTCTTTTTCCAAAATGATATTAAAACTGATAAACCGGAAAATGTACAATTTCTTCGAAAATTTAAACTTCATCAAACTCATTGCTGTGTTCAATGTTCACTCACTGCTGCTTTATTATCAAGTAGAGCTACCAATTTTTAAAGACATATTGTAAGTTGCAAGGAGCATTTTTTCCATTTTTTCTGAGTTTCAATGTCAAATAACAAACTAGATATAGTTATAAAGAAGACCATTCAAATATTAAGTAAAAATGTTTTGTGATGATAAAAGTAAGACGTCTTTTCTAAATAGCTTCCGGTTATCTCCACACGTTGAAGAAGAATACAAATCTAATTTACACTTAAACTATCCACGTCAAAAGGCATTAATTTTAACTACTTTAAATTACATAAAGCATGGAATCTTATTTTCAATGTACTTTCAAGGAAATGTTTCTGCGGTAAACGCACCTAGAACGTTCAGTACAGTCAACAGGGAGTTATATAATTTAATACTGCGCTCACCTGAGCTGCTTTGTCATTCCAGTTTGCTCCCATGGAGCAGACCTGACCCCAGACACCCTTGTGTCTCACGTTTACCTCGCCCCAGTACTGGTTTGGGTCCGATCCGTTTCCGAGCCGCACTGCAAATGCTGGAATTTATGGTAACTAACATTAAGAATTTTTTTATCACATTAGGCGTGTCGTTTAATAAAAAACATGTTTAACTACCAATAAATGTCCTGATGTATCCTTTTTAAAGTTATGGATAAAAAAGGGTTTTAACTTGATAACAATCTCGCAAACGAGCAATATTTCCCCTTGCTAAGCTCTATTAAAGCTTAACTAGAGGGCTATGATGAACCTGTATCGCTCACCTGAGTAGAATAGGTAAACGACTTTAATATGGTGTCTAAATTCAAATCGTGATGATTGTATCAACTAAAATTAGAAGGTAGATCAGTAAGTCATGAAAACAGTTGTACTGAGTGAACCAAAATACAGACCTCTTTCAGATGCATGAGATCAGAGGCATGCGTTTCCATTTCATACTCGGATAAAAGGAGTTGAAATAAAAGCGCCTGTGGTTTTTTTTATCTCTTTTAATACACCACTTTACTTGAAATGCTTCTCCATCAGGCCTCATTTCACAGGACCTTGTGACACTAATACATTTCCGTCAATAGATGAATAATAATTATGGTTATTGATACCATATGTGCTATTATAGCTCGGACTTTAGGGCATTTAAATGACATTATAATACGATGACAAAGTTATAAATTACTATACACCATCTTAGTACATCTCTATACAGCAAGAGGTACACTAGATTTCTGTACTGTTTGTGGCTTAACTTATATAAAATCCTTATGTAAACATTTTCTCGATAATTAACTAATACATTACTATTAGTTTAGTTGCCTCTGAGAAAGGGACTTAACTGATGTACAACTGTCTCGTAAAATGGCAGACTTCTTAAATCAGCGTGTCTGACAATAGTTTGTATACATTTGTACTCACACATGTCCACTTGGCTGACCGAGGTATTGTAACAAATTGCTGAAGCCCTGTGTTCCGATGCACATTTTGTTCGCAGTTCTTGACTTGGACATTTGAGCAAACTCTTTTCCGGTCCCTCGCAGTTGAAATTCGTAAATGCTTTATTCGGGCTTGAATCAGACTGGTCTACTCCTAGCGTAGAGCAGCAGAGAGCCAACCCATCGACAAATCCCATCTCTTTGCACAGGACCTTAGCGTCCACATTGTCCCAGTCCTGATCACACACCTCCACCCAGCCTTCGTTCAAACGGATTTCTACTGTACCAACATCTGTTCTTCCCCTGGATTTCAATCGGACTAAAAATAAAATATTTTTGTTAGACTGGGTTATAGTTCCATTTGGTTAAAAGAACCTACTCTTGTTAAAGTTATGCTGACATATTAAACAGTTTTTTTTCCCTGAAAGTGTGGCTACAATTTTTCTTAGCAAATATACTGTTGGCTAACTGTCAAAAGGAGATGACGTTTACGGCTGGTCTGAATCACCAGTCGTGTTATTTGCTGAATGTAAATCACTTTCTAAACTTTATACTGTAGTGCAAAATAGTGAAGAATGTCACACGCATGATTGTAACATGTTTTCGCGATATTAATTTATCAAACAAAAAAAGTTCCGTCTTAGTTTTGATACAAATCCAAAGAAATGAAAACAAACATGATATCAATTACAAATGCTCTTCTGTAATTGTGTACGACGAGGACAAAAAGAGACAACAATGTCCACAAATCATTGCAAAGACGGTATTGTTTTTATGACATTTTGCTCAAATTGATATCTTACATAAACACCTCTCCACACCGGACTGTAGCATAATACAGTTTCAACACATCTTTCATCCACATATTTTTACTTATGACAAGCCTACATGCGAGTTTGGCAACAGGTTTGTTCATAAAATTATGTAGAAATAATGCTTTGCTGTCTTTTCCCCTTTAATTGCTCACATGGCCAACATCTCAAGAACTAAATAGTTGGATGGTGTTATATATAGATTTCCGGCTACAACCTTGAATCTTTTTTCATGCAGAGTGCAAAGAATGTTCACATAGACCCTTGATTTAACTTCAGATCGGAACGATCACTAATACCGTTAGCGGTTAATCGGGGGATCGAACCTGTGAGTTTTGAATTATCAGTCTAAGGCATCACTCAAAGACCATAGAGTCAAGGACATTTTTATTCCATTCTCTTTCCCTTTAAATGTTGGGATGGCAATATAGATGTAAATACTAAAGTAATCGGTAGTTCCTCCGATCGAGTACACTTTTACTCAGAAAATCTTGAGGAATTTAAAATAAATGACGTCTTTTATGTCAATATATGTTTTAAATATTGGCATTTAACAAGATTATGAAAAATCCAAGTCACCTTTGTGTCAAGTATTTTCTAAGAATAAATACGTACTGTATCGATCTACCCAAATATTAAGTAAAAATCTGTTTCGGTCCAAATTCTAAGTTAAATATCGACTTGGACGCCATTAGTTCTTTCAGCATCCCCTTTTCACCGTATAGAAAAAAAACATTATAATGTGAGTAGCAGTGTTGTTGTTCGATTGTTTCCACATTTTAGTGCAAAATCAAATACATTATTATGACACTGACGACATTATACTGAAGAAAAATCACCTGAGTTGTTATAGCAGGCAACCCCAGCGTCCTCGTAATGTCGACAGTTGTTGTTACCCCACCCATTATGCTGACATTCACCAAGGTTGGTCTCGGTACCTGTACACTGAACGTTGTCGAGGAAGATATCCCCCTCCCCCTCACCAAAAGCTGCACCAGAATACGCCTGTAAAACAAACGAATAGGTCTAGACGGGAAAACAGGTTAAAGACAAATACGGACATATGACCTGGTGTAGAAAAGCTTCTTCTTAAAGGAACACTGAAGTTTCGCTAAAAGGCAACGTGGTAGCGCTTCTTTAACAATATCTGACAGAGATACACAACTACAGTAAAAATGCCGCTTTATATATGCATTATTATTAAGACAAGTAGGACAAATAAAAACAAATTTCGTTCAAGTAAAGTAATATCATAGATCACAAAAAAACTACTTGACCAGTCGAGGGAATCAAAGTAAAACTATTGTATCTCCTTCATGTATCATACGTAGTTAAAACAGTTTTGCTAAACATCCGGAGAAAGATAAAAGGACAGCTAAGTAAACCAAAAGTATATTTAGAGAGAACGCACTTCACAATAGCTGTCTTTAAAATCAAAAGTGTCTGATATCGTAGCCGTAAGAGCAACTAAACTGAAATGTCTGTGATTTCAAATTGTTGTTACAGCGACATTGACTGAGTTTTAGTTAAATAACATAAATGTCTCTGTAAGTAAGTACGTAGTGACAAAAGGCTGACGTTTGTCATAGTTTGAGCCTTTTTAATACAGGGTCATAAATACATAAACTGCAAAATGTAATTGTATAACATGGAAACCGCTGAATGAAAAACTAAATGTTATTTTATTATATGTACGGTACCACATTGTACAATGATACAGACTTTAACGGGACAGTCAGTCAAAGATTTACATAATTCCTGATTAAGTGACACAGGTGAACACCGAATGCGGCATTTCAAGCAACTTTATTGTATTTAACGTTACAAAGTTTGGCATACAGATTTAAAACCAAAACTGGCGTTAGCTAAGAAATCTGTTAACATCACGTTTAAAATATGCCAAGTATGTCACAACTAGCGAAAATGGATGACGTGGAGATGCATACAGACGTCACATATTCTGGCAGTTATGTTGTAGATGACTCCTTCGTTTTTACACCGACTTACCTTTGAATAAAACGCAAATGTCTTAAAGTGTTATTTGATTAACTGTAAGACTACATATAACCGGCACATTCGACTTTCTTGTGTGATAATTACTAATAAGATAATTTTACTTACAATTTATTTTTCACTTTTTGGTCGATTAAATGATCGTCTAAATGAACTGGAAATATGTGACTTACTATAAATAACTTTTGTGATATGAACTGATTCAGATCATGCCTCAACAACAGTGTACCTGCTGAAAAATGAAGGGTTGGATAGGTGTCCATGCATGTTTAACGCTGCCATTACAACAACCATCTCTTATCATATTGCAAATAAACATGACTGTTATTTGATCTAATGAGGTTCATGCAAAGGTATACTGACACTAAATGCAAATTACACATAGAGATATTTTAATAAACTGTTGTCACGGCACTGAATTTAATGTTTACATATCATTTTACGGCATAGGTATAAATGCCTTTCAGAAAGTAAAAAGCATCTGTTTTGGTAATTTGAATATGTGATATATCAAAGGACATAAATTTGATAAAAATCTTGCTTTCTTTTTCTTCCTTATAAGCAGAAATGAAGTGTATGTGGCTGTATCCGTTTTTGCGATTTATTATTTATGTAACACATTTTACGCACAAAAGACGCAAACAAAAGCAATTACCTGGACAAAAAACAACAAACAAAATCCGTAAAATGACATTGCTGACATGTAAATAAATTATAAATTAATGTTACTTAAACACAGGGGAAACTCCCAATGTATTATAAATTACACAATAAGAACATGGTTTCTCTTAATATCCTAGTAAACCTTTAAGTTCAAAGTTTGCCTCTGTCTTTTTTTTATGTTAAGGTTACCAACAAAAACATGTAAACATTGTCCATGAATGACCAGACATATTCCCACTATTGTGAAGGACATCACGCTTTTTTTTCTAAACTATGGAACGCCAGTTGTGTCTTCTTTACCCTTATACACATCTTTACATATATACATATTTATATTTTTACATATGTATTCATTCTTTACATACAAATATGCACATTCATATCTTATGACCGAACAAAGTAATCATATTATAATCAATTTGCTGCCTGGTAGTCTGGCTTGCGAGGGAAATATTCTTCAATGGGCTTATACTCATTGAATGCCATTTAATATTCCATAAGGGAATTATATAAGCAATGTACCGTTGACTGCTGTGGCGTTCTATAAATTACGCGCCATTAAAACGTACGAATGTCAATAGGAGATGTTGAATAGCCAGGCAATACATCTCAGTTGTAAACAAAAAATAATATCTGCTTTTATAACCTTTCACCACCAGTTGTGTAACACCGATTTAAATCCGCTAATTTTCCGAAGTGTTTTCATCGAAGACATTTTTATATATTAAGCAATTCATTTCTTTCAATCATTTAACTGTTAATGTAATCTTGGCCAAGTCTTAAACACAGGCACTTCCCAAACACAACATAACAACAGCCTAAGTTGAGTCATGTTCCATATAAATATGAGTTATTACTTAACTTAGATATCTGTAACATACATATTTATGTATTTCTGTCATAAGAATTCAATTTTCTTTCGTATGTGAATTATATATTCGGTGCATGTATCACATTTTTGCAACGTTTATGTGCACGTGAGAATTAAATTCTAAAAATCGAAATATAACTTATACGTACAGTTCCCCACTGAAAGTTTAGCTGGCGGCATACAACTTGCGCCTCGCGATCTGACCACAGGTCGTCACAGACTGTACCCCAGTGGGTGCCATTTCTCGACACTTCGACACGACCAGTCGTTCGCCCACCATCACCACCGGTCAATCGTGCAATGCTTGCTGAAAACATCAGTGAAAATTTGATAGAAAAAATATAAAATATCTGATGTGAAAGTAGTTGAAGGACAATTCATAATGCTTGCTAGATAAGTAATGAAAACACGCGTTGCAATACTTGATAGACAAGTAATCAAAACACGCGTTGCGGTACTTGACAGAAAAATAATCAAAACAATTTTTGCAATACTTGCTAGATAAGATTTTCAAGATTTCAAGATTTATTTCAAAATGCATATGGGTAATATGTCCATGAGTATATAGTGATAATCTCATGTAAATACATATATACATAAACACTTAGTCAAGGTCGGGGTGTCCAAGTTATACATGAATAATGCAGAAATACAGAAAAAGACATCATACAGTACAATGTGTATACGAGAAAAGAAACAAAAATGTACAGATAAGTAATCAAATCTGTTTTAAAATAACCGCTAGGTAAGTAATCAAAACACTATTTGCAATATTTTCTAGATAAGTAATCAAAACACTTTTTGCAATACTTTCTGCAAAAGTAATAATTTGCTATTTTCAATAGTCGCTGGAAAAAATAAACACTTTTATTATATATCTAATAAATGTAACCAATCGACAATCTGCATTTGTACCACGTGACCGTCCAATATATTCCCTTTTTGGATCCAAAAAATATATATTATTAATTTCATATTGGACGGTTGGGTACATGTGCACTAAACGATGCTAGTCTGGTTTCCGATTTCAATCTCTAACGAATTAAAGACCGGGAACCATGCGTGTATGAAGACGCTTGTTAGTATATGTTTAAAACTGCTTGTAAAGCGTCTAGCTGACCAGGAAGCGTTGTTTTGTTTTGACAGAAGTCAAAATGTTGACAGATGAAGAAATAATAAAAGAAATAAGAAAACATATATAATAATAATTAAGAATAAAAAAAGATATATAATAAAAAGGTTATTATACATTTCACTGTACAATACGGAATATATTTGGACTCGTACACAGCTTGAAAAGTCATATTGTACTCGCCTATCGGCTCGTCCAATATGACTTTTCAAGCTGTGTACTCGTCCAAATATATTCCCGTATTGTACAGTTAAATGTACAATAACCTAATATTATTGGAAAAGAACTTGACGCACTAATCTTTATTTCATAAACAAAATAAATGGGGAGAACGAAGTCATCAAGGAAAGCATTGGAGTTGTCCGAGGCAGTAAATGCGAAAAGGATGAAAACGCGACAAGAGTTGCAGTTGGATGGGGCTCAACGTGTAGCTGAAGCCAGTCAAGGGGCAGTCGGTGCAGTGGAGGAAGAGCAGCCCAGGGTGTCGACGTCGGCGTTAGTACCGCCAGTGGCAGAGGATCGAACAAATACAAATGGTGATTGTTCTTCTATTTGTGTTCAAAGTACCCTAGAAAATTTCAATAATCCCGTATTTCCAGCTCAAGTAGCAAGTATTCATGCTGATTTGGGGTTTCATGTTTCTGAAAGTAAAAAAAACAAAATAATTTCTGGCCAGTATGTAGACTTAGGTTCTCTGCTGGACATGCAGATAGGCGAGCCGGAGACTCGAACCTTGGAGTTTAGTCAATCTGGCCAGATACTGGTTAAGCCAATACAGAAAATTAACACAATTGGCAGCATTGAAACGTGGTCAGATGGGCTCCAGCAGTGTAAACTTGCCTAGGAATAACACTAGTATTAAAAAATGTTTTGATTATAATTACAGGCAGTGTTTTAAAGTGGAATGTCCGTACAGACATGCTTGTTTAAATTGTAATAGTTTACATCCATCTAACATGTGTAATGTTAATAGGATTCAAGGTCAAGGATTTAGTGGTGTCCGACCAGTCAGGGCCTCTGCACCCCAGGGCCAGCGTATGTTTGGGCCACGCGTCAACACAGATGTCAATCAGAGAAGCTTTAGTCGAAAATTTTGATTTAAGTATTGGAAAATCTCCTGTCAATGTTGAATTATTGCGTTCATATTTAGAAATATATCCAAATGAGCGAGATGCTGAAGTACTGCAGTCTGGTTTTTTTGCATGATTTTCGCCTTGGATTTTCGGGGGAAAGGATTCCTATAGAGGCTGTAAATCTAAAATCTGCGCGTTTGAATTCTGCAATTTTAAAGCAAAAAATTGAAAAGGAAGTAGCATGCGGTAGATTTGCTGGTCCATTTAAAGTCTCGCCAATTGAAAATCTAAGGGTCTCGCCTGTTGGGTTAGTCCCCAAGGCTGATGGGGACTGGAGACTTATTACTCATTTATCTTATCCTAAAGGGTGTAGTGTAAATGATGGTATAAGTGAAGAGTTAGCTTCAGTCCAATATACATCTTTTGATAAGGTGGCAGATATGATTTTTCAGCTTGGAAAAAATGCTCTTTTTGCAAAACGAGATATAAAATCGGCATTTCGGCTATTGCCAGTATCTCCAGAAGATTTTTGTTTATTAGGTTTGAGGGACAATGAGGGAAACATTTATATTGATAAATTTTTACCAATGGGTTGCAGAATATCCTGTTCTTTGTTTGAAAAATTTGCAACATTTTTGCAATGGTTAGTGGTGTATATTGCAAAAAGAGATACAATGGATCATTATTTAGATGATTTTATTTTGGCGGGCGCTCACAATACAAATGATTGCAGAGAGCTTGTTTGCTCCTTTTCATCAGTCTGTGATTCCCTGGGAGTGCCCATTGCTAGGGAGAAATCTGTTGGTCCATGCACGAAATTGATATTTTTGGGTTTGGAGCTTGATTCTGTTTATATGATCATAAGAATACCTTTGCACAAAGTGGAAGAATTGCGTGAAATCATCCTTAAGGTAATGGAGAGAAAGAAAGTTGTTTTAAAAGAGTTTCAGTCTTTATTTGGGAAGTTGGCATTTTGTAGTCGAGCTATACGGTCGAGCAGGGCCTTTTTAAGAAGATTCTATGATGTAATGATTAGAATAAAAAGGCCTCACCATAGGTTGAATATTACAGAATCAATTAAGCAGGACCTTAAAATGTGGCTAACATTTTTAGACAATTTTAATGGTGTAACATATATACCTCCTTGTACCTGGTATGAAAATGCGAGTTTGCAGTTATTCACAGATAGTGCTGGTTCCTGTGAGCTTGGATGTGGGTGTTTTTATCGAAACGAATGGGTATTTTTTCCCTGGCCTAAAAGTTGGCGGTGTGATGAGCTAATGGAAGATATAACATTTTTAGAAATGGTTCCCGTCATTCTTGCTTTAATTTTATGGGGAAAACAATTGCAAAATAAAAAGGTGTTATTAAGAATAGATAATGAGGCTTTAGTCGTTGTGATTAATAAGCAGTCATCTAAATCCAAGCGTCTTATGCAGCTTGTGCACCATTTTGTATTATTGGCTATGGAATATGGAATAATATTTAAGGCAATGCACATTCCATCGCATTTAAATTCAATAGCTGATTCAATTTCTCGTAAACAGTGGGACCGTTTCCGGGTTTTAGCTCCAGATGCAGACAAGGAACCTCAACAGATTCCAGCTCGTTTTCGATCGGTGATTTACAGTCTGAAGCTGCAAAATTGTTAAATGCTTCGATTTCCGACAATACTATTGATGCTTACAACACAGGCCTTTATTCATTTAAACGTTTTAGGAGTTTATACAATTTGCCAGAGTTGTAGTCACCAACTGTAGAACAAATAGTCATGTTTATATCGTGGCTATCTTTGCAAGGCTTAGCACATTCTACGGCACGTTTGTATGTAAAAGCTATTGGATTTCAATGTAAAATGAAAAATGTTAATGATGTGTCAAGACATTATGTTATTGAGAAAGCGTTAGAAGGATTCAAGCGGTCCTCTTGTGGAAAAATCCGCGATTGTAGGTTGCCAATAACACCAAATTTATTACATAAAATTTTGTCGGTCATTCCCGTAGTTTGCTTGAATTTATATGAAAGCTCTCTGTTTTCCGCAGCTTTTTGTCTGGCATTTGCAGAGTGAGTGAATTGGCTGTTAAGAATAAAAAATCGGTTTCGAATGTCTTATTAATGTCTGATGTAGATATTAATGAAAAAGAAGGTACGGTAAAAATTGTTATCCGGTATTCTAAAACGGACCAATGTGGTGTTGGAGCTGTTGTAATAATCAGAAGGACAGGTTCTGATCTTTGTGCTGTCACTCGCATGATTGAATTTTTAAAGAGGCGCCCGCCGATAAATGGTCCGTTTTTCTGCCATCTGAATGGTAAGCCACTCACACGCTACCAGTTCACTGCAGTTTTGAAAAAATGTGTGCGTGGTTTTGAACCTCATTATGGAAAATTTACGTCTTATTCCTTTAGGATAGGGGCGGCAACTGCTGCAGCTATGGCAGGCTACTCTGTTGAGACAATTAAGAAGGCAGGACGTTGGCGTTCTGAGGCATATCGCAGATACTTGAAGCCAGAGTCCGTTAATGCACTTCCAATTTTAGCATAATCATATTTGCTTTGAATCGAATTTTAATTCAGCAAGGCGATGTTTTTAGTTAATTTTAGTTTTTTGTAGCGTTACATGAGTGTAATTTAAACTAAGATGTTCTAGGTACAGTAAAGATCTGGTGCGTTGGCTCATCTTTAATAAAGCACGCCTTTATTGTTGCACGACGCCAGCCTAGTGGACTCAGCCTTGGCCTGAAGAATGCTGACCTCTGGTGGCAAGGATACAGTGGTTTATCTCTCTTAGATTTGATGGGTAAATTAAAATCATTAAAGTCTGTCGGAGACATGCCGGACATTATTTTGTTGCACTGCGGTGGGAATGATTTAGGGCGTCTTTCACTTGTAAGGATTCGCAGGCTGTTAAATGATATAATAAAGTTCATTAATTTGAATTTTCGATGTAAGATAGTATGGTCACAGTTACTTCCACGTGCAACATGGCGTTACTCTGACAACCATAGTGCAATGGAGTCAAATCGGAAAAGAGTCAACAGCTACGCTGCAAAAAGAATAATTATGAGTAATGGATTCTATATCAGGCACCCTGACTTGGAAAAGGTCACTCCGTCGTTATATAAAGAGGATTGCGTTCATTTGTCTTTTCATGGCAATTGCTTGTTTCTTGAACGACTTTCTTTGGCACTGGAAGCATGTATGGGTGGTTATACCTCTTGTTATTAAGTAGTAACGGGCTTTGTTATGGTTCCCGAACTCGTCCAGCAATCTGTGGATGTTCGCCGTTCCAAAAGACTCCTCCCTCTCTTTTGGCGGTGGCTAACAACATGCGCACAGATATATCTGTGCTCATTGTTGTTGCCATTTGGCAGACGGCGAAATCCAAACAGAAATAACTATACTTAAGTTTCTTGATTTGATTCTATTAAAGTATATTTGAAAGAGTAATTATTGGGAATTTTATGTTCTATTTTGCTACATTGTAGGGCTTGGTCTCTGATTTCCCAGGACCAGCCTTAAATTTTATACCTATTTAGCCTTTTGGGGCATCTTTGAATTTGGCCTTTTGGGGCAACTGTAATTTAGCCTTTAAGGGTAACTTTTGATTTAGCCTTTTCGGCAACCTGAATTTAGCCTTTATAGTACTACATGTATTTTGGATTTAGCCTTTTGGGGCAACTTTTGGATTTAGCCTTTTGGGGCAACTTTTGGATTTAGCCTTTTGGGGCATTTAACGGATTGCTGTAAGGTCATCCTAAACGACAATTTGTTCGGTGACTGGTTGACCTATTGGGGTCAACATGATGCGTGAGGGAACCATGCCCGTAAACATCCAAAACGGAAGACATTTAAAATAATTTGTATTCTATTATGAATAAATATGTCGAATTTAATAATATGCTTGCTTTTGTTATAAGTCGACTGAATGTGGAATAACAATTGTCTCCTGACTGAAAGCATATTTTAAGTGATAGAAGATTTCATTTACGTAATACTTATCATGACATATAATTATCAAACTCTAATCAATTAGCACGTAACATGAAACAAATAACTTTCAGTCAGGTTTGTGTTATTTGGCAATTTGTTGACTTGGAATCTCCTAATAACGCTGAGATTATACTCAGTATTAGTCGGAAATATCATAGTGATACTATCTAGAATACTTGGAGAAAAGCAATTAAGCACAACTTGAGGTAATCGCTGAAAAGTCTTTAAGTTTGTTTTAGTGAAAATAGTTCCATATTGTCAGTATTCAACAACATCACTAAGTAACTGACTGACATGCACTGTTTGAGTAGAATAATTGACCACTAAATTATTGACTGACATGCACTGTTTGAGTAGAATAATTGACCACTAAATTATTGACTGACAAGCACTGTTTGAGTAGAATAATTGACCACTAAATTATTGACTGAAAAGCACTGTTTGAGTAGAATAATTGACCACTAAATTATTGACTGACAAGCACTGTTTGAGTAGAATAATTGACCACTAAATTATTGACTGACAAGCACTGTTTGAGTAGAATAATTGACTACTAAATTATTGACTGACAAGCACTGTTTGAGTAGAATAATTGTAGTATTCATGTGTTAACTTCTAAGTATCATTATTTTCCCCAAAATACGATACTAAAAACGTTCAAAAGAAACAAATTTCGGACAAAGTAAAATACAAACGTCTGGATGAAAAAGTCAACAATTAGTTTTCTTTCTTACTTCAGTTTTCGTTTTTCTGATGATGTATTGGTTTCCATATATTATGCACACATTTTACATATGACTTTTTTTACCTTACCATGAATGAAGAAATATTTCAGAACAACATAAGATAAACTTATTAAAATTCTTAGCTGAAATAAATGTAGTCAAGCAGACGCATTTCTTTCATTGTGTGAGAAAAAAAGTGATGAATTGGATTAAACAAAATTTTACAACCGAATGTAAAAAAGTGTCCTACGTATGTTAATGTTTAGTTTGATGCTTATAAATTCATCGAGGTCATTTATTCATTTAGAGGCTTATATAAGCCATTGTGTAATTTTTTATTTATAGATGATAATGACCTGAAAAATGTTTTACATCTTCTATATTAGTTTTGTACTGAAATTGTGTTGACAGTGTTTCAGATTAGACAATTAAATGACGTGTCATATTTCAAGTCTATACAATGAACATGTAAAAATCTTGGGAGGGTGACCCTGCAAGTGGGACATTTTTGTATGTTGTATTATCTCAATAATATTACTAACAATTCTTCTGGAGCGTGGTGGTTACATGGGCAACCGGTACCTTCGATACATAAACTTGTTTTGATAGGATAACAACTCAGTGTGTTGTGTGTTTGTACTAAGCTTGGTGGCTTCAGACTCAGTTCTAGCGAGAGTTTGAGGCATGCTTTTGGCAAGAACGTGTTTCATTCTGATTTCCTGTGCACCAGTAACAAACGTGTCTCACTCCGTCCGCCCGTCCCTCTCTCTCTAGTGATATTTTCCATCGTTAATATTGTCTCGAGGGAGTTTTTACCAACTTAAAACAATTTGCAAAGAAGCAGATCAAAAATTCATAGGAACAGAAAGGTTATCTCAAAACTGATCCAGTCAAATTGGAAACGGTAGAATTTAAAACATGCAAATCAGCTGAAAATAACGTTACGGTTTGGAATTCCAAGTACAACAATAGTAATTTGGCACAGTTTATAACATGAACATTAATTCATCATCTGGTTTACTAAGCCCTGCTTTAAATTTTACACGGTGATGGATTATGCAGTTAAAATTTCAGACAGCAGAAACATTCAAGTAAGGCTCACTGACACGTATAAATTTAAGATAATAATTATCATGTCTTTAAAAGAAAGATTAATAATTCATCGCATGGTGAAGTTTAAACTCAGCAATGAGAAAAAGTAAGCTTAAACCTTTCTAAGAATGCTGACCGATGTGGGGTAATGTTATGCAAAAAGATAAAAAAAAAAAACCCATACAAACAGGAAATAATCGATAGCGCGTGACTTAATAAATCACTAAGATCCTATTTGCATAAGATCGTGTAAACAGAACTTTGTGAGCTCGAGGATATATTTGTGAGCTCGAGGATATATTTGTGAGCTCGAGGATATATTTGAAAGACAAGAACGGCCTAAGTTATTCTGCCTGTCATTTCTCCCATTACTTTTAGTGTTTATAATTTCTAAATCCCATGCAAAAGTTAAACTTATGTGCATATACAGACAACAACAACAACAATAACAACAACAACAAGAGCTGTGTCCATAGGACACGGTTGCCCCCTCATTCCGCTTTATTGTCACAAAAATCCTGTACAATTAAAGGTGCGTACAGTATAACAATGCTATTTTTTTAGCTAATGAGAGAGTAAAACTATGCCGATCTCCAATAAATTTTCGTCAAAAAAAACCCACGGCGTTAGTTCACATACTGAAAACTTTTCTTAGAAAATTTAATGGTTCTAGCAGTTATACGTTTAGAGTTACACGCGACACAAGTCTAAAAATGCTATGTTTTGCTTAATCAGGGGGCATAACTCTGCCAATCTCCAATAAATTTGCGTCAAAATACACAGGTGCCAAAGTTTAAATGCTGTCAACTATTCATAGAAATTTTCATGGCTCTATTAGTTATAGGTTTGGAATTACACTCGACGCAAGTCTAAAAACGCTATTATTTGCTTAATCAGGGGGATTAACTCTGTCGATCTAAAACAATTTTGCGTCAAAATACTTACGTGCGTAAGTTCACATGCAGACAACTATTCTTAGAAAGTTTTATGGCTCTATTAGTTATAGGTTTGGAATTACACACGACACAAGTCAAAAACGCTATTATTTGCTTAATCAGGGGGAATAACTCTGCCGATCTCCAAATAAATTTGCGTCATAATATACAGGTGCGTTAGTTCACATGCAGACAACTATTCTTATAAAGTTTCATGGCTCTAGCGGTTATACGTTTGAAGTTAGACGTGACACAAGTTAAAAAATGCTATTTTTTTGCTACTTAATGAGGGGCCATTACTCTGTCGATCTAAAACAAATTTGCGTCAAAATACTTAAGTGCGTAAGTTCACATGCTGTCAACCATTTTAGAAAGTTCCGTGGCTCTAGCGGTTATACGTTTGAAGTTACGCGCGACACAAGTCTAAAAATGCTATTTTTTGCACAATAAGGGGGCATAACTCTGCCGATCTCCAATAATTTTGTGTCAGAATACCCAGGTGCGAAAGTTCACATGCTGACAACTATTCTTATAAAGTTTCATAGCTCTAGAAGTTATAAGTTTGGAGTTACACGCGACACAAACTGGTCTACGTACGGACAGCGTGGCAGCGGAAAGCGTTACAACCGGACGGACGGACAAGGGCAAATCTATATCCCCCTCCCGCCTCCACATAGTGGTGGGAGCACAAGAACTTGTGCTAAGAATTTGTTTAGATCTCAAATTTGTTATCTATGATGTTTGTGGAAGACGACCGTACTGAATCAGTTTAAAAGGACAATTGTATTACTGTGGTAACTTTAAGCCTTTATTTGCTCTACACAGTAACGTTAGAACTAGTACTATCTGATCAGCGCTGGCGTCAAACAAGGAACCATTTGCTTTTGGTTTATGCTCGTGCAGCTATTACTTATTTTGAAAGATGCAGCTGTTATACACGAGTGCTGAAATACTGTTCTTAACTGTACAAATATAAGATTTTACAACATGAGTTAAAACCAAGTTAAAATGTGAATTTGAAACCGAAACGAAACTAACTATAAAAGACACGTACAACTATTTTTAAGGTTTATTTCTCTTTCTGTTTATTACTTATAAAAAGCTACAACAGAGTAAATTGCACAGTTGTTTTAGTTTCAGGAGCAGATTAATGGGTAAAACTTGTCCCGTTTTAAGGTTCACATGTAAGGACAATATAGAGTTACCGGCCTTGCGTATTACTTTAGACAATACATCCACTATCAGAGCAGGAATATTAAACGACAGTATGCAACACTAACCAGTGAAATCAGACTTAATTGCAAATGATACAATTAGATTCTTGATGAGTTAGACTTATAGTTTCGTAACGTAAACATTTCCGTTGATTTTACCAGTTTCTCGTTTTAATTGTTAATTAACTATGTCAAGATGCTTTTACAAATGACCCTAAGGGCGTTGTAAATAGGTCACTTAAACTGCACTATATTTTTAATGCAACTTGCGTCAATACATCATTCTGACAGTGCCTTCACATCATGTCAGGTTATAATTTACAAAATACATAGATATATCTGCATATATATTTCAATTTTTATATTCAATCATAACGCAAAACATAAAGTTTAAATAAATACAGTCTGTTTTTTTTTTTTTAAGAATTCCTGTAGTGGCGTTAACGTTATTAAAGGAAGAGGCACAGATCCATTTTATACTTATGTTTGACTTTTAACATATACTATTTCCATTTCTTTCGGCAGAAAACAAGGTAAACAGGATATGTGAACAGAAAACACCTGGTCAATAAAACTAGTTACTGTTTGCTAAGGTCAACCCTAAATTGATGAATAAATTATACGCTTTTTTGCGTTCCGTTCATATTCGCCTGTTACCTTATTCGTTTAGGGCGGATGTATTAATACTTACCGAAATTTTATTGCGGTACTGATCACTATTCTGCATCGCGTTGTCACGAGAGAAAGACGAGAAAGTGCGTTTTTTAAAAAAAAAATTTAAATAAAAATATCGTTTTGTTTCTTCGTGATTAAATTTAATTATGCTAATTTGAATTGAATTTTAACCGTGCCATATTGTTTTTCCGACTGAGAGTAGAAAAAGTGATAAAGTTTTCTTTTTACACTAAACTGTACAAAATAATTATGATCTAGATTTTCGTTTTGAAATGTTTCTGTCACTATAACCGAATAAAAAAACGAAACCCTCGGAAACACACGGAATCACACGGAAACGAACGCAAATGTCGTGTTGTTTATTCATACAATTAGTGTTGAATTGAATAGACAAACGGTATTCAATCAGCTTTAATGTAAAGACATGCAGCGAGGTATGAAATATGATATATACCTGAGGCGGTTGTTTAACAATGCTTATGTACAGATCAGACATACTAAGCAAACAATAGAAGTAAACAATGAAAAGACATTTATTTGTTGGCAAAAATGTAACAGCCTTTTTTTCTAAAACCACACCTTCTTATCAAAAGACAATTATAAGACCAGTGCCAGGTTTAGTGGCATTCGAGGCTTACTTGCTGCAGTACTGGAAAAAAGGGTATCATATGTCACATAGAGAGACTCTTTGACCTTTCCTACTTCTGGTAAGATTTCTTGCCAAATCTCCAGAAAGTATTCAGCTAGTGCAACTGCTGCAGAATAATTCGCTGGTCTAGAACCGGAATCATTGGCTGTGTTGGTATAACTAGGGCAAGGATTTGACATTGCCATGAAAAATTAAAAGGGCACTCTCTATGTGCCACCTTTGCCCCCAAAGACTCAACACTCTATACCCGGGCCAGTTCAGTGACACATATTTAATGTTCGTGAAATAGCATTGAGTTTCCATGCTTTACCATTTTCTGAAGGGGCGTAGGATTATCTACTTTTAACTAGAAATGAACATTAATTACAAATTATGTGCTATCTGAACACAGGGCATCCATCAGCTGTTAAGTCTTACGTCACTTTTCATTATAATATATCATTGTGCACAGTGTATGCAGAACAATGCAAATGAATTATGACATAAGAATTTTCATAATTAACTTAAAATGAAAAAAAAATCTATTATGATATATATTACTACATGTATAAACATTCGTAAATGCATAGTGATTTATTAACAGCATTTACAAGGTACGTAACAGTGCAGGCATAATTAGATTGAGCATGCATTTCCACATTGTTTAAACATGTTCTGATGAGAAAGAAATACACTGAGATATTCGTGAAGAAATCCTTAGAATCCAAATCTTTAATTTCCTTGCAAACTTTGAAAAATTAAAATTTCGAAATTACATTTAATTTATTCCTTAGACATCGCTTATCAAATGCACCACTCTGAATTCGAAACTGGTCCAAACGAAATAAACATGTCATGCCAACGATGCAAATTCTAATTTAGAAACTAACTCACGCAACAAACATTGCTTGCCAGCGACGACAGTTTAAATTCGAAACACAACGAATCAAAATTACACGAAATGGCTTTGTTATGACTGAAGTGAATGTGAAATAAGAATAAACATACCAAACAGTAAATAAGAATAAGAAAGTATTACTTCAATATATTTGATTTATGTGTTTAAAAACGTACGTGGAGGATTTTGGTGGGGGGGTAGGGGGAGAGGATAAAGAAAACTTAGAGCCTCTTTCGATTGACCCTAATTCGGTACTGCCGTCCTGACTTCTAAAGTAACGTATTTGTACAAAAAAAGCTATATTTTCATTCCATATTCTAAGATTTCCGTTTTTTTAAATATGCATATTTTTACATATTTATTCGAATTCATATGAGTGTGCCTTATTATACGTACCTAAAAGAATTTCATTTTATCTTAGTGATTCAATCAGCTAATTACCTATGCATTAATTAAGACAGTCCTTATTACTCGCATTATCTCATTAATGCCTTAGGTAATGACTTGACAACTTTAAACAGATGCTGTTTATTGGAATGAAATAAAAAAGCATAGATCATGACAATGATTTTAGGCACTCAAAAATACGATGTATAGTTATTATGCATGGACTTTGATCACATATTAACATTATAGAAGCAACCAAGTTCATTCCAGTATAACAACTTTTATTGCAAGTTTATTCCTTTTTTAATTAGTTAAAAACTTTTAATCTCTCTAAGCTAAGAAAGGAAAAAAAACACCATTAACTTTTTTTCAAAGAGTAATGAATTGACTGTTTCAGCTGCCTCTTGTAGGTGACGATAAAACAAAATACTTGCAAGTTACGGGCATACGATATTCGCGGTGTGCCATTAGAAAATAATATCATGATAATTAATGATGCTGATGTCATGACATGTATAAATAACCACGAATAAAGTGACTAAGACTTCAGAAAACAGAACAACAAAGACATTACTTGTACTTATATTGTACATTGTAGCTTTTAACGTGTCATTTCAATTAGTGTCTTAACATTCTTGGTTCTTTACCTCTGTCTCAGGTTCAATATTGAACCAATTATGCATTTTATATACAATATGCTATTCTGATAACTTGATATGTTTTAAGTTCCATTCTCTCTCAGAACCAAACATTATGAATGCATAAAATTTGTAGTCGAATTTTAGTCCATTATTACTTGCACAACATCATATATATCATTTACTCTTTGAAAATGATCGGATTTGAAATCTCGGTATATAGTTGTTGTTAATTTCCGAGACTTTCGAAGAGTTACGGTCGTGGGTAAATAAGAAGGATTTTTTTTTACATTGAACTATGAGGACTTTACACGTATACTGCGCCGATGTATCATTTGTACGTTGTCCTAAGAATCTTGCTATTGTAAGATAAAGAAAAAAAATTCATATATTCTGGGTGTGATTATATTCAAGTAATTTTATGAAAACAAAGTCAAATATTTTTCTTTGATTTGTTTTGATAGAGCTACAAACGTATTACATAACTCAACGTTAACGTGTAATATACGTAACGTTAATTTATCATTCAAACGTGCTTTTCGTGTACCGCTGTGCTACAAAATATTGAAAATAAATTCATAAATTAAAGTAGTTATTAATTTCAAGGTAATTTTGTTAGACGAATGATCGATAGTAAATAGTGATATTTGATGACGTAATGAAAGATTGTTATTGTAATGATGTGACATGATTAATTTTGTCAATCTATCATATTGTTTCTTGAGGTTTATTGTATTTATGTTATTTTGTGGGTTTAAATTTAGTCATTTATTGTGTTTATATACATATTTTTGAAATTGTATGACAGATGTCGACAGGTGCACACTGTATATTACAACTGATGTTGACTTTCGAAGCGAGCAAATTTCAATTTTTAACTGTATCAAAAGGTTGCTAGTAAAATATAGTTGAAGTTCGCAGGAAATGAGTAAAAAAATCACCCAGTCTACAGTCTATAGTTTGTGTATAAGGCGAGATCGATATTACCCCTATGTCGTTTTTAAACATGTTGCTTAACTGACTGAAAACCGTCTGCACCATATAAGAATATGTTCACAGGCTTATACTTCTGAAAATGCTCAAGTTCTGAAACAAAACCAGGGTAACATTGCTTTAAAAAGTTGTTGCCTAGACAGCTTGAACGAAACAGTAAAGAAACGTCATTTTGTTTTCGTTTCTTTTCACATTCTGATAATATTGAAGCTTTCGAAGTAAATGATGGGGTTGCATCAATGAGCTCTCCTTTTTTTTCATTTTCATTGAATATAATTTCATTGCCGTTACAGTATTGAATATAATTTCATTGCCGTTACAGTATTGAATATAATTTCATTGCCGTTACAGCTGTTTTCACTTATTCGACAAAATATTATTAGGAAAAAGTCCTTTGGAAAAAATAAACAAATTAAAAAAGAAATTGATGTACATAAATTATAAAAAGGAAGAAAAGAGTGCCACATCTCTAGATCCACTGACTATAGGTTTTCTGTAAGCTAAAACGCGGATATACAGGGCACATTTTATTGATATTTTAGTTTGAATGATTGTTTTGAAAGGGAAATTCATGTCTTAATTAGTTAAATAACATACACATAAAATACGTCAAGAAACATTACACGCTTTATAAGCAAATAAATGATCACTAAAAAAAATCAAAGAAAACATTTCTTAATGACGGAAGAAGATTCAAACAAAACCACATGGCAACACGTATCAAATACGTAAATTGTTTCTCTTAATAGCAGTAAGTGGCTATAGTTGCAGGCAAAAGGAGGGAGGAAAGGTGGGGGTGTCTTTATATAGTTTCATCCTACTCAAATTTAGCAGGCATAAAAACCACTGACCCACAGAAAATAGATGAAATATCTTCTTGAAAATTGAAGATAAGTCAAAGTACCACTTCATAATCATCATTTTATGCTTCTATGCGGCTTGAAAACGGAAGAAAAATTAATAAAGGTAGCAGGATTAAACCGACTGCCTTGGATCCAGTAAAATGTACCTAGTGTACCACGTAATCTTTCAATTTTTCTCTCGAATACGATACAAAAAAGTCTCTGCCTGGTGACTGAGATTTAAAATATGAAAACTTTTAATTTTGACGTATTTCTTTAACAACATCAACGACAACAGAAACATCAACAAAAACAACAACAACCAAAAAATGTCAGAAACCAAGTTTTGACGCGTTCTTCACATAAACAACTAGAATTTCTATAACTGTTGTCTGTTTTTGTATGAATCGGCAAAAACATGTGTGAGTCCGTCTCTTTAAATTGCAAGTACTTTTTCAGTAATTGTTACTTCTGTGCCAGTCACTGTTGTGTTATTATATATGTTAAGATATAAGCGGTCAATTTACTGAAAATTTTATAATTTGCTCTATTACAATCTAATTAGGACAAAACATAAACAAAGCCCCCTGTGTTGATTTTGTTGTCTTAACCTAAAAGCATCGCCTCAACAAGATAAAACAACTGTTACACTAGTCATAAGCAAATGGTCGTTTTATGCTCTCGCACCATGTTTCAAATGACATGTTTACAGCCTCATATAGCATTCGTTATTAGTTTTTAATATCCTTTCCGTAACCTGTCGATCTAGTAACAATAAAAATAATGGAACATTAATTGTACGTTTCATGCATATAAAGTATAAAACGCTCGAGTAGTTCTAAGTAATTGAAGGTAAAATGATTATTTATGTAAAAATCAAAGGGACGTCAATTCTTTGCATAGTGTCTATTTAATTAAACAACATACATGCAACTAGTTTCTTAATCAAACGTTTTGTAACGTGGGTTTTTTGGTGCATATTTTCGCTTCAACAAAAACAATCAGCCTGTTTCATGTTACGAGAAGAACAGTTTTCTCTTTACTTTTTTTTCTATATTTCCCGTTTACTTTGTATTACATCATTTTATTTCTATTCTTTCGAAGCGTTGTCATTGTGTTTCTTTTTTGCATTTCAAGGAAGACACATGCCTTATTTGGATCGGGAAAACGCAGTCTGCAGATTGATATTAACATCATTTAGAATGTCACGATGTACTTCCAAAAGTTATCATTCAATGCATCCAAACATAGAAAACAAATACGATGAAATGCCGACATGTTTTAACACATACGCAGACAATCTGTATCTTGTTTATTACATAAACACTTGTTTAACAATTGTCCAGACGACAGCCATGACAGTTTTCAACCAAAACTTATTATGAGGTTTTATTCTTACTGTAACGGCTTTACAGGTTAATTTCTGTGCGTTTTTCAGTTTGGTAGTAAGTTCTATAAAACATAAGCAAAATAATACAAACCTTCTGCCATGGTAATCCTACAGTAAGCAAGAATAACAATCGGAATCATAAAACACCCCATGCTGGATTTCAAAGACATCGTAACACATAAGATAAATCACTCTAGTACAAAAATTCAATTAGTCATTCATATTCTTATTCATGTAAGTCTTGCATGCATAAATCCAAATAATTTGCAAAAACACTGAATAAAATACGGCAGAAAACACCTCCCTGCCTAACTCCGCCAACTTAAGAAAAAGCAGACACAACAAAAAATATTGTGTATGCTTAAGGCATGTAAACTTATTCACATATGTAACAAGCAGATATGACCATATACTTGTTAAAACCGGGACAAATGACTGTACTTGTACACTGCTGTACAGGCTCGTATGTCAACGTCTTAGCCTAAAAATAATGGCCATAATGTCGTATGCAAGTGTTTTATTAAGTACATTTAAGATCATTTATTATCAGGCTTCACAGAGGCAACGTTGCGTAAAACGTCACGTGTACACAAAGCGAAATGGTAATTACGTACCATTCTATTCAGCCGTGATCATGCCGTTAAATCATATACAAAACAATTAATTTACAGAGATTTTTGCAAAGAAAATGAACGTCACGAATTAAGATAGATCGGCAGAGCAAATTTCCCTTTTCGCTCATTTTTTCTATTTTGTTAATAATTACGAAATATTCCGTACCAGAAAATATTCGTAAATAAAACAAAAATCAGCAGTTCTGAAAAACGACCGATGTAAATGGTAAAAAGGTACCATGACTTTTTTTTAGACTTCAAAGGAAGTTTATTTTCTTGAACTTTTGAATAAATGCTACATTAAATATGTTCTATGATACAAGGAAAGATAATTATGAGCGAATATAGAGGTAGTACTTTAATGTTAAAGACAAAGACAGCAAAGAAATAAACAGGAAGAGAAGAAAACATAAAAGTAGACATTGATGAAAAAGAACTATTAGATAAAGCAAACGAAAAAAAGTATTTAGAGAGCCAATAAAAAAGAGACTAGCTTTATCTGAAGTCCTTGTATGTTTAATATTACAAAGCTAGCAATAATCGCTCAAGCTGCCATCGTACCTTTCTCATCAATAATGTCTTACCTTGCTTTTGTTTGCTTATAGTTTGCGGTAGAGAAGTTTTCATAGAATTGACATTTGACGTCACTGTAAACGTATATGAATAACGTAGAGTTCTCATCTGAGTGGCAAGGTCCCGTTATCTGGGTGGTACGAAGATCATTTTTACAGTTTAACGATTAAACAAAACTTTTTGCGTAATACATTTTAAAACACCTTCTGCGTAATGTTTTTTTTTCTTTTAAAAGTTCATACCATCTTAAAGCGACTGACTCACAGATGGGCCGACGATGAAAAAAAAGACATTTTTTTATACAGCTGGAAATTCTAGCTGTTATTGTTAACATATCTAAACTAAGTTACTGACTTATTTTTTTTGTAACAGAAAAACATCAAAATATGAAGTTGAACACACTTTTTTACACACTTTTATCGGTAAAAAATTTACCCCGTTAGTCACGCGGTAGATACTGTAAATATAACATTAATTTTGACGAAACTCCGTAACTTGACTCTGTGGCTCAGAAGTGTAGATCGTCGTAATTACATTTTACTGACCGAAAGGTCATGGGTTCGAATCCTAGTTAAATCAAAACTTTTTTTTTAGTTTTCATGGTGTAATATTATGTTTTTCCATAGTATATATTATTTTCTCTTAAAAGTTTAAAGAGAAAAAAATCTAAATTCTGTGAGTCAGTCGCTTTAAAACTGACATATATTCCATTGATGGATGGGTGGACACCTTATAATACTTTGATGCAATGACCAGCTTTTCTGAATAACAAAATTGTATTCTTATTCAGAGTGGGCCATATAGTTTGCAATGTGGTAATTTAATTTGATAACGCGAGCCTATGTAACAAAAACGTACCTGGAAACACAAGTGGCATGTTTCTTGCCTCGTCGAATAAAGCTGATGATTCTTTATGGCTTATATTCAGAACATAATATAACAGCCATAAGTCTTTTCCAACTTTTAAAAACACTGAATTTGTTTTGACAATAAAATCAGTTAAAAACCTGAATATTTATCATTTTCTTCCGTTTGGAAAGAAGTAAATCTTTAATGTATAATATAATTTACACACAAAAATTAACCCATGTAAAATGGAAAATTAGAGGTTGGAAAATAATTAGCCGGATTTAAGCTGTTCTTTTAACAATTTTGCCCAAAGTAAACCTCCGACATGAAAAGACTTCAGTATTTTGTTCAAATAAGGAATTTTTATTGGCCCTGACCTCATTTTATTGTTTTGGAAGCTCCAGTATTGAAATAAACTTGCTAGCGTTGTTGTTGTTGTTTTATTTTTCATAGTGACTTTAACATTGTTTCCTTTAAGCTGCACTAGTACACAAATTATGATCTTGTGTCACATTTAAGCCATGACTGGGACGACACATTAGGATTTAAATTCTGTACAGTGTTGGGCGCGTCTGTGGACACGGTTGTCTGTCCGGAAACGAGTGTCACTAGGATATTGTTTTTTGTACAGAAAGTCTTTCTATGAGCTAGTTATCTGAAACACACGGAATTGAAGTGAAAGTTGCAGCCGAAACAATGAAGCGCTGATGCATATAAAGAGGTCACAGATTAATTAAAACCTTTTTAACCCCCGTGCAGGAAAACTTCGTTTCGTTAAAGCTTTGTTGCAGTAAATAGGAGAACCTGTATTTGAATATGCGGTTTACTTTGCGTATTAAAACGACATCGGTCTCTTTACTTCTGCAATTTATGTACATAAATACCAGCGTTCTAGTTAACTTTTGGTAAAAGTATCCAAAACGGAACATTAATGACGCCGTAAATGCTCACATATGGTGCTTTCAGTGCTTTGATTATACTGAAATGAATATGTTTTCATTTTATGTTAGTCCGTGCTCCATAAAATTAATATTCATAACTGTTGTTTATTCAGAGATCGTTTACATTCGTTTCACATTTGCTCTGATTTGTTAATTTGTATTTACTAATAGATTATGAACTCGCTCTGATTTCTTTTCAAATAAGTTTCATTCGTTTTCAGTCCGTCACATTTATTTCCAATGTTCTTCGGCTGTTTTGGGCGTATTCGCACTTATCCAAAATTCATTATTTTTCGTATTTTAATTCGTTTTAGTGTAAAGGGGCTCTAGGTAAGCAACAATATGCCCACCCTTTTTTCAGTGCTTTAATTCTAAGGGATGACCATAATTAATTTAACTAATACATACTTTTCTTTTGACCTTTTTTTATTTCTCTAAACTAAAACAATAAATCAGCCAATGTTCATCAGGATTTGCCTTTTTTTGCTCTTTTGCACACAATATGTGTCTATAATATGTACCCGATGACTTCTCCATATAGCTAAGGTCCAACATTGTCGTAAGTTCACGAGACCAAGTTTATACTTCACATCACTGGATCGTCTATTTGTTTTCTTTTTAAGATTTTACTTTTTCTCTTTTATGTCATTTAATTCTTGTTAAATGTAATGTGCAGCTTCTTAATTTTTACATGGACTGTTGAGTGTATTTTATTCCGAATGAACATTTGCGTTATCAATCTTTGAAATTTGAAATTACAGTTATTCTTCCACAAAAAAAAAAGAAAACTATATGGCATTGTTTGATTGAAGGCTAACAGTTGATTCTGTTTATTTTTCATCGTAGCCTATATGCTGATTCCTAACAATAATATTGCGAAGAATGAATAAATGAATGAACGAATGAATAACTAACTGAACGAATGAACGAACGAATTCAAACAAGATATACGACAAGAAAAACACTATTTTCATATCTACGAAGAAAAAAAAACCTCCCTAAAAACATTTCATGAAGGCAACTGAATAAAAAAATGGTATACACTTTTTTGTTTTGTTTAGAATCAAACATTGACACATGGGAATTTCTTGGCACAGACAATGCACAGAAATATATGGTAATATGTTGTTACCTGTGTAACACTCACTATAATAATAACATTCGGGTTTATTTTGCAATTAAAAGATGTAAACTAAACTTTCATGTGTGTCATTAGTGCTTTCTTTCCCCGGTTACTATTAATACAGGGAACCAGTGTTGTGTTTTTTTTAAATCTATTTAGTAAATTTGCGAACTATAGACGCAAAAATGTAGCTACAATCGAGCTTTCTAAGTAATCATATATTTGCAATCATTTTTAGAGAATAAAAATACACTATTTAACACAAATTACATGGTGAAATGCCAACAAACAGATTTATGTTTTTATGTTACCATTTTGGAAATCAATTTCCATTATTTCGGGGCCATCATAGAAATATATTATTCTCTGTATTTTATCGTCAGTCAAGTTTTTCTTCAGTGCAGTAACTCTCTCTGTTCAAGTATGCACGCATGGTCGTGGAAGTCAGGCGATAGTTCGCCACGGTGCTTTTGCTGAGTGTTCAGCACATCGGCTGTAGGAAAATATACTACAATTTCACCAAGGGAAGGACAGCCTCTATGTAAGTTAAATAATTACTTCGTTGTTTATCGCTTCATTTTACTTGTTGAAGGACCAATGAAGATAAAATGTTATTGTGTCGAAAAATTTGATCGTTTATCTGTCTGAGTGTTTCTTCATAACAAGTTATATCCTCTTTACGCTTAGAGAATGGACTACTCATTTTTCTGTCCGTTGTCGTCTGTGTTATCCACGCTATTCTGGCTATGCTTAGATGTTATGCTTAAAGGGAGGCTACTTCATTAAAGTTTATGAAATTCACCATAACTAATGCTGCCAGCCAGCTGAACCTTTCGCCAATATTACTAAGGCTTCAAGACTACTAAATACATATGTTTCTAACACGAATAGGCTTACGTCATTATCAAAGAGCTGTATATATGTTCTGTCGTGAATGTTGTAGTTTAAAGTTCTCTTGACCTTTTCCAGAGATAAACTCTTGCATTGGAGATAGTAATTTTATCAATAACCATGGTAACAGGCGTAAGCTACACCTAGCTGTTTACGGTGGTATGTTTTCATCTGTTGTGTCTGGTCCGTCTGAAGTGGTTTTTTGAAATACTGGTACGGGAAAGTTGCACAAAGTCTTTCTTAAATAGAAGATAGTCTACATATGTTTCCTCTGATCCGCGAGTTACTTCTGTTTGCCGAGTTTTATTTTTCGGTATGACATTTGTCACCTTTATAATGTTACTTCAAAGAACATCCTTTTTATTTTGTAAACGCGGTACAAATATTTCAGACATTTTGGGGTACATATTAGTATGCTTTCATCTCCTTTGCTTGGCCTTGGTTAATTTTTATTTGCTAGGCTAAGCAAGTGTACTGCATTATTAATATGTTATTTGCATATTAGCTAAAGCAAATTCTCAAAATTACCTTTATTATATATTTCTGTATAAAGCCACGATCTATATATACTCATCAATTCTGAAGGGTCTGCTTTAAATATCACATGGGAACACTTTATTTGAAAGTTAGTAAACAATTCGTCATTACAAATGTCTACGAAGGTAGTTGATGATATCCATGCATGTTCATGCATGTTAGATAAAGACAACCAGAAGTTTGTTGTTGTTGTTTTTAAAATTTACTTCTGCATACTTCTGATAAATCTATGTAAATTTTACCTACTTTACAACAAACTTTAGGTTTCAATCTGTTGAGAGGTGATAACCTTGTGATATGCAAAATTTATTTCATACTGAACAAATTTTATTGACTTAGAATGGCGTTGATTATTTCATCAAGTCTTGTAGCCAAATGTTACGAAACATTTATACACTGTCTACAGTGTCATCGAATTATTGAAAAATTTGATTTCAAAGAACAAAAGTTACCACGTTGATATATTCTCTGTCAGAGTACAACCTGCCTGCCGTACGTTTTGCCCAATCATCCAGCAGTGTTGTACAATTGGCTTAGCTTGAGCTCTTAGGGCGTAAAAATGGCACCAACTGTTAATAGTTTTGTTGCCTCTAATATCTCCTACGCTACGTATCATATACTTTTACCATATCTTTTCCAGAAATACCGGCATGTAAGCCGTGCGATCTGCCTTTTATGCCCTTTGGTTGTAACAAAAACACATTTACTGCCAGTAATACACACTAGCTTTATCTTATCTCAGGATAAAAACGGTAAGAGAAGAGCCACCATTATTTCTCAAATTGCAACACATACTAGGTTTGTATGGAGTAGCCATAATTTCTGTTCTGTAATCATCTGAGCCGTAAGGATCACTTCCTGTTCAAATGTTATCATTTTCAAGTGATTTATTATAGAATTATGTAAAAGAAGAATAAATGCATGTAAACTTACAGTTGGCTTTAATCATTGCCGCCATTTTTGAATTATTTTCTTTCCTTTTCTTTGAGAAAAACGTTGCCAATGACTTATTTTGAATATGAACTGTCAGTATTTGTCATTGTTTTCGAAGACAAAACCAGTAATTGTATCTTAAAACCTTTGAAACTGAAGAGAGTAAACCCTTGCAACTCATTTTATATACTTGCTATAAACAAACACTCGTGTTTCAGTGTATAAAGGCGAATTTCGTCATATAACACTACCACACCGTTAGTGTAGCGTTATTAAGTTCACAGATTATCATAAGTTTATAATATCTATTTCATACTGCCATCTTCTTAGACTTTTGATATATCTTACTGCCCTCAAGTTGTAACGTAACAAGCCTGTTATAAAGAAAAAATAATATTTACTAATAATATCTTATCTCTAGATTCAATACTTCATATGCAGAACGACCCATATTTCTAAAAATACTAACATATAGAGGATATTTGTTTGTTTTGGTGTAAGATCGAAATTTATTTCATCGAGTGATGGCAAGGATTAAATATTTTCACTCGTGGCGCAGCCACGAGTGAAAATATTTAATCCTTGCCATCACTCGATGAAATAAATTTCGATCTTACACCAAAAACAAACAAATTTTCTTTTTATTTCATGCTTTTCAATGGATTATATGAATTATTTCTCATTTTTATTGTTTTACCTATCCAAGTGTTCCCCGTCTGGTGCCCCACTTTCCTTCTTCTTCACGTGCTAACACATGTATATTTCGTAATGAAAATAGTTCTAGATAAACTCTCATTTTTAATATATAATTCACTAGACAGGGTCTTATTCATTTATTATTTTATGTCAAACAGAAAAAAGAAATCGTTTTGTAAATTTATTTAGAGTAAACAACAGTTTTAGGCTGATAAAGCTATTGAAATACTGCGCGTGAATCGAAGTCAGCTCAGTTCAATCCGCCATTTTTTTTTCATTCACAACGTGTGTGGGAATTATAAACAAAACAAGGATTTAAATCAAACTAGTGAACGAACATCATAACAGGTATATTATTTGCCTAATTCATATTAATTAGAATCAGTGTCACTGTCAGGTAGCATCCTGATACGTTTGTATGGCCTAATTATCGGCGAACACGGATCAACGGCTGCAGACAACTCAAGTTGTACTTTTGTACATGTATATGGGGTTCATTGAAGGGAAAAAAAGTAGTTCCGTAGCAGTGAAATTATCAAAATGATAATTTCACTGTTTGAAACAGTGAGATTATCAGGATTTAATCTACTGATATATTTCAATAATCCATTGAAAAGCATGAAATAAAACAAAATGATACACGGTTAAACAGAATCGTTATCGAGGATCCAAGCCGACATTTCAAAGTAAGTTTATTTTTTATTTTTAACACGTGACGTGGAGTGAAAATAGTCACTGTGTTGTTTCATTGAATTAGTTCTGACTGTAATCAGTACATGTATAATAAAAGTATTTATGTCTTTGTCGTGATGCAACACTTTTTTTCTCATTTCAAATAGTTTTCAAAGCATTTGATTCAAGAATGAACACATTTACCTTCTATTTTATAAGAAGCAATAAACACTTGAGTGCAAATATCTTCACGTTTTTATGAGGGTTTTCAATATCGTTTTTGTTTGGAAGATAGTGTACAAATGAATTTTCTTTGCAATATTCTTTCAACAATTTCTCGCCAATTTAAACAAAACAATATAAAATGTTGATATCGGATGCTTAACAGTAGAATTTCTCTGAGGTTCCATCAGTAAACGTTAAATTGATTTCTTAGCAGTAATGTTGATTTGACTGCACGTGGTATTAGTTATATCGCAAATAATTTTGTCAGAAACTTACATCAAGAAGTTTCTAAATGGCCATTCGATATTCACCAGACATTGCAATGACGCTAGAGGGAGAAAAGTAAAAGAACCTTGTAAACCAAAATGCAAGTAAAGTAACATCCCAAGCGAGTGGGCATTTTTGCTAGATGATTAAGTTCGTGGAGAATGCACCTGCAATATATATTTGATGTTCTGCAATATTTTAAATATTCCTTTGGGAAAAATACCTAATCCAGTCTTGAATACATTTTCTCACGTAATATGTATTTTTCCTTATCGTTTTCCCATTGGCATCTGTAAGTGGATTTTGTGGCCGAATTTGACAACCATGGTTTCAATTTGCCTTTGTAGCTTCTGTTGATAAATAGAAGAATATTTGCCTACACTTCTGCAGAATTGAAACAATGGCAGTGTTGCTTTTAGTTAACTCATTTTTGCCATATTTTTTTTAATAGCATTTATTTTGAAATGGGTATATTATTATTGTATAATGTCAGAACCCAGGACTTTTATTATTTCTTTTTTGTACATTCATTTTCAGACAAAAAAAGAAATTTTGCAATAAAATTTTGAAAGGCGCATGGAGCATCTCTGTTAGAAACTGAAAGGAGTTATCAACTGAAAATGTACCCTGGCTGGGTTTCACTCGTAGGTTATTCGAGACAAATGTCGAACACATGTTTTTATTTCTTAGAATTAAAAAAACCAACATGGTTGTAAATAATCAAGTAGGATTGGCAAGGAAAGAATACGCCAATATCGCTTAGATACTCTAGAATTTTCTTGCTTCCAATAAACATGGGCTATACATGAAAAATGAAAATGTCTGGAGAAAACATTATTCATGACTTTATCTGTTTATTTGAGCCATATTTACAAAATGTATGAAGTAATTTTCCGTTATGGCTCTCTATAGAAAAACGCGCAAAAGGCAAAAACGAAAATCTGCTTTAATTCCAAAACTTGTCAAGCTCTATCTAAAAACTCAATATTGAAATCAACTTTGAAAATGCTCTAGCTTTTCTGAGTTATGTAGAATCAATTTTTAATACCTAACTCTGTGTGATAAAGAAGTGAAATTTCCATATTTAACAGCACTACTAGATCGCAGTATGGATAACTATAATTTTCATGTTACATCTTCAAGCAAAAAACTGATTTTTTTTGAATTCGCGATTTACTCCCTCAGTCATTTTTTTCCGCAGGTGACTTCGCTTTGATGCAAGTTTTCATCAGAAAACGTAGCTCTACTGACTTGACTTACATGCATGCAAAAAATATTGTAGATAATATATAAGCACTTAAACTTGTTTACAGGGGGTAATTTGACAGTTGCACTTTCACATTCTACCAGTGACTTCTCAAAGGCAACATACCCTTTGTTAAGCCCAGGTTAAATAACATCGTCTCTGTTAATATTACCAGGACAAATAGTGGAACATGGCAATTTTATCTCTTCAGATGAAACAGCAAATGCTATATCTAAAACATTAAACACTTGCCAAGTTATTACAGAACAATACTTTTTAGAAGACAAGGGGCACCGAAAGATGTATAGGAAGTGAGCAGTAGCAGTACGCAGCAGTAGAAAAACGTGAAGTTAGCAGTAGCAGTACGAGCAGTAGCAGTAAACAAAACGTGAAGTTGGCAGTAGCAGTACGAGCAGTAGCAGTAAACAAAACGTGAAGTTGGCAGTAGCAGTAACAGCAGTAGCAGTAAATTAAAACGTGAAGTTGGCAGTAGCAGTACGAGCAGTAGCAGAAAACAAAACGTGAAGCTGGCAGTAGCAGTACGAGCAGTAGCAGTAAATTAAAACGTGAAGTTGGCAGTAGCAGTACGAGCAGTAGCAGTAAACAAAACGTGAAGTTGGCAGTAGCAGTACGAGCAGTAGCAGTAAAACAAAACGTGAAGTTGGCAGTAGCAGTACGAGCAGTAGCAGTAAACAAAACGTGAAGTTGGCAGTAGCAGTAACAGCAGTAGCAGTAAACAGAACGTGAAGTTGGCAGTAGCAGTACGAGCAGTAGCAGTAAAACAAAACGTGAAGTTGGCAGTAGCAGTAACAGCAGTAGCAGTAAAACAAAACGTGAAGTTGGCAGTAGCAGTAACAGCAGTAGCAGTAAAACAATACGTGAAGTTGGCAGTAGCAGTAACAGCAGTAGCAGTAAAACAAAACGTGAAGTTGGCAGTAGCAGTAACAGCAGTAGCAGTAAAACAAAACGTGAAGTTGGCAGTAGCAGTACGACCAGTAGCAGAAAAACAAAACGTGAAGTTGGCAGTAGCAGTAACAGCAGTAGCAGTAAATAAAACGTGAAGCTGGCAGTAGCAGTAACAGCAGTAGCAGTAGGAAAGTCTTAAAAGTCTTGAAAATTCAATGAAAATAAAACATGTTTAAACATCAACAGACCCTCCCGAGTCTATTGCGTCGTTCTGCGACTGTTTCTGACACTCTTGCAAATTTTCATGAATTTCAGTGCCAATCCGAAAATTGTCATTTTTAATGTCTAGGGACCCTCCTAAGTCGATTTTTCCGGTCTGCGACTGTTTCTGACACACTCGCAGACTTCCAGGAATTTTGGTGCCACTTGGGAAAATGTCATTTTTAATGTCTAGGGACCCTCCCATGTCGATTTTATCGGTCTGAGACTGTTTCTGACACACTCGCAGACTTTCCGGAATTTTGGTGCCACTTGGGAAAATGTCATTTTTAATGTCTAGGGACCCTCCCATGTCGATTTTATCGGTCTGAGACTGTTTCTGACACACTCGCAAACTTTCCGGAATTTTGGTGCCAATGGGGTAAATGTCATTTTTTATGTCTAGGGACCCTCCCGTGTTGATTTTACCGGTCTGCGACTGTTTCTTACACACTCGCAGACTTTCAGGAATTTTGGTGCCAATCGGGAAAATGTCATTTTTAATGTCTTGGGACCCTCCCGTGTCGATTTTACCGGTCTGCGACTGTTTCTGACTCTCGCAGACTTCCAGAAATTTTGGTGCCAATCGGGAAAATGTCATTTTTAATGTCTAGGGACCCTCCCGTGTCGATTTTACCGGTCTGCGACTGTTTCTGACACACTCGCAGACTTTCAGGAATTTTGGTGCCACTTAGGAAAATGTCATTTTTAATGTCTATGGACCCTCCCATGTCGATTTTATCAGTCTGCGACTGTTTCTGACACTCGCAGACTTCCAGAAATTTTGGTGCCAATCGGGAAAATGCCAACTTCACGTTTGGTTTACTGCTATTGCTGTTACTGCTACTGCCAACTTCACGTATTGTTTTACTGCTACTGCTGTTACTGCTACTGCCAGCTTCACATTTTGATTTACTGCTACTGCTGCTACTGCTACTGCCAGCTTCACGTTTTGTTTACTGCTACTGCTGTTACTGCTACTGCCAACTTCACGTTTTGTTTACTGCTACTGCTCGTACTGCTACTGCCAACTTCACGTTTGATTTAATTTCTACTGCCAACTGCTACTGGGTACTGCTATAAGTCACCGAAAGGCGTCTATAATTGTTTTCTTTTTTACTATATGCGTTTGTTCATATTGTTTTCCAGTTGACGTCTTTTATTATCTGTTTGCACTTTAAGTTTCAATATGCCATTGCTGCTTTTTAATTGATAGCCGTTTGCTTGTACTTCACAAAATTCAAACATTTGATTGACGCTGAATTGGCAAGGCTTTATGGACACGTTTTGTTTATCAACCTGTTAAATATTTGTTATACAAGTTCGAATGAATGAATGAATGAATGAATGAATGAGTGAGTGAGTGAGTGAATGAATGAATGAATGAATGAATGAATGAATGAATTCAGACATAGCTAAAAATAGGTATGAGAGCAGTCAGTTTCATAGTCAACAACAATTATGTTGATAAATGTTGATAAATTGGTTAGCTTTACTCTAAAAGTTGTTATTTCCCCTTTATGACCTAAGTTATTTTATTTTAAGTCTGTAGTAGTTTCATACAGTTTCTTTTTTTCTTTCTTTTAATAGGATTATATGTATGATGAACAAAATAAACTAATAAAAGAAGCAGATAATTTTTCAGTTAGGGTTGCAACTTATCAGATCTCTATATTCGAATGTCCAACTCGCATTCATGATAATCTATATTAAAAAAAACAGGACTAATAATTCTAATAACCATTTTTTCTTTCTGTCTTTCTTTCTTTCTTTCTTTCTGTGTGTTTTTTATCATATACCCATATTATCATATCTTTTTCATAAAAATGCCAAAATACACGACCTGCGATATAAATTTGCATGTCATCTGATAATAGCAAAACAACGCATTCAATTCGGTAAAATATATGACCTACATACGATTTATTATCATGCCTCTTGATAATATATGGTAAAACAGACCCGTCTTTTTTTTCTCAAACTGCAAGAAATATTATAATCTTGTTACTATCCAGCATCTGTATTTTTCAAAATTTAAGCACGGTAATCTCGTGAGCGTTATGGATCACATGCTCCCCCATTAAATAGCAATTTAATGTTTTTCTAATGTTCCATTAAACATTTTGGTACTGAAGTCATAAAAGTCTGTAAACTGTTGATTAATTCATGCAGAAGAAATCGTGGTTTTTTAAAAAAAATCCATTTCTTTTCTCTCGTTGCCAATTGTTTTCTTGTTAAGTATCTCTGACATATTAAAGTAACATTCCTTTACTTTAAGACGGAATCAAACATTCAGTTTCATGAAGTTTAATTTACAATACTTCCCAACAAAATCACCATATCAAAATATATCAAAAGGGATAAAGAGATGCAACTTCTTCGGAATATATTTTCCCCCGCGAATATCAGCTAATGAGACGTTGTTATATAAAAAAGCAAGAACTGATTTCTTTATCCTTGATATGTGAGTAATGGAGGAGGACCATTAACAGGTAAAACAAAATTGTAAAAAGGCCAGAAATCTTTGAAGATTTATGCATCTTATGACAAGTTACTCACTTGTTCCGGCTGTTTTAATGTACTTGTATTAGAGAATTGTCTTGTTACCCAGACGATTTGAATTGATTTCTGATCATGAATGCTGATCTGCCCGCAAATGGTATTTATTTTATGGCGATATATTTTTTCTGTCCCATTCGAAACGTGTATCAAGTGGTTTCTAAATGGTCATTCGATAGTCACCAGACACTACAATAACGCTAGCTAATGCTGTGGAAATCACATAAAAACCATGCTAATCATTCTGTACGTAAAAATTAAGTCCGTAGTGAAAAGATTTTGAAGTGTTATGTACTATAAACAGTCAAACAGTTTGCAGTATTTAAACACTTTCAAGTTAAAAAAAGCCACTGAATCCAGTGCTGATTATTTTTTCTAACAAACGCTTTTTTCTTATCGCTTTTTCCATTGGCGTCTGTTATTGGATTAAGCGGCCAATCTTGACAGCTGTAGATTCAATATGCCTTGCCAATGCTGTTTATAAGTAACAACACTTGCTTACAATTCTGCACAATTCTCACATGAAGAGTGTTGCTTTGAATGGATTATTTTTTTCACGTCACTTTTTATAGTTATTGGTTTAAGGGTATATTTTTCGTCAAAAGTCAGAGCCAGAATATAAGGTACGTTTTGTTAATTTTCTATTTAAATGGAATTTGATTTTAAAAGATCAGTAACAGTTTTGAAGGTATATGTATTTTATCCCTTATAGTATATTTTATAGCAAATGTCAAGTGATAAGCTGTGAAATTTCAAATGGACATTCTTTAAATACAGCAGCCCATTATGTCTAGATATAGAAATAAACACATTTAGGGTTCAAATTATTCGTTACTTGTACAGTTGTACGGGCCTAAAATACTGTTTCAATTTAATTTATTACATTTTCTTATATGAATTTCATTTAAAGATATACTATGCCCACCTTTGCATAAAATACTTATATTGCAGAAATTAACTGAAATCTAGTAAATTCTTACTGAATATGTCTAATTAGGCTACTAGAATGAATACACTATGTATGGGAAGTTGCATTCCATATTTCAGGTCATGTTATGTTGGTTTTTCTTAAAAAAAAACTGCCAGTTTTTTTAAAGACACTATGTATCTATACGGTGTTTACCTATATTGTGTAAAGTTTTAAACGTAACATATATACTCTGTGTGTTCTCAAACATGTTTATTTCACATTTACACAGAGAAGGTGTAGTTGGTGTAATGATTATTTGTATCTGAAATTTGAGCATAATATATCTTTAATGGTTTCAGGTTTCAAACATTTCACGATAAAATGTGAATTTAAATAATTACATAATGAGATCATAAATATAAAATTTGTGACTGATTGGGTGTGCTATAATTCCGAGATTTCAGCACTTTCAAAGGTCTTTTAGTTGTATGTTTTCATGACAAAGCCTTTTGATATTATTTACACATCGTACTCAATTTGGAGAATAACATTGGAGAATTTGGAGAATTTGTAGTTTTCTGTGCATAATGACAATAACGTGATTGGAATATATCACAAACTTTGTGGCTTACCAAAGAATAAAACTCACAAAATTTATCACCTATTTTATATGATAATGTTACATCATTTATACAGAAAACACCTTGACCGAAAAGAGCGACACATGTCAGGCACACCTTTCATCAAATTAGCATTGAAGTATATCTTACTGGTAAAAGTATGAACTGTATTGAAAATTGCTTCTGCTTGGAAACCACATTGTTTGTATTTATTGTATATATGTCTTACTTACACTGACATATTATTATTTCTTTATGTCGATATAATGAAGTATTTTAACTAACGTAACGTAACGTAACGTAATTTTAGTACAAACTACTTAAGTTTTAAGATTTAAGTTGGCATCTTTTTTTCAAGAGATCGTTTACAAACGTACACATTTTTATTTAATTACGTTTTAACAATAAAAAGAAATGCGCTCTGGCTATACATGTATGCATAACAAAATATATTTGCAGAATCACTTAAAAAACGCTCACTATTTCGAAAATGGAAATAGATGGGTTTTTTGTTTAGTGACAAAACAACGAAATCACAAAAAATAAATAAAATAAAAAAAATAATAAAAGGGGGGTTTGGGGGACTGTTTGAAATTGATATTACGCAGTTGCACAATAATTTATTATTTAATCTTTCTATGGAACAGATATTGCAGTTAACGGAAAAAGTACTTACCATTGAAATCTTAAATGTTTAGATGAAGTCTATACAGGCAATTTGTATTGGAAATAGATAAAGCCGGCAACTGCCAATTATTTGCAATATAACAATATTTTAAGGGGAAAATGCCGACTGTTGTCCATTATCCATTCCATTAGGGTTTTCTCTCCGACTATGTCTCTCTTCCTATCGCCTTTTCATCGGCTTCTGTTATTGGATCTTAACGGAATTTGTTTCAATATGCTTTTGCTGCTGTTTAAAAATATCATCAATTTTCCAGTTATTCACAGAATTAACACTTTGGCTATTGTGACTTGGATAAGTCTTTGAAAAAAAACAGTTTTCATATCTCTGTTGCAAAAGAGCATGGGATTATATTATGGTATGTTTGTATATCCATCTGTAGAATATATTTTAAAGGAAATCCGAATTTGATACATCTTATATCTTATTAACATTGGTATTTAATCAAGCTTTTCTGTATGAATAAAATGTTACAAACGATGTAAAGATTAAAACAAGCAGAAAGACTATCAAGCTTAGTGTATGATTTGTTTCCAAGGGTGAAGAAGAGACAATGTTTAATAGTTAATGTAGTCAACGTAAAATGTAATAGTAATAAGGATATCGCCTCCAGATTAGACCTTGCCTCTCAATATTTAAATCTTGCTTAAGAGTGGGCATGTAACAATTTTCAACACCTTTTACAAGACATTGTTTTGTTATGAGAAATCTAATATCATTTATCATTTATCAAATTTGTGTACACAGTCAATATTGAAAATGCTTCACCATAGCAATGGTGAATTAATTTTAAACGCACAGACATTCACATTGGTTCTCTGTGGTGGTGTAGCTGAAATGGCAGAGATATGAGATATTGCCTGGCTCTATAAATGCTAACCTTGATAAATGTTGAATAGTTTATATTGTAAATGTTATATGTCAAAGTGATCTGCTGATTCATTTTAAAGCTTTGCATGTTGAAATTATTTTGGGAATGAACTTTTGGACCAAGGTTTGGCGTATTTTCGAACGTCAGTGATAATGACAAATGCACAATGATACAAAAGGTATTTCAGATAGTTATCTCAACTTTTTCTTTCAGATATAGTTTTATATTCGAAGGGCTAGAGCTAAATTTCAAAGTCTGATTATGTTTTCTTACTGTGAAAATTATACAAGTACATTGAAAACCAGCATCGTTTATATATTTATATTTTTATAGTACTAAAACAACCAGAGCTGTTAAAACTGATACCAATCGTTATATTGGCCAGTTTACTCTTTCAAAGATGAAATATAGTAACAGTTTATGTTTAAGCAGAGAGTAACGAAATACAAGTCATATACAATTTTATCCTTCCACAAAACAGCCTTGGCAGACACCTTAATTTATCACAAACGTAACCAATGTGCAATGTCTGCTATAAATTTAAATAAAACGTTGTAACACATTTGTAAATCCTTTTATTTTATCATAGTGAAATTAGACCTCGAAGTCAGAGCTTTGATAGGTAGAACAGACAATCGATGACTGAGCTTCGGTCAATGTCTTTATGTAAATCAAATTTGTGTGAACCCGAGAGTATAGCTGTCGATTACGGTAAATGATGCTGGTCTTCTGTAACGTCTTGATACGGAGAAAGGAACCCAATAATTGCATCAGTCTGATCGGAAACAAGTTTGAGAAGTCTGGCTTCAAGTTAGATAAGTTATATTTAGTAACAACTACGAGTGAACTTCGACTCTGTCAATTTCAGGTTGTGCTCATCTTTCGCCTCTTTAATTTATTTACTATAATGGATATTGACATCTTTGTTTCGAAAAACATGCAACAAGCAGTCCAACGCCAAGCTATCAATAAAGAATGAAAAGACATTCTGTTATAAATACATGCACGACCATATATAACTGGAACGTTTAATGTCACCTTTGGTACGGTTGTCTTAGTCTACATTTACTAAACCCTAAAGTTTTATTTAAATTCAAATCTAAGAAAGGCATTGATTATTTTTCACTTATTTAGTGTAACAGTTAATCGAGGGATATGAGAAGTTGATCGAAAACACGTTTGTCATCCGAAGTCTAGTGTTTTGTATTACAGATGTTATCTTATAACTATCGCTTTGTTTCCTCTGGCATCTAGGTTTGTTATCTTGTAATTCTGTACCCCAAGAACATGGGTTAAAACAATATACAAGTATAGCATGGTGCAAGTTCTGACCTTTAACCAGAAACACAAATGCCTAGAGAGCATGTTACATAAATATTGATAGAAAATGTAGAGCAGTATTTCCTATGAATGCCCATAAGTAGTGTAATTGTTTTTTAAAGTGACATAACTTAAGTTTATATCAGATGTCTCGTGCCTGATGCCAGTCATATAGCTTTTGTTAACACACATCTGCTAAGTATCTGGAATTTAACAGTGTATGAACATAAATACATACATTCGTTCATACTCCATAGATACATATACAAATAATATAGTAAACAGATGATTAGAAGTATAACTATTCCCGTTCTAGAGTGATTAAATCACACTTCTTCATCATAACTAAAAATAGATAAAATGAATACAAAATGCTTATTTTCTAGTAAAAGCATACGTAAATATTCCACAAGATATTATTTCATTTAATATAATGGCACTTCTTTCCCAAGAGCTTTGAAACCCTTGCCACAGGAATTATTAGTGTACAATTATATTATTGTTTTAGAGATCTACTGCATAGTTATACTTTTAACCGATTTTGTCAAATACCACTGCAATACTCTACTTCCAAGGATACGATGCTCTTCGCTTCCTAGAAGTTAAATATTCGCTTGAAAATATTGTTTTGTTGTTGAGTGCATAATAAGTAAGAAGTTCATTTGAATATTCAAAACCATTTAATAAAGTGACAAATCACAGGCGATACATGATTTTTGTTAACTTATATGCTTAAAATTTATACGCTTAAACTTAACATTTATTTCTATTTTAAGATATCTGATAGCACACTTTTATCATTATGTATACTTTTTTTTTTATCAATATCGACTATTTCATGTTTTCTTTCAGATTAAGTGGAACATTACTGACCTATTTTGCTTAAACCAGTTATTGAGCATTCTTCGAATTTTATCACGGCGAGTTCTCGTTTCTTTCGATGTAATCGCGGCACGAAATGTTTTCACTCAAAGAATCATGCCGCGATGTAGACAGTTAACTGCGCTGCACGTGCAAGAGACTGGGTAGAAAAAAATATTTACTTGCAGATGGCTCCCATAAACCATATATAAATCTTGTATCAAATAGATGTGTTTGATGTTTCCAAGCTTTGCCTGTTTTCAAATACGTAACGAAAAATTGTTTAAGTTATTATATAATCACCATAAGAAAAACAGCAAAAGAAAGACAAAATTATTTGTAGTATGAGAAGAAAGAAAATAACAACAACAACAAAAAAATCTATCATACGCGGTGAATCTCTTACTAAGTATTAATTTTGCATCACATCATGACTGTAGAGATTCGCTTTACTAAACGGCCTCAAGATAAAATTTCTGAAACCCTATAAAGCACGTAAAATCTATGAAAAATAAAGGAATTTGACAGCAGAAAGTAACTTTCACAATAATTCAGGCTCACTGAAATCTATGGTACAGTTAAAATTTGTATGCTCGAAGTCAAAGTAGTCGTAGAATTTTGTTAGACCTATTGGCGGTTCGAGGCATCGAAATGAGCGCTGGTAAAAAGGGCAACATGCCCTTATATTTTGTCTCAGCATTTTCAAAATTGAACGAGAGATAACGATTTTGACCCATAGATCATAAAATATCTATGCCATGAAATTCTTTCTATTCTTTCATTTCAACATATAAAGTAAAGATGATGCAGTGTGGTGCAATTTTCTTCGCGTAAAGACATGCAAAACGTTTTTCTATCACTGTATAGCGAGAGACATTACGATAAAAAATGTTTTCAAATCAAATATTCATAGGTTGCTTCGACGGAAACGGCTTCGGGTATAATCTAACTTGATTGTAATAAGAATCACTTTGTTTTTAGTAGAGTTGCATTGTTCACTAGGAATGGCAGCGACATTTTATCATTGTTGTATATTGAATAATTCACACATTTTGTGAATGTGATCGATAAATCACATACATGTGAAATATACTGAAAATGAAAATCAGAATAAAGTTGCGTTATCAACTTGAAAGTAACACGTGACCGTTAATAAATTTGAAACCGAATCTTGTCTTCTATGTTTTGTAGATGATTTTATCAATGAACACATGCTCAAATTTAAACAATCTGAGACAACTTCCTGCAACACCAGGTCTTTGTTTTGTTTAGACATATTTCACACGAGGAAACATTTTTTTCTTGAAAGGATGCTTCTTGTTTATAACTACCATAGTATTCGCAACGATATTACTGGTTTAATAAAGCATATATATTTGTTATCACATGATTAAGTATTCGAAATCGCAAACAGCAATATTCATAGAAAGGGTAATGTGGATATGGTGGTGAATATGCCTAAAAGTAAAGAGAAAATTGTTTTAAAAATTACCCATGTTTATGCAGTAGTGTTTTACAGGCAGTTGACCCTTTGCCTCATAAAAAAACTTTTTTTCATTAATGTCCTCTTCGATAAGAAAAGTAATACGCGGACTGTCTTATCAGCAATTATAACTGAGTTATCGCAAAAAGCTCCTTAGCCCTCAACATGATAAATCAGTTAGATTCTTTTTATCATAACCCCAGCAAGTCTATCGCCGCCACCATTGACCATTACTCTGGCAAGTTAAATATTTATCATGATTTGATATAAAACAGTATTCCTCTTAGGGTGTGCGTTTCAGGCAAGATAAGACGGTTACTTCCACGGGTTTTTTTTTGTTTTAAAAGCAGATGATGTCAGAAATTTAATACTTTCATTAGAGACATGTTTTATTTACTTTTTATCATTGGTTAAATTTGGTGAATTTTAAAAAATGCGGCTAGTATTTTTTTACTTACATTTAATGATATTTTTTTTCTATTTGATGATTTCAAATTAAAAGAGGTATAGTTTATTATAACTTAGACTCAGATTTATACAGTGAAGTTTTGAAAATATCTCAGAAAGATAACAGTAAGTTTTCAGACTGAAATATAATTTGTCGAGTTAATGCTCTACATGAAACCTGTTAACCTTATGAAAATTATAAGAGCTAATTTAACTGCAAGTGTTATATCATATTGGTATTTTGCTGGCATATCCTGTCAGAAAGCGGTATCAAAGGAGATGATCATTTCTATTATTTATTTATTCATATTTATCAGACGGCGAATAAACAGAATGCAAAATCGATTTTGTTGGTGAGTAGTTTGTACCTAAGACAAAAGATCTGTTACACAGACAAAAACAAATAGAATCTATATAGAAAATTGTTTTGCAATATCATGACGTATCTAGTTAGATGTCTTACTTTTAGTGTTTTCGTCTACACGAAGACGCCAGTGAATGACGTCATCGGTGACATCCTAATTATTGGACGCTTCTTAACGCTTTTGTAACGATTAAATGCTGTAAAAGACGAACAAAATCTATATGGAAATTGATTTGTTCCGTTCAGTTACAGATGTAGAACAGCAGTCTTGTGCTTTCCGGATAAGCTATGCCATTTTTATGTTAAACAAATTCTGTTTACCTAAAAAAAGAATGTTTCTTAATTGTAAGTAATTAAAAAGGAATTCTATTATGCCTGCAGCAAATGGCAGGAATGATATAATCCTGGTTTGATCGCAATAATTTTAGAGATCTTAGAACACCAGCTTTGTTCAGCTGTTAAAAATTCTTAATTCTTTGAAATTATTTTTTGTTTGAATAACATCAAACACACACACACACACACCCACACACACACACACACACACACACAATGTTTATGATTTATTGAAATTAAAGTTGAATCAAACATTATGTTAAAGAGTTGATCTATCGGGTTTATCCTATATCTTTTTCTCCTTCTTTCATTCTGCGTACGGAAAGGATATTTTTCTTTAAAAAGATCGATTCATATTCCCTATTAACAGTCACCAATAAGAAAAAACATGAACATATTATTTGGCTTGTTGTTAAAGCAGTCATATTTTGCATTCTTCAAATTATATCACATTTTTTTCTCTAGCTCCATTAGATGTAATCTTGGAAAAGGAATGTTTTTACCCGAGGAAACTACATCTTTGTAGACATTTAACCTCGCCTGCACGTGCGGGTGGCTGAAGAGAAAGCTGTTTATTCGACGATGGTTTCCTTAGATAAAATATCTTGTATCAAAATAGCTTGTATATTCTTTCATTTTTTCTAGGTTACCTGAAGGTTTAGATATGCCGTTTGCCTTCAAGTTTTAATACGATAGTGCTGTGTCGTAAACAGGATATCAAACATGGTGAGTTTATTTTGATGTATTTTCTCTTTGCTCTCGAGCAGATTTGCTTAAATATTTGCATAGAAAACAACAATTTTCATGAGGGATCGTATATATTTTCTTTTTCAACAGAATATATGTATTTTGTAAACCTTTAACATGAAGACGATAATTCAATCGTATATAAATATCTTGTGACAAATTTATATTTAACACAGATCTCGAATGTTTACCCCTTTTACTTTTAAAGGTTGACTTGCAACGGTGACGTTTACAAGACCTTCTTGGCATTAAGATAGATACAGCTATGTACGAGCAAACGTATTATGTATTAAGAATGGCATTTTGGCTTAGTCTTTGTTCATCATGTAAATCTTTAACTTTTTTACATCATCTACACATTTTTGTATAAAGAACATCTTAAGTTTAAGAACTGGTAGCCGTTGTAAACCTACATATTTTTTCTCATCACATTTTCTCAATAATAAATCAAAATATAAAACAAATTTAAGGAAGATCTAGTTTCTGCTGTCACTAAAGGTCTTTCAATATGGATAAGGCAGCCCAAATAGACATTTTTGCAGGGACTGATTTGTAAAACCTTAGTTTAAATATGTTTTACTTGCTTATTTCTTGAATATCTTCAGCATTTATACTGTCTTCGGGTCATTTTCTATCACAGTAAGATTGCACAATAAAGAATCCGAAAGAGTAGGAATGTAAATATAACTGGTTCACACGTGAATATTTCCATTAACACATGTTTGTTAAAGATATGAAAACTAAACATTAAGAACTTCTGTCGCGTTCGTTTTAAATAAGTATTGATAGATAAAACTTCACTTAGAGCAGATAAGACATTATAAACGATCCATAAATAAGCGGTGAGATAGTGTATATTTAACTTCTTTTGTAGAGCAAATGTTTCAACATTGATAAACAAATCAATGGTAGCATAGCGTGAAAGTCTAGTATCTATCTATCTATCTATCTATCTATCTATCTATCTATCTATCTATCTATCTGTCTGTCTGTCTGTCTGTCTGTCTGTCTGTCTGTCTGTCTGTCTGTCTGTCTGTCTGTCCGTCCGTCCGTCCGTCCGTCTACTGAACATATTGTATCTCTATACTATTTTTGTCTCAGGTTACTGTGACTGTATGCTTTAGTAAAATGTGATTGGAAAACACACACACACATACACGTGCACACACCCACGCACACACGCACACACACTGGCTTCAGATAAAATTGAAGTCTTATTAAGGTTTTTTTTTAAGTCTTCCATTATTATTGATATTTGGCTGTTAGGTTTCTTCGTCGTTATTCAATAGAGCAAATCTCGAAATCATACTAGCTGATGTAAGGACACGATAATCTTTTTAGAATAAGTAACGTCTGTTGCAGGCATTTCTTAACAACGACAAGTTCTCAAAATAAAAATTAATTAAATATCTTTTTTTTTCAGACCACTCAAACAGTCATCGAACTTCTGCGTCACATGCGAAATGAGAGTCACGAAACTGCCACGGCGGATCCAGCCATATTGAAAGCATCAGCTAATGTTGATAAAATCATATCACCAATACTGTATGTTTTAGGTTTTCCCGGAAATGTCCTTGCGATAGTCGTTTGGTTACAGCCGCGCATGCGCCATTCATCCGGAACTTACCTTGCAGCTCTCGGCTTCGTTGATCTACTTTTCATGGTGATACATGTGATGTTTGAACTGTACAAAGTATGGGGTATACAGATGTTTGATGAACCTGGTATTTGTGAACTACTTCCGGTCGTGTACATGGCGACACAGTATTTATCTCCCTTGCTAGTATTAGCATTCACTGTAGAGCGATTCATTGGTGTACAGTTTCCTTCAAAAAGACAAGTGTACTGTACAATTTCTCGAGCTAGAATTGTCAGTGTGTGTTTGGCTGTTCTTGCCCTCGGTATTGGGTCAATGCAAGGGTATATATACCAATACAGTTATAAGCACCAGTTCTGTGGGATAAGGGAGGAGGCGGTGCGAGGTGGAACAGTCTCCCTTTGGTCTATTTGGACTTGGATAACGGAGATGTTAGTGTTCATGTGTGTACCGTTAATGATTCTGTTATTCAATGGCCTTATCATAAGACAAATCAGACGATTAGCCGACCTCGAAAAGGCCTTTATTTCCAAGGCACAGACGACAACGTTTTCACTTTTAGTCGTCTCATTTTATTTTATCGTGACAACATTTCCGGTGTCAGTAGTTTACGCGATTCGGTATTATTACATCCCGTCTGAAGAGACGGTCGTTGGCGATCAACAGCAGCAAGCAAAATACATGTTGGCGAAGACAATCATTGAGGAAATAGGAACAACCCATCATGCATGTAAATTTTACATTTTCTTAATAACTGAGCACGCTTTCAGACACGAGTTTCTACGTCTTTGTTCAAAAGTTTTGCCTATCAGGCGGGATAATATAGGCTACGAGCAACAGACGGAAGTGACCGTTCATACAGAATGGAACGAAGCAGATACTGCAGACCAGGGCGATCCCGATGAAACAGACATGTAACTGAAAGTACATCTTTCTATCTTTATGCATAAAAAAGATCAACAAGGATAGAAAACTGACTCAGTTCCTGTTTATATCAATAATATTGCCAGATGTTTTTTAAGTCTTTAGTAAAAAAAAATTAAGTTGCCAGATGTTTTTTAAGTTTTAGTCAAAAGTCAGTTTGCTCTCTTAAGTACCCGATCTTTCATGTGCTTAGAGCCATCTGCATGATATAATATCATTTCTACGTCTTTGTTCATAAGTTTTGCCTATCAGGCGGGATAATATAGGCTACGAGCAACAGACGGAAGTGACCGTTCATACAGTAACAGTTTCGATATCAGAGAGACGTTTGCACAAAAGACCTAAAACTGTATGCGGTTATGATAACGTATAAAATTTATCTCTAGCTAAATTTCGACAACTACTTCTATGTTATTTTGTGCTCGATTATATTTTACAGTTTTTTGGTTTCAGTTAATTGTAGTGTGCTAAAATGTCAGCAATGTATTAATTCAGTATCATTGTAGTTATGACTTTTGTCATTTATATCATTTTTTATGATTGCTATTAACGATATCATTATGTCATTTTTTAACATAATACCACATTTTATCAATTCAAATGTTAAAGGACTAGCTTTTTTTCGAAAATTCGATGACAGGGCCGTATTTAAGTATTAGAACAATGTATAAGCTTCGAGAGTCTAGAAGTAATAAAGACTTGTTCCAAATGCATAGACTATTATTGGAAAACGTTTTCAATTGAATTACTTCTTTATGATATCAGCTGGTGTAAATGCAGTAAAAAGAATTATAAAGCAATCAAGTTACCGGAACTCTCACATTACTAAGTTTTAAGCATCAGCAATACATTTACATAATGATTGTTCGAAATCGATTATCACTACATTATCATACAATGACTCATTGACATAATATTCTGATTATAATGATCAGATATGTACGTTTATTAAAACGTGTTTTGCATTATGTATTACGTGAAATTTTATGTAACGATTTCCCAACGTGTACAGAATATAAAGAATACAAAATGTACTTTGGTGTTTAATTTCTTAAAAATCTAGGATGTACAACGATGATTAAATCGACACCTGAAACAAAAAACGATTATGTTATAGAAATAATCCTATAGTTTGTGACCAGTTATGCTAAAATTGGTTATTGAGTTGGCTCACCTTTTACTTCTGTCAGTCAAAGCTGTAGCTGTACCTAATGCACTAGAACCGTTGTGGCAGCGCACATACTTTCATAACTTAGAAACAAACTGATGTCAATTAGAGACACCTTGTTGGCAGTCTTAACTGAACAATATGAATACATACGTCTCCAGTACAAACCACGTCCAAACTTCAAACAGATTGGCCATAAACTTTTTGATGCTTTTCTAATTTTGACCATGTCTGTGATTTGTAACGCGATCAGTATTCATTGAATCTAACTGGCAATGAATATATATTAACTTGATGTTTTACAAAACTGTTCAGCAGCTCCAGAGCAAATCCTTTCTAAAAATAAAGCGCACATACAAGCGCTTTTTTGTCGAAGAAATATCATAAGGTCGAAGATGTTAAATGCTATAGTTTGCAATAAAAACAATTGAAAAGTGTCTCCATATCGTCCCAAGACGATTAGATAAGGCGTGAGTCTAATTACACTGTCCATAAAATGTCTGATGTTTGCCGAAAATGACATCTAAGGACAAGATTTACTGGCATTTTGCACGAAAAGTGAAGGGAATAAAAGCCATGTGACCGAGAACTGAATCAGAAAGCAGGTGCTAGGTTAGACTGTGAAAATATTTTCAGCTTTTAGCATATGACGGCGTATTGCCTTTGTACTTGAATATTGGTAAGATCCTGTTTCCTATGCCACTCGTTCATGTGTCCACATAACTATAAAACTTGTACAAAAAAAGAAAAGAAAACAAAAACTGGATTTTTCTTGTTGGTACATTACAATTCTGTGTTTAGTCCGAATCAAACTTAAGATGAAAACTTTATGTTCAGTCAAGCTAAGATAAAGCATAAACTTATTGTTCAGCTTCGTGTGTCCAGTACCTAATCAACGATATTTTGCTATATATTTTTTCCAAGTATGAAACAAATGTGTTTTGGAGATTAGTATCACCATACCTATGAACTGTAGAGACAAAGATCGTTTATCAATCGAACTTATTTTAAATTTGGTCGTCCAAAACTTTAAAAAAAATAAAAAAATATATTGTACATTGACAACAATACTTTGTGAAAGGTGTACCTGTATTTTACAGACTGTTTAGGAAAACAAAACGGGAGAAGAGGATGCTGAATGAACGTCTGTGATGTACATTTGATAAACTGGTTATAAGGCATTTGTAAGGTCTCAAAAGCTTTTGTGTGTTAATTTGCAAAGCTGTCCAAGAAAGAAATCTTTTGAATTTATATACATTGTATGAGAAGGGTTATTAAGATCATCATCATATTTGGTGCTCCAGACAAGTCCCTTTCACTTAAAGATTGATGCTTTATACTTTTTGTAAGTGTTCTTTTTGAAATAATTCATGAAAATACAACGTTTGAAACTATATTTTCAATACATCTGCTCGTCTGCAATTTCTAATTCTGATATTCAAGCATGTGCTTACAATGAACTATCGTTATCAATCGAAACAACACTCTTTATTAACATTTTCATCCATCTGCACGCCAGCAAGTGGAATGAAGAGCTATATGATCTCTTGCATGAGTTCTAAAATGGTAAGAGACGAATCGACGATCTGTCTTACATTTTGATTAATCGCGTAATTGTAAACATTCTTCCGCAAATGTAAACTTTCGCAGATATGTCAATACCGTTTAGGGAAAATAAGTTACCGTAAAGGTCCAGTTTTACGTGCAAATGTGAAATATACAGGATTAACATATGTGATACAACTATGCTTTTAGCGAACATTAATTTGTAACATACCCTGGATTTTCGTTATGTTTATGATATAAATTAGTCCTGCCAATATTCTCGTGATTAAACCACGTGACCGTAGCTTATTTGTATTAAGTTAATTATCATCAAGTAAGTGAAACTGTTGGTGTTTCCTACAGATTTGTATATAACTGTTTAATTCCTTGATAGATTTTAAAATGATTTGGCAGACATGTTAACCACCATGGGACAATATATCTTGCGCAAGAACTATTTCCGCACATCCAAGGTCAGGGTCACACTTAGAGGTCAAATAAAGCAGTTTTCAATCCTTAGAACTAAAAGTATAAAAATAAACGTAACAACTCTAAATATATGCCCAAGTTCATGTATGGGAAGGACCTAATATATGTTCAGCTGGGAGGAGACATATGTTTTTGTTTAAAAAACACACTCTAGTTTTTGTATATTTTATTTTTGTAAGTGATTTGTAAGTCTTCAGTAAAATATATAATAAAAAGAAATCTTTCTTCGGAAAAGGTCCCTGGGATGATAGAAATGTTGTGCGAAATTCCAGTGTTACAGCTGGAAAAATTGAAAGAAGCAATAACCTCGAACTTGCTTGGAATGAAATAATGAATTGGTTTTAGTACAAAAAAATCAGAATTCCAGTCTACTGACAGCATTGTTTTTGTTTTATCTGAGAGAACACTGTAATTACTTCTCTGTTTGTCTCGTTCCATTCGTTTACTTAGTCGAAGACATGAGTCATGTTGGAAAGGAAAAATAATGATCCATCATAACCCATTGTAGGTGTACAAATATTCCGAGATCAGTCGTTGGCTTGTTCTGAAAAGAGATTAACAACATATATTTATTTAATATTGTTAGGTACTTTTTCTCATAAATGTGCACGCATCAAAACCCCAGAGCTTTTAGACTGTTCAGAGTTTAAACAAGAGATCCCTGTTTTTAATAGCTGATTAAAGAACATATCAAATTTTTTATAGAGTAACTCCCAGGGTTTATTCTGGCAAAATGATTTATTGAAACACTTAAAAAATTAAAGAGCAAAGCCACTGGAACCGTTGCATCTACTGTCTGAGAAATACATTGTAATATAGAAATTCTAAAAAATAATACGTCGAAAATATAGCAGGTAGAGCTACGGGTCTTGTCAGAGAATATACGCTAAGAATATAGATTTTTTGTGCGCACCAGGTGTCCTCCTGTTCTAAAATCAGTCTCTGTCAAAACAGTATATTCGCCTTCATTGCAACCCCAATATATAACCGAACTCAATGCTTTGCTTTTTAAATAAAGTATTTGACCATCACAGTTTTTGACGGATAGAAGGACGATAGATCGAAAATTCAAACGGGCTTACCGAAACACTTCATAACGTTATGTACTAACCATTTTTTAATTCACGGAGATATACCCATTTGATTTAACTAAAATTTAATTTGTTTACACAATAGCAAACCAAAAAAAACAAACAATCAAAAACAACAACAAAAACAACAACAAAGCACGTTCACATGAGACATTTTTCCAGAAACTGCAACATATAATACATTTTAATCTTGCACGTTGTATAGTTTGAAAAGCTTAAATCACCAATATTTGCTGAATTCCTGAATTATCTACTCCACTTCATTGCTCCTTTTAAATTTACGCGACACATTTTATCTGTTCAAACTATCTATTAATGAATATTCAACATCGCTTGGAATTCTGTGGGTGAACAGTGTGCGCTGTTCTCATAACCTTGTTTTCGGCCACTGTTTTGATTTATTTATTACAATAAATAGGCCATTTTTTTTTAAAAAAGACAGCTTCTCCGAAAAAGTAGGGTAAAATTAATTTCGATCAAAAGCCGCATCAAATGGATGACATGGCATTGGTCAGAAGTCATAGAAGTTGTCATCGAGATTCGAAAACATAAGTTTCAAGACAAAGTCATAAGTTTTTAATCAAACATAAATATTTGAACTGAAACTAAAGTTTTGCTAAACACGTCATTCCCTGATTGTTAAGTTCTGTAGACGGAGACAATTAACTGAAGAGAATCAAGCGTGCATTCTAGCTGATATGTCTGTTCTACAGAGAGAGAGACAAGGATCTGTAATCATAATTGTTTTGTAGTAATAGGACATAAGTTGAAGACACAGGAAAATAAATATCTGACAAGAGGTCTAAAAATGCCTAGAAATGGATCGACAATCTGTCCGTTTGAAGAATGGCAGATATTCTGGTTAATTGTTTTTTCTTAGCGCAATATTTGTCAAATATTAGTATAGCATCGAATTAATAGTTGTTTTATTTCAAAAGAACATAATAAAAATCAGAAACGTAATTACACTTTTTTCTACTCATGAAATTTCTGGTGTAACCTCGTTTTTTCCACTGTTTAAAACATTTCATTTCAACTGAAGCGAACGACAATCATGGTTGATCAGTTAAACTGATATAATAGCATTGCCCAGCATTGTAAAATGTTATTTTTCTTAATGTTCTTGATATTAATATTGAAGTGCCAAGAAAATCAGTCAGAATTTTATTTCATACTTTCTATACAATACAGGGCTAAGTAATTAACAGGTTGTATGAGATTGTTTGCATCATTCTTGTATGTATGTATGTATGTACTGATGGATGGATGGATGTCTGTCTGTCCGGATCCAATCTTTCTATGTAAATCAACTGGAGCAAACTAACTACAAGCGTTTTTATTCACTTAGCAGCAAGTCGCAGTTATACCAAAAAGCTCTTAGATTGCTGCAGTATGCAATTTATCAAACTGAAATCAAATTTGTCTCATTGTCATCTTTATGATATCAAATAAATGCACACTTCTTAATTAATGGTCTAAAGAGCTCCCGATGTTTGATAAAATTCACGTATAAACTCGAGAATTACATGCAGTTCGCGCAATGATAAGGAAATAAAAGCCATGCCAGTAGGAGCTGTAAAATTCAAAGCTACTTCAAGATGTTGTAGGCTTTTAAACAGTTCTGTGGCTTCCCTGTTCTGTAATGCGTTTAAGTATCGTTTTGTTTTTGCAGCTATATTTGCAACTTCTATAATTAGTTTAATGAATATATAGGTTATCGAGCAACTATCTGACCAAATGCAAACAATACACTTATTTTGGACAAAAACATCTGTTGCCTCAGATATTTATTTATTAAAAGTGAAATGGCCTTTCTTCTCCCAAATTATGTGTTACATTAAGAGTTGTTTCTCAAAAGAGATTGAAAAAAAGTGTTAGAAGGTTATAAGAAGGCTATTTCTAAACTAAATTGGCCGTATTCTTAGATATATTTTACCTCAAAGCATACAAGAAACCCTTAACTGTCTTTGGAAACTAATGAATTAGAACCACACTGACAAGGGTGCCTTCCGTGATTATGTAATGTTCTGCACAAACATTCCACTTTTTCCAGTTTCGGCATTGTTATCAATATCATAGTCTTTAACACATGTCCATAACCGATTTCCCCGTACAGCTAAGATTTTCTAAGCATGTTAGTACGCTATCTGACCTTGTAAAACCATAAATAAACCAGATTGAAAAGTCACTTCAGTGCAAAATGACAGCTCTGTCAAATTTTATTCATTTCTCACACATTTCCGTTTTGGAAATTTGTTGTGTATAAAATCTTTTCTAATAAACCTGTTTTCCAAAAAAATATATATAAATAAAAAAAAAAAAAATAATAATAATTAAAAAAAGTCGCGAGAATAAAAATTGAAGTCGCGGTTTGAATTTCCAATTAAAAAATCCATCAGTGAATTCCGCTTGCCACCTTTTGGATGTTGAAGCACGAGTCAGAAGTCCTGAAAATTCAGCCAGAATAACCATTGCTAGAAGAAGTATTTCATATACCATGTGCTGTCAAAAGCAGATACATTATATATAATCTTTGAAATTGAATAGCAGAAGATAGTATAATAGCATTACTTACAGACTCTTCTGGAAAGTAAGTGTTTCAGAAATTAATAAAAAACAATCAGGCGTTTGTTCTACCGATAATTCTATTTCTACCGAGATATTAACAACGATATTAAATCCCATTTTGATCCAATCGTCCTCTGCGAAGTAGTCTCTGGCAAAAGTTCTTGTATGTCTAGAAACGAATCGACAATCTGTCCAGTGGTCTGATTAATCACAGATATTATGGTTAATGTATTTGTTCTTAACACAGCTTTTCGTAAGGATATCAATAATACTTCAATCTCTATAATTGTGTAAATATTTGATATCTGAATTGCTTGTATAAAATGAACCTATTTTCAAGTTGCAAAAAATGAGATTTCAACTAATTGAGACATATTTAATTTCCGTGTCTTTGGAAGAAAACAAAACCCCAAAACATCGATATCGTTTGATTTCTTGATAATTTATTTTGGTCTCGATCTAAATCTCTTATGTTCCCTTTATTAAAGTAAATTTGCGGAAATTACGCCCACTTACTTTACCCTTGTTAAGCTAACATAACTACTAATAGTATTAAGCAAATAGTTCCATCATTTAGATTGAAAAGTGTAAAATAACCGTGATATAGCGAGATGTTCAACTTGACAGATTCTGAAGTATTAAAATTTATTATATAACCTATAAATAGCTTTGAAATGCGTCTGATTTGGTGCAGGCGTAACTTTTAATAAAAAATAACGGTTACTATCAGAGCATATTGACTGGTTTCTTTTTTTTCTTTTTTTTTTACAAATATACATTTCCTGGAAATCCCCCGCATCTGTTTATAATTTGGTCATTTCTGGCGAAACGACTCACTTTCGGGAAATGATGAAGGCCGTTCGTTTGACAGCGATATAAGAAATGGATGAAACAAATGTGCAATATAAAAGCTATTTATAGATTATATAATAAAACAAATATGGACTTTTTAGCTGGTAAATATGATGTGATATGTACCTAAAAAATTAATACTGACATCGGCTATCGCCTCGGTCAATATTAATTTTTTAGGTGCATATCACATCGTATTCACCAGCTAAAAAGTCCATATCTGTATAATATATCAATGAGAGAGAGAGAGAGAGAGAGAGAGAGATCTTTACTGTGTTCTGATTGATCATGATCACAGGTATTCAAGATACTTTCTTCGAACGTGCCATTGACATTACTATTCAAACTATTTGAATCTGTATGACCAAAAATAGAATATGCTCCTAGATGTAACGTACTAATTGCCCGTAATATTTCTTCTGCAATTTTCAATAAGTGAATTGATGCTATAGTTTTACAATTGGAACTGTCTCTTTGGACTGTGAAAAGTTCTTATTTGTCTGGAAACGAATCGACAATCTGTTCTGTTAATTTACAGTCTATAATAGTGTAAATATTTGATTTCAGAATTGTTTGTATAAAATTAACCTATTTTTCAAGTTGCAAATAGCAAAAATAGAGTTTTCAACTAATTTAGACATATTTAGTTTCCATGTCTTTGGAAGAACATAAAACCCGAAAAACATTGATATCGTTTGATTTCTTAAAAGTAAATTTTGGGCTCGGTCTTAAAATCTTGTTTTGCCTTAATAAAAGTAAATTTGCGGAAATTAGTCCAAATACTCTACACTTGCAAGGCTAGTATAACTTATAAACAAATAATGTGAAAAGTGTTAAATACCCGTGTTATGGTGAGACACATTCTAACAAGTATAAACAAGAAAGAAAAATCTTTACTGTGTTTTTTTTTTTTACCACAGGTATTCTGGATACTTTCTTCAGACGTACCTACATATATATATATAAACAATCATCTACTGACACAGTTCAATTGAGCATACTTTAACCATGACTAAGAAGTATTTAAAGTAGAACCACTATGAGGACTAGAAAACATCGTTTACGATTTTAAAATATTGACCATAATTATTTCGAAGCATTAACTATTTATAAAATACATTGTCTTTTTCCAGTGCAGTTCACAGTAATTCTCGATGAATTATAACAAAGTATGTCGCTAGAACTCACAGTCCCTGTGGTGCTTGCAAAAAAAAGGAAACGGGTGTTCTCGTTTCGGGATAAAAAGAGGAATTATTTAGTGCTTTAACACTTATTTCCGTCCGAAACGAAACCTTTGAAATGTAAATCATCTGGACCAAATGCGTATATTTTTATTTCTGGCATGGAAGTGAAACAAAGCTGGTTACGTTTTTCTCAACTGTGAGTTTTTCTAATTACCGAATCAAATATATTTAAACGTCACTTCCCAGTCCCAATATTTGGTATTCAAATCAAATCATGAGAAGCTCGTTTGTGCTAAAACGCCTGATAAAATGTTGTCGTTAGGCTATCAGACAAAAATACAAATCTTGTGATTACGGACTGCCTTGCACTACACGAATGCTTGAATAGAAACTGTCGTCGATTCTTTCGTTTTAAGGTGATTCGTTACATTTTCGAAGTACAGACACAAACATGTACAATAATAGACCGATTAATTTTTCTCGATTCCTGTCTATGTTACAATCATGATAAGGTCTAATCTACTGAATACGCTCTGTAGAAATAACTTTTGTTAAATTTAGACTTTTCTTTATGCTTTGAGAAGATAAATACATTACCAGTTTCGATTTCAATTTAAATACATTCTGTATTTCTTTATTAATAACAGATTTGTGCGTCTGGAAATTTCAATTCTGATCTTCAAGCACATTGTTGATACCGATCAATGACCGTGGAATCGCATATTTTTTATATTATTCATTTTATATGTAACCTAGCGACGAATGAAGTGAAAGAAAATATCGAATAAATTGTTAAATTTCTGTAGAAAAATAGTATGGCTGTATTTTGTTTCGAAAATTAAACAACTGTGATTGTATCACATTTTGTAAATAAAAATTTAATGTGAGAAAATAAGAAAAATGTCTTCAAACAGAATGTTTAATTTAAATGATTAATAATTTGCAATTCAAATAGATTTGTTTCATGTGTGATATTTGAAAAAAAATATTTTCAAACAAGCAGGCAGTATTTATTACCTGTGTTATAAGGTTTAAAGACGGGAGATGATTTCAGTTAAACGTTTGTTACCGTGTTAAAAGAATAAAATGTTTTTAAATATACATTTTTTGTGCAATTTGTGATAACCTCTTTATTTCTTTTTCAGGTGGGCGATAGTTTAGAAATGTTTTTGCGCCTAAAACTTGAAACACGGTCTCAATGATGACGACAGATAAAAACAACTGGACATTTTTAGCTTAGCTTCTTATTTTACGTCATTTATAGAAACGCAATAAAATTTCATTCAGAAAGAACTGTCGTATCGAGATTGCAAAAAAATATAAGATGGACAAGATAATATTTTCTTCCAGGTTAGTGTCACAACCATCCATGACCCTAACCTTTTTTTCGGCGTAGTGGTTTTAAAATCTATGTTTACCTACATTTGTAACGAACGAAATTGTTAGATACAAAATCTTTAACTGAAGAAGGATGTTTGCCATTGGTTAGGTGTTTCTGTTATGAAACTTTGGGGCAGAATTCGAAATTTTTAGTTTTTTGCTTCTGAAAATAATGCAACAATGACAACATTAATACAGCCATAAAATAACTATCATTACATTTTAACCACGAAAGTTTATTCTAACTGCAATAAATATATAATAAATATGACTTAATATTTGATTTATTTTACTGAAAATTATGTTGACACTTTTAGCATTAAGCTCAGCATTTTTTGTTTATAGCCCAAACTGTTATAGGCATAGGATATTCGATTACTATGCACGTTCAAAATTTGCCATTATCAGAAAACTATACACTTATGGCATTAATTTTGAACTGTATCTACGTTGATAATCTTTTTAAAAGACAGTTCTTGATTATGAATATCACAGCTTAGCAGTAACTATTTCTAGTTCTTTAAATATCATTAGCAAGATATATGCTGCTAAAATGTTAATTAACAAAAGCTAGTCCAATTGGCAACCTTTGCAATTTAAGGTGAACTCAAATAAATGTTGGCCATGACCTCTTTGACTGATAGTACAAGGAAGGTTTACAGTACGTTCACGTGCATGACAGTAAACACAAGGACACTAACTAGGTTGTTGGTGTATGACCATAATAAGTTTTTCGTAACTCAAAGGTAATGTACACTCAAGGGTGTGTCATAAACATTTTAGTGATAGTACAAGGAAGGTTTACAGTACGTTCACGTGCATGACAGTAAACACAAGGACACTAACTAGGTTGTTGGTGTATGACCATAATAAGTTTTTCGTAACTCAAAGGGAATGTACAGTCGAGGGTGTGTCATAATCATTTCCAGTGGTAATGTAAGTAAGTTTTACAGTAAGTTAATGAGGTTTAAATTTATAAGAAAGACACACTATCGATATTATTTTAATAAAATTTGTCAAAAGGTAGTTTTTTTCATTTTTTTTCTATATGAGAGTGTTACCATTTCCATTTTCTATATTTATTTTTAAAAAATCCTTAATAAGTCCTTAAAGACTTCAAAGACAATCCCTTGGCTATAAGGCTACGTATGCCTATAAATAATAGTTTTTCACATATCTTTTTTTCACTTTACCCGTTTATATCTTAAGATAAAGACAGAACAGAAATGCACCGGTGCACTTAAGGCATAAAATCTAGACATTAAAACTCTGTAGTTGTAATCAACTAAATTGCAACGTATTCTCACAAGAGGACCAGATAGCGTGAGATATTAACTAAACTGTCCTAAAAACTTCCAATTTACGACTAAACTGACGCCTGAACACACGATGTATTAACGATTAACACGAAAGTGCAGTTCTACTGGGAAAGCTAAACTCAAAGCACTTTTACGATGTTTAGGCTTTTACATTTTCCGTAGTTTGTGTTTAGTAAATGATTGACTGATTTATGTTCTGAGCTGCAAAAACAAAATCTTTATTTCAGAAAAAACAAACACATTAAAAACAGTACCAGCTAGTCTAAATGCCTAGATCTTAAGTCTCAAATATGAGAGATGTTCCTGGTCAGAGACTTATGCTATGCATCGAGCGCTTACTAGTGGAGTTTCAAATTCTTACGGGTTATATTTATATAAATATAATTATAGCTGTGGTAGAAAAGAGGGGCGTTCATGAAAGTTTTGGACTGGTAACATTTTACTCTAAATATTCGCAATTGAAACCAAAACATTGTTTTAAGTCCATTGCAACCTTATGAATCACAAAAATAATACACAATATACACTGGCGATATGAGGATGAAAGACAAAAAGATAATTTGACGATTTATATTATTCTCTGTGAATAATAATTGTTGCTTTCAAAATGAACATTAAAATGTATTATGGTATGACTTTGAATGATATACAGTAGTGTGAGATTTAAGTGGGTATTGATGAATTCCTGAATATGACCGAACTTCTTTAAAATGTTTATTATTATTTACTCTGATGAACGGTTTAGCAGGATATCGAAAATGTTTTCTTACATGGTAAATACCTTATCATTTGTTGTAACTGGGTTTTTCCTTTTCACAAATCTTTGAAACATTATGGAACGCCACGACTGTCTTATGTTTACAACTGTGATATCTTCTTACGCCCATACAATTGTAATGCTAATTGGTCAAAATGACTTGTTCAGTCAGTCTATAATTAAAAAAAAAATCCTTTATGTCATATCATAGTGATGTTCTGTTGAAATACGAAATTTAATATCAATCTATAATGCAGTCTTATTCAGAAAATACACTACTGTTTTCAAGGTCTATGTTGCTCTGTTCTGCAATTACTTTCATAATTCAATTTGCAAATTCATTTGATTCACCTAAGAAGTTATTTTTTTCCTTCTGTCGTTTTATCCACTGAATATGTTGTTTTGTGGAATCATTGTCATGTTCACAGTAAATGTATTTTATTCATCATATTGTTGTTTTATCAAATCATCACACCATTCTATTAACTGAAGTAATTGTTCTGTGTACAAGTTATCTCGTTGTGTTGCTCGATTTAACTGCACTTCGTCCTGTTATTAAATCATGTAGTTCTTTGAAACGAATCTAATGTTCGACCCACATAAGAAAGTGTTATCACAATCCCGCAAAATGCATTCCTGTCCATCGAACGAAATGTTTTGTCAATCTGATATATCAATCTGGTAATATCTGTGTTATTGTGTCAATCAGACATACCTTTTAGTCCAGAGAGAAATAAACTTATTTGTCAACATCAAAGTTTCCTGTTGACAGTGTCAACAGTGTTCGGTCAGACATTAGTATCATTTTTGTTTCATTCTGGTAAAATGTTAAACCATACTTGTATGTTATTTGGTTGTAATGATACGTCATCATTTCTACATCTTTTACCATGCTTGTGCCTAATTATCACCAAGCGTGCGTGTATGGTGAAAGTTCAGTTTGTGCTGAAATCGTTTATCATGTTTATATCGATTCATTTTACCAGAATGAAACAGTGAGAGTAAACACTATTTCTGGCACGAGTTCTAAATTGACTAGGGACAAATCGACAATCTGTCAGCAGGATTGATAATTCAGAGTAACCAAGAAATGTTGGTACGTGTCTTGCTCCAAAATGCAAACCTTGCAAAACTATTAATAATGTTATTTCTTCTAAAACCTTCATTTAAGTATCAGAAAACGAACTACATCGAAACAAAAGGAGATATGTTGAAATCGATGCGATAAAACGAAACGCTTACTTGATAGATGCACAATTTTAAGTGAAGCACAACAGTTACACCTCTATAAGAAGCACAACAGTTACACCTCTATAAGAAGCCATTGAAAGTCAATAAATTTACAGACAGAAAGTAACAAGGAATCTAGGCCTGGTCTAATTATTTAACAGCAAAATATGTGCCTGGTGAAAGGACAATATGCCAAGAATGTTGTTGTTTGAAAAACAAATCTATCGAGACATTATCTTGACTGGAGTCTGAAGAGTCAAGGGAGGCAGACGAGAATTGCAGCCTGAATTCTATCGACCCAATAAAAACAACTAGTTTTAGTTCTGTACATGATGGTTAATATTTCGAAAAAAAAGTAAAAATATAAGATCGGCCAATCTCTGTTAGTAAATGTTTGAAAAAATATCTCTCAGTTGAAAAATACATAGAAAAAATTGAATTCCGCTAGCACAGTCGAGAGAAAAGATACGCAATTTTGATAAAGTAGGTTAACACGTAAAATACGTGAAGCTGAATGGTCCCGATTAAATACACAAGAAAAGAGAAGAGACTATATGGCTGGCTATTAACTTCTATTTATTAAGTTATTTCAGCACGCAGGCTTACGAAATTAAGAATATATTTTATGAAAACGCACTTGATGTGTTTCAATAAGTAATTAGTTAGAATCAAATATAGCTAGAATAATCTCTGAGATCAAGTAACTTCAGATATTTTTATTTCAGTTAATTGCTGTTTAAATGTTTTAAGTGCATCTTGGTAAGGTTATCTCGAAAAGGTGCCAATCTTGAAAGATTTCTATTTGCAGTTGTGAGTTATTTATAGCCTGCAGTAAAGTTCAAATACTGATTACATCAGCGCTCAAGAGGTTTGATAAATTGGTGTTTGCACTTCGTGCAGTTTTTACTGAAATTCAATCATGTTGGTAATTAGAAATGTGTGTTTCCTTTATTATCTGGGATAATAAAAAAGGTACATTAATATTTTTGCCACATTCTTCAAATCATCTCAGATTTGTGCACTTAGGGATAAAAAAGGAAAAAAAGAAAGTTGGTATTTTCGTCGGCGTAGTTATCTAACCGAATACTTGAACTACTTTATAGATCAATAATAGTTTCGGCCGAAAACGAGGTTATGATACCAAATAAATATGTGCAAGTATTTCACTGGTCAAATTTCATAAATCGTCCATAGACAAGTTATGTCCAGTTGACTACTTTTGATCCCTATTCTAACAGCCAGTATGTTTATGGATCTGACTGGCAATCGAAGTAAATTTGTGTCAAACTGCAGCTGTAAGTTTAAGATGACTACGTGCAAATGGGTGACATAGCCACCAACGCCAAATGGCTTTATTTTGTTTTACAGTAATTACTGTTTGAGACTAAATTCGCTTTATACTTGATATATAATTTATAAAAGGAAAACTCACTTAATAGAAGAATTTATCAAAAGGTCTACTTTAGAGAAAGCCTTATAAACAAAACTAACAAATGGCAGTAACTCAGCAAATAGACAGCAAAGAGTTATAGTTCCTCACTCCAGCACTTATGCATTTGATGTGCACCTCTCCCTAGTTCCATTGCTTTGCACATCTTCCCAGTATCCTTGCTCTGAAAATAGCCAGGTAAGAGTTATGGTTCTTTTAGTCTGCACTTTAATCATCTTTAGAGATTTAAGTAAATACAAGGAACGGTTATTCTTCGTACAAAATGTCAGTAAGAAGTTTTGACAAAGGGCAAATACTCTGTACATAGCGACGGGAGAGTAATTGTACTTGTATCTTGTACTCTGCACCACTTCACATTGTAGTCTAATAACAAGTTGATAAGGGCACAAGTTATACTTTGGGAACAAAATAGATGGCGTACGTACTGAAATCGTAACAATATATATTGTCGCCTGTTCGGCGGGGTAGGGAGGGGTAGGGAAATAAAGACGAGAAATGACTAACTAACGTACATGAGTACTGATCGCGAACAGAAGTTGAAGTTGCAGGTTACGTCTTAACTAACACGTTTTGCGCACCTACCTTAACAGCCTCGAATGTCTTCAAAAATTCTTGCTATCTTTATAATTCAAAATGACGTTTCGGAGTAGTTATTGAAACAGAAAAAGAGATTTCAATCCAATTTAATCCCTCTTTGTAAAATAAATGAAAAGATTAAATGAAAACTATTTTCAAAAATATTTTAATAAAAATTTAACATTTTTAGTTTTTGGCAACTGACTTTTTTACGATTTTGCCAGAAACAATAGATCGACGGGAAGAGATTTTGCCGTGGGAAGATTTAGGAACACTTATTTAGATGCCGTAAGATTTCTTTATTTTAAAGATAACATGAAATTACATTGTTAAACAAAAGATTTATGAGTAACAATTATGTGATGAAGATGATGGAAGAATGTTGTTGATAACCACACATTCATCTGATCTATACAGCTAAAAGGGATTGTTCCGAAGTTTTCCAGGCATTGGTTATGGGTCCTTTTCTTAAGGTATGGGTTTTAGTCTGGACACAGATTTACGGCTTATTATTTGCTTACTTAACATTATTTTGACCAGATAAATGTCCGGATCAACAGCAAATTGCCTGTTAACATATCCAGGTATACAAATGAAAATACGTCATAGAATGGAGTTTGTATGACATGTGAAATGTCGCTATAGTCAATGTTTACATTTGTATTGTATATTGTTTTATTTGTATTTTAGAAAAAGACCAATTATGTGTACTGTATATTTTTCATAACTTCATTTTTTTATAATGCCTACATTTGTGATTATTTAACATTTGTATTAATTTTTACTTCTGATCAATTTCGATATCGTCATTTTGTATCGTAAAAGTCATATTTGTATTCTATGATGTAATAATTATATTGTATTGGTATATAGTAAATAAATATATCTGGTATTGTATAGCATACCGTTTTATTCTATAATCATTTGTTATGCTTGAATTGCATTATTTAAATGATTTTTATCTGACAATACTGTGGTCTTTATAGGGAATCGGTTTGAAAAAGGGAACTGTATTTCATATGTTTTTCTGACTATTTATTTATAAGTGCCCTTTGCAATATTCTGTCTATTAAATTCTGAATATTCTACTTATCATTAGAAATGACAAAAGATAATTTAAAAAATATAATGAAGAAAGCTTTATTAGTCAAAAAACTTTGAAGCTTCAATAAGTATACTTTTTTTCAATAAAAGAACTGAAATGATCAAACGCATTAACGCTGAAAATATAGGCCAGTTGAATGGTACAGGAGCGCATTAACGCTTGGGATATACACTAGTTGAATGGAACAGGTGCGCAATAACGCTTGGAATATAGACCAGTTGAATGGTACAGGTGCACATTAACGCTTGGAATATAGGCTAGTTGAATGGTACAGGTGCGCATTAACGCTTGGAATATAGGCTAGTTGAATGGTACAGAAGCCATTAACGCTTGGAATATAGGCTAGTTGAATGGTACAGGACGCATTAACGCTTGGAATATAGTCTAGTTGAATGGTACAGGAGTGCATTAACGCTTGGAATATAGGCTAGTTGAATGGTACAGGTGCGCATTAACGCTTGGAATATAGGCTAGTTGAATGGTACAGGTGCGCATTAACGCTGGAAATATAGGCTAGTTGAATGGTACAGGGACGCATTAACGCTTGGAATATAGGCTAGTTGAATAGTACAGGTGCGCATTAACGCTTGGAATATAGGCAAGTTGAATGGTACAGGTGCGCATTAACGCTGGAAATATAGGCTAGTTGAATGGTACAGGGGCGCATTAACGCTTGGAATATAGGCTAGTTGAATGGTACAGGTGCGCATTAACGCTTGGAATATAGGCAAGTTGAATGGTACAGGTGCGCATTAACGCTTTAAATATAGGCCAGTTGAATGGTACAGGTGCGCATTAACGCTTTGAATATAGGCTAGTTGAATGGTACAGGTGCGCATTAAAGCTTGAAATATACGCTAGTTCAATGGTACAGGGACGTATTAACGCTTGGAATATAGGCTAGTTGAATGGTACAAGTGGACTTAACGCTTGGAATATAAGCTAGTTGAATGGTACAGGTGCGCATTAATGCTTGGAATATAGGCTAGTTGAATGGTACAGGAGTGCGTTAACGCTTGGAATATAGGCTAGTTGAATGGTACAGGGACGCATTAACGCTTGAAATATAGGCCAGTTGAATGGTACAGGAGCGCATTAACGCTTGGAATATAGGCTAGTTGAATGGTACAGGTGCGCATTAACGCTTGGAATATAGGCTAGTTGAATGATACAGGTGCGCATTAACGCTTGAAATATAGGCCAGTTGAATGGTACAGGTGCGCATTAACGCTTGGAATATAGACCAGTTGAATGGTACAGGTGCACATTAACGCTTGGAATATAGGCTAGTTGAATGGTACAGGTGCGCATTAACGCTTGGAATATAGGCTAGTTGAATGGTACAGGTGCGCATTAACGCTGGAAGTATAAGCTAGTTAAATAGTACAGGGACGCATTAACGCTTGGAATATAGGCTAGTTGAATGGTACAGGAGTGCATTAACGCTTGGAATATAGGCTAGTTGAATGGTACAGGTGCGCATTAACGCTTGGAATATAGACTAGTTGAATGGTACAGGTGCGCATTAACGCTTGGGATATAGGCTAGTTGAATGGTACAGGTGCGCATTAACGCTGGAAATATAGGCAAGTTGAATGGTACAGGGACGTATTAACGCTTGGAATATAGGCTAGTTGAATGGTACAGGAGTGCATTAACGCTTGGAATATAGGCTAGTTGAATGGTACAGGTGCGCATTAACGCTTGGAATATAGGCTAGTTGAATGGTACAGGTGCGCATTAACGCTTGGAATATACACCAGTTGAATGGTACAGGTGCACATTAACGCTTGGAATATAGGCTAGTTGAATGGTACAGGTGCGCATTAACGCTTGGAATATAGGCTAGTTGAATGGTACAGGTGCGCATTAACGCTGGAAATATAGGCTAGTTGAATGGTACAGGGACGCATTAACGCTTGGAATATAGTGTAGTTGAATGGTACAGGAGTGCATTAACGCTGGAAATATAGGCTAGTTGAATGGTACAGGGACGCATTAACGCTTGGAATATAGTGTAGTTGAATGGTACAGGTGCGCACTAACGCTTGGAATATAGGCTAGTTGAATGGTACAGGTGCGCATTAACGCTTGGAATATAGGCTAGTTGAATGGTACAGGTGCGCATTAACGCTTGGAATATAGACCAGTTGAATGGTACAGGTGCACATTAACGCTTGGAATATAGGCTAGTTGAATGGTACAGGTGCGCATTAACGCATGGAATATAGGCTAGTTGAATGGTACAGGTGCGCATTAACGCTGGAAATATAGGCTAGTTGAATGGTACAGGAACGCATTAACGCTGGGAATATAGGCTAGTTGAATGGTACAGGAATGCATTAACGCTGGGAATATAGGCTAGTTGAATGGTACAGGAGCGCATTAACGCTGGGAATATAGGCTAGTTGAATGGTACAGGTGCGCATTAACGCTTGGAATATAGGCCAGTTGAATGGTACAGGTGCGCATTAACGCTTGGAATATAGGCAAGTTGAATGGTATAGGTGCGCATTAACGCTTGGAATATAGTCTAGTTGAATGGTACAGGGGCGCATTAACGCTTGGAATATAGGCTAGTTGAATGGTACAGGTGCGCATTAACGCTTGGAATATAGGCTAGTTGAATGGTACAGCTGCGCATTAACGCTTGAAATATAGGCCAGTTGAATGGTACAGGTGCGCATTAACGCTTGGAATATAGGCTAGTTGAATGGTACAGGTGCGCATTAACGCTGGAAATATACCTTAGTTGAATGGTACAGGGACGTATTAACGCTTGGAATATAGGCTAGTTGAATGGTACAAGTGCACTTAACGCTTGGAATATAAGCTAGTTGAATGGTACAGGTGCGCATTAATGCTTGGAATATAGTCTAGTTGAATGGTACAGGAGTGCGTTAACGCTTGGAATATAGGCTAGTTGAATGGTACAGGTGCGCATTAACGCTTAGAATATAGGCAAGTTGAATGGTATAGGTGCGCATTAACGCTTGGAATATAGTCTAGTTGAATGGTACAGGGGCGCATTAACGCTTGGAATATAGGCTAGTTGAATGGTACAGGTGCGCATTAACGCTTGGAATATAGGCTAGTTGAATGGTACAGGTGCGCATTAACGCTTGAAATATAGGCCAGTTGAATGGTACAGGTGCGCATTAACGCTTGGAATATAGGCTAGTTGAATGGTACAGGTGCGCATTAACGCTGGAAATATACCTTAGTTGAATGGTACAGGGACGTATTAACGCTTGGAATATAGGCTAGTTGAATGGTACAAGTGCACTTAACGCTTGGAATATAGGCTAGTTGAATGGTACAGGTGCGCATTAACGCTTGGAATATAGGCTTGTTGAATGGTACAGGTGCGCATTAACGCTTGAAATATAGGCCAGTTGAATGGTACAGGTGCGCATTAACGCTTGGAATATAGGCTAGTTGAATGGTACAGGTGCGCATTAACGCTGGAAATATACCTTAGTTGAATGGTACAGGGACGTATTAACGCTTGGAATATAGGCTAGTTGAATGGTACAAGTGCACTTAACGCTTGGAATATAAGCTAGTTGAATGGTACAGGTGCGCATTAATGCTTGGAATATAGTCTAGTTGAATGGTACAGGAGTGCGTTAACGCTTGGAATATAGGCTAGTTGAATGGTACAGGTGCGCATTAACGCTTAGAATATAGGCTAGTTGAATGGTACAGGGACGCATTAACGCTTGAAATATAGGCCAGTTGAATGGTACAGGAGCGCTTTAACGCTTGGAATATAGGCTAGTTGAATGGTACAGGTGCGCATTAACGCTTGGAATATAGGCTAGTTGAATGGTACAGGTGCGCATTAACGCTGGGAATATAGTCTAGTTGAATGGTACAGGGGCGCATTAACGCGGAAGAATTTGAGTACAGTACATCTTTTTTTCTTTTCTTTTTTCTTCTTGCATTTGCAAAATGTAAAACAAAATTAACTGAGATCAATACTAACATGGTTTATACGTGATGAAATATGGGGCACTAGAATCTGATCTGAGAAAAACGGAAATGTTATCTTCTCGAAGGGTGATTTGAAAGTCTAATTTAGGACTTTATTAAGATGCACGCAATCTTTTGATTAAGTTGAAAGGCAGAAAACAAAGAAGCTTCGAATATTTTAGATAAAATCTGTTAAGTAGGGCAAATCACTTTTATTACGTACTTGTGTGTAGTTCAGTATGGCATTGGTAAGTATTATATCTGACAAGATACGAAAAGCCACGGCCAATTTATTTTTTAATATCAGACCAATACGCTCAAGAAGAAAACGTACACGTGGTACTGAAACATTCACGAGACGTACACGTGGTACTGAAACGTTCACGAGACGTACACGTGGTACTGAAACGTACACGAACCGTAAACGTGGTACTGAAACGTACACGAAACGTACACGTACGAAACGTAAACGTGGTACTGAAAACGTACACGTGGTACTGAAACGTACACGTGGTACTGAAATTGACAAATAATAATGACCCACCGACAAATATATACATTTAAATCGAGAAATTGTTTAGTACAAAACACTATTTTCATCAAAACATGTGTCCATAATATAAACATAGCATAAGTTAATCAAAGTTGAACCTAATTTGATTCGAAAATGTTGATATTAACATGTATATTCATGCCACCGATCGTGATTATCTATGTGAGTTAATTTGGAAGTTTCTTAGGGAGGAATAGGGGAAAAGAACTGGTCCTTCCTAGAAACGGTGGATAACAGGTAAAATGCAAACCTGATGCGAGTGTGACTATTAAATGGGCATTAAACTCCATTAACATGCAAACAAAAACGTACAGGGGATACTTTATGTCTTAAACAGGAGGCACTGGTCAAATTATTTTACCTTTTACATTTTACTTGCTAAATCAATTATTTTAGTCAAAATGTATTAACAAAAACATCAACACAAAATAAATAATAAAAAAGAATGAGCGTCTATATTCAGAACAGACATTTGACATTCGATATATATGTTATAAATATAGATCTGCCTAGATTCTCGTGACTACCTTCATGACCATAACTAATTTGCATTTAATTGCTGTATCATCAAATTAGTTTTCTTTTAAATTGTATCTAGCTGTTGGAATAATAGGAATGTTTGTTATCTTGAAGCTGAAAAGATTTTTTTTCAATAGATAAACATCTGTAAAAAATGAATATTTTTAAATATGAGGGTCACTGACCAAAAACATAATATTAATGTAATTGCCATATCTAATAAATGGCCGAAAAGACTGCTCATCGACCGCCTTACGCTACTTACAAGGGAGTTAATTCAGTATAGTTGGTAAATACGTAAGTACGATATACCTCCCTTGGATTTTTAAGAAAAGTGTTTCATTTATTTTTTACATTTATGCTTAATTGCTCATTGCGGCAGCTATAATATTTTATGTACGTTTTGACCTATACAACAATCATAATTCATGCTCATTCATAACGCCATTTACAGTAGTATGTATGCTATTCTTGATAATAAAACATATATATGTAAGGTTTGTGTAACTTAACGTGCGTATTGCCACCATTTACTTGAAAATAATCTCTTACACTCTTAAAATTGACATGTAGAGCTACAGAAAATCTGAAAATCATTTGTTTTTCTTTGGACATTAATTTCAAGTATTGAAACGCAAAGAAATGCTTTTTTCTAAAAGGTTCTACATTTCCATCATGGACTTAAAAAAGCAACATTGTAGGAGTACTCTCATTGTATTCTTTTTATATCATTAAGCACAAAAACCAACAGTCACAGGCATTATACAGGATTGATGCGGTTATGTTCCAGTCTTTCATCAAGCACACACTATTCAGTCACCGATGCAAACCCCAATATGAAGCTTGCGTCGCGGAGAAGGCGGTGAAAGTAAAACAGTGATACAAAGTATTACAGCGGACCGACGAACACAACTACCTGTTCACCAGTCTGTTAAAAAAACATCTCCAGTTTCTATTTACAGAACGTGGAAAAAGCTGGTCTGCAATAATAATAACTCTATTTTTTGTAGTATTCATCACATTACTCGATATGAGTGTTATGACTAATTAATGCATGTCGGTTCCTTTGGTCGTAACTTTTGTCTTGACCTGTTCGCTGTACGTGTAAGAAGGTCGATGCGCGGTACACTGATATCCTCTGGTTGTCTGACCACTTCCTCCACTATACTTTGTGCTGGTCGTTGTACATTTAACTTCGAAATTTCCTTGACCTGAAATGTATTTTGTTTTTTGGGGTTTCGTCTAAAGACATCAAGGATGAGACGTCACCTTGTCTCGTTTCCCCGTCGATCAGTTCCTGGAGAGTGGATTCTTTCGGCGAAACAGGCTGAGTACACGGATTACAAGACCAAGGTAGGTCAAGCTCCCCACGCACCATCAGCTTGTAGTCAGCGGCAGAAAAAGCAGTCTGTCCATTCTACTTGATGGACAGAGGTCATGACTGATAGACAGCGTCATGCATCCATTGACTAAACTTGAATTTTATAATTGAAACCAGATCTGAGTATTCCCGATCTGTTGTTTGTTTCACCTAGGAAGATATTTTTCTATACAACATATTAGTTTATATTTTTTTCTATTCAAAAACAATATCCTATGTCTAAGATATACTTGCCTGTTTTTCAACAAGACTGTTTTGATAATGAACGAAACATTTTTCTGCCCAGTTGCGACCTCTATACAGCTATGGTCGAGAAGCTGATCGCCAGACTCCCGATCTGGAGGCCCCCAGATTTAAGTGTCTGAATTATTTTTCCACATTTCATATTTTCGGCACGACTTCTGGTTTAAGGAAGCAGTCTTCGAAAGGGATAATATAAGTTGCAAGAACCTGTTTCAAATAAATTTTAAAACTATACAAGATGGGACAAAATCTTGCAAAAAAAAAAACTAAAATAAAATAAAATAAAATAAAATAAAACAAGAGCTGTCACTGGAAATTGACACATGCCCCCGTAATGTAGCTTTGAAATGCAACTGGTGTAAATATATAATTGAATATGCCTGTGGAAAAGAGATCAGACGCGTGAACTGAAGGTAAATGGTAAAGTAATGTTTTTCTGCTTCAGATTCTTATCTAAGGTTGAAGACATAATTATTCAATGAAATAGACAGCTGTGAGTTTGGCCTTGAATACGAACAAAATTGTTTTATTCCCAACCACTACTGATGTTTCATATATAATAAAATCCCTCAAGCGGTTTTGGAGATGCAGTTTTGACAAGATTTTAATATAGAAGTTATAGTAAAAAATGACTAAGGGCCCATAACACTGCCAAAAATAATCCGACCAGAAACTCCGGACGATATGCACAGCTAGGTTTGGTGACAAACATTCCTGTGTAGTTTCAATGAAATCCTCCAGTGGTTTTGGAGATAAAGCGTGGTCAAGATTTTAATATAGAAGTTAGAGTAAACTAGAACTGTGTCCATAGGACACGGATGCCCCCACTATGCATAAGTGCTCATAAACAAGAGCATGTATATCCTGTATGTAAGATTTTTTCTGTACATATACCTAAACGGTTCTACAGGTAACCTTATGTACATGTTAAATTAAATTACAAATGTAAAATTTATATGTTCAATTATTTATATGGTATATATTGAAAAAATCAACAAAGGGCCATAATTCTGTTAAATATGGTCACAGCAAAAATTCCTTCCTTTACTACCATCTACACATTAAAGCTGTTCATCCCTGGAAGTTTATGCAAAATCTGCCATCCGGTTTAAGAGGAGTTGCGTTCACAAAATTTCTATATGGTATATAGTGAAAAAATCAACAAAGGGCCATAATTCTGTTAAATTTGGTCGCAGCAAAAATTCCTTCCTTTACTACCATCTACACATTAAGGTTGTTCATCCCTGGAAGTTTATGCAAAATCTGCCATCCGTTTTAAGAGGAGTTGCGTTCACAAAATTTCTACATAGTATATAGTGAAAAAATCAACAAAGGGCCATAATTCTGTTAAATTTGGTCGCAGCGAAAATTCCTTCCTTTACTACCATCTACACATTAAGGTTGTTCATCCCTGGAAGTTTAAGCAAAATCTGCCATCCGGTTTAAGAGGAGTTGCGTTCACAAGATTTCGGGACGTACGGACGGATGGACGGACGGACGGACAAGTGCAACGCTATATGCTCCCCACTTTGTGGGAGCATAAAAATTACTAAGTGCCCATAACTCTGCCAAAAATAAATTGAGCAGAATCTCCTGACGATATGCACAACTAGGATTGGTGACAAACACTCCTATTAAGTTTGAATGAAATCCCTCAAGCGGTTTTGGAGAAGCGAGGACAAGATTTTACAGGACAGACGGACGGACAGACAGTGCGATTACTATATGCCTCCCTTCGGGGGTATAAAAAGGAAACTGACCTTCAAATCATCTGGCATTGAAACAAGAGGGCCAAGATGGCTCTTAGTCGCTCACCTTACTCATATTACTAAGGGGCCGTAACTATGAAACTATTGATAGGATAAGGTTGTTTCAGGAAACGAAATGACCCATATTCACACTCTACTTAGATATCATTTAGACAATCATTTTGACAAGTTGTAATGTCATCTGGACAAAAAATGGCCCCTAGACTGTCTTTTGACTCCGTGACCTAGTATTTGACTCCATATTTGAATTTGACCTACAAATCATCAAGACATTCTGACAAATTTTGAGGGCATTTGGAAAGCAAATGTAAGGTGTTAACAAGGTTTCTCTGTGTTTTGAACCCATGCCCTGTTTTGCTTCCCAGATGAACCATATTTAGATATCATCAAGACAGAGATTCTGACATATTTTCATCACATTTGGAAAGATGTTGTCTCTAGAGTGATAAGGTGAATCTTTGTTTAGAGCCTGTGACCTAGTTTTCGAACGAATTTGAACTAGACAAACATTCTGACAAATTCTCATGTCATTTGGAAAGAAAATGTAGCCTCTTAGAGTTCTAACAAGTTTTTTCTGTTTTGACCATGACTTAGTTTTGACCCAAGATGACCCATATTCAAACTAGACCTAGATATCATCAAGACAAACATTCTGCTAATTTTCATGACATTTGAAAAGAAAATGTAGCCTCTAGAGCATATACAAGGTTTTTCTATGTTTTGACAATAACCTAGTTTTTGACCCAAGATAGCCCATATTCAAAACTGACCTAGATATCGTCAAGACAAACATTCTGACAGGTTTTCATCGCATTTGAACAAAAAATGTTACCTCCGGAAATTGTCAAAAAGGTTTCTCTATGTTTTGACAATTTGGCCTAGTTTTCAAGATCCAAAATGATCTTTATTCGAACTTGACCTAGATATCATCAAGACAAACATTCTGACAAGTGTACATGTAATCTGAACAAAAAATTGACCTCTAGAGTGTTAACAAGGTTTTCCTTTGATTTGGCCTTGTGATCTAGTTTTCGACATGACCCTCATGCAAACTTGTGCAGGATCTTATTGAAACAATCATTCTTATCAAGTTTCATAATAATTAGGTCAGAAACGTAACCGCCACAGTGTTAACAAAACAATTGTGGACGAGAGAAACTCAATGATACTAAAGCTCACCCTGCGCTGTGCTCAGGTGAGCTAAAATGTGGGATCAATTTCTTTTTCACACAAATGGAAACTGTAGATAAAATCCAAACATAAATATGAAAACAGTATTCCTTTTATTTAAGAGTAGTTATTTTTACAATATAAACAAAAAAGATGCACAGTGCAAAAAACCTATTATCCAAGCAAACATTCACTAACTGTTTACATACATAAATTATCACAAAATACATGTAATGCAACTTGCATTGTGCAGATGTCTATAACTTACAAAGTAAAATGCATTTTTTGTGTGCTTATGGCCACCAAAACGGGCCTTACTTCACACATTAATGCCACAGGTATAGTGTGTAAAACAAACTGAAATGACCTTATTTCTGTATTTAAACAATTTCACTCCTGTCAAATCTCGACTATAAACTGGAAAGACAATTTTAACTACAAATTTAGTGAAATAATTCAGAAATTTATGGAGGAGTTAAAATCAAACAATCTTGCAATAAAAATGATCTTCTGAAAGTTCTTATTCATACATACCTGTGAATACATGAGGCCCCAAGGTATGTCGATGAATTCTATGGCAATTTTAATACCATTAGTTACAAGTTCTTGAAGACCATTAAAATTGAAACTTCTATCAGAATGTGACCTATCCTTAAAAATGATGTAACTGCTAAAAATAGTAACAGTATGTTTTACAATACATGTTTATAAAGTCAACTTAAGCTAACAGAAGTACATCCTAATAGAGTTCTCAATTCCATTGTGTTGATATGAGATCTCTTTCCCTGAATGCCAGGGGTTTGACTCCCACCTCAGCAAAACATTTTTATTCAGTTTTGTATTTTTTAGTTTTCAGTTTAGTTTTAAAATCATACCATATAATAAAATCGAAGTTATTTTTCTCTCTTTTACATGTAAATACATTTTATTTAATACAATTTATTAAAGCGACTGACTCACAGATGGGCCGAAGATGAAAAAAAAATGAAAATGTTCTTACATCTAGATTTTTGCTACAATTGTGAAGAACATATTTAAACTAAGTTATTGATTCATTTTTTGATACAGAAAAACATTTCAAAATATAATATTTAACACGTTTTTATCGGTAAAAAATTTACCCCGTTAGTCACAGGGTAGATACTTTCGGTATAACATTAATTTTGATGCAACCTTACAAGTAGGCGTCGTGGCTCAGTGGTCTAGATCGTCTCTCTATATTTTACTGACTGAAAGGTTGTGGGTTCGAATCCTGGTTAAGTCAAAAAAATTTTTTTTTCAGTTTTCATGGTGTATAGAAGCATAATATTATGTTTTTTCTATAGTATATAAAATTCTCTTAAATTTAAAAGAAAAAAAAAATCAGCAAAATTCTGTGAGTCAGTCGCTTTAAAGAAAAGAATAAATGAAAACTGAGTGTAAATGATTTCATAAATTATTTTTTACCATAATTTGAAGGTATACCTCTTTTATATTTAAGTTCAATATTCTGAACAGTGTAGAAAGAAAATTCATTTTAGCTAATTGAAAAGCCCAACTGATCTTCTTTGAAATCATCTTTGATGTCATTACCTCATCATGAAGTGGGTGGGGTAAACTGGTACCATTTTTGTAATAATTTTTTCAGTTCTTCTCAGTAGTTCTCACTATTTGATGTAGTCTGTGTGGTCTCTTTTCTCAACATTAATTAAATCAGTTTCAATCTGAATGATTACAGACTATATTAAAGTAGTTTTCCGGTCGGACTAAGAAAAAACAGTGATTCTGAAATGGAAGCTTCTTTTCCTTACCCACAGAACAATATAGTTTAACCAGGTCTGAAGTCAATATATGAAGTCACTACATTGTCCATCAAAACAGATCGCTAAACTGAGGGATGAAAAAAAACAATTACTCCTTCACTACCTTAATACTAATGTATCATCCATTACTCTTACACACAAAAGTTAAATTCAAGCCAAGGATGAGAAGTTAACACATGTACATTTTCCTAAAGCTAGCGCTGAAACACAGTGAAACAGTAGTGATTATCTTATATGTATGCTGAATGCATTAAGTAATTAGGTGTTCATGCAGGAAAGTATCTTAACGTTCCCACAATGCCATGGAAGCACCTGTACACACTACAGTACAGTTTCTGAAAGGAACTGCTATGTTTCCAATTAATAGCAGAACTGTGGGCAGGACTTAAATCAATGACTCTAAAACCAAAGATTAGATTTATTATCTAGAAACTGACGACCTTAAACTTTTGACAATGGAAGGGACTTTTTTGTTAATCTATATATACAACTTAAGATTCTTAACATTCACATTCACTTCGGAAACTTCACAACAAGAAAATGTTTTCCAAATATAACTGTTACTACTTGAATTGTATGACTAAATGTTGAAACAATCAACGTGTGCTGTAAGAATGGTTATCACAATGAAAATATGTAGTCAGCCAAACAAATATACTATTTACACAATCAAGCATAATAAACTAAACCACACACGAAGAGAAACTTAATGCTTTAAACCTAGATACAAATGATAACAATTAACTGGGACACAGGGCAGTAACACTGATAAATCGTTAGTAATTAAAATCTAAAGTATGCAAACAAAATCTGCAAATGCGGCAAAGACTTATACAAGTGAAACAAAATCTACAAAAATTTCCTTTTTTATCATTTTGTTTTCTAACAAGTTGCAAAGCCTACTTATAAGAGTGACTTTCCTACTCATATGCATGCAAAATACTGATCATTTTCAATTTCATCAAGTTTTATTTATCCAGTAAATATGCAAATTAGTTAAGACTGATAGTTTACACTTATTCTGAAAACTATTTCACTTTGTTTTCTGCAAGACACATCTGGACACCATAAAATCAAGAAATGACCCAGCTTAAAAGATAAAAAAAAGATCTTCTTTTTCTTTCATAGTGTAATCATGTGATAGTAGGAATAGCCAGCAATAATAGATAAAAACACCCCCTAGCCAATTTATATACACCTGGAAATGTAAAGCACATTTTAAAATCTGAAAATTAAATTCTTGAGCTTAAATTACTGGAGTAGAAACATTTATCTGAAAATACAGCTGCAATAACATTTAAGAGTCAACTTTACAATCTTTGCAGATTTTAGAAATGAGTATGTTTACCATAACAGTGTCAATTATCAAACTACATTGTATGTTAGCATTACCAGTAGCCGAAATAGCCAAAGGCTACTAAATATTCTGAAGTTCTTTGAAAACGACACCAATTTTCAAAACTGCTGGTACTATTAGAGAAGACCGACAAATGGAAATTTGGGCTAATAACTTTCATTTCCAAGTACCTATCTAGACACAATATTGCAAAATAAGATTCATGACCTTTCAAGAAAAAAATATTTGTATACATTAGACAGAATCGGCTGTACATGAAATTCATTTGTCTTCAAGTTACAGAACTATTACAACATCAACAATACTAGCTCTGTGATACATTTCGCTGTCTGAAATAACAAGTCAACCAAAATAGTTTCTGATCTTTCAATTAGCATTTAAAACAGTTTAAAATTAGAGTTTCAACATTTAACAAGATAAACCAATATTTAGTTTCAACAATTGTATAAGAGTATGACTTCTGAAAAAAAAAAAACATCTGGTAAAATACAAATCTGATGTAATGACAGCCATCAAATTGTAAGCAAAACTACTCTAACAGATCAAGGTATACATGTTTACGCTGTCATAGATTGCAATAATAGCTGCTGAAAGACAATAATACACGTAACATTACAGAAATAAAATGTATTAAGTTACATGAAGATACATTCTACCCAACATGTAAGCATGACCTTGCCTACTATTATAAAGCTAATCTGGTTAGACTATTAATGTATTCTGAATGAATCAGGAATGTTACTTTCATGTTAACCATTAAGATACCCTTTTACATCTAACTTCAGTTTCTGTGAGTTTATGATCAAAGAGTAACCAACACATTTAATAAATGTATTATACTACAAACAATGCTGGGTTGACAAGATTTCTTTGTTCACATTGTGTGGCAAGGACAGGGTGGGTTTAAGGAAGCATACCTTGACAAATATTTAATTAAAGGTTGTTCGTGTAATGCTTCACATAAGCACTAACAAACTTTCTGCACTGAGACAAGAGATCTGTAAACAGATAATTACTGTCAACTTGCATAGTGCAAATATTGTATTTTTTCTATTACATGCCAAGTCAGTGCTGGACTTCCAATCAAGAGCTCAATGGTTTGAATCTCGCAAGGGCTGAGATACTCCAATGGCTTTCTGCATTCCACACTTTAGGTGTTCAGTAATGGTTTGAATCTCGCCAGGGCTGAGAGACTCCAATGGCTTTCTGCATTCCACACTTTAGATGTACAGTAATGGTTTGAATCCAGGAAGAAAACATCAAGCTGGATTAAAATAAGTTGCACATTCAGCTAAGACAAATTCTGTCACACCCTTTATTTTCTGGAAAGATTTTCAAACTCACACAAAATAACAAATATAAAGCACTTAAACCTCTCAAATCATGGAACCTAACTAAGCAAATACCCTTTTTGTACATAGTCTTACACGTGTTACATATATCTATAAGTCAATACTAATAAAATGAATAATGCTGAGGTTTCAACAGGAAAGACCCTTAACAGAGTAATAGTGTCTTTAGCAAAATGTTTAGAACCAAATTTGTTCCAGATATTTCAGAGACCTTTTACACAGTTAAAATACCTTACATGATAAGAAATACATTCGCTGGTATAAATAAAAAAGTGATTCATTCATTTAACTCTTTAGATCCTCCTAAATACCTTTTTTTAGATAAAACGCCCAAAGTATTTTTACATTTTGTATCTCTTTTCTAATGAATCAGTTATATGTACAGAGTTTAAACTTTGAGCTTAAATGCACTTCTAGTTTCCACAACAGCCAAAGAGTTTATTTTTCCTGTTAACCACCATGTCAGCATTTACTGCCTTCTAGTGTTGATAAAAATACACCTCTGTTAGTCTGACAGTTTGTTACTGAAATATGATATGTTTTAAAATTTCATTTTCCAATGACCTTCACAATACTGTGAAATAAAAAGAATTGCTTAAAACTTAAAAACACTGTAATCAGGAATCAAAACATGCATTTCAGAAATATTGCTACATTTGTAACTGTGACATTTTCTACAACATGAAAACTTCTCTTTTGCACATTTCTAAGACAAAGCCCAAATTTACATGTATATGACATATTTCCCTATCAAACCAAAGCCCTCTGAAACAGAAATGCAAGCGTATATTACATTTTTTTTCTGAATGTTCGAAAAATCTACAATCTATTTAGAATTTACTAATATTCTTTTCTCAAGTTTTGGACCAGTTATTGAGAGAAAAACTTTAAAATGGAGTAAATAAGGTTTATCAAAATCTGAAAGCAGAACAACTGCATCTCCTTCAATAATCCATTTCATATACAATTGTTATGCACTCAATCTAAAATTGCCTTCACAAAGATATATATACATAAATGTTTAGACCTAATTACAGGACAAACCTGATGACTTGACTTAAATAATGGACATAAAGATAACCATATCTTTTTGTCTAATTTGAAATCTTAGGCAGCAGAAAGAATAAACCAAAAAAAATAAAAAGCTTTCTTCTTTAAAAACAACACTTTTGAAATTCTTTAATTGCTATGAAGACATAGAAATAGAAAGAAAAGCAATCAGTTTGTTTTTTCTAATCACTGGTTCAATGGTAAACAATCTGGTAACATGAACAATGTTAGCAATTGTCTATAAATAGATTACTAAGGGAGATAATTATCACAAGACTTCATGGTATTCCCACAAATCCTTCTCGTAACCTTCGTGAACGTGATCCAGTAACACTTTACGTCTGCTTTCACAATATCTGAAATGAAAGTGAAGTGACAGGTATGTTTATGTAGAGAAGCTATTGATCAATATGTAAAAATGTTGAAATTCTCCTAAATATATTACAATTATAGTAAGTCAATGGACCACCCTTTGAAATAAAGGCAAATCTTCAAGAATATTTGATCTTCATTCCTTCTCCCAGTTGCAACAGTTTCATTATTCAGCTTAATATCAACTTATTTTCATAAATATTTACAAATGGACTACCATTCAACATCAGGTCTTACTTTACTACATATACAAGACAGGGATTCAGTTCTTGAAGTGTATTATATATAAAGTTTAACACAGCACATCTCCCTTGCTTTATTTAGCTGGCTATTATGGCAAGACAGTAGTGTGTGCACTTTGAGAATTAAGGTTTATGAGTTTGATTCCGGGTCTAGGCAGATTTTAGCCGATTCACTATTACTTAGAACTGTTTTTGTGCCCTTCTGAGCATTTAACTCCCTTAACACCCTTCAGAGCATTAAACTCCATATACACAGTTTGGAGAGTTAAAACTCACTATACACTATTTTGAGCATTAGACTTCATATACACCTTCAGCACCTTAACCCCGCTACAGTCTGGAGTGTAAAACTTCCTAAACACCATCAAGTGGCATTTAACTTCCTATACATCTTCAGTGTTAAACTCCCTATACAGCCTTCAGAGTAATAAATTCCTTAAGCAGTCTTACGAGAGTCAAACTCCTTAAACAGCCTTTAGATATTAAAACTTCTAGAACAACCTTTGGAGTGTTAAACTCCCTTGCAACCTTTGAAGCATTAAACTCCCTTGCAGGAGTGTTAGACCCTCTACACACCCATTGGAGTGTTAAATTCTCACAGACTCTTTGGAGCATTTAACTTCTTACACCTGTAGGTATGTAAAACTCCCAGTTCTTTCTGCTACATTACCTGTATTTGTCTTGCACCTTCTGTTTAATATCAACAAGGAGTTCGGAAGTTATTTCACGCTCTAGATACTCTGACAGTTGTTCTGTGGCATGCTCTAAGTCCTTCTGGTTATCCTAAAGACAAAAAAAATGGACAAAATAACTAGGTTAAGTCTTACAGTCAATGTTGTCATACATCTAATGTCTGTCATCAGCGTGGTGTGAGGTGGACACTTATATCACTTATTTGGACAACCTTTTTTAGAGTTGTTGCGATGGCGGAATGGTCTAAGGTGTTCTTACTTTGCATTGCTAGGCAGTTGGTGCCATTTGGTGTCGGTTCGAATCCCACTGATAATTTCATTATTTACGCAAGTATAAATGTTTGCTTCTCCTAAATTCATAAACTGCTGTTCAACAACTTCTGAAACAATCAAGATCTACTACTATGAAATAAGACAGTTCTATAACATATGTATGGTATATCTATCCTACTTGCATAGATGTACGCTGTTTTTTCTTTACAATTTCTTAACTACTTATACAGCTTAGGAAAAGCAGTGTAGGTTTCGTGTATATAAACATCTATATATGTTATTAGGACATCTCATTTTAAAGGTAAACTTCAAAATTTTTATCTAGCAGATTTGGCAGTTTTCTTTCAATACCAATTAATTAAAAAAATCTCTTCTCTTACCTCAAATATGATAGACTGGTTGTTTTTCTGTAGATAGAAAGCAAACACATATGTATACATGAGTGTTTGACGGCAGCTACATAGCACATCAACGGCCATCTTCAGAAACTGAACCTCGATCCATGACATACTGTGTTGTTGCATTTCTTCCATTTTCAACCTCACCGATGCATACAACTGTAAAATATTAACACTATTAATTATGTCAGATCTGAAACTTATTAGTTCAAGTACAGTCACAATAAGATTCTTCAAATTTGTCCCATTTGGTGACAAAACCTGAACAATTTTGCAGCCACATTTTTTATTGTGTCCAATCTTTCATTCCTAACAGCACTTACCGACTCGACAGAAATGTGGTTTTGTACCTCACATTATGCTTTATTCAACAGGATTGCAGTTGTTATTGAACAAAGAAAAAATCTACTGAATTTAACATCCAAATGTTATTGTTGTCTACCAGAATCAAATGATACAGCTCTTTGTAAGCAGAAGGATGTTCTATCTATTTTTATATTTCATATGCACAGAGTTCATTTCATAATTCCAAATTTAAAACACTTGCTGATAGGACATGCTAGAGTTAGTGTTCCTGGAATACATTGTTCTAACACATAAATGCCAACATGGTTACTGAGAAGTAAACTAATAAATACTAACAATTTTCAAAATTTTTTAGTAAGTTGGAACACACGTTTTAAGTGTTCTGTAATAACTGTTTCCTGACTGAACAAATCTATGTGTACCTAACTATTCTGCAACAGGTAGTTACTGTTTCCTGACTGACTGAATGTGTACCTTACTATTCTGTAACTGGTTATAACTGTTCCTGACTGAACAAATCTATGTGTACCTAACCATTCTGTAACAGGTAGTTACTGTTTCCTGACTGAACAGATCTATGTGTACCTAGCTATTCTGTAACTTGTTATAACTGTTTACTGATTGAACAGATCTATGTGTACCTAACTATTCTGTAACTGGTTATAACTGTTTACTGACTGAACAGATCTATGTGTACCTAACTATTCTGTAACTGGTTATAACTGTTTACTGACTGAACAGATCTATGTGTACCTAACTATTCTGTAACTGGTTATAACTGTTTACTGACTGAACAGATCTATGTGTACCTAACTATTCTGTAACTGGTTATAACTGTTTACTGACTGAACAGATCTATGTGTACCTACTTTATTCTCAAATTTGAGACTCTGCATATGATTCATGTATCTGTTACAATAAAACAGGTATCTCTGCAGACTGCAGCGTGACTTCTGAAAACAGACAAGCTTAAATTTATACAATTATATAAATATATATAATATTTGCTTTTCTACAATAAAGTTGTGCAAATTTAAAGGTACACAGTAGGTGTTCAAAGCGTAGGTCCCACAATAACTATCAACTGGTGAGACATTAAAATAGCTTTTTTTTGCCTACAAAACTGAAATGCAAAACTTACAGACTGGTAAAAAGAAACTAAAAAGAAGGCCCCTTTATCAAATCTCAATGAAACTTCAATGAAAAATTATAGATGAACTTCAGCCATAGGTGAACTAGAGATAGCACATAAACAAGAACTGTCACTGAAAGATGACAATGCCCCCGAAGTTGTGCTTTGACAGACTGTATGACAAATAAATGTAGGTGTGAAACCACCAAATAGATTCCTTCTTTATTCTATATAAAATTCATAAAATTCACAGAGCTGTAAAACATAGCAAAACCTTTTTTAAATAGCTTTAACTTACATATTCTTGTATTCTATTTTTCATATCTGTACTCATGAAAAATAGCAAGAAAAGTGGGGGGTTGTGTTTCAAACAAGAAAGATATTTCTGCTCATGTGAATTTACCCATAAAATTAACAAAAAATCTGAGCTAATTTTCAGATTGGGGTTTGTGAAACAATTTCACATTGTGAATTCTATTCTGAATGCATATGAGCATAAAATTGCTACCACACTATCAGAAATAGTCAAACAAAATGATTCCAGCAAAAAAATACACAGATTAGGGCAAAAATGTTAAAAATAGCCAAGAAAACTGAGAACTATTTCTAGACGCCATTATTAGACTGAATTGGTGGTTTCATACCTGTAAACAAATAGTCTTAGTCATCTATGCGCTTTAATATCGGATGAACGTATACCGGATTAATTCAACAAGCGTCTACAAGAAGAGCGATCACGTGACTGGTGCTAGGGACATTTTTTCACGCACCGGCAAACGTGGATTTTCGGATAAGTCAGAACTTGGGATGTCTGCCGATTTTCCGGCGCACTCGCAAATTATTTCGAGTGCTAAAATTTTGCACTCGCATTTTCTCATTTTCGCTCGCATTTTGCGAGTTTGCGACCGCTAAATTTGAACCCTGCTGTTTATTTGATACTTAGTCAAAACGCCAGTTACAATCTCTGTTTTGGTCATATCCAGGCAGTCACTCCACCATATAAGTGTTCCTGGGTATCCAACCAGTTCACTACAATCTCTCTGCAAGCAACTGACTGCTTCCTCAGCTGAATCTGAGGTCTGGGACATAAAAAATATATATGTTTGCATTCAACTAAAAACAAAATACCTCCTGACTGTCCCTTGCTTTCTTTGCTTCATCTTCATCAAATCTGTTACAGTTATACCTAACATAGACAAAAACAAGTAAAGGATCAAGTACAAGCGAAAACATGTCAATAATTTGTTACTGAACTTATTACATGCATGTATGAAATGTTTATACTTTTTCCAGTTCACTGAACATTCAAAAATATACATTAAGTTGAAATTAAGGCAAATGTTTCATTGTGGAAATCTTCGTTTAGAGCCATTCCAGTAAAGCATATATCACACCCCAGGAAGCACTTTCAAAATGGATCAACCTCTTTTAAATGTTTATTTGGCAAGTAAAAGTGGAGGCATGGCCGAGTAATCTAATGATCGCAAACCGCATGGGTTCAAACCCCGTCAGGGGCAAGTCGTTGTTTCCTTGAGCAAGAAACTTAACACTCATTGCTCAGTACTGGTTGGTTCCAGGAATGGATTCGAAAGTGTGTCTATAAGCTTATAGCTTCCTACACAATCGAACTAAAATAAATTCTGTATAAACCAAGTAAAGACCCCCTTATATAAACATTGTACCCCCAAAATGATTTCTTTTTACTGCCTTCCTGGGGTGGGATGTATGTTTTACTGCAATGGTCTTTACATATACAAGTATTTTATGTCTGTTTTTGTGACATTATTTTAAAGGTAACAATAATTCAAGTGACCATGACTTACCAATCAAAAAACATCAAGAGTTTTATCAGTAAAATAATTCATAATCTTACTATTCTTTAAACCCTCTCTCATTTCGTGCTTTCATTTATTTGTGCTTTATCATCTGTAGCTGTGTATTATCTTATTATAATTGACTAACATTTAAGTATGGACTTGCACAGAAACTTTTAACTTACAGTCTGTATCTTATTATCAAAGAAAAATATATTAAAACATGTAAAAAATTAAAAATCAAGAGGCAATGAGAAAATCCTGCTTAACATATTCCAATGAATAGTTGACAAAAGCTAAAACAGCACGCTGTCAAAGAAAAAGGTTTTTTTTACCATGAAGAACCATGGGGTTCCCAGGGACCTAGACACACCCAACAGAAGTCTGCTTTACAGTTTTGATTCTTGCATATCATGTGATTACATCCACCATCCTTCTCTATGGTCACATGACACCGGGGACATTCCTGTTGTAAGACATTAACATTCTTGTAGCAAACGTATCATCTTGTAAAAATAAGACAGTATCCTCAACTATAAGAATATTAGAATGAAGAATGACAAAACCACTCAATATTTTTTCATACAGGTGTGTTTTAGTTTGTTTTGAAATTTGTTCAAACTTAGCTTAATCTCACTGCAGACACCAATCAGGGATGAAATGCATCAGATAAACAAGAGGGCCATGATAGCCCTAGATTGCCCACCTGAATCTTTGCCGTTGGGTCTGCTGCTGAGCAAACATCAGAAGCTTTTTTAAGATTCTCTCTATATAAATCTATACAAATTCAAGTGACCCCCAGGGTAGAGCCAATTTTCACTCAAGGGCATAATTTGAACAAACTTGGTTGATGATCTCTAGCTGATGCTCCATTAAAAATATCTAGGCTTTGTGGTTTCAGACAGGTAGTTTTTCAAAGTTCTGCCTATATAAGCTTATGTAAAATCAACTGACCCCCGGGGCAGGGCCAACTTTGACCACACAGGTGTACTTTGAAAAAATTTGGTAGAGGTCCACTAGATAATGCTGCGTAACAAATCTTAAGGCTCAGGGCCTTGTGGTTTCAGACAAGAAGATTTTCAAAGTTTTCCCTATAAAAGCCTAAGTAAAATCAGTTGACCCCCCCCTCGGGCGTGGCCAAATTTGACCCCAGAAGTATAATTTGAACAAACTTGATAGAAGTCCAATAACAATGCTACATACCAAATCCTAAGGCTCAAGGCCTTGTGGTTTCAGACATGAAGATTTTCAAAGTTTTTCCTTTCTGTTGCCACAGCAAGCAGAGTTCCTGATGGAATTCCATCTTTGAACAACTTTGGTAGAGCTTCATGCCCATGCAAGTAATATCCCAGGCATGTTTTGTCAAAACTGGCTTAGTGGTTTAGGAGGAGAAGTCGGCCAAGTCAAATTGTTGACGACACAGGCTGATGCACGCCAGACAATCATTGATCCCAATAGCTCACCTCTGAGCACTTTGTGCTCAGGTCAGATAAAAAGGCCAGTTTGTTTTTTTATCTGTGCTTGCTTAATTAACAGTGGACTGTGGCAAATTTAGAAGTAGCTGAAGTGTCCTTGACCAAGAAACATAATATCATGTCAGGGAAACTCTCAGTACATCAGTAATTCAGACATAATTAGTGATTAATTTCTTACTGAACAAGTATTTATTCATACCTTATGTATATGTTTGTGTTTATTTGAATACATTGTTAGAATCAAATTGGTCTGTTTGCTGCACAGCTGAGCAACCAATTTAATTTAATCAATGCCAACATATGAACACTATGTTTATAAGTATTTTAATACCTTAAGAAAGGGCAGATAATTAACTTGTATTTAACACTCCTTTATGTGATAATGGTACCATCCAAATAGAGTACTAAATATGAACAGTCATTTCAAATATTTGAAGGTATGAGTTGAAGAGATCAGACTGCTGTGTAGATACATATTCCCTGACATACCTTGGTATTTGCAGCAATCCAGTTGGAAGTTTCACTATCATCATCACATTTTTTTATCCATCTTCTTAACCATACACATCTGACAGGGTCATGCCAGTTCTCTCCACATGCAAAACTAAAAAGAATTTTGATGTGTCATGAAAAACATACCATCATACAATAATATTAACACCCTAAGACTATAAGTCATATCAAAAGATTTCAGTGCTCTTAGTAAGACCACAATCATTTACTTGCAAAGATAAAACTGTCAGTCTGCTGATTCAGTAGCACAGTATTTTAAAAATACATGTCAGTGTGAATTAAAGTTTTTTAAACTTAGCCATAAAGCTATAAATCTCTACTATACTGTTTTTTCTTAATAATTGTTAGATTACAATCAATTCAAACCCTTGAGTTATAAGTACGTAAGACTTCATGCATATTACATGTGAATCAATTTACACTTATACTAGCACATGTAACAAGATACTTTATGTACAGGATACTTAAGTGATGTATGTTCTGTTCATGTTATTTTAGAAATGTTACAGTAATAATGATAAAACAAACAACAAAAAGTACTAACCAGAATGTATGACCACAAGCACACTGTACAGGTTTAACATCAAAATGTTGTACTTTAACCACATGACCACAATCAGGTGCTGGGCACCAGCGCAATAATTTATTACACTGAAACATAACAAAAAAGTCAGGTGCTGGGCACCAGCTCAGTAATTCATTACACTGAAACATAAGAAAAACAGTCAGGTGCAGGGAACCAGCAAAATAATTGATTATACTGAAACATAGGAAAAAATATATTGCTATCTAATTAATTTATCATATTCAAACAGAACAACTGACTTAAAATGCCTATATGAATTAGCTGAATGATCAAGTCTAATTTACTTGCAGTGGTCAACTTTCTGTCAGATTTTGTAATGACTGATGCCCTTTAACTTGAATCCTACTGTAGACAATCTTACTTTGACTTTGAGACCAGTGCTAACCATGATCTAGGCAGTCTGATCATGGCCCACACTGTTTGCTGTTTATTATATTTTCAATAAATACCCCTACAAATGATAAATGGATCTGTCTGTACAGAATGAAATGCAAGCCTATTTTAGAAATCTAGCAGGTTCAAGGTTAAGATTCTTTTCAGCAGTTTACAAAACCATCATTCACCTGAAGTACAAGTGCTAGAGTCCTCTTAAAGCATTGGAAACTGCTAGCTTCCACACATTAGGCAGAGGTGGCAAGGGTTGACAGTAGGCAGAGGTGACAAGAGTTGACAGTAGGCAGAGGTGACAAGAGTTGACAGTAGGCAGAGGTGGCAAGAGTTGACAGTAGGCAGAGGTGACAAGAGTTGACAGTAGGCAGAGGTGACAAGAGTTGACAGTAGGCAGAGGTGACAAGAGTTGACAGTAGGCAGAGGTGACAAGAGTTGACAGTAGGCAGAGGTGACAAGAGTTGACAGTAGGCAGAGGTGACAAGAGTTGACAGTAGGCAGAGGTGACAAGAGTTGACAGTAGGCAGAGGTGACAAGAGTTGACAGTAGGCAGAGGTGACAAGAGTTGACAGAGTTAAACAAAGATTTAATCCATTCAGGTCAATATTACCAAAATGGTCAACACTGTCAATGCTATACTGGTAGACTGAACTTTACAGTAGGTATGTACAAACGATTGACTATCTTTTGAGATCTGTGATAGACACTGTCATTTTGGTGAAGGAGTATCAGAAGCCTTAACCTCTTATCTACTGGGGCAGACAATCATTTCTGTTATTTAGATGTCCATCTGAGAACAAACATCATGGCAGCATTAAACTTACAATGTAAATTCACTAGAATCAGTCTTTTCTCGCCACTTAATATTTGATCTAACTGACAACAATTAAAACAGAGCCCCTTAACTAAGAAATGCGGCTATCAATAACAAATTTAACTTTTCAAAAGGTTTAATGCTTGATAGGAAATCAAGTATGTACTCTATATATGTCCTGTAATTTTAATAAAGTACTTACCTCTACAAAACTATTTGTTATTAAATGTTGATACTTTAATCTCACTTTTGGGTCTTTTATTAAATTCCTGGAAAAAAAAGCAAAAAAAGTTTTAGTTTTCATCATACTAAATGAAATTAGCTGGATAACTGTAGCAAAGTGAAAGACAGATTACATGCACCATCTATAAACACTGAGAAACTGTACTACTGCTGTACATGCAGTGCCTATAAACACTGAGAAACTGTACTACTGCTGTACATGCACCGCCTATAAACAAAGAGAAACTGTACTACTGCTGTACATGCGCCGCCTATAAACACTGAGAAACTGTACTACTGCTGTACATGCACCGCCTATAAACAAAGAGAAACTGTACTACTGCTGTACATGCGCCGCCTATAAACACAGAGAAACTGTACTACTGCTGTACATGCTCCGCCTATAAACACTGAGAAACTGTACTACTGCTGTACATGCACCGCCTATAAACACTGAGAAACTGTACTACTGTTGTACATGCGTCGCCTATAAACACTGAGAAACTGTACTACTGCTGTACATGCACCGCCTATAAACACAGAGAAACTGTACTACTGCTGTACATGCACCGCCTATAAACACTGAGAAACTGTACTACTGCTGTACATGCACTGCCTATAAACACGGAGAAACTGTACTACTGCTGTACATGCACCACCTATAAACACAGAGAAACTGTACTACTGCTGTACATGCACCGCCTATAAACACTGAGAAACTGTACTACTGCTGTACATGCACCACCTATAAACACAGAGAAACTGTACTACTGCTGTACATGCACCGCCTATAAACACTGAGAAACTGTACTACTGCTGTACATATGGCAAATTATACTTAATTTCAATTCAATGATGAATTATTCAACCTTAAAAAAAGGAAGGTTACTATTTGTATCCTGTTTCATACATAACATCCCATAAACTAGAACTGTGTCCAAAGGACACGGATGCCCCCACTGTGCAGATGTGCTCCTAAACAAGAGCAGCTTCATTTAATGTCGACAAAATTCTGTTCTTATCATAGTATTTCAGTTGAAATTTCCTCAATTCATGTATTAATGATAAAAAAGTCACCTAACTCTTGAGGCATCATATTTGGTCTCTTTACAGATGGAATACAATATTAGTGTCTGAATAAAACTGAATTTTGAAACACATGTATGGTCTCCTAAAACTGCAGGAACACAATGCTGTTATCAGAGAAATATGTTGGGTATACAGTTACTTTTGGCTGTGGCAACTCATCTTTTACATAGACATATGTTATATATACATATATATGGTATATAGTGAAAAAATCAACAAAGGGCCATAATTCTGTTAAATTTGGTCGCAGCAAAAATTTCTTCCTTTACTACCATCTACACATTAAGGTTGTTCATCCCTAGAAGTTTAAGCAAAATCTGCCATCCGGTTTAAGAGCAGTTGCGTTCACAAAATTTCTATATGGTATATAGTGAAAAAAATCAACAAAGGGCCATAATTCTGTTAAATTTGGTCGCAGCAAAAATTCCTTCCTTTACTACCATCTACACATTAAGGTTGTTCATCCCTGGAAGTTTAAGCAAAATCTGCCATCCGGTTTAAGAGGAGTTGCGTTCACAAAATTTCTACATAGTATATAGTGAAAAAATCAACAAAGGGCCATAATTCTGTTAAATTTGGTCGCAGCGAAAATTCTTTCCTTTACTACCATCTACACATTAAAGGTCATGTGACACGAATTTTTGACCTCGAAATTTTCATATGAGCGAAAAATATATATCTAACTATGACTGTTTTACAAAATTCCGCAGGTAATTTTCATCTTAAAGATGTTTTTATAGCAAATTAAAATCCATATTTTACGCACTTGGTCGCGCGCACCTGTAACGAGCGAAACCGGAAGTGACGCACATTTATCCCTAGCCACTTTACACAGCTGCCTGAATTGTTAAAAATACTTTTAAATTATGATGGAAAGTGAAAATGTAGACTGAATATAGTAAAAATACAAAATTGAACAAGTTAAGCTTACATCATGATATACATTGAAGATTTTTTAAATAAATAATTTGAAATTCTGTTGGAATTACGAAGCCAATCAGCAATATTATATAGAGGCTAGTTTAATCAGGGTTATAGAATTAAAAGATACATCAGTGAAATATCTAGACTAAGAGATATTTTTCAAGTAACTGATCCAAAAAGATTTTGAACATGGTTATTTTTATCCGATGCAGTTTGTTTGAAGACTTGATTAACTAATTCCAATCGAGAGACTTTTTTTGCATAAAAACATTCTCCTTACAGCAATGTGTTGCTTATTTGTCTGTGGTATATTTTGCCTGAGGTACGTGTAAGTAATCTTTGACTACATCTATGATTTTTTTCATTGAAAAATGCATATCTTTTTTTTTCTTGGCTTATTCATTCTACTTATTTTGAAAACAAAACAATAATGATCAAACAGAGACATAGATAACATATGTCTCTGGATCAAACAACAAATAATATGAAGAAGCCCTAAAACCTATGTCAAAATCACAACACAAACACATTGTTTTTTGTTTTTGTTTATTTAATAATTCGTCACTTTAAGAAGTCGAAAGTTTTTTATTTTCATCATAAATAGATCCATTACATTTAATTATCTAATTAAAATGTGTATCTACATGGAAGCTTCTTAACTAAAAATCATTCAAACATGTTAATTGGAACAAGCTATTACATAATGTTTTCACAAGTGTGACTGATCAAAAGTAATACAATCAATTTGTAAGATCACTTGCCATAAAATTTTGCTATTTGTCTTAAATTTTTATCATTGATCGGGTCATAAAAAAGTTAATTGCTTTGTTTTGACAGCTATGCAGAATATACAAGGGTCCCATAGGGGCAGGCTCATTTGCATAAATCCCACAGTATAAGGCGTGATTTATGGATCTTTGACATTTCATTGGATATTAATTTATAAGCAAGACACAAATTTCTACTTGATGGCCATATTATTATTTTTCAAACAATATCCCAACGTGAAAATACACTGTAGTGTGAATTCCCATTCCAGTGAAACAAATGTTAACACATTAGATCACCTAAATTCACTTCAATTTTACTACACTTAAATGAAAAAGAATTTCTTTATGACGTAAACATCAAGTGAGGAAGTGTTACGCAGCATGTAAAAACGTGGAGGAGATAGTTTTATATAGAACCACAACATGGAAGAAATTGGAATATTTATTAATATTTATTAAGGTAAAATTACAACCCGTTCTCCCGGCAAAAAGTTTGAATTTACTTATAAAAATCGAGAAGTAATCACATTATTTTATTTAATTTACAATTTATAGCATTTTATTTTTATAAGTGTGCCTTTAACGTGTTTCTTGCACTTGTGGTTTAGTGTTATTTTTTCATTTAAAAACGGATGTGTTATGAGCAGTGTAATTCTGCACTACTGCCTGGTACAGTAGGGATAAATCTACGTCACAGCCAAAAATTGCGGCGGAAACTACCGATGTCGAAACGGAAATAGCCGATCATCAAAAACACGTTTTTTCTTATCAAAAGCAAAATTTTCATAATTTCGCAGTTTAACCAGTTTATTCAGTACATTATAATTATTTTGAATAGACAAAGTTGCTATAGTCGTGTCACATGACCTTTAAGGTTGTTCATCCCTAGAAGTTTAAGCAAAATCTACCATCCAGTTTAAGAGGAGTTGCGTTCACAAGATTTTTGGGACGTACGGACAGACGTACGGACGGACGGACGTACGGACGGACGGACAAGTGCAACGCTATATGCTCCCCACTTTGTGGGGGCATAAAAATTCAAGTACTTTTTAAATGACTTTTCAGCTATTTTCAAGGACTATAAAAGCAGAGTAAGTATCCTTTCACAGATGCTTCACCAAAATGCTTTGCAATAATTTTTATTAGTATGTTATTATCTGAAACAACAAAATCTGTTTATCTGCTATTGAAAGTAGTGTTGAATGTAATGACCTGTAATATTTTATGTACCTTTGGATGTGTTAACTGTCCAACCTGATGTTTTACACTTACCATCTGCCACTTAAAAGACACTTCTACCATGGAATTTTAACAAGAGGGTCCATTTGACCCTGGGTCGCTCACCTGCCAACAACTGCTCAATGGTGGCAAGAGTCAGTGGATGCAAATACAATTGCCAATTGACTCAAAGGCTGCAGGCAATTATGACCATGGGGTCATCTTTGGTAGAGTTTCACTAGATGTCGTGCGTCATCAGGATTGTTAAAGCACAATGTGGACTATAATGGACTGAGCCTCATAAAAAATATATCAGGCATGTATATACATGATACCTAACATGTTTAAAGTTTCAAAGCAGTATCTTGAAAAATGTAGAAGTTTGTGCTGCAATATTTTTTAAAAAATCCCGCCGTTATACAAAAAACTAGGTTGCTGTGAACTGAATGTTGGAAAACCGTTCCAAACAGGGATTATGTACATGACACATGATTGTTCACTCTATTGCCAATTCTGCTAATTATTTTAAAATCCAACCATAGATGCAAAAAATATATGGGCAAGACACAAACTATCAGCAGTAAGGCCTATATAGCAGAACTTACTAAGTTTAGAGGGTTGCTGTGACATGGATCTTGGAGGGAGGAACATGGGTTTCGAGTGTAACACATACTTATTTTAATTTTTGGTTGTTAGGGTTGCAGAGAGTTTCAATCTTTAAGTAATGTTATTTATAATACTAGAACTTTTATTAAAATACAATGTACACAATTATAAAGAAAAAGATTCATAACGGAAAAAATGTGTAAATGCAATCTTTAATAAAATAGAACAATATTAGCCCTTCAAAATTTTTTTTCCCTGACTTCACTAACTTTTCTGGATTTTTATTTTTCATTGACCAATTTTCAAAATTCCCTGACAATTCCCTGACCTTGAAAAAAAATCAAATTTCCCTGACTTTTCAAGTCCCCTGGCAACCCTGCAAGATCTTATATTAACTCAGGTATTGTACAAGTCTGATTAAATTCAAATCAAAAATGAAGCTGCTATTGTGCAGACAAGGTCTAAATAGTTAATTTTGGCACTTTCAGGGGCCATAACTCTGGAACCAATAATGCAATATTGCAATTAAAAGAAAGGAACCAAGATCTTATGGTAATGAAAGTGAAGATCAGACCAAAATTAAGACCACTAGAGTGCAGAAAAGCTTTTATTATAACGTGACCTGGTGACCTAAATTTCAAAGTCACATGACCCAGTTTCAAACTTGACCTAGATATCATCGAGATAAACATTCTGACAAAGCTTGAAGAAGATCGGAGCAAAATTAAGACTACTACAGAGCGGACAAGCTTTTTCTATAATTTGACCTAGTGACCTAGTTTTCAAGGTCACATTACCCAGTTTCGAACCTGGCCTAGATATCACTGAGATACACATTCTGACCAAGCTTGAAGAAGATGGGACCAAAATTAAGACCGCTAGAATGCGGACAAGCTTTTTCTAAAATTCAAACTAGTTACCTTGTTTTCAAGGTCACATGACCCAGTTACGAACTTGACCTAGATATCATTGAGATAAACAATCTGACCAAGTTTGAAGAAGATCAAACCAAAATTAAGACTGCTAGAGTGCGGACAAGCTTTTTCTATAATTTGACCTTGTGACCTAGTTTTGAAGGTCACATGACCCAGTTTCGAACTTGATCTAGATATCACTGAGATTAACATTTTGACCAAGTTTGAAGAAGATCGGACCAAATTTAAGACCGCTAGAGTGCGGACAAGCTTTTTCTATAATTTGACCTAGTGACCTTGTTTTAAGGGTGAGATGACCCAGTTATGAACTTGACCTAGATATCATTGAGATAAACATTCTGACCAAGTTTAAAGAAGATCACACCAAAATTAAGACCGCTAGAGTGCGGACAACAATTGTGAACGGACGACGGATGGACGACGGACGAAAGGCGATCACAAAAGCTCACCCTGTCACTTTGTGACAGATGAGCTAAAAATGGGGCTTCTGGACTATTGATGCTCTTTTATTACATCAACCTTTAAAATTTCTCATGAATTACTTAAATGTCCAAAAAGCCTAAAAACTGTTTTTTTTTCTTTTACTGTTTACTATATACTACATACATGACTGTGACATCATCTACGAGAATATCACAACCGTAGGCTGCACAGGCTATAGTCTGTCCCATACCCTCGTCCACTATCTTAGATGTGAGATAATCTGTCCAACACGAGGAACAAAACTTGTGACCACATTCCAGTCCAGCCATTTCCTGAAATCAACATTACTATGGTAAATATCAACAAGCTGTTTTACTTCTAATGTAAAACTTACACAATTATGATTAAATATAAGACATGCATTTCAGGTGTTTTTTCTTTCCCCTTTCAGTGCATGCTCTCTTAACATTTGTAAACAGTGAGTTAGTCTAATACTGTAAGATCTTATACTGATTTATCAAAGCTTCTTTTTTTCAACCATAGCAACAACACACCTACAATAAATCTTCTAAGTGAAATAACCATGTTAGATCAATCAGGCAAGCTTTGCTACAGTTCATTTAATTCAACAACAATTCTATTCAGGAAATGAGATCAGAAAAAAAAAGAAATAATATCTTTAGGCTGCCAAAGACCTTTAAAATATTAAAGTGTGGATACAGATCAAGAAAGAGGACCAACTGAAAGCCATTAATTAACTTGTCACCTACAGCGTAAATGTTAATAGCTCATGGCATTTAAAAACAAGAGGGCCATGATGGCCCTGTATCGCTCACCTGAGTATGACTGCTTTAAACAAAGTTGCTATGGACCTGGTTATTTGACCCCAGATGGCCCATATTCAAACTTGACCTAGAAATTATTGAAACAATCTCTTTGACAAATTTCAAGGTTATTTGTACTGAAAATGTTATCTCTAGAGTGTTAACAAGATTTTTCCATATTTGGGCTCTATGACCTAGTTTTTGACCCCAGATTACCCATATCCAAACTTGAGCTACAAATCATCAAAACAACCTTCCTGACAAATTTCCAGGACATTTGGACTAAAAATGTAACCTCTAGAGGATAAACAAGGTTTTTCTACTTTCGGGCTCTGTGACCTAGTTTTTGACCCCAGAAAACCTATATTCAAAACTAAGCTAGAAATCATCGATAGAACCTTTCTGACAAATTTCCAGGTTATTTGGACTGAAAATGCTACCTTTAGAATGTTAACAAGGTTTTTCCATATTTGGACTCTGTGACCTAGTTTGTGACTCCAGATGACCCATATTCGAACTTGATCTAGAAATCCTCAAGGCAACTTTTCTGACAAATTTCCAGATTATTTGGGCTGAAAATGTAACCTCTAGAGTGTTAACAAGGTTTTTCCATATTTGGGCTCTGTGACCTAGTTTTTGACCCAAGATGACCCATACTCCAACTTGAGCTAGAAATCATCAAGGAAACCTGTCTGACAAATTTCCAGGATATTTGGACTGAAAATGTAACCTCTGGAGTGTTAAAAAGTTTTTTACATATTTGAACCATGTGACCTAGTTTTTGATCCCAGATGACCCATATCCAAATCTGAGCTAGAAATCTTTGAAACAATCTTTCTGACAAATTTCAAGGACATTTGGACTAAAAATGTAACCTCTAGAGGATTAACAAGGTTTTTCTACTTTCGGGCTCTGTGACCTAGTTTTTGACCCCAGAAAACCTATATTCAAAACTAAGCTAGAAATCATCGATAGAACCTTTCTGACAAATTTCCAGGTTATTTGGACTGAAAATGCTACCTTTAGAATGTTAACAAGGTTTTTCCATATTTGGACTCTGTGACCTAGTTTGTGACTCCAGATGACCCATATTCGAACTTGATCTAGAAATCCTCAAGGCAACTTTTCTGACAAATTTCCAGATTATTTGGGCTGAAAATGTAACCTCTAGAGTGTTAACAAGGTTTTTCCATATTTGGGCTCTGTGACCTAGTTTTTGACCCCAGATGACCCATATTTGAACTTGACCTAGAAATTGTCAAAGCAACCTTTCTGACAAATTTCCAGATTATTTGGGCTGAAAATGTAACCTCTAGAGTGTTAACAAGGTTTTTCCATATTTGGGCTCTGTGACCTAGTTTTTGACCCCAGATGACCCATATTTGAACTTGACCTAGAAATTGTCAAAACAACCTTTTTGACAAAATTCCAGATTATTTGGGCTGAAAATGTAACCTCTAGAGTGTTAACAAGATTTTTCTATTTTTGGGCTCCGTGACCTAGTTTTTGAACCCAGATTACCCATATTTGAACTTGAGCTAGAAATCATCAATAGAACCTTTCTGACAAATTTCCAGGATATTTGGACTGAAAAAGTAGCCTCTAGAGTGTTAACAAGGTTTTTCTATATTTGGGCTCTGTGACCTAGTTTTCCAACCCTGATAACCCATGTTCGAACTCGTCCGAGATATCAATGAGACAAACATCCCGTGCAAGTTTCATGACAATTGAGGCAAAAATGTGACCACTAGAGTGTTAACGAACTAATTGTGGACGGACGGACGGACGGACGGACGGACTGACGGACGGACGGACGGACGACGGACGACGGACAAAAGGTGATCAGAAAAGCTCACTCTGTCACTACGTGACAGGTGAGCTAATAATAAAATTTTACTCACACTTGCCGGCTTTGTGAAACAACAGATTTCACACATGATCTCACTTGATGCTGAATTTGAACCACGTGTTGACCTCTGTAATTAAAACGTTAAAAACAAATAAATCACAGAGTTATAACTTAATGCCTGTTTTGGAATTAAAATTTAGAAGGAAACTAGCTCAAATATTCACTTTAATACAAAATGGCCAGACATGAGTATACCTTAATAGCTGAACAAGTTTAAGGCACACCAAAAAATTGTGCTTTAGCCAAATTATTGACCATACAAGCTTAACTCTCAGAAAATTTTGCATGTTTTTCCAAACAGTACACAGACATAAAGTATAATTTACATAATCCTTAAATGTGTGAAACAATTTCTGAAAAAAAAAGATGATAAGATTGAGCACTTTAAATGTGCCAAAATATGCCAGTTTTGCCTGTTATGAATTTTTCTGTTTTTTTTTTTTTAAACCTGAAGTAAATTTGAAATTAAGAATTTTTATAAACAGATAGCTTTGAACTTTTATCGAAAATTTTCAGCCAGTCAGTTTGACAGCAAATACCAAATAATAGCACAACTAATTAAAGTGGAAAGGTAAAAAAACTAAAAAACAGCTGCTGTAATGGGCCAAAATCACCAATAACCTTTATTTCTAATTTTTAGCTGAAATATCTTTCCCTTTGATTTGAACATAATGCAGAGATTTTGTAACCAAAAGTTCAACACCATGCTTAAACTTTACAACTTCTTTATAGCATTTGTGCCAAAATTCATGTAATGTCCATCTCCCCTGGAGTGCTTTCATCAGCTATGCCAAAAAACTGACATTTGCAAGTATACAAATAAATGCACTGTTAATGAAAAATCAGTTTTATTTTTAATCTTAATGTACTGGACATCAGATTATTTACAATCACACGAAAGTTATTTGTACTGTCTGTGCCTGAGTCAAGGTATAACAGAATCTTCAAGTAAAGATGACTGGTTCTAACAACTGATACTATTTCATTGGATTTAAGATCAAGCTACCAACCAATTCAACAATATTTTGATGGTAAAGTGGTATAGAAATCAATATTGAGATTTATAAAATCATTTTAAGCACATATTGTAATTCATGTTCACACTTTATATTTTAATTTGACAAAAAACTAAATAAACTAAAATGAGTTCTGAGACTTAAATGTTTTGAATTCAGGTATACAGCCTATAAAATAACCTGAAAATTTAACCTTTTTTTATAAAAGGTGTAATGCTTGCATTTTTAATGTCCATCCCCAAATATGATAACATAAAAAAAATGTTATAGACTTTAGGTAGTTTAACTTGAAAATAAACTTGACAAGAACTGAAAATTCATCACTTCATTAATTATTTTTTTGGTCAACATGCTTATTACTTAACACAATTTTTTGTACACTGGGCCTTAATCAACGCCGTTTTTTTTAGCACATTTACCATGCTTGACCTGTTTCAGTTATGTTTTTGATGTATATCAGGATCAAAAGAAGTAATATCAAAAATAAGTGAGGAACAGTAAAAACAACAACAAAAACATACATGTACATTAGAGTTATCAAATTCTCATGTTTTATTACTTTGAAAATGAAAACAAACTTCTTGTATCAACAGATTTTTATTTTCAGACTTACAGGTAAGAAAAATAACTACATGAGATAATGAAATGAACCAGGCTACCTTTGGCTGTCTAGTGGCATCTTTCCTGTAGGGGCTGACCACATGAGCCTCTGAAAACAAGCTGTCCTGGTCACCATCATAGTACCTGAAGCACAAGAGTAAATAAAAGTTGACTAGCTCTGGGAATGCCCAGTGTGAAACTAAACAATCTAAATGCTGAATGTAAAACTATTTCCTTTGGTCTTAATGATGCAGTTTAGATCTTGTAAGGATAAGCATTGTTCTTAAAGCATTTTTTTTCATCATGGTTTAACAGATGTTGAAGCTGGTCACCAAACTTTACCATCCTTTCAAAACAGGACAACTTCAACTAGGAAAGTCATTTATTTACAAACATCAGAAATCAAGACTCAAGTTTTAATATCCTAATCAATTAAGAGAAAAAACATTTAATTTAAAGAGGAAGTTGTGAATGTATTTAATTAGTCTAAGTCTAGTTGTTCTGATAATAAAATAAGTGATTAAGATATACTGTAACTAAGCAATCACAGAATCAATATAACAAACCCATGCTCAAGTATATTTTGAAATGATGTTAATCGAGAACAGATCAAATCCATTTAGAACCTGTCCAAAAAGACCCAGTCCAGAACAGCCCACCACAAAGGTATAATCAGGTTATAATCTTTTAATTACTTCAGTTACTTCCCTTTTGTATTATATTCGAGACTATTTCTTTTATCATCATGTGGTTACTTAATGCTTCTAGACCTTAAATGAAAGATTTTCTAAAGTGTACTGATGGAATAAATATCTTATGATCAAAATATGCAAGTTTATTAAATACCTTTCCATGAGCTTCTCTTTATCCCACTTGAAATGGTTAAGCAATATTCTAGTGATGGTTGATGGAATCTAGAACAGAAATTGATAAGGAAACAAATAATAGAATCTTAGCTTTTACAAAACACTTGTATTAAATATCCTTTAAGAATTCACTCAGATAAGCCAAAGGCATGGATAAACATACTTAGTAACAACTGAACATAACTTATAACAAATTGCAATGATTTCGGGACTGATGTTCACAACATTATGATGTACATGTAGAATGTCATTTTATTACTACCCTGGATACACCCTCACTCCCCAAAATACTTCCTGCACTTATAATAGTATCAGTTGATTAGAAGTAAACAACGTCTGGTATATTTTTCATTCATGAAATTTCCCTTTAAAAAAAAGGTGTTCCATTACTAACGTTGTGTAATATAGAAGCAGCAAGCGAAATTTCCTCAAGCCAGATGAAAATCTGCACAAGAAACTAAATGTTCAACTTTCGGCAAAGTATACTGCGATCACATATGCTGTTAGAATTATGAAGCACTTGCTACCCTCTGTTACAAAATAAGACTTATACAACTGGCAATAATAGCATCTTTTCTTTCTATTTGTACTAAATGACAGGATTTTATTTTTTTTAAAAGTTTTGTTATCAGCAAATTTTTTTTTCAATCATGATAAACTGTAGCAACAGATTTATTTTACTGCTGGCGAACCTGCATACTGGTATTGCCAAATATAACCCCGAAATATGCCATATCACACAATTGGATTTCAAATTTGTTGTCATTTTATTTGTAAGTTGTTTTAAGTTAGATTTTAAACAAAATTTATTTTGGGAGTACTGCACATCCAACAGTAAAATCTACAAACAATGGGCAATGACTTTCCCAATCACTGCTCAACACTAATCAAAATATATATTTCTCTGGTCAGACATGAAGACATTTACAAGATTCACTTGAAAAGCTTGGCAAAATAAAATACACAGATATTGGCAATAGGGAATAATCTAGAACCCCAAAAAGGGCAGGGTGCTGCAAAAGTAGGGCAGGGTGCTAAGGTGTAGGGGCAGAACATTATTGTTCCAACTTGAAAACATTGTTATGTCTGCATATTTCCAGGTACTAGTATAGGTTTTGTGCTATATTTAACAAAAAGAAAGAGATTATTCAATAACTTTTATATTTCATATGATATGAAATGTTTACTTTCATTATTTAGTGAGAATGTACAGGCACTGAAGATCTGCAAAAAAATAATTACTGTTACTGTAGCTTTAAACACACATTCAATTCTCAGAGAATAGGAAACTTTTCCAATGAAAAACTGGCACGTATAATAAAATAATGACCACTTTTCTAAATCAATTAATTGAATTTTGTACGTTTGCCATATAAAAATTCTCCAAAACACTGTTTACTTTTAATATTAAAATACGATGGGGTCGCGGAATATATGACAAATGGAATTTATCCAAGATTTTCACTCGCTGCTTCATGTTTAATGATCTAAATATTTGCTGAAATTGGTTTCCTTCAATTTGCTAGATCTATCTGACTTTTCTTACAAATAAATCCGAGAACTTAAACAAATTAAGTCAGGAAGTTTTGGGCGACGATTTTGCCCAGGTCGCCAGCTCGTGAGAGTCCTGCTCAGGTCATGAAGGATTCCATTTTTTTTCATTCTGGGGCCAGTTTTTGTAACATGCATACACGTTTGTTAGCAGTGAAAAGGTGATCAGAAATTTTCATATTTCTAACTTAAACGTATAAACTGATTTTTTTTTTCATTTCTCTTGATTTACTTGTAACAGCATTTTGAGTTTTAATGATATGGGCCATACTGACAACTTACTGAAGATGTTTTATTACCTGTCCTATTTAATCTTCACCATAATTTTAGGTATCGCAGTTTGCTTAATCCCTGTACACCACACAGTGTTAATTGGTTGACTGGTGTCAACTAAATAAACAAACAATCAAGCGACGCACATGATTAGGTTGTGCAGATCAATCATATATCAATCAATTTAACAAATTAAAAAAGCAGTGGACGGGACATAATTAAACTAGGCCAATGCAAAAAGCATAAGGGCGCTGGAGGAGGGGCAGCGTGGTGTTCAACATTGGGCAAAGGGGGGTCGGCAAAAACGGGTGTGGCGCAGCGCCCCACTGACACGCTCTAGATTATTCCCTAGGCAAAGTATTAGTTTAACTACAACTGGCAAAAGCTGTGCATGTGACCCCACTTATTATTAAATATTATTACAAAGAATCAGAAAATTTGGATAAATAGCAATCACCATGCATTTAATGTGTATTACCTCACATCTATATATATCACTGATAACATGCTAGGATAAAACTTTTCAGTCTTTTGTCACCTTCTCTTGTGAAACAATTTGGCTTACTATCTACTGAATGAATTTGATTAACACAGTTGTAAGTTAAGAAGTATTGTTTGACTTTCAAATTACCTGAACAACAGCATTTACTTCTTTAATACATTCAACCATCACATGAACAATTCTGTCTGCTGTCAAAACCTCGTAGGGGAAGTCCTCATGGTCCTTTCCTTCACTTGTGGTCGAAGGCTCAGGTTCCATAGCAATGTCAACAAAATCTTCATCTTCTTCATTACTATCTTCCTCATGAGATTCATCATCATCCTCGTATATCATATCGTCTTCACTATCCATGTTTCTAGTATGTTTTGTGGTAAATCTATGACCTAGGTTGTATTTACGTTCATGACGTCACAACGTCCTTCTGGGATGGAAGTTTATATAGATTTCCCTGTGAAACAAAAAAATACATGTGAAGAATTGTGGTATGGATAAACGGACGAACATTTGAAGTTTTAATTCCAGAGGAATTAGTATCTATAATATGGACAGAAACTGGGAAATATGCGACGTAAATATACCCTTACCAATGTTTTCACTTTGGGAACTAGGAATTCTGGGAAGTCTATTCAATACACTAAATTTATTTTCAATTGAAGAGCTTCCGTCTCTAGGTCGTAAGACACTAAATTTAAACAGTGTTAGTCGGAAGGTCTCGCACACTTTTCTTTCTTTTACACCAGTTTTAACTATACTGAAATACATATTGATACTTCAATACAAGTTGATATGCTAAGTACAGCTATATATTTCTCCCGACCTATCGAATCTTTATTGTGAAAGGGAGGCGCGAATCAGCAAAACAAACTTTTTCTAAAGCAGACAGCATATAGGCCTACCTCGCAGGCAGGAGCAGGAAAATTTGTCCAGTGGTTTGGCATTCTTGACTGTTACATCTAGCCCGCAAAAATGAAAGTATACAAAGATCTGCAGCAGGACATGTGTGCAGTAATAAATATTTTTCTTGCAGTGTTGAACTGCACTGGAAAACCATTGTTGATAGAAATTGTATTCCTAGATACAACACCAACTTAACTCATTCTCGTACGCAGTCTCATCTATACTCTTTATCCCCGAGAACTACCAGACATTGGAACAGTTTGCCATGTTAAATTCCCGTCCTTTAATTTTACATTTTGAACTTTGTCATGGCCAGTCTATTTCTTTTCCTTTATTTTACCATATTTTAATAAAACGATGATCTGACATCTGAGCAGTATTTAACTTTTCAGATTCTGTCGCCTTACTTTTATTTTAGGTCAAAATCTACTGTGTTTATTGATAGCGATTCTTTTGTTTATTTCTGGATACGACTAGACGCTATGGTAAGATGGCGATTTGTAATATAGCTTTAAAACTCGGCTATGAACATTCCATCTCTGTACTGCAATGCGCACGCGCATAGTTGCAAGTGATTAGTGTTGGATGAAAGTGAAGGATGTCCGTACCCTTTGATATTTGGTGAAGATGAGAAAATACAAAAAAATATGGCCAAAAAAATGAAAACATGCTTTGACACTTCATTTTACTTTTAGCACATTTCATTTCAAACTGTCATATTTACATATATATAAATTTACAACCATTCAGGAGAGAAAAAAGGGCTGGACCTCAAGATCAAACAACATTAAAAAAAGGTAATAATGATAAATAATGATTAAGTTACACTGTCAAAATGGTGAAAAGACTTCTGCTTGTCCTCTGTCTGGAATGGAAAAAGAAAGTGAATGTAACAGTCCAATTGCGCAGATGAGATTCGAATGTGCGCCTTCCGTTTTAGGAAAGTAACGCTCTCACCAAGCATTACACGCTTTACCTTGGTCACATATCTATTGTCAAGAGTGGGTGCCAAAACTGACATTTTAATTGTTTCACAACATGATATTATATCTCAATCACTGTTTTAGTTGTAGTGAATGGTTGTACATTAAAAAGTTATTCTTGTGTTAGTAGTTGGTTTAGATCCCAAAAATTAATGCACGACAACTTCTAATCTTTTTATACTCCACCATGTAAGCACACGGACAATATGATTTCATTACCCGCTGGACCTAATTGTTCAGTGCATATTTTTCTCCACTATAGCGACTAACGTACATAAAACACCAGGCCAGTTTGTAGTGGCTGGAGGACGAATTATTTGACTTTAAAAGTCGGCAACAGCAACCTATTCCGGCTCCAGAGTGCCATTACCAATATGTGGTCAACGGAAGTCAGCTTGTGTCTCTTTAATCACCCAAGATCGTCTCGACACGATATCAACAAACACAGCATTTGCAGAGGTATTCACAAAATTTAACAAGAATGAACACGAGCCGCAGTAGAAACAAAACATAAAAAAGTCTACAACAGCACCGAAAACAACAAAGCAACATCAGTAACAGCAAAGTATAAGAAAAAAAAACAACGTAGCTAATGTAGCAAAAGCTCTCTGGGTCAGCAAGAAAAACAAATTATAAAATTAACACAATGACGGCACCAGTACGGCACCAGTACAAACTTAAGCAGCACCAGCAGCAGGATAAATAGAAATAGCAAAACAACAATAACAAAATAACAACAACAGCAACAGTAAAAGCAATTGCAGAGCAATTAATGCCAAATTACAACACTGCTGTAGTACCAATAACAACTGAGGTATTGAAAGCAGCAGTAGCAAAATAAAATAATAATAAAAATACTCCTAATGATAACAACAACAACACCACCAACAGAAAGAACATCTTTGCAGACTGTAAAAACAAACAAAAAGTAACTGCTGGTTAGTGCCGCATACATCTCTTGACGCGTAGAGCTTCCGGGAGCAGCATCAAAAACAATTATATACAGTTTTGGTATATTAATCTATTATAATAATTTATATATATTAATCGCTAACATTATCTGTGATGCCGTTGACATCATCATAAATAGAATAATACCATATCAGAATGTCGCCCTTTCAACTATACGTGGGGAAGATATGATGACACTGTTCTTATTTACGTTTTAACTAAGCGCGATGTACCTTTCGTATCTTTGAGTTATACATATCCACCGTCTACAACAGGAAAACTCTAAATGATTTTATAGAACAATCTAAAATTTCAAAAAATTGTTGGAAATCGTTTCTGTTTATTTATTATTTTTTTGCCCACTTTTCAGAAAAATATCAATTCAAGTTGTCAAATATATAATAAATGATTTGTCCAAAGAATTCGGAAAAAGGAAACATATCTGGGAAATTTATTGAGCAAAATTTTATATTTGTAAATAGTCAAAGGCTGAAATAGTTCGGGTACCTCGCAGTTTGGTTCCGAGACATTCTGCATTTGTTGGGAAGCACTAAGATCGTATTCATCAAAGTTGTGAAAACTTTTACCTTGCAGCACAAACAAGTAAACTATTTTACAGTTTTATCTCATTAAAGCTATTGTTACCATAGTAACCGAACACTTGCAATTTTCGTTTCCCGCTTTCTTCTTATTATGGTCTCACTGTAATTTGTATTGATTCTTGCAAGTGTTATATCGTTTAATGATCTCGATATTTCTATATTAACATGGTTATTTGTATTGAAATTCTTGATCTAAGAACAGTGGCCTGTATATAATATAAAATGCATGATGTGTAAATAACAACAAGTAGACAAATTACATATGACAACAACAACAATAACAACAACAACAAACAGCAACGACATTACGATAAGACATAGAATGTTATGTAGATATTCAGTATCTAATACACTTCTTTCAAAGAATTACAGATTTTTTTTTCTAAAAAAGTGACTTCTATCTTCTTATGTTGATAATAATGATATATTGTCTCAAATTCTGTCTTTAAAAGTTTAAGTATATCGTTTTCTTTTGACCAATTAGTTACCATTTAAAAGGTAGATTTATAAATACTAAAGCCAACAATTGTTATGATAACATTTATATAAAATATTCTTTTTGAGAGATGTTATAGCCAAAAAATCAGAGTATCTAGATTGCGTATATTGTATTCCGCACATTTCAAATATTTTCAGAGTTTTTTTGTCCAGAAAACATCTACTGCTTTACAAGTGATAAAAGATGTTCGTAATCTATTTTATTACATTTATTGTAGAGTTGAGATGGGACCATTTTCCATTTAAAACGTGTTTACTTGCTAGTAAACTTTAGATTTGAGTTGTTTATATCTATTATCAGGTACTTTTTATTTGTGAAATGATAAATATCCAGTTAAGTTTTACTTCTTGTTTATTTGATCAGTACAAATGAGCTATAGGTTTAATAAATACTCTGTTGATTAACGGTTGATATATGGCTTTTGAATCCATCTAATCAAGAGGTTTACTGTTTAGATTTAGCAGATTATTCGTTTTAACCTTTGTTTTCGATGACTTATAAGTTTTCATAGACTGTTTCCATGCAGAATTTAAAGCCTAGTATAGCAGAGAGTTGGTTTATTTCAACGACGCAATTTCGATTGTCGGTTAATTTGTTTGAGATAACGTTTTCTCATAGTTACGTAAGTCATTCAAATGTCTACTATTGCCGAGCAAAACGCGTTCAAACCTGGAGAAAAAACAGCCTCGCGCAAATTTTTCATTCTTTTATAAATGAGACGTCATGCAGTCACCTCGCTGGCTCGAATTCCGATGAAAACCGGCCTCCCGACGCCAGCGACCCAGGTCCGTGTTTTCGTCACGGCATTCCATAGTTGCAACCCCGAGCCTCTCAAACCACCTTAAACAGCTAGGCTAATGCTTAGGAACATTAAAACAAGAAGAAAAAATCTTTGGTCTCGTCCAGGACTCGAATTCTCGACCACTGCTATGTGCTCTAAAATAGTAATGTATGGTAAAAATAGAAGGAAATGTGCGTATTGGGCACACTTTGCCCCAGTACTTGGGAAGCTAGAGGCCAGTGCGATAGACCATTAAAGAACTTGGCTTGCCTGGCTAGCGAATAAGACTAGTCTCGGCCCAAGGCTGTCTATCACTGCCGAGTCAAACCTGGAAAGAAACACGTTCGTGCAAATACGCTTTTCACAGTCAGTAATGACTTTAACCAAGTGAACTTACTTTCTATACTGTACTTTGGTCAACACATTATTTTCGTTTTATCTTTGTTGTATCTTAGTTAAAACATTGCTAACCTGGAGCGCCGTAACAGCCTTGATTTCCATTTAAGTACCTTTCACTCATAGTATACATGGCGCTGTTTAAGGTGCTGTGAAATTACAATTTTACAAAAGTTGCAGAAAATCAAAGCATCAACAGAGAGCAGAACAGAAGATGAGACAGAGCCAGTGAAGCGGAACAAAACACTCAGACTTAACAGATTAGGGACTGATATTCCAGGTTACAAAAAATGGCATAATTGGCAGAAATATTTATGGATTTTGGTTTCTTGAAAAAAATGTCAAAAGGCATTTTCTAAATGTATAAATATAATGAACAAGTAATATATTTGAACTTACACTTATTTGATTTAAAGGTCACTGGACACGACTTAAGCAACTTTACCTCATCAAAATAATCATAATGTACTGATTAAAATTGTTTAATTACAAAATTATGAAAATATTGCATTTGATAAAAAAGAACGTGTTTTTGATGATCGGCTGTTTACGTTTCAACATCGGTAGTTTTCCGCCGCAATTTTTGGCTGTTACGTAGCTATACACTGAGCATGAAAAAGAACCAGAGCTGTCTCTGGAATGGGATGCTTTCTGTATCTTGCACTACCCCCACAACATAAAACAACTAATCTCTTCAGGGGGCGTCAGTCATATGGGTTACCGGTACCGACGTTAAATAAGCTTAAATAGATAGATATTATTTTGACATAAATTTTAGTGTATGCTCCTATTATATTGTAATACAACAACAACACAATCTTTATTACGCATAAAACATTATACATGTACAATGTTTATAGCATACAACAAATCACGAAGATTAAGAGCTCTGCAAGAAGAGTTGATGAATTTTCAAAAAAAAAGAGAGAAGAAAAAAGAAACATTTCCAGAGAAACAATATAAATGTTCGACTGCTTGAATACAAACAATATATTTATATTTATTATATATATATATATATATATATATATATATATATATATATATATATATATATATATATATATATATATATATATATAAACAAAAAACAAAATTAAAAAAAACAAAAAAAAAACAAAAAAAAAAACAGATAACCAATAAAAGTCGATCGTTTCAGACTTGATGACCTAACTTTTACAGGAAATACTTCATATTAAAAGGCGTCTGATACACAATTTACTTACACAATACGTTTCTTACTGGCAAAGTAAATGTATTTAGCGAGTGCACAAACTATTTTCTTTGAATTTGTCGACATCAAACTATTAAATTTAAAAAGTGTCGGCCAATGACAATAATACGGTTTGAAATACTTCTTTCTAAGATCACGGTAGAATGGACAAACTAGTGGAAAATGAAATTCGTTCTATATCTTTTGCATTGCACATGATTGACATATTCTCTGCTTACGTAGTATATATAGAGAATAATGGGTTAGTGTCTTAATATGAGAAAGTTTATCTGGCAAGGCGTAGGAATTTATCGGGTGAGCCGCAGGCGTACCCGATGAATTCCGCAGACGAGCCAGATAAACTTTCTCAATTAAGACACTAACCTATTATTCTATTTATCCTGTCACATCTGGCATTTGGAAATAATTTACTTAAGATATTGAAAAACTTTCTTTAAAGTGTTTCAATTTAGGCTTATGTCAAGGTTATCCGGCAATGGTACATTTGCACACACACACACACACACACACACACACGCACGCACGCACACACACACACAAATAGTTCCAAAGTTTCAGTAACTTTATTTCCTTAAATGATCACTATATTGTAAGATTTACATATTGAAATATTTAAATTCTTATTCAAGTAGTCTCTTTTTGTAATAACATCAATTTTATCACTTCCTTCTGATTATAAACACAAAAGTAGTCAATGACATATCATGTGCCGTATATCAACGTCACGTGACCAACTGCCGTAGATAAGGAAAAATATACGACACCTTGTTATTAGTTCGAAAGTGTTATTAGTGACAGGATATTTTCATATCTTCAGTTTCTATATTCAAACTATGAGAAGATGTTATAAATCTGGTGAGGGCAAGTTTTGTATTTATTCTCGGTATCGAAGTAACTCTCAGTTTCAAAATTATGTTTAAATATACTATATGTCTAGAATTATTAATATTGGAATACCACTTCTGTATATAAACATCAATTATTCTTTGTTTAATGCTTGCAAAAGGTATATCAAATTGGTTAAACCATATATGCCTAAGACCATGACTACACAGAATATCTTTGATATGGAAAGCTCAGTTTTTCATAGTGTATGTATTTTCCCGATCACAATCATTTTTTAACATAAGATAAACTTGTTTAACAATTGCTGTGTTTTCTAGTTTTGGTATTTTAATCCAGTATTTAACCATATTAAGTTTTCGGATTATAAACAGGGGCAGACGACCTAGTTCGCCATATAATACTGAAAGATTAGTTGATTTTCTTACGCCGAGAATTGGTATTAGAAACTAGGTTTGAACCTTGTCAATATCATTAGCTTCATGCATTCCCCCAAACTTCTGAACTATAGTTAAGTATAGATACTACTAGAGAATCAAAAAGTTTATATTTCTGAGTTGTGGGTAGCTCTATATTTCGAAAAATACTAAAAACGTTATGTAATGCGAAAGATGCGTGTTGCGCTATTGTTTTCTGAGTTTTATGCCAGTTACCATTTTTAACAAGGCAGCCTGAAGGACAGCTAAATCCCCTTCCGCAGCGGACATGAATGTGTACTTCTTGACATTTAACCAACCATGACCTTGATGTTGTGCCATGCATATTATAAGCACATAGTCTCACGATAGTAATTATTTGTGCCAAGTTATTTAAAATCTTCCATAAAGTCAAACAGTTTTGGAGAACATTTAACCTTGACTCTGGGGGTAGCAACCTGGATGTTGGGTTCTGCACATTGTGTCGTAGTAGTGATCATTTGTGCAAAGTAATTAAAAAACTTTTCGTAAGCCAAGTTAGTAAGTTATAGAGCAGACGTGAAATGTGGATATTTGACCTTTAACTGTGATCTTGACCATGTGGATAGCAACCCAATTATTACGCTCTGCACATTGTCTCATAATGGTGATCACTTGTGCCAAGTTGTTTAAAAAAATGTCAGCGGTTTAAAAGTTATGAAGCGGACAGGAAATGTAGACTTTTAACACTTGACCTTAACCTTGGGGGTAGCAACCCAGTTATTGTGCTTTGCATATTGTCTCATAATGGTGATCACTTGTGCCGGGTTATTTCAAAAAATCTTCAGCCGTTTAAAAGTTATGGAGCGGACACGAAATGTAGACTTTTTAACACTTGACCTTTAAGTGTGACCTTCACCTTGGGGGTAGCAACCCAATAATTGCGCTCTAAACATTGTCTCATAATGGTGATCACTTGTGCCAAGTTATTTTCAAAAAAATCTTCATCAGTTTAAAAGTTATGGAGCGGGCACGAAAGTGTTACGGACGGACGGACAGACGGACGGACGGACTGACAGACGGAGGCCATTCCTATAATCCCCTCCCCGCTTTGCGGAAGGGGATTAAAAAGTGTAACTCCTAAATATTTGAAATAAGGCACTGATTCAATTTGTGTATTATATATTCGAAAGTCGTACTTTGTGTTTCTCCCTTTTTCAAAAATTAAGGCCTTGGTTTTATAGTATTAATACTCAATCCCCAAAAGTTACAATAGTTTTCCAGATCTTTGAGCATAAATTGTAACGTTTCAGGTGATTTTGCAAAAAGCACTTGGTCGTCTGCGAAAAGTATCAGGAATAATTTTACCTCATTTTCTGTAAAGATGCCATCTAAATCGATATTAATACTATTTGTGAGATCGTTCACAAAAAGCATGAAAAGCAACGGCGAGCTCTGATCTCCTTGTTTCAAGCCTATGTGTGATTCATGAAAACGTGAGGTCGCGCATTTGTATTTAATATATGATTTTACCGTCCTATACATTGACTGAAGAGCACTCACAAACTTACTGCTAATTTGTTCTCTCATTAATTTCTGCCATAGGTATGATCTATCTATTTTGTCAAAAACATTTTTCACAGTCTATAAAAAATGATACAATTTGTCTCCTAAATGTAAAATCTATGAATAATTGCATTTAAAATAAAGATGCAGTCGACTGCCGACTTCCCTTCCTGAAAGCCAAACTGATTTTTACCTATCTTCTCGTGCTTTTCTGTCCATTTAGTGAGCCTGTTTAAAAGTATATGGGAGTACATTTTAGCAACGACGTTTTAAAGCGTTATTCCACGATAATTTTGTGGGTTATTAACGTCTCCTTTTTCAAAAGTTGGAGTGATTATTCCCTCACCCCAGGTTACTCTCGTATATTCTATTAAAAAGTTTAATAAGAAATGGGGATCAAAAGTGGACTTAAATATTTTAATTACTAATTTATCGTTTCCTTTACTTTACCAATTTTTCTGACAGGCACCGTGGTCCAGGGGTAGAGCGCAGGGCTCCGGATCCGGAGGTCGCGGGTTCGAATCCCGTCAGAGGCGAGATTCTCTCACGATCTTCACATTCCTCCACGCTGCGCGAATACTGGTATGAAACCCAGGAAGCAGTCATCGAGCGTGATGAATCTAAGTTGTAAGAACTTGTATCGCAATCCATGTAAAATAAATGAGTCTAAACCAAATATTTTAATTACTAATTTATCATTTCCTGGAACTTTACCATTTTTTTCTGACAAAAACTAACGGACCTGATTCAGTAAATTCCTAATCCAAATCTTCATCAAGTATATTATCATTGATATCCCCGTTTTCATTTTCATTCGTTGGAATCTCACCAAACTGTACTAAAATGATCAAACAATTGTTCAACATTCAAATTTTCAAGTTGGACAGTTGTCTTTTTGAAGGTACTTTTAATATTTTCCCAAAAGTCCTTTGGTTGATGTTTAGCTAACTTATTAATTCTCCCCCCCCCCCCTCTTGTACTTTAAATTTTTTGTATAGCCTTTGGCTTTATTTTATTATATCGCATTCGCGCTCTTACAAAAGAAGTGCACGTTTCGTCTGTTTTTCGTCTGTTAAGGTTGTTTCAGGCTATATTATATTCTCTTTTAGCATTAGTACAATTTGTGTTAAACCATCTCTGACTCTTTTTTGCCTTATTATTTCGTAAACAGCCGTTACTCTAAGATTTTCTTAAATACCTCATAAGCTTTAGAAAAAAACAGCTGGGTAAAAGTTTCGACATGTGATCTAACGGTTCAGTGGACACGCAACAGCTTAATTGTTGAATAGTCTCATCATTATTCATGAGATTTGAACTAAACAGGGGTACTCTTTTCGCCACAAATTATTTTGTTTTCTTATGTAATCTTATCTTCTGAATTCGTATTGTTACAACGTTCATATTTACATGCAAACGCGAAAACATCCGGAGCGTGGTCTGAAAATTCATTAAAATGTTCAATTTCGAAAGATGCAAGGGTTCCAAAATCTTCTAATAGGACGGGGTGGTGTGTGGTCCTTGGTCTTATACTCTATGGGTATGTTCTAGAATGGCCAAGAGAAAGAAAGACTCTTGAATCACCTGAGATCTAGAACCGAGATTAGAATGACTCCTTATGTTTGCTAAGATGATGTTGTGAAGTCTTACGTGTAGTAAAGAGATGAAAAGCACTAAACTTTGTTTGTTGTTATTTATATCCTTATAAAGCTATGCTCTATCACGATAACTCAAGATTTGGTGGTGTAGGCCTTTTCAATGATAAGAACGCAGCATACAAAATTTGAAAACAACAGCATTTTACACTTTCTGTATTTATTAAACGATAACTGTTATAATAATTCTTAGCCGTGTCAAACAGCAGACCTTTTCACAAAAAATCTTACGACAATTTTTTTTTTCGTAAGAAGAATCTTACGATAAATATCCTTTTCACAAAAAATAGTTATCGTAAATCAAAATCTTAAGATAAATCGTAAGATTTTTTTGTGTCCCGTTTTGACCTTTTGGTTACGCTTATTCGATCAAGAACCGCCAAAATGAACTTTGTTGCTTATATTTATATATTTTTGTCGCGTATGAATTCCGAACCGTAACTAGATGACATTCTACGTTTTCTATTGGCGAAAAGTTTCTGGAATTGGTTGCGGAAAACGTTATTTGCCCAGAATTTATACACTGTCCGTAAATAAACTGCGTAACTCAAATTGAAAGTTGCATACGATGTTAGTAAGAATCAAAGCACAGAGTGTACTGTCAGAAGCAAAAGTTATAATGTGTGAAGATTGTTCTTTGTCACTGCACCCATGTGATAAGAATCATATCAATTTCTTGCTTTTTTAGATATGCTCTAGAAAAGCATAATTTTTACATAAAAGTAATGGAGATAATAAAAAAAAATGAGCCAAGATAGAGTCTTTGTTCGGACTTCCTTGTCACATAAGTGTGACAATTGTGTAAAGTATAATCTCAATCCCTCGAGTTTTTTCTGAGTTGTGACGTACAGATGTGACGGGAGCCACTATTGTCATTTGAGACTCTAATAAGAGCATCGCATGCGGTGCCAACGCTTGTATGTTAAGAGCAACGACTTAATAAAATTGATTTTAAGAGTATTATGGTACTATTCAATAGTTGTTGTTACGCACTTCACTTAAGATGAATAACTTTGTGATTGTAAATGTTCAAGATATTAGTATTTATACAAAAGTTATTTTTTCATGTGAAAAAGGGGCATAAATCTAGAAACACTGATCACTTAGTAATGTTCCTATGTGCCTTGCCCCCAGTAGCATGTATGCCAAGAATGAGTAAACAAATTTTGATAGTTTTCAAAACGTTCTATATCAATAACCAATTTCAACAAAAAATTCAAGTCGAAATGGGCCAGAACTCTAAAAACAGCTTTCAGAGTAAATCCTCTAGTCTTACAACTGTACCCTGTCATAATAAGCAAATATTTCAAGTTTCATATTGATACCTTTGACAGATTTGAAATCATTCCACTTAATAATCAATTTTGACAAAAATTGTAAGTTAAAAGGGGCTTAACTCCAAACATTTATTTCAGAAGAATGCCCACTGTTTTACAACTGCACCTTTTTATTATAAGAAAGTATTCCAAATTTTGTAATGATACCTTTAAGTGTTTCTGTAACGGGCTACATCAAAGTTTTTGCACGACAACGAAGACGACCTAGCGATCAAAATAGCTCGACTTCTTCTTCGAAACAGATGAGCTGAAATAGGGGAACTACCATGGTGATGATCTCTATTAAACAGAAATATGCGACAATTGCTTTTATCCACGTCAATAGAAACACAGAAATCAAATATATATTTGTGTAAGTAAACTAACAAAACATATAAGCAAATAATTAAGACGTAAAAACAGTAGATAAATAACCTGAAATGTATAAAAATAATACTGCAAATATATATATTGCCGCCTTAAATGCAATAATACTGACAACACAGTAGTTAACAGAACCTAATTTCTTGACCTCATGACCATGTTCAAAACATTCAGTGCTGTTTTAAAAGAAGTAATTTGGATATCAATATACTCAGATTTGTCCTAGACCTACATAATGACTATGTAGAATAACATCTTGTGACAAGTTTATAATGTGACACATACATCCTAATTTCAATATATTTAATGATTATTCCTTTAATTTCATGATTGTCTTTTATATAATTAGATAAAATTTCAATACATATTACAAATAAAAGAGATGATAACGGGCATCCTTGACGAACACCACGTTGTATAGGTATATGTTCCGACAGATGTCCATTATTAAGTATTAGGCTAACAATATCATTGTAAAATAGTTTAATCCACCTTATAAAAGATTCTCCAAAATTAAAGTATCTGGCATTTCCATATAAAGTTGTGATCCACACTGTCAAATGCTTTTTCAAAATCTGCAAATAATAAAAGACCTGGTTTATTAGATATCTTTAGGTTTTCAATCACTTCAAATAGTAGCCTTATGTTTTCGCCTATAAATCTACCTTTAATGAAACCTGTTTGTGTATTTTCTATAATTTGACCTATCACTTTTTAAGTCTATTTGCTAAAGATTTAGTTGCAATCTTATAATCAATATTTAATAAACTTATAGGTCTCCAGTTTGCTAACAGAGTTGTATCTTTATTCGTTTTTGGTAAGGGTGTTATAATAGCCTGCTTTTGGAGTTGTGTCAATTTTCCAATTTGATACGAATAATTCAAAGAATCTATCAAGTATTTTTTTTAGAATAGTCCAAAATGTTTTATAAAACTCTGCTGTGTGGCCATCTGACCCAGGGCTTTTTTGGTTTTTCATTTCATTTAATGCTTGTAGACATTCATATTCATTCAATAAGCCTTCACTGTTGAAGATTCTTCATCGTTAAGACTTTTATGATTTTCAATAAAGAGATTAGATCTTGAATGATCGTTAGTTTTGTTTTGTTTTGTGTATAGCTTTGTATAAAAGGTTACTTCTTCTTTTGAAATATCTTTTTGATTTGTTATTTCGTTTTCGTTTACCTTTAATTTATAAAATAGTCTTTTTTTTCAGCTCTGTGTTTTTCAAGACTTGCGAAATATTTACCTTTTTTGTTTCATTTCCTTCTACATCCTGAGCCTTAGCTCTTAACATTATTCCATTGAGCTTGATATCTATGATACTTTCAAGTTCTTGTTTTTCGATTAATTCTTTTTTAAATAAATCTTCATCATTTTTATTAGTACTATTACTGTTAAATGAAGCAAGTTCCTGCTTTATCTTATGTATTTCTAATGAGAGATCTATTTCTTTTTTATTTTCGTTTCGTCTTTTATAACTTGCATATTTTATTGTTAAATTCCTTATTTCACCTTTTATGATTTCCACAGTGTGTTTGGGTTAGCATCTTTGTTTGTGTCTGCTATGTCAGCTATACTTTTTTAAATAATTTCTTGGTAGTCATTTTCAATCAATAAAGAGTTATTTAACTTAAAATATCCCGGTCCTCTGTTTTCATTTAGAAATGATATACTTAGATGAACACTGGAATGATCTGATTTATAGCCTGGTTTTATTTTACAATTCTTTACTATGTTAGTCAATGAATCTGATATTAAAAAATAATCGAGTCTGCTGAATATAATAGGCTTTGTTTTTGAGTGCCGTGTGTATTGTGTTGAATTTGGGTTTAAAAGTCTCCAAATATCAATGAGGTCAAAACTTGTCATCATTGACTTTAGAATTTCTCTACATTTTTTTATGAGTGTCGATTCTTCCATTTTTCTTATCATAATGTATATCTATAACAGTGTTGAAGTCACCCCTATGATGTAATTGTTTACTTCGTCTTTAGATAATTGCTTTACTAGTGTTTTAAAATATTCACCGTTGTCGGTATTAGGTCCGTAAATATTTAATATTGTAAATTCCCGATTATTTATTGCAATATTTAAAGATATCATTCGACCTGGTATAATTTCTGTAAAATTAGATCGATTCCGTTAAATGATTTGTTTATGAGTATTGCAACACCTTCTTTGTTACTTTGTTGGCCACTAAAATAAGATTGCCCTTCCCATTCTTATTCCCATTTTTTTGCGGTATTTGGTGTGGAGTGTGTTTCCTGTAGCAAGGAGATAGTATTTTGATTTTCTCTTATATATCGAAATATGTGTTGTCTTTTATTGTAATCGGATAAACCTCTTACATTATATGCATTTATAAAAGTTGCCATAAGTATAAAATACCAGTGTTATAGTATATTTAAACCTCCTGATACCGACACCCTTAAAATCATTGGAGTTCATATTTTGTTCAGAATTCAAAAAAATATAAGAAAATCATATAGACGGTGTGTACAATAATAAACCTTAGAACAATATTCACACGGCAATTATACATAATGTTTAACCTCTATAAAAATCTAGCGTTCTGCTCTATATCATAGCAAATCAATAGAAAAATTTATCATTATTTTGTTACTATCATACTATTCCATACAAATCGTTTTGAAAACGTTTTTTTAGAGTTTTAAGCATCATTTTCATTGATTTGCCTATAAAACACTAAGTGCACAAAAGGTTAAAATAGGAAGATCATGCAGTGGTATTGCTTATATAATAACAGTATTTTTTCAAACATTTCCTCACAAAAACTTACAGATTATAATAAAGACATCAAGTAGAGCGATATATATTAGAAAAAAACATATCACTTATGCCTCATGTCTTCATATATAACGGTACAATAGCATGATTTTCTCTTTCATATATTTTATCAAGTTTACAACTCCGAATTAATCATTTAATTATATCATGTTTTACCACACACTTATTTTATTGTTTATAGTGAGTGATTGTACAGCTCCTAATTATTTAATAGATAAAATATTTCGTTGGAAGATAAGTGGCATGACCGATCATGTTTTGAAGCAAAAATATTCAGCATGTATATCTATTTTGAACTGGTAAAAAGTACGACTTACTTAAGAAAATTAAACTATAAATTATCGACAAGAGAAAGTCGAACTGAAGCAAAAGTATTCAGTATGTATATTTAATTTGAATTAGTAAAAACTATGAGTTACTTAAGAGAAAATAATTTATCGAAAATCAAGGTAAACTGTTTATGAAAAGTATTAAATGGCTCTATTAAACGTCTACGACGTCGTTTATGATATAAATGATATTAAATTGTAATCTATTTTGTCAAGAACAATATATAGTACAATTTCTTGAAGTTATTCTGATACATTCCGCAGCTTAATAAGGTATCCTTATTCTTATACATTTGATCTTGTAGAAATCTTATGTCGATATTCTATATCGATAATCTATGTTAATATTCTATGTCGATAAACAATGTTGATAAACAATGATGATAATCTATGTCAATAATTTATGTCAATAATCTATGTCGATAATATATGAAGATAATTTATGTCGATAGTCACTGTGTTTTGAAGGAAAAAATCAGAAGCAGACCGAAATAATTGCTTTTATTCCTTGATGAGTAAATATCTGTATATGTATATTTCAATATATATTTTCTTTGTATCTTTGTATCTATCAATTATTTGAGAAAATTAAAAAAAAAAACACTTCTTCCATAGTGAAAAATAATTCATACATAAATCCGTGTATTCTGATTTTAATTGAATGATGCGAACTGTTGTTTCCCTAAAAGATCCGAGTTTTCTTTTAAAGAAAACAACTGCTCAAAGGCAATATTAAAATCAGAATGTATAAACACAAGGTTGTTATTTTAAGATTGCAGATGCAAAAGGTCATGTTTAAGACATTGCTCAAATAACTTTGATAATATCCTCTGTAACTATATGTAAAGGTTACCTAACTTGCACGCAAGCGTGGTGATAAAAACAGTTACTACTTAATGCACCTGTTGCTTTTTAGTTCATTCCGATTGCTTTTGAGTAATCCAATTCTGAGCATTAAATATTCGCGTTCTTAAAGATTTTGCCATGCCAAATATTTTCCTCAAAAGAAATAAGTAGTTGTTCAATATAATCCAAGCTGGTGTAACGATCAGTTACCATTCGGTCTGTTTAACGATGATGTCGAACAAAATCTCTATACTCATAATCATGTTTTGTCAATGAAAATCTTATGTAGGCGTTTACTGCATAATCGTCCAAGAACATCTACGGACATTGTTTGTAATTCCTGGTCATCTAGTACACTGTTATGGCGGAAAAACATCATTTTGTCCTTTACTCCTATGATTTTAATAGTATACTAATGTCCGTTTAAATAAACCTGTCTGATTTTTCTGGGGAGGGAATATAAAAGTGTCTAACACTTGACAACATTGTAATCATGTTAGTTACACGAAATGAGCAGTACTCTTGTCAATTATTATATTTTAAGGTTTGCAAAGATGAACACACGTTTGCCTTAAGCAAACTTAGTGATCATTTGAAAGATACATTCAAAGATGCATCAAAATTATTTTTCTGACAGAATTCAAAATAAAAAAGTAAGAATGACCTAATTTAATTGTCAAAACATTTGTCTGGCATAGGGTAGTTTGGTAGCATCTAGTTATACACGTTCGTAACTTTGGTATTATTTTAAACATGGCATTGAGTGCAGTCATATTCATTTCTTTTCTAATTGGTTTCAAAATGGTTTAGTAAAAAGCATATGGAAAACAAGAAAAACAAGCAATTATCAAAGTATTGCAAGCAATACAAAAGTCCCATACCGGCTAAACCCCACAAGACATATGTCAGCAATATTCTGGCCAAGGCTTTTCAATTATACCATTGTAGAATACATAAATGAACTTGAGGGTTTGTATGTATCACCGCAATGTGTTAAGTGTCCCTGCATAGTAAAGGAATTGTGTTTATAACTTTATACCACAGATAATCAAAAGATAAGTAACTGTTGTTGTAATAAACTGTATATTTGAAGTATTTACCTTGTAAAAAATAAGTTCTGGTATGTTGAAAGGACCTTAAATATCTCAGATTCTCATATGGACAGAGATGATGTGATGGTCTGAATAGTACACAGGAGTGTTAGTTAAGTGACAATTTCCAGCTGGATAGTTAGGAAAGGCTATATCTAGGACAGATCCTAGTTCATGTAAAGGCTGCTCCACCAACTGTGTGAAGCCACTTTCTAATGCTTCTTTCTCGAGCTTTTTACACTGAGAAAAGTTGAGATTGAAGTCACCAATAATCAGAAAATAACAATTGGTGTTCCTAGCTTGGAGTAGGAGAAGCTCGAAGTCATTAGTTATGATAGTAAATGATGTAGATGGTACAACATACACAGACATCACCGTCACCAGTTGAAATTTTACTGCTATAACCTCTAATACTTTAAGATATTCAGAAACACGTACCTGTGCGGCATCTAATGATGATTTGTGGTACACAGCTAATCCATGCTTTGTTTTCATATGAAGACTTTTCTTGTGTTCTAACAGGTATTTTGTGTAGCTATTTAACTTAGTTTCTGACAGGCAAACAATATGTGATTTAACAATAGTTTGGTCATGTTTTAGATCTTCATAATGTGACTTAAGTGATCTGATATTAATGTAGCTGACAGTTAAAAATTCTGATGGTGATTGCTCAAACAAGACTTCAATGTTCATGGCTTTGATAATTCTGACAATTTAGATGCTAAAATTATAAACCTTGCCACATATGATGTGGGTGCTGATAAGAAACCTATATTTAAAGTTTTAAGTAATTACATCAAGAAATAAAGAAGTTATACAAAAAACACATTTTTTCATGGAAATTCTAAGTTCAAAGGGGATAAATCTAACAATTTTGGAGCTAGAGTTGTGAACCTTGAAGTGCATTATCTTCATACTATAACCTATCCATATTTCATGTTTCCTTAAAATATTTTCAGTACTTTTTCAGTTTTACAAAAAAGACACATTTTTTTTCATGAAGATTCTAAGTTCAAGGGGAGTAAATCTAATAATTTTGGTGCTGGGTTGTTAACCTTAAGGTGCATTATCTCCATACTGTCACCTATCCATATTTCATGTTTCATAGAAATATTCTCAGTAATTTTTGAGTTATCATAAATATTGTTATATTTGCCATATTTTAAGTATATTTGTTGCCATTGCAACCAAAAGTTTCGCTTTATGAAGAAAAAAAAGATGTGCATAATCTCCAGACTGCCATATACCCATATTTCAAGTTTCATAAAAATATTTTCAGTACCTTTTGCGTTATCACGGGATCCAGTTTTGTGGACGGACGGACAGACGGACGGACTGACGGACGGACGGACGGACAGACGGAAGGAGGGTTAACCTAAAGTCCCCTCGGGTTAAACTGGTAGGGGACTAATAAAGCAACGATATTACGTATCACAGACTATATTAGTGAAAAACGCAAATTATCGGAGACATAAACTGTGTTGCTTAATTTGTGTTTCAAAACAAAGTGACAGTTGGTGAATACAAGCCTTCGTAAAAAGTAAACTATTAGTGAAAGGTACTAAAAGTGACTATTCATGAATAATCTGATCTGAAACGTTATAAGATGTCATGTGCAATGACCAGCAGTTACACAGCGACATCATGAAGTAGATGTACAACACGAGAAGCATCAGTGACCCCGCAAAGAATTGTTGTTACCAATGGTCCATGGAAGACGAAAAATGCTGACGGATGAACAAACAAAATAAAACTAAGTAATGGCGTGGCATTTGATTGTATAATAAAAGTTAAATATTCATAACTTAAAAAAAGAAAGAAAGAAAATATACGTATTGATTTCATTTTGCTAGTTTGTTAGCTCTCTCCATTTATTACTTTAATTTTTTGCCCCGAGTTTTATCAATTATATATTATCTGTACTTAAACAATACGATGATCAACTACAAAACCTATTATTAATTTTGTTGCATTTTAAAGAAAGGAATTTGTAGTGTAATGGCGGAAAAAAACATCATTTTGTCTATAACTCTTAAAGGTTTATTTTTACATATTCTATTCAAATATGAAAAGAGACAGGTTAGAAATCGAATTTGTCAACACCTTGAGTACGTCCAAAGAGTACAGTATACGCATTCGTCTTTTTGTAATGATGCTACAGAATATTAAGGTATCAGACCCGTAATGGCCTTACAAAATTACAAAATTTATAGAGATGACTAGACATATAAATAAATAACGTTTATCTCCCCCTCATTTGATAAAATTGAGAATAACTCGCAATGAAAGAATTTCATATACAAATGTCTCTTATATGTGAAAACGTCATTCGAATGTAATCCAGCAGTGATCAGATATGAGTTTTGGTCATTACGGGTCTAATACCTTAAAGAGAGAGCTACTTAATACCATATGAAAGATGGTGGGCTTATCAAATCGCCTTTCGTCTGTGGTCCTTCCGTCCGTCCATCATTCCGCCTGTTAGCAATTCCTTGCCCCGCAACAAGTTAGAAACTACCAGGTGGATTTTGACCAAACTCGGCTAGAATGTATCCATAGCACCCTAGTTGGTCCGAACTGAACCTGGGTTCAAAATTGGTGCTACGGGGTCAAATAATATGAAAACCTATTTTCACTCTAAAGGCCACATTTTTTATCAGATCTACATGAAATGTGGTATGTGTGTTCATCTTATGAAGATCTTGTTAAGCCTTAAAGAAGCATATTGAAATGCACTTGTCTTTAAGCACAGTCATGAACCTTGTTTGTTGAAATAAAACGCAGTAACGGTTGTGATAGAACCGGTGGAAGGGGGAAAAAGAAATAAAGTTCTGATATTTTTTAATTTATTATTATTCTTTCACAAACATAGATACACTGAAAAATATACAACATTCTGATTTTCTGCAAAAAATTGTTAATTTGGTATATTACTCTCAATAATCTTTTACTCGGGAAAAATATATTTGTACAAACACACAAAGAAGCCTCTGAAAAAAAGTGAAATTTCATTAATCCGATAATTCATTAACTATTAAAGATACAGACATGTTTTATACACTATTTTCTTGCACTTTCTAAGACCTTTAATTCGATATATTACATTAAGCAAGTTAGATAACCTTTCACTCGGTAAAAGATGTTTGTGTAACAAAACTAATAAGCACAAAGAAGCGTCAGAAAAAACGTGAAAATTCTAATTTTTCAAAATCCGATAATTCATTAACTATTAAAAATACAGACATGTTTTATACACCATTTTCTTGCATTGATAAGACCTTTTATAATGTTAATTTGATATATAACACTAAGCAAGTTAATAACAAGAGCCACCGCAAGCGGGGGCCACGCTCGACTTTTTCTATTTCCAAAGGCAAACACATCAGAGGAAGCACATTGTGGTGAAGGGATTTCAAATATAACATCATTTGGAAATATAATTATACATAACAAAATTATGGCAAATTTTAGCAACATTCAGAAAATTTGACCTTAAAGGTCTAGGTCAAGTTCAGTTTAACCTTCTCTGGAGGTATTGTCTAAAAAGTAGTTATGTCCAAGCATGAAGACACTACATCCATTAACAACAAAGATATAGCCAAGTTAAGTAATGTCAAGGTCATTTAAAGGTCAAGGTAATGCTTGAATTGTTAAACACGCTTCTTTTATTCTCAGTGTTGTTTTGTCCTTGTATAGATCAAATCCCTCCATAAAACCAGAAGTTTGGCTATTTTAGCAAAATGCAATAATTAGAAATTTGACTGTAAAGGTCATTTAAAGGTTAAGGTCATACTTGAATAATTTAACATGTAGGTTTTGTCAAAAGCCTTGTTTTGTCCAAGTATTAATAAACAAGAGGGCCAATGGCCCTAAAGCACTAACCTGGGTTCAAAGATGAAAGAAATTTTTATGAATGTAATGATGCATATCACAGAAATGGACCAATGCAATTTCATTGCCATAGCTCCAAAAACAAAAAGGAGGTCAGTAGGTCAAAATATAGGTCATGAGATGACATTTGTGAAATCCGAACGAAAAGCTGTACACACAGTCCAAATTTCATTGTCGTAGCTTTAAAACAAAAAAGTAGGTCAGTAGGTCAAAAATATAGGTCATGCTATGACGTTTTTGAAATCTGAACAAAGACTGTATACATGGTCCAAATTTCATTGCCATAGCACCAAAAATAAAAAGTAGGTCAGTAGGTCAAAAAAATAGGTCATGCGATGACATTTTTGAAATCGGAAAGAAAAGCTGTGCACACGGTCTAAATTTCATTGCTGTAGCTAAAAAACAAAAAATTAAGGTCAGTAGGTCAAAAATATAGGTCATGCTATGACATTTTTGAAATTGGAACAAAAAACTGTATTCATGGTCCAAATTTCATTGCCATAGCACCAAAAACAAAAAGTAGGTCAGTAGGTCAAAAATATAGGTCATGCCATGACATTTTTGAATTCAAAACGAGAAACTGTGCACATGGTCGAAATTAAATCTCTGTAGCTAAAAAACAGAAAAGTAGGTCAAAAATATAGGTCAAGCCATGACGTTTTTGAATTCGAATCTAAAAACTGTGCACACGGTCCAAATTTCATTGCCACAGCTCCAAAAACAAAAAGTAAGTCAGTAGATCAAAAATATAGGTCATCTGAAATTGAAACGAAAAACTGTGCACACAGTCCAAATTTCATTGCTGTAGCTAAAAAACAAAAAAGGAGGTCAGTAGGTCAAAAATATAGGTCATGCTATGACGTTTTTGAAATCGGAAGAAAAAACTGTATACAAGGTCCAAATTTCATTGCCATAGCTCCAAAAACAAAAAGTAGGTCAGTATGTCAAAAATATAGGTCATGCCATGACATTTTTGAAATCCAAATAAAAAACTGTGCACACAGTCCAAATTTCATTGCTGTAGCTCAAAACCAGAAAGTAGGTCAGTAGGTCAAAAATATAGGTATGCGATGACATTTTTGAAATCGAAACAAAAAAGTGTTGTTTTGTCTAAGTCTGATTCAAATCCAACCATAAATTACATAATTTTGGCCAGTTTTAACAAAATTCAATGATTTCACTTTGACCGTCAAGGTCATTTAAAGGTCAAGGTCAAACTTGAAATAATCATAATGTCGGATTTGTCACAACTGTTGTTTAGTCCAAGTTTGAATTAAATCTATAAATAAATGAGAAAGTTATGACAATTTAAGCAAAATTCAATCATCTGACCTTGACGGTCAAGGTAATTTTCAGGTCATGGTCAAATCTGAGTTATTCAACATGTCTGTTTTGTCATAAGTTTTGTTTTGTCCAAGTATAAATCAAATTCAACCATAAATACTGATGTTATGGTCAATTTTAGCAAAATTCAATACTTTGACCTTGAATATGAGGGTCATTTATGAGTCAAGGTCAAGTTTAGTCTGGTCAGCTTGAAGGTCTTCTCCAAAGGGTTATTGTGTCCAAAAATTAAGAGAAACCACCTACTAATAATAAAGTTATGGCCAATTTTAGCAAAATTCAATATTTTGACCTTGAATATGAAGGTCATTTAAGAGTCAAGGTCAAGTTTAGTCTGGTCATCTTGAAGGTCTTGTCCAAAGGGTTGTTGTGTCCAAGTATGAAGATAATCCATCAAGGAATAAAAAAATTATGATCAATGTTAAAGTTTTCGGACGGGAACGGCAACGGCAACGACACCATGACTATGACAATAACTCGATTTTTTTTTTCAAAAAAAGTCAAGCAAAAAAATTGAAAGAGTCATTGTCCACCCTACCTGTTATTTAAGTACTTTACCTACCTGTTATTTAAGTACTTAAACTTCCAAGTTATATTTATAAATTTATATCCAACCTCTGTTCCAACTGTTAAATGCATTAAAAGTCACAATGTATGCCGTTTATTTACACAAGTCACTCTATGCAGTTTTCTTTACACAAAAATATGTCAAACTTATACACAGTCGTGCAAAAATTCAGGCATAATAGGTAGGCAACTAGTTTAATATTTACACTCCTCTTTGATGGTTTCAAACTCGAACCTTTATCCATAAATGGACCAACAATCCCCAGCACGTTGAACTGTAGTGATGATTTAATATCTGTTTTCATACGTTAACAAATGTTCCTTTGGTTCTATTGTACAGTCCCAGATGTCTACACGGACAGTTTGTCGAAGATTTGTTATCTCGTTAAGAAGATCACGGAACATCTGTAGAGTTATATTACTGTCTGTTTGTTCATTATTTACAAATTTAACACAAGTTCTTGGTCAGATAAACGCTCTAGCCAACACTTCTGTAGCGATGCCATGTTGACACGTAATTCTTTCACGTCAGGTATCATGTCCAGTGATAACTTTCTTGAATGTCCACTAAGGTCCACTTCTATCCTAGAACAGTCACGCGTAGTTCTGTCACAGGTATCATGTACAGTGATAACTTTCTTAGTTCTGAATGTCCACTCAGGTCCAGTTCTATCACAGAACAGTCACGCCGCCAGTGGTCAGTGCATGATAAGTCGCCCAGTCCAATCTGCTTCAAACAACGTGTCTGTGATAGATAATTGTAGAACTCAGACAACTCACTGTGACTCATTTTAAACATCTCGATACGCATGGCTTCTAATTTCTGCAAACTTTTAACTTTCTCCATCAGTGAACGAGACCAAGAACTGAGACCACCCGATAAATATAAACATTTAATTGACGCGTTCAACAGAGGTAAAATGTCTCTTTCATTATACTCACCCTCGTAGCGAACTTTCTCGACGTTTTCCAGGTCACTAAGTGAGAAAGAATCAATAACATATCTGGGACTTCTGTAACCTGCCGTAGACATGCCATACATGTAAATATAAACTGATCTTATATTGTGTTTATTTCTTGAGGTTAGGCGTTGCAGAATTTCACGGTATTGATCTTTTTCACAACTGTAATCAATAAATACATCTTGTAGACATGAACTGACTTTATTTTTATCCGGCATTTCTTTTAAACATGAGACACACAAGTCTTGATACTGTTTCAGTGGTTCTTCACTAGAGAAATAACTATCGTCTAATGTAGAATCATAGTCTAACGAACTTCTATACTCGCATGTAGTTTCGTCATTATTCACGATGTCCATCAGTTCGGGTAAAATCAAAGATGACACTTCTGCATTGAATCCGCTAATAAACACAAGAATTTTTGACATTTGAAGGATATCCCAGAGACTTTTACATTTCGACAGCACTGTTTTTGGTACTGAAGTTGCATCAGGTGCAGAGAACATGTACACAGATGCAAAAAACTCTTGAACAGTTTTGTGTGCAAACGAAATTTTATATTTCTGTTCCAGTAACTTTCCACAATCTTTACGTTGTGTTAAAAGTCCAGTTTTTAGACAGAAATCTAGCCATTCCTGCTTAAGATATTGTTTAGCTAAAGTGCGATCAAATACTAACATACTCTCTTCTTTTGTTTCTGTGATTAATGTTTTATATGCTAAATTTCCTAAAGCGTTGAGAAGTAAATAATATTTTCTACACTTTTTATTTTCTCTGAAACATAGTGGGATATCGCCCTCTGTATACTCTGGTATATGTGGTAGACCAATGCCTGTTCTCTCGTATGTTTTCACAGTTCTTTTAAGCAACATTTCAACAATGTTACAGTATAATCCCAACAGAGAATTACTTAGGCTTATTTTGTCGCAAAACAAATACAACATGTACATAAGCAGTATTGGAATACATACCAGATCTAAAAGTTTGTTGGCCTTCATTTCAGAATCAAACTGCTCTACTTTGATTTTATCTTCTGCACCTAAATGAGATATAACCGTCTCTTTCAATGCATTTGCTGACTCCTCTCCAAGGCCAGCTATTTCTAATTTTTGATCGATTTGGCTGGCTTTTATGCGACGTGTAGCTAATTTCCATGGTCTAGTTGTAGTAAGTACTGCAGTGTTTTTTCTCCGTCTCCTGTGTGGGATAATTTCCTCTTTCCGAGTGCAATCATTTGAGGGGTGTGCCCACTGATCGAGGCCGTCCAAAATTACAAGACATCTCTCATTTGATAGTATGTTTTCAAGATCAGCCATCCAATATTCATTCTCGAAACGCTTATATATGAGCTGATCGAATATGAAGTCATCGATATGACATTCGCCGGAACCATCTCTTAACAACACAAGAAAAACGAAATCAAATTCCTTCATGGCGTTAACTTCTTCTTCCAAGAATAATTCCTTATCATTTTGGAGTGGATCTTTAGCGTGGCTCCATGCTAAAATTAATCTCTTGGTAAACATAGTTTTCCCAAACCCTGCATCGGCTGACACATATATTTCACGGCAAGGCTTCTCATCTTTATAGAATATATTGCGAAATGTCTCTAAAGTTGTTTTCTTTTCTTCTCTTCTGCCATGAGCTCTGTTTAATTCTACTAAGTTGATATCAGGCTTTACATAGAAATCCATCAGACGCGCGTCTTCTTCCTCAATCAGTGGCGACAACTGAATTGTATCATGCTGTTGTCTGTAGAGAGTAATCAAATCACGTCTCAGATCTGAAAATATATATATAGAGAAAAAATATTTAAGTCATGAGTTTTTGGTAATTATTTAACATGTTATGTTTTAATTGATTTTACACTTTACATCGAAAATGACGTAATAATTTAAATCAATCCAATGAAAATTAAAAAAAACTGCCTATAATTGTAACATGCCACTATAGTTGCATTCGCTCTAGATGTCTACATCGAAACAAAAAAAAGTTTCTAATATACCTTCAAAATCGGAGCTTTCTTCGTTCAAAAGAAATGCACGAAGGTTCTAAGGTCATACACTAAAGCAGACTGACTTTTTGACAGCTGTAAGTTTTGTTGATTCCATTTATAAATAGCACAGGAATATTCCAATAACCACAAGTTTATGAATCATAGCTTTTCAACTTAATGTTCGATAACAAGCGCATCCTACAGTTATTGTATAATTATAGTCATTTAGTTAAAAGAAACATTGAGAACAATATACTTTTTCAAAACTTTATTATAAGTAGAGTATTCTACTTTATGTTTTAAAGCAATTGACTCTCAGATTTTAGCTTAACAATATATTCTTTAAAATTAAAAGTAGTTGAAATAGATCTACTATGGAAAAAAAATATCATTATGCTTCTATACACCAAGAAAACTGAAAAAAAAAAAGAATTTGATTTAAACAGGATTCGAACCAGTGCACTTTCGGTCAGTAAAATTAAGAGCAATAAACTTATCCACTGCGCCAGCCCACACTGGCTTGCCGGTGGGGCATTTAACGCTCGTGGAAACTAGATTGTTCTTAACTACTTATGTGCCAGCGGGCCACTTTTGGGCCACCTAGTTTACTACGTTAAGTGCCAGAGGGCCACTTTTGGGCCACTTTTGGGCCACTATTTTAAGATACAAATTATATTTTCCTTTAGGTATTTATTTGATAAAAATATTCCAGAGATAACAAAAGGGGCTTGAAAATCACACTTGTTGTTTTTTAACTTCTGACGTCATATTCTTTTTGACGTCACGCGCAAATTGGCGTAAATGCATAAAATACCACATTGATTTAGATATAAGATAAATATCTTCACTACAGAAATCACAGTTTATTAATCAATGTTTTATCTATTATATGCCATGTAGCAACAGACCTATGCAGATTTGATTTCATCGATGTTGATCCTATTGAATAGAAAAAAAAGATATCTAGACAATTCTAAAAAGAAATAGAAATGAAATTGTTACAGCCTTCTGATCACGAAAGATGTAATCTTCAATTATCATTTTATGCCGAAACCCGTTTAGGTATACTGCACTTAACCTCGAATAAAATCTTTATTGTAATAGAAATCAATTTGCTGCACGCGCACTCGTAACTCACGTGACTAATTACGTAATTTTAAGAACGCGCTTGTGCACGAAATCAAAATGGCGAACCCATGGATGCGTATTTTTCCGCCTGAAACAGTGCAGGAGCGTAGATTTCATGAACAACCTGGCACACGGAATATTCAAGGTCATTTGAGTCCGATGCAGTACTTCTCGTTGTTGTTTACAACTAATCTGCTCAGAGAGATCGTGCGCCAGACAAACAAGTAAGTAGATTTTCGAAAAAAAAAAGGAACTGATCTTCTCAAAAATAAATAAAAAGAAAAACTTTTTTTTTCACTGATTTTTAGTATAGTTATACATGTTTGAAAAAGTGGCACAATTTATTTAAGCAATATGAACACGAATAGATCTAGTTGTGGAGGTAAATATGTTTAAATTACAGTTTGTTCGCCAGTTTTGCCGCACTTTTTACATAAATCGGTCAAATTACATCAAAGTGCAGAAGAATGACATTATTGTACATACAGTATGACACAAGTCTTAACTTGAACTTCGTTAAATATTTATTCAAAGTTAAATTAACTTATTACGCTGTCGTTCTTGATTTCATATGGACCGATTTCACCAGTTCCGAAGCACGTTCACCGGTTTCGGCGGACATCATTTTTTTAACACTTTTGTGAAAATACATAAAGAAGCTTCCCATGGGGAAATTTACGGTATATCTGTGAACAGTAACAGACATACAATAGTCCACAAAAATTAACACAGATTATAAAATTTACATCATGTCTTGTATTAAAATCGAAAACAGGGTTATAAAATATTACCACCATTTGAAGTGTACTACCACATGAAAATCAGCCATATCATGAATAAAAAAACTGTAATGGACATAGCATATACTATTGCATGGAGAAAGATAAAAGCATGACCCACGTAAATCATGTCAATATGACAAAATATAAATAAAGAAATGGTGTTCCCCATATAGCACCTCTTTAAAAAAAGGTTGTACACAAATCCATCGGAAATAGCTAAATGTACCCCCTACCGTTATGATCTAATTTTTATTTGAATAAATGGACGGTACTGATTAAACTTTAGAGCATGTGTTGCTGCTAATCTGACAAAAATTCAGGACCATAAAATTTTCCCATCCTCTCCAAGCGTATCTGGTAAGTTGAAATCAAGTTCTCAACTTGACATTTTCAGCCATTTTGTTTTATCTGATATGAGAACCCCTTCACATTTGACTGGGGCATTTAACTACATCAAAGAACAATTTCATCAAACCTAGAACAACATTTAGGTTGATACACGTGCAAGAACACAGCTGATCACTTTCGCTTTCGTATGACCTAATTTTGGTGAAATAATATTCAGGATCCTTCGGAACCGGTGAAACACCGGAACTGGCGAACAAACTGTATGTTAAAATGCAAGGATAGACTTGTTCTTTTACTTTATAAATGGATATTTATAGGAGAAATTCATGTTCTCAATAATTTTTTTCACTACAAAGACATTGCCTTTGGTATATGTATAATCAGTCTGTTTTTATTATATGTGTACATGACTTTGTACATTTCATCCGTGCATTTCGTTAGTTCTTAAATGACCGATTAACAAAATGTTTCCCAAAAATCTCGTAAAATTATCAAAAATCTAAGTTTGAAACCACTGTTAGAAATGGAAAGGGATTTGATCAACCCAGAGAAAACAAAATCTGCACCCGGTTTTTATTCAATTCACGACTGAAACTAGGCTTGTTTAAACTAGGTTTCATTCTAGGTTTCAAACTGGAGAAAATAAACTGGTCATAAGTCTTTATTGGAATTGAAAAGTAAATAGACATTTAACCATAACATTTGTAGTTATGCCAAGCAGTTCCTGCGGGGGAGAGTACTTCGACCATTCTCACGGCTTCATGCTTGGAAACCTGTAACTTTTAGTGAAATGAAGGTAAACTATTCAGTTATTTACGTAAGATTTTTTTAATATACGATTTTTTACAATTGCAAATTCTTGAATTCTTAAAAATACTTTAAACATACACCGTTCCCATAAACAACCATGATGAATTATCTATATATAAACCCATTTCGCTTGTAGGTCAAAATAAATTATCATTATGGTATTTCCATTTTTCTGTCTTAAAATTTGCATTCGGTACCTGTGTTACAGTCTACACTTTCTTCTAGAAGACATGTGGTTTTCCTACCTAAATAACGGCAAGTCAAAGATTGATGATTCCTATTTGTTTAAACCATTATAATACGAGTTATTACTTAAATACAAGATGACGTCATCAACATAACCTTGCATGATCCCGCGTTTTATTATTTATTCTTCTTCAAAGTTTCGATGCAAACCTCGAAAAGAAGAAATCATTAATGGGCGCAAACTTTTACAGAGGGGAGCAAAAATCATTTCGGTTTTATTTCATAAAATAGGAGTCATTTAGCTGAAAAGAAATACCGTTGTAAACTTTGACACTACAACATTTAAAAACTTCACTTTAAGCATCCACTTTATTTACTCAAACCAGACATAAACAGTGCGTGATTTCATATGCCATTAAATATAAAAATCACAGAAAAAATAGAGGTCCCATAACTAAACAACAGGTATGAATATCAAGTAAATAAGAAAAGTATTTTCTATTGAACAAGACAACAGGTGCACATAAATAATCTGTCTTAACTGAATGACAACGTTTCAGCTAATTGTCTTTAGACTTTACAGCTTTGGTCTGTTTTATTAGTGGCTATATATTAACGTAAAATCAGTAGCGATATAAGAGTACAAAATACCAAATTTACAGCGAACATTGTTTCGTGACATAACAATCTTGATAACGCAGCGGTAAAGGCGGTCGACTCCAGTTCTGAAAGTTCCGGGTTTGAATCCAGGTCAGAGCACGGCCATGTTAGAAACTGCCAACTGGCACACATAAATGGAAATGGTCAGTAGGGTGGCAAGAATCCATAGACATAAATCATTGAGAGGTTATGTGATTTAAAGATAGCGACTTTATTCACTTGACCACGGAGACGAGTCAGTTTCACGGTTGCTTTTTGACGGTACACAACAGTGACAACGTGATACACACAGTCCTAGAGAATACATAAACTGTTAATGAACACAATGGATTTTTTTTCAGTGCAAGAACTGTAGAATAAACATGCATACTCAGCAATCTTTAAGTTACTTGAACCTCTCACTAAAAATAGAGGCGCTTTGTATCTCATCAGAATCGTGTCTTCTGACTGGTTATGGTACTTGTGCGTGGCAACTTTTCTTTAAAAAAATAGAAAGCAGGAAAACACTATTTAAAAATCTTGAATATTTAGTGTATTGCACTGATGTCCTTTGCATTGTTTTTTTAAGGGCTGGATCAGTGGTCCAGTGGTACCGCGCTGGACTGCAATTCCAGGTTCAATTCCCCGCTTCTCCAGTAACATTATTGCCTTCCGGGTTAGACATTAATCAGTGGTTCCATGTATCATTGCTTTACATTGAATATGTAATAAAACCAAGGGGACTCTGGAATGAGTTACTATCTGTCTCTTGCTGTATCCCCCATTACATAAAATAACTTATTTCTACGCGGGGCAGAGAGAGAGAGAGAGAAAGAGAGAGAGAGAGAGAGAGAGCTTCTTCATCATAGTGTAGGTACTCTTATGCATTTAGGCTTTTATTACAATTGTCTTCTCCTAAATAATAACCAGTCCTAGTGAATCTCAAACACATTGTTTAGATAAAAACACAACAAAAATTTCTAAATGTGTACATATAAATGAAACGTGAAGCTCAGTTTACATCGGATAAAAAGAAGAAGAAGAGTTTATTATGCAAATAAATCTGACAAGATCCATAGCATTGCAGAATTAACAACAAAATTCATGTGTAATAACTCACTGGTACAGCAAGATGATATATGGCATAACAATTTTACAAATATTCAAAACAACTATAAGACACTTACTTGTAATGCAATAAATATTATTTCATTAAAACAGCATTTAATGTTCTTTGATTTACTTTAAAGGCAGATTTTAGAATGATTTTTTTTCATACGGGAGAGACTACATGTATTAGGAAAAAAAACAAAAAAACACACACACACTCACACTAGCCGGCTACTAATCGGCGTCTTATCTCAAAAGCCTTGAATGTAAAAGTGGCAAGGTTTTTTAATTCAACTGGGTTTACACTGTTAATCCATTGTATAAATTTAACGAAACTTGGATGACACAGATAGTAGTTGTTTATATATTTTTTCATAATATCTTTATAATTATCGCATTCTAAAACAAAATGAAATTCATCCTCTAATACCCCGCATTTTATACATTTACGTTCGTAATATGGTATACTTTCGGGTCTATGCCACCTTCCGGTTTCAACCGCCAGCCTGTGTGATGACAAGCGTAATCTAGATAATGCATTTCTGTATTTCGTTATATTTACTAGGTTGAGATACTCGCTAAAATTAAAACTGAAAATTGTTCTGTAAAACAGTGATCTAGATGATTCGTGTATAGTTGCATTCAAATTTTGGACAAAATTATCTCGCAATCTTTGCTTAACTAGCAGTAAAAATAATTTAGTAGTCCCTACTCCTTGATTTAGCCAAGCTTCGTAAAACCCTAACTGAGAGAGTAACACTTTGACCTTCGAAACCCAATTTGTTTTGTTAGGATTTTCATCCAATGAATTCTTTAACATATAAAAAGCGTATTTAACATATTTGTTATCTCCACACGCGCAAAGTTTTAACCAATACTCAATAATAGTATAGTATCTTCCGTTTATAAGATTTGCTCTTCCTGTTTCACTATAAATAAAGTCATTTTGGGTTGATATCTTAATGCCAAGTAACCTTTTGCAAAACGCTAAATGTGTGCGCTCAACCTGAGACCTATTATTAAATCCCCAAACTTCACTAGAATAGTTCAGAATTGGAGCTACCAGTTTATCAAAAAGATCTAATGTGTGTTTTGGTGAAATATCTGTAAACTTAAATAAATACTTATTCATTTTAAAAATAGCCTTTAATGCTTGACCTGCTAGCATTCTATCAGTTTCATTGAATGACCCACCTGATGTGAATAAAATGCCAAGGTATTTGAATTTACTTACAATTTCTATTTCTTCACTCTTATATTTAAATGAAAAAATTTGTGGCAGTCTACAACCTTTTTGAAAAACCATAACTTTAGTTTTTTTTACATTTACCGTCAGCTTCCATCTATCACAATAATCCGCTAAAACGTTTAATGAATTCTGTAATTCATTGTGCACTTTTGGCGAACAATATAATATCATCTGCGTACAGTAATAAAAATAATTTCAAATCACCTAGTTCAAAACCTTGCACTCCATGTAAAAGAATTGAATAAAGCGTGAAAATAATGTATTAAATACTCTTCACCATATATTAACATCTCGTTTAAATATAAATCTACCCCACCGCTAGTATTTTTTTGTAATTGTTTAATGGATTTATTTATTTCTTCTAATGTAATTTCTATGTCTAATTCTGCAAACATAACCTGAAGTTCCCCATCCAAATATCTGTCATTAAAACATAAAATGTCTTCATCGGCTTGATAGAAATGATTTTCTTGATTATAATAGCCTTGAAATAGCTCGCAAAATTGTCCGCACTTACATTTGGACTTGATACCTTAACTGAAGAATCCTTTAACATTTTCCAATACTGCTTAGCATTTGTTAAACGCGCGTCTACTAACTTTTTGCTAACATTTCGCCTACATTCATATTTGGTCTTCTTTAACATTTTTTGTATTCTGCACGCGAATCGGATAATCGTATTCTATTGACATCATTTTTATTACGTGTGTAATTTTTCAAATCATTATAAAACTTATTCCGTTTCGTGCGACAATCAGTATCAAACCAAGGCTGACTTGTAGAACTTTTCGTAGTATTCTTTTTTCCGGAACCTTTTTTAAACAGTGGCTCACAAACATTACCCATTATAGAAGAAAATTCTAAAACATTTTGATCGACAAACGTGCCGACCGATGCAACGTTAACGGTATCAATTAAATTGTGTAAACTCCTCTGGAAACTCTCTTGATCTAACTTAGATTTGTAGTCAGCTAACTTATCATTACTCCAAACATATTTAAAATCAAGTGATTTAGAATCGCCTTCATTTTTTTAATTATTTGGAAGACGTGTTTGGCCTGATAAGCTAAAATACACCGCGCAATGGTCCGACAATATATTCGGATCACCGACAGAAAATGATGAAAACATATTTATTAAAGGTTGGCTACAAATGACGTAATCAATTAAACTGCTACCCAGTTTTCCCACATAAGTGAATTTACCTATTTCTGCGTCTTTACCAACACGCCCATTCATTATTCTTAATTGACTCTCTCTGCAAAAATCGATTAAATATCTACCATATTGATTTACATGGCTATCTTGGGATTTCCTTGTCAGTTCAATATCTGAGATATAATCATCTGGCAAAACATTTACTTTAGGGTCTATAAAATCATATGACACAAAATCGCTTAAATGCCCAACACTACTATTTAAGTCCCCCAATACCATGAACGAGCATTTATCATTTGTTTCGTTTGATATCTGCACCATATGTAATAATATTCGATCATACACACTATTTTCGATAAAATGTTCTCGACTGCTACCCTGTGGTAAAAATATCACATCATAATATAATGTCGCATTGATTGTAATTAGCTTAACACTTGCGACGGTAGAAAATACCATACTTATCGTTATTTGATGTCTTTAATACAATATATCCATTGTGTGTGCGTGTGTGTGTGTGTGTGATACCTGTTTAACCTTTTATATGTTGATCATCTGTGTGTAGGAAAACCTAAAATTTATGGAACAGCCTCTGCTAATAATCTTAATATTAGTAGTTTTCCGTATTTTAGCTCATCTGAGCAAATGCTCAAGGTGAGCTTTTGTGATCACCCTGAGTCCGTCGTCCGTCGTCAGTCGTCCGTCGTCAACATTTTACTTAAATGAAATCTCCTCCTAAACCACTAAGCTATTTTTAACCAAACTTTACAGAAATGTTCCTTATATTGCCCTTTCCTAAAAAAATTGCTCAAATCGTTCCGCTCCATTGTACATAAGGGCTGCAAAAGCTAAAAAAAATCAAAAAAAATCAAACAACATCTCCTCCTCAACGGAGATTTCCACCAAATTTCACAGAAATGTTCCTTAACTAACCCTCTATTTAAATTGCTAAAACGGTTCCGCTCCATTAAAGAAAATGGCTGCCAGAGCTAAAATTAGATTGTTGTCAATATTTGGCTTCAAATGACATCTCCTCCAAAACCGCTTGGCCATTTTAAACCAAATTTGACAGAAATGTTCCTTATGGTGCATGCCCTTTTCTTAAATTGCTCAAATCGTCCCGCTCCATTGTACATAAGGGCTGCAAAAGCTAAAAAGAGAACAAAAAAAAATCAAACAACATCTCCTCCTCAACGGAGATTTTCCACCAAATTTCACAGAAATGTTCCTTAACTAGCCCTCTATTTAAATTGCTAAAACGGTTCCGCTCCATTAAAGAAAATGGCTGCCAGAGCTAAAAATAGATTGTTGTCAATATTTGGCTTCAAATGACATCTCCTCCAAAACCGCTTGGCCATTTTAAACCAAATTTGACAGAAATGTTCCTTATGGTGCATGCCCTTTTCTTAAATTGCTTAAATCGTTCCGCTCCATTGCACATGAGGGCTACAAAAGCTAAAAATAGAAAAAAAATCAAACAACATCTCCTCCGAAACGGTTGGGAGATTTTTCACCAAATTTCACAGAAATGTCTCTTACAAAGCCTTCTATTAAAATTGTTAAAACAGTTCTGCTCCATTGAACGAAATGGCCGCCAGAGCTAATGCACATAAGGGCTGCAAAAGATAAAAGTAGAAAAAAAATCAAACAGCATCTTCTCCTTAATGGCAATGCAATTTTCCGTCAAATTTCACGGAAATGTTGCTTACATATCCCTGCGTTAAAATTGCTTAAACGATTTTGCTACATTGAACAAAATGGCCACCGGAGCTAAAAACAGGTTTTCTTCAATATAGCTGCAAATGACATCTCCTCACAAGCTGTTACCGCAAATTGCCTCTGCCCCATGGAGTTTTTTTTTTGTATAACATATGAGATCTTTGAATATCTTCAGGTAGAAAATGTAATATTGCATCTGATGTTTGCTTAACGGTAGACCCTCAGGCAAAGTACTCAGGTGAGCGATCCAGGGCCATCATGGCCCTCTTGTTTCATATTTTAGCCAGACAAGTTCTAGATTGTTCTTATGATTGGACTACGCTACACAGTTTTTATTTAATAACTGCACTTGTTTGTGCCTGTCATAGGGTGTTCAAGAGTACAAGTAACGAGATCTTTGCATTGTTATTTGCGTCGTTATTTATTTAGAGTAATGTGGCTGTCGTAGTTTTTCCGACAGACTTTTCCATACGTCACAGTTATTAACCAATCAACTAACGATCCCGCAAGTCCCCCAGTTTCAAAATCCAAAACAGTACGCCATATTTTTCGGCGAGATATTTGCCATGTATTTTGTAGGAAATAATACATGTCCTAACTAACTTTACATTGGTATATTACTGTATAATTATTCTTTCGTTTGTCCTGTTATATATGTAATTTTAGATTCTTTTACTTATTAGATTGATAATTTATGTCCCTTTGTGTTCGGACATGTATTATTTACTGTCTGCACTCTAAACACAATGGTAATCTATTTTCAATGATAAGTTAAAGTATTTTGACATATGCAGTTCAAAATCCTTTATATTCATGTCTTTGGTTGCGAGCTGGGGACCTACAACCGTGCACTAGGCCTATTGATTTTACTACAGACACAAACCCAAGTCTTTTGATTTAATTTATTAATGTCAACCTCTACCAAAGTATTCTTACAAACAGTAGATGTAACGAAATAACATCTGTATTCTCAGTGACTAACAGTTTAAATCCAATGACGATAACTTATGTTATCTGAAAGAAGGAGAGATTCATTACTTTACACTTTTGTCTTATAGTGAATTCAAATAGTAATACCACATGAATACAGAGTATTTATATGAACTAATAAAGTGAAAAGATTAATTGCAACTTGCTCGCCGAATATACAGATTTTCAAAGGAAAATATAACAAACAATTATATAAAGTAAGCAGTTTATAAAATGAACTAATTTGTACTAAAGATATAAAGTAAAGACTTAAGGTTTTTAGATACTAAACTTTTCATAAAGTTACAAATAGTTTTCAGTATTAGAAGTATATATTAAATAGAAAAGTACTTAAGTTCAAGTAAAAATGTTTATCTCTAGAAACAAGTATAACTTATTATCTCCCTTTTTTCTAGAAGAATAGAGTAGTTACATCCCTTGAAAAAGGATGAACTGCATTAAAATTAAGATTCATGTAAGAAAAGCTTCAGCATAAACCAGTAAAACAAGTAATATCTTTCAAAACTGATGGTTATTAACATAAAATTTAATCAAAATTTCAAAAACAACTACATTTGTATGAATCTATATTTCTGTCCCTGTCCTCAGTATCGCAGCATTTAAATGTAATTTCTACATTTATAGTGTACACCTGACAATAAGACAATGTTTGAAGGAAGCCATAATGATAATGCGAAAATAATACCGTAATATATCTACTTTCGGGTAGCATGTGTGACTATTTACGAATTACGAGATCATTCTTGTATTGGTTCTTGTATATGGATATGCTAGTGTGGGCGATTTATTTCTGTTGTTTCTACCAAGGGAGACTGCTTTCCATTATATGTATATTCATGCAGATGGTGTATCTCTAGTTAAAACTTTGTTATTATTAAGTTCATCTGGTCAGTTTCAAAGCATGTAGCCATTGAAATATTTCTGGTTTACACAGATTATCTTGAAATAATTTACTGTCGACAGATATGAGAGTGTTTCAGCGAGTGTTCATATTTTAAATGTTATCAAAATAAACTCAGTTTTTAGTCTAATCAGCTAATGAACCTTATCAAAACAAACACAGATTCTAGTCATGCCAACCCCCACCCCGCTCCCGCTTGATTCTACCGCTTTTCATTTTTACACAGTATGGCTTATCAGCTACACATCAACCCATTTACACTGACCGAAATTCTGGGATCAAATTCTTTCTGTGCATTGACAGATAAATTATTTCGAATGGAAACACAGAAAATAATAAATCCTCCTAAGCGTTACGGTTAATGGGAAGAGAATATGAAATAATGTAAAGAGATGTTAAGATGTTTAATACACAAATGTTTTCTTTATGGTTTTCACTGTCAGTGTCCAGTGGGAAGAACTGCATTGTTGTTTTCAAATGTCAGTTCAACTTTAATCTTTTTTATAAATTTCAGAAATCTAATAAATATCTGTTAAGATTTGAAAACTGATTATTTTATTTCGAATTTCTCGAACATTTTTAACAGTACTCGCACCTACTTAATTTAATACGCTCTCACGATTACACAGCAAACGTTGATCAACTTGACTGGGTTATTAGCATTGATTAAATTCATAAAACAATCTCTTATTTGAAAAGAAACAAAACAAATGACTATAAAAATAAAGTGGCACCGTTTTTATTGATGCAAAAGATTTTTTATTATTTTGCTTCGTAAATAAGTATCATTAAACTGGTTAAGAGAGTCGTGGACGAAATTCAATCTCATATATTTTAGATCCATAGCTCTTCTAGGGTTTTTTATTACCGGTTGTTATGTAAACAATGATTGGAAGTATCAAGAGAAGCGATTAATTGATGTGCTATTAAGTGGCTAGTGCACATAGAAAATAAAGAACAACAACGACAAACACTGTAGACAAATTGGACTCCTTATTCTGAAATCATACAAAGTTTTGGTTTCTTTTTTTGTTATTTTGTCATACATATGTATAAGACAGTCAGAGTTTATACGTATTTCACTTCATTTGGTGAAAAAAAATTGCAAAAAGAAAATTCGAGCATTTCTATGATTTCGTTATTTTACAATTAAACTGTATAAGTACTTCATAAATTAGAAGCAAAAATTTGATTTCAGTTCCTTGTACTGTCTGTTCTTTCCATTTGTCTATTTTTCTCTTTCATTTCTTTTATTAGTTAAAATGAAACTATAGACTAGTAATATATTAAATGTAAACTTCATTGTAGTATAGGTATTATTTATGTATTTTGCTATAACTAAAATTTTAATTGTTCATCACTTCATCGGGTAGTGGTAATCTAGTAAAGATCAGTTAATTTACTGAACTTAAAAAAAATATGTTATTTCATGTTTCATAATATTATGTTACACGTCCCTCAAAAGTAATAAAACATAAGAAAGACGGTTCGGACACATCGGCTCCCCCCCCCCCCATCAGCAGATAGAAAATTAGACTGGCTCCAGTCCTTATGTTCTGATATTTCATTTTTATGATCTCCCTTGTATATAGACTTTTTTATTTTCTTGTTCCTGATTGTTGCGAATTGTTAAATTTGTATGTTATTTAAAGAATTTTCATTCTGTATACACGTTTATATTTTGAATTACCTTTACATTATCAGTAATACAATTGTATATATTAACGTTGATAATAAAGTGCGAACTTTAAAATTTGACTGTTTGAAGGGGGGTAATCACGTTATGATTATCTTCCAAGAAACTCACTGCAGAACAGATTTAGAATCAATTAAATTGGGGAAAGAGTTGAGAGGAAAAATGAAATAATGCCACAACTTTTTCTAGAGGGGCTGCTTTACCTTTTATGCCAACTATTTACTTAAATTCCAAACCTTTCTACAGAACAGTATGGACATTTTTTTTCTTTTGAAATTACATTTGATGGTGACAGTTAATATCGTATTTCAAACATATATGCTCATAGTAATGTACATGGAGGCATTTTTTTCTTCAAATTTAAAAAAAAAAAAAAAATAATGGATTCGTGTCATCCATTGATACTGAGCATTAGATAAAAATGTAGAGCGGAAATATGCTTTGATTCGGAACATAGCCGATGATCCAACGTCACGTGATCTTAATGAGTTACTTTGTCGTCTGCAATTAGAAGATATCTACTGAAAAAGATTCCCCACAAAAAATAATAATAATTTTATTTGAAGAATCTTTAAGACACGAACTAATTAATTTTGGATTTCAAAAAACAACAACAACTCAACAACAACAACTACAAAAACCAGATAGATAACTGAATCAGTAAATATCATTTACTCGGATCGCACTATTTAAGTTATTTACTTATAAAATAGAGCGAGATAACGGTCTCCAGAATCTAAATACTGCTATAACATGAGCTTTATGATAATGTTGTTGATTAAGGTCCTGGAGATAGGAAACAATATGTGATGGCCCTTAAGCGCTCACGTGAGTATAACTGGTAAGAAAAACATGTGCCATAAATCAATATAAAACATCTGACACCCGGAGTAGAGACAACAAGACTCCAGGAATAAAGTTTGAACAGTCTGAATAAAAGTTCAAAGACAATGCTTTGCCATTTTTAAAACTCAGGACCGTGTGGTTTGATACAGGAGTAATAAAAAAGTCTTCCATATTTCCATATAAACCATGTGGCCTCTATATTGGGGCCAAAAGTGAAATGCCCGGTCTCTTTCATGTTCTTTAACGGGTCAACATCTGTGGATTTGTACGCATTTTGACTGATTAAACGATGTACATTTACCAAATCTGTATAAGCGAAATCAATCATGACGTCAGCAAAGTTCCGCCTACTAAGTGACAATGGACAATTCTAGATTCTTGTATAAAATACAATAGAAGAGGGGAGAACAGGAGATAAAATATGTTCCCAATTATAGAAACGTGTTTTCATTGATGGAAACCAAATATACTAATAAATCATTTCATACTGTCGCCTCCCTATTTCTATATTATTTTAACGTATTTGTACCGAATACCGTTAGTGTCACGTAGAATAACCACTCACATGGCTTGTTTTACTTGTTACACTAGTCCGTTCGATAAATAAGTCACAGCCAGATGTACATGTTTATAATTAATATGTATACACACGTATTACCGTATGTGTAGTTTAACCATAACAATAACGCCTCCGTACAAACTACTCGTAATCAGTTTCGATTACATTCCCAATATGGAATGCTGGTTATGATTGGGCATTTTACCCCGGCTAGAATGTCTAGAATAAAGACAGAGAAAAAAAACAACGTAATTAATAAACGATAATGTGACCTTCAAAATACCAGAAACATGGACTTGTCCAACTAATCCATTAGGCATAAATTCGTTTACTAGAATTATAACTACCGTATTTTGCTGTCGAAATTTCTATTCGTACATTTGATGAGCGTACAGAAATCACACTTAAAATAAGTGCATAAAAATCACAATATACAGTATTTCTTTCTTTCTTTTAATTTTGTCAATATCTTATCCAAATGACATAAAATGGAATAAATCAACTCCACCAAACTATTTATACTAAGCAAACGAACAAACGCACGACTTAGTGCAAGAACTTGTTTCTCTATTTAAGATTACGCACGAACGAAAACACTTAAAAACAAATATACCCACTAATCACAGTTACTTCCCCTATCATATCTGCAAGTATTTACGTATAACAACTTATGGTAAACCTAGAAATATCAAAAAGCATTCCAGAAATAACAGTACATGTAGTAGTTCGTCAAATAAATGAAGAATGTTTGAAAATGTTACCGAGGGAATTCGTTATTTCACTGTTTATCATTATTTTTAAAACTATCAAAAATAAGAAGTCATTGGTACGCGATAGCCTTAGAAGCAGTCTGATGTAAAACCTTTTCTTTAAACAATAACTGGCGGAAGAGTGGTGTAGGTGCTCCTAATTAAGTTTGAATCCCACCTGCGGTGACTTTCCCAATCCTCACTGGTGATTACTGCTTAAGACACCCAGGAAGCTTGAAGCGCTGTTATGTCCCTTATTTTTTTTATTTTTTTTTAACCATACGTTAATAACATATCTCAAAAATAGATTTTCAGTTGGAGTTTTGGCTTCAAAACTGGACAATTTTTATCAAGCTGTCAAACGAGACGTTTTTTCTAACGAAAGACAGAACATATATTAATGAATGTACAGGAGGATTATGACAAAATTTATTTTACAAATTAAATCATTGCAAAAGTTGAAAAGCAGATATGTAAAGCTATAAAAAATATACGAGTCAAAATATCCTGACCTTTTATCAGAAAATCTGAGCTTAATTTTAATAGTTCCATTAAAAAAATAAGGTACATTTGTATTATCTATTCCTTTTTCAGTTGCCTTTTTATGCATTTTTAGTAATCTCTGCTTGTTTATACATTTTCTATTCAAAAACCAGTTTCATGAAAATATGTGACAATACAAAATGGCCAGTGTTTGTTGCAGATTAGGAAAGTTCGATAAATATATGCTTCAGTAATAAAAATCTAAAGGTGAAATCAATAAGATAAGTGCTTTCAGAAGCGGATCAGTGGTCCAATGGTAACGCTGGACTGGTAATCCAGGGGTTCCGATATCGATTCCTCGCTCCTCCACTAACATTACTTATTGTCCTTCGGGCAAATGTGTCAGCGTTTTACACTGAGTGTGCAAGAGAACCAGTGGTGTCTCTGGAATCGGATGTTTTCTGTATCTTACTCTATCCCCCACATTATGAAATAATTAATCTCTGCAGGGGGCGTCGGTCTTATGGGCAACCGGTACCGACGATAAATAAACCCAAATAGGTAAATGATTTAATACTAGTTCTAACCAACTGATGGTAAAAAATGATCACTTCATTCATCAACGTTTTTTTTAGGAAATTAGGGATAAAATCAAAATATATAGGGTGCTGAATTACCGAACAGAATAAGTATCAAGTGAATCTTTAACCTGTATCTTCATATGCCTGTTAAATGGGGTGCTGATTTTTGTTAAATTACAAGTTTGGTAAATTACAAGTTTGGGAAATTGATCTTATATAGCAAATGACTTGGAGGTTTCGGTTAAAAAGGTTTTTAATAGATACTAGTGATAATCGGATAGATGTGTTATCTAAGACGATTATTGCCTAATATTGTTGACGAAAATCCACCATTAATTCGTGAAAAAAAAAGAAAATTGGAACAAGTTTACTCTGTTGATTAATGTTTTGATTTGAATTCTATTACTTGTTTGTTAAAGTTTTAAAATCGTTAGAAGGGATAAGTTATGTAATGTAGTTGCATGTATTTACAAAAGAAATTACAGTTTTGAATGGAATTCAGAGTGCTGCTGGTCATTAGATCTATAGCAAAAAATAAATAAATAATAAATGAAAAGTAGAATACAAGCGGTACACTTAGAAGTGCACTTCTTGTTCAGTCATTTTTATTTGTTTGGGTCGTCAGACCAAACAAATAATGTTAGCACAATTTTAGCCTTTAACACTCTCTTAGTTACCAAATCCGCAAATAGTCCGTCTGTATAAAATGACTGGCGCATTAATTTTTACACTCTTCTCAGTTATCAGAAAAATAGTTCCCGACTGGTCAACCAACTGCCAATATTGTGCAATTCTTTACACTTCAGCAAATTATCGTTTATATATTCAAACAATTTTGATTATAAACATGTCGATTTCGTACTCCTGAATGGAGTAAAGGCGTTCGTTTACATGAAATTACGCATTAATTTGTAACGTGACCAAACTTCGCCGAAAGTAAACAGAAGAGATCACCACGCTCATGAAAAGTTTATAGACTTTCTTTGTACATTACCATGTGGTGTTTTCTTAACGATAAATAAATGTAGAGGTTAGCTGATTATTACAAACGAGTTTGAAACAGTTATAACCTTGAGAAAAGCGCATATATTTTAATATGGTCAAGGTTCCTCTGTTTATTGGCGGCGCCGAGAACGGCGACGCCTATATTGGAATAGTGTTTCATTTTGTACCATGCGCTGACGTAATCAATTTGGGAGAATCTTGGATCATTATCAATGTAAAAAAAATCCAATTATTCTGTACATCACTTAAAATATGTCACTTTATAAATCGTATTTATTAATTCTAAAAATAAATTGATCCAATCAGGTAAGTTTGTATTTTTAATTAAAAGTTTTTGATGCAAACATTACAGATTTAATGACTTTTCCCAAAACAAATCAAAGCGCTGCAAGTACTTGTGTATTCACTGCATTTATCTAGCAGTGTGTTGCTACTTAATCTGAAATGCAAATCTTTGTTAATTCTTTCAACTATAGCTATACAAAGAAAGGTGAAGCCGAGTGGTTAAAAGGTCGGACTTGTAATCTAAGGATAGCTAGTCAAGACACGAGTTCGAACCCCGTCAGCGGCCGTGTCGGCATCGGTTATTTCCTTCAGCAAGAAACTTTATTCTCATTACTTAGTACTGGTTGGTTCCATGGACTGATTTGAGGATGATTCTATTAGCTAAAAGCTTTCGTCACAATCGAAATAAAATTGATTTGTATAAACTAACTTGAAAATAGAAATTGTACAAAATCTGTCGTTTTAATGCAATAATAAAGAATGAGTCTGTCTTTGTGAATACAGACACAAGGATGAATTTGAAGAACACTCTTACTTTGCTGGAGTCAATTCAGTTGTTATAGTTACAAAAACATATCTATTCACTACGCCACTAAACCGTTAAATCATGAATATGATAGAGTACCAGTTGTTCTTCGGGTGTTATCTAGTGCAGACAAATTACAAAATATTTGAAATGATGTAATACCATACTGTGAAATGTGGAATTCGAACAAAGATGTTACATGTAAGGTTTTATTTTTTGGATGTCGATAACATAGGAATTGTTATTTCAAAATCGAGGACACACCTTCAGAGACAAGTATCTTGGTATATTTTCACCAAATCTGGGCATATTATGCGTACAAGAAAATATTTAGTAGTAAAGCCCTTCATCTATTATAGGAGAATGTGTACTCCATAGTTGATTACCTATCGGAAGCACTGTCAGGTCGGCAGCTCTCTTCGTTCCAGTTTCAGAAATACACTCACACTGCTACTGCTACACAAAAATTCGTTTCCCGTTTCCTACCAGAGAAGGTAATTCCTTAGATATAATTTTCTCTTAAACACAGACCGGGGAAAAAGCAAGATTACGAGGTGATTTTAAATAATTTATAATGACCATTCTCTTCTACAGTTCTCTTCTACAGAAATAACCGTCCATGGATCTCAAATTCTCATTCTCTGTCGGAAGAAAAACATATTCTTGGAACTGTCATTCAAGGTTTAAATTTGAAATTTTGACATGTCTTGGGCTGCCTAGAAACTTTGGACAGCAAACTTAGCAACCATTTTCAAACTTTCCGATCACTGAAGTCATCCTTGTTTCAATTTACTTAATGTGCTATCGATGGTTCCTAAATGTTCCTTGGTTAATCGCTGCAAATCTATATAAAGTATAGTATTTAATGTACGTTGAAGGCTTATGCCACTGCATGTGCACGTGAGATGGTATTTTCTTTATGCATACAAGATAAACAATGAAAACATAACATTTCTTCAAGAAATAGATTGTAAATCTGAGTTTGTAAAAATTGGATTATATCCCGTCTATCATGGTTGCGCAACCAGGATAGAACAGAAAAAGACACAAAACAGTAGGATTTAAACACTAAAATCATTAAAAGGGTATAGATTGTTGAAATGAAGCAAAAGTAGACATTTGGAATATTCAAGTGCTGAATTGTCTCGCAGACGAAGAACACTTGATTATTATACCAATTTTTAATTTTAAAGGGAGGCAATATGCAATTTTCATAAAAAGTGAAAGGTCAAATGATTTTTTATGAGAATATAGTCATTCATATCTGGTCATTTTGTTGAAGAAAAGTGAATTCACATGATTTCACAACTTTAATAAAAGTGATTAAAACATGGATATAATTCAAATGTCCCCCTTTAAAATCTTTTTACATCCCATCTGTAAATAACTTGATTGTATCATCAAAATGTACAACATGTACTACACACGTGTCCAATTGTTTAGGTTAATTTATACACTTATTATCTTATTTCAAAACCATGTGCGCCGCCTTTGATGCTTTGCATCAAAATTAATCTTGTTATTACTTACGAGTGACGAAGTCCAGATCTGTAGGCAGGTGTAAAACCTGGACAACCCGGAAAAAACATCGATTTTCCGGAATTCATTTTTGACGTTCTTATAAAATAATAACAAAGATAAATGACTGAAAATACTATATATGCTTTATTATCCTTTCAATTTCAAACATTTATAATTAAATAAGCTTGATTTAATGACGCTCAGTAAGTTCAAATTTATGAAGAAAAAGCCCGATTCAACGGAAAACGCGAAAAGAAATATTGAATTTCCGGAAATAATTTATTGACCTGGTTTTCCACTCTTCGTTTATTTTTTTCAAAAACGCATACCGTCGTTTTGTTAACATTAATTTTTTAGTCCCCATCCTTCTGAATAAATTAAAAGATTATCGACTTGAAATTGTAAACTGCTAGGATCAGTGGTAAACAAAACAATATCATCAGCAAACAAAATCAAATACATTGATAACATGTTAAGGTCATTTTCAGTTAGGGTGTTGAAATCGATACATTTTGTTATATCATTTATGAATTAAATAAATAATAGAGGTTACAAAGGTTCACCTTGCGCTACCCCTCCCCCCCCCCCGCAAGTGTGACACAAAAGAACTCTGATATTATTGTTTGTAAAAAATTGTAATTTGCTAAAATCATGTGTTTGTTAAATGCAAAAAAATGATTGATTGGTAATTACACTGAATTTAAAAGTTCGCATAGTAAATCATTGAAGTTTAAAAACAATTTCGGCGGATACAATGCGTACGAATTATTTCTTTTTGAAAAATACAAAATAAGCATACCTTCATGCAATAAACAGGCATTCTTCCGATAATTTTATCTATTGTAGTCAGTATCAATTTTGATAAAAAGAAGCACGTCACAACCTAAATGGTCACGTAACAAGATGGCGCGACCGATGGCTGAAAAATCGCTACTTTTGATCAAGCGTTTCTAAGTAAATATTCTTTCAATTTTCGTAAAATTTTCAAAACTTAACAAAAAATGCACAAGCTATGTTATGGTGTCGGTTGAATTTTTGACTTTCGTTTCCCTTTAAGTTAAAATTTGCATAAAGTCTCATATTCAAAATTACTTAGGACGAGAGCGTCAGTTGCTCGTTCTTCACTTAAATTATCTATTTAAATCATTTACTCAAAAAAAGTTTAACTAAGATAGTCTTTAAACTTCATAACTATTCTTAGATCAAATCTTTAATCGCATCAGCAACAAAATTCAAAGTGAAGTCATTAAACAACCGGAAGTAATCAAATGGACTAAATTACGTAAGACACCAAATTCAATTTGATTATTCAATATAACTGGATATATTGTGAAAAAAGGTTGAACATATCAAATTAGTTAAAAACGAATTTCAAATACGATCTGATAAATGAAACAGAATAGATCCAATAAAACTGGAGCAAGTATATCGATACCGTAAGTGTATGAGTAGTTGGATACCAAAAATTCGGAAATTCAAAAACAATATTAAAAATACGAATATATTCGAATATTATATACCAATGTTAGAAAACCAATCCGATAAAAATACCAGAAAATCACACATGCATAACTTTTGATAACATATTACTTTACATTATATTATTTAGCATTTGCTTTTTACATCTTAATAATTATTGACAATGACATTGGTATTAAAAGAAAACATTTAACTGAAAAATGATTTTAGATCAGTTAATATGTGACCTGTTAAAAACTGTCCACTAGATTTGAAAATAGACCCTATCTATCTATCTATCTGTCTGTCTGTCTGTCTGTTTTCTCCTTCGATTTAAAGGCAATTGTAATTATAAGGGCTCGAGCTAATGGAGAAAGGAATCTGGCTTACTTGTTTTCATCTGTAGATACGTTTGTTCTTTTCTTTCTTCTGGATCCATGTCAGTTTCACTAGTAGTACCTGAAAATTATAAACATTTTTTGTATAAGTATTTTCAAGTCTAGAAAAAATCTATTTTTTTTCAGGTAGGAATGTACATTAATTGTCCATGTCATTTATTTCTTTTCAGCGGCATCACTATTTGAAAACGATACAGGAACACAATTGCTTATAATTTGCTGCTCCTTTAAACAAATTTTGAGTAAAACAAATTTGATTTGATTTGCTGATGAACTTTCTTCATGTTAAATAATATCTTTTGGTTTAAAACAAAACTGAATGAGTTATTTTAAAAAGAAATAAAGACGCAATGATAAATTTGTAATGCCGTATATAATAATGCATATACCAAAGGCAATGAGGTTCGATTCCCTAGCGAGGGCCACCTTAAAAGTTGTGTTGGATCCCTGAGATAGTAGGTGACAGTTGCTAGCTCTGTCTAAATGGCCAGTGTCTAAAATCAGAATCAAAGGTGAATTCAAGAAAGGGGGGCATGCTGCTTCTTTAAAATATTAAAGAGTCCCATTGAATGATAGTAATTTAGTGACCTTCCTAAACAAGCGGACCAAATGTTCCTGGGTCGCGCACCTGAATAGGGGCTATAAAACCAAGCAGGGGTCATCTTAATAATGGTCATAAGCTTCGCACTTATCGAATTGGATTTTTAAATTTGTTTCATAAAGTCAAAAGGAAAATAAACTCCACTTGTGGCAGCCATGTTTTAACAAAGATCGCAATAGATTTCAAACTTTTCATAGAGGATCACCAAAGAATGATTGTGCCAAATTGTTTTAAAATATGACTGGCAGTTTCTAAGAATAAGATGTTTAAAATTTTCTATAGAGACATATATGGATAATAAGCCACGCCCCTGGCGACCATTTTTTTGTTTTATATTTATTTATTTTTTTAACAGATCGCAATATTTTTTATATTTATAAATATGGTCACAAAAGGAACGTTTACGCTAAATCATATTCGAATCGGGACTGGGGTTTCTGAAATGGTGCATAAAGTTGACAGTTATTCCGTCCGTCTGGATGTCAGTCCATTGCAGTTTTCTTCCGAAGCTAATCTCCAGGAACCAAAAGGCTCTGCACAACCAAACTTTGTATGAAATTTGAGTGGACGGTGGGATATGCATATCGTCCGGATGATCCGCTGGGATGAAGTTTCAAATAGATATGGACGTTTGTGTGTAAAATAAAGAAATATCGAAATTTCATATCCGGTCATATCTCAAAGGTTTAGAATGGATATTCCAGTGTGAAGCCTAAAGATCAGTGAAGCTTTCTGGAAAGCTTAACAGTAAAAGAGGAGATGAAAATACCATTGGGATGTGTTAGTTATATACATTTTTACATATTTAAGCAGTTCTTTTACTAATCTTACGGTGAGGAAATACCAAGTTAAGATTACCTTTATAGTAGCTGTGGTAGTTTGATTGGAAAAAATGATAAGTGTTCTAGTGTTCTATAGTGTGTTTCTTTACCAAAAACAAACCAGGTGTGGATAGTTCTGACTATATACTTGTTTTATTTTTTTTCCTTTAAAACCGTATTTTCCGATGAAATTGTATTGTTATGCATGTTTTTATACCATCTAATTAAAATGTAAATATTCACAAGTTTGAAATGAACACCAGATTTCCTCTATTATTTTAGTAGTTCATACTAGGCATTAATATGGGAACTTACTGGGCAAAAATATGTATGTCAGAACATTTAGAAAATTTAGAATTTGTGGTTGAACTTATGTGTATAATATACGTATTCAACCAACATCTATGTTACTTTTAATGCACTGATATTTTTCTTTTTTCCTATATTAAAAGGTGTTGTATTTGGATGTTCTGCTGGCTGAACATAAGCTCTTACTAGGAGATTAGCGTGACATTTGTTTTCTCTTAAGAGGATTTGTTCAGCCAGCAGAACATTTTAGTCGTGTTGTAGTTTACAAATTCTGTTACAGTAGTTTTCTTCTTGTTATATTTAATCAACGAATTGCAATATATCGATAGTAATTTGATAAATTTGATGGAGTTTTAATTTATTTGCATCGAATAGAAGAAATAATCGTAAAAATGTTGTGTTTTGTTCTGTCCATGTGTTCATTCTGCAAAAAAAAACACTTCAATTTAAGTCTGTATAATCCCAAAAGTATGCCTGACATTGGGAATCATATGGTACAGTCCCTTTTTAAAATGAACACCGTTATTTAAACACGCCACAGCTCTTTCAACTGTATATGAAAAAGGCATATCATAAACAATTTCCATTCTTTCAATTTATTATAAAGCTTAAATAGTATCTGTTTTTTAATCGCTTCATTTTTAAAACAATTTAATGATTTTTGAATATTTCATTATTTTTGCGTGTTTGAACAAGTTATTTTTTTTTAAATATATCAAAAGTTAGAATTCACGAAACTTCAGGATTCTTTACAAAAGAATTTTTATGGATTTCAAATATTCCTGTTGGAAATTATTGTTTCAGTTTGAAGTTTTTAGCAGTGAACTTAATGCCTTTGTCATTGTTGCTACCCTATCCCCTTGTTTGGAGTATGGTAAAATCTAATTAGAATTTGTAAATCCGTAAAGGAAGAAAAAAAAACCCAGCTCAAATCTCAACAAAACAAAAACCCAACAGATTAGTCCAGTGTATCTACCTCTCCTGTACAAAATAACACCAGGGTAAACTATTTTCTTTATGAAAAAATACCAGATGCATCTCCTAAAACAGACAAAAGAACTTTATGTTTACTTAAAGTAAATGCCAATTGTATAAGCCTTCTTGACGTGAGAACCAAAGCCTATTTTCAAATGTTATGCTTCATGTTAACATTTTGGGATTGTATCTAAAAGGCATTAGGTGCTATAAAAATTCATCAAACAGAAAAGATCATTTCAGCCGATGTTACATTAAAATGCATAATTAGCTTATTTTATGACAACACTGTGTCGTCAATTTGATATTTTGAAACAAAAGAAATAAAATTTTATCTAAATGTCTGTCAGTTAAAAGATTCACGTGTTAGCATAAAATGTAAAGCAAATTATTTCGCGTACGAATCTTCTGAACATCATAACTGTTAAAACAAAGACATTTTGGCATAACGACCTCTTGGATTGTTTTACATCTATGAAGAATATCATCTTTACCAACGCAAAGAGTAAGTATTCATTATACGAACAAAGCGTATAATTACTTTATACATTTCTTATTATTAAGATTTATGTAAACATGCTATCGATTGTATTGTTTTGTGAACATGTACTGTGTATTCAATATTTATCCTTACAGCCATGCATCATGATCATTTTATAACTTAATGTTAAGTATTTTAATATTTAGTCTTTTCTATATTGTTAATTGTTTCTTGTTTTAATGAAGTTATTGAACAAAAGCAAACAATCTGCAACATAAAATATCAGATAAATTTTACTAGAAATTTTACTGTCCTTTTTTTCAATAAATAATATCATGATTATGATACAGAGATATATCTTACATCTTTTAGCATATATTTAAAAACTTAATCAAATATGGATATATTTGAACACACAAATATAAACAGAAAAGAAACAGCTTCTTTAGTTAATTATTCAAATTCTTATAATCAAGATGTACCTTAAAACAGCTCGTTCACAGATAGAAAGCAAATCTATATTTAGAATTTCTATTTCCGTGTGCCGTCGCATGACTGAACATCTCTTCACGCATGCGCTAACATTATGTAGGACAAAAAAGAAAAAAAAAATGTTTCTAGGACTAATGCCCCGAATTACTTTATAACTGTTATTGATTGCTATATTTAGAATGTCTGCCGAATTATATATCCATAATAATTCACTTTTTGTATACATATCTTAAAGATTATATTTTTTTTCTCTATCAATCAAACTGTGAAACTCAACATTTTAAGTGCTTATTCCGCTCTTAGATTAGGCAAAACCCGTCAATAACATTCTTTATACGACTATACCCTCGGCAGATCGTTTTTAAGAAAACACTTGTGAATAACTGTTAACTTCCACGTGGACTTGAATTTATTTATCTATTTTTTACGCTTACTCGTCTTATAAGTCCTTAGAAGTTTTTTTTTGTTCTTCCTCTTTTGTTTTGTTTAATCAAACCTGTTAGATTTAAAAGAGTAACAGAACGTACAGTTGATCTGTTTATATTGTGCACTGTATACATTACTACAGTGTGTATGTGTGTGTGTGTGTATATATATATATATATGTGTGTGTGTGTGTATGTATATGTGTATATGTATGCATATGTATGTATGTATGTATGTATGTATGTATGTATGTATGTATATATGTGTGTGTGTGTGTGTGTGTGTGTGTGTGTGTGTGTATATGTATAAAATAATGATAATATAAGATGCAGCTTTGTTTATAAGCTGGACTCTCCACATATTCTAAGGATCTCTTTTTTTTTTTTAAATTTCACTACCTTTTTACATTGAGAAGAGTATTTGTATACGTTTGTTAAGAGCCTCATAATAATAGATTATATCCATGTTTGTTACCTCATTATGTCATGTTTAAACATGAATTGAGAGAAATAAACGTTTTTTGACTTTGACTTTTGACTATAAGTCGGATACATTTACTCGTATTTTCTTCAAAAGTGATTTCTTAAAGACGCTAAGAAGGCGGTTTGCTAGGACAAACTACAATTTTTCCTCAGCTTTGTTTCGGACAAAAACTGTTGTTTGTCCTATCAAACCGCCTTTTTTACGTCTGTAAGAAGACATTTTTTGAAGAAAAACTTGTATTATATCTGTGACAAAGGAAAACGCGATTGTACGATTTTCTCACATTACATTTGTAGTTTAATCGTTCAAGACAAGGGAATCTTTTTAACAAGTTTAGCATCGGAGGGCATGGCATCTCTCAGCATTTTTAAAATTACGAAGTAAGCTAGGACAATACACATATTATCATGGTCTTAGTCCAAAATATGTTATAATAATTCAATAAATTGCATTTCCACCCCTTAAGTGTTCAATGGACTGAGCGAGATTTTACTTCAAACTCCGGCTAAAGTCTTTTTATGACTCTGTCATTATGTGTTTAGTAACTGTAACATCCCCGCCATTTGCTACCTAGGATCTCGATTTGTCTGTTCCTTGCATATTATTTTACCAATAAGGTCACATATTATTTATGTATGTATTGCTTTATATATACTCATTTTCCTATGGTTGGTGTGAGTTAATAAAGTATATGTTCTATTCTGTTCTGTTCAGACATTGGGACTGAATTTTAAGTTCGGCACAACCCCGCTCTCAGCAACGTGGTAAGCCTCAATCCAATTGTTTGGACTTATAAGAGAAAATCTCTTTCGAAAAAAATGGTATTAATGCACGGGAAGTTGGATGAACTGACATATGAAGTCCACATTGAATCTTGATTTTTTCAGTTAGTTGTTTATGAATATTTTATTGCTAATCGGGAAGTTGAACGTTCTGAAGTTGATACCAAGTGGAACAAACAATGCAAAAGTTGGAATTAAAATAATTTAGGCTTCCTATCAGCCAAAACAAAGTTTTGGTTTCGGTATTTTGAAACCAAAAGTATTCATTTATATATTTCAATAAAATGGTCATAAACGCGTTCCTCATATACTTGGTATTAAATAGTAATCCCATCATGGCTGCATCTTACAGTCATCTAAATAATTATGCTGATTAAGGCTCAACATTAGAAAGGAAAAAAAATGGACACCTTTTTCGACCAGCATTTGTCCTTTTGCCTGAAAATACAATCATTGATACTAACATTTAGATGGTAGAACCAGAATGGTATAACCGGTTCAGTAGCAGATAGCTTGATAGGTGAAGTTGTAAAATCTCATGAAAACGTTAAAGTTATACGTTTTTTTGTGAGGTATATAGTAGAAGTTTATACGCTGTATTTACATGGTCGTTTTATTGATAAACAATGCCATTTACTGAGCCTCCATAGATAAAGAAATCACCATTTGTTGTTTTAGCGAGACTAGATATTTGAGTTTGGCATTTCTTTTAGTACACGGAAATTTTAATTTTGCAGTGAAACAAACCATTTATTCTTTGATTTAACATATTCAAAACAATTGTTTTTTTTTCAATAATGTCGATTTCAGATGTGCACATTGTGACGTAGAAAATTTCAGTTGTAAACAGTAAATTCTTCAGTTCTTGTATAGATCATTAGGATATCTTAATAATGAATATTTAATTTGTGAGACCTTGTTAACATGAAAATCTAAATAGAATGACTGAAGTACATTTGTATACAAACATTGCATTCATAAATTGTCAACGTGAATATAATATTGAAATATAATTATAATTCAACTTTTGTGCATTTATTTTTTTTTGTACGTGCCTTTAAAAATAAACATTTATTGTGTTATTTGCACTTGTGGTTTAGTATAATTTTTGCATTTAATAACGGATGCATTATGGGCAATGTCATTCTACACTACTGCCTCGTACAATTGCGATAAATCTACGTCACAGCCAAAAATTGTGGCGGAAACTACCGATGTCGAAACGGAAACAGCCGAACATCAAAAACACGTTTTCTTATCCAAAGCAATATTTTCATAATTTTATAATAAAACGATTTTAATCAGTTCATTATGATTACTTTGTTGAGACAAAGTTGCTATAGTCGTTGCTATAGTCGTGTCCAATTACCTTTAAAAGAATCATGAATCAAACTTTGTTTTTGAAACCCAATGAAGAAGAATAAACAAACAGATAATAGAATCAATCATACAGAAGAAATGTTTTCATTATATTGAAATCAATATGATGAACCCAACAAATCATAAACATTGTCCGTTGTAAGTCGAAACTGTCAGTACTCAGATAACGTGCATGTACTATTGCAAAATAAAGGTTATTGTCATAGTTTAGAAAGAAGTATTCCTGTTTTGGCATCTGGTACATTAGCAGGTCTACTATAGTTTTGAAAACAAAGATAATTGGTAAATTGTCACGTAAGACTATCATATAAATATATTAAGGTGTCCTATTACTACAGGTTCAGTATTCTTTCTACAATGATTAGAATAAAAAAAGAAAAAAAAGAGAAAAAAAGAACACAGAGCAGCTCAGATTGGATGTAAAACAATGTAGAATCATATATACACGTGTAAAATACATAAACCCTACACGTGCTTATTTGAAGTTCATTACGTGGGTACAATGAAACTGAGTACGGTGCTCTAAACGTATGTATTTGAGTTCAGTACGTCGGTAAAATGATAATGAGTACGGTGCTCTATACGCATGTATTTGAGTTCAGCACGTTGGTAAAATGATAATGAGTACGGTGCTCTATACGCATGTATTTGAGTTCAGTACGTTGGTAAAATTATAATGAGTACGGTGTTCTATACGCATGTATTTGAGTTCAGTACGTTGGTAAAATTATAATGAGTACGGTGTTCTATACGCATGTATTTGAGTTCAGTACGTTGGTAAAATTATAATGAGTACGGTGTTCTATACGCATGTATTTGAGTTCAGTACGTTGGTAAAATTATAATGAGTACGGTGTTCTATACGCATGTATTTGAGTTCAGTACGTTGGTAAAATTATAATGAGTACGGTGTTCTATACGCATGTATTTGAGTTCAGTACGTTGGTTAAATGATAATGAGTACGGTGTTCTATACGCATGTATTTGAGTTCAGTACGTTGGTAAAATTATAATGAGTACGGTGCTCTATACGCCTATATTTGAGTTCAGTACGTTGGTACAATGATACTGAGTACGGTGCTCTATACGCATGCATTTGAGTTCAGTACGTTGGTACAATTATAATGAGTACGGTGCTCTATACGCATGCATTTGAGTTCATTACGTGGGTACAATGATACTGAGTACGGTGCTCTATACGTATATATTTGAGTTCATTTCGTGGGTACAATGATAATGAGTACGGTGCTCTATACGCATGTATTTGAGTTCATTACGTGGGTACAATGATACTGAGTACGGTGTTCTATACATATTTATTTGAGTTCATTACGTGGGTACAATTATACTGAGTACGGTGTTCTATACGTATATATTTGAGTTCATTACGTGGGTACAATGATACTGAGTACGGTGTTCTATACATATTTATTTGAGTTCATTACGTGGGTACAATGATACTGAGTACGGTGTTCTATAAATATTTATTTGAGTTCATTACGTGGGTACAATGATAATGAGTACGGTGCTTTATACGCATGCATTTGAGTTCATTACGTGGGTACAATGATAATGAGTACGGTGCTCTATACGTATGTATTTAAGTTCATTACGTGGGTACAATCATACTGAGTACGGTGCACTATACATATTTATTTGAGTTCATTACGTGGTAACAATGATACTGAGTACGGTACTCTATACGTATGTATTTGAGTTCGTTACGCGGGTACAATTATAATGAGTACGGTGTTCTATATGTATGTATTTGATTTCATTACATGGGTACAATGATACTGAGTACGGTACTCTATACGCATATATTTGAGTTCATTACGTGGGTACAATGATACTCAGTACGGTGCTCTATACGTATATATTTGAGTTCATTACGTGGGTACAATGATACTGAGTACGGTACTCTATACGTATGTATTTGAGTTCGTTACGCGGGTAGAATTATAATGAGTGCGGTGTTCTATACGTATGTATTTGATTTCATTACATGGGTACAATGATACTTAGTACGGTGCTCTATACGTATTTATTTGAGTTCATTGCGTGGGTACAATGATACTGAGTACGGTGCTCTATACGTATATATTTGAGTTCATTACGTGGGTACAATGATACTGAGTACGGTGCTCAGTACAGATATATATTAGAGTTCATTACGTGGGCACAATAAAACTGAGTACGGTGCTCTATACGTATATATTTGAGTTCATTACGTGGATACAATGATACTCAGTACGGTGCTCTATACGTATATATTTGAGTTCATTACGTGGGTACAATGATACTGAGTACGGTGCTCTATACGTATATATTTGAGTTCATTACGTGGGTACAATAATACTGAGTACGGTGTTCTATACGTATATATTTGAGTACATTAAGTGGGTACAGTGATTAAAATAAACACTTTCAGTGCATAATAAACTTCAAATTATCACTTTCAGAGCACAGTACTCACTATCATTGTACGTGCATAATAAACTTCAAATAATCACTTTCAGTCACAGTACCCACTATCATTGTACGTGCATAATAAACTTCAAATAATCACTTTCAGTCACAGTACCCACTATCATTGTACGTGCATAATAAACTTCAAATAATCACTTTCAGTCACAGTACCCACTATCATTGTACGTGCATAATAAACTTCAAATTATCACTTTCAGAGCACAGTACTCACTATCATTGTACGTGCATATTATGAACGTACAATGATAGTGAGTATTGTGACTGAAAGTGATTATACTTATTACGAAGTAAAAGGTAGAACAATTACGATTGTTCTACATGAACAATGACTACTGACGCAGTGTAACAGTTTGCAGTTTCAATGATATTGAGTCTTTTATTTCTGTACATTGATACTTTGTACATTTGGAAACATGCTGTATGTAAATGTGTTATGGGTACTTTGTGCTTTACTTTCAAATGCATCTCTGTTGATACTGAGTACATTATGGATGTTCCTTAATGCTTCGTACATTATGAATACGCCATGTATTTTTTCAGTTTGATTATTATGTCTTACATTGTTATATTACAGGTATTAACAATTACGATAAATAAATTTCTTCTAAAATACTTTATGTCGAACGTTGAGATTGTTATTCATATTCTAAATTCTGAATTGAATGTTATGTGAAGTGTGGCTGATACGCAATAACCTCAGTAAAGATCATCTTTAAAATCTTTGCTATCATGCTAAGATATTATATATTGCCAATGAATTTGAAAGAAAAGTAAAAAACATGGGTAGAGTTTCAGATAAACAAAGGATTTTATTACTTTTCATTGTTAATCAAAACAATATACTATTGCTCTTCTTTCAGGTGGACATTCTTATCGCTAACATAATATCCTATTTATACAATTGTTTCTGATTTTAACTAGCAATAACGTATCTGGATTGTTTTTGTATTTATTCAGTATATGTCCTACATTTTCATTCAGTCGAAAATCTTTATCTGATAACTTCTAATCAAAAATGAGGACACCATGCACCAATCAGTCTTATGTTACATGTACTTGAGACATATTGGCATATTACCGTCAGACAATTAATTGCGTGTTATTGCCAATAATATCTTTCAGCCCATCCCTGCAAAGACGTGGCTAAGTATACACTACTTCAATATCACGGGACTTTAAAAGAATTAAGATCAATCCATTGAAGTCTTTTTTTCCCCCATTATATGATTAAAGATGCATATGGTCTATCAATGGAAAATGTGGTTGAATCGGGTCTTATGCGTTTTTTCGAAAAAATATGTCCAATATACACCTATTAGATGACCCCTCAATGATAGTCAAGAAAAAGCTTTGCAAAGACACTTTACGAGCCCAAAACAGAAAAGCATATTTTACTTTCTTTTTAACGGCGTCTCTCTTTGGTAGGTTCCTTATAAACTAATCGGAAACAGCCGGACGACTCTGAGTATTGATTAGCCTCGTTTTCACAAACGGAAGTCGACACAAAAAGGAAAACAGCTACCTGAATAGAAGTCAAAGTGCCAAAAATGCCTACGGTATGATTGATTTTTATTGTTGATACTCGAGAGATAATACCATGTGAATTCTCCGTCGGTTTACTCCGCATCTTCGTTAAAACTCCGTTTATCTAGTTTCAGTAGCCTACCTAAACTAGAAATATGGTATATTTTGTTATTAATAATAAAACATAGGCTTTGAAAGAAAGTAACTGCAAGCAACCCGTTTTTTTTATAAAATTAAATAAATTTTATGAAACAAAACCATACGGATCTTTAAGGCATAAAATATGATAGAACCATTAATTTGAAGCACATAAAAAGTGAATATAGATGATTGCTGGTAATGAAGGACATATAGTAAAAAGATATTTATTATCTCTACACCTGAGACATAGTAAAATGATTTTATTTTCATTCATTTATAAATACAACTGCCGTTTAAATGAAAACAAAACCTTTCTTGTAGGTCTGTGGATAAAGAATGTTAAAAAATCCCTTTTAGATGCTTTCACCCTTCAATAAACAAGATGAGACACTTTTAAATAAACGGAAAAGATATTGTCCCTTTCGATTGGCAGGGATGTGCGCCATCATTAAGTCCAATGGAGTATCTTTTCCGCGCTGCTAAATAATTTTCTTAGATGTGTTGACTAAAATATACGAATGTGGTGTATGTATTTTTCTGGGAAGTACATCATGAGTATTTTTTTTCTTTTTTCTTTTTTTTTTAAATAAGATAACTGCATGAATGAGTCTTGGTGAATATAGTTTGGCAAATATGTATAGATTGCAATTCTTTAGAAGTATTTTAGACAAGAAGGACTTTGTCTAGGTAACACTCGTGATCTACCAGCCATAAAAATGTAAGAATGTGCGAAAGTTTTCTGATTCTATTCTTAATTTTCTATTTTAGATGAAAGCCGTCTGGTTTTTTTTGCCCACTTTAGCAAATATCAAGAGACTTTGACCTTAACATATGTATCATATATAGGTGTTTCGGCGAGATACAACATAATTGTTAAAAAACTCTGAAGTTTATTTCTATATATCGGCGATTTTGTATTTTTAATAGTATAGATTTTGATGATATGTTTTCGTAAAATTCTTTTGTCCATGGCACTGGTTTGAATTTTCTTATATCTGCGAATTTGTAACCAGGATATTTCTATCAGAATTAGAAATACCTATTGACTCTTTATTAGATATGTGTAAAAATGTTCTGGAATTTTGTATTAATTACAAATTAACTTTTACAAAGGAAGTCATTTGACATTATACCATTCGAAATGGAGATAACTTATAACGTATTTTCATACTGCGTAAATTTGCTTTAACAAGTATGTAACAGCAGTTAAAGCCATCATTTTTATTTGTCGGAGATCTGCTTCTGGTTTGAGAAGCCTTGGCGATTAACATTGATTAAACTTATATTTAAAACACATTTCTGGTAAAAAGACAATTGAATGATTTATCAGAAAGTGCAGCACTAAAGGTGTTTTTGTTGTTTTTTGTAATCACCTGATAAAGACATTTTAATAAGTCTAGATTAAAGCTATGATAAAAAAGACTGCGGAAAAAATGACAACAAGCAGTGGCAACAACTTGCACAAATAATTCACCTTTAAAATGTAACAGTTTTATCAAAACGCTGCAATACTACAATATTTGTGTTGTACAGGTCTATTTATTTGGTTCCTTGAGTCTGCCTTACGCTACAAATTAAACTTGCTACGTTTTTGTGCGATTTATTATAGTATACTCCTCAATAGGAAGAAGATGACAGACTAATGATACTGCACCCCTTATTTGAAGGGAAAGGTTATATACCAGGGCAAACAGATATTTCTGGGTTTTGTCTTTCACGAGCTTTCTAACTAGGATCTTTTACTAGTATTGCATAGAAATATTACCGTAGAGATGGATTTTGCTTAGAGTGGAGTCAGTGTTGAGCTTAGTGTGAGAGAACTACATCTATGGATAAATTATTATAAATAATACACATAAATTACCATAACATTTAATAACTAAAATGGACATATTACTTTGTGGTACATTTTGGCTAGTTGGACTTTCCATATTTAAATAGTGATAAAATGACACTAAACATTTGAGAAACAACATCACTGATGGCAATGCTATCACAACTACCACATCCAACCACCTCTCCTCAGAATTGATTGTAGCAATATTACATATACTATATACTAAAGATGTTTAAAGTATAGCTTGTCTTAAACCTATGGTGTTTCTTTCGGTCTGCGATTTTCCTCGAATCTTTCTGTATTTTTGGTTTTTTACCTAAGTAAATGATTAAATTCATCAAAAGTAAAGGGTGTTTTCTTTTTTATACATACTACTGGGTTATACTCTCTGGTAACTAAGAGAAGCAAGCCTGGTCAGTTTTTCATATATATATATATATATATATATATATATATATATATATATATATATATATGCGCAGGCAGTCATTAATAAACACTTGTCTAAACAAGAGGGGAATCTTTTGTAGCATTTATCGATTTCAATAAATGTTTTGATTTGATAAAAACAGACAAACTTTGGGGAACATTAAGACGTTGTGGTTTAAAAGATAAATTGTATTATGCTATTACAGGAATGTATATATCAGTAACAGTTTATGTCAGAACAAATGAAGGTTTATCTGAACTCATCAATTGTCCGGTTGGTTTATAACATAGGTGTCTACCATCACCTATATTATTTCTTATTTAATTGATGAACAAATTGATTCAAAATAGCAATATACAAGTGTTCAGCTGTTTCCAGAAAATGCTGAATTACTGTATTTACTATTTGCTGACGATTTAGCCCTGACAGCGGATACTATTGTTGGCTTACAAAAAATGATGAATTTACTCAAAGCATTGTGTGATGATATAAGTATTGAAGTAAATATAAAAAAGTCTAAAGTTAAGGTCTTAAAAAAGGGAGGAAAGCTAGCTTAAAATAAAAAATGAATGCATGATGGATGAATGTCTTGCAGTTTATAATTGTTTTAGTTATGTAGGAGTTATATCATCTCAGCAATTGCCACTAGATAATACGGCAAACGAGCAAGCTACAAAAGCAAAAAGGTTTTGATTTCTATTTTGTCCCAGTTATATACATTTAGTCAGCTTCCACAGAAAGTGTTTTTTTTCTCAATATTTTTATACGAAAATATGCCCTATCTTATTATATCGGTCAGAAAGTTGGGGTATTCAAAACATGCATCAATCGAAATTGTGCAAAATTATGCTTGTAAAAGATATAAAAGGTATATGTGCGTCAAACAAAATACTTGCTATATAAATGGTTTAGGTGATTGTGGCAGATCCTATGCATAGTATGTCCACAAAAAAGATGTCTACGAAATTGGTGTAAAATTCTAAGAATGAAAGATAGTAGACTTGTTAAGAAAATTAAATTTTAAATTAATTAAAGACATATTATATCATTTAAAAAAATATTTAGATTAATGTGGAAATATTGATTGGTGTACTGCAATAAGAAAACTACTTTGTTCAAATGGCTATGGATATTTGACTAGACCAGAACATTAATGATCAAAATACTTTAGAATCTTTTCTCAAAAGGTTAAAGGATCAGAATATTCAAACATGGTCAAGTTTGATCTCTGATAGTCCAAAGTTATCTAGTTATTGTCAGTTTAAATGTAAATTTTACATGAATTCTATTTGCATATTATTACTGATAGTAAATATAGCAGAGCACTGTCAATGCTATAAACATTTTAAAATCAAAAATGGTAGATACGGAAATATTCCAAGGGACCAGAGATTTTGTAAATTATGTACCACAGCAGTTGAGAGTGACTATCACTTTGTATTCATATGTTACCGTTTATAGAATGAAAGAGAAAGGTATATCCCAAGAAAGTTTTCTGCAAACCCTAACATTCGTTAGTTCAATGTTTTAATGAGTTCTACTTCAAAGAATGTTATCCGTTATTATTTTAAGTATATATGTCATGCTTTTAAAGACAGAACGGACATTTTGAAATCGTTAAACCAACAGTAACAGAATGCTTTCATGTTTTAATATAAATGCAGACACCGCAGTTAAATATATCATATGTTTTGTTATAACTGATTTCGGCCGGCGGTCATTGCCAATAAAATTTATTGTTGTTGTTGAATTTATGTTCTTCACACGCGTCAATGATTTTCACTCTAAACTGCATCTCCGTTTTAATAGCAGGAATATAATCTAAATAACTGGATAAATTAAATATTGTTAGGTTAAGTCATTTTTACATTTGTTCTTCAAGTAGTCCTGTATCATTTATAGATTTTGAAATATGTTAAGTTTTCGCTTTTGAATGATTATTGTAACATAGTCAGCCACATAACTACCCGCTCATTAAGTTCATACGATAAATTCTTTGCGCAATACATTAAACACGATAGTGGATACTATACATTTTGTTAGGTCACTGACTCACAAAATTTAATGTTGTACAAGAAGAAAAGAAAACGAAGTTAAATATAACAAGTAAAATAATTAATCCATCACACTAATTAGAACGACCATCGTTTACACTTTTTCATAAACAAGCGAAAATATTTAAGGACTGATTATTTCTCAGCGTAGTTCTGAAAATAATTGGTACACCAAACTTTCTGCAAAATAAAATCGTATAATCATTGGTTCGGCTAGCATCATCATATCAATGTTACGAGCAGTGGTCCACTGGTATATGTTGGACTGGTAATCGCGAGTATCCCATTGGTCCTTAAACATTACTAATCGTCTTTTAGATGAGACTTTAAACCGAAGTCCCGTGTATTAGTGCTTTACACAAAACATGTAACAAGGAAGGTAGAAACAATACTTAATCCACCACTTGGGGTATCGGTCATTCGAGCAACCGGTCGTCGTCTTTTAGATGAGACTTTAAACTATAGTCCCGTGTACCGGTGCTTAAACACTCATTGGTCCTTAAACATTACTAATCGTCTTTTAGATGAAACTTTAAGCCGAAGTCCCCTGTATTAGTGCTTTACATAAAACATGACACAAGGAAGGGAGCTGCAATACTTTATCCACCACTGGGGGTGTCGGTCATTCGAGCAACCGGTACCGACGACATTAAGCTCAAATAGATATGACAGACCAGTGGTAAAGACTTGCCATCTTGCCACTACCTGGACTTCTTGGCCCTGCACTAACTCTACTAATTACCTTTAAAGGGGATACTCATTGAATACAATGAGGACGAAAAACCCCAGGTGGGTGGGTGTCTCTGAACAGGGATTCTAACTATCCACGCACTTTCCCTCGCAACCTGAATTACTGACAGCATCGTTAAATGTCTTGGTTCAAAATGGGACTTCAAACCTTCGTTCTAACCTCATATAACATCGAAATATTTTAAATGCACAGTATTTCAGAACTGATTGTACTTTTAAGCGTGCACAATAAATATAGCTTTATTTCAAGTACATGAACTTTAAATTTAGAAAATTGAAGTATTTTTATATCAAATAATTCATTTTATTCATTTAACACAGGTTTACTATTGTCCAGTCAAGAACTACGTTTCTATAAAGTGTTTTTCAATTTATTTAAATATATTGCCTGTGCTATTAAGAAAGAACCCTAATTATACATACTGTCAATTGAATGAAACGACCCTCTGTCACCGACTTCGGCCAGCTGAATTGATGATTTCTATAAATAATAATGATATATGTATTAACACAAACAAGTAGGTGCAGGATTTTGCAACGAGTCATACCTGCTGAAGTCTTAGAAAAGCCTCCGAAAGACAAATCAGGTAGTGCAAATAGGTTGTTCTCTTACGTTACAGTAAAGAATGTCATAGAAATAAGCAATTTCTTCCGATAATATACTTTAAAAGGGAAGTTCCATTCAAGACATTCCTGTATCAAGAACTTTAAATTTAAAAAGCAAAAAAAGTTATTAAACTTGAAAGCCCGACTGAATTTTATTCTGTATGTATAAACTAATATAAATTATTGATGTACGGCCTTCGATTAGATGAGAACAACACAAGGAAATACTTGCGTTTATTAGCTGTTGAACCTCAGCAGTTAGTTGTTCTATGGTTTTCTGAGTACTCTGTAATCTGTTGTGAATGTCATCTGTATTTATTGTTTCTAAAGCTTCTGCCTTTGTTGTCTTTTTTTTTACAAGTGTCTCTGACGCAGGATCTTCTATTTCTGTAAGAATATCTCGGCTTTTGTCATGCATATCCGACTTTGCTCCCTCTATTTCTGTAAGAATATTTCGGCTTTTGTCATGCATATCCGACTTTGCTCCCTTTATTTCCGTAAGAATATGTCGGCTTTTGTCTTGCATATCTGACATTGTTCCCTCTATTTCCGTAAGAATATGTCGGCTTTTGTCTTGCATATCCGACTTTGCTCCCTCTATTTCTGTAAGAATATTTCGGCTTTTATCTTGTATACTTGATTTTCCTAGCTTAATTTCCTGACAAATCTCTTGCTTTTTGCTTTTCATATCTAACCTAGCACCCTCTACGTCTGTTAAAATTTCCTGCTTTTTAGCTTGTATATCTGCTTCTATCTCCTCACAAAGCTTTCGCTTTTTGTCTTGCAAAGCTGACTTTGCTGCCTCCATTTCTTTGAGTGTCACCTGCTTTTGTTCTTTAAGTCTTTTTATAACTTTCAGTTCTTCTTTTGCAAGTTGATCTAAAGCAGAGAGTGCATCTTTTCTGATCTGCATCAGATGGATTTCTTCACTGAGGCTGATTGATATCTGGATATTCCGTAACTGAAAGTAACAAAGAATAATTGTCTACATAATTGAGGCTGCTAAGAAATGGTAGCATGTATTTATATAAAATTGATTTTGTAAATGTACAGTGATTTACAATGAAGTAGTTAACTTTAATAACAGTAAATCTTCTTAAATATTTCACTCCAAAAGAGAATTAAGATATATTAAGATGATAGTGACAGAGCAACAACAACATCTGTCTGACAACATTTTGGTAAGGATTAATAAAGAAAATGCAGGATCAAATTTAGACAGACATATGGATGATAAACAGATCAAGCGTTCATTTGTAACTATTGCGCATCATGTTATGGCTATGAAATTCACAAAGCTTCCAGAATACATCTTCATTAGTTTTTGATGACAACACCAAAATGTTATTATAAGACGCTGATAAGAACGAAGACAGTGTACATGTAACAAGAGCGAAGTCTAAACACACTCATATCCATAACTGATGTTGTGGATAAAATAAAAACTGACTTGTAAATGAAAAAAACAAAACAAATTTCATACTTTTGTATGTTTATAACATTCAAATATGGTTGAAACCTATAATTTGAAATTTGTCTATAAAATAATGCTCTACTTGATTCATTGAGTCTTGCTGACCAGTTTTGTAAAAGTTGATCCTTAATTCTTTGTTTAACGTTTAATAAAAAAACATCATCATTACCAACACCTTGAAAAAGCCAAACATCGTGAAAACCAAGCCTAAAAAGTAAATCTCTTAGTAAAGAACACCAATTGTTTATATTAGGGTTTCTATCAATATCTTGCATCAACATAAGATACACATTTTTAATGAATTTATTTTCATCTGTGGATAAAAGTTTTAACAAGAATCTTATTATATTATAATACCTAAGGTTTTGAAGTGGAATTCTACCGAGTTCTCCATAGATAAAGTCATTTTGGGTACTCTTCTAAACACCTAATAATCTTTTGTAAAATTGCGTATGTAAACGCTCTATTGATTTAGATTGATGAAATCCCCAAATCTTTCTACCATAATTAAGAACAGGAAGCACTAATTTGTGAAATAAATCTAATTTATGAGTAACGGATATATCTGTAAATTTATGCAAATACTTTTCCATTTGAAACATAGCTTTCAGTGCTTGTCCTGCAAGTGTATTCTGGGCATCCGTGAATGACCCACTGGTAGTAAATACTATACCCAAATAAACAAATCTATTGACAATGTCAATCTGAATTCCATCATATTTAAAATTCATATTTTCTGGTAACCTGCCTCCTTTCTTAAACACCATAGCCTTTGTTTTTAAAGTATTTACCTTTAATTTCCACTTATTACAATAGATTAATAATAAATCCAAACTGACTTGTAATTCCCTACTGTTATTTGCAAATATAACGATGTCATCAGCATATAGTATAAGAAATGTCTTGAACATGGTAACATAAATGCCTTCAAGCCTACTTTTAACATATAGTTCTTCAAGGTCATTTATATACATAGCAAAGAGAAAAGGGGACAACATTCACCCTGACGAACACCTGGCATGCATTCAAAACTATCACTTAGTTGATTTTGATATTTTACTCGAGATTTTACAGATGAATACATAGACCTGATTATATCAAGAACATTTTCTCTGAGACCTAATTGTATTAGCTTCAACCACAGATTATTACGATTTACATAATCAAATGCCTTACTAAAATCAATAAATGTACAAAATAACTGTTTTCCACTATTAATGAAGTGATTTATTAAACCATGCAGGACATATATATTATCAACTGTACCTAATTTGGAACGAAAACCAGCCTGCGCCTCTATGTAAATACTATAATGTTCAGCCCACTCAGTAAGGCTATTATTTAGAACACGTGTAAAAAGTTTGCCGAGTGTACTGAGTAAAGTAATTCCTCTGTAATTATTCTCATCATTTACACTCCCTTTTTATGTAAAGGTATAACAAAACCCTCTGACCAAGACTCTGGGAAATGACCAATCTCCAAAATTTTGTTAAACAAAGATTTTAAATAAGGAATCAAAATACCTTTACAGTGAATAAAAAACTCGTTAACATATAAATCGGGTCCACTGCTTTTATTAGGGCTTAACTGCTTTAAAGCTGAAGTGAGCTCTTCTACTGTGAACGGTAAATTTAATTCATTGAACATAATATTGAACTCGTTTCTTTCGTACCTCTGGATAAAATACAAAACATCTTCATCGGGGTTGAAAAAATTGATAAAAAGGACATTAACAAAAATCCTTGGGTTTATTAGACACCAGAGACTGTTCTCGGTTAAAAAGGATATCCACCGTCGTAATAACAAGTAAATGGTATATAATCATCAAAACACGTGTACAAACAATGCATAAATAGCACGCTTTCGAAATATAAACCACATTTAACGAAATACATTTTTTTATGGCTGTGGGGTCTGTTAGACACAAAAGGTGCGGATGAGGGTTAACCAATGAAAAACTTTTTTTCTTTCAGCTGGTTTTTGTATTTAACAATTTCAGTCGTTACAGGTGTAGGTCAAAATCGATTTAAATACTGCTACGTAAGATATATATCTATAAAAGCGATTACATAAATTCGGCTTGAAAAGGCCACCTATTCCAAAAAAAGTTTTTTATTCATCATTGTGTTATATTCATTTCTGCTACAATCGGAAAAATATCGCCAATTCAGGAATTTATTTTTCAAATATTTAAGGATGGAAAACAATATTTAGGGGTGTTTTACCTTTTTTTAAACGGATAATAATTTAGCACAGAATGTCTTTAAGTATACCGGTTATTTAAACAAATCGTTATGCGTTATGCGTTCTTAGTGCTTTTCGATTTTGTTAATTTACTTCCAATGAATCACATTAAAGAATGAAGTCCCCGTATAATTGTTAATTAAACATTTTACTGTGCCAGGCACAAGTAATTTCATCATTTTATCTTTTTTCCCCAGAAAGATTCTACAGTTTATCATTTATTTCCAAAAATATTTTATTACTGTATAATACATCTAAACGGTTCGATATTAATTCAGTCTTTCAGGGAAAAACGTCAAATAAGTTCACAGGTAAGTTTTATGGTCTAGTGTCAACAGAGCTCAGTATATTCTTATTTTTAAGTTCACATTAGTTCTTGAGAAAAGAAAACATCATGTTTGGAGGAAGTGTGTGTGTTTTTTTATTTATTTTAAATACGTACATGTTATTAAAATAATGTTTTATCTGTTGATGACTAATTCATCTGCATTTTTTCACACAATGTATGAAAGTGTCTCTACACATTTTCAGGATATGCTTTCAAAATTGACAACAGAAGTCAATGGTAACATGTTTAAATCACTTGGCCGAATTTAGATAGAGACTAATCTGTAAGTAACAAGTTGAAATTTAGTGGTCAAATGCAAAATAAAAAAAAAATATGATAGAACAGATAATTAAATGATTTTTTTTATTTAAACGTTAGTTGTGGGTTTATTATTGCATTCATTATTTATTTATATGTTTTAACGTTTACGAGTCAAATAATTGTTTGGATGCACACAAAAGAGGAAATATTATATTATGAAGATGATTGTCAGTCAAAAGAATTATTTGATAGCATTTAATGCAAGGTAAATTATTAAATGCAGACATCTTTTGAACTTCATAATTTTGAAACAAAGACATATTAGGGTACTGACATCTTCATTGTTTTATATTTATCAAGAGTATCATCTTAATCAACGCAAAGGGTGACAATTCATCCTAAGAGCAAAGCGTATCATTCTTTATTATTTAGGTTGGTGCAATCATGCTATCCATTGTATGTTTGATGGTTTACGATAAAAAAAGAGTTCAACTATAAATACAGCTTCAAAGATATCACATCTTACATAAATAGAACCATTAATCTTTGTGGGAAATCAAAAATGCTGTATATTGGACAGATCTTAAATAACTAAAAACATATATATCGGCCGTTAGTTTTTATTTATATTTCTCTTACAAGTGACTCTTTATTAAAATTTGTTTCACAGCTTTTGTGAACATGCTCTGTTTAATTTTTAATTATCTTTACCACAATAGATCATTTTGTGACTTGAATTTTAGTATTCTAATTGTATCAACAGTGTATATTGATTTTTTGTTTATATATAAAATTATAGTACAACCAAATAATCTAAGACAATAACTTTTATTTTTTTATTTAGGGATTTTGTTTTCCCTTTTCGATAAATGTATAACTATTTTGTTTTTCTACCTTATACTCATATAAGTTCAAATAATTACAAAGTCTCTCTACCCTTAAAATAGTTATGACAGTTTCGTTGCTGAGTCTTTGCTGAATTTTATGTAATGTCCATAGTCTTTCATAGCAAAAACAAAATACAATGTCCATATTTGTTCATCAGTAGCTCCACGCTATATTCAGATCAAGACTATAAAATGATGTCCTTTTCAAAATATAATTGAATAAAGATATTGAAAACAGTAAATAAAATTAATTTAAAAATTCGTTCATAGCGGCCCCGGTACAAATTCAATACAGGCAAAGACTCAATTTCTAACCTTGGGAAATGTTTTTCAATCTAAAAGACAAAGATAATATACCAACATATTCATGGAACTTGTTTTATTTTTACTTTTTTTCACGTAGAGCTTTAATTTTAAAGAAAATCTTACAAACAACACCACAAAGCAATTACTATAAAATAAAGATATGTGAAATGCTAGAAAGTAAAGTATGAAAATAGTACAGTATGAAGGGGATATGTAAAAGGTAGAATATGAAGTAGATTTGTAAATGGTAAAAGGTACAGTATGAAGTAGATCTGTCAGTGGTAGAGGATGAAGTAGATGTGTACTAGGTACAGTACGAAATAGATGTTTAAATGGTAGTGTATGATGAACATGCTAAATTTTTATCCCCCCGCTAAAGGCGGAGGGGATATTAGAAATGCCCTTCGTCCGTCCGTGCGTCTGTGCGTCCGTGCATCCGTGCGTCTGTGCATCCGTGCGTCCGTCCGTCCGAAACAATTTTGTCCGGAGCATAACTCCAAAACTACTTGAGGGATTATATTCAAACTTCATACACTGACAAAGCACATTGGTAGGTAGTGCAGTGTGCAAGAACAATAACTCTACCTTGCCTTTTTTTAGAGTTATTTCGCTTTATCAAATTTACTTGATAAATTTTGTCCGGAGCATAACTCCAAAACTGTTAGAGGGATTTTATTCAAACTTCATACACTGACAGAGCACATTGGTAGATAGTGCAGTGTGCAAGTCCGATAACTCTACCTTGCCTATTTTAGAGTTATTCCCCTTTATCAGAATTACTTCATAAATTTTGTCCAGAGCATAACTCTAAAACTACTTGAGGGATTTTATTCAAACTTTATACACTGACAGAGCACATTGGTAGGTAGTGCAGTGTGCAAAAACAATAACTCTACCTTGCCTATTTTTAGTGTTATTCCCCTTTATCAAAATAACTTGATAAATTTTGTCCGGAGCAAAACTCCAAAACTACTTGAGGGATTTTATTCAAACTTCATACACTGACAGAGCATATTGGTAGGTAGTGCAGTGTGCAAGTCCAATAACTCTACCTTGCCTATTTTAAGAGTTATTCCCCTTTATCAGAATTACTTGATAAATTTTGTCCAGAACATAACTCCAAAACTACTTGAGGGATTTTATTCAAACTTCATACACTGACAGAGCACATTGGTAGGTAGTACAGTGTGCAAGTCCAATAACTCTACCTTGCCTAGTTTTAGAGTTATTCCCCTTTATCAGAATTACTTGATAAATTTTGTCCAGAGCATAACTCTAAAACTACTTGAGGGATTTTATTCAAATTTCATACACTGACAGAGCACATTGGTAGGTAGTGCAGTGTGCAAGAACAATAGCTCTACCTTGCCTATTTTTAGTGTTATTCCCCTTTATCAGAATTACTTGATAAATTTTGTCCGGAGCATAACTCCAAAACTACTTGAGGGATTTTATTCAAATTTCATACACTGACAGAGCACATTGGTAGGTAGTGCAGTGTGCAAGTCCAGTAACTCTACCTTCCCTATTTTTAAGAGTTATTCCCCGTTATCAGATTTACTTGTTTACATTTTAAAAATCCCAGCATATACATATATATCTAATTCTTGAATTCCTGAACTTATTACCCCCCCCCGGCGGAGGGGATATTAGAAATGGTCTCTGTCCGTCCGTGCGTGCGTCCATTCCAATTTTGTCCGGGGCATAACTCCAAAAGTACTTAACTGATTTTCTTCAAATTCATATACTGAAAGAGCACATTTGGAGGAGGTGCAGTGTGTAAGAATTTTGTCCAGAGCATAACTCCAAAACTACTTGAGGGATTTTATTAAAACTTCATACACTGACAGAGCACATTGGTAGGTAGTACAGTGTGCAAGTCCAATAACTCTAACTTGCCTACTTTTAGAATTATTCCCCTTTATCAGATTAATTGGAAAACTTTGTCCAAGCACATTGGTAGGAAGTTCAATTTGCAAGAACAATAACTATACCTTGCCTATTTTTTGTGGGATTTTCTTCAAACATTGTTACATTGAGTGTTTGAAAGTACAACCTTCGTGTAGCTTCTTCCCGGCGGGGAGATTAACCATGTGTAACATGGCTCTTGTACAGTATGAAAAGATGTGAAAAGATGTGTGAACGGTACAGTTTATAGAACATGTGTAAATGGTACAGTATGGAGTAGATGTGTAAATGATACAGTATGAGGGAGATGAATAAATGGAACATTATGAAGATGTGTAAATGGTAGAGTATGAATAAGATGTGTAAATGGTACAGTATGAAGTAAATGTGTAAATGCTACATTATGAAGATATGTAAATGGTACAGTATGAAGTAAATGTGTAAATGGTACAGTATGAAGTAGATGTGTAAGTGGTACATTATGAAGTGGATGTGTTAATGTTACAGTATAAAGTAGATGTGTAAACGGTAGAGTATACAGTAATAATTTAAATTGTACAGTATGAAGTAATAGTGCAAATAGTACAGTATGAAGTATATGTGTAAATTGTACCGTATGAGGCAGATGTATAAATGGTAGAGCATGAAGAAGATGTGTAAATGGTACAGTTTAAGAAGTTGTATGATTGGTACGGAATGAAGTATATGTGTAAACACTACAGTTTGAAGTAGATGTGTAATTGGTGCATTTTGAAGTACATGTGTAAATGATACAGAATAGGAAGATGTGAAGGGTATGAAATAGATGTTTCATTGGTATAGTAAGTTGAAGATGTGTAAATTGCACGGTGCAAATTAGATGTGTGAACTCGCTGAATATGAAATAGATATGCATTTGGAACAGTTGAAAGTAGATGTTGGAATTCATAGACGATGAAGTACATGTATAAAATGGGACAATATGAAGTAGATGTGAAATATGGTACAGCATAAAGTACAAGTGAGAATAAGAAGTAAGAAACGGTACAACAAGAAGTAGACGAGATAGATGTGTAAAATTTTACACTATGAAAAAGATGTGTTAAATAGTACAGTATGAAGTAAATGTTTGAAATTCTACAATGTGAAGGTGATGTTAACATGTCTAAAATATGATGTAAATGTGCGAACTGGTACAGTATGGAGATCTGTAAAATTATACAGTATGAAGAAAATGTGTGAAATAGTACAGTACGAAGAAAATGTTTGAAATGATATAGTATCATGTAAATGTGTGAAATGGTACAGTATGAAGTAAATGTGTAAAATGGTACAGTATGAAGTAAATGTGTGTAGTGGTTTGAAGATTTGTTAAATGATAGAGTACGAAGAATAAACGTGAAATGGTATATTTTGATGTAGATGTAGAAATACAACAGAAAGGAGATGTGTAAAAATGTACAAATATTAGACGTGTGAACTGGGATTGTATTAGGTAGATTTGGAAAATGACACGTGTTGAAGTAAATGAGTGAATTTCTAGAATATGAAGTGAATATGATAAAATATAGAATATAAAGTAGATTTGTGAAATTTCGGAAATGAAACAGATGTGAAATTTAAGAAATGAAACAGATGTGCAAAATGCTATGTTTTATAAAAAAAAAAAGATGTTTGAAATACAAAAATACGAAAAAGATGTGTGAAATGCAGCTATAATGTGCAATGCTTCAGCTTGAAAAAAAGATGTGTTAAATACATCAGTATCAAGAAGATTGTAAAATAGATATGTGAGTATGAGTAGATTTATGCATGTCCCAGTATGAAGTATGCGTGGAATGATAAAATATGACGTAGACTTGAAAAAAATACGAGAAAATGAGTATGTCTGTGAAAGATATTGTTTTTTTTTCTTTTTTGTTAGCATTCGACTCTTATTTCATCTTTGTTTTAAACTGATATCTGATATGACCACCTAATGGGTGTCCTGGTAAATTAACGTAATGTTGAATCCGATAGTTTGTTAAACTGTTGCATTCCGTTACGAGAGCAATAACGAACTCATTGTTACACAGAACATGCAGTCCAAACTCATTTTTGTTGAGTCTAGAGTTAAAGTGATTCATTTTCGGAGATATTGTTGATCACTTCATTATGTTGGCGTTATAAGCGGCTAAATGATTAATAGCGACCCTCGCAACATGCGTCCTAAAACATTGAAAATAATTCTTCCCTCTAAATAAAATAAAATAAAACGGGAAAACAAGTGCATTTGCTCGCATTTATGATTTCATCACCTGTATTTTTATGAGCTTCTCAATTCACGCTGTCTAAAGGGGGCACTTCATTTTGACGACGATAAACTCTTTGACAGCCATCGACGTGACTGAGATTGAATCTAGACTCGATATGAAACTGAATTGTATTCCAATCTTGTAACAATGTTATATGCGACGGTAACAATGTGAACGTTCCCAAGGAAAACATGTCTAAATATTGCGCAATGCAATCTAATCGGAATGGTTGTGAATGAAATGTTAACCAAAAAATATACACAGCTACCTTCAAAGTCAGCCTTAACCTGTCACATTTATGAGTCAAGACAATGACACAATTATCCTGTTTGCTATTTTTTCTTGGTCTACATGAGCTAGGAAGATCACACGCCCTACTGACTGATGTCAAGTGAAAAGCCAACTTAACACCCCGTTAGTTATATTTATCTCAGGCAATCTAGGTATTTTGTTTACTTCCGATTACAGTTTTGTGGTAAAAAGGTGAAACATGATACTTTATTGCATTCAGCATTACAATGATTCGTTTAGACATAATCAAAACCTGTCACATTATTAGTACTTTTTTTCTTTATTTTTTTTCTTTTTTTGGGCCGAGTGCAAATACCGTGTTCGTTATGGAATGCCACTGGATCGCCAAAAAAATAAATGTTAAGAAAAATATCAAACTAGATTACTAAAATTTATAAGAGGTAATATAATAATGTATTTTTATCAAATGACTGCAAACGATAGAGTTACAAATTAAAAGACTCATTGCAAAGAATATTGAATTGTTACACTTACAAATTAATTCAGACTATGTGAAATAATAATCTAATCACGATTATCAATACTAATTTCAATACCTATTCAAAAGTATGGTTTATGCCCAACCCTTGGTTGAACGTCAACTGCATTTGGTGAAAAAAGGAACAATAAAACGTGCACTTTCTGGGGAAGGCTGATTAATAATTAACATATATACTAAAAGGGGGCCTCCAGACTTTGTTTCTTTTTTTCAATATTGAACGATCATGAATCAATATGATTTTGTTTGCAAAATTTCAAAGTGTTTGAGGAAGAGTACCGAACAAAGGTAGCGGATTAAGTTTTTTGTTGTTGATTTTTAAGTGTAAATAATAAGCGACAGATATTTGAAAAGTTTCGGTTGGCACCCATCTATAAATTAAAATCTAAACACATGGGTTTTGGAGGGAGAGGATATCAGTTTCTCTCCTAAAATATATAAAAAAGTATGTACATGGAAGTGAAACTAATAAGAATTCTAGAACCAGATATATAAACCGCCCCCGTAGCACATTAGCATTTAAACCTATTGCATACCGGCTTCCCGTCTAGATTGTATCGTAAGAAATTAGAATATAAAAAATACATGTTTATAGGCGTTTCAAGATTGATAGGCTTGTCTTAAAAGTAGAACTTCTATACACCAACATTTTACTTTATATTCCTTTCCTTTTTGTTTTTGTCCTTACATTTGCATTGCATTTTTATCTTTTGCGATTATTATACCCCCACCACAAAATGCTATAATGGATTCGCTTTGTCGCGTCCGTCGGTCGGTCCGTCCGTCCGTCCGTCTCCATTATCGTGTCCGCTCTATAAATCCTATACCAATTGAAGGATTTTCTTCAAACTTGGCTGAAATGTTCACCTTAACAAGGGAATGTGCAGAACCCATGTTGCCCATGTGTCAGCTCAAGGTCAAGGTCACAATTGAAGGTCAAATATCAAACAATCAAATATTAGACATTATGTCGTGTCCGCTTTGTAAGTCCTACACTAATTGAAAGATTTTCTTTAATCTTGGCTCAAATGTTCACCTCAACAAAGGGATGTGCAGAACCCATGTTACCCTTTTGCCGGCTTAAGGTCAAGGTCACACTTGAAGGTCAAAAATTGACTTAGAAAATATTCTAAAATTTTAACATGTATTTGAATATTTCTGAAACTAGAAAACGTATTTGATTGAAACTTAAAATATATATGAAGTGTCACAATTAGGATATGCAGGTCAAGTTTCATAACTCTGTATTGCATTTTGACAAAGTTATGCCCCTTTTTAAGTCTTCAAATTTACATACAATCAAATATTAGACAATATGTCGTGTCCGCTCTATAAATCCTATACTAATGGAAGAAATTTCTTCAAACTTTACTCAAATGTTCAACTCAACAAAGTTATGTGCAGAACCCATGTTACCTTTGTGCCGGCTTAAGGTCAAGGTCACACTTGAAGGTCAAAATTGACTTAGAAAATGTTCTTAAATTTTAACATGTACTTGAATATTTCTGAAACTAGCACAGTAATTTGCTTAAAACTTAAAAGATATATGAGGTATCACAAATAAGATATGCAGGTCAAGTTTCATAACTCTGTATTGCATTTTGACAAAGTTATGCCCCTTTTTATGTCTTTTAATTTACTTACAATCAATACTAGACAATATGTCGTGTCCGCTCTATAAATTCTATACTAATGAAAGGATTTTCTTCAAACTTGACTCAAATGTTCACCCCAACTGGGCAATGTGCAGAACCCATCTTACCCTTGTGCCAGCTTAAGGTCAAGGCCACACTTGAAGGTCAAAAATTGACTTAGAAAATGTTCTGAAATTTTAACATGTACTTGAATATTTTTAAAACTAGAACAAGTAAGCTCAGTATGCAAAGTTTTTCCACTCTTAATTACATTTTGACATAATTATGCTATTTTCTTAACTTCACTGCTTTTGTTTGTTTTAGTACATTGGGAAAATGAAAGGTTATTTGTAACTGTTTCGAACATGATTTGACAATATATATTTATACTATTACCTGTACAATTTGTTTGTTTTTTTCACCAGAGATAATTTCTTTTTATGTATATGTATTTGTGCCACTAAAGTTATTCCCTTAACCACCTTTCCATGTCGTCTTCTGTCAAGGACATTGGTGGGGGTATGGATCGCATTCAGCGATAGTTCTAGTTTTTTCACCTTACTTCGCTTAACTTTACCCTTGGCTTTGCATTGTTTAACTTTGTTTTGCTTTGCCTCGCGTCACACTACTTCATTCCGTTTCAGCTATGTAGGAAATACATCTGTTATTTAATATAACTTGCTTTGTCATAAACATGAACATTAAAATGAAATTTCATTTTCCGATAGTAAAACCTGTAAATGTGTTTTTTAACAGAAAGTAAAACAAAACACCGTACTTACTTCTTTGGTTTACTAATAATTGAAGAGCATCAGTGTGTACAATTATTAGGTGATATTCATTCCAACATGTTCAATGTAAATATCTTTACACATATTGATGCCTCTCGGCCGTTCGTAGGCGATAAGCAAGACATGTTTCTAATCAAACATCTGTTGAAATTTGCCTTTTCATTTTATCGAGTCAAAGCAAACATCTCTCTGAATTAAACACTGATATTTATTTTTACTGCTTAAACTCATTATTAAACACAAAGATACCCATGTAGGTTTTTTGTTGTCAAAATAAATGTATAATTTGTCTTCTGTACTGAACGATCGATCTGTTAAATAGCGATTATAAATGCGTGCACCTTGTATTTATTTGAAGGGTAGAACTAACCAATCATAATCTTGATATTAACATTTACAACTGGTGTTAACACTAGAAGGAATAAACTGATAGCTTTAAACGAACAGAGCAAAAGTATAAAGTAAGTGCGCGAATAAAATCAATGGCGATTTGTCTAAAACATCTGTTTACTTCCTTCTTATTTCATAGTTTTCAAGTCTTATGTTGTTGTTGCTGAGTCTTTATTTTTTTCAATATTAAAGTGACTAAAGTCTATTATATTTCTTTATTTGCACAGCAAAAACGAAAAATCTTTGAAATTAATGTTTTTCCCCTGCGTCTGAAAGTGTTTACTGGTTCTAAAGAGATTACTTAATTACTGAAAATAAAAGAAAATATGAACTGCATTTTAAACGTGTTTTATTTTCTTCTCTACACTCTGTATTAATGCAGAGTAATGTTCGCAACTTTGAGAACTTAAATCAGATGAGGACTCCGTAGTATTGGACTTTCCTGTCAGTTAAAATAACAATTACTGCCGCAGACTTCGTGATGAAGTTGTGCAGACATTGAGGCACTAAAGAAGAAAAACCAGCGGAAGTCTACGTAAAGCCTATTATTGTAATTATCATGTATCTTTGACCTGTGTTATCTGATGAGGGTTCCAAAATGAATATTTCGATAGTGTCCAGATAACTTTTACAACAGAAGAACTTGCAAAAATGAGACGACACTGGAAAGACAAGAACATGTGGCAAATCTGAAACATACCAGTTATGCACCCACACTTTTTGTTTAGTTCTAATACCTTAAACTTGACATAATAACTTGAGAAAAGAATCTAATCCTTCGAAATGTGATTCAGCTGCTAAATGTTGACCTCCGCACACATCTACGCCACAACTAATGTATAGTACGCGAAGAAATAAAAGCAGTCAGTGTCTTTAAGATTTCCACTATGGTAGAAGGAAATAAAGGGATTGTTAAAGAGCACGAATAGAAGATGGAAGACAATACAACGATATGGGCTTTGTTTAGCTTCACCGACACACAACAAGCATTTAAAGACAGGTCGAAATGAAGAGAAATAATCGCAAGATTATAAGCGGTGGCAAAAGAACAAATAACATTAGACAAACTTATGAAAACAAATGGTACATAAGGCTATTTATATGTGTATACTATGTCATTATTTATTTTAGTACATGATGAATATGAATATTTGTGTAAAAAATCAATATATACTTTTTTCAAATGTTCGAAGCTTGAACCAGTTTAAATTAAAAGCACACACAACATTCTTCGCATTCATTAGTTAAGAAATGTTAGAGTGTAAACAACTTATTTTCTTATTGAATTTATACTGAAATACATGGTTTTGCTTTGACGAGATGATATACAAATACAAATAAATACAGATACATTACATTTATATTACGCAAAAATTATAAAGATATTCTATTGCGCTTCACAATCAAACAAGTCATTAAAGTTACATTTTTTACACAAACATATAAAAAGTGATTCTAAAACTTAGTTCCCAAGCATATAGTTCAATACATTTCATTGAAACTTATTGTTCATAGAACTTGAGAAACAAGTGTGTTTTCAGTTTTGATTTGAAGTTGGATTCAGACTGAATGATTTTCAAGGAATAAGGAAGATTGTTCCACCATTTTGCACCCACGACGACCAGAGATCTATCTGCCATTTTTGTACGACGTCTGGGAACAACAAAGTTAGCCTCACTCTGTGATCTAAGTCTATACCGTCCACAAGTGGGTACCAGCATGTCCTTAAGATAGGCTGGAGCTGTGCCAGTTACAATACGGAACACTAGTACCAGGATTTTGAACATTATTCTAGCTCTAACTGGAAGCCAATGGAGTTCTTTTAAAAGTCCAAAACTTGGATGGTCATAGGAAAGATTTTTCACAACTCTTGCAGCATGATTTTGAACTCGCTGTAATTTGTCAATTTGATAAGCTCGAATTCCTGTAAAAAGACCATTGCAGAAGTCGATATGGGAATGTACTAAACCATGCACTAATATTTCTGTTGACTTCTGTGTTAGATGTTTACGTATACTTTTGAGATTTCTCAGCTGCATATGTGCTATTTGGCACTTTTTCTGAATATGATTATCAAAACTAAGAGTACTTGTCATGTGAACTCCCATGTCTCTGACATGATCTTTACACTGTACCTCACAACCTCCAACGTTGATACACGAGATGTTTAACTTGGCCAACTGCTGTCTTGTTCCATATAAAATAACCTCAGTTTTTGAATTATTCATTTTCAATTTGAAAGTTGTCATCCAAGTGATAATTTTACTATAATTGTTTTAAACACTTGAAATCAAATATTTGCAGTTTTTTTTATTTCTTTTCAAATATAACTTAATTAAAATTGACTGATTTATAAGAAACTAGAGAAAAGGTTACTTCTATATCTCTGATATCATGCTTACTAATTATATATCGCATAATAGATTTAAAAGACCAGTAGAAATAAACGATTGAAGTATTTCAAAAACAAGAAGTGCTTTCATGCCAATCAAATTTTAATCATGGCAAAATATTTTGTAATTCTATTAGTCATTGAAGATAATAATTAAGATAATTACGTTTCATACAGTGTTGAAATGCATCTTGTTCACAATTTGTCTCTAACAAGTGTCTTTCACACCTCTTTCATTCAATTGATTTTTTATTATGCTCTTACTAACAACGGAGACACCATTCAAGATTTATTGTAACAGTTATGAAATGTTAATTTGGCACTAATTCAAGTTTAGCTAGCAATGCTGATATGAACAGTATTGGAAACCAGGCAATATGTTTCCGCATAAATTAAAACAGGACCAATGATATTTTACATTTGTTTCTTTTATCATTTTTTTCTGCCTTCCTGAAGCGAATGAACCATGAAGACATATTTTCATCAACAATTCGACAATGACTTGTCCGATAGAATTATGTTAAAAATGAAATATATGTACAGTATAATATGAGTGAAGATATATGAATAGAAAGAAAAAGTAATACACATCCTTAATCAAACTGGCGTTGATTACTGAACAAAGAGAGAACTAATTTATAGCAAAGTTAGTTGTTCTTTGTGAATCCATCATTTGGTTATACATTTTGATGTGACTTTAAAAGACGTAGTATAAACATCTGACAAAGTCAAAAAGTGATATTAGTAAATTTAAACTTAAGGCAAAAAATGAAAATTGACAGTTCGAGGTATTATCTGGTTTGTCGTTTATGTCATTTTTTGTTGTCAGAGAACCTAAAACAATTAAAACGCATTCAAGGTTCATGGACTATAGTTAACATTATACATTATTTGAATTCATCAGATTACTCGTTAACAACAATCTTTATTTTGAAATTATCTATGCGGACGTTGTTTCCTAAATGCCTAAACCAATTGATTATGATCATATTAAAATAGTTTTGCAAAGCAATTTAAAATAAGATTAAATAAGTCAAACATATTTAAAAAGGACTGACTCACATAGTGTAGTCTAAACAAGTTTTTTTCCTTACCAGAAGTTGATATACTTTAGAAAAAAACGAAAAAAAAAATCATTATGCATCTATAAATCATAAACTGAAGAAAAATATTTAACCAACCAAGGAGCTAACCAAATGAGCCATAGCGACATTTTACTTGTAAAATTAATATTATAAACTTATTATCTAACCTGTGACTAACGGGGTAAAATTTCTACGGATAAAATCGTCTAAAACTTTGTTTTACGCAAAAAAATGAGACAGTAACTTAGTTAATCTGTCCTTCACCATCACAACCAGATTTTCTATATGTAGAAACATTTTCTTTTTTTAGCATTGTCGACTAGTCTGAGATTCAGTCGCTTTAAAATATGACAACATAATTAAAATCATTTTATTTGTGTTTTCTCTAATGAAAAATTCATCGATATTTTTTTCTACAATGGTATAATTTACAACCATGTAAGACATACGTTTTCAAAACAAATGTCATTTGAGTATCAAACCAAAGGATATCTAAAAAAATAAGGACGAAAAGACAAGCGTATGTCATACTCTTTTTCTGACAGGTAACTTTAACATACAAGTGTCTTCTTGTCCTCAAACAAAGCTACCATTTATTAGAAGTTTTTTGCCACATGAGAATTACCAAGCTGTTTTATCATATGATAGTTGGTTAAAATAAACCAACCAGAATCAAATTGCCTATAGGATTGTCAATTGAAAATGATGTTTTCTACACAGTGATTTGCTTTATTTCAATTCAGTTCCTTATCGCACCTATATTCTTTGTAATCGGGTTTCAGATAATGCCACAATCTTTCATAAATGTAGGCAAGCTCGCAAAAGCAGACACTCTGCTTAAATTGATGATATCTTAATCAGATACATGAATGATCATATACATAGTTCGGTATTGACTGATATATTTATTTGGCATGATTATATAAAATTACCTGATCATTTTTTTACCTACAAAGTTCCTATTCATAATGTAATCGCGTTACTAATTTAAACAGGAAGGATTATTACTGTCTTATATATCCATTTTTGATACGATTCAGCTAAGAATGAATAAAAGATACTATGTAGTACATTATATATGGAGAAACTTTTATCAGTTCATTCACTTCGATAAATCAGTCAAACATCTATCTTTTTGTCTTTTTTTTTTCTCATTCATGAAGAACCCTTTATACAAATCGCTAATACAGACAAACTGAATAACTTTGGCATTTGCAGTGCAATAATATATAATAGGTTTTCAAGGTTTTCATACCCTATGACAAAGTTTCTCTAGCGACTGATTTACACATACTACAACAAGAAATCGGTAGAACCGATGGATGCTCCCCGAATAAATGCCAATTCTAAAAGGGCTATTGTTTAATATGTATTTTTTTAAGTATGAAAACTAACAAAGGGTAATTACTCCTAAATTATGCAAAATAGAGTTACGGTTCTTGCACGCTACACTTCTCCTCATAGAGATCTATCTACCAATAAAGTTTCATGTTAATATCTCTTATACTTTGTGAGATATGCCCCGGACAAAAAAATATGTATGAGACATTTCAAAGGGCAATCACTCAAAAATTAATAAAGCAAGAGTTATGCTTCTTGTGCACTGCACTGCTTCTTAATGAGATCTAACTACCTAGGAAGTTTTGTCTTGATATCTTTCATAGTTTTTGTGTTATGCTCCGGACAAAATTATGACGGACGGACGGACGAACGGTCGGGACGGACGGACGGACAAAGCGGCAACTATATGCTCGCCGTTCGGGGAGCATAAAAATTACAGTTCTGATTTCTACATACATATGTACATCTATTTATTGTATACTTATAAATGAAATATTGAGAAATATTGATGAAATAAATTGCATATTTTCATTTTCCGTATTTTCACTGTAAAAATTTATTTTTCACTGCAGTGAAACATATTTTCCGTATATTCACTGGTGTCTTGCCGGACTACTTTTTTTCTAAATTCAGCCAGTACACTAAATTAAAGGGGAATTCTTTCGAATCTTAAGGTCGAAAAAGAGAAAAGTAAATAATAAACAGAAAATTCAAGTTTTTACATTAAATACGGGATTTATTTTCATCTCGTGGTATGAAAATTATCATATTTCACTCGTGGCTACCGCCACTCGTGAAATATTTATTTTCATACCACTCAATGAAAATACATCCCCTATTTATAGAAAAAACTTGAATATCCTCTATTTATTTGTAGTATAGATGAAATGCTGCTCTAAAAAATATGTTAGGTAAGAAAAGAACATACTGCTACGATCGGTTAGGTTTACACAAAATAGATGTGTTAACGATTTTCTAACATTTTTTTTCCCTGATCTCCAGGTAGAAATATGCAACTTGTTTTTAAATATAACACAATTATAGCTTATTAACTAAAATATTTATTCTAAATTAAATATATAAATTCGAAATCAATTTCAAACATTAATGGGATAATTTTATTTTAGTTTTATTCGACTCGTTTTTGTTCTTAAAGTGTTGTTATTTGTAAATCAACTTTCAGTTTACCTATCTAAGGAAATAAATTTTATTTTTTTCTCATGATTTTGTTCAATGTGAGTAAGCCATTTCTAAAAAGTTGATATGAAACTGCTAAAGGATTTAAATAAAAAAATCATCATTAATAATAATAAAAGTACTACTACTACTTCTACTACTAAAATAATAATAATAAAGACACGTCACACGTTATTGACGAAACAAAACTTGAACTTAAAATATTTATCTACTACAGTTTGTACGCCAGATGTTAATTTCATTATCATTGTTGCAAATATGTTTCATCATCTATAATTTAAAAATAAAACCTTTAGGCATTTCAAATACATTGTGGAGTTATTCAATTAACTGATAATTAGGTGCATTAGAAATCATGTGTATTGCAATAGTAATCTAATGATTCATGTTCATGTTTAATACTCTGATAAAACAGTGCGAATATTTTGCTATTCATTTTGACATACCGCTTTTTATCATATCTATTGTTTTGTTATATCAGAGATACTGGGAACAAATTAGTCTCTAGTATACTGATGTGTATCCTTCTTTAACACAAGTTATTCAAATTGTTATTGACATAGGTCGTAGCATTTTGAAGATGATCGCGTGATGCAAGAGATTAATGCAACAAACTGTTTTAGCTTTTGAAATGCAATACTGATCATAAAAAGTAAGACAAAAAAAAAAGACTTTGAAGTGGTCTTGAAAAAGTGACGATACAGAGATACTTTAAAATAAACTGTATATGAATATAATCAACATAGACATCATATTAATCAAGACGTGAAATTGTTGTCCAAGGTCAGTACATGGAAATATATGGGTTTTGTCAACCAATAATTAAATTCAATGCAAACGACGTTGCAAAATTTTTAAAACACTCTATACCATTTTATTTTATTTAAAATGTTTGATACAAGAAATGTTATTTAAATCATTTGATACCAAAGTATATGGTATTATAAATAAATAAATAAATAAATAAATAAATAAAATTGACCAAAGGGATAAAAATCCAGGTTATTGGGTCGGTAAATAAAACTTCGTAAACAATATAACATATTAAGTGTTTATCTAGGAATCATTGATCAACACCAAATGAATTGTATTATCCATGAAGTCATTTACTGACGCCAAATGTTGCAAACTATACAACTTGTACAATGCGGAAATAAATTAATCTAACTTAAGATCGCAGTACCAGGGAACAAGAACATACTTTTTGATGATGACTGCTCTCCTATTCTGACAAACATGACTAAAGCGTATTAACTTGAAATAAAATGTAATATATTTGGAATAAATTTATTTAATGTCTTAATTCTGTATCAGCTAATGTTTGTTCAACTGTTTTCTTGCCAATAACTTATTTAGGTGTTCTTACGAAAACGTTCCATCAGATGGTACGTAAACAAATTAGCAGTTGACTAATATCAGGTTACTACATCAGTATTCATTATGTGAGTGACATCGAAAAATGAATCTCAGTTGCGCTTAGTTACTCAATGACAGAAGAACGTAGAAGTGTAAGATCTTTTTCGGGGAGAGGGTTATAAGTTTCTATACATTGAAATTCCTTGCATTGTTTAATGATGATGCCAGTTTGCAGGTTTATTTCTATATCGAACTTGCAATATATCTGATAGGTGGCATGTTTAAATTAGATTTCTTAAAGACAAATAAATGTAAGATATGGATCTAGGAACACAATTTTATAAGCCTCAAACAAACGAAGTCACGATATTCGTATAATTAAAGAAAATTATATAGTAATGAAAATGAAAACTAGAAAAACAAAAATAAATAAACATTTAGAATGAAAGGGAAATGAACTGACGAAATTAGACAAATGCAAATATATACTATACATTTTGAATTATATCTAAAGTGTCACTTATTTATTCCTATCTCCAACGCGGAGTGTATTTTCAAAAGATCAATATGCATGATATATTATAAATTTCTTAAGACGAACACTCTTTACTTGCTTAGAAAAAGGACAAAATATTCTCTTTTAATGATTTTATATTAACACTCCACAGCTCTTTCAACTATAACATGAAAAGGGCAATTGTCATTCTTTCAACAAAGCTAAAATAGTAATGGTTTTTTATTGCTTCATTTGTTTAATATAATTAACTAATTTTTTAATATTTTATGATGTTTGCGTATATGAGCAAATTATTTTTAAAAAATTATATAAAAAGTTAAAAATCATTAAACTTCAGGATTCTTTCCAAAAGAGTTTTTTTTATGGATTTCAGATGTTCCTGTTAGAAATTATTGTTTCAGTTTAAAGTTTTTAGCAGTGAACTTAACGCATTTGTTTTGTTGCTACCCCCCGCCTCTTTTTTGGAGTATGGCAAAATCTAGTTAGAATTTATTTGTCAATATGTGAAGAAAGAAAAAATACAGTTCAAATCTTAAAGTCTTTCACCTGCAAACGATTTAAGCATTACAGGATAAAACCCAACAAATTAGTCCAGCTCTCCTGTGCAAAATAACACCCGGATAAACTATTTTATTTGTAAAAAAATATCACGATCGATGACAAGATGCATCTCCTAAAGCAGACAAAACTTTATGTTTACTTAAAGTAAATGCCAATTATTTCAGCATTCTTTTTGACGTGATAACCAAAGCCTATTTTCCAACGTTATGTTTCAAATTATACGTATATGTTTTGTATTTGGTTAGCATACTGCCGATTATGACTAATATTTTATCATATTTTATCAACAATGACGCCAATGAATAAAATGATGTTTTGGCGTTCAAATGAAACATTATTTTAGGGCACAGAAATCCATTTCAAATGCTTTAGAAAAAAGTTCCTAATATTTTTTCAGTGCATATTGCACACGCGATTGCATAAGAGTTAAATAAAGAGATTTTGAAAGTACATATAATTTGCACTTGATTTTCCATTCATTAAATGCAGTCCTCGGCTGATACAATTATCACGATGATCTGAAAGCACGACCTAGTGCTTTTCATTCATTTTGGGATTGTATCTCAAAAGCATTAGGTGCTATAACAATACTTCAAATAGAATAGATCATTTCAGACAAAAACTATCATGTTAATTTAAAATAAATAATTAGCTTATTTTGTGACGACAATGTGCCGTCATTTCAATATTTTGAAACAAAAGAAGAATGATATTAAATAGATGACTGTTAGTAAAAATATCACTGATGTAAAGCAAATTTTTTCACGGACATATCTTCTGAACATCATAACTGTTGAAACAAAGGCATTTTGGCATAATGATCTTTTAGATTGTTTTATATCTATCAAGAATATCATTTTTACCAACACAAAGAGTAAGTATTCATTCTACGAACAAAGCATACAATTCCTTTAAATATTTCTTATTATCAGATTTATGTAAACATGCTATCCATCGTATGGTTTTGTGAACATGTAATGTGTATTCGATATTTATCTTTGCAGCCATATATCTTGATCATTTTATAACTTAAAGTTAAATATTTTAATGTTTAGTTGTTTCTATATTGTTTAGTGTTTATTGTTATAATAAAATTTTTGAACAAAAATAAATATTCTGCAATATTAAATTTTAGATATTTTGCACCCTGTCAATAAATACTATCTTGATTTTGATACAGAGATACATCTTACATCTTTTATGCACATATTTAAAAACTTATGGATTTATTTGAGAACACAAATATAAATTAAAAAAACAGTTTCTTGAATTAATTATTACAATTCTTTCAATCAAGTAGTACCTTAAAGCAGCTCGTTCACAGCTAGAAAGCACATCTTTATTTAGGATTTCTATATTCGTGTGCAGTCACATGACTGACCACACCTCTTCACGCATGCGCTAACATGTCGGACAGAAAGAAAAAAAAAAGATATTCGTTTATCTTGGACTAATGCCCCGAATTACTTTATGACTGTTATTGATTGCTATACTATTGATGTCTGCTAAATTATATATCAATAATAATTCACATTTTGTACACGAATCTTAGAGCTTTTTTTTCTCTCTCATTTATCAAACTGTGAATCTCAACAAAGGTACTTATTCCGCTCTTTGTTTAGGCAAAACCTGTCAATCACATTCTTTGTACGACAAGACCCCAGCAGAGCATTTGTAAGAAATCACTTGTAAATAACTGTAAAATTCCACGTTGACTTGAATTTATTTATCTATTCTTTACGCTTAATCGTCGTATAATAGATGCATTTACTAGTATTTTCTTTAAAAGTGATTTTTTAAAGAGGTTGAGAAAGCGGTTTGCTAGGACAGACTATCATAAAGTGATATTAAGGTGGCATATTACTACAGGTTGAGTATTCTTTCTACAGGGATGATTTGAAAAAAAAACAACGTAAGAACACAGAAGCAGCTCAGATTGTATGTAAAACAATGAAGAAACATATATACACGTGTAAAATACATAAATACTACACGTTTTTATTTGAAGTTCATTACGTGGTTTCAATGACACTGAGTACAGAGCTCTATCATTATGTGGGTACAATGATACTGTGCGGTGCGCTATATGTGTTTATTTGAAGTTCGTTTTGCGAGTACAATAATATTAAGTAAGGTGCATTGTCTGTATTTATTTGTTTTTCATTATGCTTTAGAATTATATTGAGTACGATGCGCTGTACGTGTTTATTTGAAGTTTTTTATGATTGTACAGTGATATTGAGAACAGTGCATTATACATGTTTTTTTTGGTTCAAATTCTGAATACTGAATCGTTTTTTGAAGTTTATTATGTGAACAGAATGATACTGAGTACGATACGCTTTACTTGTTTATTTGAAGTTGATTATGCCCGAACAATGATATTGAGTATGGTGTACTGTAGGTGATTATTTGAAGTTGATTACGCACGTACAATGATAGTGAGTACTGTGCACTGTAGGTGTTTATTGGATTATGCCCGTACAATGACAATGAATATGGTGCACTGTAAGTGATTATTTGAAGTTGATTATGCACGTACAATGATAACGAGTCCTGAGCACTGTGGGTGTTTATTTGAAGTTTATTATGCGAACAGAATGATACAGAGTACGATATGCGTAAGTTGTTTATTTGAAGTTCATTATGCCCGTACAATGATAGTGAGTACTGTGCACTGTAGGTGTTTATTTGAAGTTTATTATGCGAAAAGAATGATTCCGAGTACGACACACTGTACTTGTTTACTTGAAGTTGATTATGCCCGTACAATGGTCGTGAGTACTGTGTACTCTAAGTGGATATTTGAAGTTTATTATGCACGTACAATGACAGTGAGTAATGTGCACTGTAGGTGTTTATTGGATTATGCCCGTGACTATTTGAAGTTTATTCCGCACGTACAATGATAGTGAGTACTGTGCACTGTTGGTGTTTATTGGATTATGCCCGTACACTGACAGTGAGTACTGTGCACTGTAGGTGTTTATTGGATTATGCCCGTACACTGACAGTGAGTACTGTGCACTGTAAGTGTTTATTGGATTATGCCCGTTCACTGACAGTGAGTACTGTGCACTGTAGGTGTTTATTGGATTATGCCCGTACACTGACAGTGAGTACTGTGCACTGAAAATGATTATTTGAATATTTTTATACACGTACAATGATAGTGAGTACTGTGTACTCTAAGTGGATATTTGAAGTTTATTATGCACGTACAATGATATTGAGTAGTGTGCACTGTAAGCGGTTATTTAAAGTCTTTTATGCACGTACAATGATAGCGAGTTCTGTGCACTGTAAGCGGTTATTTGAAATTCATTATGCACGTAAAATGATAGTGAGATCTGTGCACTGTAGGTGGTTGTTTGAAGTTTATTATGCCCGTACAATGGTAGTGAGATCTGTGCACTGTAGGTGGTTATTTGAAGTTCATTATGCACGTACAATGACAGTGAGATCTGTGGACTGTAGGTGGTTATTTGAAGTTTATTATGCGCGTACAACGATAGTGAGTTCTGTGCACAGAAAGTGGTTATTTGAAGTTTATTATGCACGCACAATGGTAGTAAGTACTGTGCACTGAAAGTGATTATTTGAAGTTTATTATGCACGTACAATGGTAGTGAGTACTGTGCACTGTAGGTGATTATTTGAAGTTGTTATGCCCGTACAATAATAGTGAGTACCGTGCACTGTAGGCGGTTTTTTGAAGTTTATTATGCCCGTAAAATGGTAGTGAGTACTGTGCAATGAATGTGGTTATTTGAAGTTTATTATGCCCGTACATTCGTAGTGAGTACTGTGCCCTGTAAGTGATTTTTTGAAGTTTATTTTGCCCGTACAATGATAGTGAGTACTGTGCAATGAAAGTGGTTATTTGAAGTTTGTTATGCCCGTACTCTGGAAGTGAGTACTGTGCACTGAAAATGATTATTTGAAGTTTATTATTCCCGTACAGTTGTAGTGAGTACTGTGCACTGAAAGTGATTATTTGAAGTTTATTATGCACGTACAATGGTTGTGAGTACTGTGCACTGAAAGTGATTATTTGAAGTTTATTGTCCACGTTCAATGGCTGTGAGTATTGTGCAATGTAGGTGGTTATTTGAAGTTCATTATGCACGTATAACGATAGTGAGATCTGTGCACTGTAGGTGGTTATTTGAAGTTTATTATGCACGTACAATGATAGTGAGTACTGTGCACTGAAAGTGGATATTTGAAGTTTATTATGCACGCACAATGGTAGTTAGTACTGTGCACTGAAAGTGATTTTTTCAAGTTTATTATGCACGTACAATGGTAGTGAGTACTGTGCACACTAGGTGGTTATTTGAAGTTGATTATGCCCGTATAACGATAATTAGTACTGTGCAGTGTAGGTGATTATTTGAAGCTTTTTATGTTTGTACACTGATAGTGAGTACTGTGCACTGTACGTGGTTATTTCAAGTTTATTATGCACGTACAATGGTAGTGAGTACTGTGCACTGGAAGTGATTATTTGAAGTTTATTTTGCACGTACAATGGTAGTGAGTACTGTGCACTGTAGGTGGATTTTCAAAGTTTATTATTTACATACAATAATAGTGAGTACGGTGCACTGTAGGTGATTATTTGAAGTGTATTATGCCCGTACAATATTAGTGAGTACTTTGCACTGTAGGTGAATATTTGAAGTTAATTATGCACGTACCATGGTAGTAAGTACTGTGCACTGAAATTGATTATTTGAAGTTTATTACCCACGTACAATGGCAGTTAGTATTGTGCAAAGTAGGTGGTTATTTGAAGTTTATTATGCATGTACAATCGTATTGAGTACTGTGCACTGAAAGTGATTAATTGAAATTTATTGTGTACGTACAATGATAGAGAATAATGTGCACTGTAGGTGGTTATTTTAAGTTTATTATGCACGTACAATGGTAGTGAGTATTGTGCACGAAAAGTGATTATTTGAAGTTTATTATGCACGTAAGTGATAGAGAGTACTGTGCACTGTAGGTAGGTATTTGAAGTTTATTTTGCACGTACAATGGTAGTGAGTACTGTGCACTGTAGATGATTATTTGAAGTTTATTATGCACGTAAGTGATAGAGAGTACTGTGCACTGTAGGTGGTTATTTGAAGTTTATTATGCACGTATAATGGTAGTGAGTACTGTGCACTAAAAGTGATTATTTGAAGTTTATTATGCACGCATAATGGCAGTTAGTACTGTGCACTGAAAGTGATTTTTTGAAGTTTATTATGCACGTACAATGTTAGTGAGTACTGTGCACTAAAAGTGATTATTTGAAGTTGATTATGCACGTACAATGGTAATGAGTACTGTTCACTGTAGGTGATTATTTGAAGTTTATTATGCACGTAGAATGGCAGTGAGTACTGTGCACTGTAAGTGGTTATTTGAAGTTAATTATGCCCGTACAATGATAATGAATACTGTGCACTGTAGATGATTATTTGAAGTTTATTTTGCCCGTACAATAATATTAAGTACTGTGTACTGAAAGTGATTATTTAAGGTTGATTATGCACGTACAATGATAATGAGTACTGTGCACTAAAAGTGATTATTTGAAGTTTATTATGCACGCACAATGGTAGTTAGTACTGTACACTTAAAGTGATTTTTTGAAGTTTATTATGCACGTACAATGGTAGTGAGTACTGTGCACTAAAAGTGATTATTTGAAGTTTATTATGCACGTACAATGGTAATGAGTACTGTGCACTGTAGGTGATTATTTGAAGTTTATTATGCACGTAGAATTGTAGTGAGTACTGTGCACTGTAGGTGGTTATTTGAAGTTAATTATGCCCGTACAACGATAATGAATACTGTGCACTGTAGAGGATTATTTGAAGTTTATTTTGCCCGTACAATAATATTAAGTACTGTGTACTGAAAGTGATTTTTTGAAGTTTTTTATGCACGTACAGTGGTAATGAGTACTGTGCACTGTAGGTGATCATTTGAAGTTAGCTATGCCCGTACAACGATGGTGAGTACTGTGCACTGTAGGTGGTTATTTGAAGTTTAATATGCCCGTAAAATGGTAGTGAGTACTGTGCACTGAAAGTGGTTATTTGAAGTTTATTATGCCTGTACAATGGTAGTGAGTACTGTGCACTGAAAGTGATTATTTGAAGTTTATTACGCCCGTAAAATGGTAGTGAGTACGATGCACAGAAAGTGGTTATTTGAAGTTTATTATGCATGTACAATTGTAGTGAGTACTGTGCACTGTAGATAATTATTTGAAGTTTATTATGCCCGTACAATAATAGTAAGTACTGTGTACTGAAAGTGATTATTTGAAGTTTATTATGCACGTACAGTGGTAATGAGTACTGTGCACTGTAGGTGATTATTTGAAGTTAGTTATGCCCGTACAACGATAGTGAGTACTGTGCACTGTAGGTGGTTATTTGAAGTTAAATATGCCCGTAAAATGGTAGTGAGTACTGTGCACTGAAAGTGGTTATTTGAAGTTTATTATGCCCGTTCATTGGTAGTGAGTACTGTGCACTGAAAGTTATTATTTGAAGTTTATTATGCCCGTACATTGATAGTGACTTCTGTGCACTGAAAGTGTTATTTTGAAATTTATTATGCCCGTACAATGGTAGTGAGTACTGTCCACTGAAAGTGACTATTTGAAGTTTATTACGCCCGTAAAATGGTAGAGAGTACGGTGCACTGAAAGTGGTTATTTGATGTTTTTATTATCCAAGTACAATGGTTGTGAGTACTGTGCACTGAAAGTGATTATTTGAAGTCTATTATGCACGAACAATGATAGAGAGTAATGTGCACTGTAGGTGGTTATTTGCAGCTTATTATGCACGTACAATGCTAGTGAGTACTGTGCACTGTAGGTGGTTATTTGAAGTTTGTAATGCACGTAGAATGGTACTGAGTACTGTGCACTGTAGGTGGTTATTTGAAGTTAATTATGCCCGTATAACAATAATGAGTACTGTGCACTGTAGATGATTATTTGAAGTTTATTATGCACGTACAGTGGTAATGAGTACTGTGCACTGTAGGTGATTGTTTGAAGTTAGTTATGCCCGTACAACGATAGTGAGTACTGTGCACTGTAGGTGGTTATTTGAAGTTTAATATGCCCGTAAAATGGTAGTGAGTACTGTGCACTGAAAGTGGTTATTTGAAGTTTATTATGCCCGTATTATGCTAGTGAGTACTGTACATACATGACAGGAACATCGCGATCAAACAGACCGATGCCACAGGTAATATTTCACTTCCTATTTCAGTAAAAATGTATATCAGGAAACAATAAATCTTTGTTTGCATAATACTTCTTTCAATTAATTATGTGTTTTGATGGCATTCATTTATATCACAAAAACGATAAAAATCAACCATGGAAGTTTTATGTGTAATGGTAAATTGACAAGGAAATGTAAACTTACGACTTACCATAAATTATTGATGACATTGTAGCGAACATGATTTCTTATTAACTATTATTGAATTTTAACTCATAAAAAGCGCAGATCTCAACAGGGGAGAGTCAGTCTTTATGCGCCAGGGCCTGGTTTTAGCAATGGCATACAAACCTGTTGAGGGGAGAAGAAAGCCGGTTAGAATGCTATCAATCTTCTGTTGTGCTGGTGGACGACCCGGGCAGAGACCATATATGGTTTCAGTATATAACAGTTACATGTGGGGAGTAGATGCCGGCGATATGTTAATGATAATCTATAATGACAATCGCAAATCATTAAAAGAATGGAAGAAGATAGCTCTTCATTTTATAAACGTATGGCTTTAAATGCATACATACTCTATGTCCAGAACAAACAGGAAGTTCCCCAGAAGACAAGGCATCCGTTTTATCAAGAAATTATGAGGAACTGTCGCAGGATCACATTAACCTTAGACACCATCAGCGAGTACGACAGGCTATTAGAGTACAGACAAGTCTATTACCAAGTAATGTTTGGTTTTGTTTATAACTTTTCAATTACATGTAGATGTGTATTTGTAAATAAATAGACTAACTGCAGGAGTAAACTTGAAGGTACATGTATGAATAAACCTTAAACATACTGAACAATATTGACAATTTAAGAAAAAAATAAACAATTACTATCATATTTATCATTATCGTAATTACTACCATTATTATTGTGTTTTCGTTATTGTTATTATAATGATTATTATTGTTTCTTTATTATTCAGGAGGAAGATTCAGGGTCTGCAGTGTATGTAGTGACAGAAGCGTTGGTCAAAGACGGAGGTCTCGGGAAGTGTGACGCAACTGTGATCGTGGTTTACATGCCCGTTGTCGCCGCCGACATCGTTGTTATGAAGAATAACTTCTTTGTTGTTTTATTGATATATTCCTGTCCAAGACTGTATGCTAAAAACTTATCTTTGTTATATCGTTGTCTTTATACAGTACTTTTGACAAAAATACAGGTACAAAGACGATTAAATGTGATTTTGTAACTCCCACGCCCCGCCCCCAACCTACTACTCTTTTTGCTGCTTCTAAAATATATATTTAGTTTGTATGCTGTCTTGCATACAGAAGCATGCACACACACGTAGACAAGTTTCAAAACCTTGAACTGAATACAAACAGGTTTATTTTTTACGCAATCTTTCATAAAGCCATGCTGTTCATGAAATAAAAGTTATATTTTTGTCCGGTTCTGTCACAATATTTTTTTCAAGACATTAATGAATTCAAATTCTATACTTGTACGTTAATTTTATAAGTCATGTTTCATAAATACGGAAGATGATATTCTTTCCAAAGCCCTTAATTATGAAATTTGTTAACGCCAAAAACTCTGACATTGAACTTGCAGGAAATGACGCAACGTCAAAATTTTGGCTCTGGAAAAATAACGTTACGGTGTTTTGTCATCGAAAGAGTTAAAATCTATGTAAGAAGTTTGCATTGCTTTGATCCTGGCTTCATCGATGACGTCTCTATGACGTCTTATATGAAAATTTAATCAGCTAAATTACGCAAACTGCTGTATGTGTGAAGCTCAAGCTAAATATTTATAATTTGTTTGGAGGGTAGACATTAATCCAATTTAAGCTTTTCAGGTAATAATCTGACCGAACATTACCGCTAGAACAATTTAAAAAGTGGTGGGAATTTTTTTTATATTCTTTTTTCTGAAACTACAAAAATACAAGCATCACATTTGCCAAACAGCTAGTCCTTGGTCTTAATGACTTAAATTTGGGAGTTAGGTCATGACGTTAAACAATATTGCCGCAAGTGACGTCACAATTTTTTGTAATGAATTAGTTTATTCTGAACTAAAAGATCTTCAGGCAATAAATTTGAGATACAGTTAGCGCTTAGTCGTTCAGCTCAAAAATATGGTGTTAAGAACTTGATGTCAAACAGTATGGCCGCAAATGACGTCAAAAAGTTTCGAAATAAATTGTCTGTCACACTTACTTTTTATTTAAAGGAGATAAAAAAGGATTTTGAAACTTTACAGGCTATTTAGCTTTACCCTTTTTGATTTTGCTTTTGTTTTCTCGTTTAACCATTGTGATGTCACAGACCGAAAACCAGGACGTCATTTATGCCAATTTTCAGATGTTGGTCAAAAAGGTGAAACTTTGTACACTGTTAGATCTAAAATATATGTTAGAAATTTTCACTGGCTTCATTGATGACGTCACTGTGATTTCATATCTGAAATAAGCCAACTGCTGTATATCTGAAACGGCTAAACGTCATTTTTAACTTGGTTGGAAGATAGATAATGATAACTTCCCTCATTAGAAGCTTTCCAGATGCTCACGTGACCAAACATAGCCGAACTTTTATCAGGTATTTCCTCTTAATTTTCTAGGCAGAATCTTGAAAGTTTGGAGGTTATCACGCTTTATCCTTTCTAAATCAAGCCCGCAGCAAAACGAGTTACGCATTACATGTCGTCATACAAAATACAGTACGATATCCCCTTTTATTTGGTCACAAAACCAAACAGAACATATAGTTGCTTCTTATTTCTTTAAATAATCTTAAAACGTTCATACAGTCAGAATAAATATCCAGAACATTAAATGTCTATATTATATGAAGTCAAAACTATTCAATCGTCGGTGACCCCCGGTACATATTCCGCACAACTACATTATGTACCGTGGGATAATTGACTGCAGATTATTCGTTTTCATGAATATTTATTAGCAAAGGGAAGTAACTCCTCGTCGAATGAGATTCCGCAATACAAATAGATACTCTTCAGTGTGAAGAGTATGAATAATGACAAGTAACTTAAAATAGAGGTATTTCCCAAGATTTAAACATGGGCGCGAAAGGCAAATTGTAACGAGTACTTTCATTGGCTGAGATTGCGTAAGGGAAATCTTCCGGAAACCAATGAAAGTAGGTAATCATGAATTATTCATGAGTACGAAATTTCTACCAACCAATTGTCCCACGGTAGATAAATAGAGTGAAACGGAATGGATCGAACGTGGGTTTCCGACGATGAACTATTCTGAGACTACATAAGTTTTTCTAGTATAGAAATTTTAAATGATAATTTCAATCTTTCGTTTACGATATAGGGAAATTGCAACATAGTGAAAAGTTGTAACATCAGACTCTTATAGGTAGGTCGTAGGTTGAATAAAAGAACAACTTGTTAATTCAATGGAATATTGTAAAATAGCACCACAGATAGGATAGAATTAATACACATTATGAAAGCACAATTAATTTGTTTTTTTTTTCATCAACAAACTAAAATATCTGGTGATACAAACATTAAAGGCACAGTTCTGTTTACATATATTGATGAATGCTGAGGAAGTAATAACTATAATCCAAATGCTGTATGCCAAAATGCACCTGGAAGTAACAATTGCACCCGCGACACTGTTTGTTTTTGGAAATGAGGTTCTTGTTCAGGTATAACATTAAGTATACGTTCAAAGTTTGTTTCGTAGTTGAAAAATAAATCTTCAGACATATTTGCATCAGTTTGTGGAATATAAATATCTCATATAAACAAAATGAAATAATTAATAATACATATTAAGTAAAAATGGAAGAAATTTCCAGGATAGAATAGTGTGGCCACCTGTTAGAACCGAAAACACAAGGAGTGAGCAGTCGGATGAAAATATGTTTCCGTTACAGTAGTAATGTTTACTTTCTTGCCTGACCTTCCGAACTATCGAACATTTTACCATGAAAGTTATTTTTCGGCCATTTTTCAATAAAGTCACTACATAATAAAATTTGTATGACAAAGCTAAAGCATTATGAAATAAATCTTTTTATACGTGGTGATTTTATTGTGCATGGTTTTCACCTTTACGTTTTTACTGTTTTTACATGTATGCAATTCTATCTTTATTTGTAAGAATAGTTTAATAAAAAAGAGAAATGCATATTACAGCTTGATACGTATATTAATTTTGATGAAGAGTGAAAATATCGAAATGAACAAGGCAGGCTCTTTCGGTTGAAATATAAATGCTACTTGCGAATTCAAGTAAATATTCATAAATATTACGGTTTCGGATACAAATGCAGCAAAAATGTATAATACTTTTACTTTAAATAAGTTTTTAGGAATGCTAAATAGCGGGCGATTTAGATATAGCAATGTTTTGAATACGTATATTAAATGAATGGCTAACAAAACTAGTACCTGTCATACAAATGCTCTATGTGATAATACACCTGGAAGTTACGCCTATACATTTAAGACTGGTTTCTCTGGAAATTGTTTTTCTTATTTAGGTGAAGCAGAGAATACTCACGTGTTGTATAATTTTGAAACTAATTGTAATCACTACATGTAATATGTCTGTTGTTGAAAACAATGAGACTATATTTGACAAGTTACTATTGAGAAAAAAAGTTGAGTGATAGAGTCAGAGAACCTATTCAGTAATTCTTCAACTCTGTCAACTTAATTGCAGTGAATGATGATTGAGTATTGAAACATTTGTGTTGTAATTGATTGAATCATATTCAGATAAAATAGTCACAAAGAAAGACTGCTATTATAAGTGTAGTTTTAGGCTTACTGAATGTGAATAAACCTTCTGGTTATGCTACTTTACTTATTATGAGAGCAAGTAGGGGTTATAACTTCTGTCCGTCTGTCACACTTCGTTTCTGTTTAATAACTTAAGTACCTTTTGGCCCACAGCCTTCAAACTTTATAGGATGCGAAGTATCATTCTGTGTTGTTTTTTGGGGGATCAGTTGGTCAGCGGTAGAGGTCATATGACCTTAAATATAAAAACAATTTTTGCTCAGTACTTGTAGTACCATTTGATCCAAAGCCTTCAAACTTTATAGGATAATCGACCTTATTCAGTAAAAACCCCTATTGTTTTTTTTGCGATCAGTGAGTCTAAAGGTAAGATTACACTGACCTTAAATTTGAAATTTGTTTCCGCTTAGTAACGTGAGTGCCATTTGACCTACCGCATTTCAACTTCATATGATAGTTTTCCATATCGACAAAAAAAATAATATTGTTTCTTGGGTCACTCGGTCAAATGTCAAGGTCACCATAATTTGAACTTTGAATGCCTTTTCTAGTCAGTTACTTGAATACTACCTGACCCGGGCCCATGGAACTTTGTATGATGAATGCCTGTACGAAGTAGATAAAGTTTGTTATATTTTGAGTAACTAGGTCAAAAGACAAGGTCACTGTGATCTAAAATACTGATAACAGTTTCTGCTGAATAAGTAATAAGTGATAAGTACTTTTTCGATTAGACATTGGCATCAGAAGCTTTAATAATGTCTTTTCATTTTTCAGGAACGTAATATAAGAATGAACTTTGTAATACTAAAGATGTGCTTGCCCAGTATTTTTCATTCTTTAACTGACCAGGTGTTCATGCACTTCATTTAACAGAGCAAACAAAGCTAACATTCCGACCGAAACATGCATCTTCCAGATAAGATAAAAAGTGAATTTGTATTTTTGCAAACACAGCAATAGCGATCAATTCTCCTGATTTTGAAATTAATATCTTACATTGATACTGAAAATTTGTATGACATAGTTTTGTGTTTAGTTCTTATTTTCTGATCGTTATTAAAAAGCTTTGACAATATATACACACTGGAGATAAAGTTCTCTAATTCTAATGTTTGCCGTCTATTCATCAACCTTTATGGGTGGATTCTTCTGGATTTATGCTATTGACTGGAAAAGACGGTTGCGTTATTTCTCTTTAGATTGCACTTCAAACTGCATCAGATTATACACCAAGGTTTAAGTCAATATTTTGAACAGCTGTTAATCTGGTTATTAATAGGAATGATGTAAACAGAATTTTTGTCAAAAATGATTTGCTCAAAAGAAAAAAAGAGTTCGGATGTTGTATTAAACCGTTGTTTCCATCAAGAAATTTGTTGCATTTTCAAATGTGAAATATACTCCTACGCGCTTTTGCCTGGTGGAACAAAACTGCAAAGGCAAAATGCGAAAAAAAGACTCAACGCTTTGTCGTGTTTTCGCCAGCTAAAATGTGAAAAGTCGAAATATTAAGGTGAAATTGCGACAGACATTTCTGACGCACTGGCATGGAAAGAAATGTCACACGACGCCCTAAAATGTCCGGTCAGGGGAAGTGGCCAAAACACTACAAATAGCTGTATTTTCTCGCATTTTCCGCCTTTGCATTTTCGCTCCACGCCAAGCGCGAAAACACGAAAAATCACTCACCATATTGAGTGATTATGGCTGTTGAAAAGTCTTGCTGGTTGACCATTGACTAAATTTAATAGAAGTGTTCTATTTAGAAATATAGTATACCAAAAGAAAAAAAAACAACAACAAAAAACAAACAAAAAAAAGTAGTTTATATGTTAAGTTATACCAATGACTTCTAGTTTACAGAACATTCCATTTAAATAAACGAATTTTTCCAGCAAAATGGTCTGAAGTGTCAATCACATTGTTCTTACAATATATGCAAATTGAAAAGCTGCAAACTATTCCGCACATAATGGTTTACTGATTATTTGTAATTCCAAATAAAATTTTAAAAGTATGATGAAGTGGTTCTGGCTGTTTGAAACAAATAAATACATATCAGTGACCAGGTACAGTTGCCAGATTAGTAAGAACGAGAAAAAACATCAGAAAATACATGCCAAAAGTAAATTAAACTGATGTTACTAACTAAATGTAAACAAATAAATGGAATCTATTCATTCATAAAATTTGAATGTATTTGATATGAACGATATAATTATTTTATGTCGGGTTGCTGTACTGATTTGTGAGGATAAAGTATCACGATCAAGGAATCAACGGATAGCCTTTGACAGGGTTCGAACTCACACAAGTCATGCTATCCTGCGATCACAAGTCCGACACGGTAACCAATCGGCCACGCCGCTCCTACTTGATTACGTTCAAGGAATGTTTATTTTTCAGTTTACATTAAACCAGTGTAGTACATTTGTAACTTGCATTTTTACAGCATTTGTACTTTCATTTTAGAATTAATACTGATTAAAAGTTGAAGACAAGTCACGACATAATGTCCTTGAATCTTCTTGTGTAATAATGTCAAGCTTTTAATACTGAACATAATGGCATATGTTATAGGTTAAAGTGATTCTGATTAGTATTAGCGACTTCAGTGTTTGATTCAATTTTAATAAGAAAATATCCTGTAAAAAACGACTGCAAAGGCATCGGGTGAAGGAAAAAAGGCATTAACATATAATTATTGTATAGCTGGCATTGTAATTTTTGCAATTTTTGAAAGTTCTATATATTTATACCTTCCCGCCATATGTCGTTTGACTTTCAGTTCTGCTGCGCATTTCAATGCGCGCCTTATTTTTAGCCTAGGTAACGAGGCGACCTAGTCAAAATCTTGACCGGAAGTTGGTCTGTCAAAATGAAAGCATATATACGATAATTCACCAGAGGATTTTTATCTATTTATTTATTTGGTATGTTCGTTGTTGCTGCTAGACTAAATGAATTTTATGTCCAAAATTCTTTTATGTTATGACTGCAGTTGTTTCCTCTGGAAAATTAATTATAGAAAACAGTTTTTAAAATAGTTCCTCAGGCGTGTTGACATAAGACATGACAATTATGACAGATTCATTTTTGGGAGTTGAGGTGGGAGGTTTATGTTGTTTTATTAATGTTATTAGATTCTAGTTATTTGAGTGTATGTTATTTAGAGAATTTATCATTTATAATGTTTCTTATTTTTAATTTTTATTGCATTACGTGAATTGTTCTGATTTTCATTTGTTTAGTTATTGTTTGGAGTTGCTGTTGACATTGACTAGACGAGGAACCACGCCTTGCTGTTACCAGTTTTGCTAGAGCTGTAAGTATCAATAGCTTTCAGTTTTTCAGTAAACTGGAATATATAGAAAATAAAACCCTACTTGATAATAATGTTAAAAAAATGGACTTCTGGAAACAAGTAAATACTTAAAGGAAAGGTGTAGACAAAAGGCTTCTGCAGAAACGGTGATGAAAGATCTGGACAGATTATTCAAGCGGTTTCAACATTTGAATAAGAGTAAATCTCGTGTAAAGGGATAAGAAAATCTTGAACGTTTTTTGAATTCATATTATGAAATTCCTGCTTCTGTCAGTACTGGTAAGAAAAAAACAACAAATTCTTTGTTTCATGTATCTGACTCTGAATGTCTAAAAGCTGATGTTTATGAAGGAGCCGAGGAACTGGTTGAGGTAAAAAAAGAAAAAAAAACAACAGAAAATTGAGGAGTATTTAGAAGAGACAATTAATGAAAATGCAACATTAAATGAATCTCTTGAAATCTCAGATAGGGTTTGTATTGAACAGAAAAATGTTTTAAAACGGACTAGTAACAGAGAGTTGTACTGGCGAGGTAAGTGTTCAAAGTTAGAGAATGACAGTGTTATTGATAAGGTATATACTGAGGATGACATTAACATTCTTCAAGTGAGAATAAATGAACTGGAAAAGAATAATAAAGAAAAAGATAAACATATAGAAGGGCTTCATAATATTATTAATGAACTTGAAAATGAAATTTCTGAATTAAAAAAATCAACAATGCTGATCTTTACGATGAAAGTAGCAATACATACAGTTTGAAATTACATTCATGTGTTTACTCTCTACTGCACAGTTATCTAGCATATGAAAATGTTGGTTCTTTAATTACAAGTGTTTTAAATTGGTAAATTTAAAACCAGATAAACTCCCATCTGTTGGCACAATACATAATTGGTCCCTTGAAAAATTTACATTACACTTAGATGAAACTTCAAAATTTTCTCATAAATGGGGTGCATTTGCCACATGTGATGCACCAGGTCAGTACACTTTGTAAGGTCTCAAAGAAATGGCAACCAAATCAAGTCATGACACTCTGGAAACATTTAAAGATATTTTAAGTGACATTGACAGTGTGTCAGAGAAAGGAATTGGGAGTAAACTGTTAACTAACATAAAAAATACTATGTCGGATCATGCTTCAACGGAAACTAAATTCAACGAGCTTTTACGAGGGTTGTCCCAAAATACCGTATAATTCATTAATATTTTTTCAATGTGACGTGTCATGGATTTAATTTTTTGTGAAGCTTAATCAGTATTGTTTTTCACATATTATGATCAATTTTTGAGAGTGTTTGCACAAAAATGTGAATTTTATACATATATTTAGTAGGCCATGTATAGCCGCGCGGCCGACGTCAAAAACGGACAGTATCAAAATACTATTTGTAAAATTTACGTCTAAATATCTCGGCGAAAAATACAAGTATCGAAACAAAATTCATATTGACGTAAAGAAAAATTATTGGCGCGTTTAAAGATGACGTTGGTACGTAAATGACGTCATTTGTTTTTCTTTTATGACGTTTACAACTGGCACGTTCGTTTTCTAGTTTGAAAAAAATGGCGACGCCAACAGAAAAGGCGGACCATCGGTCTGTAATAAAATTTTGTGTTGAACGTGGCCTTACACCAGGACAAACAATAAAAGAGATGGAATCATCCAGAACGCATTGCAAGGCATCACGGGTATTGATTTATAAGTGGCACAAGCGATTTACAACGGGATGGACAGACACAGGTCTGAAAAAAGGGCGACCTGTAGGTATCAGCGATGCTGTAATTCAAAGGGTTTCTGACGTCATAAAAGCTGATAGACGACAAACTGTGCGAGAACTTGCGGGACTCATTGGAATAAGTAAATCTTCCGTTCAGAGAATTATGTCAGAGGAGCTCGGTATGTCTCGAGTGTGCGCTAGGTGGGTTCCTCGCCTTTTATCTGAAGAACAGAGGCAGCGTCGTGTTAGAGATTCGTGCACATTCATACGCCAATATGAACGTGATAGGAACTTTCTTGATAAAATAATCACTATGGATGAGACCTGGGCCCACTATTTTGAGCCTGAAGGAAAGAAGCAGTCGTCAATATGGAAAACTCCAGATACACCCCCAGCATTAAAAGCCAAGTCGGTAAAATCCATGGGAAAAATAATGTTCATGGTTTTCATGGATAACAAGGGCATAATCCTAACACATGTGGTCCCTCCTGGTCAAACAGTCAATGCAGATTATTACTCAAAGGTAATAATAATAATAAAAATAATAATAATAATAATAGTAATACCGGTAATAATGATAATAATAATAATAAAATTGATAAGTTAAAAAATAAGTTTATAATAATAATAAAACTGTTAATTATCTATCATTTTGATAAATGTTTAATTTACCGTGCACACAGAAAGTAACGTTATCCATTTCAGGTTGTACGCGTTGGTCTAATGAGGGCTATAAGAAAAAAGCGGCCTGCCATTGTACAAGACCTAGAAAATGTAATTTATCACCATGACAACGCACCACCACACACAGCCGCCTCAACTGAACTGGAGATAGCACTTCTAGGCTTCAGAAGAATAACACATCCGCCTTATTCACCTGACCTTGCTCCGCTAGACTTTGCATATTTTCCCTCTCTAAAGGATCATTTACGCGGTAGGAAATTTTCGGACTCTCATCACTTAAAACAAGCTGTACTTTCATTTAACCGATCCTTGTCATCTCAGTGGTTTGCAGACACATTTTTACGTTGGGTGGACCGTCACAGGAAGTGTATTCAGCAGCAGGGACAGTACTTTGAAAAACTTTAAGTGCGACGTCAGGTGCGTGACGTTACGTTGGTTATCGGTACAGGCCGCGACATACTATACGATGTTACTGTGAAGTGTGTAAAAACATTGCTACTCAAGATAAACTAGAATGGTTTTTTGCATTTTGTCGGATAAGGATGTAACTACCTGTAAATAATATCAGTTATGATATTGAGAGATTTGCTTTTTATATAAATTGATTTTATACGGTATTTTGGGACAACCCTCGTAGTTGCATATAGAGACACTATTTTGCCAGATGTTGTTGAAAATTTTGAAACTCTAAATGAAGATGTAAAATTCTCTATCAAGATTAAACAACTTCTTTTGCGGTCTCCATACACTTGTTCACATGGCTGAAACAGGTCAAAATCTATTTTAGGGGTAGAAAAGCTTTGACATTGAAATCCCTTCACATAATAGTTATTTTGATAAATCAGGACAGCCAAGTACAATCAGACTTATATGTACAGCATGCAAAGCTTTTGCACGACGTGATGATCCAAAGAATGGTTGTCATAGAAAGTTTTAGATATCAATTCTAAGTATTTGAAGGAAAACAGTTCACTTTTTCCATTACAGCCACTTAGAGGTAACAGGTTCAATATACTTTTTACTCATGCTGGTCAAGTATACTTTTTTTCAAAAACATATGACGGAATTTCTAATAAAACTAGATAAAACACCATCTCATAATGGACTTTTATTGTCAGTAAAAAAAGGTCTGTCAGAACCTTTCTTTCTGGCTGGATGTAAAGCTTTGGGACTTGTTTCAAAATGTATCACAACTCCACTTTGGAAAATCATTGAAAACAAAAACATTACAATGTCATTGATGAATGAAAGGTACAGGTCTCTACTCCATTATTTAAAATGAAGCTGCATTAAACATAGATGATTTTATATCTGGGAAACTGATTTTGTTTGAGGACATTCCTATTAAAAAAGATTGTATCTATGAAAAACTTATTGAATGGTCTGTCTTAGACTGCCATGTTTCTGTAATTCTTGGTGTAATGCTACCAGCGTTTGATAAATTTATACAGTATCTTTACAAAGAACATTTACCTGGTGGTATGTACACAAATTAAGATGAGAATGAAACAAAAAGTGTTGATAAACACAACAAGTACCCAGAAATAGTTTTTTTCTTATGTAGATCATATTCTTACTTCAAAACCAAATATCAATACATTAACAATGAAATCTCACATTACATTTTCATTAAACAAAACTGATGGGTGGCTTGAAAACCAGGATAATACAAACGAAATAATTGAACAGAGCAGGAAAGAGGTAAAGAATGAAAACTGAAATTTAAACAAAGGGAATCTATTATAAAGGCAAAACGTTTAGAGAAACAGGCTGAAGAATTCAGGAAAAGGGAGGCTTTAGGAAAGAGGAGGATAGAAAGACTTGAAAAAGAAACAAATGATATGGCCTTTTATGGACTTTGGCAGTCAGAAATACAAATGAACACAGCTTTGAGTAAAATAAAGAGTAAAAAAAGAGCAGGGAGAAGCTTTAAAAGTACAATTACGGTTCAGGTAAAATGTATTTGAACAGAAATGTGAAGAAAACGTTTATCGTTTCAGTAAACTAGTTGATGGGAAAAGAACTCAGTTATCTGTAGAAGAGTTAAAGAGAAATGTCCACACATTAATTAATAAGTCTTTCAATAGTCCTTCACCCGGTGCCCAACATTTACTTGTGGGAAAAGACATACAGCACAGGTTTATTGGTTTAAACATATTTATTTCCAGAATAAACATATAAACATACGTGGTATTACACACAATCAATACTATATATTCCAAGAAAAGGATTAGAATGGAAGACTAAGTCTTATGAAATTCTTCTCCTTTAAGGTATTATTTAACGTGTGTCGAGTTTGTACTACGTTAAGTATTCTGAAAAATCAGGAACTAAAAGAAAAAAGAAAAATATGAATGTAACAAGTAAGCGGTAAAGGTTTCATGCAAAAATATAGCGATTGATAAGGAACAAAAGATACAAGAAATAGTTTGGCTTAGTCGCCAAAAAGATATAATGAGGGAGAAAAAGGAGGGAGATGAGGGAGATCTCACATCATTTCATTGTGTTTTAACAAAGAAATCGTTTTGTTTCGGATATATAAATCTGAACATGCTTGAAGATTGTGGCATTGTCTGCATCAGGAAGATCTGGGTTTCCAAAAAGAAGAATATTGAGAGTTACATTGAAATTATTAAGGCTTTGAAAAAGTTTTTGTCTATTGGTATTGAAACGTTGACATTCAAAAAAATAATGTGAACAGTTTTCTGTTTGGCCGCAATCACATAGTGGCGTCGGTGATATATTTCTAAGAAAAAGATGGTAGTTTAAAGAGCTACATTTTGTACGAAGCCTTGCATGGAGTACTTGTAGTTTTCTATCACCAGAATAGAAATATTTTGGTGTGGATTTCTTGTTTCGACATAAAAAGTTTTTAAACATTGTGAGTGTTGATAAATTACGAATTTCAAGTGGTAAGTTATTCCATTCACGTATAGTAGAAGGGAAAAATGAATTAAAATACAAAGTAGTTCTTGCTAATATACCGGTAATGTCGTTAGAATTTCTCAAGGTTTATTGAAGATGGTACTTCAAAGTGGCACACAGGCAGTTATTTCTCAGGGAAATCATAGCTTAATAACTGTCTAAATATATACATTTATAGGTGTGACAAACTTCATTGAGCTATCAGATGGTTTGTTTTATTACAAAGCAGTGAACTCAAAATCTCTTCTTTTTTTTGCTGCAGGTGCCAGGCTTTCCAGAATGGTTTAACGTAATATATGATGGGGATGAGGACATATACACAGCCAAGCTAGGGGAAGAATACACAGAGGTTGATGTTGTAATAATAATGTGACATGACTTTGGTATGGTAATAATATTGGAAGTAATTAATCATTTGTTTAAGAAGTTGTTCTGTAGAAGGGGAGCTATACATTTGTCATCCTGAATTTTGTACTATATGATGTTATCCTAATGATTTTACTTCTTTACTAGCATACATGTTCACATCTGATTACATAGAACCTATATGTATGTCTTCTGTTGCTTGAAGGCAGCTTAAGAAAATAAAACTAAATGGAATGACGACTTTCCAAAATCATCCTGAAAATATAGATTTTTATTGAATCTGAGGCAAATAACTAATTACCGTCAAGAAAAATGCCCATGCTTAGGACAGAATAAATTATTTTTTGTACTAAACAATCTTGTTGAATCTTGCAGGATTGTGAAATTTTATTAAAAACAAAGTTTCATTATATTTGCATATGTACTGGTAAAAGTAATGATTTTACACAATAACACCTTAATACGTCAGAAAAAAACAACAAGCTTTCATAATTTTGAATGGCGATTATTTCTTGTACATGACCGATTTTCATAATTCTTTCAGTAATGAGTTTCTCTTGATGGGGGCTTTTATTTGATTCATAACCCTTACTGTATTTCTGAACAAATATTGGTCTGAAGTCGCTATATAAAGTTAAGTAAGACGTGCTGATGGTTAAATCATCTAGGCAGGACTTGCTGATTTAAATATCGATAATGTAACCTCACTGACTGTGTGACAGTGGAATGACAATGTGTACATTTGGACTACGGTCCAAGGGAAAAAGTTTTGTAATATTCAGCAAAGGTGAAAGGTATCAGAAATCTTAAATGTCAATAAATTAAGGTAATGTCTGGGAAAGTCTTGTTTATGGTATAAGATACTGTTCTGAATCAACATGATTTTAAAACTTTGTAATAAAATAAAGAGTAGTTTAGAATATTGCCTTCAACTCTAAACCATTCAGAATTTTGGAGACTGTCCTCAAGGTCTTACTGTTATTGCTTTGGACAAATAGTGCATCCTGCCATTGAATTGTACAACAAAAAAGATCTATATATCCTGCCATGTGTTAGTATCCCATTATCACATCATCCGTCTACCTGAATCAGTCCCATGTTGCACTCTCAATTTGTTAGACACTAAAAGTTTGTATTTATCATTCACTAGATAAACAAAACTGTAAAAATTACCACCTGTGATAGATAAAACAGGACATCTTCTTATAATAGAAACATGATTGATTCTTATTGTCTTACTTGTTTTGCAACGTATATCACAATACCAGCATATGTAATTAGAAATAAATAAAATTTGAAAATCAACAGCCAGTGAAACAGATACAATTTGTTAGACAGGGTACAACAAGCCTATAAGTAACCTAGGTCCTAACGTCACCGATTTACTGGGTGTAAATGAGAGGCATTAATTCATTAAAGTGAATATTTAATTTTGTTCATCATTATTTATGACTTAAAAACTGAGGGTAAAATCCAAAGTGTAAACAGTTATTCTACAGGCGTGTCTGACTTTGTTATTTTTTTTATTAGAAGTACAGATAAAGTGCATTTTCTTTCTGACGTTCTTGCTTGAAAAGATAAATTCTTAAAAAAAGTATCATTTACAAACATCTGTAAAGCTTAAAGATTAAGAGCAAAAACATTTCATTTGATACACATGTGTTTGATTTTGATAATTCTTTGGAGCCGCCTTGCAGAGATGAACTTTGTTTACAGGGGCAATCTAAAGCTTTCTATTAGTGAATACAATTATTGATAAACAGCTTTTTCAATAACTTAAGTCAAGATAGAATTTGGTGAAAATCGGCATTCCTCCGTTTTTTTCCGAAGCCAATAATAATAAATTATTTTCATTCATAATTTGTCATGCATAATCATTATACTGACATAGATCTACACTAAATTAGGGTGTACCTTTCCTGGGCCTTTTCCAAGGTCTGTTCCTTGTCGTAAATGGTCAGTGACATGCTAAGATGCCCATCGATGACAATATGGAGTAGGAATTTCGTAGTCAGCTTTTTGTGCATTTAACTGTGCACGAATCCATGGTGGATAAAGACAGCAGACGACAGTTTGTTTTGACACATTCCTGCAACGCCTCGTTTTTAATAGTTCGCCTAAACTCCATTTAAAAGTCACGAGCTTTTTCAAATTATATATAAGAAAAAACCTACCAAATTGTTGTAAAGCGCATTTACGATTTACGTAACTGTAAACGTGAGGGTAAGTTACGAATATTCTTACGAAATTCTCACGAAATATTAGTAAAACGCTACCCTGATCTATATCTAAACAAGCTTCTCCGTCTCTGTCACTGCGTCTTGCAGAACGACGACAAACGAATTATCTGTTTCTCGTTTTTTATTCATTCTGCCAAAAAGTTGCACAAAAAAAATAATTTCAAATAAAAAATGGATAACTTTACCTCAAACTGTTACATTTTTAGTGACTACGTCCTTCGATTCTTACAAGATGAATCAAAATTACAGATATACTAAAGCACAGCCTCATTAGAGAATCTGACAGGAAGTGCGACAATATTCCCGTAATTTTTGACGGTGTATAAAAAGCGTGGTTAGATGGTTCCCTTCTGTAATTTGATAATAACGATGGATCTCATGAATTCTGTGATCAATTGGAGTGAACAAAATGTACAACATCAGGAATGACATGAAAGCCGACGCAAGAATTGAAGCTCCCCGAATAACACCTTACAGGTAACCAAAACTGTTTAAGAATTAATACACTTATAGGTAAGCTTGTAGTTAATAAACACACAATTGTGGTAAGGTGAAAAACGGTTGTACTTGGAAACATTTTTTCGATATAGATTAGATATTTATCTATTGCTTTGATAAAATATATGACAATTTAAATGAAGAACTTTCAACATTTTTTTAGTTTAGAAATTGGTAGGTAGAGTTGATTAGTAGACCTCTGTTTAAACAAGAATGCCCTAAGTGTACCTGTTGATATCACTATGATATAAAAGTAACCATTACTTCTGCTCAGTTTTCTTCGGTACCGTCTAAAACTATTCAAAGTATAATTCCTTTTTCAAATAAACAAATGAAAGCACACATTCTGTCTGCCATGCAAAGAGAAAACAGTGTAATCCAAGGAACACAATACGATAAATTCTAACACTATCCGCAATTCGCCGACAATAAACAAAGAAGGAATTAAGCGTTATATATCATATATATTAGATAACGCTGCAAAAAAGCGTGCGCTCGCTGACGTCAGTGCAAACTACTTTCGGCTGTTCTTATTTTTCATTGTAAACCGAAAATTGTTTTTAAATGTTTTTATAGTGAAATATTGTTTTGGACTAAATTATCTTCTTTGATGTTCATCTATGATAAAATTATAAATATTTATTTAAACGTAAATTATTGACTGATAAGCTAAAATAACCTTGTTGTTTTCATTTTCACGTGGGGAATGAATAGCAGGGTAAACGGAATAGCCTGCCAGGGTCAATAACCGTTCAATATGGCATGATAAGTAGTGCACATAATTGTGTCCCTTATAACTATACATATGTGTTAGAATGGAAATAGATTTTAAAGTTTTTGTGTTCTACCGTCAAATATAGCACGGTATCTCGTTCAGATACTACGGCCTTCGTGATTAAATTAATACGCATCTGAACTCGACACCGTGCTATATTTGACGGTAGAACACTCAAACTTAAAATCTATTTCCTAATTATAAGGGCGTGCGGATACAGCTTAAAAGGAATATCATTTAAAGCTGTATAACAAAAATATAATTTGCTGATTTTCGATATTGTCAAAGAACGTGAGCACCGCCATTTTGTAAATTTATTAATTGAATACAGGTGCGCTTGACGTCAGATACGCACTTCTAGGAGAAAAGTCATAAGAAATTATAGAAGAGTTCTGAAAATTGATTTGACAGAAATGGAGAGATGAATCTGTTGGACTTCTTGCGTATAATTTTGTTTTCATTACAAATGAACATCTATTTCAGCACAAAAAATGGGTTGATACCTTTGTTTATATTGTTATTTTTAAGAGACAGCATCAAGAAGATTCTGTGGTTAAGTTCGCCACCCTACAATTTACTGACAGACATGGCGTTCGTATCCTATTGAAATCGAGTCTTTTTTCTTCAGTTTTCAGATAGTTTATTTACAAAATGCACAAGTCCCACAATAGCAGGAAACATCAGCAGTATACATACATAAATATATGCAAATACATATTAATGGAAAACGGCTATAATACATTCTTAGGTTGATAGTTATATGTTTTTGGATTCAACTGGTTTTAATGTCAAGAGTTATTAATACCCAGGTATTTTTCTATAGTTGATATCAATAAATAATGAAAAAATTGTTTCACATTTGAAACTTGGATTTGCATGTAAAGAAAATAGAATGTGCGCAGTGTACTTATAGCATAAAGATCGCAATTCAGATGTCACACAGATTTAATACTTAGTGTAAGAGTGTTAAATTATATATATCTTACATATAGCCAAGAAGATAAATTATTTCAAATGTCAAAAAAGAAGTGCTGTGAATATCCTAAGATGTTCTACTTTTAATATGTCAACAGAAGTGTTTACATGTTGCATAATTTCAACACTTTCATGAAAGAGAAAGGGCTTATATAATGTACCTATAACATATATATATATATATATATATATATATATATATATATACAAAAGTTTAAAAAAGTGCCGGGCAAGTAATTAAATATGAAAAAATAAAAACATCACATGGGTTTTTGAATATGTAATTGCCAACCGGTTTCTTTTATCATCAGGGCACATTTTGTTTTATTGCCCTGATGATAAAAGAAACCGGTTGGCAATTACATATTCAAAAACCCATGTGATGTTTTTATTTTTTCATATATATATATATATATATATATATATATATATTGTCTTTTAGATAATTCAAATGTCAAAAAGAAGTACTGTTAATATGCTTTTATCAATATATAATGATTTGTTTAAAGGTTTCATTATTTAACAATATAAGTTTAACTCTTTCATGAAAAACAGGAGAAGGAAAATAGTGCAATAGACATACAGCATAGAGAACATATTTTTTCAGTAATGTCACATAAGAAGAATGGTTAATATTCTAAAATTTCTAGTTATGAAGTGTTTTCATGTTTCTCAATGTGACATATACGTTTAACTGACACTTTCTTAAGCATACTATGTGAACTTTGTGAATATAAATTATAGACTATACTGTTTTTAAACAGGAATCATTAGTATCCTAAAATTTAATTGTGTTTAATACAATACATTGTATATTAGTGCGTTGATATGTTTCGTCATTCAATACATTAATCTAGAATGTACATAACGTAAACAATATATGTAACAAAGAGAATCATCAAGTGAAAACAAAATATTGCATAATTTTATTACAACAGATACTTAATTTTTCTAATTTCTTCGTGCTTCTACAGGTAAATAGTTCCATAAATTTAAACATACTTGGTCTGTGCCAGTAAAAGTTATCTATATATTTTCTTCTTTCGTTTTCAAATATTGGATATAAGAAGATGTAATGAAATTCAACTCCTATATATCTACAAAGTGTGCATTTACGGTCATTTACGGGTATGTTTTGCCAACGCCCGGTTTCAATTGGAAGACGATGGTTCCTTGTTAAAAACATAAATCATTTCCAAGCAAAATATAGAGGTAACTTGTCTATGTACACACGTCTACAAAAGTTATCCTTCATATATTTATTTACTATATAAATTTGAGTCTGACGTATTGTTGATTCCAGCTCTCCAACTGTGAATATAGAATGATATCTTTTTACTTTTGAAAGTTTGCTTTAATAAGACATTTACTACTACTGCTAAAACATTGAGCATACCATACTCCAGAAAAACCTGTCTCACATAAATATTGGTTAACATTTTCAATCCAGAGTGACTGAATTAATTTCTTAGACTGTAATTCCCTTAGAACAATATACACTTTTGACGAGAGTTTTGTTTGTGTGTTACTATTTATATTACCAATAAGTCTTGTCCAATATGATACAACCCTATTTTTGATATGAATTTTTAATGGCAAAATGCCTGTCTCTCCGTCCACCATATAAGAAAGAGTAGACTTTTTTAAATTGAAAATATATTTGTAAAACTTCAGCTGAACTTTTTCCAATACAAAAACATCGCCAAATCCCCAAATTTCACTTATATAATACAATGGGTTTAATTGTCTTTTCAAATAGTTCAATTTGTAAATCAAATGGTAAAGCTAACAATCTAATTTTCCTTAACAGTGCAAACATAGCTTTATTTGCTTGTTCTGCAATAGCATTTTTTTATTTATAAAAAGAGCCACTTATATTTAAGTATAAACCTAAATATTTGTACTCATTTACAATTTCAAGAACATTTTCTCCTACTGTAAACACTTTATGACTTTTAGCACGGCCTTTACTGAAAATCATAAATTTAGTTTTGTTTACATTAATGTTTAATTTCCAATGATCGCAGTATTCTTTGAAGTTATTTAAGGCAATTTTAAGATCATCTTCACTTTCGCTGAATATGACGGTGTCATCACCATAAAGTAAAATAAAAAGTTTCAATCAAATAAACCCGCGCCCCTTCAACAAAAGTTTTTCTAGAGACTCCATTGTAAATCAAATGGTATTGCTGTTAAGATAACTTTCAAAATCATTCAAGAAAATAGAAAAGGAGACATATTTTCTCCCTGACGTACTCCTACAAGACAGTCGAAAAAAGGCGTACATCCTTCCGAGGTTATCACTCGTGACTTAATGTTATTATAAAGACTTTTAATGACATTAAAACACTTTCTGTTATGTTATTTTGTCTCAGTTTTTGCCATAATCCATCTCTCCACACAAAATCAAAAGCCTGCATCAAATCGACGAAACAACAATAAAGTTTTTACCTATTAGACTGTACAATATCGATTAGGCATTTAAGGATAGAAAATATTATCTACAGTAGAAAAGTTTTTTTCTAAATCCTGCTTGTGTTTCATGTATAAGATTCGTGCTATCAGCAAATTCATTTAACCTGTGATTTATTATACATTTAAAACATTTTCCAAGTCAACTTAAAAGTGATATTGGGCGGTAATTTTCAGGTAATTTTGCACTCCCCTTATTTTTATATACAGGCTTGATATGTCCTATAGTCCAGCTTTCAAGATTAACCCCTTTATCAAAAACAATATCGATTTTTTTATAAATTTTTAACATCAAGCCGATAGAATTTTTTGTATGCTCGTTAAGAACTTAATCCACCCCTGGAGACTTATGTTTTTGAGAGTTTTAACAGCATCTAAAATTTCTTTTTCTGTTATAGGGCCATTTATCTCTTTATTTAGTGTAGCATCATCATCTGTATAATTTTCATTCCTATAATCATTATCGTTTGGAGCTGTATTTTCATTTAGACGTTTGAAATACTCAAAAAAAAGTCATCAAGGGAATCAATGTTTTCTTGACTTACATTTTGTTCATTAATAACCTTCCAATATTGTTTAGGGTCAGTATGTTTTACGTAGCTTGTAGATCGTACTAGTATTGAAATTGTTGTTCGCCTTTCGTAAAGTACTTTTATATTATTTACTTACGGGTTTTAGTAGTTCTTTGAAATATGGTGTTTTAAATTTGTTGTAAGCTTTCCTAGTTTTGTGATATCTATCTCTCATCATATTGCAAGACCTATCAAACCATGGAAACTTAATTTTTCGCTTAATGTGTCTGTTTTATTTGTCAGTAACCCAAAAGAAAATTCAGCACTTTCTTTGAACAACGTTGAAATATTCACTACAATGTCATCCAGTTCCTTTTGTAAAACAATATCATTCTCGTTTAATTGGTCAAGTTTCGTTTCAATTTCAGAGATTTTAAAAATATCGAGTTTTTCAGGACATAATCAAGCTTTTTTACAATCCCATAATCTCGGTTTTGGTGTAAATTGTTTACATCGTACCGTTGTATTATCAATATCAAACGATTTAGCTTTAATTACAGCCTCTAGAGCACAATGTACATCTGAAAATAGGTTACAGAATTCTTGAATTTTAAAATTAACAACATTTTCAAAAACATATGATGATGACAATAAATAATCTACAGTACTAGAGTTCTTACATGTTAATTTAGCAACACAATAATCTTTTCCAATTCTTCCGTTCCAACGTACATTACAATCTCCAAATAATAAACAAAGTTTGCTATTTGAAAAAATATCTAAATATTTCATTTTGGATCTCAAAAAATGGGTCGTTATGGGCAAATTTTGAACCAACTGGGGGTACATAAATAACACCACATTTCAAATCTTCATCTTACGAGCTATCATTTGATCCGTATAAGTCTTTTGATATAGTGAAAAATTTAACAAGATTACATTCAGTTTTAGAGTCAACTTTTACATATGGAGCTATTTTGTCTTTGATCAACAATGCAATACCACCTGATCGATAATTTGTTAATTTCGTTCTGTTACACATGTACACAACAAAACCTGGCATACAAATTTTATCGGTATCATCTGTTTTAGTCTCTTGTAGCCCTACAATTTCATAATTATTAACAAAAGAAAAAATTTCAGGACTCCTTAGCTTTGAAATTATTCCTCAAATATTCAACGACAGAATTTTTAAATCGAAATCAAAATTATTGACATTATTTCGGCATTCTTTACTGTCCGCATCACAATAGCCGTTTCCGTATAACCGCTAATCCTTTTTACGGTTGACCTGTTGATCGTGTCCCGCACCACTCGCACGCGTAGTCTGGTTCCTTGCCTACTGTACTACGATTAGTTGTGTCAGGGGCAGATTATCCAGACTATCGCACGCGTAGAGCGAGAATATCGTTCATTTTCACGGTTCTCAACTGAAATATATCGGGGGGGGGGGTCTCGGTATTGTAATGACTAGGGAAGGCTGAAGTTGTGCAGTTTGCTGATATGATGGGGTGTTTTCTTTTATTATATTATTTATTATTCATGAGGTATACATAATATATTATGTTTTTCCATAGTGCATTAACTTCTCTTTAATTCTGAAGAAAAACATTTTTAAGCTATATTCTGTGAGTCAGTTGCTTTAAGATGATGACAAAGCTTTTTAACAGTGACATTTTGTTGATGTTTCTGCATGAGTTTCATTTAAAACAGTAAGTGCTCATCTCATAGAATAATGTTAAGACACCGAAGTAAAATGAATCACGGTATATAAACTAGATTTTGCTTTATGACATGGTCAATCGCTACATACTGTACAATTTAGAATACAGTTTACAGCTATCCATGTTTAGTAAATAAACAAAGTTGTCTTAAGAAGTCATTAAAGCCTTACTGTTTTGTTCTCTTATACAAAATATAGGTCAAAAACAGCTGCATCGCAAGTTTAACTAGGAGGATGGCATTTCACACTTCATGGTAATTTAACTAGTTGTAAAACATAAGTATGTTACATCATCAAAGAAAACTTTTTTTAACACAGCTTGTGGTTTGAAGTTGTGACTTTATGAAGCCTAGCTTGTTAATTGGATCATCATTGAATAGGGCTGTCAATCAAGTGATATATGTTTTATGGCAGATAGTGTGATTTATTATGTCCTGAAATTTGGCAGTTCCTTACTAACGGGGCAGTCTTGATCATTATTGAATTGAAGAACTGAAATACTGATTAAAAATATGACTTTTCACACTTCATGGTACTTTATTGGTTGTAACATCAAGTATGTTATGTCACCAAAAGTAACATGTTTTTAACACAGCACGTGGTTTAGACACATTAAGACACCTAATTCACCACATTTTGACTACACTTACATGGCAATCTATTGTTAATGACGTAATGATCTAGAAGCACGTGGGGTAGTTTAACACAACATGCTAAATGTTGAGAGGATATCCATCATTGATATCGATAAACCAGTTATGGCAAAATAATGGAGTAATTACCAACTACATAGGTTAATTTCAACCAATTCTATCAAAGTTTAATTTACTTACTAAAATCGAAGAGTAACTGTATATTTTTCTGTACGGAAAATTGCCAGTACTCTATTCCTATATGTACAATTGGAGCGGGGTTAGTGTTATCCAATATTATGTAGATCTATGTTTTGATTGGCTGTTAGAAGATCCGATTATTGCCGAAGCATTACGTATTTTTACGATGTGTTATTCTCGGAGAGAATCACGTGACTGTCTGGTAATATTGAGTAGGAACATTGAATGTTATCGTTTTGAAATCTATCAATAGTAACAAGTAACTGATAAAAGATACAGGTAACTTTTTGAAGGTTGACAAAAATATGGCGATTGATAAAAATGCAAAACATAGTAATTTTGTAATTACAGTTACAAAGTCATTTTTCATCAAACAGTTCAGTATGTTATATCATTTAAAAGGTCTGTAAACTCATATTTACATATTTAAAAATAATTGTCAAAACTGTTTACTTTTTTGTTTGTAAATGGTTGAACTTTTTTTTTTATCTATTTCGTAATTAATTAACAAAAATATTTGCCCATTTGAACAGTTTGGTCCAGAAATTTTGCACCTGTGAACAGTTCCAAAATAAATGTTCTAAACTTTCCACAGTCATATTACAAAAACCACACAGGCTATATTCAACTAAGCCACATTTAAATTAGAACTTATTGGTTGCAATATTTCTCTGTAAAAAGTTAAAATAGAAAGTTTGAAGAAAATTATCGTTGCAACAGACGAAAACATTTTTGAATATGTCTGACTAATTAAATATTTTATCTGGGAAGAAAGTTTCCCATTTTAATTGCGCTTTCGATTGCCCCATCGAAATATAGACATTTTTCTGTATATCTGTAAATTTTTTGTTTAAGTAACTTGGTTTAATTTTAGTAATCATGTCGTATGTACATAGTTCATTTGTAAGCTGTGCCAGGTTTGCAGAATTAAGAGTTCTAATCCACTCTTTTGGTATTGCTGAAATCAACCTGTTGTAGTTCAGAAATTCAGAATCAGGACTTTGTATATGTGTTTTCATTGTCTGAATGTTTTAAATCGTTTAATTTCTTCATTATAAATATCTTTTATTTGAATAATATTTTCTTTATCCAAACAGGATATGCAAAACTGATTTGTTGTTTCGGATGTGAGAGTTATTCCATATTATTTTGAGTTTTAATATTTTGAGGGCTATTGTTAACATTGATTTTGCTCAAAGCGACAAATACGTCTTTTATGAACATGTTTTTAATGTTGAGTCGCAAGATATCTGATGTATTAATGTTGCATTTAAACAAATCTATTTTTTATTTTTTTTTAATCTGTTTGTTTATTATTTCTTTTCATGTCCCTTTATTTTTTGAATTAGTTATTCGATTTATCCAGCTTGATAATTTAGAGTTAAGGTATATCGGAATATCTATCATATTTATTCCACCATCCTCAGTATTTTGTATGATAGTATTCCTTTTTACTGTATCTCATTTCGAGTTCCAGATAAAGCTGTAACTCTCTTGTGTTAACATTTTTTATAATTTGCTCTTGGGGATTTGGAAGTACTGAGAATAAATATGCTAATTTTGGAAGAATTAATGATTTATATACAGATACTTTACCTATGAGTGTTAAATGTTTTGTTTTCCACCTGTTTATGTCATTCTAAAATTGATTTATACTAGGGGTTTAATTTAATTCGAGCATTTTTTCTGTATTTGCATGGGAAATTATTCCTAGTGTTTTTGCACTTTCAGATGTCCATAAAATTTGTCCATATTTTTTTACAATATATAATGTCGTGCTGATTTTTCATTTAGCCTATTCTGAGAACAGTGCCCTTATTGTAATTTAGGTTTAAACCTGATATATGAGAAAATACTTCAAAAACTTGCACCATTTCTTCAAAACTTTCAGCAGAGCCATCCAGCAGTATTGTAGCATCATTTGCAAACATACTGTTTTTTATCTCTGTTCCTAAGATTTCAATACCTTTTATTTTTTTGTTTTCCTTTATTTCAACTGATAATAACTCTATTGCTAAGATAAATATTTAGGACGACAGAGGACAGCATTACCTAACTCCACGAGTGACATTGAAAGAGTCTGAAAGAAACCCGTTGTACAATATACAACTTGATGGCTTGTTGTAAAATACCTTTATCCATCTTTTTAGCATGTAACCAAAGTTAAAATTTTTTAGTGTATCCTAAATGTAAGAATGGTCGAGACTATCAAACGCCTTTTCAAAATTTGTAAAAAATAAAAGTCCGGGGTATAGTTTTGTTCAGAATGTTCAATGGCATCATAGAGGTTTCTGATATTTTCTCCTATGTATCTACCTTTTATAAATCCATTTTGACTATTGTCGATCAAAATATCTAGCACTGACTTAATTCTGTTGGCTATTATTTTTGCGATTATTTTGTAATCAACATTTAACAAACTAATCGCTAATAGGTCTCCAGTTATTAAATGATGTTAGGTCTTTATTTGCTTTAGGTATAACAGTGATTAATCCCTGTGCCTGTAGTTGACTTAATGAACCATTGTAAAACGAAAAATTAAAAGATTCAAGTAGGTCGGTTTTAACGTCATTCCAAAATATTTTATACAACTCTACATTTAAACCATCAGACCCAGGGCGTTTACCATTTTTCGTTTCTCTTATTGCATTTTTACATTCTGCTTCATTTATCAGTCCTTCGCAGACGTTTTTTTTTCATTTCCCGTTAACTTTTTTTAATTTGTATTTACGAGAAAATTATATTTAGATTCGGTCTGTTGTTTTGCCTGATAGAGTGTTTCCTAATATTTTTTTTGTTCTATTAGAATTTTGCTTTGATCAGTAATAATGTCACCATCTATATTTAAACATTTTATTATTTCACTTTATCATTCTTGTTTCTAGACTCTTAAGATGTTTTATGTTTCTTTCTAAATTATCTAACATAACTTTTTATTCTTGTTATAATGCCATTTATATAATTATGTGTTGTATTAGTCGTCAAGTTCTGTTTTTTTTAATGTTCAGGATTCCGGCTTGAGCCTCATTATAATTATCTGCTAATTTCTCTTCTAAATTTTCAATATCATTTAAAAGTTTTTTTCTTGTTCTTTTTCTTGTTTCTTTTTGTATTTTGCATATTTTATTGATTCATTTCTAATATTCCTTTTAATAATTTCCCATCTGAACTGTGGGTTAGCATCTTTATTTATTTCACGTATTTCTATAATTGACTTTTGTATTTTTTTCTTTATATTCATTATCTAAAAGTAACTATTATTTAACTTGAATATGCCTGGTCCCCTTTGAACCGGTTCAAAATCAACTTTCATGTATACTATTGAATGATCAGACTTAAAGCTCGGTTTGATATCTGTTTGGGCAAGTGTGATGTTTTGCAACTGACCGTTCAAAGGCGGAAACCCCACGGGATCTCATTTTCGTTTATTGGTTGGTGTCTTTTTCTAATTGATCAATACATAATTTTTATGTCTTTTTCTTTTTATTTTTAAACTCTATAGAGAGGCTGTGTTTTCTGACTGAGTTTTTCCTGATATGCGTTTATCACTTTTTATTGACACAATCTATATTTTAAATTCCTGTGGATATCACCTCCAAAAACCATCTAAGACATGTTCATGATATTAATCAATTTTGAATAATTAACTAAGCACAGTAAGAATATGGAAATGGATACATTTATGCTCTATCTTTGTTAAACAAAGAATACTCGGCTCCTGAGTGCAAAAATGCAAAACAAGGATTAAACAGCTCCAAGGAAAACACGGATCCGAAGAGCCAAGTTGTTGCGAAACAAGGAATACATGGCTCCAAAGTGTAAAATTATTGTGAAACAAAGAATAAACGGCTTCGAAGTGCAAGGCTGTTCCGAAACAAGGAATAAACGGCTTCGAAGTGTAAAGTTGTTGCGAAAAAAAAAAGAATACACAGCTCAGAATGTAGTCGTTGCAAAAGAAGGAAACAATTTACTCATCAAGATACTGTTGTATAATTTGTTGAAATGTTTAGAATTAAAAGCCTAGAGTTTGTGTTGTGTGTAGCATTGTCTAGTAGACCTCTACTAAGTTTGTTCAAATTATGACCTCAGGTTCAATATTGGCCCCGCCCGGTGTTCATTTGATTTTACATAGACACTGTATAGGTGAAACTTTAAAAATCTTCTTGTCAGAAACCACAAGGTCTAAAGCTTAGATTTTTGCATTGTCTAGTGGACCTGAACCAATATTGTTCAAATTATACCCCTGTGGTCAAATTTGGCCTAGCTCTAGGGTCATTTTTCTTGTTTTCCCTTCTTTCCTACATAAAGAAAACGTTGAAATCTTCTCCTTTGAAACCGCGTGTTTTATAGATAATTTGGCAAAAATATTCCTTGTGAGGCCCTCTATTTAAACCATGAATATTTTTACTGGAATTTGAAGAAAAGTTCACCAGAGGTAAAGGCTTCTAAATCAAGTTATATTAATGTTATTACCACCCTTTTATTTCTGAAATTATCTTAAAGCAAATTTAACAGTTTTACTGCTGAAAAAGGTTTAATTATGCCTCCGAAGGCAGGCATATAGTTTTTGAAATGTCCGTCCGTCATTCCGTCAGGAAACTTTAAAATTGGCCATAACTTCCTTATTATTAAGTGGATTTTCTTCATACTTAAACACAACACCCCTAAGGACAAGATCTTCCCACTGACATAAATTTATTTGACCTTGACTCCTTCATCTTCAGAAACTTTAACATTGGCTATAACTTCCTTATTAGTTAAGTGGATATACTTTATACTTGGAAACAAAACCCCTTTGGATAAGACCTTCCCATTGACTTATATTCATTTGACCTTGACATCTGAATGACTGATTCTCAGCTCAAAGGTTAAAGCATAACATCAGGGGCATTGTCATCTTACAGTGACAGGTTTTGTTTTTTATAACACTATAAAATCGTCTTAAAAATTATAATAACAATGTTACTGAAGTTAAAGCGAAAATTCATATATAATAAGATTTTTTCTACAGCAGCAAAGGTACACACAATCGTTCATGATAACCTAAGTCAATAAACATGTTATTATTACGGTTAAAAGGTTTGCTGTGGTTCTATACTATACAGTAGAATTACGAGAAATCTAAAGGAGGTAATTAAATTATTAATTTGTAGAGAATGATAACGTTTTCCAAGTGAATAGACTTTATTTTTGGTAAATATGTATCTTCAAAATTGTAATAGAAATTTAGCAAGAAATAAATGAAAAATGTCTGCAAAATAAATATATATTAAAGCAGAAATGATATTGATTTGGTCATTACCGTAAAATACTGACAAATGTATATTGTGATTAAGAATAGTAGGTTTCATCTTGAACAACAAGGTATGCATTGTATAGAACCTTTAACGGTATCTAGTCAAGGTCACCGAGGCTAAAAATATTTGTTTATACTTTATCTCATTGAAAATTTCATTTTTTGACTTATATTTAGATATTTGGTATATAGAAACCTAGCATATATTTCAACCAATGGATGGGTTTAAGGTCATTAAGGGTCAATGTCTTCGAGACTAAAAATATTGTTATATACTTTTCCTAAAAGAGTCTGTATTTATTGACTGATATTTAGATATTCAGTATATAATCACTAATAACCTCTGACTTTCACTGGAGAAAAGGTCATGTGTGTTACTCATGTGAGCAAAATAGGGCCATCTTGGCTTTCTTGTAAAGTCGCAAAGTTATGTAAATTAAATTTTGGCTCATTTTGGCTCTATATGTGGTCCTTTTGCGCGATGAAACAAAGTATGGGAAACAGGTGCCACTTAAAGTTACATTAACAGCTTTGGTCAAATTAATAGCTTTTCAGTGATAACAGACACTAACATTAAATTTTTGCCTGCCTAGTAGGATGAAAAGAACACTCATGAGACCATTTGATTTAACTGTTACACTGATCTGTATGAAGTTAGTGGAACCAGTACGGCTCAAAGCAAATACTTAAAATACCAAAGCCTGGCTATCTGTGCAAAATCTCACAAACTTTAGTGGCAACAGATTATGAATTGAACTGCGAAACCAGCTACTAGTATGATAGAACAATTTCAGGCTGATGAAAAACTTATTTCCTTATTATATGACCATGATTTTAAGATGGCGAACCTTTTTCATCCAGTACTCTTTATAAACAGGAAGATTAAGTCGGTTTTTGTTCAGATTATTTGATATAAATCTACCATTTCGATCCGGACATATTTTTGTCACAAGAAATAGTTATTTTTAATCTTTAAGTACATAAAAAGCCTAACGCTACAAATGTAATTCAAAATCTATAATTTATGGTTGTAAGATAAAGTAATATGTATATATAGTTATTCAGTATTGAGTTTATTGCGGTCGCTTGGTTTATTATATTCAAATCATCAGGCAGTCTTGATTTTATTTCTCATGGTAAAAATAAACACTCAGGGTAGACACAGACATTATATTAACAGTATTATTAAGTACCTGTGTGTTTATCGGTATATGACTATCATGCAATTTATCATGAAATTAGGAGAGAAACTTTAAACATTTCGTTTCCTTAAATACTCTTAGAATTACTAGAGGCGTTTCTCTGAAACTTTAATCGATAAATACCAAGTCAGGAAGACATTTAAACGGATGACAATTAACTTTAAATGATGAATAAATGTTGGATTATTGTTTGTATGTTTTATCTGACGTATTTGCATTTTGTCTCAGGTAAGAATGTTATTACACGCCGCCCTGGAGGCGGCGTGTATATTAGAATGTAGTAAGTTAAATTTCCATAGGATGATGTAACTCCTTTAAGACTGTAAACTGATTTCACAGTGTGTTCTTTGTAATTCGAATTAACTAATTTTTTTTCCGAAATAATATTTTTTCGTACGTGAACTGTAAAAAAATAAGCAAATTTATATTTTAGAATAATAGAGGTGGGAAAATATTTTATAATATTATCTTTTGATTAGGTCAATGTTTTCTGTTTAATTTCACTTCCTTAATAAAAAACAACATAATGTGACAGCAGCCAGTTTTCGTACAGAGGAAACAATGCCTATAGACTTGTCATAGAATCATCTTTTTTAGCATTAATCATTAACAAATGTCAGCCATATACAAAATTAGAGTGCAAAAACATTATATTTGGTTAACCACCATACATTTAATCCAACATTACTAATTATCGCAACCCCCACTCCATTTGGCGGCGTTCGAACATTTGAATTGTGTATTTGTGGTCTTGTTTCTGTTTATGTTCCATACTGGAGCAAGGTGATGCCTGTCCAAAACTATCGTCAATAGTTTACACAGCTTATTATCGCTTCCATATTGTCAGCGAATGCGGAAGAATCTTACAAAAATAAAATGTACTGCAATGTCAAGGTTTACAGTTTACAGCTATGCCTATATCAGACATCCTTATTATTCAAACAACAAATTACAACCCAGTTTCTACAAACTGCGGTCTACAATTTATTTCAAACAACGAATGTCAAATGTTTGTTATAGTTAGATGTTTGTAAGTAAGTAAGTAAGTAAGTAAAAACTTTATTTATAGTCGATAACATATTTAGCATAAGGCCAATTTTCAATATGGTCGACATTGTAAAACATATGTACAAAAATAGCAAAATAACATTAACAATTGTGCATGAAATAAAAATGATTTAAAGAAATAGTTAACCATAAAAACAATAAATTGATAATAAAGAAAACTTACAGAGAATAAAGATATAACAAAATTAGGTACAATTAATTCAGTTCAAGACAAAAAACATGTGCAAATATGAGTAGTTTCAATAAGTAGATAGTTGTCAATTTTATACATTATGTAGATTCAGCCCACTCAGGGTATTTGTATTTGATATATTTTGACTTAAAATAGTTTAATGTAGAGGCAGATTTAATATGTAGTGGGAGTAGATTCCAAAGTTTTGGTCCTGCATAAGTGATTGACTTTCGAAAGATTTCCAAGTTTGGTTTAGCCATTTGAAGATTGTTGTTTGTGCATGACCTAAGTTGCTTGTCTTGATAATTTGTTGAAGTAAATTTTGATGACATGTAATCTGGTCCATTGTTAATAGAATTGTATATGACAATAAGTTTTCTGTAATCAATTCTGTCTTGAATTGACATCCAACGCAGCTGCGTAAAGAGTTCTGCGGAGGGTGCATCAAAAGGCCTATCTAGAAGAATTCTAGCTGCTTTTTTCTGGAATCTAAGAAGACGAGAGATCATCTCTTGTGTGGTATTGCCCCAAATAGGAGAACAACAATCAAGATGAGGAAGAATATAAGCATTGAAGAATAGCTTGCGAGATTCAAGATTGAGAAAAAGTTTTATGCGCAGAAGCAAATACAGTAGAGAGTTGCACTTTTTAAGGATGCAATCAATGTGTGGTTTAAAGTTAAGATTGTCGTCAATATGCACTCCTAAGAGTTTCTCTACAGATGTATGTTGCAACTGTTGTTGTTCCATGAGAATGTTGTGTTGAGATTTGTCAGTGGTGTTCTTTGAAGAGGAAATAAACATGAGTTTTGTTTTGCTGATGTTAGGTTTCATGGAATTTTGTGTGCACCATGTATGTATTGCGTTAAGGTCAGTCTGTAAGGAGTGTTGTACATCATGCATTGATTTGCCATGGGCTGATAAAGTAGTGTCATCTGCAAACATGTCCACTGAAGAATATTCGGTAGAATGAGGAAGATCATTTATATAGATAAGAAAGAGAAGAGGGCCTAGTACTGAACCCTGTGGAACACCAGCAGGTATTTCCATAGCGGTTGATAGTTTGCCAGATATAGACACTTGCTGTGTTCTATTAGAAATGTAGGACTGGAACCATTGGACTGCATGGTGACTAACATGGTAAAGTCTCAGTTTTTCAAGAAGGATTGTGTGGTTTACAAGGTCAAATGTTTTGGAGAGATCTAAAAATACAGTGCCAACAATTTCATGATTGTTAAGAGAAGACAGCCAGTTATCAACAATGTTGAGCAGAGCAGACTCACAAGAATGATTTGGTCGAAAGAAAGACTGAGTAGTATGCAAAAGTTTGTGATTTTCGAGAAATGCTCGTAAATAGAAGGCAGTGTGTTTCTCTAAAATTTTGGATATAACTGGAAGAATAGAAATTGGTCTGTAGTTGTTAACGTCTTCAGGTGGTCCTTTTTTATAAATGGGTGTCACTTTTGCATTCTTGAATAATTTTGGAAAGATACCCTTTAAAATGCTCATGTTCATTATTTTGGTTAGAGGTTTAAAAATGATGTTTGCACTTATTTTAAGTATGAGAGGACTGAGGCCATCCAACCCAATTGACTTACTAGTGTCAAGTGTCTGAAGTTGCTTTAGAACAAGGTTTTCTGAAATTAAAGGAGTGTTAAATATATCTGATGGTGACAGTTTACTTTGCACATTTTGTGATATTGCTTCAGCAGTGGTGATGCCGATACTGTTTTGTATTGGAGCTGTATTTAAGATATTGGTGAAATGAGTATTAAAGTATTCTGCTGTGGCCGTTGGGTCAGTGATTGTGATGCCCTGGTCGTTATTTATATAGTTGGCTATATGGTGTTTCTGCTTGCCTGATAGTGTCTTAATATTGTTCCATAGTTTTTTTTTTGATTTCTTGAGTTTTTGTTTATCTCTTCTGTGAAAAATTGTTTTTTGCTATTTGATACAAGGTTTTTAACATTAAGTCTGCATTGTTTGTATGTATCCTTGTTGTTGCTAAGTTTTGCTTTGTCTCTTAATTTAATTGCATGCGAAATGTCATTGTTAAACCAGTCTGGTTGGTAGACATGTTTTACTCTTTTTTGCTTAAGAGTTGCATGTTTATCCAGACAGTCTAATAGTATTTGGTTAAAGAACTCAAGTGCTGGGTCAGGATCATCTAAATGTTCCAATGCTGAGAGCGGTTGATTACTTAACTGTAATAAAAATGGTTGTTCATCAAACGTCTTAAATGACCTATATGAAATGATGTTATGTGTAATTGTTTGATTGCTTGTTTTTAAGTTTTCTGGTAAGAGTAGCACATTATATGTTACTCCTGTCATTTTATTTTATATATTATGATTGCAAGGGTAACTGTTCTTTAAAGGTAGACAGTGTGTATGGAAAGAGAGAGAGAGAGAGAGTGATCGAGAGAGAGAGTTAGAGATTTTGCTAAATATTTTTAAACTGATTCGGAATCGCGTGAACTGTCCAGCTCTCAATAAGCTGTTTCTGTCGGCCTCAACCGTAAGTGATTGAAGGTTAAAAAACTCTTAATTTAGTCAGAAACTAATTCGTAGCAGTCTAAACAGACTAGACCAGCCTCCTGTATATACAGAAGCCATGTTGCTGTAATCAGCTCCAAAACAATTTTTATCAGAAAACGGTATGTATACTGTATGTATAGCGTAACGTTTATGGAAACACAAAATAATTTGTTTTTATATACGTTCATCAAGGCGTTCTGGATAGGGAGTGAATTCTATTAACGGTTTTGATCGTTTGTCTAAAAACATAACAAAGTTCTGTTTGCTATCTTTTGATTATTTTTCTCGTGACTTTCAAGGAAATTAATCGACATTTTTATTGTTGAAATTCTCTGATTCCTGTATGGTTTCATTTGATGAAGTGGCATAATGAGTTTCTACTTTAACTATTATATCTTGACAGGGCAGCTGCTGGAGACAGAACCTTTGAGAACCATTACAGAATGTGACTCTGTATCAGGTATTAATCTGGCATGTGCAGCTGGTGAAGTAATTGCCATACATTCTCTACAGTACGCCTATGATGTCAGGTGTGAATCTATATGTTGTGACTACAGCAGCTCGGACTGTTTAGTAGAGGGTGATGATAATGATATACAGTATCTACGTCGACAGTGCTCCGGTCATACGTCATGTACCATTAATTCGCTGAAGGACAGAACTGACTTTTGTGCGCTCGGAGTTAAAGACGTCTCCTATGTATTTTTACAGCACTACTGTATACCAAGTACGTGTAAGATTTATTACGTTTTTGAAAGTTTCTTAAATGGACAGATAACGTCACATTTCTATTAAACATGTGTTAACTTTACACGTTTCGCACTATTATAGCTGATGGTGTTTATCTCATGAATTAAGGACATAAGTAAATAACAAAGAGCAAGAAGAGATTTCCAAAAAAAAAGAAGAGAAACAAACAGATAAACAAACAAACAAACAAATCAATAGCAAAAACAACAACAACAAAACAGAAAAACAAACCAAAAAAAAAAAAATAACAGACAAGGTTCATCGAACATTATTTCGTATTTTTTACAATTCTACAAATTTTCAACTTTAAAGTTGCACCTCTGCTTGTAGTGTTTAATAACGTCTATTTAAGTGTTAAGCAATACTCAAATACCAGATACCGACAATAACAAGTGCTGCTGTATCTCGTGGGCTTAGCGCAAAACGGTTGTAACTGAAATTTTGGAAACTTTTCAGGAGAGTGAAAAAGCTTTACCATTATCTTTAGATTTTGATGAAAAACATGTTCTTTTGTAAATAAGAAGGTTTTTGCATTAATTTTATATTAAGAGTTTTGATGTTTATTTAATTAATGTATTAAACAAGAAGTTTGTGAAAAACTGACTTACGACTGTTTTGCGCTGAAAATGACAAATTGTTTGAAAAAATCTTTTTTGCAAAACAGTCGTATCTGAAACTGAATCTAAAATTTTATCATTGAAAGTTTATATTTAACTGCTAATTTTTTTTTTAAGTTTCTTATTTCATATGTAAAAAATAATTACTCAGAAATATTGCATTTAATTAAGGTTACAAATGGATTATCTGTAATGTCAAGCATTGAGAAGCTGATATCTAACACAGGAAAAGAATGAAATAATACAATTTAATTATCTGCAATGTTTACTTCATTCTGTATAATGCAAGGCACAAAGTACTTCTTCAGTATACACAACAAACTAACAATAAAAGGTCTGTCATTTATCTGTTGGTTTACATTTTGCTCTTGTAACTGGTAAACACTCAGCCCTCAATTGTCCCAGAATAACAGCTAAAGGAATTAGGACAGTGTTTCTAGAATGATAGAAAAGGTCGAAAGTGTTACATAACTAATATTTAAGAAAAATGAACATAGTTGGGGGGACTCTTCATCAAGAGCAGGGTTCCTCTAGAGGAATGGCCGACAGTGTGTCACAAATGCTTTGACAGCTGTTTTTGAAAGCCAAAAATATCCTCCAAGATTATGGGCATCAGAAGACTTTGACTAGATCTTAACAAAATTAATGGAGATAATCTTTATGATTGTGTCCTTGATTGGAGAAACTGAAGTCAATTATCTTAACATTGATAACATTCCTGCAACAGTTGCAACAACATCTAGTCTTCCTCATTGCACCTTACAGACTTATTCAACTAGTGCCCTATTCCATTCTTTAAATGATGCTGTTGATTCTCTTATGAAAGCTCATGTGATGACAGGTTGTTCATTGACTATAGGAAAGTCTGAACATTGTTATTCTACCAACATCCTTAAAAATGTAGATTGTTATTATCTGTTTGACTTGCACAGCAGAAATGATTTAGGTATGTTAACCCCAGATGGCACAGCATATCTGAAGGAACACAAATATATATCTTTAATTTGTGTAACTTTATTTGGCATCTTCAATGCTTCCTTTCTAAATTTGGAACAACCCACTCCTTTTGAAATTGCTGCCATTGCTAAGCCTATTACACAAAACATAATCAAAAGCAGTGAAAATACAACAGAAAGTGACATTAGTTTTAGCCTTTCTTAACCAGTGTCTGATGGTTAATACAGTTGAAAGTTTTACATGGCAATGAAGCAATAGCAAAGGCAAAATTTGCTCTTGTTGTAGATTCTGATTCAGATGACAATAGCTACAGATTTGAAAAAGCAATTAATAGCTCCAGAGCTGAAGACTTGGATAATATAAGTAGTAAAGTTGAAGCAGTTCTATCTGAATTGGACAACAGTGATAAGATCCTTAGATGTACTGACAGTTATTTATTAGATGACAGTCATTATGATGAAAGTAGCAATGTTATTGGTAATAGCAGTCTTGATAGTAAAATACTGATGTAGGTGCTGATAGTGAAAATACTGATGTAGGTGTTGATAGTGAAAATACTGATGTAGGTGCTGATAGTGAAAATACTGATGTAGGTGTTGAGAGTGAAAATACTGATTTAGGTGTTGAGAGTGAAAATACTGATGTAGGTGCTGATAGTGTAAATACTGATGTAGGTGTTGAGAGTGAAAATACTGATGTAGGTGTTGAGAGTGAAAATACTGATGTAGGTGTTGAGAGTTAAAATACTGATGTAGGTGTTGAGAGTGCAAATACTGATGTAGGTGTTGAGATCGAAAATACCGATGTAGGTGTTGAGAGTGAAAATACTGATGTAGGTGTTGAGAGAGAAAATACTGATGTAGGTGTTGAGAGTGAAAATACTGATGTAGGTGTTGAGAGTTAAAATACTGATGTAGGTGTTGAGAGTGAAAATACTGATGTAGGTGTTGAGAGTGAAAATACTGATGTAGGTGTTGAGAGTGAAATATGATGTAGGTGCTGATAGTAAAAATACTGATGTAGGTGTTGAGAGTGAAAATACTGATGTAGGTGCTGATAGTGAAAATACTGATGTAGGTGCTGATAGTGAAAATACTGATGTAGGTTTTGAGAGTGAAAATACTGATGTAGGTGCTGAAAGTGAAAATACTGATGTAGGTGCTGATAGTGAAAATACTGATGTAGGTGTTGAGAGCGAAAAGACTGATGTTGGTGTTGGAGTGAAAATTATGAAGTAAGTGTTGAGCATGAAAATACTGATGTAGGTGCTGAAAGTGAAAATACAGATTTAGGTGTTGAAAGTGGAGAGACCATTGTAGGTGTTGAGTGTGCAAATACGTATTTAGGTAATGATAGTGATAATACTGATGTAGGTGTTTAGAGTAAAAAGACCAATGTAGGTGTTGAAAGTGAAAAGCCCGATGTAGCTGTTGAGAGTGCAAAATTTAATACTGATCTGTATTTTGAGAGTGAAAATACTATTATTACCTAACGCTCTGTATAACTTGTAATTCATTATTTTTGCCTGTTTCCTGGCATTTTTCCATCTTTCAAATATGCCAGCAACAATTTATTCAGGTCCAGGCAACAGTTCAAACATTTGACTGGGCAATAGTTTGAACTGTTTCATAGTTGACTTTTGAACCAGTCATATGCTTTCATTGTGCACAATAGGATGCGCAATAGGATGTTATAAAGTGAAAGTTACTATAATTGAATACATGTATGTTTTTCAAGGACCCTGACGACACTTTACGTCCATTTAATTCCATTTCATATTTTTATTGTACCCGAGTTGGGTACCGGCTTTTAGCCCAAACAAACCAATCATTTACATATGATGATCAGTCCTCAGCCAACAACTGGTGAAAAAAATCTTGATTTGGTCAATTGTATTGAATATTAGGTGTTTAAACAGTTATATAGAGCATTAGGTAATAAAACAGTTATTTCATGTGTGTTTTAGGGGAACAGTCAAAACTATTGTCCCAAAGACGTTTCGAACTGTTGCCCAAGGCCTAATGGCGACTAACTGCTTCTTCAAATCTGTAGCTACTGTCATCTGAATCAGAACCTACACCAAAAACACAATTTGCCTTTGTTATTGCATCATCTGCCATGTAAAGTTTGCAACTTCTTACGAACATGAAAGTTCATGACAGAAAGATGCAACACATCAAAGAACACACAACCCAGAGTGGGATTTGAACCTCGATTTCCCGCATGACACGCCAACGCTCTAACCACTGAGCCAAAGAATCGATTCCCTGATACAGTTGCCAGAGGTTGTATTTATACAAATATCGATGGTGTGCACTAGACCGTAACACATCCCCTCTTGAGAAAGTCATCATTTATGATGACGAATGGTATTGTGTATTTTGTAAATCAATGGATCAGACAGAAATTTTGAAAGATTCTATTTTAGAATCAATTTTTACAACGAAGTATAGGACAGGTCATCCAAGACGAGCCCCCATCTTACAAACATGAGAGTTCATAACAGAAAGATGCAGTGCATCTTAGAATACACAACCTAGATCAGGATTCGAACCCTGATCTCCTGCCTGACACACCAACGCTCTCACCACAGAGCCGAAGAATTGATTCCCTGGTGCAGTTGTCAGAGGTTGAATTTATACAATTATCGAAGGTGTGCACTAAACCTTAACAAACTATATTCATCATAAGATCAGACACTGGTTCAAGAAGTCTAAAGCTAATGCCACTTCTAATGTTGTGCTCATAATCATAATCAAAAAGCAGCTGTCAAAGCATATGTGACACATTGTCGGCCATTCCCTCTAAATGAACCCTGCCCTTGATGAAGAGTTCCTTTAACTATGTTCATTTTTTCTTAACATTAGAAATTGTGTATGTAAAGGAAGTTTCGAATAAGGTCTATCATTTACTAGGGTGCAAAATAAGTATTTTGTTTACCATTATAAAAAGTCTGAACTGACAGACCTATAAACATACAGTTTGATACAAAGCATATTTTTATTCAAAATGCATTTTGCTTTAACCTGAAGTTTAACTGATGGATCCATATAATAAATAGGTAATAATGAATATCAAATAGAGTTATCTAAATTCATACATATTTCCATAAAGTAACTGCAAATCTTTTAAGATTCATTTTATCTACTTCTTTGTTATATTCATGGATAATCACTATTTCAAAGTATAGCTTTTAGTCATTTGCCAATTTCTTTCCTTTTCTTACATTTTAAGCAACATGTGTGACCAAACAGTAAGGACAAGGTCAAATAAACAAAATACAATAACATCATCACTTATGTCAGTGATGAGGTCATATGTATAAAAATTAGTTGCTTCCCTCTCAGTTCATTTACATCTATTTTTAGATGCAAAACGGTCGCAACTGCAGTTACGACCGTTTTGCACTAAAGCAGTCTGATACAACCTTATGCCATCTGACTATTTTAGCAGGTTTCTGTGCAGATATAAATGTTAATTTTTTCACAGGTAAAAGACACCTTTAAAATAATAGGAAAAAAGAAAAAAAAAACATTTTTTTTAAAAAATGTCAGTAACGACCGTTTTGCGCTAAGCCCACGATCTATATTGTCTGTTTTACATATGAGTACTGAGTATTCTTTCGTTATACACATTCATCAAATAACCTTGTTTACACATTGAATACATATACACATATTGGAATATACACAACTTTTTCCCTTTGTTGAATACTAATGTATAATTACTCGACAGAGCCATTAGAATTCTAACTTGATTTCGGAATACGCTTTTTTCCCTGGACATGTAACTGTTGTATTGAAAAGTTTTCTTGGCATGTACTTTCATCGACGGTGAAATATTCATAGGAAGACCTTCAGAGTTCGTATAGCCTATTTATTATCTGAGCGAACCTCTAATTTGTTAAACAAACTTAAGAATATCTTGTACGTTTGAAACGATAAAAAACATCCTTCTATATTCTATATCGAATTAATTTAGGTCAGGTCTGCATGTGTTTTCTTGCAAAATAGCAAGGCAAGTTCATGTTTCATAAAAGAAATATATTTCTGCCTATTGGATACATATAAAGGAAGTTTTTTGTGATGCCGTGATTTGTTTTGTTTATACATCAAAAGTAACATATTTTAACCAAGCATGCTAAAATCCAGAGTGAAAAAAATTGTGGTGAAACAGTTCTGTCAATGTTTAGAACATATGTTTAACCAAAAGTGTCTCAGCTTATGTGTGAAAACTTAACCTTTTGAATTTTACGAAATTCAATTTACACATTGGTAAATATACATAACAGTCTGACTTGCGAGAAGTTTTCTTTAAAAAAATGAAATGCAAGATTATCAAATTATTTAGCATTTGAAGTTACACTTCGGCCAAATAAGCATCGTTTCTCTTTTCGTGGCAATCACACTTGTTTAAATAAGGAAATTACAACAATTTTGAAGCAAAAAAGGTCAGGTAAGCCTTTTGAACGTTAGACATGTATTCAACATGTAAAGTGTTTTTTACATCTGTCTTTTTACACAAAATTATACACATTCTTTTTTCCTTACTGAACAATTTTAAACTACTAGTATAAATGAAAATGGCTGATTACTTACTAATAATAGCAATTAGTGGTCTCCAAGATTGACTTTGGCCATTATGTATTCATTTGAGATCCGCAGATCTGTGCAAAAGGCAAAATAATCATGGGTTCCAAATATATATATATATATATATATATATATATAACCACAAAAATAGTTTTCCAAATTTTCTGAAGTAGAAATAATTCATCTTAAAAAGTTATTGCGGTAACTGATAACTATATACGTACTCTCGTATATCAGTATCTACTTTAAATAAAATACATCAATTGAATTTAAGAAATTTCTTTCTTTATATAACCTTTAAGATGTAATAATTTTATCAGTCCGTGTTTTGTCCTATTACAGACACGCGAATTTCGTCAATATGCGCCAGCAGTAAGACCCTCCAATCAGACGGTTTACCTCTGTATATAACCAATGAAAACTACCCAAGTGTAACAACAAGCGCTAGTGATGTATGCTCATGTTCACTGGAAGTTTTCGCCTGCTCGTCAAACATCGACGTTTACTTTATTGATGCTGACCTGTTCTACGACACAAGTCTGTGTAAACAAAATATAGAATTTAAGAACGGGACTGGTACCACCATGTCGACTGTTGGCTGTGAGGTTTATTATACAAACAGTATCACAACTAGAAATATTGGCAGTCACTATAGCAGAATAGACTTTATTAATAACAGCACAATAAACCAAGAAGGACAGTTTTTTCTTGGTTTTAAAGGTGAGGGTTTTAGTGATGTAATTGTAAATCTTTGTCTACAGATAGTTTATTGTTTTAATTGTATGTATAAATTGTAAGACTGATAAATTTTTGAAAAATACTTTAAGACTTATAACATTTATTTAAAGCCAATATTTGGGTTTCAAATATCATTTATTACATGATCGTCAAGGAAGTCGAAGTTAACAGGGAATATTATTCATGTAGTGGCTATATTTCCGTCAACTTCGTCGCATACATTTTAGCTAAGAATTCCCGCAGGGTTATGCAGTACGTGCATTTTAAATTCTATAAGAAAGCGGGAAGTTTATCAGTACTTTCATAACATTGATTATCAGACATATTCTAGTTCAAAAGAAATAAGTACTTTCGTATGTGTAAAATCAAAATTTTTAACTTCATTTTCTTACTTTGTTAAAAACAAACAAATAAGTAAACAAACAATTCCATTTTCTTAAAAAAAATATCGTGCCTACTAATTTGATGGACTTATTTCCTCAAGTTATAGAAAAGAAAATCATTCTTCTACCCAAGACAATTTACATTTCAAGATTTCAACATGATTTATTTATATTCATTAACACACAGAGTCTGGCGTGAAAGTATATATTTCCTGTTTAACTTTCTTTAAACATGCATCGTGTACTGAAAGACATTTATACCTTTTATGCAAATCGTAAAATGCCATCGGTAGAAGAGACAAAATTAATATCCGCTTGGATCAGGATCCATTGCTTCACTGAACGGCTAGACTGAAACCAGATGATTACTCATTTAGTCGGCGCCAGTTATACAAGTTGGCTGCTTAAAAAGCATAATATGGGTTATGCCCAATAACTGAATTGTCCATGTGGTCACACGTACACGCAATATCCCTTGATATATATATATATATATTGTTACGGTCTAGTGTACATCTTCCTATAATACAACCTCAGACAACTGCGTCAGCGAATCGATTCTTTTGCTCAGTGGTAAGAGCGTTGGCGTGTTACGCCGGAGATCGGAGTTCGAATACCGCCCTGGGTTGTGTATTCTAAAATGCATTGCATCTTTCTGTTACGGACTTGCATGTTCGTAAGATGGCGGCTCGTCCGGGATCACCGCTCCTGGACTTAGTTGTAAAAGTTAAATATAAAATTAAAAATCTTTAAAGATTTCTGTCTGATCCTCTGATCTAAAATACACAACACCATATGTAATCATAAATGAATTGAACTGTATACGACCAAAATTGAGTGAATGCGTTGTAGTTACATTTCATTTTGCCAGTTTCCAGTTGCCAATTTAATTCAATTTAATTCTAACTTCATAGTCCAGCTACCAATTCAAACTAAAATGAAATCGTAACCAGAAGCCAGATCGCCAACGGCCCATTGTCAATTGGCAACCATGTGCCAATTCAAAATGTAGCATGAATTCTGACCATTGAGTGAATTGAAAACTGGCATCTGGCAGCCAGATGCCAATTCGAAAAGTATCATGAAAACTGAACATTGAGTGAATTGGCAACTGGCAACTGCCAGTCAGGTGCCAATTCGTCTAAAACGGGAATCGTCAATTGGCAACTAGCCGCCAGATAACAGTTCGACGAGTATCATGAATTAGTGATATTAATTGAATTGGCAACTGGCAGCCAGATGCCAATTCGTTTAAGATCAAGAATTGGCAACTAGCAACTGGCAGCCAGATGCCAATTCGACAAATACCATGAAATATTGATATTAACTGAATTGGCAACTGGTTACTGGCAGCCAATTACCAATTCAACAAATATTATAAATTGGTGACATTAACTGAATTGGCAACTAGCAACTGGCAGTCAGGTGCCAATTCATTAAAGATCGCGAATTAGCATCTGGCAGTCAGATGCCAGTTCGACTAATACAATGAATTATTGATATTGGCTGAATTGGTTACTGGCAGCCAGATGCCGATAGGTCAAAAATCGCGAATTGTCAACTGGCAACTGGCAGCTGGATGCCAATTCCAAAAATATCATGAATAATTGATATTAACTGCATTGGCAACTGGAAACTGGTAGCTAGATGCCAATTCGAAAAATAGTATAAATTCATTAATGATCGCGAATTGGCAACTGGCAACTGGTAGCCAGATGCCAACTCGACAAATACCATGGATTATTGATATTAACTGAATTGGCAACTGGAAACTGGCAGCCAGACGCAAATTCCTTAAAGATCGTGAATTGTCAACTGGACACTGGCAGCCAGATGCCATTTCGACAAATACCATCAATTATTGATATTAACTGAATTTGCAACTGGCAACTGGCAGACAGATGCCAATTCGACAAATATTATAAATTGGTGACATTACCTTAATTGGCAGCTAGCAATTGGCAGCCAGATGCCAATTCATCTAAGATCGCAAATTGGCAACTGGCAGCCAGATGCCAGCTCGACAGATACCATGAACTATTGATATTAACTGAATTGGCAACTGGCAGCCAGATGCCAATTCGTCAAAAATCGCAAATTGTCAACTGGCAGATAGACAACTGGCAGCTAGATGCCGATTCAAGAAGAATCATGAATTATTGATATTAACTGAATTGACAGTTGGAAATTGGCAGCCATATGCCAAATTGGCAACTGGCAACTGGCAGACAGAAGCCAATTCGACAAATATCATAAATTAGTGACATTTACTGAATTGATAACTGGCAACTGGCAGCTAGATGCCAATTCGTTAAAGATCGCGAATTGTTAACTGGCAACTGGCAGCCTGAAGCCAATTCGACAAATATCATAAATTGGTGACATTAACTGAATTGGCAACTGGCAGATGGCAGCCAGATGCCAATTCGTTAAAGATCGTGAATTGTCAACTGGCAACTGGCAGCCAGGTGACAATTCGACAAATACCTTGAATTATTTATATTTGTTTAATTTGCAACTGGCATCTGGCAGCTAGATGCCAATTTCAGCAGTATCACGAATTATTGATGTTAATTTAATTGAAAAACGTGTAAACGGCATCTGGCTACAAATTGACAGTTGACTATTCGCAAATTTAAACGAACTGGCTTCTGGCTGCCAGTTGCTAATTCACTCAATGTCAAAAATGCATAATGCTTGTCCGGATGGCATCTAGCTGCCGGTTCCCAGTTCCCAGTTCCCGATCTTTAACGAATTTGCATCTAGCTGCCAGTTGTCAATTCAGTTAATATGAATTATTTATGATAAATGTCGAATTGGCATCTGGCTAAAAATTGACAGTTGACTATTTGCAATTTTTGACGAACTGGCATCTGGCTGCCAGTTGCTAATTGCCACTTCACTCACTGTCCAAAATTCATAATGCTTGTCAAGTTGGCATCTAGCTGCCGGTTCCCAGATGCCGATTCTCGATCTTTAACGAATTGGCATCTGGCTGACAGTTGCCAATTCAATCTATGTTCATAATTCATGATATTTGTCGAACTGGCATCTGACAGTTGTGAGTTGCCAATTCTCGATCTTTAACGAATTGGCATCTGGCTGTCAGTTGCCATTTCGGTTAAAATCAATAATTTATGATAAATGTCGAATTGGCATCGGACTACCAATTGACAGTTGCCGATTCGCAACTTCTGACAAACTGGCATCTAACTGCCAGTTGACAGATGCCAGTTCCCAATTCGGTTGATATCAATAATTTATGATAAATGCCGAACTGTCATTGGGCTACCAGTTAACAGTTGCCGATTCGCAAATTCTGACGAACTGGCATCTAGCTGCCAGTTGCCAGTTGCCAGTTCGGTTAATATCAATAATTTATGATAAATGTCGAATTGACATCGGGCTACCAATTGACAGTTGGCGATTCGCAAGTTTTGACAACTGGCACCTGGCTGCCAGTTGCCAGTTGCCAATTCACTCTATGTTCATAATTCATGATACTTGTCGAACTTGCATCTAGCTGCCAGTTGCAAGTTGCCAATTCGCGATTATTAACGAATTGGCATCTGGCTGCCAGTTGCCAGTTGCCAATTCGGTTAAAATCAATAATTTATGATAAATGTCGAATTGGCATCTGGCTGCCAGTTGCCAGTTCACTTTATGTTCATTATGCATGATACTTGTCGAACTGGCATCTGGCTGCCAGTTGCCAATTCGCGATCTTTTACGAATTGGCATCTAGCTGCCAGTTGCTAATTCGGTTAATATAAATATTTTATGATAAATGTCGAATTGGCATCTGGCTACCCATTGACAGTTGCCGATTCGCAAGTTCTGACGAACTGGCATCTGGCTGCCAGTTGCCAGTTGCCAATTCACTCTATGTTCATAATGCATGATACTTGTCGAACTGGCATCTGGCTACCAGTTGCCTGTTGCCAATTCGCGATCTTTTACGAATTTGCATCTGGCTGCCAGTTGTCAATTCGGTTAATATAAATAATTTATGATAAATGTCGAATTGGCATCTGGCTAACAATTGACAGTTGCCAATTCGCGATTCTTAACGAATTGGCATCTGGCCGCCAGTCGCCATTTGCCAATTCGGTTGATATCAATAATTTATGATAAATGTAGAATTGGCATCTAGCTAACAATTGACAGTTGACGATTCGCATGTCTTGACGAACTGGCATCTGGCTGCCAGTTGCCAGTTGTCAATTCACTCTATGTTCATAATTCATGATATTTGTCGAACTGGCATCTGGCTGCCAGTTGCCAATTCGCTATTTTTTAACGAACTGGCACGTAGCTTCAAGTTACCAGTTGTTGATTCGGTTAATATTAATAATTTATGAAACATATTGAATTAGCATCTGACTACCAATTGACTGTTGATGATTCGCAATTTTGAGAACTGGCAGCTATCTACGATTTCAAATAAGTTTGAATTGGCAGCTGAACTATGAAGTTGGCTGCAAGTTGCCAACTGAATTGGTAACTGGCAACTGGCAGCTAACTTCACGCACATGAATTTGTATGATTAATGCATCTTAAGTTAGTGCATGTAAGAAGTGTATCTATCAATACTGGTGTTTCAGTTTGTACGCCTTATCAATTACAACTAATTAGAAATAGAGAAGTCGATAAAGAAAAATGTCTTTCTTGTTTGCGATATCCGCGACAAACCTGTCAGTCATAAGTAGGCAACTATTTATAAAGACTAACATTGCCATTTCGCAGTTCAATTCAGTCTTTCCTAATGTTATATTTCCATGCTTGTATTTTAAGGATGACACTCCTTAAATTTTTTGACTTTGATGATTGTCATTTCGTGTTTTTACAAAGAAACATTCTTAAAGTTTGCTTGTGTGGATTTCATACTTTTTGTGACACTTGCATTTTAGCCCGGTTTATATGTTTCATTGCCAAATTTTATTCTTTACAGGTTCGCATTCATAATTTTAACAGAGATATATATATCTGTTACGTTTATTTGCGATTCCTAGCATGCATTCTATACATTACTTTGAAAATTTACCACTTGCAGCATTTCTAGTGATGAACAATTTTGGCGGTAATCCCCCTTGTGATGGAAATTTTAGCAGAGATTCCTCTTGTGAAAATTTATCACTTGCAGCATTCCTAGTGATGATAAATTTTGGCGATGACCCATTTTATAATGAAATATTTTTGCGGTGATCATTCTTCTGATGAATAATTTAAGCCGTGATCCCGCTTGTGATGAAAACTTTTGGCGGCGATCCCCATCCATACTAGTTTGCCTCCGAAGCTGAACCTTGTCCTCTACCTCCTATGTTGGCCTGCAGATGTTCAAGCGGATTCATCGAATCGAAAGCCGTTGTCACTTGTTTGGTCAATATTTTGCAAGGTTTATAAACAGAATTAAAAAGAACAAAGCTAAAAACTTGTGCTAGCTTTCATACTGATCCTATTTATCAACAAGAGACAAAAAACAAAGTCAGGACCTAGCAAACAATATATATGGGATCCATGTGGGTCCTAAATGGGCACCTAACTGGGCCTCGTGTAGGCAGCCCATTTAAATGCTATATTGGACCTTTATAGGTCCAACATGGGCAGCCCTTGTACACAATATGGGCTTTTCATTGGCAGACTTTTTATTTTTATACACATTCCATTTAGGGCAGTTAGGGACCTGCATTGTTTTGCTGTTTGCATTACTTAAATTAAGGAAGGCTTCTCTTTCAAGTGATTGCATTCCTTTTTCTGAATATAAGCTAAAAACAAACTGCAGATGGAAAGTTCATATTGTCTATCCTTTCAATACTTCCCGGATACTTTTAATCAGTCACTTACAAATTTCAAAGTAAACATTTATGTCAGCATTGGTCTTCCTTTTTAATTGAAATTTCAAAAGGACGGGTATCATGGAACAAAAGGACTAATTGTTTATCTGAAAGGCATAACGACACATTATTTTCAAACAAAAAGATTTATTACGAATAATCTCATTTATGGCAAAACTTCATATTAAATTCACAGTAGTAAACTAACAATAATATTTGTAGAGAAATTATTTTACATGTTCACTGCTCTTAAAATATAAAGAAAATCAAGAAATATGTATATTATATATCTAACTACAGTGAAAGCAAGGTAAAATCTCATATTCCATTGATTTCATGAAAAATTGACTAGTCCGTGAAAATGATATTTAAATTATCATCCATTAAAACTTTTCAAAGTTATTTTATATCACTAAAAAGCCCGATAACGTACATGTTATTTTTACATGTTATCGTTGAATAAATTGTAAGTGAAGAATATTTAAATATTTAAAACAGATACACAAACTATTTCAAGGAACAACAAGTAAACATGCACAAGTTTCAACATTTCAATTAACCATTGTTCACACTCAGAAGTATAACAACTTTAGACTATACGCAAAACAATGCTTTACAAATAAATATCATTGACTAGATGTGTGATGGCTAATTACAAATTTGAACATGAACCAATATAAATTAAACAATTTAAAGATATAAACACAAATGTAACAAACATGTTAGAAATAAGAAATTGATGATGAAATTTCAAGATATTTTGGGCATAAAACTATTAACTTAGAATGAAATTGGGCTTGACCACGACTAAATCTTAAATTTTCCCATCAATGAACACATGAACACAATTTAATTACTATTATGACCCCATCCTATTGTCCTGTCAGTACGTTTACATCGCCGTAGAAAAACATATGGGTTACAAATAAGCTGCGTTGCCAGAAAAGCGGCTGTCTTGAATTGTTTTATGTTTGATACAAAACATATTTAGCATTTCAGCACGCGGTATTGAATTAAAACCGCCCTTCTCTGCCCACTTGACGCTACCTTGTGCCAGTAATGCCTTATATATTACATATCAATTTTTGTGTCGATTTTTCGAAGAAACGGCGATACATAGGGATCGCTTTGTCCGGCGGTCCCTCCGTCCGTGCGTAACAAAAAACGTAACGTTGGCTGTAACTTTGCAATTTCTTAACATTTTCTCATCAAACTTTCAAATTATAATGCTTACGGCCACAGGGTCGTGATGATGCCAAAATGTTTAGGTCATGGTCATATTTTACAGAGTTATGCTCCTTTTTGTACTTGAATTGGTAACGAAAACTTAACATTGGCAAGAAGTTTGCCATTTCTTAACGTTTCCTCATCAAACTTTCAAAAATTATATTGCTTACGACAACAGGGTCGTGACGATGCCAAAATCTTTAGGTCAAGGTCACATGTGACACAGTTATGTCTCTTTTTGCAATTGGATTTTGTCACGAAAACTTAACATTGGCTGTAACTATTCCTTTTCTTAATATTTCCTCATCTAATTTTCCAGTTGTAATGCTTTAAATTGTATTGCTTACAACATGGAGATCGTTTTGTTTATCTGTCCGTTAGTCCGTCCGTCACGAAAACTTAACGTTTGCTGACTTTGCCATTTCTTAACATTTCTTCATCAAACTTTCAAATTATATTACTTATGGCAACAGGGTCGTGATGATGCAAATCTCTTTAGGTCAAGATCACATTTAGTGGAGTTTTGCCCCTTTTTGTACTTGGACTAACATGCTGTCTTTTCCAGCAGGCTCTCGTTTACCTTTTTAGTTATTCTAACAAAGTATCCAAGGGCGACACAAGTGTTCAACTGAACACCCATCTAGTTAGCTATTTGAATTATTTTCTTTTAACATGTTTAAGCTTACCGTTTAGTTGTTAATTCGATATCTGTAAGGTATGTAACTAAAACGCACTTGAAATGCATTCTACAGTAAATGTCAACGATGTTTGAAACATTGAAACTTAAAAAAAATACAGTTTAATTTAGACGTGCCGGGATTAATGAATACTTATCTAAATATGGAAAACAGGAAGGAAAAAACCTAGATTTATATATTTTTATTTCAGCGTCAGAGTCCAATGTAATATTTAGTCTGAGTTGCCAGCCTAAAGCCCAAACCTGGTGTAAGTATGACGTATTGTCACACAATTTTGTTTGTCGTTTTCATTCTAAAATTTCATGATGACTTATTTCAAGTGATAATGTTATCAGTTTATTTCTTTTTATTTTTTTCTAGGGATATCACGAAACAACCGTTTAGCATTAATATTTGCCGAATTATGCAAATGAATTCTTCGAATACTTCTTTGCCAAAGGCCGATTGTGGGACAGTATTTTTGTTACGTTGAGTATTTAGGGCAGGCCTATTAAGTGTTAGATATGATTTTATTCAAGACAGAGTCTTTCCTTCATAACTTATATATTTGACAAAAGGTTTCCATAGAAATTATAAACGATGATAATTAGTATTTTGGCGATATTAGATGCGACGTTGAAAACCATTAAATCCCGCGAAAATTTGACATTTCGTAATTAAGTGCGTTAATTCAAAGGGCTTGAAAATGTCATCCTTCCAGAAGAATGTCGTTCGCATGTACACTTTTTCAGTACTCAAAATATAATGAAAAGAAGGTGGAGCTTTTAAAACATCTACTTGACTTAACACTCTCATTCAGAACCCTATAGAGCAGTCATGTCTGTAATAGCGAGATAGTATTCTTTTATGTCAAACTAAGAAACGGTCGCTGAGCAAGCCTATTTTCTAAGGACATACCTGCTATTGATCATCTGTCCAAACTGTTGTCTCTAGACATGCCTGGAAAGAATTTTTTTTAAATGTTTTAATTCTATTTGTCTTGTTCTGACATAAAAAAAAGAAAAAAAACAAGAGCAAAGATGTAACTTTTGTATGACCTTGTCGATCAGACCTCATACATTACATGTAGTGCATATGTTTTACAGTGAAACATTCAAGTTGCATGTACTTTCCTTTTAAGAAGAAAAAATAGAATAATAAAAAATCAAAAAGATAAATAAAGAAAAACACGTTACGTGCATCAGCTTATTGTACAACATTTCATGAAACAAATACCATGGATTAAGTTACTTTGATTGCTTGCAAAATCAGTCTCGATCATTTTCAAAACCATGAACTTGTTAGTTGTGTGCAGGTATTAGCATCATTCCTTCGAAAACTCCACATGGTATGAATCTTACTTGTACACAAACCTCAAACGTAAGTGAAGGTTACGTACAACTTGTACGCAAGCGTGACATGTAGGTTTTCTTTTTCTTTTTTTACTACATAATAATACTACAACATTAAAAACAGATTATTTCACTGCCATTTAGACCTAATGAGCCGTTGAAAGATAGTAGTCGAATATTTCATTTCATGTGGCATAAATTTATATTGATGAAGCCTATCTTAAGTATCAAAGGACGATACTTTTTTGACATGATTTGGGAGTGGAACATGCTGAAATCATTTTAATAAATCAGATTTGAAAATGTAACGTGCACTGACTTTACTTTACTTCAGTATAAGTCTTGTCTTGTTCAAACTTCATCTTGCTATTTTCAACATATGCTCTTGTTTCTTTCGTTTCATTTTTTGATCTTTTGTAAACTTTCACGTTCTTCTCTTCTCTCTTCAAGCTGTCTGTCTTATTGCTATTTCAAAAGGATTTTTAGAACTTCCCATTCACAACCAAACTCTTTGCCCAAAACAAGGGCCTTTGTTCTTCTGAGAAACGACTGAAGAGAACAGAAGAAAATGTAATATTGTTAATACAAATACTTAAAAACATGTCAAGCTGAAAATGAATAACAAACAACCCGCTTTAACACGCATTTCTACTGTCTAGTCAAAACAATTCCCATACTTATCCCCAGACCCAAATATACCAAGATACAAATCATTTGAGTTTACACCTTAGAGATTGTAGTTTTAATAAATTAAAATTTACTCCTATTTTGTAACTCTAACCGCCTGAATCTCACAATTACTAAATATTACGGTATCTTCTTCCATTAACTAAACCCAGACATGATATCTAGGTAACCAAAACTGTTTAAAAATAAGACAACTCACAGTCTAAAAGAGATAGAAAACGGAACAATATTATTTGCATTATTTGTTATATATATATATTTTTTGAAAAAATCGTTGAAAGCGCTACCGAAAATTTAAATTTTACATTAGAAAAAAAGTTGTTATTTCTTGAAAAAAAAAACAACTTTTTTTTATTATATCATACTACACAAGGAACACTTATAACATTTCAATATATATATATATATATATATATATATATATATATATATATATATATATATATATATATATATTCCTTTTTTTTTGCTATTAAAAAAGATGTAAGTCATATCCTAACTTTGACACAATTTTCACAGGTCAGGATTGATTAGGTTAATTTAATGAAGAATGATCTCATTAGAAAGATAAAGGCAGGTCTCCGATTGAATATAAGTGTAACATTTTTATTCAATTAGATATCCATAGGAACTACTAAAGATAAGAAACAAATAAAGCAAAATATAGAGATATATCAATACAGGAATATATCTGTTGATACAAACATTAAAAGCAATGTTTCCTTTACAGGTGTTGATGAATGCTTAGGCAGTAACAACTGTGACCCAAATGCTGCATGTCAAAACACACCTGAAATGTACAAATGTGCATGCAACTCTGGTTACACTGGAAATGGCAGTGCTTGTTTTGGTAATAAATACGTAAATATTTAAAGTTTGCTGCATAGTTCAAACATAAATCTTTTACATGATTTTTTACAGGTTTATGTTATGATAACATTTATGGCAAATAATCAAAATGAATCAGCAACTATTTGTATTTCACACAAATGAGAGAACTTTCTTAAACAGTCGCATGTTAGGATTGAAAGAAACAAAGAATGAACAGTAAGCGATGACATGAAATGTCAAGTAGATATGTTGATTTTATTGTCTTTTCAAATTATTTACACATTTTATTGTTCAAACAAAGTAAATATTTCTGTTCTGGTTTCGGTAGTCATTAAATCGCAAACATTGTAAGTAAAGACTAAATCTTAGTTACATAAGAAATCATGGTGTGCATTATACAAAAGTAGTCCGGAGTATCAAGGTAATGATACAACAATTTGGTGAAAAGTGATTACATGAGGTTATAATAGGTAGGTATAAGATTGAGGGAAAGTGCAACTAATTAACTCAATTAGATACTGAAAAAAAACTACTACAGATAGAATACAAATAAAGCACATTATAGAAGAACTTATAGTATGTTTTCTGTATTCATCAAACTAAAATACCTGGTGATACAAACATTACAGGTGAAGTTTTATTTACAGATGTTGATGAATGCTCAGGAAGTAACAACTGTGACCCGAATGCTGTATGTCAAAATACACCTGGAAGTTACACTTGTACTTGCAACTTTGGTTTCACTGGAAATGGCAGTTCTTGTTTCGGTAATAAATAAGTGAATGTTTAAAGTTTGTTGTATAGTTCAAAAGTGAATCTGTTAAATGATTTTTCATAGGTATATGTATATGTCATGTTAACATTTCTGGCAAATAATAAGAATGAATTCAGCATTATTTTTGTATTTCACAAAAAATGAAGAAATTTCCTAGACAAAACATTACCGTCGCCTGTTGGGAGCGAACCGAACAAAGAACAATAAGTGATGACAAAAAACGGTCATGTAGCGCTGTTCCATTTCCTTGTATGACCTTTCAAATTATTTAAAAGTTTCACTATGAAAGTAACTTTGTTCTGTTCTGGTTTTGGTAGTCATTGATATGCAAATATATTAAGAGCAATCTAAATCATACTTACCTAAGAAATCATGATGTACTTAGTTATACCTTTTGCAGACAGGCTTTTTTAAATTGACTTTCTTTGACTTGCCTATGCGTATAATGTGAGAAAAAGTTCATTTTACAGTCTTGAAATGTTTCAGTTCTATTATTGTGTAGGACTTGGTTTATACTAAATGGTGTTGAATACCAAGGTAATAATATTAATATGATTTAGTGAAAAGTGATATCATCAAGTTGAAAAAGGTAGGTATTAGATTGAGGAAAAGAAAAATTGTAACTCAGATATTGAAGAATACTACTACTACAGATAAGATACAAATAATATTATAGTGATTGTATGTTTTTTGTTATCAAACTAAGATACCTGGTAAAACATTACAGGCAAAGTTCTGTTTACAGATATTGATGAATGCTTAGGAAGTAACAACTGTGACCCAAATGCTGTATGTCAAAATACACCTGGAAGTTACACTTGTACTTGCAACTTTGGTTTCACTGGAAATAGGGATCTCTGTTCAGGTAAAAAATACGTTTAAAGCTGTTGAAAGTAAATTTTCAGATGAATGTTTATCTATTAGTGGAATATAAATATTTCATATTGACAGAATGAAATCATTAATATGAAGGGTTTGATACATATGGAAAATAAAATCAAGGATAGAATGATATTGCCACCCATCTGTAATGACTGTTGGAATTGAAGATCCAAGGAGTGAGCAAACAGTGATGAAAATATCTTTGTATGGTAATGTTTACTTTCCTGCATGACCTTTCAAACTATCGAACATTTTACAATGGTATTAGTTTATTGTATTGTTTCAATAAAGTCACTACATAACAAAATGTTTTTGAAAGAGCCAAAGCATTATGTAAGAAATCATTTGTAATTATTATTTTTGCAAGAAAGTTTTACGTTAACTGCTGCTTTTCTCTACGTTAAAAGCACATAAAACTAAGTTTAAAATGTATACAACATCTGTAAAAATTGGTCCATAGAATAATTCCAAAATATTAATATTTCACAGTTATGTTGATGTCACATAGTTATTCCCTATTTGATACACTGTTTACAATAACATATCATTGTTATTAAGAGAAATTTTCTTAATCAGTTCACATGTTATCCTAGCATTTGGAGAGATATTATTATCCGAAAAAACTGAATCATTTCCAGGCTCAACATCAGTTTAATAGTCTGTGCATGTGTAGTTTACAACTCCTGTGAAATGTATCATATGGAATGTAATTTGTATATTCTTGAAATCTGTAAGTGACAACGTACTATTGAGAAAAGCAGAGTTACAGATTTAGACAACACCACTTGTGAATCTTCAGCTGTGTCAAATCTTCAGCTGTGTCAACTTAATTGCAATGAATAATGATTGGGTATTGAAACATATGTTTTGTTATTGGTTAATTTAATTCCAGATTGTACAATTACAGGAAAAGACTGTGCAACACAATCTGCTATTATAGGTGTAGTTCTAGGCTTATTGAATGTGATTCAACTTGCTGGTTATGCTACCTTACTTATCAGAAGATATCGAGCAAGTAAAGGTAAACTGTCTATGAGATATTGAGGTAATATTAATTGTACTTCGAGAAACTGACAAACTTAATAAATAAATACATAAATCTTTTACTTTATTTCTTCCATGTTCTGATTATTCACTGTTTGTTACTGCGTAAGGAAACATTTTCTGAATTTTGTTTTGTTTTGGTAAACCTCATTCGGTATATGTCCCCTTTCGTACTCTGGGTAAAGCATTGCAGGGGCAGTCATCCGTTTCTTTCCATCTAGGCTAAAGCTGTTAAATCATAGACATTAATCGGTTTCCCATAGTTTTTTTTTTCTATTTAAGATAGCAGTAAAGGAATGAAAGGAAGCAAGTAAGTGTTCACATTTTACTTATTTCGGTGGTAATATTTGTTCTATCTGTGTATTTCATGCTTTTTATATGTACTTAAAACATAAGTTTCAAACCATTTTGATAAACATTGATGTATCTGCATGTCTGTATCCGCTCTCAGTTTTGATAACAGATAACTTTGTCTTCTCTGTCATATTGACCGACTAAAGAATGTATTTGTTTTATTTGTGCGGTAACACTGGTTCATTTTAATAGTTCTTAATAATATCCATTTTACCTCTGCACAGCGATTTACATGAGACAAGTTTATTTGTAACCCCTTTTTAACGAAGCCGTATTGAGTATTATTCTCTTTGTATTCATTTCGTGACATTTTGCATTTCCGTCAGGAGTAAAGGTAAAGGTGCAGTTTATGTGAATGAATCTTTCCATGAGGGTGAAGTCGAGGCTGGAGAGAATACCAATAACGCTGTCAGAATAATAGATTCTGAAACAGAATATTCCAGATTAGAGGAAAATAAAAGAGATGACACAACGTATGATATCATCAAAGCCAAATAGCGCTGTATTCAAATGAAATAAAACAAAAAAACTATATTCACAATTGAAGTTCAAACGAAAACATCAATTTGAGAAAAATGAACATGTATACTTAAAAATATGTATATCTATGTGATAAATATTATTGATGTTGATCAGTTGTTTACTTAGATTGATTTATATTTATCACTGCGAAAAATACACCAATATACGGAAGTGTACGATCCCGTATTTTTTAGATATACGGACATATACGGGACGTATTCGCATAATATACGGACATAATATACTAATCCGTATTCGGAACATCGGGTATACGGGAACTCCGTATATTTGTCATTACAAATACGGATTTCCGTATTCTTCCAATATACATGTATGTATATGTGTCCGTATTTTTGTAATATACGCACAGTACAAAACCCGTATTTCAACCATATACGGGCTATAACAACATGCAGTTTACTAGTATACGGAGGATATACGGACTTGTATTTTTATAGAATACGGGAAAGCTAAAGATCGTACATGATGCATATACGGGATAGAATACGGACTATGTATACTAGAGATATACGACGAATATACGGAAATGTATTTTCATAGAATACGGAAATGCTTTAAAGCGTATATGACACATATACGGGGCAAGAATACGGACTTTGTATACTGTAGATATACGTAGGAAATACGGAATTGTATTTTCAATGAATACGGGAAAGCTGAAAACGGTACATGACACATATACGGACTTATGATATTACATGTACGGATCAGGAATACGGACATGATATATTACAGGATACGAAAACCAAATATAGACTGATAATATACATGTACATATGTGCGGAATCATTATATGTTGTTACTATTCATTTCTAGAACGGACTAGTTAAGATCCTCATCGTATCTACTTGAAGCATACGAAAAAATATAGACCTGCAATGTCTGAGAGAACGGTAGGAAACATACCTTTCTTTAACTAGATATACTGACAGTAAGTTTACTTTGGCGTACACGAGATATGCCATAAGCATGATAAAAAATAACTGAGTAACTTGTTAAAGATGAGGAATTGCACAAACAAAAGTAATTCAAATTAGTTCTGAATTTAATGAATAGTATTTTATAAACAAGTTTATCAATAAATGTAATCTGATCATAAAAGAGTAACAATCAATAATAAAACCAAGCATATTGTAATGATAAGAACATAACTGAAATCAATCTTGAAGTTATGCAAACAATGACTAGTGAACCTTGGCCACTTTGAAACATATATTCAAATTACAATAACATATGTAATATCAAAGATTTGTCAGCTTATGCCATTGGTATTGTTTCATACGTTATCGTTAATCAATAGAAATCCAAGTATCACTGTATGTGTATGTAGTCACGGGTCATTGTTTAGCTGTACTACATATAGATGAGAAATATTTTTAAAAATCTTATAAAAACCATGTGGAATTGGCATTTTTACTTGCTACGATCACAGCTTATATATAAGACCCAGTTTCACATGCACAGATAAACATGCTAAATTCATAGGATTATTGTGAGTTATTTCACTGTTTCTAACAAGGACATACATTTACAACATGCATTTCAGAAAGTTTTATTCTTTTTGTTCTTTTATTCTGCTTCATTGTCTTGTGGCTGTGACTTTTTCTGGGACTCGTGCAAGACTCGCATCTACTCCTGCAGCTCTGCAATGGCATCATGAAGGTCCATTTGTCTGAAAAAACAAAATGATAGTATTGATTTTGTATTTTAATTAATTTTCAATAATTACTTTTAAACATTTACTGTCCGTGTTTGATCGCTTTTGAATAAAAAATTGTATCACCTATTTCGAAATTGTTATTGTCATGGAAAGATGCTGGAATGATTAAGAGTTGTATATTTCATCAATTAATTACTCTCATTCTTACATTTTTGTGTGTTGGCAGTTTTACATAGACTTATTTTTCACATGTTTAAAAGTTGCGCATGCGTATTTTGCAAAAAAACATGGTGTGCATAAACGTAAGGAAGTATGGATGCATAAATACAAATCAGAAGTAAGGATGCATAAAGATAAGTAAGGATGCGTTAATATAAAAAGTAAGGATGCGTAGACATTATTAAGGAGAAGTAAGGTAAATATAAGTAAAGCGAAGAAAAGATAAGTAAGGAGAAGAAATGTAAATATAACTGCCATTATCATTTTTTATGCAAATATGTGTTTTATTTAATTCTTCGTCCTACATTTCTCTGAAAAATTGAATTATATACCGTTACTGAGTGATGCACGTGACCTGTCGAAGCACGTAAAGGGATGTTATGTTTCATAGAAGACGGGTAAAAAACAGATTTTTTTATTTATATTCCAATAACAAATTCGTTAGTTATATTACATTGAGGAAAATATATTTATGAAAGTAAAAAACGGGAACAACGCTTATTACTTCTTTAAATTAAAGAGAAATCATAATATCATGAGAAAAAAAACATAATTTTATGCTTCTATACGCCTTTAGAATGGAAGAAAAAACTTGTTGACCTAATGGTGTGCAAACTCATGTCCTTCTAATCAGTTAATCTTTTTTCGCTAGGTATACCACTGAACTATTTATTTCTATTGTACATTATTAACATTATGCCTGTGATGATCTGTGAGTCAGTCGCGGAACGGCATAAAACGCTTACACTATAGAAGAAGGAGAAAAAAACTCAACTGACTTACTAATAAATTTTATTATCATGGCATAAGTATTCACTAGCTTGATAAACACTTTTACCTTAACAGGCCACGTGTATCATACAACATCTTATCAACACCTTTAATTTGATTAACTCCCATCTTAAGTTCTATAACAACATCATAATCAAAACTGTTTTTGTTGAAATTTTTCCTTTAATTTATAGGAATAACTTTGATGAATTAGGTCCCTCAAAACAATATCTCAAATTCTAACACGATCTAAAAATAGCCTATATATACAAAGAAGAAAATAAAGTCGGGGTTATTCTGCAGTATACCACTCGCGTGCGCTTGTTGTTTTTGCTGTTCCGTGAACCGCCGTCACCCCACGTATAAAAAATTTATGAATGAAAGTCACGTGATGTTTGTAAATACCATTTTTGTAAATATACGTCACTAAGACAAACCAATAGAGGATATTCAAGTTTTTTCTATAAATACAGGATTTATTTTCATTGAGTGGTATGAAAATAAATATTTCACGAGTGGCGGTAGCCATGAGTGAAATATGATAATTTTCATACCAAGAGATGAAAATAAATCCCGTATTTAATGAAAAAACTTGAATTTTCTGTTTATTATATACTTTTCTCTTTTTTGACCTTAAGATTCGAAAGAATTCCCCTTTAATTTAGTGTATTGGCTGAATTTAGAAAAAAGTAGTCCGGCAAGACACCAGTGAAAATACGGAAAATATGTTTCACTGCAGTGAAAAATAAATTTTTACAGTGAAAATACGGAAAATGAAAATACGCAATTTATTTCATCAATATTTCTCAATATTTCATTTATAAGTATATAATAAACCGTTTTATTTGTAATTTTAAATTTAACATGAAAATAAAATTACAACCAAATGCCATATCCTCAAAAGTACCTCTCAGGCATATATATATAACCAAACATAGTCATATCAACCTAATAAAAGCCAACTAAACAAACTACTGTACAAGATGATGAGATGAGAACGATATGACGTCATACAGGTGGTATGACGTCACCCAGGCTATAGTCTGGTCGGTTTGTCTCGTGACTACTACCGTAGGAATCGTAGTATTACCGGCGTACAACAACAAAGTTCGGCTGCAAAATGGCACAAAAAAGCCTATTTACTTAGAATGGGCACAATTTGTGAAATAATAATAGCCGAGCAATGTTTTCTGACAATTATCCATGTAAATGTTACTTGTGTCTACACCCGGTGTCTACATTAAAATGCACACACGTATGCCGACTTTCGTGTAAGCGAACTTGTGACGTTTTACATATGCTATTTTTAGCATCTGAGAACATGAACATCTTTTATTTGTTTGAACATTTAAATTATTAGTAAATTGCAATTTTAGTTCGAAATAAAAAAAAAGAAATTATCAACTGATGAAAAGTGTGTTGTTTATTTGTTCATTTATTGGATTGATCAACTTATTATGTGGAAGCCAACTCTTACATATATCGAGGGATGAAATTTTAACGGCCAAACCCAGGGGCGTACCGCGCAAGTGTTTTTACGATCGTAAGAAGTAGTTAACACTTATTTCACAATGTGGTTTACTGTTTGGTCGTGTTAGAATCGAAATAACAAGTATCTAGTTGTGGTTTATCGTAGAATAACCCACGTTTTTCGTTCTTATGCGAAACAATATATCACTCAGGCCTACGGCCTTCGTGATATATTCCTACGCATAAGAACTCAAAACGTGGGTTATTCTACGATAAACCACGCCTGGATACTTATTATTTCTTAAATATAACGTACCGAACTCAGCAGTTATTTGTTCGTTGTTTTATATGTATTATCTGATTTTTTCCCTTTATGACTATTTTTCATAATTTTGATTTCGATTATGAAATAATCGTTAAACTGTGGTTACTTATCTAATTGCCGACATTTGTGAATGTTTAAACAAATAATCAATTATCTATCAGGGCTTAATTATTATCACAGAATTATTCAGTCTCACTTATCTTTTAATATGCAAATGATTTACGGAAAAATCGGTAATTTTATAAAGTAAAAAAAGGGAAAGTTGGTAACAATAAAAATACGGTATGTACCCATAAAGGTGATAAGGTAGGTGTGAAAAGGCATGCTCGGGTACACTGCTGATCACAGAAAGGTGCTAACGACACGTGTCGGTCGTTAAATAGGTTATTAATTTGTCTCAGCAGGTAATTATATAATTTGTGTTTGTCATGCAATTATCATTATAAAAATTATTATAACTGATTCTAATACTATATTACTTATACACCTTTGTCAAACTTTAATCTGTTTTTTTATTATTTCCTCATACTGTACTTATGTAGAGAATAAAGTGTATGTTCTGTTCTGTTCTGTTCTAAAACTTTATAATCATAGTTACTTTTTCGCACTTAAAATGACGCCGAAGGAAGTAATGTATTCAATGATTACTGCTTGATATTTGATTTAAATCGGTTTATGTTCTGACAGGGCTTTAATTTACATTAAAGCCCTGGTTCTGATAACGGCAATGTATTAAAATGAAAACACTTTTAAAATATATAAAACTTTCACAATATACCGCAACACATATATATTCGATACATCAATAATTAATATGTTTTTATATACAACTATAAATTTATAGAAATTGCTCAAAAACACCAATTAATCTCGGTAATCAAAGGCGCTTTTCACACCAATTTTATCACTTTCTGTCTTAAACATAACGCTTCTTTGATATATTTTGCAAGATTATACATCAATTTTTTACTTTGAGATGACGTACATACATTGAACTTTTGTATAGTAGACCATGAACATTGACCTGTGCTGTATCCTGAGCAACATAATATAAAATTATCTTCTGATTCTACTGATTTTTGATTACATAACTTACACAATCTTTCATCTCTTTCTACATTATTATACCTTCCTAATTCTATCTCTAAAATATGTTAACATAATCGTAGCTTGTCAATTGATGTAATATCTAAATATTTTTCAAAACAAAATTCAGTTTAATATCTGCAATAGGAATTTAATCTTGACGTTGAACAACAATTTACCGGCCTTGCAATTTAACGAACTTACCAACACCCGTTTAAAAACGGAAGCATACAAAAATCGTCATAAGCCATTCATTCATTGCAGGGCATGATCAAACATCTAATTCCAAACATGAGTTCAGTAAAACTGAAAAGTATTATACAAAAACTTTGACTTACCTCATTTTACTTTCAAAACGACGAAGACTTCGAAAAAAAGCAATTTTTGAGACATGCATTGCTGAAATCTGCTTCTTCCATTTCGCGCCCAAAGAAATGATTGGATAGGTGAACACAAGCTATACTTGATTGGTGCAATTTGATCACATGAAATAAACCCACGCTTCCTTTGATTGGTGGGATTGATAACATGGAATAAACCCACGCTACCTTTGATTGGGACGATCTGGTCACATGGTATGTGCCTTGTTACACTGACTGGTACAGTATATTTCTATTTCTCGTCTTGGGGAAATAATATTTTTATAATAAAAGAGAACCAATCTAGTAAATTAAATTTGATGATTATGGTTTTCTTGGTTGATGTTGTCGCCATAATATCCTGGTATCTCGATCAACCTGGGCAAAAATCATTATCTTGTAGGGCTAGTATTGAGAAAAAAAAGAACAACCTATCATTGCAAATAATAAAATAAAAACAAAGACTTTAAACACCGTGACTTTGTGTGATGCCTAAATTATGATAATAACTGAGTGGACCTTTTTTCAATATAAACTGTTAGCCTTCAAAAGGCTGTTTTTAATGTATGAATATTGATCTTTACCGAAGATCTTATATCTGCTTCTGAAGTTTCAGCGCACATGTAGACCGTTCCATAATTGATAAATTGAACGACGCCATTATGAAGGTCACGTGTCTGTCCGCCATTAAACGGCTACTTTACTTCGCTGTGATGCCTAAGTCCCGTAAAACATTGTATAACTTTAGCACATTTCAAGGTGACATGCTGTCTTTTATCGCGTGAATTTTGTGACATTTTATTGTATTATTATTACTTTTCTGTATCTTTTATTCTTGACTTGAATATATTATTAACTTTAATTATTAAATACACGAAAGACGGTGAATAAAGACAATTTACTATTCAAAATTAAAGATTGGGTTGTATAAAACACATATAACTGTTCCTTTTCAAAAGTTGAAAATATGATTTCAATTAATTGAACACCTCTGAAAGTTTACAAAATGGACAAAATGACAAAATTAAACACTTTGCTCATCAACCGCATGTTGATGTAGAATGTTAACTAAAACTTGTTTTATTCTATGATACAGTTTCAAACAATACTTGACAATAAAAGTGCATCATTTAGCGCTTCTATTATTATCACACTCTTTTGTCTTTCGCGGTGTCCTGTGGTGAAGGGATGTGGTTACGTAATATGGGGGTGACATACTAGCTTTGTTTTGATAAGTCACCGTTAATTGTCACTGTCGGTGTTCCTTGATCAGTCACAGTAAAAAACTTTAGTAACAAAATTTACTCTTGAGAAAATGCCTAAAGGCTATAAAACAAGGTCTTTATTTGTTCCTGATTGATATATAATATTAAGCATCTACTGCTGAATGGACATATTCTCTAATATTTATTTTTTGCATTTGGGATTTTTTTCGTTTTCTTTTTTTTTTTTTTTTTTTGCAGAGTATTGATATGAACAGCCTTCGAGTTTGTGTACGCAGAAAACAATAATAGTTTCAATGCACACGTTTGTAAGATATTGATCTTACAAATAATATGTTTGCTTTCTTTTTTCTTATTTTTGATATTATTGTTGATGATATTTCTTGTACTACGGAAAAAGAAATAATTATTATACCCATGTAACTGTACCCTTTTATTCAGATCTCTTTTTAAGATAGAAACATGTACTTCTTAAAAGCAGTTTTTCGTGAAATTTTGATAAAATAAAAAGAATTAATCCACCGGAGAATATCACAAGAGCTTAATTTAACAGTTCATCAGATTGAGATGTTATCTATGATTCGTCAAAGTAAATTGTATTTGTAAATTGATTATTCGTTCTATATCTTAATTAATAATTGATATCTCATAATAAACAAACTTTTTGTTTATTGTGATAACATATAGCAAACTGTTTAAGCCAGTTTAATGTTATGAAGCTGTTAAACTTTCTGAAGCAAAATTCTAAATGTTGTATTACTGGCTTAAATTTCTTTGCTGTTTATAAGTAATCATGTTTCATTATAGGTGAAAAAAGATGTCTAACCAAAAACATGTCAGCTTAGATAAATTAGATCTACATGTTCGATGTAATCAAAGCAAAGGCAAACTAATTGTTTCAACAGAAGGTCTTTTTAAGAATAATTGAACCTGCTACTTTTTTTTTAATTTTTAAAAGTCATTATAGTTTAATTTTTCTTCTAAAAGACAGAAGCACAAGCAGACCTAAGACGAAAGAGCACACTTAAGTGCAATAATATCACCAGAGATAACTTACTTTAAATCAGTTTTTCCAGTTTACAGACACTTTTTTTATTTTTTGACTTCTCAATCAGTAGTTTTCTAGAGATGTTCCTTCTTGGAAATAATGACCTCCGAACTATTTTACCTATTTCCAAATTTTTAACTTACGGAATGCCGCATTCGAGTAACATTGGGAAAAATTATTGTGTTTTAGACACAAAATGGGTTCCATTTTTTACAAATTTATAGAACACCAGATTTGAGCAGTAAACTGACACCTGTATTTTAGTATACGAAAAGTACATTATAGATACTTTATTACCTCCATTTAGGAGAGCTATCATCATAATACAAAGAACCATATCACAAGCATATTTACATTTTACATAAAAACAAAAATAACATATCAGTTATATCAACATGCACAATATACATACAAACATCAAACATGTAGTAATGTTACATTGTTACACTGTTAAGTTATGCAAAGTCCACAGTTAGCACTTTCAGAATAATCTACGTTAATGAACCTTAACGAAACGAAATAATAAGTTATAAATTATAAGGAATTAACAGCCTTAACTGAAGCACTACAATAAATCAACAACGACTATTTACGTGGTATTAATGCTTTAACATTTTGTACAAAATATTAAAACAATACGACTGTTCATGAATATACAGTCTTTTTAGATTCACGTATTTGTAAAAATACGGGATACGTATTTTAGTAATATACGGACTTATTATGACGTTCCCGTATTTTAGAAAAATACGGAAACCGTATATCTAGTTTTCCGTATTTTGTGAGTATACGGAACACCGTATTTTGGTCATATACGGATTTGCTGAAAATACGACACCGTACTTCTCCGTATTTTATGTTTTCCGTATTTTTACCCGTATATTAATGATATACGGAATTCCGTACACTTCCGTATATCTACATATTTTTCGCAGTGTATGCGTAACATTTTGCAATTTTATACATATCTAAATATTTATGCAGGTAAATTTTCTACATTTGTAGCATTTATTGTAGTTCTACAAGTTTGTAACAGTTACTATTTGCTATAAAAGTCTTGCAATTTTATGACACTTATAAAAGTTAAAAGTACATTTTATAGACTAAATGATGTAAATGCTATCGTAGTGAATTTAAGAATGGAAAATACTTGCACTCTTACAGCGTTACAAAGTTCATTCACTGTGGCTGAGCTCATTTTTATAATTTTTACGTTCCTGTAAAATGTAAAGAAGTTCATAAAGCTTTTGATGCGACCTAAAGAAAAATATAATGTAACATGAGTACTTCAAGTGTAATGGTGTGAAAACTAGGACATTGTGATATGCGAGGCTTTATATTTGCACAGATTCTTAGTGAGATCTGATGGGACTTATTTGCCTCTGACGGTAATGGTGTGAGCAGAAGTATTTATTGAACAAATGTCTGCGCAAAATGATGAAACTTCAAATAGAATTTTTTCAAAGGTCAACTTTCTGATGCAGCAACCTCTGAATAGGTGTTGCTTGGACTGTAAATTTCAAATGTCCATTCATTGCATTCATATAAATAATAGGTTTGATAATATTGTAAGTATTGCATCTATCATTACGAAAAATGATGCATCAGCATATGTACATGGCGAAGAACTTTTTTATCATAAAAAGTATGTGACAGGTAGTTAGCAAAACTAATTAATTAACTCTGTTTCATTTAAGTTTAAAAACAATATTGCAGTTGCATTGCCCTTCGTTTATACGCATTTACCAGGATTATAAAGCTTTAACTAATCTGAATATTGCCTTGAAATGAAAATAAGATTGCATTGATAAGACGTGTAGAGAAGGACCATGTCTTTCCTTCAGTCTGCAAAATGATTACCATTGTTGAATCTCGAATAAAAAAATTACATTGTAACTCCAAGACCATGCAAAGTTTACTATCAATTTTAAGGTGGTAATAATAAAAACTATGGCTATATTAATTAATTAGCCCATGTCTATTTCAGAGGTTTTAAAATGTACAGACCATAAAAATAAACAGAAACAAATACTCTGCTTTATTTACTTGAGCACATTTTTAAAACCTTACTTCAAAATGTTCATCCAACATTCAACAGATTTAATTGAGTATACGTTTTATTTGTTTGTTTGTTTGGCATGGTCAAGAGAGAATCAACAGCAAGCACGTACTCAGCAACTTTGAAAAATGAGCAGATACTGAAAGACAAAGTAACCAAATTCAGCATCATAATATCGTGTCAGTAAGAAAAATAAAGTGTTATTATTTTTGTTTGTTTCTTCGATTTTTGTACCACTCTAACTGTCAATATTCAAGTCTTTGTAAAAATGTAATGTTGCATAAAAAAGCTAGTATTTATAATTTAACATAATTAGTTATAACATTAGTTCTTTGATTATGTACTATATTGCAATGTAACTGTTGGCCAAGTTTCAAGTTGAAAAAGTAGAATTATGTATGAGTTACTCACGATACAAATGAGGCTTATGAAAGGCAAAAACTTTGACAATATGTACACACTGTAGATAAAGTTCTCTAATTCTAATGTTTGACGTCTATTCATCAACCTTTATGGGTTTTTCTTCTTGATTTATGTTGTTCATTGGTAAAGACGAGCCGATATTTTCATCAGAAAACAGACTCCACTAACATTTACGAGGGAAAAATAGAATTGTTTTTAACCTGTACTGTTCAAATAAGAACGAGCTGTTTTAAGTCTGTGACAAATATAAATATAACTTTAATTTTTAGTTTCAAACTATAAAGTGAATTGATGTGAAACTTGAAATATGAACAGCTGGTGAGAAGTGCATTGCATAACTCTGCTTTATTCAGTCTTAAGTTATCTACGTTTTTTGAGGTTTATGATTTTTTGTCCAGAGCATAACTTAATCATTTTAAAAGGGATTGACTTGAAAGTTAAAGATATGTGATAAGAAGTAAAATGTGCATAGTTCAATAAAATATATCTCTGTCAGGTCTCATTTTTGAATGATCTTCCCTCTAATTTTTTTGAATATTAATATACTAACTTCTTTTGCTGTAAAATATTCTTGACTGAATCTGATGATTTCTAAATATTAATGCAGTGCCTGAAATGTCCGGCATCAACATGCCTAGGCTGACTGGTTTGTATTGCATATGTCCAGTGATGCTTTTTGCTTGTTGAATTAATTTTTTATCTAGTCTTTGTACGCTCCCTCAGTAGCTAAATAAATACACTACCGTTACTACCGTGGTTTTCCCTGTCTGAAAATAAAAATATCGTTCTGAAAATTGAATTTTGGCAGAGGTAAGAAAGTGAAACATTCGACCGATGCGTAGGAGAGTATAGTCTTTGATGTTAATTAAAATATAGATAGGTGGTGACAATGAGGAATACAGAGTCCAAAGAAACATAACTCTTCTCAATCCCGTTTTAGTTGTCTCCCATCCTTTAATTTTATAATGAATAACTTGAAGACAACGAAAGGGATTGCCTTGAAACTTAAAATAAAGATAATTGGTAAGAAGCCAAAGTGCAGTTTGCAAGAAAAATAACTCTTTCTGGTCCCATGAGCAATATACCTGCATGAGCTTTTGTGATCGGCATGTGTCCACCATGCGTCATGCGCAGTCAACTTTTTACTAATAACAATTTCACCTCCTCAACAAATTATGAAAATTGAAAAAAAACTTTACAGGAGTGTTTCTTTCATGAAGCTTTACCAAAGTTTTTCAATAAATTCCATTACTTAAGAACCCTGGTGTACGGCAAAAAAACTTTTGAAAATCTTCTTGTCTAAAACTGCTAAGCCCAGAGTTCCCAAGTTTGGTGTGTAGCATTGTCTAGTGGACCCTCTACCAAGTTCGTTTAAATAAATATTCCCTGAAATAATTTCTCGTCTGAAACCAAAAAGCATATTGTTCTTATATTTGGCATGAAGCTTTGTGAAGTGGACATCTACCAAGATTGTTCAAATAATATCCCCTGAGTAAAAAATAGCTCTGCCCCAAGGCTTCTATTTGTTAAATATTATACCACTGAAAATGTTCCTGTTTAAAAAACGTAGGGTACAGACCTTAGATATTTTGCAGAATCATAGAGGTCGTCTACCAAGTTTGTTCAAATTATGTCTCTTGTGTGAAACCGTATGCCCTAGATATTAGATATTTTGTAAGTAGCATAGTCTCGTAGACGTAAAAAAAGTTTGTTCCAATTTAGTTTGACTGAAACTTTAAGCTTAAGACCTTAGATATTTTGCATTGGTCCTCTAACAAGATTGTTCAAATAAGGTCCCAGAGGTTATCAAAATCTTCTTGACTGTCTGAAACCATATACCCTAGAGGTCAGATGTTTTGTATGCTGCATTGTCAAGTAGATACATACAAGGTTTGTTCAAATTTTGTCCCTGAGTCAAAACTGGCAACGCCTTAGTGTTCTATTTGTACAAAATGTAAGATCTTCATCAATCTTCAATCTGTGCAGTACCATGTGAAATTTCTGGCTTCGTCGGTTAGCCGCCTAGGCTGTTTGTTTTGGGGTTTAACGCCGATTTCAACATATGTTACATCTCGGCGGTCAGTCCACCTAACCGGTTTTCTTGGATAACTAACCAGTAATTGCCAATTTCTCCGCAAGTGACTGACTACTGTTCCCACATGATCTACTCTGAATCAGAGGTGAGAGACAAATGAACATAAGACACAATGTCTGAGAACAATTGTCACGGAAAAAATTTTGCCCTGCCCAGGGGTCGAACCAACGACCGATGGATTACTAATCCAGTGCTCTACCTATTGAGCTAAGCGGGCGGGCTACCGCCTAGGCTGACAAGCGTCTGTTGCATATGTACTGCGATACTCTTGTTTGAGATTATCCTTATCTTTAAACTTTATCTGTCCTACTGACTTGGATGTTAGATTTATATAATATACATATAACCTGTTGAGACCAGGCGAAAAATACAAGGTCATTATGATTCTCTTATTTTACTTTTGCAAAATTTGCGTCTGTCTGCCAAAAATCATAAGTCGAGGCTTCCTATACAGTAAGTGTGTTGCACTACACCTTTTCTAACTTATGCAGTCTGTGCAATATATATTTTTAGATAAGGAATTGTTCAGTCGGTTCAGGACCAGCGTTGTAGACCTTGAATAGCAATAACTCTAAGTTAATGAAACAGTTTTAGTTCTGTATACTATAATGGCTTTATAAATTGAATAAAAGACACTGAACTACAAAAAATGACTTTTTATTTGAATTATAAGTTTTCATGGTCAGGGTAGTAACAACTGTAGCATGATGCTTCTCAAAATAAGGATGTTCTTGAATGAATTTATCTACATTAACCAGCTTCTGCATAAACAACTATTGGAAAGTAAACATGAGATTTGGGAGTAACTGTACTTGATGTAAGATAATATGTCTAGAACTTAATACATACCTACGTTTTACTGAACAACGATTTTGTTTATATATTTTACTTTATTGCTACTTTCCCCCATAAGCAATGTTATCTTTCTTGAATAGGAAAGTCTGAGTTCTATCTTCACAAGTGATAAACATTTTCCTTTTGCTCATGCCCACATAGAGGAGTCATATAGGGAACCGGTACCGATGATAAATAAGCTCAAACAGATAGACCAATACACAGTTATTTTAGTGGCGCTCGCATCGCCTGCTGGCATTATAGACATTTTTTAGAATTCTAGCAGATTGTAAGTCTGTTGTTGTACGTGTAGGAAATAATTTTCAATTTTATTGCTGTCACTATTAAAAAATATGAAAAATTATATATCAGTAAAAATCTGTTTCTTTGTTAAGTTTTAACACAAACAATTATTTGACACTTCCGCTTGTAAACGAAAAGAGAAATCTAATGATTGCACATTGTTAAAACTAGGGTCGCAAATGGGGTCGCAGATAGGATCGGAGGGCTGCGGAATAAAGATGTCCAAAAATCTCTGGCAGACGCTCTGCTGCATATTCTTTGTAATTAGACGCTCTGCTCGCCACTATACTGGGTGATGTCCTAAGGGGCTTAATCTAATAACCGCAAGGTTTTCCTACTTGGACTGCTTAACAATATATACTCCTGTGTTAAGTTACTACTACTAGCACTTAATTGCACTAAACTTTTTAATCTAAGATAAGACCTACATAAACAGGAATGAATTGACATGAACTTTGATAAATCCAATTCGTCTTAGACTTTTAAAATGTTAGTAAGCAATTTATTGTTTTTGTGTGTATCGGCCTTGTTAAATCCGGGTGAGTCAGCTTCGTATCTTAATGGCAGTATAATGTGAAAGGTCTCTACATTAATGTTAGAATAACTAATGTAGTCTGTTAGTATTTTTTTAAAATATTTTTGCTTGCAGAGGATTTTGAACGTTATATAGTATCACATGATTACTCAGTATATTATTACAATCATTATTATTATTCAGCAGTGTGTACATTATTCAATAACTTTCATACTTGAATACATGAATACAAAACAAGTAATACGATAAAACGAACACGTTGTTGTTTTCCTATAAAAATGACAGTTTTTTGTTTTTGTTTTTTCGTTTTTTGCTGAATTAGGGCTTGACGCCCTGTAAAGAAATAGAAGCCAGGTATGTATTGTATAATTACAGGCTATTTTTCTGAATAAGCTCAACCTCCCATATACCATTATTCTTTTGAAATATTTATTTGAAATGTTCAAAATGACAAACATACATGGTGGTCAAGATAAAGGCTGAAAATATGAACGTTCAGAAGTCAGGTACAAGTAAATAACAAACACACCGAGTCCAAACGTTAAGTAAAAATCCCAGGAGCAGAACGCATGGAGAGATCAATTTTTAAGGAGCAAAAGAAGTACTGTGATAAGAAAATCGCCCCGCGATTCGATCTCTATTTTGGGGGATTTTCTAGTGCAGTTATAGAGAATGTTCCAAAAAGTTAATGAAATTTTGGCAAATATGAACATCGGATAAATCAATCATAGGAGATCAGCATGGGCCGTATCTTTATCTGATATATGTATTATCAATGAAATGCAGGGCGATTTTCTTACCACAGTACCTGTTTTGCTCCTTTAAAATTGATCTATACATGCGTTCTTCTCCTGCACTATACTAAACGATTTGACTCGCTGAAACACTTCTTTCGTTTCTAAAGTCGATATATATTTGCCTTCTGTATGGTAAAAAGTATTTTTGACAGGGCCAGTCAAAATATATATATATATAAAAATTTAAAGAAAAATTAAATTATCATATTCATCTTCACTTAAAAAATTGAATAAACGTTTCACACGCCACTTATAGAACTTTAGAGTACTTGTTTCCAGTGCAAGCGGAACGATGTTTTCATTGCACCAATGTAGAAGACCCAACAAACTGTACCACAGTAACAACATGTGGACCAGATCAGGTTTAACATTAAATCTCTAGAACTGGGAAAGTATTGTCTTTGCATTATATATGTATGTATTAACACAATAAGACAGTTGTGGCGATACAATAGTTAAGACTTGTACTTTGACGAATTTATTTGTTCAAATATTTCAGTTGTCACACTGTAACATTTTAAACAATGACAAATAAACAAAGCTGTGTTCTGTAGCTAATAGAAAGAGTATTGTAAAATGTTCGAATGGCATGTGTATCTATTAAAGAATCATAGCCAGTATGTTAACTATATAAAAAAATATTGAAAAGGCGGTCTTTGTCGAAGTTGTTTTACACCATGCTCATCCGTAAAATTAGATCAGTTTTTTAATTACTTTTCAGATGTGCTCTTTGAGGCAGTTTGTTACGCCAGAAGGTAGTGTGCTGTACAGCTCGCAATGTCTGGACAAGACGGTAAACGACTTTTGCAACCACAAAATACTTTTAATAAGAAACAACTAGTTGTTTCAACAAAAATACACATGTAGAAAGAAATCGAAAATTTTTGATAATCTCTCAATTTCCAAAATAAAGAAGAAAAAGAAAACACTGTTATTTTTGTATGATGGTGTTGAAACATTAGCTGAAGCTGTAAATTCAGAACGGTTTGTCCCAATAAAGCTAGACGAATTGGCGGGACCACCAAGCCTGTAACGGCACACCTCGAATAATTCATTGGTATATTTCGAGTGACCTAAAAGAGTTAGCTTTATAGAATGAAGCATAAATTTAACGGAGTTCTTAATTCTCTATTCATGCAACATAATTCCAAGAAAGTTGTTATTATTGACTATCCTGTGTGTGGTATATGGGGCATGCAATCGTCATAAAACGTGCTTAAATAACAATATATTTAACTTGATTTTTTTGCAACCAGGAACTCATAGTTACATGCTTTGCAGATTGCGCAACTAACCTAGCATTTGTTTTGTCCAATTTAACTTCCCTTTTAGAAATGTGGTACGCTTAGCCAAATAGTTGGCAGACGACATGTTGCGGAACGCGCCACAGACGTAACAACTTGCTATCAATGTTGTGACAAAGATTTGTGTAATAATGAGGGCTGCAGTACAAAAGGCAATTGTGATCATACTGGTTGTGGTCGTAAATGTCAACTGTTAATCAGATGTTTAATTCTGTTATTGTATATCGTTTTGATATTTTTAAAATGTGAAGTAGGGTTCTTACAATGTTATTAGAAAGTTTTCTTTATGACAGAAAAATATTTTTAAAACGGTATTAAAATATACGAACAGTGTCAGAGGTAATAAATTTCCGGCCGTTTTTTAGATACCAAGTTTTTGTTCTTTTAGATAGAAAACTGCAAATAAACACGAGCAGAAATAAGAAAAACAAATCTAAAATAGAAATCAACTATTTTCAGTTTATTCTTTAATCGATGTTTCCAATATCTTAAATTATATCTTACATATCAGTTTCCTCATAGGGTGAGCTTTTAGTATCGTTGAATGTTCCGTCTCTGTTGTCCACTGTTGGTTCGTTAAAACACTAGAGGTTTTATATTTGAATACTAGTATATCTTATAACATTTTAGAGGTTATTATATATATTTTTTTCCAAAATGAAAATTTATCAAAATGATTGTCTCAATTAGACCTTTGGCAAGTTCGAATATTGGTCAAGTTGAACTGAAAACTAGATCACAAGGCAAAATCAAAGGAAAAACCTTTTTTACACTCTTGAGGTAACTTTTTTCACCAAATGGCATGCAAGATTGCAAGGTTGATTATCTTAATAATATCTAGGTCAAGTCCGAATATGAGTTATCTGGGGTCTAAAGCTGGGTCAATGTGTCAAAACATAGAAAACCTTGTTAACAAACTAGAGGCTACACTTACAATCCAAATGATGTGAAAATTTGTCAGAATGTTTGTCTTGATGATATCTGGGTAGAGTTCGAATATGGATTATCTAGGACCAAGCACAGATTTACCGTGTTAACAGTCTATAGGCCAATATTTTCTCCAAATGGCATGAAATCTTGTCAGAATATTTGTCTTGATGATCTCTAGGTCGAGTTAAAGTATCGGTCATCTTGTTTCCTGAACCAACCTCATCTCAACATAGGTTTCAAAGTTATAGCCATTTAACAATTCGAAGCATGTGAGCCATTAAGGGCCATCATGGCCATCTTGTTTAAGGAAGTGCCATAAAGATTATTTTTTGGTTTTCTTTATCAAGAACAAACTTACATTTTATTTGGAAATTCATTCAGGGTCAGTTTGTAACATATCTATGACATCTAAGATAACTTGTAGCCAAATAATTATTACCTGGCGGGAATTACGACCACAACTAGTACACGTATATGACTTAAAGATACCAATCAAGAATAGACCAACACCGTTCAGTGTTTTTAAAAATGGGTGGTTATTGGAAGTAATTAAATAATATGAACCCATCCTAAATTTGGTTAAAAGTTTCTTCGGACGCAAATTGATTACTTGTTAAATCAGCTCCACATTACAAATGCTGATTAATATGATCCTTTACGCTGATGTTGTCATATTTCTTCAATTTTGGAAGTATCCATAGATACTTTGAGACAAAATTTTCTTTATCTCAAAAAGAATTTTATCAATTGTAACATATCTATAAACTTATAGCTGTACCACGTGATCAACGCGGACCATATTGTTACACGTGCGATGCCAGTCTTGACCCAAGCGCATGCAATGACGTCAGTATATGTAAGGAAAATGAGGTAAGTTCACTACATTTCTTGATGTAACAATTTTCTTTTGTAATTATTTCAATAAGAATTTACCTAGTCCAATAAACAGGGAAACGCAAGATTTTGATCCTGCGTCTAAGGCCAAAACTCAAAGCATTGGGTACTTCGATACTATTACCCGTCTTCTTTGTTCTTAACACGGAGAGAGAATTGTAGCCCAATAATATCATAATAAGATATCTTACAAGTACGTCAAGTGTAATAGAAGTCCTCATTGTTGAAGTCTTTAAACATATGGCCTTTCTGAACAGGCTGCCAGCACTTGAGCAAACATGTTCTTTTGTCTTTTAGCAATGCATTGTCTATATTTCACCAGAGCTCAGCAGCACTTCACAGCCAGTCTACAAAAGTATGTGCGAATCAAAAACAGTAAGTAGAAAACCAAGAAATGATCCTTTTCTTAATACGCGTTGGTCTGAAACGTTGGTACTAACAATTTAAAAACCCTCCATTAAGGACACTGACCACCATTTTCCTTATCTGTCCCATCCATTCAATAGTTGATTCAATTCGTCAACTGAGCGACTGAAACTCAGCCAGAAAAGGAGCCATTAGGACCTCCAGTGTTCACTTGGGCTAAAAATGTTAATGGCTTGAGGCTTTGTATTTTTTAATCTTAAAAGCAAATTTTGAGACAAAATTTTCTTTATCTAAAAAAGAATTTTATCAATTGTAACATATCTATAAACTTATAGCTGTGCCACGTGATCAAGATTAATTTTAATGTAGATTTCGGTAAATTTATAAATGCATTATTATCCATCAATAAATGGGTATGTATCATTTTGAAAATAGCACACGTTTCATGACTACAGTAATTTTGAAATAAGGCAAAACGCCGTTTTAACTTACAGACATAAAAATTTTATGATTACACCAGCAAAGTGATGAGCTTCATATGCAGCTGATTATTTCAGGCTTGCACAGCACTTTCTCATATCTATGGAAACATTAGCTGTCCACCCATGTGTTGCGAACAGGACTTCTGTAACGACCATTGCAAAATAGTTGCACAAGCCACTGACGCACCTTGTAAATTCTTATATATTATCTTATAATTGATGGAACTGTTCTTGTGATTTAACAAGATTAGCGTTTGTTATTTTCACTTGTAAACTTTAGTTAGGAGTATAAAATGATACATTAAAGTGGAAACAATTACCTACACTTACCTTCATTTTACGAAAGTTTAAGATCACTAATTGCTTTACTTATTCAGAATTTTAATTTACGTGTACATTACTATATTTTGATAACAATGCAAGGAGGAAATCTTTGCATCTTAGCTTTTCTTTAAAGTTGTTGGTGACCTCGATGCCGGGTATCAAATAATACGAGATGGTTCTAGTCACACAGAGTTGTGCGTGCAAATACATACTAACATGCTGGATTGGGACAGTGCAAGGGCTATGTGCATCACTGCTGGCGGTGACCTCGTTATTTTAGACTCCAGAGAGAAAGCTGTTCTGATGAGAACCACAATTATACAGGAGCACAAATGTAAGCGTATTAATGTGAACGTAAGAGGCTGACCCTTTTAAGAGACGGGAACACTTTAATAACAAGCACTTTACTCTCACTTTTTAAATACAAAATTCAGTTGTTTCTTTAGTATCTTCGAAAAAATCAGCATAAGGCTTGCTTTGACAATTTGGACTAGTTTACACCAAGAGTATTCTGTTTTTGACCATAATTTATTTTTATCATCAAACTTAGCACGTTAGGCAGGCGATGGTGAAATGTATTAAGAAGATGATATTAAATAGGTTGACACTGGGAGCTCCTTGTATCCACTGGTACAGTATTCTGGGTGACAACTCAAACAAACAAACATGAAATGTGCATGAAGATTTGTAATGTTGTTTTGTTGTTTTCTTTGTTTGTTTGTTTTCTTTTTCCCATATATTCACATCAGTTACATTTACAGCAAATGTGTTGTTTTTTACAATACAAAAAACAGGAAAATAAATTGACAAGTCATCAATATTTAGTGAATACAATAAAAACAGTGAAAATAAAAAAAAAAACAATGTGGGACCATAAAAAAGTTTAAGACTATAAAATAGGTGAAAAAAGATGCTTATGTGTGCGTCTGTGATGTTTTTTTATATCATATACATGCTTGTGTATGGAGTATCGGAGTTATGTGCGTGCGTGTGTTGTTGTGTGCTTGTTGTCACAGATGTCGTAATATGTCTACGAAATTTTCCCATTTTTTACTTAAACTAACCAAAATTCCTTGCTGAAGGGCTAACTATTGTTTTGATTCCAACCTTTTTTCGATGAGATGCTAACGGGTTATTAGAGTCACACGCATATAAGCTGTTTGCTCATCTATATGTTGACATATTTCTCCACAAGATAGTGTTTGATTTGATTCCAGAAATGTTCCACGTGGCAACATTCGCAAAGTAAATTATCTACTGCTTCGACTGATTGACTGCAAACAATACACAAACTTTTCCTAGTTAATTAGCATTTAAACAAAAATGTATTGGTAGCAATGTTTCTGTGAATAAAATTGTACTGAAATTTTTGTAGTGTTGTATCTTTCGTCAGTTTGAACGGAGTTGCATTTATTTTGTTGGAAACATTCCCATTGTTAAGAGTTTGTAATTGTAATTGATATTTCTCTTTGTCCCTTTGTATTTGCTTTGTAAGCGTACCATTGCGAGTTCTTGAAACATTGTCCTTGTCCTTTAGTTAAACTGATTAAACATATTTGATTATTTTTCGGCATTTATAATTTCATACCCATTGTTAATTACCTTTTGGATACGCAATATTATTTTTTTGATGATAAAAAAGTTAAAAATCCTCCTCTTATATTTGTTATGTTCACTACTGTATTTTCAGACACTCGTGAATTTGGTTACTGGATCGGAGCAAGGGACTTTGACCTTAGCAACAATTTTCTCTGGGTGAACAATCAAACTGTAGATGTACTTGATGGAGACTGGGATGTCAACCAACCAAACCACCATGATGGTGGGCACGACCAGGACTGTGCAGCAATGTGGAGGGGCTCGCCCCTTCACTTTCAGTGGCACGATGACTTTTGTCCAAAACACCTCGGTTATATATGTCAACAGTCTTAAATGAACGCTTGTGTGTAAGAAGTTGTTGTTTTAGCGTTATTGATACCATAAACAGTGTATTAGGAAGACGTTGTTTTTCATCAGTCTTCAGCATAACTCTGACTGTATAAGAATTCCTTGCTGTAGGTTTCTATCGCGCACTTACCAATGTGTACAGCGTTGTTCCTTGTCAAAATCTGTATAATAAACGCTTTTTCAAAAGAATTAATTGTTACAACGTTAGTTATAAATCGTGTTGTATATAGAGATGTCAGTTTTCAACAATCATAACAAAATAAAAGCGCAATACATATAGTATGTTCTTTGTTTTCTGTCACAAAAGCAAATATTTCCCCGTGTCGAAGTGTATATGAACCTGAGATTTCGCGTGAGGAAATAAATTTGCGACTTTATGACTGCCTTTTATTAAATTGTTGCTGTTTTCATGTTTCTTATCATTTTTGCTTTAATGTCATTTTCAACTGTTTTAGATAACTTTTGTTTGAAACATTTAAACCATTTTAGTGTATGTGTAGTGATTTAGTCATATCAAAGGAATCTTTGTCAGCGTATTACGATAATATACAAAAAATATCCGACTAAAGTATTTGTAATTATTAGCTTTAAAGAGGAATGCATATTCATTCTCAAACAGCATTATCCAAAATTAGCTAATTGAAACCATCTTTTTTAAAATATCAAAAGTATCAAAACCACAGTATGCCCACGTTAACTGGTTCGCAGAATTTAAGACGGATAGTCATCTTGAAAGTAACTGATACAATGTTTAAAGAGCTTTGGCAATCTGTTTTACGATCGCATCTATGCAATTGAAATAAAACTGATCGCAAAAAGGATAAGTTAATAGGCAAAACAGTGCGGAGCTTAAACGGTTAAACTGTTAGTTATGTTCCCCCTGTTAACAATAGCTAGCTTAGTTAGTTCAAATATTTGCATATATTGCAGAAATAACGACACATTAAATTAATGAAAAAGAACATGTAATTATCAAATTGAATAGACCGCGTTCCATACTCTATATTTGACAGACTAGCCTCTGTTCGTAACCTTTCAGCTTTATCTGTAAGGAGACCGACCATTTAGACATGAATTTGGTCGACTTATCTCATTATATAATAGCAGTTGTCCTTGAGTTTCCTTTTAGTTTATTTTCAGATTTCGGTTTTGTATTAGGACATGCATAAGGAAAGAAAGTTAGCCGATCAAGGATGACTTTATCTGACATATTTGAACTAAAATTGCATGAAGAGACCTTACTTTCCTGCACTACTGTTATCAAAAATACAGGTTATTTCTTTACGTAGACGGATGGCGGGCTTTGTTTTAATTGCAGTCTTCAGTCTGTTTGTTAAAAGCAAGTACTATTTTCTTATCATTCTTTTACTGTTTCTTATTGTTTCGTAAAGCATATGCAGTACAGGCAGCATCGAAAATTGAATAGTTCTGACCGAATGATTAAGCCATTTAGGTCTAATTATGCCCATTTTCCGCTCTGCCTCTAGCAATGAGTATTTTTCTTTACCGTTTAAATTAAACACGTATATTATTTGTTCAGGCGATGCTATGAAATGTTTTGACTGCAAAGGAACTCCTTACCCGCGAGACTGTTTGAACATAAAGGAATGCAACTCTAATGAGGTATTATTTTTCTCTTTTCCAGTAACCGGTTACTGATTTCAACTGTCTGTAATTTCATTTGAAATATTAATGTACTCATCGTAAATCAGTCTTAAACAAAGCTGCATTGCAAATTCTGATCTCTCAATAAAACACATACCGACTTTAACATTAAATGATACTTATTAACACATTTAACAACATGAGTAGAACACGAGTCTCATCGTATTTCTTAGTTGAATTTGGATAGTTTACGCTAACACGAAGAATAACATGAATAAAAGTACATGTAGCACAAATATGATAACTTATTAACTGAAAAAAAAACTTGAATAGAGTTTCACAAGGCAGAACATCAAAAATTTGTTTAGAGCAAACTGTGGCTACACTAGTTAGTGATTTCAAACAAGCTCCAAATGGATTAAATGAAGTTTTTTTCCGATAGTTTCGCAACCATAAAAAGAACTGAAACTCAATTGTCAGTTGAATCAAAAAATATAAAACATAAGAAAATATCGTTAAGTTTCGAAGCAGGTATTAAGAATTCGAGAAAGTGGCAAGTATAACGTATACTGGTCACAAACGTAAGCGTACCTCCTTAGTCGAATATAGAGAAAAAGCGTTCTTTATTGTTTCGATTAATACAAAACTATTCCTGTTTCAGATATGTTTCACGGAGCAGGTCGTAACAACGACTGGAAACATAATTTACAACTCCGGATGTTTGAATTTCTTGGTTTGTTTACCTCCTGTTAAATTTGTCTGTTTCTGTTTTTACGCATGCGTAAATGAAACGATTTTGCTTATTGTAATAGCATTTTTGGCGTCCTTACCTTATTTGCTGCTGGCCTAAGATATAATTATCGATTTTAAAATTATGAAAAATAACTAACTTATTTTTGAAGTGAAGTACACTGGGTTTCTCTATTAACTATTATTTATTTTGCTTATTTTTCAGCAATGTTCTTCATCAAATCTACAGTTACTCGGTAAGAGATCAAATCTCACACAGAGAAGTACTGACATCTCGACATGTAAGGAGTGCTGCGTGGCCGACTTTTGCAATAACCAGGGATGCGGAACCCAGAGTAATGTAGAACCTAAACTTGAACTCTTAAGCTTAGTATTGTTACGGTTAATTATGATGGTACATCATAAGAATATAGCGATAGAAATATTTCGTGTTCAGCAGTAAAACTGAATATAGATTATTTCTCTACAATTCTGTATATTCTTTTTTTCAGCTCATTTTCTCGGACTGCTAGGCTCATAATTCTTTATTGTTCCGTCTGTCAAATAATCTACATGTTAACTTCATTTTGCAGTTGTCCCTCTTGGAACACGGGGTCCTTATTGTTTCAGCTGTGATACGATGCTCGACCCAAAGGCGTGCAGCAAACTGGCAGTATGTGATTCCACTGAGGTCAGTTATTAAAGGGTTGTTTGCTTGTACAAAAATGTAATCAAGATACTGGGATACTGTCTATTACTCTGAACTACTGGTATTTGGTATTTTAACAAACTAAAGCTTAGTTGCAAGTTTTCAGAAATGAACATTATCCTCGCTATCTGGCTGTTAAAAATTCTATTAGCATTCATTAAATTGCGAGCTTAATGTATTGTATAAAAATGACAAAACAGCAAGCATTGTCGAAGGTTTGTCAAAAGTCCGCTGATTTGTTGATGAACTTATCAAAAAATCAGCCTATCACTATTAAATATTTATTGTTGATTTTGTAAAGACGTTTTCTTTCATTAAAAAGGCGATATTCAAACGCACAGATATGTTTCAAATACTGTCTTTACATGTCAATCCAGTATTTGATTTCAAATTTTTCTTCAACTTTTGTTCCATCACAATTTCAATTGTTACCAATTCTCTTCCAACACAGAAACTTCGAGATGTTAAGTTATTCAGAATGAACAAAATATTGAAGCCAAATAAACAATTTGTATGCATTCAAAATATGTGTCGTATTTGCAATATAGCAATGCATGTTGTACGCACCAGCAGAATTTGGTGGTCTTCCAGAAACTGTGTATAGGAGTCAATGTGAGAAAAAGGAGGTAATTGGAAATTTTACTCTCTCCTTTTTTCTTCTTCTTTTACTATTTGACATTGTATTTGTTATTTAGTTATTTTTTATACAACAAACGAAATGTGTTAATAAAATGGATACAGTAGGCCACAGGCGGCTTGATAACGAATCATAGTTAATATTTTTAGATTAACAATATATATACTCTTTCGTTTAACTCGATTTTTATTAATTGCGGTGCTCTGCAATACAGGTCTTTGTTACTTGTCGACGAGAGTAAGACAACAAACAACAATCCATCATACAATAATTATTCACAGCCTGACGAACTCAGTTTTCCTTTTTATACTTTCAGTCATGCGCAGTGCTGTCTCAAGCGTTCACAAACAACAGATGTCCCCCAACATGTTGTGGTTCCGATTTCTGCAACAACCACTGTGGCACTGCGTTAAGTATGACAACGCCTCTTCCTTATACAACCCATGCCCAGACTCAGCCAGCATCTGTTCCTACTAAGGGCATTACACAAGGTAGGAGGCACAAGTTACATTTCCTGATGTGTTTTCAGTAGTTTCATTTCAAAGTTTTCAGTGTCAGCAGAATAAACGATAATCAAACAGTAAGTCTTGCATTTTTAACAGACTTAAATATTTCTTGAAATCAAAAACTCTTATTAATATAATCAAGCACCAAAAATAATGTTTAGTAGCAAAACTGATCATTTTTTGTGGGTAAAAATGTCAATAGATAGTGTTAAAATGGACAAAGAACCTGGCTTTTTTAAGTTATTAACTTAAAATTGACAGACAATCAAGATCAAAATAACACTAAAGACATGATACATCTATTGGCAGAAAAGCAACACAAATACGTTCAGGGAAAATATTACAGGAATGATAACAAATGAAACTATACGTTATGAAACCATAAAAAAGAAAAAAAAAGAAAAAAAATCTCGAACAAAATTGAATAAATGACATCATACAAATGGAGGATGAAATCGCAAAAAAATGTGAATGAGGGTATGATCATTGTGTCAATAAAGCAAAAGAAGCCAACACTGAAAGCATAATACAATTATAAAATTTATGGCCAAATTCTAAGGTCCATAGTAATATATGTTGAGCACAAGAAGAAAAACAGTAAATACTTTTCTAACTGAAACTTGGAGATAAGGAAATAACAGCAATAACAGAATTACTTAAAGAAGAAAACAAATCTGCCAAAATTTATATAAATATCAAGAAACGTCTGATTCAAATACTGATTAGTAAAGACTCATATCTATATCATAAGGTCAAGGTCTCACCTAGAGGTCAAAGCTTAACATGGTCTATTATAGGGTATGTTTGTGTCTGGTCCACAACTTTTCCATTCATTAATGGACTTTGAAATAAGTTTGCACAAATATTCACCATATTAAGACAACGTGTTATGCTCAACACCCAGACCTCTACCACCAAGGTCAAGGTCACACTAATCAAATGTTAACATGGTCTGTATTTTCTTGTCCAGAGAATAACTCCGCAAGTATTAGAGAGATTCCAGTGAAACTTAAAATATAAACAGATGAGAGGGAGTGCAGTGCAAAGGAACCAGAACTCTGTATAGATAATTGTCCTCTGCCTTTTCGAAGAAAAAGGGGATGTAGAAATGGGCTCCGTCCGTACGTCAATCTGTCACACTTCGTGTCCGGTCCATTATTCTTGAATCCATCAAGGGATTTTAAAATAACTTAACATAAATATTCTCCATAGGCATTATAAGACAACGTGTCTTGCGTGACTTCCAGACCCCTATCTCCACTGTCAAGGTCATACCATCCAAACATTCGTTATATCCTATATATACATATATATATAAAGCTGAAAAATGACTTTTCTAACATAATACATGCTTATTAAAATTATAGCAACAGCTTATGCCCAAAAGATTAAAAAGCAAGTGCATAATAGCACCCAACGTTTGGAATCATTATTAAACAATATATAAAAAAAAATTTGTAAACAAATCTTTATATGATATTCAAATAGAAAATTATAAGCATAAATATGGAAAGGTTAATAAAGCTAAGTGGAAAGAAAATATAGCCTCACATATTCAAAGGAAGAATGTTTATGAAATACCTTTTAAAATCACCATTGACATAGCATTGTGAAGTTTTCAATATAGTTTCACCCATAGAATTTTACCAGCGACTAAATATTTATTCAGATGTAAGTTTCGAACCTATGTGATTTTTGCCATAGTTATATTGACAATACTGATTCTTTTTTTTGGAAGGCAGTTTTGTACAAAACCTATAGATTCAATTACATAATTTTGTATAAAATTGTGAACAGAACAGAACAGACCAGAAAATAAAGTAAATATTCTGTTCAGTTCTGTTCATAATTTGTTAATTCCAATTATTATTAACAAAAGAGACCGTGTTTTGGTGAGCTTTAGGAAAACTCTTACAAATATGTAATGAACTATGTTCTAATACTTTTAGAATATTATACATTCAAAACCAAATAACAAACTAGTATACCAACATTTGAAATCTTCAGGAAACTGTTGCAGTTTTGAATAAAAATCCAAGAGAAGATAGCCCTACGGAAGCACTTTGTTGACATGTGCAACGTTTTTTTTATTTGCACTTGTCTTTTTTTCATCTCATTCTCACGACATTGCCAACTCGTTTCCACGATATAACTCTCTCGTTCCCAGAGTTAGTCAGCAAATCATTTTTTTTGTTTCGTAAAACATGCGTTTTGAACAAAGTTAACGCTATAATTGTTGAAAGGACGGACCCCATTTCATATAAGCTGCTATAAACTTAAGTTGTCAAATGTAGTGCGAAACCACGCAGCAGTTACCTCTCCGAACGAAAGGGGATTATTGCGTAGGGGCGACTTTTTGTTCCAAAGTCGATACCACTCGATTGATATTTAATTCAAGAGATAGAATATTCAGAAAATGTTGATCGTCATCAAGGATGACCTTTTCATTTTATACTGATAAACTATTTCATTACTGTTTCAGAATACTACCCTAGTTACATTTAGAAGAAAAAAGGCATAAAAATAAAACTATAATACGACTTTGTACCAAAATTTCGATATAACTGTGACAATATTGGTGTCGACTAATAAAATGTTCTGAAAATTTCATAAATATTGTGCAAGTAAGAAATAAATTAGTTATAAATTGAGTTATTACTAGGCTTAGCCCTTTTTCTGTTTAGCATGGCTTATAGATACCGTTATCAGATGTTTAATGCTCTGCTGTTTCAAAGTAGTCTTTTCTTCATCTATTATCTAACACATGTATCTAATAATAATTTTAGATAAAACAATCCAAAAGCTTAATAACTAAAATGTATATGGACTTTCTTTAGTGCTTGAAAAATAAAGCTACTTTGTTAAAATGTAATACTGTTATTTATTTCTATTGATTTTAATGTAGGTTCATGCAAACAGGATCATTTATATGATGACATCACTGGCTTGTGTATCAAGATTGACGAATCAAGTACCCTTAACTATGCCAATGCTAAGAAGGCTTGTGAATCAATAGGTGATACACTGGTCACAATAGATAAACACGAGAAAACCGTGTTCATTGAAAATATGATACTTCACCATTCTAGTAAGTAACCTGAAAAATTCCTTTATTTCCTTATAATACGATAATTATTTAGAAATAAATTCATATATATCAGTAGCCCAATCCCATGAGTTTTCAATACCCGAAAATTTAAATTATCTATCATTTTTTACTTTAGTAGTCTTTAACTAGCAAATATAGTCCAGTCTAGAGAAATAGGTAAAATGATATGCTTTCGTTTCAAAACTTTCTTTCTTCTTCCTCGCGTAAGTCTTAATTTATTTACTGTGTGACTTATTACAATTTTCATATTGTTGATTCCTACGTGACTCTGTGTCGTAGTAACTGAAACGATGCCAAATTTCTCCTAAAGGTTATATTAGGAATAAGAAAATCACAGTATTGGTTCACTGCAGTTCATTTTTATTTTACATATGTCTTTTCTTTAGTTGTGTTTACTTTGGCCTGGTTTTGTTAGGATGAAACAAACTTCTCTGTTGAAGATTTATCTATCTTTTCAAGACGACGAGTTCCTAAGTTTATCATCTTTATCGCAGAGCTTAGTGTTATATCTAGTCATTTGCCTCATACTGCGACGTATTTTCTTCCACATCTTTTTATGTACTTCCTCACACCCGAAGTTTTTGTAACTTTTGGATGATTGTTTACTTACTGTATCTAATATTTTGTTTTCCAATGAAGAAATTATTTTACCACGATAGAAATTTCAATTTTCAGCCATCCAAGACCTCTCTGAATGACTCTACTATACAGGTGCTCAAGACATACATCACAATGGAGCATTTTATTGGTCAAATCATCAAAAGATGGTCTACACAAACTGGGGCGGAGGGGACGAGGTGGCAAGTAACAGACAACCTGACGGTGGAAGCGTAAGCGATCCTCAGTATTGTGTTATACTGTATGGACCTGACTACTACAAATGGCACGACGATGTATGTTCCAATAAAAGGCATTTTATCTGCGAAGATCGTTCAAGCCTAAAGGAAAATACACATGTTGCTCTTCAAACAGGTAAAGTACATTTAATATTTTCATATGAAATTCAATCTAGCATGTAAATTTATATGACAACAATAAGATTTTTGGCGAAACAATACAACTTGAACTGAAACGCGACCTAATAAGTGGTATGTATTTTTGCGATATCTTGATAAAATCCATAACATTTGCGTTCATTTACCTAGTTATCTGGCTGAATGTCTTTGAAGTTATAAAATTAAAAAAAGTAACATGTATAAGACTTTTCAAAGTATTTGTTACACAAAGGCATCCATTTCCAAACAAACCAAGATTTTTTCTCGATGTTTCTATCACAGATTCGCCACCAACACCCCATACCGCCGTTTTTCAGTGCAATACTGATGATGGATACGTGCATTTGAAAGACTCAAACGAGCATCTCTGTGTACACATATTATTAGAACATGCAAGCTGGGACAACGCAAGAGCAGCTTGTAAGAAAGAAGGCGGTGATCTCGTTGTCTTGGATAATGCCGAGAAAGCTGGCTTGATGAGAAATACAGTGAATCATAATCCATGTAAGAAGGAAGTGTATCTACATTATTTATTCTCATCGTGTGATTTGTTTCTTTTTAGCTCACCTGAGCAAACAACGTGCTCATAGTGAGCTTTACTGATCCCTCTTCTCCGTCGGTCGTCGTCGTGCGATGTGCGTCGTCAATTTCATTTAACATCTCCACTGAAGCCGATTACTGGATCATGACCAAACTTGACAGGAATGATTCTTGGATGGTCGCCTATCAAAATTGTTCAAATGGTTTTGGTCGGTTATATCAGTAGGTCAAGGGGCCAGAAAAGGGAATTCAGAAATGAAATTTCAGATATCTGGTGTGTAACATAATTTAGAGTACAAAAATCAAAACCGACTTGTTGAATTATTCTAGTATGACCTTGACCTTTATTTGACCTTGACCTTCAATATTGCTAAAATTGGTCACAACACTTATGACAAAACCGACATGTTGAATAATTAAAGTGTTAACTTGACATATAATGACCATAACCTTTAAGGTCAGTTCTTGAATTTGCTTAAATTGCTTTATTTTTTATTAATGGACGCATTTGATTCATACTGGGGCAAAACAAAACAATGTTAAATAATTCAGGTATGACCTTGACCTTACAGTGACCTTAATGTTGGTAAAATTGGCTTTATCTTTTCTATTTAAGGATGTATTGTCTTCATACTTTGACATAACTACACTTTAGACAATACCTTCAAGAAGGTTAAACTGACCTTGGCATTCAGCTTTATTTGAATTTCAGCTTAAATGTCAAGTTATTGAATATTGCTAAAATTGGCAACAACACTTACGACGAAGTTGACATATTAAATTATTCTTGTACGACCTTGACCTTGATATCACCTTGACCTTCAAGGTCAAATTATTGAAAATTGCAAAAAATTGGCCACAACGCTTATGACAAATTCGAAATTTTAATAAAAGTTTGACATTGACCTTAAAATGACACTGACCACCAAATCGATTCAGTCTTGGGCAAAACAACATCGAGAACAAAACCAACATGTTGAATAATTCAGATATAACCCTGACTTTTAAATGATCTTGATGGTGTCTATGTCTTTGTTATTAATGAATGTATTGTCTTCATACTTGGACCCTTTGGACAAGATCTTCAAAAAAGTTAACTGAACTTGACCTTGACCTTTATTTGACCTTGATCTTCAAGGTCAATTTATTGAATATTGCTAAAATTTGCCATATTTTTCTCGTTAATGGTTGGATTTGATAAAAAAAATTCTAAATGATGTTGTCTTTGAAAAACCTTCACCAGCATGTGCTTCCTCCGATGTGTTTGACTTTTGAGATAGGAAAAGGTCGAGCGTGGTCCCTGCTTGCGGTGGCTCTTGTTCAAATTCTTGTGATAAACACTTTCATTAGCTTAATATTTTACACCAGTATTATTTTTTCCTCAGGTGAGCATTCTTGGGCAAATGGTTCCCTTGTTATGTTAGTTTTGAAATTATAAGAAAGCTCTAGTCCATTGAGGAATTATTATGTATGGTACATCTATGACTGAGCTTGACATGTAACTTTGTTTCATGAAATTTACGCGGAGTCAGTTTTTCTATCTACTTGTTGATTTCATAAATAATGAAAGTCTATCTTTTTCTAATTGTCTACATATATATCAATTTAGACAATCATCAAAGCGGGTTCTGGATAGGTGCCAAAGATTTCTCCGACAATAACCAATTTTCTTGGGTAAACGGACATCGAGTAACATATGGGGACTGGCATAGAGGTCAGCCAAACCACCATGATGGAGGGCGAGACCAAAATTGTGCATGCATGTGGAGTTCTGGGGAACACTATCAATGGCATGATGATTATTGTCCGAAAGGCCTTGCTTACATCTGTGAGAGAAAATAAACAACATTCAGAGCTGCGATTCAAAGTCAGTTATAAAGATGGAACGTAAACGGTCTTCTTTTTTTATCTTGTTTATCTTGCTTTTACCTTGTACATTTGTGTAAAAAGTAAATCTATATTCAGTCGAATATACAGATTGTCAAATGACTGTTTTTTTCTTTTAACAAACAATCGAAAAAACCCCTGAAGCAGCAAACGTACAGAACATGTTTAATTCCTACAAAGTCTGACATGGAGAGCATGATTAAGTCGTTACCGAGTTTTTCAACAATGACCAAATGTCTTTTTGACAGTATTTGTAACACGAAGACACAAACAACTGTATAATCTCCTTGTTTTGTGTGTGGTTTTACACCAAAAGTTCATGCAAGAAAAGAGGTGTTCTCTGGGTTCTTTTGCCTTAATCGATTTTGGACAAGCAACGTTTTCTTATCACTAAGGTGCACTTATAGTAAAAGATAAATTTTATTACCCATAATGGTCATAATTGAATAAATTGCGAAGTACGTGCAAATTGTGTCGTGTTTAGATGGGTGTCGTCTACATACCACATGAACATTGTTTTATATTACTGTAAATCACTAAAACCAAACTATAAAAGCATCCATCAATTCGATGATGTACTCATTTGATAAAGTGCTTTGCCATATTTGAAGCGGATTCATGGCGAGAGTGTGATACTCAGTCATAAGCCTGTTGCAGTCATACACTATCCTATTTAGAAATTAGTCATCCGGAGATTGCTATGCACAGGTGACGTATTTAATTAGTGACTGTATAAAAGAGCATCGGGAAAACTTTTGTGAACAAAAATGCCGGTGTCTAAATAAATTATCATTTCTGCCCTTAACCATATGCATATCAAAGTGAGACGTAGAAGGTGAACAATGAGGAAACAGTCAAATGAGAAATAAATATTCCCGTTCAGAAGGCTGTCTCGACTTATTTTTAGAGCAGTCTCACTATCCAACTCTAAATAAGGAGTAAAAAAAGACAGTTTAAACAACCACTTACTACACAGTTCAGCAGAAAATGAGATATGCACAGTGTTTCCAGCTTCAGTTAAGTAACACGAAAATACTTTCTCTGTCAAAAGAACAAAAAGTCCGGGTGATGAGATGTTGATGGTCACACTTGGTAAACGGCTTGGCCATGATAAATGGTAACCTTTGATTTTGCCCATGTTATATTAACTTGTTTACCAAACTAAACTAAAAATTAAATAATAAGTAATTTTTTCCAACAGAAAAAGAAAAAAATCATAAATGAGTAAAAATGTATCTTCGTTATGCTTGTAAGATTTTTATCTTGCCTAGTCTGGTAGACTTTAAAATAATGTTATGTTTTATTACACATTTATAATTATGTTATTATTAAAACATATAAATCAAATTTTAAATGCACCGGAAGTTTTTTAGAGGATAACATTTTCTTTCTGATAACACATCAACTGAATATTGACATTTCTATGTAGAGTCCGTAACCCACTTTTAAAATATGTGCTGGCTGAATATAAAAAAAACAGTATTACAGTTTTGTAACCTTTTCTGTTTTCAGGTTGTGCAAGATACGTAATACGGAAAAAGAATTACAACATAGAAGAAGAACAAAAAACAAATATGGACAGATAATGGTTGTCTGTAGCCCTGTAGAGTCCATAGCCCCCACAATATTTATATTAGAAAACCTATTTTTTCAAACAGATTCAGTGCAAAACTTTTCAATCCTTCACAATTTCATAATAGTGAAAAGCATTTATGCATCTGAAAACCCTATGTCTTGAAATATTTACATTCCATGGAAAAAATGTTGAATTGTTAGAAAACGGAATTTTCAGGTAGGGCGTTCCATGTTCTATCTTATACATTAGAAGTTCCCTTATACAAGGTGTTCTGGTTGCTGTCCTGAATCCACTGAATAAAACAAGTAATGTTGATTATGCAATATTAAATATATTAATGAATAGCACAGACACAGTTTAAATTGCTTAAACTGGGCCTACGGACTCTACACTTTTCATAGATGTACTTATTATAATGGGAAAATGCCATTTATTTTCAGACTATATAAAAAATCAAACAGCATGATTATTAGCAATAGTAATGCACTTGCCCAAGCAGAGGCTGCAAAAAATAAAGAAAAGACTGCTGAAATAAAAACAGTGAGTAGAACATGCTTGAAAATGAGGCGATATAGGGAAAATGTAAAGAATGACCCAACTGGGCTGGAAAATATCGTTAGAAAGATAGAGAAAGGAAAAGGAAGAAGCGTGCGGAAGGTTTTAAATGGTAACAGACAGTTACAGGAGAGAAAACTAAGAGATGCTAGAGAATACATGAATAAACTATCGTCCAAAAGCTAAAGAAAGGAAAACACAGGCCGCCAGCTTGTCAAAGTCAGGTCCAGTAAAATTAGAAGCCCAAGAGTTGAAAAAAGTTATTCATTCCCAGAGCATAAAGCTGGCTACATAACGCACTCAAAATTGGAGGTTACGAGTGAAACTAGCAAGTCAAACATTTGCATTACCTGAAGATACAGAAGACAGTCAAATAACAGCAAAAACAGAAAACAGTGGAGACAAACGTGAAACAATATTGAATGGTGAACTGAAGAAACAACCCAGGCTATAAAAGATACAACGTCCCCAGGATGCAGCAAAGCAACTTTCTATCGCCGTCTTAAGAGAATTAAAAATAACCTTCCTAAAACTCCTGAAAAAAAGCAGCAATTGAAGATGAACTTTTTAATTCACTAAAAACGTCTAAACTTCTAGAAAAGCGAGGAAAAATCATGTCAGAGAAAAAAAGAAAAAAATGAATTCGCAGAAAGAGAAATTGATGAAGTGTCAAAGAATATAAGTGAAACTTATTCACACAAAAATATCACCTAAAGAGCAAAAAGTAGGGAAACATGCACTTCTAAAGACAGCAGTGAAGGCAATAGGCAAAGACTTTAAAGTTGGATGTAAATCACTAGGCTTAACAAAGAAAAAAGTTCATAACATCAGACACAATAAACAAATTGGTGGAAACCTAATCCAAGGAAAAGGCGAATGGATAGATGGACGGACTGACATAAAATTTAAAAACTGTTTGCCTTCCTCGGGGGCATAAAAATCACAGTTTACATACATTATGGTGAAACATGGAAGACCTGGGTGAGCGATAAGGTCTTTATTTCAACATAAATTTGTTTTCCCCAGGGATGTCTGTAATTGTCCTTGTGAAATATAGATGTATAAAATACTAAAATGAATGAATTAATCAATTTGTGTTAAAATATTGTTTGCAAAATAAAAGGACTAAATGTCCAACACCATTAGTATTATACAATTGTATATAGACGTCATGCCAATGGGCCGCATGTAAGTCTTTTTTTCAAAAAGCTTAGTTTGTCAATAGTGTTTCACGTAAAGTCCCTGCCATCATAGAGAATATGGTAGCCTTGCTGGAATGTGTCAACATGAAACTCGTTTTCTAAAGTCTTTTTTTTTCTTAAAATGAAAAACAAATATTTCATCAAATGACCATCAGTATAAAAAAGTATTATATTTTCAGTCATAGAACACAGTGTTTAGGTCTAGCATTCTTAAAGTGAGAAACTATAGGAGCCAGTGACAGCCGGCACGTAAAGTCCCTGCCATCATAGAGCATATGGTACCCTTGCTGGAATGTGTCAACATGAAACTCGTTTTCTAAAGTCTTTGTTTTTCTTAAAATGAAAAATAAATATTTCATCAAATGACCATCAGTATAGAAAAGTATTATATTTTCAGTCACAGAACACAGTGTTTAGGTCTAGCTATCTTTAAGAGAAACTATAGGAGCCAGTGACAGCCTGACTCGCTTCGATATTTATTTACACGTTTAGTAAAATGAATGTTGTGTCACAATATTTTGAATATCAGTCAGTCAAGTGTTGGCAAGAACCTAACATTATTGTCAGTAAAGTCTACTATCTAGGTGTGTCTTTGTCGAAGAAGCAATACTGATCTCAGCTGGAACAGAAGACAGATGCAGCAGCAGTAACAGTAACTTCCTACGGATTAACATGAGTATATGTAAATTCAAAAATAAATTACAAAACAATAAGAAACAGTTAAAGCAATTCCAGCTAGGGTTTATACAAAATTACAACACTATTGTAGCATCAATAACTAAACATAAGCAGTGGCAGCAGCAAAATAAAACTAAACAAAATAATAAAAAACAATCAGGAAAGAATACCTTAATACACATTAAAAAAATAAACAGCAATCAACAACTGTATAGTGCCGCATATACGTTTTCACGCTTAGAGCTTTCAGGAGCAGCAGCAAACAATCCCTTTTATATATTTATTTAAACACCATCGTCATTTCTTCATCACCGTTGATATCATCATTATCACTTTGACAAACTATTTAGTACCATATCGAAATGTCAGCCTTCCAACTTTTCGTTGGAAAGACATAATGATACTTTTGTAACTTAAGTTGTTATCTCTGTGAAAGATGTACTTGAGGTTGTGCTGGAAATATAGTTGTCTTAATATTGGCCGCATCAAGAACGTAGAGCTGTATGCAGCATAATCAGGCATACTGAGGCATAAAGCTCCCATAAAACTCTAAGGATCTAGAGCTAAGTACAGTTCTGGGAGCTTTATGCGTCAGGAGCTCTATGTTGTACTAACAGCTGCAACAGCAACAGAAAAAACCCACAAAAATACTAAACATCATTGTATTTTACGCGAACAAAAGTTCATTATCAGGGCACTTAACTTGTATGTACTTTGAATGTGCAGATGATATAAAAACCCAGTAGTGTACCTTGACAGGAGATTACAAGTCGCGTCGATATTAATTTTAACTTACTATCTTCCATCATCTAGGCAGTTAAGTCTGAAACTGTTCCTGTCTTAAAACGTGTTATTTTCATCATTAATTGTAGGGGAAAATATAAATGTTCCTTTATATACCATTGACAATAATGACAATAACAACGTCTGGAATAAGACACTGATCATAAAATAAAAATTAAAAACGAGAGGTAAGGAAACTTCATTTTTGCAATATATATGTATTGTCGGCATTTCACCTTTAATTTTCTTTCAAATAGTATATGTAATTTTGTACAATATATTTGGTTATCTGTATAAAATTCGTTTCTGTTAAGATTTTCTAGAGGATCACAGTATGAAAGTACAGCATAATTGAGTATGACTTATTTTTACAATTATCGTTTTATCAATCAGTTATATCACAGTCACCACAGTTTGGTGCCATTTAAAGAAACATATTCTTAAGCTTTTAAAAAGTTCTTGACTGGAACGGTCATCTGATAATGAATGTGTGATATAGAGGTGTCGCTAGTCTGACCTCCCGCTTCTCCATTTACGGTATATACATGAAATGTTAAACTGAGGTATAACGAAATGTTGTCCTATCGAACATGTTAAAAAACCAACTGTCTCTCGAATGGAATTCTTCTTTGCTTGAACAATCCCCTAAGTCTACAATAACAGAATTCTTCACGGGCGTCGGTCATGGACAGCTATACCGTCATTGAATAACAGACAGTGATAGGTTTTGACCTAAACAAAAGTGAGGCGAAGAAAACGATACAATTTGTGTATTTGACGAAATATTCTTGTTGCAATGTTGGAAGAGCTTATCTATATAATCGTGGCTTCGAAGCCTCAAAGATAACCAAGATTACTTGAAAATAATTGCTTCCTGTTTCAATAGACACCCAACACTTTGACATATACATGTGACATTCTCGACTTTATTGTAACAATATTTTAAGATTTGTGAATTGCCAAAGTATTTAAGAAAGGTTTTTAAACATTTTTTTTCATAGGTTTTGTGTTGTCAATTTCAAAAGGACACCTTTCTAACTTTATACAGATGTATATTTGTTCCTTAATACATGTTTTTTTATCTATCACGTCTCTTGGATCTTTCAACTTTTGAACAGATTCATGAGTTGATAAAAATATCTTTGCCAAATCAAATGGTTTCTTGTCATTTTTTTGGCATGCCTAGATATATTTGCAAGTTCCGTCAGAACATAGAGCGATGTACCTTTCATTACTTTGGTTTATCCACTATTCACTGTAGAAATCACCAAATAATTTTATACAATTGAGAATGACGTTAAAGTATACTTTTTTAATATCAGTTGTTAGAAGTAATGGCTGTTGTTAAGACTGACAGAGTGCCTTTTTTAGAAAAACAAAACAACAAAAAAAAAAAGAAAAAAAAAACAAACAAAAAAGAAACAAACTTCAAGCTGTCAAATATATAGCGAACATTTGGCCAATAAATTCGAAATGAATTAAAGTCTTTCTCATATAAAGTATCCTTACTATAGAATAGTTCACCTCAGCAGGTCAAAGGCTCCAGTGATATTCGTAAGTTTAGGGCACATCTTTTAGCTTGTACGTGATATTATAGAGAATAATGTGATATAATTGTACTGAGATATATTAATTAATTACTCAGTAAGTCTTTTTTTATTAATTTGGTTTTGCAGAGTAAGTTATGTAATTTTACATTTTAACTTTTATTTCCTGTAATTACTGCTTGATCTTAATTTAACAGGTTGTGCCTTGCTAGGACATTACACCATTAAACAAGACTACAAGATTCATATCATTTTTTGTGTTATCCTGATTCATGACAACATTTCCTCGTTTATTTTATTTATTTACTTTTATAGTCTAATATATTCTTAATGCCAGACCTGTAATTTGTTGTATTTACTTTACTGAAATAATTTTTTAAAAAGGTACATGGTTACGAAGAGTGTGTCAAAATAATAAATGGAAAGTCTTGCGAAAGATATGATATGGATGACGGCATTATCTATATCTTTTATGTAAATGTCTATGCTACAAGATCAATTGTAAAAAAGTAAAGATGTTGGAAAGAAAAGCATATCAATAGAATAGAAATGTACTGTACAAAATGTCTACACTATTGTTTTCGTTATATAGTGGAAAAAAGACAATAACTATCCTTTAAAACTTCTTTCTTTCTTTCATTTGTAGTACCTAGTCGTCTGAAAAAGTCTCGGAAACCTGCAATGAATCATTCAATGTGGGGGTATGCAATGGTCTCTTTAAGGGATCAGTTCTCATGAAATATGTGGAGAACACTGTTGTTATATACAGAAAGATCTTAAGCTGAAGTATGTGTAATGTAAGAAAGGATTTTTGACCAAATGTTGGCGTATGGAAGAAAGATTATAGTGTGTCAAACGTAAGAAACGATTGCGACAGTGCAATAACGCGATAATGCGATGACGACAATGCGATAGTGCGATGGCGACAATGCGATAGTTATATCGTACTGTCGCCATCGCATCATTGACTATCGCATTGTCGCCATCGTACTATCGCATTGTCGTCATCACATTATCGCGTTTTCGCACTGTCACCGTCGCATTATCGCACTGTCGCCATTGTATTATCGCGCTGTCGCCATCGCATTATCGCACTATCGCTTTGTCGCCCTCTGGATTATAACGTCTAACCACGATGGCACTAACGGTATTCCGTATCTGTTTCAGTTATTTGATTTATATCCTTATCGTTATTAGCTTTCAGCAGGACAAAGCGAACACCAAAGGTTGGAAAGTTTCTTTCATGTGGTTTGATTGTGTTCGATTTACTTGGAACACTATCAATTGCGGTAAGGAGGTTTAGTGATTATACGGTTACTACTTTGTATATTCAGACTATTTCACTTGGGTGGTGTTTTCCCTCAAACGTGACTGCTCTGTTGTCACTGGAACGGTTTCTTTATTTCGATTGACATAATTATTTCTGTTGACAATATACCAATTCTCGAACAGCAAAGATGATCGTATTCTTCACCTGGTGCTCCTATTTTATCACCTATCTGACAGTTATACAATATATGTGTGACAACTGTAACATAGCCGAGTGATATCTGGATGGTGCCAAAATGTTTAAAAAAGTAACATATCAGCTTATTACGCTAGAGTCGATTGGCTGTTTTATAAATATATATTTAATCATACCTAAGGAAAAGAAATAGACCCTTTCAGAATTCAGTCATAGCGGTATACAAATCAACAAGTTCAGTTCTGATATGCCTTCTGAATTTTCTTGCAATGGCATTATTGCTTCTAATTGTTTCATTTGCTGAAATTGACATGCATTTTCGATGGCATGCATTGGATGTATTGATGACAATGAATGGAATTGTTGACACATTAGTGTACGTTTTGTGGTTCAGGGATTTTAGGTTAAAACTGGTTAAAATGTTCTCTGTGCTGTTTCTATCCCTTAAAATGAAAGCTGCAAACATGTCTGTCAGCATCTTCAACATTGTCACCTACGAGACTTAAGTACAATAAAAGCAATAAACGCCATATAATAAGAATGTTAATTTGAGAAATTGTAGGTAAGGCATGGCTAATGGCTCCAGCTTCTCTGAATCAATTGAGTTCAGTTTAATATCATAATTTAAATGAGTAATTTTATGTGACCTTGCGACTGTTACTTTTGGGAGCATAAAATCCATCATTATTCTGTAATAAGTAAAGCACAATAGAAATCACACAGTCAAGCCATATTTTGGACAAACAAACAATGGCTTTTACGCAATGATACTAAAAGCACTCACAATGATTTCTTTGTCTGTCAAACATACTAACAAGTTTCGTGAGTGGAACACAGTATTTTATAAACATTTTTATGTCAATAATTTCATTCGAAATATCAACGTACGTGGGGTGATCGGGAAGTTCGTACTCTTTTCTCATAGCGTCATTATTATTTGTCGCAGTACTATGAAACTTTAAACATTGATTAACCTTTTCTCACAAGCATGCATTTGCAAAATATATGAATTTTCTATTATTCCTGAATAATCAGTGTCCATAGCAACGAGCATTGGCAACCCTGGAACACGTCAAACATTAGGCATTTTTCTACATTATTTTGATTAATGAGCATCTTGTTTGAAGGCATTTACTTTATGATATAACTTCGCCATAAAGGCGAAGGCAGGTCGATACTGTTGAAACATTATTTAATTATTATTTAGGCGTTTAAGCTATAAAAGTTAATTACTAGCAAAATTATTTAAATGATAAAAATACATTGTTCTGGCGTCAGTATCACAATTTAACAGGGCTGACTCAACCATCATTGAAATCTGTTTGCTTGGTTTTGAAATTCTCCAGCATCCACCTTACATTCCAGATCTAGCCCCGTTGGACTTTAAAGTTTTCCCGGAGACCAAACAACTCTACGAGGTTTGCTGTTTTAGAACGAAAACGAGCTTCGTAGGTATAAGCAAACTGATGTTTCGTCGGTTCAGTGATACTTACACTAAATGGTTACAAATACATAGAAAATGCATTCAGATCCACGGTGATTAAGTTGGAAAAGTGTGAATGAATATCTGACGTAATCATGACGTCATTTGTTTTACGCTGGCGTGCTCCGGGTTCACCTTACTGTGTTTTTGTTATTAGCTATAAGTTTTTTTTTATTGTTGAGTGCATTTACTTGAAATGTTTACACCATGTGCAAAACAGAACAACCTACATAAATTCAAATGATATCAAGGTTACTTCATAGACAAAAGCTCAGTGGTGTAGATTAAAAATATGTTGTGTCACGTATAAAACGGGGGACAGAAAAGAAATCATAATGTCATGCATCACTAACATACAGTATATCACTTATGACAATTATTATAATGTCTTTATACACTTAAGCTATATACTGTTATCAGCCTTTTTTAGCACGATCTTTTGTAAAATAATCTATATTCCCCTTTAAATACTGTTATGTATATGTATAATGATAGCATGTTTACAGTTCTATTTTTGGAACTGATCAGTAGCCTAGTTTTACCTGGGCGTTAGGCACTTCTAGAAATTTCTATAAATTTCTTATTGTGGTTATATTTAGAAGATTGGAGATTTGATTTTTTTTTTCAGGAATAATCGAGATTATGTTGCTTCTGGAATTTTTTGTCTATATAAAAGTCAGAGAGTTTCTTAAAGCATGGTCTTTCGGTAACTTTGGTCATAAAATATTGGATTAATTTTCATCAGTGATAGTTATATTTGGAAATAATTTTTATTATACTGTGTGAGGCACAGGTGCTTGGCGCGTTGATTGGACAGTAATCTGAAGCATTTTTCATCTAAAATAGGTTAAACTATTATTATATGACTGTCATACAATTTTCTTCTCTTCCAAAAATAAATAAATAAATAAAAAAATATAATATAAACGCGCCGAGCACTTGTGGTATGAGGAATGAATTCAACTTTTCAACATTTTGTGAGATTGCTTTATGAACTTTTGTGGAGAATACTTCAACAACGATTCAGAGTTCAAGACAATTAACATTTATCCGGATCAGAGAGGATTATTAATTTATTTTAAGACTACAGTAAATCCAGGTACTGTAAAACATTTTCTTTGTGACTTTGTATAATTGTTATCAGACAGGATTATTAATTTATTTTAGGACTACACTAAATCCAGATACTATAAAACATTTTCTTTGTGACTTTGTGTAATTGCACTTTTAATACTTTAGTAATTTGTTTTAGAATAAAACTTTGTTATTGTTTAAAAACTTGTTACTGGTTATTCTTTCTGTTAATCTTTTGATTTGGACCGTAACAGAAATTTGGGGCTCGTCCGGGAACTGAACATTTTAGTTTGGCTGATTATTGAGAATATCTAAGACCGTATTTGTTCATTTAAATTTTCACCTTACTTCTTGCTTTATATGCACTTTTGATTTTTTGTGTTATTGAACATCATATTTCTTTTTGCATTCATATAACCAGCAACAAACAATCATGTCTTTCGAATTTGATAAGTTTGTAGCTGAACCTTCCCAGGAGATGTTTAATTTAGCTAAGAAAACTGATTTGCTCAGTCTTGCACAACATTATAAGTTGTCTACAGTTAAATCTTCTACGCGTAAGCAAAAAATTAAAAATCTTTTAGTTCAATGTTTTGTTGAAGAAAAAAATTTTGATGAAAATGCACTTTCTCTTAATTTCGAAGCAAAATCGGACACTGAATTAAATTTACGGGAGCTTGAATTTAAATAAGAATTAGAAAAGTTGAAATTAGAAAAACAAGAAAGAGAGAGAGAGAATAAAGAGAATTTCAGTTAAGGAAATCTTCCTCTAATGGGAACAAATTTCATACTTAATAAAACTAGCAATATTTGTGATCTGTTTGCACTATCTAATTAAAATATACATTTAAACAACTTTTTACCATAAACTTTTTGCATTTTCACTAGTTTTACTCCACTTTTTTTCTTCATGACCCCCTCGTCGGCGTCGGCGTAGGTTAACCTTTTTGTTAAGGTCCATTTCTCAGAAACTATCAAAGCTATTTACTTCAAATTAGGAATACCTGTTCAATATCAAAAGGCGACACCATTTCACAAGGGTAGATAACCCTCAATTTTTTTTGCAAAGTAATGCCCCTTTTTTCAACTTAAAATTTCTTGGTTAATCTTTTTGTTAATGTCCATTTCTCAAAAAAGGGTCAAAGATATTCCATTCAATCTTGGTATATATGATCACCAGCAAGAACCCTGCAAAGATTATTGGGACCCATGTCCCTGGGGTCAAAGTTAGCCCCACCCCAGGGGTCACTTGATTTTGCTTATATATAGGGAAAAAACTTCTTAAGCCTAGAAATAAACTTTAACTTACATAGGATGGGTAAGTACTCCCCCGCTTCTGCTTGGGGACCCCCAACTCCCTTCGGGTATTACCCACTCCCCCCCCCCATCCCCGGGCATTACCTCCCCCCCCATTTTTTTTTTCATTATAATTATCTTTTTTCTTTTTAAATATGTAGGTATTTGACTCCCCCCACCCCACCAAGTATGGGACCCCCCCCCCCCCCCCCCCGAATTTTTTTTTCAATTTCTTTTTAAAATATGTAAGTATGAAGTGAACCCCCCCCCCCTCTCCGGGCATTACCCCCCCCCCCCCACCCCCACCGCCTAATGTTTTTTGCATTGTCGTTATCTTTTATTTACTTTTTTAAAACGTTGGTATATGAGGCGTCAACATTTTCCGCTGTGGGTCTTTTACATACACCAGAGTATACAAAAACTTCAAGTGATGGAAGATTTGCTGCCTTTGCATTGTTGTAGGCAAGGTTTTCTAACACAGCTGATGGAGAAAATGTGTGCTTGTTAAACTCTTTCTCACTCAAATTCACATGCGATGTTAGTTCGCCTAAAGTAACAACATCAGCGATAGCATTATGAGCATCATACGTTTTTTGCAGTAACACTGTAGCAAGATCAGCCTGTTTCAATGATGATTTTGGGAACAGTTTTCTGAATATGCTCATTGTATCCACAATACTACAGACTTGGTCAGAGAACTGGGAAACTTTGTCCAGTTTCTTCAGCAATGATAGCAAAATTGGGAAGTCGAATCGCCGTCCATTGTGCGCACATATAACAATATTTTAGAACTGCTGTAGCCATGATAACAACCGACTATTTGCTTTCTTGATCTGAACTGAAGGTACCAACCGACCTTTGACCCACATTTGATTATTACTACATGATATTCCAGTAACTGTGGTGGCCTCAGGAGAAATGGGTATACTTGGTTTTATGTAGCAGTTGAATGACTTTCCAGACTTTGTTTCTGTTGCTGCAATTTGGGTGATCTGTGGCATTACTCTGTTCTCAACTAAATAAACTGAAATATAAGTTGCAACATGAAAGGATTATACTTTTCATTGAGATTATCACCTGGCTTTTCAGCTGACCTTCTGCATGATGAAAAAATGTCGTCTGCTGAAAATGTCATCAGCTTATTTTATATTCAATGAATTTGCTCCAAATTCGGAGAAAATATCGACAGAACGACACACAGCTTGGAACAAGTAAATCGGCTGCTGGTCTGGTATCAAGCGGTTACAATCCACGCCAACAGACTCAGGGTTAAATATGCATCACTTACTTAGTCCTGTTTCCAAATCTAGTGTAATTATAGTGGGTTCAGCACTGACAGCTACAGCCTTGAAACTGGTTCTGCATACGGCATCTGGAACTTTCTCTGTGTCTGCAGTCAGTACATGACCAATTCTTGTTGCAAAGATGATAAAATTGTATCTCAAAATGACTCATCCAGCATAACTCTTAGGAAATGCATGATTCATATGAACTAAGAGAACGAGTCCAACACCAAGTTAGATACTAACTAAAAAAGAATTCACTTACTCTACATGTTAGTACAATTAAATATTCTACATGTTTATGTAATTACTAAAAATATACCTGATTGATATGTGTCGCCTTCCATAGCTTCAGATGCTCTCTGGAATGTTGCTCGTTCCTTTTTCAATGCGAGACGACGTCCTTTAGTGGAAGGAAGTTGTGACTTCTCGAATCGTTGCTGCCTTTTCTTCATGTATCTCTCTGAGTGGGATGTGGTGTGTTCACCAGTAGAAAGGCCAAGCTTGAAAAATCCCTATGTTATAATGTACATAGTAAGAGGCTAAGAATAATAATGGTTCAAAATCTCTAAAAACAATAATGGTTCAAAATCTCTAAAAATAATAATAATTCAAAATCAATGTCAATATGCAGGACTTTGTTTGATCCTTGAAATATCTAAATTGATGTATTTCTGAGTCATTTTGACAGTTCCACTCAGAATTTTATGCCAAATGGCTATCCTGAATATGTTTGTAGCAACAGATGTTAAAATTTAAAAGAAATAAACAGAAATTTACTCAACGAACTATTATGACACAGTCACACTGGATTTACAAAAAAAAAACAAAAAAAAACAACAACAACAGGACTTACCCAGTAGTAAGTAATGCATAAAAGGGAAATTACGTTACTATAATCTAAGAATTTTTGACATAGACTTTTATGCTGAAAAAAAGTGCAAATAACAACTTTACAGTACCTATGTATTCTCTTTCTGTGGAAGTGTATCACTGAAGTCGCCATCAAGCTGTACTAGAGAAATAACAAGAACAAAAATTCAAGAATTCAAGACTCGCCGATTTGAAAGTCAGATTTTACCAAAACCCCATTTTACACATCCCTATAAAAACCGTGGAGTCTTGAATTCGCGTTGAATTAAAATCGCAAAAATTGCGAAAATTAAACCCCTGTGATTATTACCCGCTGTACAGTAACTTGAAAATCCCATGCGTTGTGTATGACTTTTGTTCATCCTATGCTACAAGTAGTGTTTGTATAGTATAACTTCGAAAAAATAAACATAGAACAAGATCATGCTTTGTAAAAGTACCTGTGACAAATAGTTTCTCCCCTCATTTATGCAGGCTGCAGATGCCAGTACCCTGCAGTCAAGGCGTTTTTTGTCACCAAAGTAATGAGATTCGGGAGCACGCATGGACACACTCCTGTTGGCAGTCTCACATTACTGGCTTGATCCTAGATCAGTGTAATGATCTACATTTGCAATCACTGAGTCAAAGACTGTCTGTAGCTTGGGTTTCAGGTTACTATCACGCAATGCTGTCATGTATGGTAGACTGCGATTCTTACATTTTTCAGTTGCATGGCAGAAATTGTGGTCTAAAAACTGATGGGGAATTAAAGACCTCGAGTTCTAAATCATTCCCTCCCTATTTTCCTGATTTTTTGTAATGTATAGCACAAGCACTTCTCAATATGACTGATTACGGAGTTGCTCAGATTCAGTTTTTTTAATCTGTATAATGCTTCAGTTACATTTTTTACAACATGATTTTTATCAAATATTTTCTTCATACAAATGTTCAATGAGTATTTAATTCTTGCTATCAATGTATTGTCACCGTCACCTTCTATGTATTCTATGGGAGTTCCTTCATCAAATAACTCTCTAACACCCTTGAAACCACCAGTCGCTTCCATTGAACGTGCATTTCCGGTATGGTTCTTTACACAGTAATGACTACGAACACGCTTCCCTGATTTATTTCGCTTCCATTACTTACAAACACCACAGTGGCGATGCCCTACAACTGTCTTTATAACCTTCTTCCTTTTCCCTGCCCTCTTGGTAGTCAAAATGAATGTATGAGCTGTAATGAATATTATTGCATACATTAATCAAACAGTCAGTACGGTAATAACACGTTCCTCATTTTTGAAATGACTGAATTTACCGACATGCAAAACTAGAACTCATACTGATGCTTTTTGTCAAGTATGGTGAAAATCTAATAACCTGTTTTTGAGATGCAGAAGCAGTTTTTCATTGACGAGCCCTGTGACCTTGACCTTTGACATAGTGGCTCAAAATTAAATTTTGCAAAACTAGATGCTTCCTGTCAAGTTTGATGAAAATTCAACAATGGGTTTTAGTGAATAAACGCAGAAACAAAAGTGTTATAACTCACATGTATTATATTTTTTCTATTGTGAAGACTTGATAGAGGACGACATTTAAGTCTAGCAGTCAATATCGAAAAGATGATTCAGTTGTCCTTGAAATGAAAGATAACGTTGTAGTTCTTTAGAATGTTCTAAGGACTAAGAATAAAAAACTGCGCCAAATTCATTCCTATTCCTTTTGTTATTCTTTATCTATGATATCTAATTAATTATTTAACACTTCTGTTTGTCTATTCTTCTGTTCTGTTATGTTTTGTAACTTAGCTTGTGTAAATATACAAAGGAAACAATTAATTTTAAATTCACTCCCGCTCTTTCGAATATCGGAAATCCAAATGAGCTGCCTCGCTGTCCACAAAGATATTTTAAATGTTGTGGATAGACAAGCACATTCCTCTTCAGCATGGGCACATGCGAGATCGGGGTTATTGTTCCAACATCAAAAATTCAGATTCACGCTGTTATTTTTCTCTATATTTCCTAAAAAAGCAAAGATATATTTCTTTTTTTCACTTTTAACAAACAGCAAAGAATGGAAAGAAATTATGCCTAAATAGGAATAGTAGATTTGTATAAATTTGGAAAATGTGTTTGGAGGGTGGATAAGTAGTCCAGTAGTAAAGATAGTCGAGGAGCGTGCTATCAAACTTGCAACCCCTTGATAACCAGTCCAGCGCGTTACTAATCGATCCTTAAACTGCACCTGACCTAGCTCTTAAAAGTCATTGAACAACTTTGTGAACCTCCAAATATGCATTTTAGAAAAAAATGTGCATCTAAGACAATTTGACGAATTTCCGTTCTTAAATTTCATCTTAAAGATGTTTTTGTAACAATTAATATCTATATTACACGCACTAAGTCGCACGTACCTGTCACGTGCAAAACAGGAAGTAACGTATATTTATCTCATTTTTTTAGATAATGATGAAAGGTGATAAGTTTAGACTGAAAGCAGTTAAGTACAAAATTCAACATGTAAGCTAACATTATGGTATGGATATACATTGATGAAATACTTCAATATTAAATAGTTTGAAATGTGATGGAATTTGGAGACCGAATTTCGAGCATAAACAAAATGTATAAAGTTCCATTAGGTTGATTGTATGAGAAGATACACCACTTAAAATATATTTTGGTCTTTTTAGGTCTTTTTCTGATTTTTAGTTTTCTGTGATAAATTTCTTCTGATTGTGAAGTAGGAAAGCTTTCCTTACGACCCTTGTAATATAAATGTAACTTTTTTTCAGCATATCAATCCTAGGAAATTTTTAAAGATTAAAAAATGATCAAAAGAACAAATATTGAATTGGAGGAAATCCCAAAATAGATCTGTCAAAAATGAAAAAGCGAAAAATCTGTTTGTAAAATTCTTTTTTGAATTATATTTACACGACATGGGTCAAGAATGATTTTTATCTTCATCATAAATATATAATCAAAATTAGTATTTAATGCAAGGAAGCTACTTAATTAAAAATCACTGGCACGTGAAAATTGGAAGCAAACATTACGTAAAGTTTTTACAAGTGTGACAGGTATAAAGTAATTCAATTAATTTGTAAGAACACTGGAGAATGGAGAATATACAAAGGTCCCTGTGGAAAGTCTAATTTGCATAAATCCCATTGTAATTTTTTCACATTTCTTTTTATGTACATTTTAAGCATACACTTATTCCTGATTAATGTACATTTCATATTATTGTTCTCCAAACAATATCCAAACCTGAAAATCTGTTGGATGTTGCAGTCCAACCAATGTTAACACATAAGGTCTCCTGAATTCACTGCATTTTTACTGCGCTTACATGACAAAGATACTGTTTACGACGTAATTACTTGGGAGCACGTGAGGAAGTGTAACACAACATCTTAAATGTTGAGAAGATATTATTGTAGCATTGGTATTTTAAACCGAGTCATGTGGAGAAAATGGAATATTTATTAACCTAATTCACTGCTAAGGAAACATTTCAATCAATTTTACCGGCACAAAATAAAAATCGAGTACTTACCGCAATTTGTAACATGTTCTTTTTTATATGTGCTTTTATTGTGTTTTTGAACTTGCGGTTTATTGTTAATTATCGCCGTTCCTGGACGGCGATATATACAATTAACAAGATTTGAACAGTTTTGCCTGTACACCGCCTGCCTTTAGCCAATCAAAGCATATAATTTCATATCACATGATAACAAAATGGACGTCAAAAAACTTCAGCAAGGGATGCGTAAATGGACTCGCCCAACCGCCATGTTTGTCAGGTTACTTATTCGTACAACTGAAAAATACTATCATCAATGTACGAACTCAGTACCAGTCTCCAGGCTCTTGCAGAATAAGCACAGGATAATCGCAATATTTTTTGCTACGTGTCATTTCTAACTAGAGAATGTAGTCTAAATAAGAGTATGTTTTTTTTTTTTTTTTTCCAAAACTTGCACTTATAGGAAAAAATAAGTGCTTGCTTCCGGGCGATTCTAATCAGGATATATCCGTGTTTTATATATGCTTGTTTAGGGTCAGGGCAATATCGTATTTTTTACCTCAAATTTATTCTGTTTAAATTGTACATGTAATATTCTTATAATATTGAAGAATAGTATCTAGCTTTTGCTTAGTATACATTTTTTTAGTAAAAAAAAGTAAAAAACTACGCAAATAGCTAATTTATTATGCGTAGACTGGTTTACAACAAAGCAATATTTACAAGGTTTTTAATGCTTTAAATTATCAGTGTTAAAATATAGTTCAGTACAATTACAATTTTAACATGATGTATAAAGATATCGGCATGCTTTTCATAAAGAAGCCAAATCATCCGCTTTCAAAAATAGTCCAGCTACAATAAAATTGCAATGTATATTTCATCTACTTTATAATTCTCTGTGAAAATTATCAAATATAACTTCGCTTTTCACTGCAAAGCATGTTATAAAATTATCAAATTAATGAATGACGAACATGAAATACATTCATCTATGGATAAGACGTCATACATGGCTGAACGGCAATTTCAAGCATTTTTGGAAATGCTAATACTTGTCAGATACGCTATGAGCAGTGTTTCTCTGCATAACTGCCTCGAACTGAAGGGATAATTCTTCATGACAACGTAAACTACCTATGTCGTGCCAGAAATAACATCAAAAACACGTTTTTTTCTCATTCAAAGCAATATTTTCATTATTTTGTGATTAAACCATTTTCAATTTTTAATCATGACATTATGATTATTTGGATGAGGCGAAGTCGTTATATGCTTGTCTATTGACTTTTAAGTTCTATCAGTCAAACATTTATACTTTGCACAGTTGAATTCTGCCCTAATTTTCACTGGTAAAAAAAATCAACAACAATTTTCATATACTACAAATTAAAGGGAACAAACGTAAAGAAAATATTGAATAACATCTGACCTTTATCTTGAATGTGACAGTTGAGATTCAGCGATCAATATAAACTATCTGCGGTATGATGTATTGGATTACGACACCGTAACTGAATTGTTGTTAAATCCATGAAAATATATTCTGCGAACTCTTTTTGTTGCAAGTCAGTAATTGTTTGGTCTGATATATATACTACGACAAACCAATACCTTTACAAAATTAGTATGAATAGTAAGAAATCTGATCAACCTCCTTCAGAAAACAAATGGAATCAACAGTTTAACGACAACCAGTTAGAATGGAAAAAAAATTATCAAATGATATATCTTACATTAATTGATACCATTCTTAGAAATTTTCAATATAAATTTTTGATGCGTCTTATCCCTACTAACAAATACCTCCTAAGGTGTAAATTATCTTCATCCAATTTTTGTGATTTCTTCAACATGAATATAGAAACGACAAAACACCTATTCTGGGAATGCCAGTATGTACAGAATTTCTGGACAGAATTTAATCAATTTCTAAATTAAAAAAAATAAATTACACAATTAATTTTAAGGATATATCTTTTGGAATAATGGATAACTTTTTACAAAATGATACACTAGCAACTAACTTTATAATCATGCTAGCTAAATATTTTATTTTCAAGATGAAACTAAAAAATGTCATTCCACATATAGAACAATTTAAAAAACTATTTAAATCAAAGGATTACAACAGAGAGAGAAATAGCAGTATTTAAAAATAAGCTAGATAAACATAATTTGAAATGGTTAAAATTCATAAGAGCATAAACATACCTAATGTACAGAAAAAAATGAATTCCTTGTTTTTGGAAGCGATATTACTATCCCCCTTTTCTATTTTTATTCTCGAACGAGCATTTAAATTTAAATACTTGACATCACTCCCCCTACTTTTCAGGTTATTATAAAATCCACTTAATATGAATATATATTTTAAAAATAGACGAAAACACTTAAATATAAAAAAATATTCAAGTTTACACATGTAAACAATAACCAATGCAACAAATTATAAATTATAATGTTTTTGTTTTTTGTTGTTGTTTGTTTTCTTTAAATAGCATAATGTATAATAGTATATATTATATGTATTATGTGTATTGTGGAATAAACGGGGTTACCCGTATGAGGCCTCAAAAAAATATATATACAACTTTATTGTTAAGCTTATGTAATGGTTAGTTACATTTGATTTATTATTATTAATAATGATAATAATAAAATCTTTATTTATAGAAGGTAACATACAAAGTGTACACATAATCATAACATGCAAACTTATTTACAGTATGGCCTTCTGATCCAACAATAACAAGAAATCAAAACTATACATGTATACAATATTGAACATTCATTTTTCATATTACTCGTATAATAAAATGAAATTAAGAAAAAGAAAAGTAACATTCATATAAATACTTTTACATGAGTGTTTCAATTGAAAATGCACATTCATTCATACGACAAATGCTCATATAATTTATATAAGAAGAGTTATGTAAACTGACAACAACACGCAATATTATGAATTAAACATCAATATAAATCTGTAATACTGTTATAGTAAAACTGTGGTTTCAATCATATATCAGATTGAACACTTAGGAAATGAATTTTGCAATTGTGTTTAAAGGATTGTAAAGTTGTACATTGCTTAATACCAGCAGGTAGTTTATTCCAGACTTTAATACTAAAATAAGAGAAAGAATCCTTAAGATAATTTGAATGAGGTATGGTACGCAAAACAAGATCATTGTTTGTGTTTGAGCGTAAGTTATGATATTTGTTGTTAGAGAAATTCAAAATTTCATTCTTATAAATAGGTGTCATATTATTTAAAGCTTTATAAACCATTATTGCGGTGTGGTATTTCACTCTATAACTAAATTTAAGCCATTTTAGTTTATTGAAGTGATCAGATGTAGGAGAGAGTATCGACTGATTAAGTATAATTTTTGCAGCTCTTTTTTGAACTGAATATACTTTGTTTTTATATGAGCTTGTGTTTTTTCCCCAAACCGTACAACAATAATCGATCAGTGGAAGGATATACGCGTTATAATACAATATCTTTACTTCATCTGTAAGATAATAAATAATCTTTTTTAACAGTGCAATTTTTACATTTAGTTTTTTACATACAGATTCTGTTTGATAATGCCAGTTCAATATATTATCTACATATATTTCCAATATCTTTTGAACAGTAACATTTTCTAGTGTTGTATCATTTATTTTCAAAATAAGAGGGTTACATTTCTTGACCTTTTTTGAAGATCCAATTATCATACACTTTGTTTTCGTTGGATGTAAAGACATGTTATTAAGGATGCACCATTCATTAATATAAGATAAATCTTTCTGTAGGTTATCTTGTATTGTTGATAAAAGATCACCAGATTTAAAAAGTGTAGAGTCGTCCGCATATTAGTCTATATTAAGATCATCGCGAAGTATTGCTATATCATTAATATATTTTAAAAAGAGGAAAGGCCCAAGGATTGAGCCTTGAGGGACTCCTGATTTTACCATAAGAATGTCAGATTGTAAATTACCTACTTAACTGTCTGTTTTCTATTGGATAGATAGGAACTGAAAAGTTTTAATGTCTGTTGAGAAAAATGATGTATCTTTAATTTGTGCATTAAAATTTCGTGGTCAACAAGATCAAATGCTTTCCTTATATTTAGGAAAACCGTGCCTATCATTTTACCAATATCAATATCCTTAATCCAGGCATCAGTTAACTTAATTAATGCTGTATTACAAGAGTGATTTTTGCGAAAACCAGATTGTCTTTCGTGTATTATTTTAGTATTTTGAGAAAATACCTGGAGGTGTGTTGCTATATGACGCTCAGATATTTTGGAGATGGTTGGTAAAATAGAAATCGGGCGATAATTTTCACACAATTCTTTACTTCCAGATTTAAAGATAGGTAAGACACGAGCCTCCTTGAGTTTATCAGGGAAAATACCAGTATATATACTATTATTTATTATTGAAGTCACACAAGGAATAACAGTATCCCCCGAGCTTTTTAAAATTTTAGGTCCAATGCCATCAAGACCTGTTGATTTCTTTGAATTTAGTTTTAAGATTATTTGTTTTACTTCCAGGGTTGTTATATAGGGAACATCAAAGATCGTTTGTGACTAACATTGTATCAAGTTTTTCTTTTAGAACCGAAAATCTTGTATCTGAAAAAGGAGTTTTCGTTATAATATTTGAAATATTGATAAAATGCTTATTCAATTCATTTACGATATTTAGATCATTTTCAATAACCTGATCATTTTTTTTTTCAATTTTCGAAGGAAGAGCGATGCGTCTCATTTGATTAGCGTTTGATATATCTTTTTAATTTTTCCATATGTAGCTTGAATCTTTATTGCTTTTTATTGCTCTATTAAAGAAATTTTTCTTAGCCTTTTTTATTAACAAAGTTACTTTATTTCTAAGTTTTTTTATACTCCTCGAAGTCTCCATTGATATGACACTTATTTCTGGAATTAATCATTGCTTTAATTTCATCCGTGAACCAATCTGGTTGATGCTCACGTTACACGCGTTTTTGTTTCTTCGGCGCATGTTTCGACAAAACACCATTTAAAACAGAGTATAAGAAATCTAAAGCCTGATTTGGATCAGTTATTGTTTCTGTAAGTTCCAGACCAGAGTTTAAAAGGTCATGTTGAAAATTTGTTTCATTAAATTTTTTAACATTCTATATTTAATTACGTTATGAGTCCCGTTCTTTTTATTATTGTTAATTTTAGCCGAAAGCACCATACACACGGGAAAGTGATCACTAATAGACAAAGATGAAACAAATATTTCTTCAACATAGCCAACATTGTTTGCATATATATGATCAATGATAGTTGAACTTTTTTTAGTTGTTCTTGTTGGATGTTGTATTAGCTGTAACAAGCCAAACTTCGTTAATGTGGTCATCCATTTTGTATTACTAAAGCTTTCCGATCCTTGTCCTGGTATATAATTTATGTTTAAATCACCCAGAATGTAATAATCAAGGAGAGAAGAATCGGCCATTTCTATTTGTTCGTCGAATGAATCAATCCACGACTGTGTAGAATTTGGTGGGCGATAAACAAAATTTATAAGAAAGGAATTACTAGTTGAATTAAAAATCTGTAGCCAGACTGACTCGATATCATTAATTTCTAAATCATATCTACGTTTGTAATTTATATCCTCCGATATATAAGATATTATCCCCCTCCTTTCTTATTAAGTCTATCACGTCTTTCAAAATTATAATTTCTTGTTCTAACCTATTCATTGCTTATGTTTACATTAAGGAAAGTCTCACATAAGCCAAAGATTTTTGGTGATCTAGAACTGTTTAAAATATGTTTAATTTCATCTTAATTTGGTAACAAATGTTGTATATTAAGACTGGCAATAAAAAGTCCACTGCCATCAAAATGTAGCGAATTGTCTATTGAGCTCGTGTCATTTAAAGATATATTTACTAAATCCGTGACCAGTATAATAGGATTTTCTATATATAAACTTGCCTCGCTAATTATGTTATTACCAGAACATTTATATCTCTCTTCACCACAATTATGAGTGTCATTCAACGAAATAAATAATTTTTGTGAATATAAAAAGTTCTTTAACAGTATTTGAAATCTACAAATACATATCCAACAAAAAATTATGAACGTGAAGTTGGCACATAGATCGCAGCTCTACATCTAGCTCTGCGATCTTATATCATTGCAGAGCTGGGTCGCAGCTCTACATCCAGCTCTACAATCTTATATCATTGCAGAGCTGGTTCGCAGCTCTACATCCAGCTCTGCAATCTTATATCATTGCAGAGCTGGGTCGCAGCTCTACATCCAGCTCTGTAATCTTATATCATTGCAGAGCTGGGTCGCAGCTCTACATCCAGCTCTGCAATCTTATATCATTGCAGAGCTGGGTCGCAGACTTACATCAAGCTATGCAATCTTATATCATTACAGACTTACATTCAGCTCTGTAATCTTATATCATTGCAGAGCTGGGTCGCAGCTCTACATCCAGCTCTGCGATCTTATATCATTGCAGAGCTGGGTTGCAGCTCTACATCCAGCTCTGCAATCTTATAATTGCAGAGCTTGGTCGCAGCTCTACATCTAGCTCTGCAATCTTATATCATTGCAGAGCTGGGTCGCAGCTCGACATCCAGCTCTGCAATCTTATATCATTGCATAGCTGGGTCGCAGACTTATATCCAGCTATGCAATCTTATATAATTACAGAACTACATCCAGGTCTGCAATCTTATATCATTGCAGAGCTGGGTCGCAGACTTACATCCGGCTATGCAATCTTATATAATTACAGAACTACATCCAGCTCTGCAATCTTATATCATTGCAGAGCTGGGTCGCAGCTCTACATCCAGCTCTGCAATCTTATATCATTGCAGAGCTGGGTCGCAGCACTACATCCAGCTCTGCAATCTTATATTATTGCAGAGCTGGGTCGCAGCTCAACATCCAGCTCTGCAATCTTATATCATTGCAGAGCTGGGTCGCAGCTCTACATCCAGCTCTGCAATCTTATATCATTGCAGAGCTGGGTCGCAGACTTACATCCAGCTATGCAATCTTATATAATTACAGACCTACATCCAGCTCTGCAATCTTATATCATTGCAGAGCTGGGTCGCAGCTCTACATCCAGCTCTGCGATCTTATATCATTGCAGAGCTGGGTCGCAGCTCTACATCCAGCTCTGCAATCTTATAATTGCAGAGCTTGGTCGCAGCTCTACATCTAGCTCTGCAATCTTATATCATTGCAGAGCTTGGTGGCAGCTCGACATCCAGCTCTGCAATCTTATATCATTGCATAGCTGGGTCGCAGACTTACATCCAGCTATGCAAACTTATATAATTACAGAACTACATCCAGGTCTGCAATCTTATATCAATGCAGAGCTGGGTCGCAGACTTACATCCGGCTATGCAATCTTATATAATTACAGAACTACATCCAGCTCTGCAATCTTATATCATTGCAGAGCTGGGTCGCAGCTCTACATCCAGCTCTGCAATCTTATATCATTGCAGAGCTGGGTCGCAGCTCTACATCCAGCTCTGCAATCTTATATCATTGCAGAGCTGGTTCGCAGCTCTACATCCAGCTTTGCGATCTTATATCATTGCAGAGCTGGGTCGCAGCTCTACATCCAGCTCTGCAATCTTATATCATTGCAGAGCTGGGTCGCAGCTCTACATCCAGCTCTGCAATCTTATATCATTGCAGAGCTGGATCGCAGACTTACATCCAGCTCTGCGATCTTATATCATTGCAGAGCTGGGTCGCAGCTCTACATCCAGCTCTGCAATCTTATATCATTGCAGAGCTGGGTCGCAGCTCTACATCCAGCTCTGCAATCTTATATCATTGGAGAGCTGGATCGCAGACTTACATCCAGCTATGCAATCTTATATAATTACAGACCTACATCCAGCTCTGCAATCTTATATCATTGCAGAGCTGGATCTCAGACTTACATCCAGCTATGCAATATTATATAATTACAGACCTACATCCAGCTCTGCAATCTTATATCATTGCAGAGCTGGGTCGCAGCTCTACATCCAGCTCTGCGATCTTATATCATTGCAGAGCTGGGTCGCAGCTCTACATCCAGCTCTGCAATCTTATAATTGCAGAGCTTGGTCGCAGCTCTACATCCAGCTCTGCAATCTTATATCATTGCAGAGCTGGGTCGCAGCTCGACATGCAGCTCTGCAATCTTATATCATTGCATAGCTGGGTCGCAGACTTACACCCGGCTATGCAATCTGATATAATTACAGAACTACATCTAGCTCTGCAATCTTATATCATTGCAGAGCTGGGTCGCAGCTCTACATCCAGCTCTGCAATCTTATGTCATTGCAGAGCTGGGTCGCAGCTCTACATCCAGCTCTGCAATCTTATATCATTGCAGAGCTGGGTCGCAGCTCGACATCCAGCTCTGCAATCCTATATCATTGCATAGCTGGGTCGCAGACTTACATCCGGCAATGCAATCTTATATAATTACAGAACTACATTCAGCTCTGCAATCTTATATCATTGCAGAGCTGGGTCGCAGCTGTACATCCAGCTCTGCAATCTAATATCATTGCATATCTTAGTCGTAGATCTACATCTAGCATTGAAATCTTATATCATTGCAGAGCTGGGTCGCAGCTCTACATCCAGCTCTGCAATCTTATATCATTGCAGAGCTGGGTCGCAGCTCTACATCCAGCTCTGCAATCTTATATCATTGCAGAGCTGGGTCGCAGCTCTACATCCAGCTCTGCAATCTTATAATTGCAGAGCTTGGTCGCAGCTCTACATCCAGCTCTGCTATCTTATATCATTGCAGAGCTGGGTCGCAGCTCGACATCCAGCTCTGCAATCTTATATCATTGCATAGCTGGGTCGCAGACTTACATCCGGCTATGCAATCTTATATAATTACAGAACTACATCTAGCTCTGCAATCTTATATCATTGCAGAGCAGGGTCGCAGCTCTACATCCAGCTCTGCAATCTTATGTCATTGCAGAGCTGGGTCGCAGCTCTACATCCAGCTCTGCAATCTTATATCATTGCAGAGCTGGGTCGCAGCTCTACATCCAGCTCTGCAATCTTATATCATTGCAGAGCTGGGTCGCAGCTCTACATCCAGCTCTGCAATCTTATATCATTGCATAGCACGGTCGCAGCTCTACATGTAGCTCTGCAATCTTATATCATTGCAGAGCTGGGTCGCAGCTCGACATCCAGCTCTGCAATCTTATATCATTGCATAGCTGGGTCGCAGACTTACATCCGGCTATGCAATCTTATATAATTACAGAACTACATCTAGCTCTGCAATCTTATATCATTGCAGTGCTGGGTCGCAGCTCTACATCCAGCTCTGCAATCTTATATCATTGCAGAGCTGGGTCGCAGCTCTACATCCAGCTCTGCAATCTTATATCATTGCAGAGCTGGGTCGCAGCTCGACATCCAGCTCTGCAATCTTATATCATTGCATAGCTGGGTCGCAGACTTACATCTGGCTGTGCAATCTTATATAATTACAGAACTACATCCAGCTCTGCAATCTTATATCATTGCAGAGCTGGGTCGCAGCTCTACATCCAGCTCTGCAATCTAATATCATTGTATAGCTTGGTCGTAGATCTACATCTAGCCTTGAAATCTTATATCATTGCAGACCTGGGTCGCAGCTCTACATCCAGCTCTGCAATCTTAAATCATTGCATAGCTGGGTCGTAGATCTACATCCAGCTCTGCAATCTAATATTATTGCAGAGCTGGGTCGCAGCTCTACATCCAGCTCTGCAATCTTCTTTCATTGTAGAGCTGGGTCTCAGGTCTACATCTAGCTCTGCAATCATATATCATTGCAGAGCTGGGTCGCAGCTCTACATCCAGCTCTGCAATCTTAAATCATTGCATAGCTGGGTCGTAGATCTACATCCAGCTCTGCAATCTAATATTATTGCAGAGCTGGGTCGCAGCCCTACATCCAGCTCTGCAATTTTTCTTTCATTGTAGAGCTGGGTCTCAGCTCTACATCTAGCTCTGAAATCATATATCATTGCAGAGCTGGGTCGTAGATCAACATCTAGCTCTGCAATCTTATATCATTGCAGATCTGTGTCGCAGCTGTACATCCAGCTCTGCAATCTTTTTTCATTGTAGAGCTGGGTCTCAGCTCTACATCTAGCTCTGCAATCTTATATCATTGCATAGCTTGGTCGTAGATTTACATCTAGCTCTGCAATCTTATACAATTACAGAGCTAGGTCGCAGGTCTACATCCAGCTTTCCAATCTTATATCATTGCAGAGCTGTGTCGCAGTTCAATATCTAGCTCTGCAATCATATATCACAATGAGTTGGATCATAGATCGACATATAGCTCTAAAAATTGTATAGCTGCAGAGTTGGGTCGTAGGTCGACAACAAGCTCTGCAATCTTAAATCATTGCAGAGCTGGGTCGCATTTCTCCATCTAGCTCTGCAATCATTTTCATTGCATCACTCCATCTGCATAGTTTTTTTCAGTTATTGCCTTTTGTTATTTTTCAAAGCATTACTTAAAAAGACTTTGAGTTATCAACATGAAACATCATAATATGTGGATAGAGCTCACTCAGGAGGTGTGCAGTGTAGAAGAGTGATAACTTTACCCTTAATAATCTTTTTTTTTCATACTTAATTTTCACCTGAGTGGAGCAGAACTCAAAATGTCTTTGAGATGTCCACATGAAACTTTATAGGTGGATAGATCTTATTGAGGAGGAATGTTGTGCGCAAGAATGATAACTCTGCTTTTTATAATGTTTGATTTAGTGCACTTTGTTATTTTTAATACTTTTTGTCCCGAGCTTATCTCAAAAGTATTGCAGGTATCTACTTGAAACTTCATAGGTTGAAAGATCTCACTGTGGAGGAGTGCAGCGCACAAGAATGATAACGCTACTATGCATGAGTTTTCAGTTATTGACCTTTAACTTTCAAATCTGTAATTACTTCAGCCATTAGTTATCATTACCGAAATTGAATTATGTTGCGCTGCTGCTACATATACATTCTTCCAGTAAGCAAACATATGTTAATATGGCTCTTGTTGATAAAGTTTTGTAACAATCTATATCCGTGTTGTTACAAACATATTGTAGTAAATAAACTTTTTGCATTTCTTTCTTTTTCTTTCTACATTCTACGGATGGACAAAAAGTCTATCGCAACACGTATGGTGTGTGAATAGGCTAAGAGCCTTAAATGTTCAAGCATTTTTACACATGTTAATTGCGGACAAAGGCATTTTCATATTTACGTCGTTTGTTTATTTTGGCATGTTGATGACTGCTGCCCTAACCCCGACCCCCAACAAATCTGTTGATAAGTCATGAGAATAAGTATTCGAACGCACCTCCTTTATAATAATATGAGAGCTATCACTTAAAGGTGGTAACAAGTTTTATTTCTTGAGCCGCAGACTTCTTTTAAGGATTACTTACGTTCTTTACTCAACGGAGTCTTTGTATGGCCATTGAGTATCACAATTCGAAGTTAGTCAGACTTAACCTCAGAAATTTCGAAAACTCGTTATTCACATTATTTAAACTTTATTATCATAAACTAAATGATTATTTATGTATATTGTAATACCAAATCCATAGACTGAGTGGCTTTACGTCTTTTATAACTACGTGACACGATAAAAATACTGATAATGACCGGAAAACAACAAAAGTTTTAGACGGGTCCCCTTTGTCTTCCTTACCTTTTCAGTTACAAAATGAAAATAAACTTCAAAAGTTAAAAACAAATATCGAACGAAATGAATAACTGAATGCAAATGCGAATTACGCAGCAAACGTGGCATTTAGCTTTTGATACGATTGCAAGAGTATAAAATCGAATTTAAGAAACTAAAAGTAGGTAATAAAATTAAAAATATAGTTGTCCAGAGGAAAATATACACATTTAATTCCCCAAAATTATTTTACAAATTCAACATATAATAATCAACAAAGCCAGAAAAACGTTTTGAGAATGAATGCATCTATATATAAGATTTGCTTTCTTAAACTGCTCGGCAGACGAATAGTTACAGATTTCAATGCAGGACAGAAACAGAGGAACATATTTTTTTGGGGGGATGGGGCGTATGGGGGAAGTTTGAGGGGTAGTCGCCATGAATGACAATGCAAAAGTAATAATTAAAAAAATATACTATGAGGCAAATGAAAATATCCGGGAGTGAGAAAGGTTTGGAAGGGGATGTGGAAGTGTCACAATGCTTTTTAATGCAACCGATGAAACAAGGGACAAATACGAAAAATTCTGAAAACAAAATGGTCCCGACCGGGTGGGGGAGGAAGGTACAATGCATTACAACGCAACAAATGAAATATATGTCAATAATAAAAACATTAGCGACCAGCTAGTACGAAATTAATTAAGGGCTGTTTTTCTTTTATGCCTGGAGACATAGTATACCTAACGTTACCCAAATGTATACTTGTCAGAGTTTCAACTGAGGCCAACAATCAACAAACAAAACGGGTACCGAAAGCTGTACATCATTGCTATGCTTGTTGATCATATTTCACAATACAGTGCATGAATTGTAAACCATTCGCCACTGAAATTCTTTGGCAGATCGCCTAGACATCCTGCTAGCCCATCATACCAGTAAATACCTTTATCATAAAGCACAACGAGAAGTGTAATTTGATGACCCTTCTTTATTTGATAGTTAAACGTTCGTGGATCTCTTACATTTTCCTTTAAGACAGATGCCCACCTGCTGAGCTCAACTGGTACAGTACTGTATTAAGAATCAAAGGTTCGATCACTGGAATGAGTGTAAATTTCTCTGTGACGATTGATCTCGAACGTTTTGCCTTAAGGTCATTCGTCTCTCACCACTGTCTCAGACTCATGTTAGAGACAGTGGAGAAAGTCATTCATTTGTGGAGAAATTGATACTTGCTGGTTAGATATAAAGGAAAAATCATAAACAACCAATAAAACAAACAGTTCATGAATTCTGTCAAAAATGTTACAACCCAGCAGTAAATAATTTTGCTCATAGCATCAGAAACAAACACTATAATATTTTTTGGTGAATTTAAACCATACTTTAAAAATATGCGCGCCGCTTTTGATGCTTGCATCAAAACTAATCTTTTACGCACTTTGTATTCATAGCCATAGCTAGTGTATACTTCTTGTTTTAATGCATTCCTTCTTGAGCGCATCTGTCTCTCATCTTATTGTAATCTTGAAAATAATGCACTTGACTTTGCATGTCGTTTCAACACGACTCAGTTGCTCGTTAAATGTACTACGATATACTACGTCGCATTTCTTTGGATCGAGATAAAAAAACGAATCCAATGTTTATGTTTTTCTTATACGGAATACATTACTTTTAAACATGTATAACCTCTTTTCCACCGTAGTGACAAGGTAGCAAGAAAGCAGGGAAAAGATCAAAGTTCCCCTTGCAGATATGAGAAAATCAAACATTTCTTTGCAAGAGCCGCCAAAAGTGTAAATAGACCTACATGACTGTACATGAAAAGTAGACAAAACTAAAACAAGTTCTATCCTTCCAGTTTTTGTTTCTGTATAATAATAACACCATTACAAATCTATTTGGTCAAATAACTATGCTCATCTGAAACGTCATTAAGATAACGCTCTACAGTGAAGATATACTGAAATACCATTAAAATTTTGCAGACCTAATTGAAACTGAATAATGAATATGTAAAAAGAAGTAAAAACAAATGTTTGAAGAGCTCGTTGTCTACGACCCAGCACTGCAATGAAAAAAAGACTGCAGATCTAGATGTAAAGCTGAGATCCAGCACTGCAGTGAAACAAGATTGCAGACCTAGATGTCGATCTACGACCCAGCTCTGCACTTATGTTAGATAACAGAGCTAGATATCTATAAACGATCAACCTCTGCACTTATGTTAAATTGCAACCAGATGTCGAACTACGACACAGTTCTCCTAGAGCAAAGATACAAGATTAGTGTGCTATATTTAGATATTATACCCAGATCTGTATTAATCATAGAATGCAAATTTAGATGTCGATAACCTAGATTAAGAGCTGGGAATCAGCTTTGCAATGATAATAATAATGCAGAGTTAGATGTCGATCTATGATCCAGCTCTGCAATGATATAAGAATGCAGAGCTGGATGTAGAGCTGCGACCCAGCTCTGTAATGATATAAGATTGCAGAGCTACATGTAGAGCTGCGACCGTGCTATGCAATGACATAAGATTGCAGAGCTGGATGTAGAGCTGCGACCCAGCTCTGCAATGATATAAGATTGCAGAGCTGGATGTAGAGCTGCGACCCAGCTCTGCAATGATATAAGATTGCAGAGATGGATGTAGAGCCGCTAACCAGCTCTGCAATGATATAAGATTGCAGAGCTGGATGTAGAGCTGCGACCCAGCTATGCAATGATATAAGATTGCAGAGCTAGTTGTAGATCTACGACCAAGCTATACAATGATATAAGATTGCAGAGCTATATGTAGATATACGACCCACCTATGCAATGATTTGCAGAGCTGGATGTAGATCTACGACCCAGCTCTGCAATGATATTAGATTGCAGAGCTGGATGTAGAGCTGCCACCCAGCTCTGCAATGATATAAGATTGCAGAGCTGGATGTAGAGCTGCGACCCAGCTCTGCAATGATATAAGATCACAGAGCTGGATGTATAGCTGCGACCCAGCTCTGCAATGATATAAGATTGCAGAGCCAGAGCTGGATGTAGAGCTGCGACCCAGCTCTGCAATGATATAAGATCGCAGAGCTAGATGTAGAGCTGCGATCTATGTGCCAACTTCACGTTCATCAAAAAATTAGAAATTTGAAGATAATTTCATATTGTCCTGCTTTAAATGATATCAACATGTATTCCTGGTATTTCTTAGCTATAACTTCTGCATAACTATTATTTCGTACGGTGTTTATATGTGTTATTTCTTCATAACCTGCTAAATATTGTTCATTTTGTAGAGTACATAAAGCAACGAAATGATCTATACCTGTAAAAACTGCTATGAAGTAGTCATCTTCATTATAATCAACATATGTTTCTGAAAATTCACAACTATAGAATGTTTTGAATCTGCCAGTGGAGCATTTGTCTGAAAGTTCCTATTGTTGATCCCAGTTTCTGTCATTCCTGAATTAATAGTTTTGTGTGCAATGGTCGTACGTGCCACAGTTAACACAATATTCATTGCCTCTAAAGTTAGTGATCGGTTTCCTTTTGTGGCTGTTGTTCGGGACAACTCCGTTATGATCATTTCTAGTAGGCAAAGGCCTGGATCCGTTTTGTCGTCTGCAATCACGCGTTGAATAGTTGTTCATTTTGCAGTTTGTGCAGTACAACCTCCTGTCAAAATTATATGTTATTATTCCTCTTCGGATTTTCTGTAGTTTTATGATAGGCTCATTTCTATTGATGCACGAGACAAGTGTCCTGCTGCCACGGTTGTTTAGGTGGACCCCGTCACGAGAGAAATATTGTGACTCGCGACATTACCGTTAGCATGAACGAATGAACTGTGTATGTCTATAAGATTTAAGTTCATGTCGTGCGAGAGTTTCATCAGCTGTGCATTTCCAGGAGCTACATCACAGTCACTATTAAGAAGTATTAGTCTATGCGTATGTGGTTGAGATAGCATCCGCCGCAAAAGGAAGTAAAAGTCTGGTTTCTTGATTTCAAAGGGGTCACAGAGGGGTCATTAAAACTAAGGTTGGTGTATCATCCAGACAAGAACATGAGTTACACACCCTCATTGCATCAACAGTACCTAGAGAAAAAGAACATTATAATAAGAAATTACAGCTGGTGGCGTCAGTTCTAGGGCCGAAATAGGAAAAATAATGCAAACACTTGATTGCAAATGTCGTCACTTGTAATAAGGAAAGTATCTTGTCCAGATATACAAAATGCCAGTAAAACAGTGACCACTAGTTAACACGTGAACAACACTAGAGAAATAACTCGTCCCGATATTAAAAAAATACGTGCAAATATGAAGCAAGACATGCTCCCTAATTACTAATAGGCGCCACTAAGATTAACTAAAATAAATTAAAAAATACTTAAAAGGTATTAATGTGTATAGCGTGACAGAAAATGGCTTTGATAGTTCCAAGCAAAGTAATTCATCCGAGCAGAACTGTTAAGTAAGTTCATATATTTTATCAGTAAATAAAATTTGTGCTGAAAATAAAATGTGTAGTTATTAAATATTAAGTGCAAAATTGCTTTTTGACAGTTTTATTTAAACGATTTTAAAAGCTTTAAAAGTCAATAATAATCATGTTAAATTGTCATGGTCAAAACGGTGTTATGCTTTGGTCTGTTCTTTAAATTAAAACGTGACTCGAGGGTTTTAATTGCGCCGTTGAAATGCTTTTTATTTTTGCAACGTAAAGATCTGCTATTACGAGAAGCAAAACAGAAGGAACGGAAACATTTACGTTTCTGTATTTCAAAACATTTGATACTGCTTTTTGTTCTAAACAGTTCATATAAATTGAAATAAAGGTGGTTGAGCTCTATACATTACTAGGGAGAAAATATTAGAGCCGTCTGTATTTTATCCCTATATGTTTTGTAAACAATTGTGCAGGTCGTTTAAAAATAATTATACAGAAGGTTGTGTATCATATTAAGAGCTAAAGATTTTTGTCTTTGGACAAAATTCGTGTTGTCTCTAATGTTAACTCATCCAACAAAGTCTAGCACAGGAAGTAAGCAGATAAAGCGGTACAATTTATCTTTGTTGAAACCAACAGTCCAGTACTTACGGAAATCAACAGACACAAAGCCTGTTCTATACAAATTTAACAAAGCGGACAACAGCAATGATATATGCCCTACACCCCTCACTGCTCAATTGGGGGCAACTGGAGGAATGTTATTTTTCTTTACACTATTCATTATAGCATTGAATATACTGCAGACAAAGCAAAAACCTGATGGAATATTAATAAACAGGCTAATCCATCCACAGACTAAGTCCATATCGAGTTCTACTGACTGGCTACAATTACCTTATTATGTCCATGAAAAGTAATTATATATAATCTGGATTTTTATGACGGTTGTCATAGAGATCTCTTGCGAAAGAGAAGATTTAAATAAATGGAATATGAAATGTAAAAATACGGTAAGAATGGAACATATTAAATTCATTATTGCAGTTTCTAAGGCAGTTTTAAACAAAGAAAATGAACGTGTATTTTTCCAAATGTATTGTTTTGTATATAGTAAATGCTTATTTTAATAGGGTATTGTTTGTGTTTAGCTCTGAGAATCGTTTATTCAATATTTCTTAAATGCTTCCGAAATGTGTCATTTTTACGTGTGCAAAGGTTTCATAATCGAATTTTTTTTTAATGGACAATTTGTATTCAATTTTCCTTTATCTTTTTCCCATTTTTCACCTTTTTGATATCTACGCAAGGCTGTTGATAATAATAATAATAATAATAATGATAATAATAAAACAATTCAAAAGATTGTGATGAATTTGTCCCTTTTCAACGTCTATCAAACATCCGAGCTTCATTTGCGTTATTTGGATAACACGCTCCTGGACATGTTCCGTTACAGTTTCAAACCTCAGAATTTGAATGTAAATAGTAAGAATGATTTTCTATTTTCGGTTGAAAGGGACAAGTGTGTGGGCAATTCAAAAGTCAGGGAATATAGCTCGATACAGGAATTAAAACTGAAATATAAAGAATTTAGCAGTTAGTGAATACACCATCGAAATTCAACATATATATTTCTTGTTTGCAAAAGTTTGTCTTAACCTGATCTGCAAAGCTATACAGGCTTTAGAAAGTAAACGACCATTCCTGCAAATGTTGTGGTGCCAAATTTTAACCATCTAAATTGTACTGTTTAAGAAGTGATGTCCAAAAATGTAATTCAGCGTAATAAGAATACTATGAATTAGCTAGCAGATAATCGAGCAGGCTTTGCCATATCCCTATTCCCTTTTCTTGATGCAATGCCGTGACGTTACACAAAACTGTTAAGTCACGCTATGGAACAAAAAGTAATGAAGTTTTTTAGCTCTTCCTTGAAGTAACATTCTTCTTTTTTGTTTTTTTTTCTTCTTTTTTCCACAACAGGTGACACTGCATCAAAGAGCTTTGATCACTTAAAGGACTGTCTCACAGATGGGCCGACGATGAAAAAAATGAAAATGTATATACAGCTGGAAATTCTAGCTGTTATTGTGAAGAACATATCAAAACTAAGTTACTGACACATTTTTTTTGTAACAGAAAAACATGAAAATATTGATTTTGAAGAAATTTGATATTTTGTCTCTGTGGTTCAGTGGTGTAGATCGTCGCTTTTTATTTTACTGACCGAAAGGTCATGCGTTCAAATTCTGGTTAAGTCAAAAACTTTTTTTTCAGTTTTCATGGTGTGTAGATGCGTGTTTTTTCCATTTTTCTTCTCTTAAATTTTACAGAAAAAAATTCAGCTAAATTCTGTGAGTCAGTCGCCATCCAGTTAGGGTTATTGTTGTAGAGTCAATTTATAGTAACAGTCAAAACAAATGTTGCCAAAACCTCTAAGTATAAGTAACTGAGTGACAAGGTTATGTAATGTATAGATAAACAACACCTTAACTCATTCATTTGACGTGACTTTATTTTTATATTCTTCAGGATTTGACGTGTTTGTGTAAACCACTTAACTTGATACTTAATCTAGTATTTGTGTGTGTGATCTTTCAGTTTTCGATAAGGTCATGCATATTAAATTAAAATGTGTTTAGATACTTGCTGTACTTTGGCTGTTATTATGTCAGGTTAGGCATGGTCCCCTAAATATTCAGTGAATTCTGGTGAGTTTATTCAAGTTTAAGTAAAAAAAATATGATAATTTATGGCATTCTTTTAATCACAAACTATGTATGTTCAACTTTTGCGTTCCTGGTAATTTCCTGGCGCTAACTTGGATGAATCTACAGTGATAACATTAAGTTCTGGGCCACTATTAGCTATTGAGTATTTCATAGCACGTTTTATCTCGAAATGGTTCAATGTTACCATTGTATGAAACTGTAGCTCCCATTTTTTAATGTTCGGCGTACAAGTCTTGTAAAATAAAAATAGATACATTGGCCCATAGTCTTCTTAAATAGTCATGTTTTAGTGCTTGAAACTATTACGGGAGATCTATGAGGGACATTCCTGATAACAAATTATCTCCCTTACTCGATAACATCAGAGGTAGACCAAATAGCACATTGTTCCTTTCAGTTGGAATCCTCTAGCTTTATCCTTGTTTCTAATTGTGATGGTCTTGACCTTTTGTTGTGAAAATTGTCACTTAAATATCAAATAAAAAGTTGGGATTATCAAAAAACAAAGATAATGGTGTTAACAAAACATGTTGCTTAACTTAATGTGTAATCTGACTACCATTGTTGCAAATAATTAGACTTAATTATCACCATACCAAAAGAGAAAATAGCAATAAAAGCAGAGGAATCCAAATGGAAGGACCAATGTAATATCAGAGAGTATTCAGGGTAGATAATCCACTTATGTCTCCCATTGGGGGCATTTATAGCGCAACATAAATTTCTGTGGCTCGAGTGTCTGGTAGGCGTGCAAAAATCGCTATTCTCTGAATAACTTGTAATGTTTTTATTTGAATATCCCCATGTTGTATCTTATGTAATACCTAGGGTGATAATAAAGTTTATGTTCTGTTCTGTTCTGTTCTAAATATAAAACGAAAATTTTTTTATATCATTCTATAAATTGGATACACCTAAAAGAAGTACATTAATTATACCTTTTTGACGATAACATAATTATTTTCTCACTGTTGTTTGTTATAGCCAAGTGCACACCGGCCTCTTGTTGTGTAGATACAACCTCTGACAACTGCGTCAGGGAATAGATTCTTTGGGTCAGTGGTCTAGAGCGTTGCTTTTTAATGCGGGAGGACCTGAGCTCGAATCAAGCTCTGGATATTCTTTTCCAAGATGCATAGCATCTTTCTATTTCCGGTAGATGAGGGACATTTGGGATAACCCAACCTGGACTTAATAATAATAATTATAATAATAGTAAATGTTCAAGATATCTGATAAACAAACTAGACCACACCATTTGTCATCATAAATGATGACTTCTTCAAAAGCCACTGTGTTATAGCTCAGTGCACACCGGCGTATGAATACAACCTTTGACAACTGTGTCTGATAATCGATTCTTTGACTCAAGTATCTATAACGTTGGTTTTCGATGCGGGAGGACCTGTGTTCGAATCCCACTCTAGTTGATCTTTTGCAAGATGCATTGCATATTTCTGTAACTGACCTTCAGGGCCGTAAGAGTCTGTTACTGAGGTTCGAAAACTGAATAAAAAAATCGTATTTTAAGATACCAATTACAATACATTCCCTCTTTTTTAAGTTTGGTTTATAATATGTTTACATATTATGCCTTAATTTGTAAATGTTTATTTGATTATCATCTGGACTTCACTTGCATAAATATTCCTCTATCGCGAATATTTTTAGTATAACATAACATAACATTAAGCGAATCTCTAGCAAACTTCATTACATTAATATATCAGTTTTACGTAATGTAAACGAGTCACGTGATGAAAACATCTATTATATAATATATTTTCATTTAAACTTTATACAAAGCTGGTTCAGAATAGCATCAAAGAAAAATGTTCTAACTAAAACTTCAAATTATGTCGAAATACTAGAGAAATTCACTTCTTGGTACTAAAAGATCAGATTGAAAAAATTTAGAAAATAACAGTAAATGAAAATAATTAATTTGAAGCAAAAAGCAAATTGGTAATATGTTTTGAGCCGTTATGCAAAACGTGTGTAATTTAACGAAGTACGTAACAATTACTAGTTTATTGCATTACAAACAACCTTATGATGGAATATTTGCCTATGATAGAATGCATAATAATAAATAATCAACTGTAGAAATACCTTTTCGGATTCCGTATAGTTTATCAACGATTTTCGTTAGTTTATCAAATGATACAGTGGTACAATACTTTTGTAGCGATTTTAAAGGAGTCCTAGAATCTTTGTCACGGTTAAGCCCTTCTTGTGTTTGGTATTTGCCTGACAGCAAAATTTTATGAAAAAGTGCGACAACAAATTTTGATATTTCGTCAAATGGACTTTTCAATATATCAGCCACTATCGAATAAATACCACTTCTTTATCATATCTTGTGAAGAGATCTGTTATCTCTGCCTCTTTGAACTGGGAAGCAAATGCATTAAGATAATTAGAAACAAGCGTCTTAAAATCCTTTAAACGATTCTAGGTATTTTGATTTGTACATCACGCACTCCAGGATCGCAAAAGCGGGCATATTTATCGTAATAGCGTACGGCTTGAAAAATAGCGAGTGTTAAATTGTGATTACTAATACAATATTTGACCGATTTCTTCTCTATCCGAAATAAGGGGCTATGAAAACAGAAACCTAATTGAAAATGTTCAGACTAAATTGCTAAGAAAAATAATAACCTAAGAAAATCCACACCCCTTTACTGTTTGTAAGCTGAATATGGTCGTTACTCTTAAAACATAATAGTTCATAATTAAAATGGAATGATTAACTTCAGGAACAAATTTATTAGAGGTGATGTAAATAAATTTTCTTACCAGATTTACAAATATATGCTTCAAATAACAAACTTTGAACTTTGAATAAAAATGGACTAAATGTATCAAGCAGATATTAACCTGATTATAGGGAAATTAGTATAATATTCATATAAAAATGATGTGAAACAAACTCTTGTCGACCAAAACACACAACCTTGGCATGCTTCATTACAAAACTCAACAGAAGGACTTTATTACTCAACTTTTAAAGAAACACTGTTTTAATTTTTTGTAGAAATCCTTATCTTTTATTAATTACACAAAATTTCTTGCTAAACACTTGCTAAAGTTTTAATGGACATACTTGTTATTTTTGATGTCAGACTTAAAGAAGGCTGAGTAGACTTGCGTGGCCATGTCTTGTGATTTTGAGCAGTCCTGTATTTTGTTTTTCGTATTTCAGAATCTAGCGGCATGGCATACTGTTCTGTATAAATATACCAGTAAACTTGTCGTATGAGACACTATTTGTCAAAGTCTGGATAGCAATTGCTTGAATGATAAGCGGCAGTACCAGCAGCAGAAGCATCTTCTGCAACAGCAACCAGAGCAACAGAAAACTACAAACTATTTTTCAAGTTGAGGCATACTAAAGCAAAGAATTCTTTGTCGGTACAGAAATCAATTAAGCGTTGAACATGCTGCAGACAAAGTACCACCCTGATGGAATACTATAAATTAAGCTCATTCATACGTAAGCAGACTAAGTACTATCAGTTTTTCATATTGGGTTATACTGATTGGGAATTTTATCTTACTAAGTCCATGCAATGCCGTTATCTATACATGCTATCTAAATTCTTGTTATGCTTCTCATAAACATCGTTTGTTGAAGAGAAAAGATAAATTTTAATCATGTCGACTTTAAAGGTATAATTGTCAAAAGAAGGAGATTTTAAATGAGAGGCGGAATAAATGAAATGTATGAATAAGGTAAGTATAGAGCGTATTGCATGCATTTCTGCTGTTTCTAAATGGACAGATTGCGTTTAATTTTTTATTAACGTTTTCTCTAGTGAACTCATCCTTTAAATTATAATATCAAAAATGAGAAAAATAATGAAAAAAAGCTAAGTTTGGATGACATTGTCCCTTACAAAATCAAGCTCATACAGCTTCTTATTAAAAACTTAAGTCTTTGTCTTAGGTTACTATTTTAGTTAAACTTTAATTGCTTTGTAAATACGACACATATATATATATTTGATGACATTCACTAACTTTAAGATCGTCTGAATAAGTGCAGAAAAATGTATCTTTCACCTTTGACGAGGAACGGAAAATTGAAGCTTTAACTGTTGGTTACCAGGATAATATTTTACTGTTTGCTACTCGCTTTACATAAACAGAATGTTAGTATAATTTTTCCGAATTTTGCTCTGTCTGTAAAATTGAATTAGCGTGTAAAGTTCTGTTGTCTAAAGAATTGAAAGGGAATGCTTAAGAAGAAGAGAAACAACTTCACAAAAAAAAGAAAAAAAAATGATATCCTGGTATCACGCAAACAAGAAAACAGTAAACTGAAACTGGAGAAGAATACAAAAATATTAGTAATCTTTTTATATTTTTTTTTCAATAAATCAGACAAGAGTAAGGGGTATATAAAGTATTTATAGGACAAAGGTGACAAAAATGCCCCGCCGCTACGTTAATGCAAAGACAAAAACGTAAAAAGAGGCGACTATGCCGGAACGCATGTGAAGCGTTTAGAGCACATGTTTAATGAATTTAATCAATACAACGCACGCGCATGTGCACGTTATTAAACAATAGCATATATTTTATGTCTTAATCTGACTAAAATACAAAACACATCTTTGCTAATACTTAACACTATTATTTTGTAGGTTTCATCTTCTCTGTCAACGCCGAAAAGATCTCATTAAAAACAAACACCAGAATCCAATGCGGGAGAAGTTATGCACTGAAAGGTTTTGCCAGCAATTTGGAGATTCATACTTCTGAGGTTCTCTATCTGCGAACAAGACCTCATCAACAGGGAAGAGCAGGGCATTAAGAAAATGACAGATTGTGATTTACAAGAATATAACAATGTATTGAATAAAGCCATGCTGCCAGATCTTGGAGTAATTCTAAAAGTATTTTTGACAGTTGTCTCTATAATTGTAGCCATGTGTATGATCTTATCTCTGTTAGCATTTAGCAGGACGAAACGGACGCCAAAAGTGTGCAGGTTTTTGTCTTGTGGTTTGATTGTCTTCGATATTTTCGCAACATTGTCATTTGCAATCAGGAGATTCATTTATGATCCGGTCACAGCATATCAGACACAAACACTTACTCTAGGATGGTGTTTTCTCTCGAACTTAACCGTGGCTCTATTATCATTGGAAAGATTTCTTCTTTTTCGATGGCCGTTTTTCTATTTGCGAAATATCAATTCGCAAACAGCAAAGGTGGTTGTGTTTTTTACCTGGTGTTCATATTTTGTTATCTTTGTGACCGTGATTTTTTCAAGATGTAAAAACTGTAAAACAGCAGGGTGTTATACTGAAACTGTCAAAATGGTTGTCAAAGTGACATATCCTTTCATAACATTTGTTTCTGTGACCTGCTTTTCCAAAATATGTTTCATCGTATTCAAGAAAAAACAGGACTCTACACCAGGTAATGAAGTTAAGATTTACAAGTCAACAATATCGGTTCTGGTTTGCCTTTTAAACTTTTTAGCAATGGCTTTGCTATTTCTTATTGTTACTTTGACTCAAACTGAAATTCATATTCGATGGTTTGCATCTGAAATCCTGATGACAATTAATGGCATTGTTGATACGTTAGTGTATGTATTATGGTACAAAGAATGCAGACTGGAAATCGTAAAAATGTTATCTGGCATGTTTCCATCGCTTCAAAGAAAATCGGAGAAAATGTCGATAAGTATCTTTAACATTGTCACATATGAGACTGAGGTACACGGCACGCGATAACAAATTTCAGGGAGGGGGAACTACATTATCCTTTACTGCCCTAATACAGTAATTCATATTAGGGTAGTAAAGGATAATGTAGTTCCTCCTCCCTGAAGATTATTCAGTTCGTAAAGGCGATATAAATGAAGGCCCACCCTTCTCCATACAATGTTTTGTTCTTTAGCTTTTTCTTGCTTGTTCTGGTGTTTAAATTTTAGATCTTTTGAAATTAGACAAAAAAATATTTTGTTTTCATCACAGTTAAGACATGATAAATAAATAAATTGGTATTAACAATTTTAAGAGTTAAAAAATGTTTCTGAAACTATTTTCTAAACCTCTTTTATATTTTGGAGAAATAATAAGAATAATACTTGAAGTAGTATACTTCGACAAGTAGTGTCAAAACAAGTAGTGTCTGTCATCTGGTATATGTGTAGCCAAAAAAGGCGACTGAGTACAAACGTTATAATATATAGAAGCGGAAGTGAAGAAAAAAAAATGACGAAAGCTAATTTGAGCCCGACTAATATATTTCACGGCTTTGATATCTTTCTCTCATTATTAGAAAGTTAATACAATATATGTATTGAAATTTAATAGTATTAAACTTGTATTTAATATGTGCTCAGGCTTATAGTAGTTTTTTGTTGTCAGATTAGTTAATGTTTGGTCAGACTTGTTTTAGCTTTGTCATCAGACTTGCAGTAGATTTATTTTGGTTAGTCTTGCTGTTATTCCTAAGAAAGAAAAGTTGCAGTTTCAATGGTCAAACTTACTGTAGATTATTGTCAGACTAACAATGATTGCTTATTTTGCCTGATAGTCCGGAAAGGTCTGAAGTATTTCGTTTATATTCTATTTTTTATTGTTTTGAAGAGACAAATTTTGTCTTTATGTGGTCATATGTTGTTTTTTGTTGTTTTTTAGTTGCTGTTGTGTTTTTAATAAAAAAGGTCAATAAGACGTTGAACTAACTTCTTTTACACCCACTTTATCTTATCTTAAATGTAAATGTAAAAGTAACTGATCATTCATCAAACGTCAGCAATGTCTTAAAAGGTTCTTTTTTCACATTCGCTTTGTATGTATTCAGACAAATGCATCTACGGGGAAACGTATCCGGTGAACTGACTGAATTATGTTAAAAGCCTTAAATGAATTGGAGATGACTTTCTTCAATTAATAACTTCTTTGTAGTTATCCTTGCTTTGTTTTTTTCATACCTAAAGTCTCAAGTCGTATGTCGTTTTTCGCATCATTTCCAAGAAGAATAAATGGAAATATAAACCCATCCGTTTTGCCATTTGTTGTTTTTATCACGAGTTCAAAATCATCACGAGCGCTGCCGCCCTTTTCGTTCCTTTTTGCGAAGTATTTGAGTAAAATGAGTAAAATTGATGTGGTAATTTATGTTTTTAAAACCTTTTATATCTTTCAACCAGATCAACTGGTGGACTGCTGTATTTAGGTAAGTGTATTTCGGTGAGTTAATTATGCAGTGAGCGCTTGTTTTTTTCGGTATGTATTTTAAACTTTGGAATTGTGTAAATTTTCAACAATGGTGAAAAGATGGTGATTCTACCGTTGAATATTCTAACCTGAATGTATGAATAATTTGTTACAAACTCAATACAATAACAACATCATTCAGAGAAGCTAGTGTACGGGTTGGAGTGTGAGATTGCACAAATCTATGTCCTATTTTTTAAACTGGTTTTATTTCTTCAGATAGTTTTACCGTAAGTGTAAACATTAATCTATATTGTGTTTAAAGACTATTAAGACAATGCCGACTCTTTACTTTAATATTCAGTTTAATTTTATCATATTCTTCTGTTTTTGTTTAACTTGCAGTATAATCTGTATTGTTAGACCATATATTCACCTATTTGTAATTGGTCAAAGTGCCCGGATAGAGTTTTTAAAATGCGAATAACACAGACCATGGGTTTAACTGTATTACAGGGTTAGGCTATGATAATGATATATTTGTATAAATATATTACATGTTAATAATTTACATCAATTATATCCATAGCAATGTTAGTATAGTATTATCTACGTAATGACTTTTAATTTGTTTATAGATATAAATCAGATTAATTAATTTAACAAGGATCTAAGTATTGTGGTTTGTATATTAATCAGACCCAGACCTCGAGATGACAAGTTTATGCAAATGAACTGTTTTTGCCAGATAATTACAGATTATAACATGATGCTATGGAGAATATTGACAAATGAATAAAAGTAACTCAATCTTCTTTATAAGGTTTACAAATATTAAAAACATAATTTTTAGTTTTCAGGCTTATTGTGGTTGCAATCAAGCGTTCATTTCTGCTTAACCTTCTTTGTTTTGAGTTGTCAGAAGCCGGTGCATACACTTCGAGGTAACAAGCAACGTAAAATACATTTCAAGGGTACCGGGGTGGCTAAACGCAGTGAGAACTGTTGGCCAAACATGCATTCTGCACCTACCCAGTGGTTTTCCGGTCTCTTCCGGCCTTCTTAACTGTTGTCGGTTCCTGGATATTCGTTAAACCTAGTACGTGAATAGAGTGTTGAGTCATACGAAGCAACACAGGATAACAGAAGTGGTGTTTACGGAGCGGAAATGGTCACACAGTAAAGGTCACCTATTAAAGTCACGCATCTAGTAGCCGTTCTCCGATTTATCATTCTTTTCCCCTTGCACCTAGAATTTCCTAGCATCTGAACATATACTGGAGACACTACCACACATATGTTCGCCTTGTAGCACTAGACTGTTTGTTGTTTCCCCCACTTTAAGTAGAGTTTTGGTTTGAAATTGTATGTAATATGATTTGTTTTATATTTACTTCCAAAAAATGAAGTCAACCATTTCAACTTGGATTCATTTTATTAAGGCCGATGTTTGAGAAAATGTAATCAACATTATTATCTATGCACAAAATTACAACAAATTACATAAAAACATCAGTTCTACTTAAAGGTCTGAAAACTATAACTTGAAATTAAAAGAATAACTAGGCTACAATTATAGTTGCATTTTCCTTACAAAAGTCGGCACTACTCATATAAATATATCAATATATTACAGTATAAATCTAAAAAGGTCACAAAGGACAAAAATATCACCTCGGCGTAGTTAAACCTTAGCTATTAAGTAACCGCGTGCATCAAATAATTTCTCATTACAATGAGTTATTAACATAAAAAATGACAAATTTACCATAATTCAAAGGATCTTGAGACAAAGGCAATAATATCGAAGAAACACTATTAAAAGTAAAAATGTTTAACGCTCAGATTCGAAAAATCCTGACGTCATTATGTGGAGGACATTTGTATTAGACTGGCTGGATGAAACGTTTGACTTGGACTCCCTTTGCATAGCATCTGGCGACCATGTTTGATAGCAATATTTGGCTTCACTGTGACCGTCATTAGAACTGGTTATATTGTTTACTGCACATAAAAGAACAAAACCCATTATACAATTTATTAAAGCAAACATACGAATAATAATGTAATACATAATAATGTTATCAATATTTAAAACTAAGCTAACGATTGTTCGATTGAACACTGATTGTCGCTTGATTCCCCAAAGCACTTAAAATGTACTCCCAGGTGGAACAATTAAAACTCCTACTAATTAATGTAGGAAATCATTTGTTGTTCTTGGTATAAAAAATGAGAAACAAACAACATTTGATACTCGATGAGTGAATAAGTTAAAAAGAGGCTCATAGATTAGTCTCACTTCCACCATTTTGTCCTTTCGTATCAATACCGGCCGATCCGTTTGACGATAGCCTTACCGTCATATTTTTCTTAAGACTTCCCCTGAAACTTGATCTTGCAAGAGTAGTGTATTCAGTCCGTATTTTTTCAGGCACAGTTTTGTTAATACAACCCATACACATCTTCTTAAATTCCTTTCTAAACATCTTGCCAGTTATAAGGTATATATAAAAGTTTAGAGCAAAATGAGTAATTCCAATTTCTTCGATAACAGCTCTCACTAAATGATATAAATAGTATCTTTTCCAAGCTGGATTTTCGTCTTGAATTCCACATTCAGGCCCTTCGTCAAAATTTAGCACGGAAACATATACAATAGTGACCGGAAGTGTCGTAAAAATGAGGTAAAATGAGACAGCAAGGAGCATTATTGTTGTAGCAGAAGTTTTCTGCGTACGCGCGTGTAACTGCGTTTGTTCATATTCTGACAAACGCTTCGCCTCTCTTATAACTAGTATATTGAATGCTAAGACACTTAGTGGCACAACGAGGAAGAGGAGTAACTCTGTCGCCCAAGACCAGATATTCCAAAGCGAGTTGTTTCCTCCCCATAATGCTTCTTGACGAATGCCACACTCACCGTCTTTGTACGTCCAAAAATAGCCTTGAATGGCGCATATCGCAAGTGAAATGCCAGCTAGTGAAAGTGATACTTTTTCTGCTCTACGCGTTGTACAGTATTGTTCCCGTTTGAAAGGATGACAAATGGATATATACCGTTCCACCGTAAAAGCCAACACTAACAATGGCGCCAAATACTGAAAAGTAAGAAATATGACTGTAAAACTCTCACACATCACTGGAAAGTTTATTGTCCTTACTTCCCATAATTTCTCTAATTCGTAAAGCAAATGGAGTACAAGAAATATGAAATCCACCAGAGCAAGTGCCGCCAAGTACACTCCTGAAGAATGACGCATGCGCGGTCGTATCCAAATTAAAAACGACAAAATGTTTCCAGGAAATCCGAATGCATATATGATAGGTGTCAGAGTTTTGTCGATATATTTGATATCTTCATCCATTGGAGATAGGACCATTGTGCAGTTGGTTTGGTTTGGTGGCGTCATTGTGGTAACAGTCGAAGCGTTCAAGTCTCCTAGATCGGGCATAGCAGCAGACAAATTTATTCCGTTCATCTGCAAAAAAAATAAAAAAACAGTTAAAATTGTATTGTTTATCTCATATTATTTTCTGTTACATCTTTATTCAAACGTTTCTATTTTACTTGTATCATTTATTTTAAGCTTAAGTCTTATTTATAACACGAAAAGAAAGTTATCTGAATCAGATTTATAAAGATCATGTGTATTTTAAAATGAACATAATTTAAATTTGTATCATGTTAATAACTTTAAATTTCGCCACTTTACGTAAATTGCACGTTGTCTGAACACAGTCGTTAGAGAGCCTGTTTAAGGATGAATTTAATTCCTATAATTATGATTTCAGCAAATCAATTGTTACGCAGTTAAAACACACATACAAATTATCTATATAGCCATAATATCATTCTCCAATTAAACACGTTGTTTCAAACGCTCCAAACATGATACGCGCAAACGCCATTCTTTTAACTCTTTAACACTTGAATAACGCAAAGTGCCTCTTAGTAAATATCTTGTGTTTAACAGTCACTGATTTATAAACATCTTAGCAAGTGTGTCCTTACAATGGAAAAAAAATACTTTTCATACATAACTAAATCCATATGAAGACAAATAAGTCATGCTCTATTTTTTTCTCTCAGAGAACAGTTTAGTCAGAACAATTCCATCGAACTTTATGTAAATGTGGTGCAGCACATTTCCGAGGAGACATAAAAGGTTCAGGTTCACTGAGACTACTTTTAATTAATACGTGAAAGAAAATTCAGGTCAACATGTTATCTTATATGTTTAACTTAAAGCCAGGTTAAAAGCAGCATAAGCGTCATTAGATTACAGATTTAAAGAGGCTGTACTCCAGATTTGACATAAATTTTTTTTTTCATAAATTATATATTTAGATGCCGTGAGATTATAACAACATAATATTTTACTTCCAAACTGATTATAAGAGTCAAAATAGAATAAAAAATTTTTTTTCGCTCCAGCCTGATTTGAACTGTGGACCCTCATGTTAACAAAATATTTCCAACGGTTTTACTGTCACCACCATCGCCGCATGTGGTATTACAGATATTTACTTTAAATCTTATACGATATACGAGGGGTGATTCAAAAGTTCGCGGAATTGCTTTATTACTAGAACGGAAAAGACAATACAAACACAAAAATTACATCACTCGATACGTTTACTCAATACTAAAGCAGAGCCGTAATCTCATTGAAATACATTTACTAATAAATCGTTTGTACATATTTGAATTGTATACATGACCGGCACTTGACGCACGCCATCACGACGTCGACGTCACTAACGGTCAAATTCTAGCGTACGATTCACCTTCTCGACGTAATCGCCGCCCGTCGCTACACACTTCCTATGCCTTTGTACCCATTGCATAAATGTTACCTTAAACCAATCCTGACTGAATGAAGAGATTACTTCACGAGCCTTATTGCGTAGCTCTAATGTTGTTTCAAATCTCTGGCCTCTGAGTTCCCTCTTCATATCTGGAAACAGACGAAAGTCCATCGGTGCTAGATCCGGGCTGTACGGCGGATGTGGTAAGAGACTGAAACCAAGCAGTGAAATCTCTAACTCTGTACTCTGTGCCCGATGTGCTGGAGCGTTGTCATGATGGAGTATAACATCATCCAGTACCAACAGGGGGCGCTTGCGGCGCAGAGCCTGTATCAGATCGCGTCTAAGCACCTGAAGTCAAACAAACAAACGGGAAAACATGAAATAATTTAAGTTTAAGAAAGTAAAAAGCGGCACATTTTAAATAATATTTTTATATATTTTGTTATTTGAAACAATACATACTGTAAAATATTAGTTTGTTATAAAAATAATATATAAGTGTTGATCGTTTGTATGACTAAAATGCGGCATACCTTTGAATAATAGTCGGCATTTACGGTACATCCGTCGCGCACCTTGTGTTGAAGCAAAAGCCCTTGTCTATCCATGAAGAAGATGAACATTTCCTTTTTGCAGCTGCGTGTTGTCCTGGCCTTTTTTGGTGGAGGTGTGTCTGGTGACTTCCAGACGGACGACTGCTGTTTCGACTCTGGATCATAATGGTATAACCATGTTTCGTCTGTCGTGATGATTTTGTCCAAAAACTCGTCACCCTGTGCGTCGTACAGATCCAGAAATTGCTGAGAACATTCTAACCTCCGCTGCTTGTTTTCATCAGTCAGAAGTCTGGGCACCCAACGCGCAGATACTTTGGACATATTTAGCTCTTCTGTAAGAATTCGTTGCACAGTAGAATACGATAGGGAGAGTTCCTCTGCAATACCCCTAACCGTTAAGCGCCGGTCGTTGTCCAAAAGCTCTCTCACTAACGTTGCGTTGCTCGTCGTCATAGCGGATGCTGGTCTACCTGCTCTATCGTCATCAAGTACCGATTTTCTGCCGTTCCGAAATCGCTCATGCCATTTGTAGACAAACGATTTACCACAAGGTTGTAATGTATGCGAGTTTTTAATTTGATTCAACGTCTCAACTGGTGTAAGTTTGAGTCCAACACAAAATTTCACAACTGCGCGTAGCTCCAATTCACTTGTTGACGTCGCGGAAGAAGTTGAAGACATGGCGACAACTCGCTGCTGTGGAGTAACGGTTCAACGTAATGTAATCAAAATTATAGGAAATGACGTCAACACGTCATTCTAACGTCAGTTACGTTCGCGCCAAAATTGAGCAACATTTGAAAACATACTATCGTCTGAAGTGAATTAGTAAAACGAAATATTTTGGCCTGCTTCAAGTCACCTAACCGTGGTTGCTATGGAGACCATTTATATTCTTCCGGTTACACATATTCCATAAACTAAACGAAAATGTTAGTTAAAATACGTTGAATTATATTTATGCGAAATTTAATGTGATTCGGTGAAAAAATAAATGATTTAGAGATAAATTCCGCGAACTTTTGAATCACCCCTCGTAGTTATTCCGTCGCGTTACGGTATAGCACTTTGAAAGGGAAAAAAATCAATTTATAATGTAATTATTTAACTTATTTTTTGTCAGTAAGTTATTTTTTAAGCATCAGTCATAAATGTTACAAGAAATTTATAATACAAAAAAACTTTCTTTTTTTTGTCATCTGGAGCACAGCCCTTTTAAAGACACAAAAATTTACATTGTGTAATGAAAAATCACAAATTGGTTTTATATTTGTTATAAACAACTTAATTTACATAAATCTATCTTCGCCGAATTATAACAATCATACTTCAAAGCACCTGAACACTCTCACCCTAATCAAAATGTTATAGCATAGATTTCTGGACATATGTTTTCATCATTACAGGTGTATGCTAAACTATCTCAATGTGATTTGTTTCGAGGTTAAAGCAAAGCAAATTTGCGTGGGACTATGTAAACGGTATTTCAAAACAATTCATGACAGTAAGTTTTTCATTTGTTCAATCTGAGAGAATTTATAGACATGTAATCCGACACAACGAAAAAAAGTTAGTTGATATACTTGTATTTTTTTGCTTTTCGATATGTGACAAATAATTTGTCTTGAGGCTTGTACGTTATTGGATTATGTTCTTCCTCTCACTTCTAATATTTTCTACAATATTTTAAGTCTTGTCTTTGTCCAATAATACCCATTCATTCCTTGCATACAGAACTAATGTCTTAGCAGAAGATACTGTTCAAACGATATCCTAAAGTTTTACCACAACCTTTAATTTTCCGTTTACAACCGTTTCACACAGCGGAGTTATATATATCTTTTAAAATGTTATAACAATAAACACAGCTTGAATGGTTAATATTTTCCGTAACATTTTTTCTTGCTCTGTAATGTGACGGAACAATGTAAGCGGTGGCACTTAGAAATACAGCAATTGCAAATATCACCTGAGGACAACGTTAATTACTGTTTTCGTCAATACCGTAGATGTTTAATTAGCAGTGTGGACAACTGAAGTCTATTAGACGAGAGAACATTACTGTATCAATATTTACGTCAAAGAGATTTTACTTGAATGTAATGTACTTTCTTTCGATAACTTAGGCGTTTAATTAGTACTGTTAACAACTGAACAACTGTTGTAAAACTGATATCAATATTTACGTCAAACAAAGGTCGTTTCCCCTGTTGTCTGCATTCCTAAACCGTTACGGAATTTTACAGTTTTGAGGCAGATTTGGTCACTGTTTACAGTGTTTCGATGTATATCGTAACTTACATTATTTGCCTGTAAACATTATTCATTAATGAATAGTTTTTAATCAGATGGAAACAATGCGAAACAATAGAATTGTTGCTTATAAATTATATATATCTATCGACAACAAATAGCCTACATACAATTTGATTTATGTATCACAGACGTTCCTGTAATGGTACAAAGGAAGAAATATGTTATCAAACACAGATGTCTCGGTATTGTTTAGGAGTTAAATTGAAGAAATCAAAGTGTTTTCAAAACGACGTCACCAAAAAAAAATTAAAAGGAATTTATCATAAAAAAACACATTACTTTACCAAAATGACTTGTGTTGTTTGAACTAATTTTCTTTGAGGACTACACAAGGAAGCAGTAAGTCAATAAGCCATTATGTCTGATTACTTGTTATTTTAGATTGCAAAGTTCAATGAAGCACATATTGTAAAAATATTCCATTCATATCTTGTACATGAAAACATTTACCGCGTACATGTGATATTGCCTTCTTTAAACTGAAAGTATCAACTGTGATAACCTTTTTTTCTAATCAACTGAAATGCAGCTGGAAGTAAGGGACTTAAATTACAGCCAGACCAATTAATATTTATGTATCAGGAGACACTCGTCTGCAGACATCGGTATAACAAATACATTTGGTAACCTCTAGGCGTGTTTGCTATGAAGTATTGATGTAATTAAGCCTTGGACCATACAATGATTTGATGATATCTCGGCATAAATCTACCTGAATATGACATTCTTCAGTTCAAAACCGATTGGCGTTTTCATAAGTTTTCGGCGCAGCTTCAGTTCAGAAAACTATAGCGTCATTGACGCATCATTATATTATGTAGACATATAGCTATATTTTAGGCATCAGGTATTGTTTAGTCTTGTCACATTATTGTATTTTGTAGACACGTTTTTTTGTTTGTTTTTTTCTGTGATATTTTAGAATCATGCTCAGTTCTTTTTCCCTCCCTGTAAAATCAATAGCTATTCTTTTCAAAATACTGATACTGTAGAATTATATAGTCGTATCATCTTTTGCGTTTAAACCACACCATCAAATATAGTTCTTATGTAATAAAAGATTAGCTAATACCTGGAATGAATAAATGCAATGTTTCCTACTGGCCCATCATACACCTGCAAAACATCTCTTACTGATATAATAGCGAACCATTTAACAATGAATATAGCAAAAGACGTCTGATATATATTTCCTTTGCTGTTAAAATCGCTCTATATAATTAAGCATATACGAGTAATTGATCAAAGCTTTTGAATCAACTAAGTAGAGAATAATAGGTTTGTGTCTAAATATGAGAAATTTTATCTGGGATGGCGTAGGAATTTATCACGTGAGCTGAAGGCGAACCCGATAAATTCCGCAGCCGAGCCAGATAAACATTCTCAGTTAAGACACTAACCTATTATTCTATTTATCCTGTCACGTCTGGTATTTTGAATAATTTACTAAAGATATAGAAAACCTATCTTTAAAGTGTTTCAAATTAGGCTAATGTCAAGGTTATGTGATGTCGCGAGCAGCATTTTTTACTCGATTCGGAGGAGAAAACTACTGTATTTTATTTCTTCATCAATTTTAATGGTATATAGCGCATGCGAAGCGGAATATTCTGCCCTACACATTGGTTCTGGTGATTTTTTTGTCACATGTACAGAATTTAATAACATTCGGGAAAACTGATGCGCTTTTCGCGATAGCAAACATTTTGTTACGAACACTTTATTCCCGAATGTTAAGAAAAACTGTATATCTAGCCAAAAGAAGCATTAGCACCTGTATGTAAGGCACACTTTTTCCGCTTAGCATGCACTGTGCCCCGTTTCTATTGATGTAGACATAAAATACTTACAGCAGTTTTCTTCTTCGAATCGAGTAAAAAAATGCTGCTTGTGACAGTCTAAATGACATCATATACCACGTGGTATGGCCACCTGGTATATATGACTGTGAGAAGTTTTAATCAAATTCCCCCAATACTTTTCAAATTGATATCCGGACAAGCATTATTAAGTATTATGAAGGGAGATAATTCAAAATTAAGTGAACTAGAGTTATAGTTCTTTGACACTGCTCTTTCTCTGACTAGTTTCTTTAACTGTGTGAAGTTTCAATGAGATATCATGGACAGTTTAGGAGTTATATTCCGGACAAGCATTATTAACTTAAGGCAGATAATCTAAAAAAAATGCAAGGTAGAATAATGGTTCTTGGACAATGCACTTCCTCTCCACTAGTCTCTATCAATATGTTAAGTTTCAATCAAATTCCTTCAAGACTTTTCAAGTTATTCTCCATACAAGTGTGTGATGGACAGACGGACAAGGCGGCGATTATATGCTTTCACTTCGGGGAGCATAAAAACACTAACATCATTTCTTTATCATTCAATAGTGTTGGAAAGAACATAAAGAACGAACATTAGTAATAACAACACTTGAACTGAAATAAAAACAACACTGTGCACATTAAACTGAAATGCAGCAAATAAAATTTTAAGAGAAATATTACTTTGGGTCTAATGTACTATAGACTTTCAGTACAGAAATGAGGTATTTTTGTGAACGTCCCATACTGAACAATCGAAACAATAACGATTGATAAGTAAAATAAATATTGTCGATAACTGTTCCCTTTTTTGCATTATATTCTCAACAAACAAACTGATACGTAAACCAAACCATTCGGCATTATTGGTAAAGTATTTTTTAATAAAATATATACATACTCCCCCCGTCTGATTTATTAATCAAGTTTAAATGTTTTAATCCATTTTTCGTTTAATACATAACAAGTTTTCAAATGAAACCTTATGACTGTGTCGTCTCAAAAATACCTTAGTAAGTAACCCTCCAGCCCTTTGGATGAAAGTCATTATGAACACTCATTTTGACTGCATACAATCATGTCAATTAGCTAAAATCCCAACGGTATCCATGTGTAGATTAACAAGTCATCAGATTGTGCAGAAGTGACACAATTACAAAAAATGGTAATCTGACCTTTAGTAAACTTTCAAACAGAAAGACAAAAAAGTGTCTACAAGTACGCATTTCTTCTTATTTAATTTTCAAATTTCCAACTGTATTTCTTGATACTGTCTAAAAGTTTGTGAAACCAGAGCGTAAACTTTAAAGTATTTGAAATAGATGAAAGTTTAACGAATGCTTATTTCCTACCTTAAACATTAAACGGTCGTTAAACATTTAAGTGGAGTTGTTTATAAAAGATTTTAATGTTTGAGCAGCTAGTTGTACAGCTGAAAACGTCGAAATCGGCACCGGTAATAGCCACACAAGAATATATTACACTGCTTCATCCGACATGTTGTCAATTACTCGGGCACATGCTGCGCGAATTACCTATAACGCTGTCACGTTAACTGATTTTCCAGTATTCGGTTATAGATTTCATGTTTAAACTCAAAGATTACTTCAAAAACTTCTTTTATTGCAGTTTATTTCTTAGCGGCAGTAAAATAAAACAGACATGCGTTTCAGTAATGCAAATAATAGTCAAGCGTCAAAGTTTTACTCCCTATTATTATTATTATTATTATTATTTAGACATTTATCTAGAAGTAAAATGTTCATTCCTTTATTTTATACCACTGGTCTTAGTTAATACAAATAGCGTTTTTGATGAGGTCGGAATATTTGTTACATTATCTTCTATAGTCCGTTTGGTATTTTTTACGATAGATGTTTTGAGGCTTAAATATAATTAGGAAAAATTCTTTTGATAATAAAACCTGACAGCCGATATAACATTTTATTGGCAAGCAAGAAATCTAGAAAAATAGCTGTCTTATCATTATTTTACTTGTCATATTTGTATAAACTTTTGGCTTCACTATCAAATAAGCAACGGCCCAAAATCAAATCTGACAGATCATTATAGAATAATTTTATCAGCTATCTGAAAATCTTCAAAAACGAAGTGGTATTTTTACAACTCGAAGAAATATTGTGTCTTTTTCACATTTTCACCAGTTAGAGAAATATTGGAAAGATTCCTGTCTAACAAAGTAAGAAAAGTGCTAAAGCAAATTAAAATTTTTGTACGGTTTTGGAAAAAATAATATCAGAAAGTTGTTTTTGGTGTCTTGTTTGAATTTTACAAATATATTAAATTATGTTTTTTTTCCCGCCTACTTTATGACTGTGTGGGGAGGCTGTGTATTCTGACTGCGTTTTTTCCTGATATGCGTTTTATACTCTTTTTATATATCTTTTCAAAACTTGTGATCCGCGGCACGGAGTCAATGCTGGCACCAGGTGGAACATTCTTATTGTGGGCATACCAGAGAATGCTACTAAAGCTCCTCGTCTGGTTGTATCAGATACGAAACTATTGGTAATTGCTACCCTTTGGTCGTTCAAAGAAACGCACCATAATAATCCCGAGCAACTGTCAGGCAAAGTAATAAACTCTACCCTATTACAAATGGCGCATTGTGTTTATTTCTGTATCCACAAGGGAAACTTCCGAAAATTATGTCTGCACAGCCAATTAAGCAGTAAAACAGCATGCATGACATATTTATTTATACAACATTCACAAGCATTTCCAATTATTGTATTTTATATTTTACAGAATTTAAATGAAATTTGTCATATAAGATCCTCGCTTCATTTACCGAATTATTCTACTGAGCTAAATATAAAGAGGCTTGGAAATTTCCTAATATAGTTTATAATACACTTATTGTAATAAAACATATTATTTCTAAGCGACATCAGCCTTTAGCAATTGCTGTTATTGTTATTAGCTACTTTTTTATTAAAAATAACAAGGTAGAAGCTATTTAATACTGATAATATTATTTCTTAGACAAAAAAAGATCCAATAACATTTCTTCTGAAGATTTTTAAAAGACTAAACCCGCCAGGGTGATTTTGTCCGTGATAGTTTCTATATTTCTGGTATTAGTCTAGTGTTGAAGCAAGCTGATAACATATGTCTCGATCTGTTAAGCATGTAGGAAAGTAGGATCAAACTACTTTAAATGTTTATGTATCTGGTTTTGAGTACGGCGTGAGTGTTAACTATTTCTAGAAATATTCATCTTGTCAGCATTTGTTTTCTTACATTCTGTCTATTTTTATATGGATTTTCTTAAGATAATGTTATCAAACATAAACCAACGTTTATATCAATAAAGCCTACAACTGTACACATCACCTAAGGACAGCGTTAATTAGCTCAACAACAATACCGAGATGTCTAAACAGATTCGTTAGCTGTTAAAGCGACTGACTCACAGAATTTTCCTGAATTTTTTCTCTGAAATTTAAGAGAACCTAATATACTATGGAAAAAATATTATGCTTCTATACACTATGAAAGTGAAGAAAAAAAGTTCACCAGGTTTCGAACCCATGCCCTTTCGGTCAGTAAAATGTAGAATGGCGATCTACAACACTGAGCCAAATAGACAAATATACTTGTTATTGAATCCAGTCAAAATCGAACATATAAATAAAGTATCTACACCGTGACTAACGGGATACAATTTTTACCGACAAAAGTGTGTAAAACTTTATATGGTGATGTGTTTCTGTAACAAACAATGAGTCGGTATAGTTTAGATATGTCCTTCACAATTACAGCTAGAATTGCTAGATGTATAAACATTTTCTTTCATCGTTGACCAAACTGTGAGTCAGTCCCTTTAAAAATCTTCTTCTAACTAAACCCTATTGTATCGATATTGACGATGTGACAATCTGGCTGTCAGTAATTTACAGTTTATTCTTCAAAATGTATTAATTCTTGTAAATAGTTTTGACCAGAGCAGTATTACTAAGAAGTAAAATGACCTTTTTTAAACATATTGTTTCATAAGAAATTGCAAATGACTGTCCTTTAATTGTTAAGTTTATCAAATTGATATGTTAATTGTTCAACATACTCAGCAAACCAGTCGCGTATAACTTGTATCATTTTTCATCTATTTACAAGAAAAATATTTTCATGGGGCATTAATGACATTTATGTGAAGAAAACAGGTTGATTGATTACTTTTACTACATTACCTGCATATTTCTAAAAATACAATAATCAACATTATTTTGCCGTATTGCTGACAAAAAGCACAATACATTCGTGTAATACGTCATTTACAGAGTGATAACTGATAACTACTAATCCGTATTTACTAAAGACTTGTTGTGTGAAAGTACTAAGTACAATGATTACGCCAGGACCACAACACACAGCTGAAGCATTAATCAATTAATTAATTAATTTAATGAATAATAAGAGGATACAAGTTTTGTTATAAAACCCAATTATCTGGATGCTACACTATGGTACAAGTATATCATTGCTTATAACTCCAAGCGTTTTCAATCACACATCCATGTTATCGCCACAACGTTCAAAATATAAATAAAGGGGGTTTGAGGTGTACTTTTCCAAATTCAAAATAAGGTGGTTTTAAGATGAACTTGTTATCTTAAAGCTGCTAGCGGCCTAGCGGTCTAAGATAGCGGCTCAGCGGCCATAGTTCAAACATATCACTTTTATTTTGACACCCAGTATATATCTTTGGGCGCTAGGCCGCTGGGCTGCTAGCAGCCTACAGATAGTATAATTATACCTCTTTTCATGAAAACCCTCCTCTTTTGGATTTGCAAAAATAAACTCTGAACCCCTTTCATTGTTATTGCTTAGTCTAAAGATATTAAATTTATTTTGAAACACAATGTATATCTTAAGCCGCTAGGTGACTACGGTTAGACGCTAGGCCGCTGGGTCGCTAGGCCGCTGCAGTTAGGCCACTGGGCCGCCAACTTCACGAACATAGCAAGTCTATACATTTCTGTTGTCTGATTTTCTACTATGACTGGACTATAACGCTGCCAGAATATATCTTTTGAGATAAAACGAACCAAACGATATTTTTAATAGAGTATTTTGTCAGTCAAATATCGTAGTAATTTACACAAAGTTCACCTTTTTTCAAATTTGACCTCTGCCAGCTCTTTTGCAATATACAGAATCAACATGTTTTGTTGTAATGTTGGTACTTCTTAAACGGTATGTAAACTTGACAGCTGATATATAACCCAGAATGATCCCGAGTTTTCGCCTCTGTTCTCATATAATGAGGTAAAGTCAATAAAACCTTTGAAAGAGTAAAGATTGAACACTATCACTTTGTTGCATATGCTTTCCAACGGCATAAACAGCAACAGTTATTACTTGTTCACGAAATAAAGGTATCTTGTTTGAAGAGACTGTAATTACAGCCACACTGATTAAAATCCGTGTTTCTAAAACCAGCAGTTAGCAACTTATCTGTTCTTCAATAACATTAAGAAAATGCGCAGTGTCTGCTTTTAAAACTCATTATCTGAAGAACTAAATGAAGCCTAATGACGTCTCTTCAATCTAATTTCGTATTTGTCACAAGGCACAGTCCTGTTTTTAAAACAATCATTCATTTTTTCCAACTTAAGTGTACATGCAAAGTTTGCGTTTTTACTGTCTACATACAATGAGTATTCCATAAATTGCTGAGTTATATCTTGGACCAGTGTTCAAGAGGTAGGTGCCACTAAAGGGAAAGGGGAGATGTCGTAAAATACTGTTTGTAGTGGATGGTGAATTGAAATACGGCAAACATTAGCTGAAATATGCTGCTCACACTGTTCGTCCTGCCACGCCAACGACCAGTAATAAAGAAATAATACGAGTTAATCTTATTTTGAAAAAAAATGCATTTAAAAATTTAACAAAAAATGAAATCCAAGATGGATACCATTTGTTAACTAGGGATACAACATTAAAGTTACAATAGCTAAACATGTTCTATCCGAAATAAACATGCGAATCTGGAAAACCTGTATAGAACCCTAATGTCTGCTAAATCATGCTTTAAGCATGTTAGCATCTTTGAAACGACGGAGGCAAAGGGTATTTTATAACAAAGTTATAGCTCATCAGATAATCACAAGTGCCGTTCCGTGACTGCTTTAATCAGCAGGCAAGAAATACAGAAACAAATGAAAGACTTAACTGTAACCATTCAATTGTCATAATTGTGCTATCTCTGACTTCTTTCTCATATTTACACCGGGCTTAAACCAAATTTGACAGCCTAAAACAATATACCGTCTTCTTTAATCTAAGGCACAGCAGAAACCTTTCAACGTTGTTAAAACTGGAAAATTATTTACCTCCTTCCCTATTCTTGAAAAGAAAAAAATAGACATTACGCAAAGAGTTGCATTTACTGGTCGTTTAAATTAATGAAATATTCCTTAAAAATCGGATGATTTGTAAAAAAACTTGTACTTGATTTCACGTGTCACGATTATGTCCTAAGTTTAATTTATATACTATTATGTTAATAACTTCTCTCCTTAATGGTTCAATCATCTTTCGTAAATCATGCATATTTTCCATTACTAAATAACCCATATTAAAAGGAGGAATTCTACAGCTAAACTGCTATTTCTGTCCTGCTGAATTGGACTGCACAGGTACCAAGTGCGATTTTAAGCTTTCATTGGATACTTACCAAAATTGCTTTAAACCTTCATAAATATCAACTCTTTTCAACCTGAAGTATTATCTTGGTGAATTCGTTTATACAGTTAAAACTTATTGGGATGTTTATGAAGACAATTTAAAGCAGTAACTACAAATGTCTTTATCACATCATCCAATAAGGATTTCACTAATGCACAAAATCATTTTTCCAGTCACAAAACGATTAATTTAAATACTGCTTCAGGCAAAAGGTTGTACAGACATGCTAGGTATCCAAGCAATAAATCCCCTACGTTACACTTCTACGACTATCTTTGAAACATTAATTTTGTCGTGTAAGATTAATGTTTCGGATAGACAGGGGAATTCGCGCACGTAACGCCTGCAATACCAATTAAGAAGTAACTTAGCAGTGTCACACGCGTCAATTTAATGTAAACTACGATAGTTTCGACAAAAAGAACTTATATCTCTCGAAATGATTCATTGATATTTTAATTGTATAGCCTTTAAAACAAGATTGTGGTAAAAAAAGTAGTTTGGCTTGTTTTAAAATTTCATTACAAGTGTTTAAAAGTGGGACACAATGACAATGACAACATTTGTAATTTTAATAAGTAAAATTTCTAAATTGACTGTATTTGACATATTTGGAAGAATTTTATCATGCATGTTTCTTGTAAAGCACACTTATGTCTAAAACTGTTGCTGCTTGAGATCTTCAGTTCTGTTCAAACACTTCAGTTGAAGGGATTTGAGACGGTATGTTTGCTAAATTACAAAACCTAAGGCATGTTTTTTCACAGCTTCATGAAGTATGTGGAAACTGTTATAGTAAGTACAAATGTCAAAAGACAGCTCGATGTCATTAACTTGTTTTTCTTTGTCTTAACCATGTATCACACCGTTTAAGACTTTTCACCGTTTAACCTTGCGTAAGATTTGTTTTCTGGTCATATGTGCTAAGAGCACTAACGTTTATTAAACGGTCGTTGACTTTCTGTATGCACTCTGTAGCAGGGCAACAAGAAACGTATCTTACAGCTTTCACTCTTGCTGTCAAAATTTAGAATAAAACTCATTATCAATGAGAATGTTATTGCTTTATCAAGTATTATAGAAACTACAAGTTGATTTCTGCATCAAACTTAAATATCGTTATTATAAATGCTGTTTCAAAAGACAAGTACTGTGCTAACAATCAGAAATCAGCCGTTTATGTTTCAGTTCTTGTTTTTCATTTACAACTAAAATACCAAATAACTCCCAGTGTGTGTCTCTGAACAGCATGTCCGCCAAATTATGCAGCGGAGAAAAAAAACTGTTGACGTATTCATCAACAAGATTGTAATTTATTCAAGTACTTACTCGTTAAGTTCTGGAGAATTAAAAGACCTGACGTCACAGTTCTCCTCACCTCACTGAATTTTGTTAATTCATCACAATTAAGCTCTCCTAATTCAACAATCAATCTTGATATGTTGCTGGATTTTTTTCGCCAACCTTAAATACGCCTGCATTTTCGCTGAGAATATTTACTTCTAAATCAGTAACAAATCGGCAATTAATACAATTTGCACATAATTGAATCCCAAGAGTAAATTTGATAGTTAACGCAGTATCAGACTGGAATAAGCACAACACTCCAAATAATATTAAAAAGTGGTAAACAATTATCACAGACGTTAAAATGTTGCTCAGAATTTACAAATAATCTTTAAAAAATAATGTTGTCGTCAAACACATCATCGCTGTCAAGTATAATTGTCTTACGTAATTACAGGTCTTGATAATGCTTGAATGTCAATTACATGGAACTTCGTGAACAGATTGGATATAATCCGTGGGTGCACTCTCTCATAATAGGAATTCAAATACACTAACAAAAATATCCCAAAACAATTATAATCAAATAATAACGGAACACTGCTCTTGATTTCCTGAAAAAAAACATCCGTTCGATTTAGGCTTCTTCTTCAACCAATTTATTTATATTCATTTAATTCTGGATGTCAAAATTTTGTCTGTTTCCGCCGTAAGCTGTCTGGATCTCACCTTTACTTCCGGTTTACTGTGAAGTGAATTCATGATCGCTGCTTACATTTCATTGGTGAGTTAAATAAACTAAAACAACACATTGCCACGAAAAGAAAGGACTGTTGGGAACGAGCAATTAGACTTTCGGACTCTAAATGCAATCTAATAGGTTCATAAGTATTGTTTAATAATTGCTTTACAGTTTGCACGTTTTATATTTCTGAAAGAAAGGAAACAATGGTAAATTATTGGCGAAAATGTCTTAGAAATCTGAAAAAAAATCTTGTTTTGTGGCCGTCTGTCACGTAAAAAAATTTTTTGTGCATACCTCCCGCAAAATTATTACAAAGCCAGAAACTTTCTTGGTGTTAAAATATTTTTACATTGTTTTATTATTGATGCCAGTCCCACTATGTTGTGTTTTAAATTTGGATTAAGAAAAATCTTACGTCAGAAACTCAACAAATTTTATATTTAATATATCTTCAGATCAGACATACCTTTTAAACTTTATTTTTTTTGTTTCTTAAAGCTTATGATACAAGAAATAAATAAATAAATAAATAAATAAATAAATAAATAAATGTAGAATATATTTGCTAATCGCCGAAGGTTTTGTGACAAAGAATGTTGAAGCGTACTTATTTCACTTTTGTAAAGACAAACTTGCTGATACACCGGTATCACTGTTTAATTTACCCGTGCATTTCCCTAATTACCTTTTAACACGTACGTGTAATAATCTATGGGGAATATATCTAAGTATCATCTAAGCGCTCAACTACCAAATTTAGTCTAGTACTTGTTTGTTGAAAACTACATTTTGCCAGCACTGCAAAACATGTCGAAATACATCACTTTGAAAACGACATAAACCAAATGAAAAGTAATCTTCCGCGAAGCATTTTTGTTTTGTTTTAGCAGTGCAATGGGTTTAATAATCCTTTGATATTTGAATGACTGTTAAGTCATTTACCTTAATTACTTTATACCATGCAACAGGACTATAATACCTAAATGAAAAACATGTAACAATAGTCGCTGTTAAACCTTTGACAAATTTTATCACTAACACGAAATGTTTAACCGGGGTTTTTACAAAGACTGATAAAACATTTACAGTACAGCTGAATTGTATGGGTTTTATTAGTGGGGACAAGAGGTGTAATATAACGTACGATTTGAACTATCATAACATTATATAAGTTTTAGACAAAAACTATTTTATTTGGGATTTTCCTTAATTGCTATTTTCAAACTTTTGTATTTTGTTTTTTGAAAGAGATGAAGCAATATGTTTTCTTCGGCAACATTATTTAATGGGGTGTCTAGTCAAACAAAATAAGAAATCTGTATGACTTATATAGGTATATTGTTATAACGTATACCCGTTGTGCCTGTATACATATGCTCTGTCATCTTGTCATTTACCCTTGTAGTTATTGATGACATATTGATAATTTGTTGTTTAATAATCTTGTAACATCATCAAAAGATCTTAAAGACTGTTTCTCACACAACTGTTTGAAACGAAACAGACACTTGCTACCTATGGTATGATATAAGTATTCAGTTATTATAATGGAAGCATAATTTTGAATTATGTATAAGAGTTCCCAACCCAGAAGGTCCAACCCATTGCCATATGAATACTTTAATTTAATAATAATGTTTAGAACTATACTTTTATTCAAGTTATAGAAAAAGCATATGATTCATTTATGCCGTATATATCTTTTTAGGTTTCCAGGAAGGAACCCGACAACGAATGAAGAAATCATTAAAAAGCAAAAACAGTTCACTATTATAAGTAACATTAGCTGCAACACGTTAACTGAGGTCAGATTTTTTTGCAGGAGGAGTAAACATTTGTATTACGTATTTCACTTTTTGACCTAAGGGTAGCCGTAAGATAAGACTTTCAGGAAATCAATAAATACGTGCTTCATTACAAGTACCTCAGCTGTAGCTGATCAGATAAGTACCTCAGCTGTAGCTGATCAGACAAGTATTTCAGCTGTAGCTGATCAGTCAAGTACCTCAGCTGTAGCTGATCAGACAAGTATCTCAGCTGTAGCTGATCACACAAGTACCTCAGCTGTAGCTGATCAGATAAGTACCTCAGCTGTAGCTGATCAGACAAGTACCTCAGCTGTAGCTGATCAGACAAGTACCTCAGCTGTAGCTGATCAGACTTTCACATTTCATGGTTTGCTCGGTAGACTCTATTGTGCATCTATCTTTAAAACGAATTATTAGGCATACATGAGGCAAAGTAGCCCTGAGGTAGATGGCAGACGGACAAAAACAACCATCAACCTTAAGGTCAAATGTTATGGTGGGCTTAAAATATATGTTTACTTATAACGAATACATTATTAAAATACACAGTGTATACGTCATTGGTTGATTACGTCTGTAAAGATATGCCAAATTACACGAAATGATAAGACCAAAATAAATACGTACAATAAAGTAGTAATGTAGTTTTTAAACAGAATATACAAAGGTTATTACTGACTTCACTTTTTCTAAAGGCGACTCACTGGCATTTTTTACCACTGCACCCGTCTTTCCCTTGACAATAAAGCTAGAATCAATTTGTTTTGGATCCCGCAAAAAGAACTAGGATTAATTAATGAGCCGTTTTGTTAGATTATCATTTTACATTTTCACGTGTGTTCTTTTTTCACTGTCAGATAACATAAACAAGAAAATTTTGAATACTGCTAATCAGGAAGTACGCTTATGCTGGTATAATCAAAGTATACATATTAAAATTTCTATTATTCTGACGCAAAGGACGTCATACGACATAACATCCAACATGCGATGTAGTTCTGAGGTTGTTGTTTGATCCATATCCATTTTTTCAGAAACTTTCGAAGACTTAACTGTTATTATTTTCAAAGGCAGCACATTATGGTTATTCATAGAAGACTGAAAACATTGTGTGTTTGCAGAAATTGTTAATTAGGTTATGACGTCAATTTTTGATGTAGTTTTCTCGATGAAACCAAATTGACTAGATTGCTAATTTTGACACGCTACGTCACATTTATATTTGACTAAACATTTCAATCAAATTTAACACTTTTATCGATGGAAAATATCTAAGCAAATTATCAACCCCACGCTGAGTATAGAACAATAACAATTTTATTATTTAAAGGGCCTTGTTATATTTTGCCTATTTCTTCTAGTCATGTCATCACATACTCCATAAATTATAAATTTTATAGTCTTCAAGAAATTCCAAAACACTAACTTACCTATCCTAAGATATAAAGTTTGCATTGAGAGAGCGAGATAAAGATTTTTTCTTTAAGTATTTTTCTGTAAACCTTTACCTTAGAGAGGTCAACACAAACCTCAACTATGTGTATTTTTGATTTATTTACTATTATTTATTCAATATTCAGTATTATGTATGTATTCAATGCTAGCTAAAATTTGTTTGTTTTTGTTACATTCTTTAATAATTCACACTCAAATCTTACTTCCCTGCAAAAATGTATCTACTTTTTCAGTTTCGTTTGTACTTCAATATTAGTAGACATCACTAAAACATAAATAACAACTGTTCTTAGTAACCATATAACCATCTCGTTGGCAATACTCGTCTCATAATCGACACTTTCGATTCAGACAATTATTCAAATATTCAAGCTCTATACATTTACACTGATTTTCAATTGAAAAATGCCATTCTTTTTTTAAGAAATATATAAAAGAGTTTTTAGCTTACTTACTAATACGTATTTTGAAATATTGGTCCAAGATTAATCCCATTTGAGCATAAATGGAATATTCTCATAAAGAACTTTTGAAAAAAGGCCCAAATATTTCTTTTTGTTAATCTGTAAATGTTAAACATGCCTAGCTAAATTACTGGCACATATCAACAGTGAATGATATAGGTTCTACTGATGAGTTAGTGCTCTAATTAAACTAGTCTTGTTTTATCTAAATCTCTCTCACATACTGTATACGATACAGAACCGAATATTTCCTAACACTATTTCCGGGAGGGTGGGGGCAGGGACATCGCTGAATGACACATTTGAAGATAGAACAAATGAACAAAAAGTCTAAAAAATCTGATTATTTCCATTCAAAATTATTCTCTTTTGTTCATTCAAAATAAAACAACAAACTATTTTAACTTACCTTTTCCAATAAGTTAAAACCATCCACTCGGTGTTCATAAGATATTTGACGACACGTTCGCAGAGTTTTCAATCATAGACAAACGTTGTATTTCCTGAAACATACAATATGAATCTACAATAACAATAAGTTGTATGTCTTTATATTAGTTTCCTTTAAGTTTCTGTACATAGAAGCTGAATCCACGACTGTGTTCATAACGAGTTATACATGTCAGTGTTAGGATTTTAACCGGTAGAAGTGTCCCTATCTCAGAAAACAATAATCCGTCTTCAGCACTGAATAGCAAAATTGTATTTGAATACATAGTTCTAAAATGATTTATATAAAGATTACCCGCACGCTTCTGTTGGTGTTATCAGACTAGAAAGAACGTTACATGTTCAGGCAGATGTCACCAATACGCAAAGGGAAATCTCCTATTTAAACATCTCTTGAGAAAATTTACGGATAAATTAAACAAAAATTGTCATTTATAATGTACTTGTCGATCATGTTCAGTTAAACTGTCCTTGTCTAGTCACGATTTAACCCTGTGCTACAGGTAGATTGTTTTTGTAGTATTTCAGTTGGAATATTTCTCTATGGAAATATGTTATTCATAATGCACATTTAATGATCATTACACTATTTCAGTGGCAAAGTTCTGTTAGTTACTTGGAGAATCAAATCATGAATTATTAGTTTAGAAGTCAATAATATTATTCACTTACTGGAATTAGAAGTTGTCATCGCAGGCGACAGCAATAACTGTACAATAGTAAACTATGAAAAATGTTTATTTTGCAATTACCGAGTTAATGGATTCATGTACATATTTCAACTGTAACATAATTAAATGATGGTCAGGCTTTATGCAATAAATAAATAACTCATGTTAGACCAGTCTGTCAAATTAGTTTTTATGTGCCGTCTCGTTTGACAAATATAAGATCAATGCTGTATGCCTTGTAACAATAAAACAGGTACAATTATTTACTTCTCTATTTTATATTTCCAAACTACTATTGATTCTGATTGAGGTATTCATTAGTCATCTTGTATTGAGGTTTTCTTCGAAATATTTTTTTCGCATGAACAACCGGGGAATATAAGCTAATGGTACATAATGCAATATGGTTTAACTGCAATGCTTCATTGATGAAACTACATTGAAATTTCGCTTAAAAATGACTGAGTTTCACTTTAATGTAAATTGGACTCGTTCTGTCATTTTAGTAACGATTGATAATTATGTCGTCTAACTATTACCAGATAAAACTTAAGCTGTCAGAAAGGTATAAGATTGGGATTTTTATAATGAACTCGTCGTATTCACCATTCTGTACAATTTAGGGTCATAGGTTAATTTATTATTAAGCAGTTGATTGGAAAGCTTTTATTCCCCTTTACTTCAAATAGAATGAATTCAAAATCAGTAGGAACCATTAACTAATTTACCAAACATGTCATCATATTTGAAGAAAGTGATTTACGTTTTTCTTCAGAGACGAAATCATTTTTTTTTCTACAGTGAAGGTCCATCTGGCCTTTTTTTCTTTTATCCAATGAGCCCCTTATTAAAAAGGTTACTTATGCACCACATCAAGAGCATAAGGTTCTAGGTCTCTGCTTGTTTTGCGTGTTTGATCAGGAACTACCTTGTCTAGGGACAGACCGACAGGCCTGTAAGACGGAAGAGTAAGTTATCTCAGTTTCTATTAAATTAAGCATTGTTTCAGCAAAACGAACATAGATTATCATACATGGCTTCAAGGTACTAGCTTTCTGACTAGATGATTTTTTTCTCATTGTTTCTAAATAAAACTCATACAACGTGTGTCTTGTAAACAATTTTATATTGATTTACGTAAACTTATATTGATCAAAATCAATCAATCAATCAGCAGAAAAAAATGGAGTGGTCGAGAAATGACTGACACAGTATCATGAAACAGGAAAACGTATTCGTAAAACGTAATTTCTATGATGATAATCATTCATTTTTTTCTTATTATGACGACAGGAGTCTTATGCACTACATATGAAATCTTACAGTCAGTGACAACTATGCTGCTCGTCATTAGTGCTATGAGGTTTTTGTCAGAAATTATACTTTCAAAAAGGTTTCTTGTAACCTGATCCTGTGTGAACAATCTTTTCCAAATTTTTGAATACTTGGCTAAAATTGGTGGTCTGTCTGGTAAACATTCACAAAAAAGGAATTAATGAGGTAACATTAAAATATATAATTGTAATAGCTCAGAATCGTTTGCCTTTTGGTAAAGATTGCTGGTTGTTTGTGATGATTATGAATGAAGTTATAGTACAACAATCATGTTTTTCTCCATAAATACTTTCATTTTTATTTATTCATTATTTATTATATTTTTTCATAATTATGTATCCATTTTGCCTTAAACTTTAGAGGAATGGCAACATTCTGAAAAGTATAATTAACTACATTGTTTTTTTTCTGTCTTCAGATTACAGTGTTTCTTATATGACAACATTATCATATGAGTGTAATATTTTCTGAAGTACATAGTTATATTACACATTCATCGGAAATAGATGTAAATGATGGATATTTCTGTTGTAATTTGTCGTCTTATGTTTCAATGGTGCCAGACAAATAACGCAGATAAACAACAATGTTAAAAATAGCTGAAGGAATTCGTAATTAGAAACATGTGGGAGAAACAGCAACGGAGTTATTTATATTCCATTTGTGACAAAGGTTACTAAACAAATCTTAAGTGGCTACACATATTGAAAGGAGTGACTGTAGGGAAAAGTAGTCACAATAAGTAAAAAGTAAGTAAGATCTTACACTGGGAACCGATGATTCAAACTGATGGTTTATTTGAAGGCAGCATGTGCCTTTCCTGTCTTATTGAGAAGCAGAAGTCTGCAACTGATTTGAAACAACTTGATATTGTGTTTCATAATGGTATCATTGTCGTAATGTGTAAACTTGAATTTCCCAATTTCAAATAACCCAATTTCTGGAAACTGTACAAACAAAAATGTAAAAATGTGCTGCAAAATATTTTTTAAAGAAGTGACAGTTTCTGTTTAAGCGTCAGATCTTCTGTCCACAGTATTAACAGAAAAAAGACAAGCACAAAAAGAAAAAAATAATCTTTTTTTTTTATTTTTAACGAAAGAGTATAAGAGATTCGGAATCATGGGAAGCCATTTACCCAGTCGTGTCATCATAACGACAGTTAATTTTTTAAGTTAGAACACATCGACTTGGTATGGATTCCAACAACAAAGAAACCCTTTAAAATCTCTGCTTTCACTGCTTCTTTCTTTAAACACCTGTCAGCAGAAGATGTTTCAAACATATTTCAAACTTGTGTCATACTTTTTACAAAAAGTGAAATTGAAAATTCAATTAATTTGTATCTCTAAGAGCTCTTACTGACATTGTGTAGTAATTCACAGAAAGCAAACTAGCAGCCATGGATAAAAGAAACGACGTTCTTACAGCAAATAGCAAATCAACCATTCTATTTGATAAAGAAAAAAGAAGCTTTTAAATGCACAACCTAAAACAATAAATGCATATTAAATTTGAATTTTTACATTCGCCATATGATTTCAAAAATGAACTAGAATCAATTCTGGTCAACTTTGGTGGCTGTCCTCAAATTCACCATTTAACGGAGAGGCACCAAGAGAACAAAATCGTTATCCGAAACATCAGCTAAAAAACTTGTGAATACCGCTGAACATGCGATAACTTAGTTTTATTTCATGTTGAAATGATACTGGAAATGACTGTAGCGTGTATCTTGCTACAATTTTATGGATATTGCGTTGCTTTTAATGTTCCCACAGGATTTTGTCAGTCTATGCACACATCAACAGATTTATAAGGGCTGATTTCAAGTTACATTAATGTGGTTTACATTAATCTTCATATTTTTTATATCGTTTATTACTACTTTGTAATGTCAGTAAGTTTACCAACCAGAAAATAAGTAAATGTAATGCTATTAAGTTTGTTTTGTTAAGACACGTATGATGTATCAAGATTACTCTGGCAGCAGTATTATTCTGACAACAATACGTGAACCCATGGACTTAAATGTTTGAATATTAATCCAACAGAACGGAAAATGTCAATAGATTTATTCCATGTTTGTGGCATCAGCAGTATTTATATGCTTATAAACATTAAACAGTTTTAAATGTAACTAATATTAATGAAAACATAGGCGGTCTGAGTCTTTGATTTATGCAACATATAACAGAGGTTGAAACACAGACATAAGCTAATTTAATCAATTTATAGAAAACGGTGGGAGAAAGTTTTCTGCATTGCTTTGGATTTTTTATAAAAAGATGTTTATCAGATTAATCAATAAACTACTTTTTTGAAGTTTGAAGTATTCAAATATCAGACAAAATACTGAATTGTATAATTTAATTGATACACAGCAGTTGCTTTACTTGTCGTAGTTTAGCTGACTTCTAAGCGGAAACAAGGATGTCGTTGGAAACAATGGATGCTCCCCAGGTACATGGAAGTTGGATGAATGTGTAACTGAGAAAGGTGTAAGTTGGAGGAGGTCGGGAAGCATGTTGTGCAGTCAATGGTTGCTGAGGAATAGTTTGGACAAAATTACAGCTGAAAAAGTATCAAAGGAGTATAACTTTGTAAAAAATTACTGAACCGGAACATGCCTGTAATATTCAAACCTCCTCTTGGTAATAAAGCTTCCTATTGAGTTTCAGAGAATTGCATTTAATAGCCGCTGAGAAATAGTCTGGACAATAATTACAGCTAAAAAAAGCATCAAGGGAGGATAACTTTGTGAAAAATCACTGAACCGTAACATGTCTGTAATATGCACACCTCCTCTTGGTTGTGAAGCTGCCTATGAAGTTTTGATAAATTTCGGTGAGTGGTTGCTGAGAAATAGTCCGGACAAAAATGTCAGTTGAAAGGGCGTTAAAGGGGCATAACTTTGTGAAAAATCAATTGACAGGAACAGGCTGCTAATATGCACAGCTCCTCTTGGCAGTGAAGCTTCTTATTAAGTTTTAGTAAATTCAAGCCAGTGGTTGTTTAGAAATTGTCCGGCTAAAATTTCGGGACGGACGAACGAACGAACGGAAGGACGGACGGACAAGGCGGTGACTAAATGCATCCCCGTTGGGGAGCATAACAAACTTAGATAATAGCAGTATTACTAAGAAAACTTTTACTGACAGCGTGGTGTGCTGAAACGGAAGCGTTGATGTTCGCGTGCACTTTGATAAGTTTAACAAAGTGATTGTGATAATATATAACCTTTGTCAAAAATATTTCCATACTGATAATCTTTTTCCCAGATAAATCTCTGATCAAATTGTCAGATCAAAGAAACTAATGTAAGCCGCTTTCTTTCAAATAAGAAGACATTTTATTACTGTCTGCATCAATAGCACAGGTGGATAAGTATCATTAAACAAATAAAACGCTCCCAAAGAAGGGCTTCTACATTATTGATATGAGAATAAATTTATGGGTATTGAAGAATGCGAAATATCTGCCACGAACATGCAATAAAGAAAAGTGAACACTTTAATTCTTTAGCCAACCTTACCTTCTTTAATCTAGTAGTTTAGCGTTTATTTTTGCATAACTGTTGAAAAAAAAGCTGTAGACCTTGGCCCGTATCCATAAAGCATCTAAGTAAAAAAATATTCTTGGTAAAATTCTTTGCTAAGTTTTTTACTTAGACGTTTTATGGATACAGAATTAAGAAAATTTCTTTACTAAGTAAAAATTAGTCCTTAACTAAATTTTCTTAGAAAATATCTTAGATGCTTTATGGATACGGGCCCTTTTCACAAAAGAGAAATTTTATGATAAATATCCTTTTCACAAAAAAATCGTAAGAAAATCTTAAGTGTAAAATCTGTCTTAACCTAACGATTGATGTTACCCGCTCGTAAGTGTAAAAGGTTACATTTTCAGGTAAAATGTATCATAAGTTTTTATCTTTATAAAGAATTATCCTAAGATAAAAAATTTAACTTACGACTGGTTTTGTGAAAATGACTTAAGATTTCACTTGCGATAATCGTAAGATTTTTTGTGAAAAGGTCTGCAGATTTTTTTGTTTTGAAACGCCGACGTTTCTTTGTGTTATTTAGAATTGATTATTTAGAATTTAACACGCCACATTCATTCAACATTGTCTATGAAAAATTGGAATGTTTTGACAAATAATAAGGAAGTTAGTATTTGATGCAATATTTGTTTTGACAAAAAGATAATGCCTCTTTGTTGTGATCGGATGACAAATATCTGAATCTGGCAACATGAAATGCAACAATTGTTGGCCAGGAGATTTTGGTACGACAAGGAGGAGCATCAAATGAAAATGTTATAGTGCCTGAGCAACTCTGTCACTTCGCAGAAGACTTGGACAAAATACACACTTTCTTTCATAGTCTAGAACTGGTCATCTAAAAATAGACTAGACCTGTCTAAATAAATGTAGTTGTAAGATGTTCGACCGGCATCTCTGTCTAATATAAAGGCATTCTACATTTTTGGTTTTAAAATTACTTTTGATATATTTTGAACATCATCTCATGAGTAAAGTCTAAAGTTTCAACTTAATTGGTAAAAGTAAAACAAAATACTATAATGTAAAATAAAAAGCACATAACTGAAAATTATAAAATAGACGTCACATGTCCATGTATGACGTAAAAATTTACGTCACGTTTCCATTTCTTTCTTCATGGTAGACGTCACATATTCGGACTTGACGTCATTCTTTAATTTCTGGCAGAATATTACCCGAAGAGTAAAGTCTACAATTTCAACTCAAGTGGTAACAGTTAAACAGAATAACGTAATGTAAAACAGGAAGCACATTACTGAAAATTATAAAACAGACGTAAGACTGCCATCTCTGACGAAATACTAGCCGTCTTACGTCATAATAGATGTCACATATTCTTATAGCAGTGAACTTGTGTGATAAGGTTTCTGTATTTACACTTCTAATATTCTTCAGTAAGATCTTTACTTTTTATTAAGATAAAAATGACATTTGTGAAAAGATAAAACAGACTTTTTTTCATTTATTTGCTCTTAATATCCTGCAAATGAGCTTATCAGAGACTTCCAATATGTTTTACTAATATTATTCTATAATAATATCAGTACTATTTATACAGACGCATTCTAGCGGAGGTAGTACTACTAAAACCTTTATTTTCTTAAAACAATTTTATCCATGCAAATGTCTGTTCAAATATTTTCTTTTCTATTGAAAACCCATTTAAACACTTCTTCTCATCCATTTGGAACTTGTGACATTTATTTAGCAATTAAACCTTCCAGGAATATTTTTGAGAGTGCTGACAGATGCTAATGGAATAAAAGACTATAAATACACATGATTCTGGCCAAATGAGGTCGATTATCTTTTAATGTCAACCATATTCCTAATGAACATCCACGTAATATGTTTTTTTTTTCTATATTTTATGAATTACACAATTGGGTTTTCAATACAATATAAATGGCAATATTTACAGACCCAACGATCAGAAACTTAACTATTTAAAGGACTCCATATTACATTAAATCAAAGTATAGCTCAAGACAAGTTTCAGGTGCAATAACAGAATGTTCAAAATTTACCTTTTCGGAAACTTGTAGCATTAATGTAAGAAACGTTTTACTAAGAGACTTATTATCTGTCTTGTTCTTTCTTCGACCATTTTGAGGAAAGATTTTATTAACCTCGTCCTAAAAATACTTACCATTTTATATTTTCCTTTAAAATCGATTGCATATATAAATTCAGTGCAAACTAACATATGTAGACAAAAATTAATGGATGATTTATAACTGATTATTTACTGAAGTGCTGGTCAAATACAGATTGATTAAAACTGGAAAAGGTGTAGTTTCTGTATAAAAATACCCTCAAGAAATCATTTTGGAAGATATGCAATTCTTTATATGTTTAAAGGTCAGCAATGTGGACGACTTAGTACAAAAATGAATGAAGACTTACTTCTTAATGATTATGTATAAAGACCTTTGGCTATATCAATGTATATGCATAAAAACAATCCCTAAAAACAGACACATTTATACTTTGTTTCATGTCTCAAAGAAGTGGAAAATGGATATTTTAGATATATTAGTAATATCAAAATTAATATTCTTGAATCTACAGAAAAAAGCGTAACATTCTTTAAGTAAATGAAAATAAGAACTATTTTAGGTCACGATTACAAATATGGCTCTGACGGTTAATATAATACGAAGTTAATTTACAAATAAGCAGCATCACTTGTAAAACCTACATGTTATAAATGTTAATAACCTTTTCCATAAATACCTTAGGCGTCCAATTAGCACAGTGAACAATGAATGTCTTAGTGATACAAATATGTTACAGTATCATTATTTACGCTATAGCTAGAGTTCATATACAGTCAATGTTTTATGTATGTTGATTACTGGCAGAACTGTTAGTCAAAGTGTCATCTTATTTGAGGTGAACATTTATATGCGGCATCCTTGGATACTCTGCTAAAAGTTCTTTTCAAAAGATCATTGGCGTTTTATACATGTTTTATACAGATTGAATTAACAATGTTTAAAATCATTATTAATTAAATTAATTGTGACAAGTAAAAACATAAATTATAAAAAAAACTTTATACTACACTTGCTTTTCAATAAGCAGGACTTTCAAGAATGACATTTTCTACAGATCATTTAAATTGAAACTGAGATGTTTTTATTACTCAGTTATATCATGTTACGGTTTAGTACACACCTACGTATAATTGTATAAATACAACCTCTGACAGCTGCGTCAGGGAATCGATTCTTTGGCTCAGTGGTTAGAGTGTTGGCCTGTCACGCGGGAGTTCGGAGTTCGAAACCCGCTTTGGGTTGTGTATTCTAAGATGCATTGCATCTTTCTGTTACGGACTTTCATGTTCGTAAGAATAACCTTTGATATAGTGAAGTGAGTAAAAGCTGAAGTTACTGTAATGATAAAGCTTATTTAAACAAAACAAAAACTGTCACTGTAAGATGACAATGCCCCCGAAGTGGTACTTTGACTTTGAGCTGAGGACCAGTCATTCAAGGGTCAAGGTCAAATAAATATAGGTCAGTGGTAAGGTCTTGTTCAAAGGGGTTTTGTGTACAAGTATGAAGTACATCCACTGGACAATTGAATTTTCAAGGTGAAGGTCATTCACAGTCAAATGAGCATAGGTCAGTGGGAAGGTCTTGTCCAGAGGGGGTTGTTTTCAAGTATGAAGTTAGTCCACATTCTAATAAGGAAGCTATGGCCAATGTTAAAGTTTTTGGACAATTTGATCTTCAAGGTGAAGGTCATTCAAAGGTCAAGGTCAAATTAATAGATGCCCTGTGGAAGATGTTGTCCAAAGTGGTGTTGTGTCCAAGTATGAAGTAAATCCACTTACTAATAAGGAAGTTATGGCCAATGTTAAAGTTTTCGGACGGACTGATTGACGGACTGAGTGACGACGGACAGTTCAAAACTTTTATACTTCCCTTCGGGGGCATAAAAAAGAAGATCAAAACAGCAAGAAATCTGGCGTATCTGGCGTAATTGAATTCTAAAATAAATAGGATACTATGAAAAGATAGTGATTTTGTCTAGGCATGGTTAACTGTAACACCTCCTACACAATATTACTCTAAATGCACTTAATCGAGCTATGGATGAAACAAAGTTTGAAGAAATATTTGATTTACCTTACTTAGCAATAAGTGGTCATATGTAGTCGCAATGATTTCTAGTGACTTTCCCCAAACACTTTACAAGTGGAAAAAGCTTTACACTTCCCTTCTGAAAGAAAAAAAAACACCGAGTTTCAATTCTACAATCCAAAGTGGCTAATAGTGTCACAGATTTACTCTGAAGAGCTTTCTAGTTATTACCGTTAAACATCTTATTACAAGCACTGATATTTATATCAAGATGTCAGTAACCCTCGTAGCTCTTGAAATATATGCTAAGTAAAGCTATTCCATATTCAATGATAGAGATTCCATTTTCCAGTGTAAAAATCATGACTCGACTTTTTCCTACTGACGTTTTATCAGATTGTAAACACCATGCAAATTGTCAACACAGAAAATAATCCTATCTGATGTCTACATGCTTGCAGGATATCATCAATACATCTAATACATAACAACGTCATCAGTAACATAATTCCTTGTTAATTTTGTGAATTCCAATTTTTGCAATAGCCCCAGTAAACAAAACAATGTCATAATTGGAACAAAAGGCATTTTAAAATTTCTGTAGAAATTAACATGGTTTCCGGATAAAAAATATCACGAATTCCAGGTGTGGGCATTATATGGCTATGTTGTTATCTACAATATAAGGTTTCATACAAGTTTCAGACAGAGTTTTTCAAGCGAATGAAAACTGTAAAACTATTGAAAAGAATCAGTTTCGGCGACAAAAATTCGATGAATGAAATAGCGTTAAAAAACTAAAGCGATATAAATTGAAATATGAGAAATATAATAAATATAATAATACATATTCAAATAAATATCTTATTAAAATATTTCCCACGGAAACTATTACACTTTCTAAAAACTGAGTCTTTACTTTAGATATATTAAGCACTGTAAGACAAAAAGTTATAAATTTCCAAAAAATATTGACAAGAACAATATTAATCTTACGACAAATCCTTTCCTCGCACTGCATTACACATTTGAAAGATATGAGGTCAGTTTAAATACAAAATCAACTATAATTTACGTGTCAGGAAAATTAAACAGTAATCTTTAATATCTTTGTGTTTGCCACGTATTCAATCTTAACTGCAAATTGATAATGTATATGAACGTAGAACTATTTTTTTCTGGTCGCTTCTTTCCAACATTTTAAACACTCAGTCGTATCATGTTTTGTCAAGCAGTAAATATATTAACTAAATTTAGTTATTTATCTAATTGGAAAACTAAGTGTAACTAACCTGCAAGCATTGCAGCATTACTTAACATCTAAATTTATTATGATCTTTATGACATATATTTGTTTTATATTTTATTTTAAGTTATTATATAAACGATATAAGATAGGGATTTTTCATGAAAAAAAATCAAATACAAACATAGCAACAACAATATAATTGTTCTGGTTTCAGTTTGATAAACACGATTTGTTTTCGCTTTACTTTGAAATTAACATACCTTGTCATTTTAACCATGTTAGTTGCCGCAAGATATTTAGTTTTGTTGAGTTTTCAAACGTTATAATCCATATTTTTGCTTATTCGCGTGTTGCAAAAAATACTACATTTTTAAAACAAAAGTCAACACAGAATTGATACTGCTTAAGGAACTCACCAATATATATACAGCATGTTTAGTTTCTTCTGGTGCACATTTGTTGTCTAAATCGTCATATCAGATTGGGTGAATATTTACAAAGCGGAAAACACATATAAGAAAGTTCTTCCTCGATATAATAGAAATACACTTTTACATGCTTAATATACCCTATATATACCTTATATTTCTTTTTTTAGTTAAAGTTTCAAGTTAAAAATTCGTTATTTGTTATTAAGTATTTATATGCACTCAATGCGACTATCCTATGCAAATTGTTATTGTACTGTTTGTTGTGGATTTACTGCTAACGATTTGTTCGCGTGAATCCCATATGTAAAAGATGTAGGTGGCACAAAGGTATCACCTTTACACACATTTATCACGCACGTGTTTTTGTTTGTTTAATTCTGGTTATGAAATTACCTTTTAATTCCGGAAATCGTTTAAAATTAAAGAGTTCTTTGAAGAAAGAAACTGCATCATAACACGTTAAATTACTTAACGAAAACAAGAAATTAGGAATTATGCAAAAATACATTCTTTACTTTTGCGACTGATAGATTTGTCTGTAAGACCTTTCATTAAGTAGACGATTTCTTTTCCAGGCGTTGTTCTCTACACAATTTCTTTTATTTGGCTTCCTTTCGTTGTATTTGCAGTCACTGTGATTAAATTTTCCGTTGGCTTATAAGTACAAGTCATGATCAAGCATTGCATATGCCCAAACTAACTCGTTTGACTTCACTGTTCAGATTCTAAGTCTCCGTTTCTTTTAACGAATCAGTAAAGCTCCAAAGTCATTAGAGTTATAAAAGCAGATGGAGTCAATTCCTCAGCGTATTACATGACACGCGTATTACATGACACGCGTATTACATGACACTGACGTTTCTAAGAATTCTTATTCAGGCTTTTTATATATCTGTCAGCCTCCATTCTGCTTATATTACTATTTCAAAAGTTACAATAAGGATTTAAAAAATTCAGATTATCATTATTTCAAAATACTTATCCACATTTGCCACGAACCTGAGAAATCTAAGCTAGAAATAAATATTCAATTACAAATCAACAAAGGAACACGAGCATGATAAGTACAAAAAACTCTCTATGTACATCAAAACGGAAAGCGCGCACTGAACAATTGAGTTTATTTCCTGATGGGTTCTGCCCATCCACAAACTGTAAAAGTAAGCTTAATGACATATTGACACAGGCTGAATTCCACGAGGCGGTGTTGCAAAAACTGTGACGAAAGAAAGCCATTGGAAAAAGAAATGGATGCATTGGAGGCAGTTAGTCTGACTTGTCCTTCCATTGGAAAATGCCCAAGACATGTACAACTTCGCCTGACACTAAGCATTTATACCTTTAAACCGACACATTTGTTACAAATTGGCTTTAACAAATATTTTTAAAAATCCAAACGGCGACATACAACCCCAAATCTACACCGCACTAACTTGATGTTACACAACTAAATACAAATTACCTACTGTAACTACCTTAGGCAAATCTAAATTTGTAACACACATTAGTGCGTGAAAGAGCCACTGACACTGATGATCGAAATTCGAAAATCAATTTTGAGATAAGGCACATTTAAAGCCAACTCATTTTCGATATTCCAGAAAGAGATTGTAAAATTTTAGCTAACGCAAATTTCGAGCACCTTGTATCAGCTCTGAGATCGATAAAAAAGTGAATTTCGAGCACCTTGTCTCAGCTCTGAGATCGATAAAAAAGTGAATTTCGAGCAAGTGTGATTAGAATATTGCTCAAGCACTGGGATCGATATTTATGTTAAGAATCAAAATTCATCTCAGCTCGTATTTCACACTGCCTTTTTCAAATTGCAAGCTCGATGTTTTGCCACCAACTCGAAATTCATTTAATCTGAATATTAATCTCAAAAATGGCTCTAAATTCGTCTCACTTCGAAATTCACATTGTCTACTTTTATATCGGTCTTAGAGTTGGCTCAATATTTGCTCTTGTAATTAGAAATTATACTTCTGATAAATACATGAACATAATGATTGTTATGGTTTCTGTTAGGCATCGTTTGTAGCAGTGACTCAATGACCATAATAACACGAAGGAAAAAAATGACCAGCCAAATTTGTCTTGGCTTATAAAGATTGTGCAAGGTTTATAATGTGGTGATTGATGGCAGATTGTGATGCCGGGGTGTTTTCTGGCTAGGGTGCCATCAATCAGTTTCAATCAAATGTGAAAATAATGTGTTTTGTTCGAAGAGCAATGTACGGAGTTTAACAAGACAGCTCAAAAACAGTTGCTTACTTGTTATGAATATGTAATTAGACCAGGAGTAGTTATTTAGTCAAATTTTACTTGAAAACCATTTTAAACAATAATGCTTTTATAGACACGGGAATGAGCATGACTTTTCATAATTCATTTATGTCTCTTTAAGAACTGTAGTGCTAATTATTTTAGACTAGTTCAGAGAAAACAGCAATATTTTTTCGTTCAATCTATTTTAATGAGCATTGAGTTTGTATCAATCCTGCTGAGAAAAAGTAGGCCAATTCTGCCTGAAATGTCATCATATAGGAACAGCAGAACATATCAAAATGTAGCAGCTTTACAAAGGATTTGACTTAACCGCACTGAAAAGTTTATAATAAATTAAATTTATTCAAGATGCACAAAATACCTATTTATTCTGCTCTAAGTAAATACGTCAGAAAACATTAAGTGTACTATATTTACCAATAGCTTTTCCGATATAACTCAAGGGAGAAACAATTTCACACAAGACAGTCATTCGTGTTGCACTAAGGACTCGTCTAGAGCGGTGTTCCATTACCAAGAGTGACAACTGCATCTTAAGAATTAAAATAATTATCGCGTCTTAAAATTCAAAGCATGTATAGTTCATTTATACAATGGGTGTTTTATTTCTAAGTTGACTGAACATTTGCCTCTCTCACTGAATCCGTGTTCACCAACTGAGAATTGTTTTGCTCACTGTTTCTAGAACTCTCTGTCCTTTATTACTACAGCCTATATTCCCATGAGATCCTGTCAAGTCACACTCGACAGAATATCCCAATAAATGTCAGTCAGATGTATTGTTGTAATCTTGAAATCAAAGCCTATCAGGCTGAAACTTCGCCAGACAGTTTTGTCAATGAATGAAACATATATAGACACTTATTTAGATATGATTATTACACAGAACGCAGGCAAATGTCAATTATACATTGGTTAAATATTTCAAGAAAAACAAAACACGAATGATGGAGTAACCAACATTCCAACATAGAGATCAACGTATCAGTATGAACTTCAAAATAACACAAGTCTTAGGGAAATTATATCACCTACTTTCTGTGAAAAAAAATATATTAGGTACATGGAATTTTTACTTAGTTTGCTAAGTTCTGAATGAATAATTGTAGAAAAGACGATCAAGACATTGTTCTAAAACCTTATAGGAATAAAGTCTATAATACAGAAATATAGAAAACCCCATCAAATACTATGGATGATTTAGATGCAAAATAAACATAAATTGTACTTGTCTGTCGTGTATCGTTTTGTGACAAACAGCAAGATAGACCAAAACTAATATGCTTCCCTCCGGGGGCATAGCAAGTTAGGAGGTGCTGCCCACAATCAAAGAAAAAGAATGAAAATTTTTATAAATATTTATTATAGCAAAAGCCTGAGCTTTGTCTGTTGCTAGTTGTTTCAAAGTAGACTCCTACTGGGATCTTCAAACTGGACAATAGCTTGGTGGACATTTGTTATGAAATATTATATTATTATGTCTTATTTTAGTGGTTGTCTAGAATGCTTTTACCTGTCTGAGTGTCTTCTTCTCTTAGAAAATCCATATGTCATTGAATGCATAATGACAGGATTGAATCATAAATCAAAAGGGCAATGGTGACCCAGGATCGCTCACCTGAGTACTTTGGCTGTGTGTCTGCTGTTGAGAAAACACCAGAAGCAAAACATTATAGTTTCTGAATTGAAAACTTTCAAAAGATCAGTTATTTCCTACAAAAAGGGACCATCGGTTACCACCCACGCAAAGTTTCCATCAATGTAGCCCAGCAGTTTTACAGGAAATGTTGTTTAAAGCAAAGTTGTCGATGCCCGACACACGATAGTCACATCCCGGTCACAATATAATAAATATAATCGGTATGTCTAGTGTTAATCTTAAATTAATTTACAAAGTCATTATTATTGTATAATCTTGCTGGACATGGTCTTAACGTTCGAAGAGTTCATTCAAGGCGATTAATGCAGTAGGTGTACGCAAATAAACAGACAGATGGTGGCGCTTTATATTCGCATGTACAGCTCTCTAAAAATTTAATTACGGAATGAAGTTACTTAGCCTCTAAGAACATCAAATAAATTAAGCGCATTTCTATTAGATTAAACTAGAACTGTGTCCATAGGACACGGATGCCCCCACTATGCATAAGTGCTCATAAACAAGAGCATGTATTATCCTGTATGTAAGACTTTTTCTGTACATATACCTAAAATGATCTACAGGTAACCTTATGTACATGTTAAATTAAATTACAAATGTGAAATTTATATGTTCAATTATTTATATGGTATATAGTGAAAAAATCAACAAAGGGCCATAATTCTGTTAAATATGGTCACAGCAAAAATTCCTTCCTTTACTACCATCTACACATTAAAGCTGTTCATCCCTGGAAGTTTAAGCAAAATCTGCCATCCGGTTTAAGAGGAGTTGCGTTCACAAAATTTCTATATGGTATATAGTGAAAAAATTAACAAAGGGCCATAATTCTGTTAAATTTGGTCGCAGCAAGAATTGCTTCCTTTACTTCCATCTACACATTAAGGTTGTTCATCCCTGGAAGTTTAAGCAAAATCTGCCATCCGGTTTAAGAGGAGTTGCGTTCACAAAATTTCTATATGGTATATAGTGAAAAAATCAAAAAAGGCCCATAATTCTGTGAAATTTGGTCGCAGCAAAAATTCCTTCCTTTACTACCATCTACACATTAAGATTGTTCATCCCTGGAAGTTTAAGCAAAATCTGCCATCCGGTTTAAGAGGAGTTGCGTTCACAAGATTTCGGGACGTACAGACAGACGGACGGACGGACGGACAAGTGCAACGCTATATGCACCCCACTTTGTGGGGGCATAAAAATGTGTTGGTGTTTCAAATTCCATTTCAATACATTTCAGGCTTCGTTACAATAGTAAATGGAATTTAACAGGAGACATTTTTTTCCCCATTATTTACTAGACTTTCCATGCTTGAAAGTTTACGATGCGCGCGAATACACATAATGTGAATTTCCTTTTACCGTCACCATCTATCTATTGATTAATTTTCAGATCATAATTATACTGTCGAAAAAAAATATGATTTAATTATTTCCTGGACACAATAATTGCATGTTTCAGTAACCTGTTAAATAAGCTGTATGCTATGTTTTCCTCTTAGAACAGAACTGTGTATTTTTTATGCACAAGTTCGTTGTGTCTTAGGTCAAATTAATTGTTCTGTTTTTTTCATCTTTTTGTGCCAATTACAGAGACAGTAATATAAACAAGATGACCATTGTGGCCCTTTAGCGTTCACCTGAATATAACTGCTAAGAGAAACATGTGTCATATATTGCATTAAAAACGTAACTAAACAAGATTCGTTATTTGAATAATATAAGTAGAAGAGCATTCGGCAATGCTTCAAACAAAATTTCGTAGCTTTAGCTTGGTTTCCGACAAGTCTATGTAAAATCTTCAACCGGGATGAAGCCAAAGTGATTTAAGGGGCAAAGTTCAGTAGAGGTATACTGTGTGGAGAATGCTTCAGAAAAACTTTTAGAACTCTCGGCCTTGTAATTTCATACCAAAAAAAAAATAATAATTTCAAAGACTTTCGTTTATTTCTATGTAACACATGTGACACTTCAGCGGAACGAATAGTGACCCCAGGGTCATAATTGGAACTAAACTGACAGAGTTCCGTTAGATAACAACCAAGTTTTAAAATCTGATTTCTGACAGGAACAAAATTAAAGAGTTTCACTATGTGAGTTTAACCTCTGTTAACCCCTGACCCCAGGGCGAAGCCAAAAAATGACTTCTGAACACTCTTGATAAAATTCTACAAAACAATGTGCCAAATGTTAGAACTATTTGCTTTGTGGTTTCATAAAAGAAAAATAAGGTTTCATACAAAAAGAATTTAAAAGCTCTCCTATATATAATATACTTCAACGTAACCGAAGGGAATTGGAAACAATCTTGATCACTGCACCCACTTTGTTGCCATTTAATGCATGGTATACGTCAAGGATCGAAAGATAAACAAGAATATTCTCAAATATGAAACGTCTAGACAGGAAAGCAAATTACTTAATATCCAACAAATAACTGTCGTCAAACTATGAAATATTTGCTATAGTTCTATACACATGTCTAAGAAAACAATATTAAAACACATCAAGAAGACGTGTGACAAAATTCATCAAATTTGGAAAGGCTTTTTGTTTGAAGTCTTTAAGGTTTGTATTTAAACTGCGAATAATTTTGATAAGAAATTCAACTACGGGCAATAACATTGCAGACGCGGACAAACTCACAGGGAAAAAGTACGCTTCTTGTACTATCCACTATCCACTTTTTCTGAATGCGTTTCTTGTACATGTAAATGTTGAGGAGTGTTTCCCTCTAGTTTTACATGGAAATTCGAAAGAGTACAGGTTCGTGTTTGGAATACTGTGCCAGTGATGCTTGGTATATTTTTTTCAGTTGACCCAGACAACTGTATAATTCACATTGTCTGTACAGGAAAAATAACTACATACGACTTACTCAAAGAACAATAAAACGCACGCCTGGAATTAAAACTGTTTCAATTTCAAATTTGAATGAGCTTATACTGATAAATACATGTTTAGTAACTAAACGATCAAATAACAGTTACTGTACTTTTCGTACAAGATAATTTTTTTAATCATACAAAACATATTTGCAAAATTCGCCCCTACAAAATGTTCCTGTAACTTTGCAAATTTATCCATGTTATAAATGAGCAATGATATAGCTTCTATTTTCATACTTAACAATGTCCAGTGTCATTTGCTAATCCACGTGTCAAAAGATAACAAAAAAATGCGCATTCGAAAAAGACTACTATAGAGACGTGTACTATAGCAGAAAATCACCAATGGACATTTCCTTATTTATGATTTATTCATATACTTCATGTCTTGTCTGTTCCATTCTTGATACATATTGAATACTCTTAGAGGAAGCTCGTTATATGAAAAATCTTCACATAAAATACTGCTTGTGCAGAGATCAAGTTTCATTTGCAAATATAAAATATGATAAAATAATACAATTAACATATGTATTACAACGTTCTACCGAGCATCAAAAATAATAAATAATAAATGACGTTTTCATGATAGTTAGAACTGCCTAGGGTCACGTGACTATCAACGTAACCGTAGCTGGATTTATCAACATGTTGGCTAAGCGGTTGTAATATGGCATTGTATTTATCAGTTTGTGTAATGGAAATACACTTTAATGGAAAAATAGATGTAAGATACTTTCTAGCGGTGTACGGGTGAGGTACCTCGTTAAAGGGGCTGTACTCCAGATTTGATATGAAAATATTTTTACATAAATTATATCTAGATGCCGTGAGATTATAACAACATGATGTTTTACTTCAAAACTGATTATAAAAGTCAAAATAGAACAACAAAAAATATATTCCCTTCAGGTTGATTTAAACTCTGGACCCCTCATGTTAACAAAATTTTTCCAATGCCTTTACTGTCACCACTATCACTGCAACTGTATTAATCATTTACTTTAAATGTTATACGATATAGTTATACCGTCGCGTTACGGTAAAGCACTTCGAAAGAAAAAAAATCAATTTATAATGTGATTATCTGACTTATTTTTTGTCAGTAAGTTAGTCTTTAAGCATAAGTCATAAATATTACAAGAAATTTATAATACAAGAAAACTTTATTTTTGTCATCTGGAGCACAGCCCCTTTAAGGTATCACCTTAATCGTGAGCTTGGTGCAAAATTTCACCAATTCTTTAACTGAATTATGTACGCGTATGTCTTGTTTGCACCAAACCCTCGTTGTTCACATGAACTACAGTTGTATAGAAACAAAAGAAGATAACTAGCTGCTTTTCAAGATATTGAGTCCTAGCATTTACTTACATGCAATGCAATTGTGCAGATGCAAAGCTTTCTTTTCAGAGGTTTCAACGGACTATTTCACATGAATGTGAATTTTACATTTCTTTCAAATACACACTATTTTCTATATAAAAGTTATTGGTAACAATCAGTTTACTATCTTTTTAATTTACATTAAGTGCTTAAAATTTGAAACATAACGACACTTGACTTGGAAGCAATTATTTGATCCTTCTTTAGATATATAATAACAGTTTACATTACATACCATTGTGAAGGGTTCAAAAGACTCCCGATGAAGTCAAGACAAGATCTCAAAGTGCTTTTAACATAGACTAAATTACATTTTATAGAGTATAATCTTAATTATGAACGTTTCATGTTTTTTTCTACAAATGCTACATAATGTCTTCCTGGTATATTTGAGAGTGCAGCAGAAGCGATATTCTGTTGTTATTTTGCAACTACTTAAGACATTGGTTATACAATGAAAAAATATAAACTAACCTAAAAATATGTTTTTATTACTTACATTATGCCAAACAATGTTTAACAGCAATATATCTTTTTAAATAAATGATTGAACAACTGACAGCAGTTAAATATGTTTACCATTTTTTCGTTGCAAAAAAGAGATTTGTCTGGTTTAGAAACTTAGAAATAAAAACAGTAGTAAACATTGCGTGAAGGAATCCCATTAAGAGTTTATGTCAATAAAATGTTGTTTCCTAGCATAATGTTATTGTTTGTGGCACCACTTTTGCCACTTTTGCGTACAAAACAAAGCATGCCCTGAATAAATACAATCGTTAAAAACAAAATCATTTCTAAATTAATCCGATTTTCGATTTGTACACTTGATCGTGCAACAAAGCAGTTAATCTGAAATAATCTAAACAATAATATGTTTGTCGTTTTACTTCAATATATCTATAGATGTCATTAAGAAGCGTTTCCAAACAGAAGAAAGTGTGCTTTAATTGCTATTTTACTCATTTTGTTTTTGCATATTCGCTTCGGGTTTTGGATGTTTTTATCGCCGTTCCTGGACGGCGATATATACAATTAACAAGATTCGAACAGTTTTGCCTGTACACCGCCTGCCTTTAGCCAATCAAAGCGAATAATTTCATATCACATGATAACAAAATGGACGTCAAAAAACTTCAGCAAGGGATGCGTAAATGGACTCGCCCAACCGCCATATTTGTCGGGTTACTTATTCGTACAACTGAAAAATACCATCATCAATGTACGAACTCAGTACCAGTCTTCAGGCTCTTGCAGGATAAACACAGGATAATCGCAATATGTTTTGCTACCTGTCATTTCTAACTAGAGAATATAGTCTAAATAAGAGTATGTTTTGTTTGTTTTTTCCAAAACTTGCACTTAGAAAAAAATAAATGCTTGCTTCCGGGCGATTCTAATCAGGATATATCTGTGTTTTATATATGCTTGTTTAGGGTCAGGGCAATATCGTACTTTTTACCTAAAATTTATTCTGTTTAAATTGTACAAAGTCATGTTATATTCTTATAATATTGAAGAATAGTATCTAGCTTTTGTTAAGTATAATTTTTTTTTAAAAAGTAAAAAAATAGCTAATTAATTATGCGTAGACTGGTTTATAAAAAGCAATATTTACAAGGTTTTTAATACTGCAAATTATCAGTGTTAAAATATAGTTCAGTACAAAAAAAAAATCTTTACAATTTTAACATGATGTATAAAGATATTGGCATGCTTTTCATAAAGAAGCCAAATCATCCGCTTTCAAAAATAGTCCAGCTACAATAAATTTACAATGTATATTTCATCTACTTTATAATTTCTCTGTGAAAATGATCAAATATAACTTCGCTTTTCACTGCAAAGCATGTTATAAAATTATCAAATTAATGAATGACGAACATGAAATACATTCATCTATGGATAAGACGTCATACATGGCTGAACGGCGATTTCAAGCATTTTTGGAAATGCTAATACTTGTATGTTTTATAGATGTAGCGTTTCTGCAATCCAGAAATGTTTAATTATAATGGTTGCAATTCAGTATTTCGGATTACAGATTGAGCCAAATGTTAGAGCACTGTCTTATGTCTTAACACCGAAATATCTGTAACATACATGTGCTGTAACATACAGGTATTTCGGTGTTAAGACATAAGACAGTGATCTAATGATAAGAAAAGCCGGTAGATATAGGATGCAACAAGTCGTTTTGACATTCGTCCAAATAGTATGCCATCAGCATTTACTGTATCTGCATGATTTATTAATGTCACTTATAAGAAATATAACAATAGCTTAAAATAGATTTTTAACATAGACTTTCTCCGGTTGTTTTTGTTAAATGGTAAAAGTTAAACCACTTTAGCAGTATTAAATCATAAGCCGTCTTTTCAAAGTAAGTACGGAAGTTTTGTGACATAATAAATATACGTACATAAGATTTTAGTGCAATTTGTCTGTCAAATCTAGCTTGTCTTGTAACGATTTAGCAATTTTCCAAACGCAATTACGACAGATGGCGTTTTATGTAAGAGCTTTTTTCTGACATGTCATTAATCAGTTTCAAACAAATATGTTTAAATATCTTTATTTTCATCTTAGATGGTAACAAAATCGTATTTCTTGTTAACTGTCATTTTTCATATTTCTAAAAGTGACATTTTCAAGGTTTGTTGCATGTTAAAGACAAGACTGAATGCATGTTATTCCAAGTCTTTAACCGTTTAAATAGCTTCAAAAGGGTTAGATTCAGGTTTTTGTTCAGCAAGATGAGTATGATACATTAAGATTGACATTAAAAATTGACTTGTTTATACGATTTACGGTATCGTTATTACATTAAACAGGCAAGGTCGAGAAAATTCTCTTACAAAATTATGTTAGTCCCTAGACAGTAATCACAGTAAAAACTATCGTATAATTACTATACAAGTCACTTGCATGAACGAAACTCAATTAGGCCTGTGCGACCCGAATTATGTTGGCCATCAAGAGTTATATTAGAAATGCCATCGTTTGTCTTGGCCTATGAAGCATACAAAATCAAAACAGTCTTCCATATAATTCAAGATTGAAGTATTTATTGCTCGTGTTTTGAATGAGTATGATGTTTTGCCAAAAACAACCCCTTTTTGCCTAATCATTTGAAACAAAATAACGATTTCATAGAGCGATAAACTAACAAACGTTACATTACACTAATGACTCGACGTTACACTTTTCAGTGCATCTAAATATTTGTCTGTCAGATTATACTGGAGGTAAGACGACAAAAAAAAACTCCGATCGAAATATGGCTAGATAAATACCGAAATAACTGTGTAGTTAGTTTCAAAGTGAAGTTTCTGTTTTTTTACATATATAAAGCATTTCTGGGCATAACTTTTTAGTATATAAAAATGTCCAGAACCTTTTATAGAAAAACGAATGTAACAATTTTTAAAGGAATTAATATGACAGAATGACGGAATTTCCATATAAGAAAAAGTAAAATGTTACATATAATTTGAACGCCTAAAAAAATCTCTGGGAGTTTTATACATTTGATTATTTCCTCTGACATTTTTAATACGAATGATACTTAAAAGGAAATAATTTGAAAAATCAAATATGTTTTCTGACTCAAATATTTGACAACAATTGATTCAAAATAAATCATCAATATCTTTGTCATAGATGAGGAAAAACTTTAAACTGAGTTTGTAACATCTGATTTAAGGTTGTGGCAAACAGGCGCTTGCTTCAAATAAACTATAGCTAATTAATATAAGGTGCTCTACTTAATGACTTATACATTTAGTAGATGTTTTATAGAATTCTTGACTATAAAGGATGCTGCATGTTATTTATTTAATTTGCACACGACTTAACCTCTCTGCTGCTGTCATCTGCTTGTTTATATCGTCGAGGCAAAAAAAAAGATTACTGTTGTTATCTAGAATGTAAAAGCATTAAAATAACGTTTCATAGTAGATATTTGTAAGAAGTAAACTTATTACAGGTTTGTTCAGTTAGATTAGACAGTACCAGCTGTATGTTATAAAAGGTAACCTAAATTCTTTAACATTGTAGCAGGCACCATTGAATCTGTTTTGGCACTCCTATCGAAAAACAGAAACTATTTCTGTGAAAATAAATATTTACACTGAAATGGAGCATGAAATGGCAAATAGATTGCTCATTCGCTTACATCTCTTTTTCTCATTTCGATAGTCGATACTCTCCTGCGCATCGGTCGAATGTTTAACTTTCTTACCTCTGCTAAAATTCAATTTTCGGAACGATATTTTATTTTTAGACAGGGAAATCCACAGTTACTTTTCAGCCAATCAGTGACTAGCTTACAACGAAATGTCCATACATACAACTGACAACCCAAAATGTAAACAAACATAGCATGTCTGCATGTTACTTACTTATTTCACTTTTAAAAGTGAGTTTTAATATGTATACGTAAATAAACCAGTAAAACTATCAAAAAGGTTCAAATCATGATGGTATGGTTGTTTTCAGACGTTTAATTGCTGTATTAAGATGTTTACGTAAACGCATAGTTGAAATGTGCTTACAAAATTGTCAGAAAACACCCGTCTATTCATAATTTTTGGAATCACATGATCGTTTAAAGGGGCTGTGCTCCAGATGACAAAAAAAGAAAGTTTTCTTGTATTATAAATTTCTTGTAATATTTATGATTAATGCTTAAAAAATAACCTACTGACAAAAATTAAGTCAAATAATTACATTATAAATTGATTTTTTTCCCTTTCAAAGTGCTATACCGTAACGCGACGTTATAACTATATCGTATAAGATTTAAAGTAAGTATCTGTTATATCATATGCGGCGATAGTGGTGACAGTAAAAGCGTTTTTTTTAATTCTATTTTGACTTTTATAATCAGTTTTGAAGTAAAATATTATGTTGTTATAATCTCACGGCATCTAAATATATAATTTATGAAAAAAAATTTTTTTTATGTCAAATCTGGAGTACAGCCTCTTTAAACCAGTGAAAAATGGTTTAAAGATTATCGGTTTTGGGGATATTGGTGCACTTTCATTGGTTGCTTAAAAGTTCATTGTAAAGGTCAATATCATAAAAGCAGCGGGGTGAAGTAACGGTAGTGTATTCATTTAGCTGCTGAGGGAGCGGTAGTGTATTCATTTAGCTGCCGAGGGAGCGGTATTCATTTAGCTGCTGAGGGAGCGTTGATAGTCGATTGTAAGATTATTCAGATTATGAATATGTCAAGAAAACGTTTTACAAGATCTACTGGCGTCGCGTTTTAATTAATAGACCTGAATCTTATTGAATTTCAATTGTATCTTCAGATGAATGATTTTGATTTTATCAATTCCTGATCTTCCTTGTCTAAAAAACGTTCTATAACGTATAAAAGCCTTTTTGTTCTATCCAAATCTTCAGTTTACTAATATAATAGTTAGATATATACTTTATAAGAATTATGGATAGAGTCAGACTAATATCTGTTACTTTGATATCTATACTCAAGGGATAAAGAAACGCAGGGTAAATTTTGGAGATGGTTAATGGTAAGAAATCGAGTGAAATGTTCATTATTTCGAAGTAAACATGAAGACTAATCCATACAGACCAAAATGCAAAGTCAATTATTTGTATCTGGTTAGTGATTTAGAAGTAATTGAAGGGAATTGAAAAATACCTCTGTAATCTGAAATCGAAATGGACTGATTGCGGTAACCGGTTAGTCAATACCGGCTTTGTCCCCCATTTGCTCCCTCCACAGCCCTAATTCTCCTAGGCATGGAGTTCATAAGTGAGTTTATCCTTATTGGGATGTTGGCCCACTCTTCCAAGAGGCCTGCTCTCAGTTGGGCCAGAGTAACAGGGGGAGGCTAGCGTCGTCGAACCTGTCTATCCAGTAGGTCCCACAAATGCTCAATAGCTGATAGGTCAGGGCTGTATGTCGGCCAGTCCAGTAGGTGAATATTATTGTGAGAAAGTCGCGCCAGATCCTCGCGCAAATGCACGAGACGCAATAAACCTGTCATGACGTTGTGACGTCACGCACGGACGCCTAGACCTAGGTCTGTCAGCGACCCGCCTAGTTTCCTTTAGACGTCTAACAAGGCGTTCTATAGTGAAAACATCCTGTATTTGCCTTAGACCTTGGATAATAATTGCAACGACCTGACGCCTCTGAACTTCCGTCAGCCGTGCCTTTTTGAATGCTAACAAAAACAAATAAAATAGCAGAAAATGATGTGCCTCTTTGAAGACTACCTAGTGGTATGACCAGCTGTGTAACTTAATGTCACAACACTACTGTGCACGAGGTTTTCCCGTTCCATGCTTTCCCCGGAAGACATCGTTACGCAATCTCGTTATGCGACATTCGATACAGAACCACGTGCACTGTAACCTAGAGAGTTTCTTCACTAATTTTCATTTTTTTTAACAACGCGTTCGCAAAATATTGCAAATAATGTCACCATGCGTTTCTTTATCCATTGAGTGTATATGAAATTCTGGATGGTGTAATAAAAATGGTACTAAATAAAAATAGTCTTCTTGTCACATTTAAACGCATTCTTCAAGACACACCGAGAAATGGTCGATTTCTTTTTCCTAAAACATATATTTTGTAACATATATGTAGCTAAACATAAACTTTGTACAGAGTAGCTGAACTGAGAAGATAAAAACTCCTGCTTAGTTCTAGTGTAAAATAGATGATGTTAGCCTGCGGAAGTAAGGCGGACGTAAGCGGACCACTGGATGTGATTTGCCTACGTTTTGTTCCTATATATATATCAGATCGAAATTTATTAAATGAATTAGTTGTTAACATTATTTTCACACTCCCCCAACACCCGATCAGACAAAATACTTTCACTAAGGACACCTCTGTTTATAATTATTAAAATCCCATTATATCGAAGAAATAATCAGTTTTGATGCATTAATTGGGTGTTCGAAATCCAAAAATTTGTCGATTAACTTACTTAACTTCGGCTATATACTGTCTGTAAATTGATAAGTAATTGTTTTACTTCAGAGCCTTCGGTAGACTGAAGGTCGTTCTCGTATGCCTTAGAAGGTGTACAGGCAATATATGATGACCGTTGATTTGTTGTTTTGAATGTATTTCGAATGACATGAGCAATATATTACAGCCATTGGCATTGCCCACTGATAACAAATATAAAACAAGTAATTTTACATAGATACACTGATTCCATGCAAAAAAATAATAAGAATAATAATAAACAAACAGATAAAACGTATTCAGTGCGGGTATATATGAAGCAATAAGAAGTAACTGGAGATTCGATATCTGGAGTTTGACTATAACTTTTGTTTTTCTGAACGCTCTCTAAACTGCGTGACCCGTTCAGAATTTGAGAATATTACCATTTTGTTAAAAATAATGGGGTTCAACATGTCATCAACAATAGATAATAAGGAAGGCAAAATCTTACCTTACTGCAAGCAGAAAAAACACTGGAAAATATTTAATGATCCCTGTTTCATTTCAGGGAAACCAGAAAATAACGGGATATAAAGAGCATGGTCTTTAAGGAAAACAACAACAAGAAAATTCGGTAAAAGCACAGGAAATTTCCTGACACGCAAGATAGACAAATGTCACAGTTATAGTCCGAGCTAATTGCTTTGGTCTCATAAAGATCCAATAAAGTGGATACCACCAGCTTTTGAAACGACAGACCCTTTTAGGTAGAGCGAAGTCTACTGCTGGTATAAAGTTGTTGCATGTAGTTTTTATCTAATAAAATTTATTGCCCGTATGATATTTCAGTGTTAAAGTGATTTTAAACAGAGCATTTAAAAAGTTTATTTATCACATAGAAACTGTTTTAACTACTGTTACATTTATTGTTTTATGATATTTATTCTTTATTAGATATGTTTATCTTGTGAGTAACGCCTGTCAGAAATAAACTGTTTCTTGGAGAACAGTTTGTACTAACTTCTATTCATGTTGACGAATGTAATGTAAATAGGTCAGTTTATTATATTTTTATAATGTCTGAAGTCTTAGATATTAACTGTTTTTGTGCTATACACATTAATTAACAAATGATGCAAGACTGTAATACAAATCTACGAGGGGTGATCGAAAATTAATGAGACTGGTTCTAGTATTGGAAGAGTATTTGGAGTATAAACGTGAAACAACGACAGCACCCTTTAGAATCTTTATTCCACACATATGCCAAAAATTAATATCAATTTATTGCATTTAGAAATGAAAAATTCCCGCCGGTTTTACAGAGGTAAATCAAGTCGGGGCGGGGCAGCCCGATACAGATACACGACGTCAAGTGACGTCGCCTTCATGATGTTTCATCCAGGACGTCATTCTTTCTCAAAATATTCGCCCTTACATGAGATGTGTCGATCAATCCATTGTGTATACATGTCTTTATACCACTGTATGTTTAGCTCGGAAACAACATTCTGTGCTGCCTGAAAAAGTTCAGTAAATGAATCGAATCTATTACCTTTTAATGCAGATTTAATCACTGGGAAAACAGGAAAATCCATAGGGGTTAGATCCGGACTGTAAGGCGGGTGTTCTACCGCTTCAAAGCCCAAAACATCGATCTCTAATTGTGTAGTTTCTGCAATATGAGGCGGTGCTTTATCCTGATGAATTATCACTCTGTCGAGGTCGATCTCTGGCCTTTTACGCACAAGTGCCCTCAGGAGGTCTCTACGAAGAACCTGAAAAAGCAGTAGCGGAATGACTGTTTACTCATTTTTAATCAATGAACTATTCTTTTTCGCATATATTTTTTAAGAACAAATACCTTTATTTACTCTCTGTAATTCTCTTTCTCTAAATTATAATATTGTTTCCATTATTTAAACATTGATAAATAGTGTTGATAAATATTATTTTTAAAAAGATACCTTTGAATAGTAATCGGCATTCACTGTTTTATGTGTTGGTACAGCATGCTGGAGAATCATTCCATTAATATCAGCAAAGAAGATAAAAATCTTTTTCCCAGCCGATTTAGAAACTCGTGCCTTCTTAGGTGGTGAAGATGTGTCTGTCTTCCACTGTTTTGATTGTTCCGTAGTTTCAGGGTCATATAAAAACAGCCAGGTTTCATCGGTAGTGACGATCCGCTGAAGAAATAAATCTCCTTCTTTACGATATCGCTCCAAAAACTTCCTGGAGGCATTCACACGGCTGATTTTATTGTCATTAGATAATAAACGCGGTATCCACCGAGCACTTACTTCATGCATTTTCATTTTCTTTACTAAAACTTTATGAACTGTTCCGAAACTGTGACCAGTTAAATCACAAATTTATCTTATCGTCACCCGGCGGTCCGCAAAAATCACGTCCTTTATTGATACGATCAATTTGACGTCAATAATTGTTTTCCGTCCTCGTCCCACTTCATCTTCCAGTCCTGTCTGCCCGTCCTTAAAGCGTCGGTGCCATCTAAAAACCAGCGCCCGGGAAACAGATGATTTAATAGATGTCTTCTGCATCATTTCATACGTCTGTGTTGGTGTGTTGCCCAGTTCTGCTAAGAATTTAATTACTGCACGATTTTCTAGCGACATTTTAGACGTCATTTGTGAATATTTATGCCCCCACGAAGTGGTAGCATATAGCGTTGCACTTGTCCGTCAGTCCGTACGACCGTACGTCTGTACGTACGTACGTCCCGAAATTGTTTTGAACGCAACTCCTCTTAAACCGGATGGCAGATTTTGCTTAAACGTTCAGGGATGAACAACCTTAATGTGTAGATGATAATAAAGGAAGTGTAATGTTTTTTACGGGACCTGACACACTTTGGGTTTCTATACTTAAATCTGTAGTTAACTTTCATGTGTAACATTTTTTAAATTTTACCTGCTTACTTGAATATCAGCAACATGTAATTACTTGTGTGTCTCTTTCTTCGTCTTCGCTAATGTGATTCCTCATAGTACATAACTATTTACAACATATTTATGTCGACTATTCAAAGAGTAAGGAGGTCTATTGTACTTGCGGCGTGGCTATCGGGTTAAAGTATTAGGGCAAGCTTCTCATTTTCACTATTTCTTCCCTTTCTACTGCAGACATTTGGTTCAAACTTGGCCGTAGACTGTGTCATTCCATCAAGGCCCATAACTCTGTTAAGCATTTTTATTAGTTATTCCCCTTTTAAGACTTTGAAAAATCTTTAATTTCAGGCTTTTATTATACCTTCAAGCACTAAGAATAGTCAAGCGTGCTGTCCATCCGACAGCCCTTGTTTCAGTATGAAATATCTAATTTTGAAATAAAAGGACAGCATTAATAATATACAAAACACCTCAATTCATTTGCAACTACAGAAAAAAAGTGTTCCCCACCTAAATCTTACATACAGAATATACATGCTCTTGTTTATGAGCACTTATGCACAGTGGGGGCATCCGTGTCCTTTGGACACAGTTCTAGTTGTTATCTCGGCAACGGTTGCCTGTTTATCTGTTGTTTGCCAACGGTAACGGATATGACGTCGACGTCTTCAACACATACGCACCAGATGTCATATGCGCCGCATACGAAATCGCGCCACGTTCGGCCATTTCGATTTTTATTTTTAACGTTCTTTTCATAAAAAATGTAGTCATCTTTTTTGCTTGCCCCGCTCATCCGTTCATTGGTTACTATAGCAACGTATCAGAGACGTTTATACATCTCAAAAAGAATGACTACTTTAGTATATTGTAAATAAATATTTAAACTGTATATTGACACAGGTACAAGGTACTGGACACACACATTTTAGAGCAAAAGTCTCATTAATTTTCGATCAACCCTCGTAACTCGCTTTTAAAGAAACATATGGGCCACGAAATGTGGTAAAGAAGATGAGTGGAGAGGATCACAGTCCATTCAGAAATAACGTCAACAGGACGGGTAGAAAGTTCGTTTACGAGACAAAGGAATCTTTTAAACATATCCCTTTACTATTCATTCGAACAAATATAGTACTTGATAAAGAAGTTGAAGACTAAAGACCTCAATTCAAATAGGTTACTTTTTATCTAAATGATATGTCCACACTGAGTTTCAAGGGACCAGAGCACCAGAATGATATAAAAGCTGAAGTTTCATTTTGAATTCTTAAACGTTTCTGAAATTAAGACATTATTTTCGAACTAATACTGAGCACTGTCATTCCCAATGGCACATTTCATGTCAAAGAATGTTTTTCTTTTTATATTGTTACCGAGAGCCATGCCATACTTGACACATAATAAATTGAACTGACAAATTTAATCCTGTTTCGCTTGTGCATTGGTTAGTGTCTGGCTTGCATGTTAATATACTGTCACGTCATCTTCTATAATATCGAATGTTGAATATAACACGAAGATAAAATGTCTTGCAATATTCTGTTCTGGCAGTCATATTGATTGAAGTAAAAAATATATTTTTACCTTCTTTGTTAAATTTCTTAAATATTTACAAAACCTGCTTGATCAAACAATAACAGACACAGAACATTATGGATACTATGTTTTGTTTGACTCATTATTATGAAACGGTGTTTTCCTATTTTCTCAACAAATTATAACTAAAACGAACTAATGTAGATAAAGAAAGGTTATTATAATGGACAACATAAAATTAAGTGCAAACATGATATGCTAGGCATTTCAGAGAAATCAAATGTGCATATCTAAAGGTGCATATTTTAACAATATCAAAAGGCTTCATTGATGCAAGTAAAAATGCAAGGCTTTGTGCCAAATACATAAAGCATGTTACTACACAAGAAAATTAAGTATATTACATTCTTGTTAACGCGAATATGTCTGTTTCAAGCAAGAACACAGTTACCTCCATGTATTAAAGACATGGTTTGAAAGTCCACCGACTCTGAATTTTTTGGTGTTGCAGTAATGTTGCAGATGTATGAAAATGAAGTTTGTAGAAAGAGAACTCAAAGATCGACAATTCTTTGTTTTATCATAAGACACTTTCTTCAACAGTAATTTATTCATGTTTGACATTGTTTGGGATTTATCACTTTGCATTATGTCTAATGCACTGTGTTTTAAGCCTTTGATATTCTTACTCTACTCTGGACTTAGAATTCTTGTTTGAAAAGTAAAAAAAAGTACGTAACCTAAAATGTGCTTTCACTAATTCTTACACAGATGTTGTTATTCTGCAGAACATTTAACAAAATATAAATACGAATTTTAATGAAAAACAAAACAACAACAATATTATTATTATAATTTAATATTGCTTCATTCTTGACTTGTAAATTGCATGTCTGTTTGAATGGCTAAACTGAAAACATACAATCACATACACGTTCAAACATAAAGTATTGTTTTGTTGTGTACTTGTAAGAATAATTGTATTTCATGCTGAAACGTCAGTGGACTTAAACAGTTACTTTAGAATTGCTAGTTCATGTATATTCGACATGTATGTAAGACATTTTCTCCTCAGTTTTTAAGAACACACATTGAGGCATAAAAGTAGTTTTACAGTAATTTGTCACTTTAAGATTTAAGTTATTCAACAACCAAGCATTTTGTCACATTTCTCTGACACACCTGCATCATTTCTATGTACTAAATTAACTTTCTTCCTTTATAAATGCTAATGTTCGAAGATGTTCTCCTGTAAATCACATGTCATAAAATGTCAGCGTCTAAAGTCCTATAAATTCAACAAATGCTTGCCTAAACAGAAACTGATGTCATTCAGATGATACTTTTGGCGTCTACAACATTACTGTAAAGAGTAAAAAATACAAAATGAAATACAAAATTGGCTATATTTCTTTCACATGGTTGTGTTTGCTTGAGAAAAGTAAGTGAACCCTGACAGATTTAGGGTTCCTGCCAATACCATTGTCTAGTCAGGGCATCAAGAAATTTTTGAATTCTAATCAAGTCTTTGAAGACATGGATTTGGTATTTTAAAATGTATTTTGTTTGGGAGGTTCTATTTCTATGACGTCTTGATACGCTGAAAGTCGTTTACGATTTCCGTGTAGTATCATATTGGAAAGATAAATATCAAATACAAGGATAAAAAGAGTGATGACGCATTTCATAATAGTCTGTGCTGGATTAGGGCATAACTAAATAAAATCACACTCAAGAGGCTGTTTATACTAGGCATCTTTTTAAATATAAATTTCAATGTTGTGAGTGTTAGTCCTAATTTTACAAAGAGATTAAAAATTCAACGTCTTCACTGTAACTCTTTGTTGTCTGACGAGATCATAAATTTGTCACGGTCTAGTGCACACCTTCCTATAATTGTATAAATATAACCTCTGACAACTTCTTCAGGGAATTGATTCTTTGGCTCAGTAGTTAGAGTATTGGCCTGTCATTCGGGAGACCGGAGTTCGAAACCCGCTCTGGGTTGTATATTCTAAGATGCATTGCATCTTTCTGTTACAGACTTTCTTGTTGGTAAGAATTTCACGTACAACATAGCTTTTTTCTGCTCAGGTTATGATAAATTATACTGATATACAGAGAGATATATCAGTATTACCGTATAGGAATCAAAGCACTGCCTTTGAATTGTAGCCTGAAAGTCTCTTTAAGGTTATATATTTTAAAATTTCAGTTACGTGACCACAATATGGTTAAAAAGGAACATATGGGAGAATAGGCTGTGGTAATGTTTTTCTTCAGAGATTGATTCAGTTGTTAAACGATTTCTAGACTTCTTTAAAAGTTAGTTCTAAATACACCATTATTCATCTACTGTATAAATATGCGGTGAATATCAAAGATTATGAATCTGCCTAGTGTGATATTTACCGAGGCCATTGGTAAAGTAAAAGTTTTATTATTTGACTTAAAGCGACTGACTCACAGACAAAGAAAAAAGAAAATGTTTATATATCTTGAAATGCTTGCTGTAAATGTGAAGAACATGTTAAAATTAAGTTACTGACTCATTTTTTGTTACAGAAAAACAAACATAAAATATAAAGTTTAACCAACTTTTATCGGTAAAAACTTTACCCCGTTAGTTAAGGGGTAAATACTTTTGTTATAACATTTATTTTGACGCGTTTTAAGAAATATACGCTGTGGCTCAGTGGTGTAGATCGTTGCCCTACATTTTAGTAACGGAAAGGTCATGGGTTCGAATCCTGGTTTAGGCAAAAGTTTTTTGTGTGCAGTTTTCAAGGTGTATAGAAGTATACCAACTTCTCTTAAATTTTATAGAAAAAAAATTTCAGCTATATTCTGTGAGTCAGTCGCTTTAACAAAATGTAACTCATGAGATGGAATTCCTGGGGATGGAGGGTAACCCAGTGCTAATAACAATAATATATGATGACACAATGTTTCGCGTTTTGATATTAGATTCTATTGACGCAGACGTGATCACTGATGGACCAATAGCAAATCAGAAAGTTAAACTGCCTTATCTAATTTGGAGAAAACGTCTAATCTCTAAGCCTTATCTAATAAAATATTCGACACACTAAATACGCCCTCGCTATTCTAAAACTGGCGACTGGGCAGTAGGTGTTGCACCTGTCCGTCCAAGTATACATCCGACCGCATTTTGTTTCTGAGCATTTGGAGGAAGTATATATATCTGACGTATACATTTCATTACTCTTTAGTACGCATATTTATCTTACGTACACATTTCATTACTCTTTAGTACGCATACATATCTTACGTACACATTTCATTACTCTTTAGTATGCATATATATCTTACTTACACATTTCATTACACTTAAGTATGCATATATATCATACGCACACATTTCTTACTCTTTAGCACGCATATATATCTTATATACACATTCAGTTACTCTTTAGTACGTATATATATCTTACGTACACATTTCATTACTCTTTAGCACGCACATATATCTTACGTACACATTTCATTACTTTTTAGTATGCATATATATCGTACGTACACATTCCATTACTCTTTAGTATGCATATAAATCTTACGTACACATTCCATTACTCTTGAGTATGCATATATATCTTACTTACACATTTCATTACTCTTAAATACGCATATATATCTTACGCACACATTTCATTACTCTTTAGTACGCATATATATATTACATACACATTTCATTACTCTTAAGTACGCATATATATCTTACGTACACATTTCATTACTCTTTAGTACGCACATATATCTAACGTACACATTGCATTACTCTTTAGCACGCACATATATCTTACGTACACATTTCATTACTCTTTAGTACGCATATATATCTTACGTACACATTTCATAACTCTTTAGTACGCATAAATATCTTACGTACACATTTCATTACTCTTTAGTACGCACATATATCTTACGTACACATTTTATTACTCTTTAGTACGTATAAATATCTTACGTACACATATCATTACTCTTTAGTACGCAAATATATTTTACGTACACATTCAGTTACTCTTTAGTTTGCATATATATCTTACGTTCACATTTCTTTACTCTTTAGTACGCACATATATCTTACGTACACATTTCATTACTCTTTAGTAAGCACATATTTCTTACGTACACATTTCATTACTCTTTAGTACGCATATATATCTTACGTACACATTTCATTACTCTTTAGTACGCATATATATCTTACGTTCACATTTCATTACTCTTTAGTACGCATATATATCTTACGTACACATTTCATTACTCTTTAGTACGTATATATATCTTGCGTACACATTTCGTTACTCTTTAGTACGCATATATATTTTACGTACACATTTCATTACTCTTTAGTACGCATATATATCTTACGTTCTCATTTCATTACTCTTTAGTACGCATATATATCTTACGTTCTCATTTCATTACTCTTTAGTACGCATATTTATCTTATTTACTCATGTCATTATTCGTTTATATTCATATATATTTAACTAACACATTCAGTTACCTTTTAGTATGCATATATATCTTACTAACACATTTCGTTACTCTTTAGTATGCATATGTTTCTAACTAACACACAGTTTCTTATCGAAAATCGGAATGATACTCCCAATTTAGTATGAATGATGTTCCTTTATCTTATTTCTCCATATTTGAAGGACACTGTTTTGGAGTATTTTGTTTATTATATACCTACGACAGTTATGTTCCCCTCGACATTCCACCTGCCTCTTTAGGTACACTACATTTATATCATTTTTTATTTACGACGAAACACATTATTGAAACCATTTACAAATTTCTCTTCGAAACAATCGAATTACATGATATATGCATGGTAAAAAGTACAGCTACAGTTGGTTAATGAAACTGGCACACGCAAATTATGTGACAGAAATAGAGCAATAAAAGATTATTGCGTGTCATTTGTCACTGATTTTATTAAATCAATTATTACCAAATGGCAGTTGTTATCTAAAGGATTGGTTTAAAAGAGTAACAGCATACAAATTACATTCTTTTATTACACACTTAAAAATGCAGCTTCTATAAAATAAGTAATTTGCATACAATGAATAATAGAGTTTGTTTTCGAATTTGTTGTTAATTTTCATTTGGGCATATCAATTCTAACTGTAAGAGTTTATTGTTTCTGCCTGGTATGAAAGTTGAATATCATTTTATATATCTTATTAAGAGCGACAATGGTAGTTGAGTCACTGATGTAATCAATACAGATATATTACTAAGAAAGAAAGATTAAGAAAAAAACAACATTACGTAGACTGAGTGAAAATAAATTCATTTCAACTTTGGTGCAATGCGTGTACCGAAGTACAAAATGAATTGTACCTTACAGGAATACAATTGTTGGGTTACTCCATGTCTGTGAACACTTGTTATCAAAAGTATAAACCAGTTTTGCATTGAATATTCTCGCAGTTATTTCCCGGAGGTAAATGAACAATAGTGTTGCTTTATAAGTAAACCCTAATATCAATTATTTTATACATGTAATATATTTCACGCACTGAAAATCAAAGGATATTCTATCCTAGTTAATTTGAGGATGGAGTTTACATTTCATGCACGAACAACGTTAAACAATACTTTAAGTCAGTGTATACTCTTATATGTAACATAATTATACAGAGTTTTAAGACCGTCATTAATTTTGTTCTGTTTCTCGATGGAAAGATACGTCCGATTTGGAGCTGTAAGTGAATCTCTCGGCTTTACATTACTTAAAGCTATTTGCAACACAGGGTCACAGACCAATAACTTTTACGACCGTATGTTTCCAGCAAGTCATTGTCTGATTTCTGGTTACTTAACTCCAGGCAATGTTACAGTCCTCGCTAATTGCTTTTATCCCATAAAGCGCCTATAAATTGTATACCGACTCCCTTTTATAACGAGCGATTTTAGATATACCAACGACTGCCACTCAAATAAAAGCTTTCACATGTTATCCTTATCTGAGAATAATAAATGGCTTATTAGCGTAAAACTTAATGTGAAAAAGCATGATCTGATAATTAGATATGGAATACTTATAACGCATAAAAAGGTAAAAAAGAAATACGGTGACCCTTCTTCAAATGAGCCAGCTGACGTACTTAGATTAGTTTACTTCTGGTGAACATTACCATTTAATGGTTTTCCAAGTTTCAGATTAACGTCCAAACTGCAACGGATTCTGGTAAAGTATAGCAGTACAGACGCATTTGGAAGCAATAATCAAAATAACAGAAAAACAACCGACAAAAGCAGGAAGTCATCATGGAATATCAAGAAACTACCATTTTATGCTATTGTTTGTTATTTTTTCTCTCAGCTCATGTTTTCACTGGGAAAATATTGTGATCCAGGCATGTTACAAGGTCCGATAGATGTTGAAAGGAAACACATAGAGGGAGATACAGAAGACTATGTAAATACGGCTAGGGTAATTTAGAGTATCATCTAGGACATAACTGTCTCATTGATGTCATGAAAGTATGATTTATTTCTCTGCTACAAACTTACTAAAATAATAATTGACTTCTGTTTCCAGACAGTGAATGATGTGAACTGAATTAAAACTGTTCTAAACGTTACTTTTTTTTCTCGACAAACTTGTTTCGACGAATTCGTAACCGAAAGAAGAAAAAAGGTTATGACACAATAGTATGCTTTTGATTCAAAGTCTTGCAAACAAATGTGTCTTTATTGACATCCAAAACAAATAAATAAAACAACAAATTGTGAAGGGCAAGAAAACAACGATATTATTTTTGTTGGCTTTTGTTTTTCGGGGAAAGGAACTGTTAATGATAGTTTAGACTCCCTGTCTACTTGCACAGATAGCTTATCCGATGGTCAAACGATCATCTGAGTTTTGAGACTTTGGCATAGCCAGTTTTACTGATGAAATCCACAGAAGGGTGAATTTGTTTTATGTCAATAAAGAAATACTTTGTTTTCAATGTTTAAAACACCCATTTTATGTATGAAGTTTCATTAAATCTAGTTCAAAATATGCATCTGGGTAAAGCTCATTTGAACGTAGCGTTATAGGTATTTTGTTTTTATTTCACAAGTGCATTTCTGGATGATTTAGGCAACGTTTATTTAAAAACCAAATCATGCTTAAACTGAAGGCACATTTTTGTAAGATCACTGTAGAACTAGCCAAAATGACAATCATTTTGATTATTTGTCAAGGATTTAACTTCTCTTCAATTGATTTGCGTAAAAAACGAAAGTGCTGTCTGTTTCCAATTTTTAAGGAAGAAAATGATTAGCAGGGTCAAACCTTACGAAGTCCTAACAAGTCACCTTACGGCACTGTATCAGTCTTTCGATTCAATATTTGTGCTGTAGTTTTACCTCAGTTTGTATAAATTAGTTTTTTTTTGATAAACTGTTTTATAGAGATTTTCTTTAGGAAGGAGTATTACTGAGCCTAGAATTTCAGGGATTTAGCTAGAATTTCTTATTTCAGTTTATGTTACCGTCATTGATCATTGCAAAGATACACTTTAATAAAAAACAGAAACAAGATACAATGCCTTTAAAAGAAGGGATGGCAACGAGTAACGACTTAAATACTCGAGTACTCGGTCATTCTCCCAAACGAGTACTCGGTTACTGGGAAGAATTCTTAGGAATCATCCTATCAACCATATTCCCAGGAGTTTGCTCAAAGACCAATGCATGGCTTATTGTTAACGAACGTGAAAAGCAACGTTAGCATTCTAACACACAAAAAAGTTTTACATTACAGCTACCCTGAAACAAGTATCTGTTCAGTTACAAAGTGTGAAGATGATACAAATTAATTTGTCTCCTCGCAATTTTGACCCTTTCTTAAACGGACATGTAATTCTTTGATGCTTCCTGGCCTTAGATGAACCGCTCTGGTATCGAAGTTTAAAGATTAGCAAATTAAATATCATAAGCCGCCTTACGATATAGGCGACATACTTATAAAGAACGCAAGTCAAACTGTTGATTACCTCGCCAACATTGTCAATTTACCATATAATCTTCACTTTTACAAAGATGTTTGAAAAACATTATAAGTGTTTCTTTAATGGAGAAATATGTGGATGAGGCAGTACTCCTGCTTTTTTGTTTTATTTTACCGAGGACTTGAGTACAAAGTTTAGTAAACGATACTCGGATGTTTGATCGAGTACTTGGTTAACCGGTTACTTGTTGCCATCCCATTAAAAAGCTGTTTTTGTTGTTTGTTTTTTTTTTCCTTTCTTTTTTGAAATAATTGGAACTTTAGTAGGCTAACAAAGTATGAATTGAAGTGTATTAAAAAGATAAGCATTTATGCACTAATCTTGGACACTACATTGGAATTTCAGCAATGACTGGTATTGCATGGCACTGATTACTCCGTTTATCTGTACTTTTAGCTTAAATTGCCATTATTGTCCCTTAGGCTTTTCGAATAATGGGGAAATATTCACATTCTAGCTACAAGAGCCGTTTTACATAAGGCATTGTTTCTAAAGGTGACAAGTTCGAAGTAACATTTTATGTCTTTCTCATTTTCTGTGCCTAATTGAGCCTCCAAAATGTAATTTACTTTCTTTTGATGTTACCTCAATCTCCGTTATAACAATTAAAGTGATTGAAGTACAAAACTTCATTTTGGTCTAATTCTTTAGAATAAGTGGGAAAATATCAAGAATGGTTAATAACATTTGTTGCTTCAAATATTTTAAATCTACTTATTTTACATCAATTTGGAAGCATTTTAAAACCTTATATTAGTCCCTCTCGGGACGGCTTCCTGGGTTCAATGTGGAAAGTCACCCCGTTATGAATCGAGCAAACTCCGGATCGGATGTCCGGCAATTTAACCCCTTGACCACTGCTTGAAACGTTATATATACAATTACTGATATAACCAAATGAATCAACTCTGTACTGAAAGATCGTTTTTTCCCTCGTCGAATAACCAAATATACATTTGAAGTACATGTTATAGCTTCTAATATTTGCTTAAAATTCATAAAAAGAAAAAAAAACCGGACAGATTGCATTCAGGCTCGTACACAGCTCTTGATACAACAGTGAATGGTGACGAAATGAAAGTAATCGTATGTTTCTTCATATACATAATGTATACTAGTCGTCTAAACTTATTGTGAGCAATAAACTGCTAAACACGGAAATGTTTTGTGTAAATAAAAACGTTAATCTTTACGTTGATTGGGAAAAATTATTTGCAACTTAAATAAATCCCACTGGCGCTGATTTTTTCTTGCGATTAAACCAGTACTTAAACTAATAAAACAAAACTAAATTTTTTAAAAAGTTTTTCTCTTTTTCCCCGTTGAAGAAAAAAGAAATATAGAAATGTTATATCATATTTTTGTGGGGTTATCCGGGTGCAGGACACAAAAAAACGAGAAGCGGGGGCGGGATATATGAATAATACAAATGACTTCTTCCCAAGACATAATAATAAAACAAAACATGAATTAGACTCATTCAGAGTAACAGATATAGGTAATTACATCAGTATTAATTTTCTTGTGTTTGTGCCAGACAATGTGAAAAACAAATAGTGTTTCTTCATCTCTTTAGTTGACATGCCAAACTGGTAATCTTGCATGACATGATGATGCTCATAAAATACAGGAACAAAGGTTAATTTGATTGTAAGGAATGTCTCATTTCCTACGAAGTGTGATCTGTCAAATGAAATCAAATTCTGTAAATAAAATACTTTTGCATTTCAGATGGGTTTTTTATATATTGCAAAAAACGAGAGAACCTTCCTACATTATAGTATTTTGATTTACCTAGGAAATATAACAGAAATAACAAAAATGAATTAAGAAAGCAACATATAGCAGAAAGAAGACAAAGAAAAACATAGGCTAAAAAGGAAACAAGAAAAGAGAAGAAATAAACAAATAACTTTTCAACAAAGGACAGGTATAAAGAAAAGAATAAATGAAAAGAAAAAAAGAAAAAAAAGGGATAATATAAGAAACCATTAGCTGAAAGAAGAAAGAAAGAAAGAAAACAAAACGAACAAACATTTTGTAGTTGTTTTTGTGCAATCAGAATCCCTACAAGATAAAGGCAACCATTAGCCGACTATAGATCACAGAAGGACAATGCAATTGCAAAAGCTTAAGCACTTTACAGATATATCAGGAAGATATACCGTTTGCGTGTTTTATCACATAATGTCAATGTTCATTATTTCAAATATCCGAAATGTTAACTAGGAAGAAAATATAAACCTTCATTTCGTATGTGGCGGCCACTTATGAAAGTAATAAAAGGAATTTTCCTTCATGTCATATTTCTGTTATGAAAGCGCAAGTGCAATTGACTATGTATCGATATAAAGTCCAACGACTGACAAATCTTTTTTATTGCAATATGGTATACAGTAAAAATTTCATAATGACCTATTTTTTATTTATTTCTTCTAAAACGATGGCATCGATATGAAACAAAACTATTTTGTGAATAAACAGAATAAAGTTGTTATCAGGGAGCTGGTGTTGAATTTAAAGCTAACACAATCTTTATTAAATAGTAAATAGCTTTTAATGCCAATGTGATATTTACGGAAATACCAGCCTCGAACCACATCTGTATTTTGACAATAGTATAATCAGCAATGGAAGGAAAAATAAAGAAGAAAATAAATGTTAATTTTCCCAAGCTTAATATCAACAATTCATCGCGACTTAAGATGATGACTCAAAGTTCAACTTCAGTGCTATATCTGTGTTTAGTTTTCATGGTTTTAATTTAAATCTGAAAATATTTGTACATAATGGAGAACAATACCTTTCGAAGGGCATCACTATATAGGCCAATGTACATAGTGTTTAGTTAAAAATCCCTTTACTGCATCTTTAGACCTAATCTTCAATTATATGACAATACCTTTATGATCTTTCGTTTAATTTTCAAATTTTCAACTGATGTTCGTATATATTCCTACTGCACTCCAAAAACCTAGACAGACAGCAGTCACTATATATTAATCTCGTCGCTGAGTACAACAGAAATTTAAAAGTTGTTTTAACAAACTGAAAAAAAAAGACTTCAAGACCATTAAATTGGCTAAAGTAACTTCAAATGAAAAGAAATAATGGCATTATAACACATTGTAATATTTAGTTATTGCAAACTTCCTTTTTCGTTGTATTTCTCGTTAAAGTTACACGGGTTCAAAAATAAGCAAAATGTATAGAGAGAAAGATATAAACTGCAAATATAGTGAATGTGCAGAAATCTTTTTCCCGTCCAAATCAATTTCCTAAAAACGCTAACATTTACTTTTCAAAAATACTATTTAATAAAACTAACACATATCTGCAACATTTACATTTTTCTTTACAGGAAGAACATGGACTATCGTTTTTTTTCATATTCGTTTAGTACTTATAATGAAATAACGGTCAAAATCAAAATACATCAAAAACTGTTAGAGCAAAATACTTGACACACGGATTAATATCAATGAACAGAACAATCTTTGTCCGTTTTTAATATTTCGAATTATTATCAGATTTCTAGCGCCGCATTCCATAACAAATTTACAGGTCTCCATCCTCAATTACTGGAAGGAACACAAGCCTTTATAACAATACTTACATACTTTATATCCAACAAATCCTTAAGAAATCACATTATCGCATTCTGTAAAACAATATTGCATGTAATCCTGTTGTTAACTGTTGTTGTAATAATCTGAGCTAAACTATTAATACTTCAATACAAAAAAACGAAACGCGAAGAATGGGTACATCAACAAAGTTTTTTCGGAAAAAAAATGTGTTCATCATATGGTTTATGGTTCAATGAACTTATATATACCTGAACTGGTTTTACTTTGGCTGTAACTCTAAGTAAAATATATAAGCAGTCAATTAGATCAGTATTTATTTTCTTATGTCAGGCAGCGTAAAGAGGTTACCATCTGGTCCTGAACTCTAATGTTAATAGGGCGGATTTGTAATCGAGCATAAAATAATGGTGTTTGGAGAAAGCATTGGATCAAATATAAATACAATCACGTAGGAACTTTATGTATTTTCAGAAGTATGAACGGGTTGCTATAATGCAAACATTACCCTTTTTCTAAAATCGCTTTGTTAGGAAATATGTATCGCCATAAGAACTTATTATAAAGTCAGCTTATTTTACATTTTCTTAGAAATATTAAGAAAATATAAAGACAAAAACGAAAAACAAAGAGAAGAATGAAATATCTATCATAATACTACATTTTAGCATTTTAGATATTTTCCTTGTCTATTTTAGACACGAGTGTCCCATACCATAATCTGCAATTCTCAATGACATGGTACATATAAATACATACATGTATAAGCATACTTTTAGTATATATACTTTTAGTCATTTTTATTCACGTGTCATATGTTGACATAAACCTTTCCTTTGTGGAATTCGAGGTGAGGTTAACTAGTGAATGGATGAAAAATGGAACAATGTATTTAACGACATATTTCACGGATATGTTTCTGGTAGCGAGCCAGGATTAACTGATACATAAAGACCTTGCTAATTGTTTTAGTCTCTTAAAGATTCAATACACCACATACCGACACAATTTAAAGACATGGTTTCTTTTAAATTAACAGCGACTGCTGAAGAAACTTTTAAAAATCTTATATGTGTTTATTCTGCTGATTTTTCAGCAAAATATTTGAACGTAAACATAAATTTCTTACTGGGAAACTTTAAATCAATTTATATAAAATAAACATGTTTGTAAGTGTCAAAACAACTTTGAATGTATGGAACAACATCTCGTTAGTTATAGGATTGGTGTTCTTCAAACTAGGTACTAAAACATTTAAATTTCTAAGGAAACAATTAAGCAGTCGTTAGAATTACCATTACACATGTACAAATTGATAATCTTTATTGCAAATGTACATATCAAACGTACAAATGCAGTTTCAAAAGCAGCTATAGGACATTCAGCTTGAAGAAATATAAAAGATATATTCAATTTAATAAAAAAAATGACAGAAAGAAGATTATTACCTGTAAGAAAAACCTTAACCATGTTATGACGAAGCAACTGACTGTTAAATAATATTTGTTAACTGAAAAATTTCTTAGCAAACAAAAACAAAATCAATACGTCCGACAAAATTTTAAACTGTTTTCACGTGATCGACTGCCGAACATAAACTATTGACGGAATAATAATGTTCTGATTACACTGCGCGGACAAAGATAATTTTATTTGCTAAGTGATAAAAAAATTCTAAATACGTTGATTTTTTAAACATTTGAAAACAAATATAAGAATTGAATGATGCGATTCAATAATATATCAAGTACTAAATGAACTGTTCGGGTAGACTACTTAATATCATTTTTAAATGAATTCTAAGTGATTTATTTAGCTTCATACTTGCAAACCTTTTATATAAGTTGTTGATTTACTTAGACAAAAGACATAAACGCGCATGTCTGAACTTTTTTCTATTCCTTTGTACATATCATTGTCTGCACACATTTCCTAAAGGACAAATTTGCTCGCAGTGAACTTTTGTCACACACATAAACGAAGAACACATCTGACGGCTAATCATTGCATTATTTATGTTTGTATTACAAAGAAATAATGAGAAAATGTCTGGTTTGCCTGAAACTGTTCTTCCATGTCATTTTTCATTAAATCGGTTGGTAAATATATCGTCGATGTACACATTTTCAGTCTTCAACTATCAAGTGGTGGCTACTTATAGAAATGACACATCAATGTTTTTAGCGAGCCAGGATTAACTGATACATAAAGACCTTGCTAATTGTTTTAGTCTCTTAAAGAATCAATAAACCACATACCGACACAATTTAAAGACATGGTTTCATTTAAATTAACAGCGACTGCTGAAGAAATTTTTAAAAAATGCAACATGTACCTCTTATGTGTGTTTAATCTGCTGATTTTTCAGCAAAATATTTGAACGTAAACATAAATTTCTTACTGGGAAACTTTAAAGCAATTTATATAAAATAAACATGTTTGTAAGTGTCAAAACAACTTTGAATGTATGGAACAACATCTCGTTAGTAATAGAATTGGTGTTCTTCAAACTATGTACTAACACATTTAATTTTCTAAGGAAACAGTTAATCAGTCGTTAGAATTATCATGACATAATTATGTACAAATTGATAATCTTTATTGCAAATGTACATATCAAAAGTAACAAGAAATGTTTGTAAAACATATATGCCCCCCAGCAGCACCTAACTGCTTGTGGTTGGGCCAAAGTGTTCTCTGGTTATTGATCAGAAACCGTTTTTAGGATCAAGGTCCCTGTGGCCTTGACCTTTGACCTAATGACCTCAAAATCAATAGAGGTCATCTACTGATGATGGTGATGACCAACCAGCATACCAAGTTTGATGAACTTAGGTCGAAGCATTCTCTAGTTATTGATCGGAAACCGTTTTTAGGATGAAATCTCTGTGAGCTTGACCTTCGACCTAATGACCTAAAAATCAATAGGGGGTCATCTACTGGTGATGACCAACCAGCATACCAAGTTTGGTGAACCTAGGTCAAAGCGTTCTCTAGTTATTGGTCGGAAACCGTTTTTAGGATCAAGGTCCCTGTGAGCTTGACCTTTGACCGAATGACCTCAAAGTCAATAGGGTTATCTACTGGTGATGACCAACCAGCAAACCAAGTTTGGTGAATCTAGGTCAAAGGGTTCTCTAGTTATTGATTGGAAACCGTTTTTAGGATCAAGGTCCCTGTGAGCTTGACCTTTGACCGAATGACCTCAAAGTCAATAGGGTTATCTACTGGTGATGACCAACCAGCAAACCAAGTTTAGTGAATCTAGGTCAAAGCATTCTCTAGTTATTGATCGGACACCGGTTTTCGGATTAAGTCTCTGTGATCTTGACCTTCGACCTAATGGCCTTAAAGTCAATAGGGGTCGTCTACTGGAGATGGCCAACCAGCATACCAAGTTTGGTGAACCTAGGTCAAAGTGTTCTCTAGTTATTGATCGTAAACCGTTTTTAGGATGAAGGTCCCTGTGAGCTTGACCTTTGACCTAATGACCTCAGAATTAACAGGGGTCATTTACTAGTGATGACCAACCAGTATATTAAGTTTGGTGAACCTAGGTCAAACCGTTCTCTAGTTATTGATCGGAAACGAAGTGTCTACCGACGGACCGACCGACCGACATTTACAAAACTATATACCCCCTCACCTTCGATGGGGGCATAAAAATGCAGTTTCAAAAGCAGCTATAGGACATTCAGCTTGAAGAAATATAAAAGATATATTCAATTTAATAAAAAAAATGACAGAAAGAAGATTATTACCTCTAGAAAAAACCTAAACCATGTTATGATGAAGCAACTGACTGTTAAATAATATTTGTTAACTGAAACATTTCTTACAAAGAAATAATGTGAAAATGTCTGGTTTGCCAGAAACTGTGGTTCCATGTCATTTTTCATTAAATCGGTTGGTAAATATATCGTCGATGTAAACATTTTCAGTCTTCAACTATCAAGTGGTGGCTACTTATAGAAATGACACATCAATGTTTTTTGCACGGTCTTCAGCGTTAAATAACAAAAAAAAAAACTCAAAGTATATCGACTGATTATTTACTGATATTTAGAAATGTGACCCACTATACTTTAGGAATTTGAATACATAAACATAGAAATACAAAAGATATATAATTGTAAGAATAAGTAAAAAGATTTAATTGAAGACTTTGAACTGTTATACAAAATCACCAGTACGCTGACTGATTTAGAAAGACTGATTCCTTCATTTTTTAAGAAATGACGTAAACGATTTCTTTTTGGAAATTAACTCACAATCGGACATATTTGGTGTTTATCCAATAAATCCAATCAATTTTGCAAACAGTTATTGGTGCGAAGATAGTTAATTTTGATCGATATTCTGTCCTCTACTTCAGTATATGTGAAAGACTGTCGTATTCTAAATAACCTCAGGCCAGACGTGAGAATAAAAAATACCTGCAGCAATTTTTACTAATAGTTAATATCTTGCATTAAGTAGAAAACTGAATAAAGTTTACCATTTCTATGAAATTCAATAAATGTTAACTTCCTGTTAAATGAACTACTGGTATACCAGCTTTGCTTTATAGAGCAATGATTGTAGTGCAAGGCTTTTAATGGTTTCTGGCATATAAAGTTTGACTTGTGCCTTAAATAATTGAAGAGTAAAACTAGTAACTTCAGATGGTTAATAACAATAATTCGTGTGCTACTTATTGGCAGAAACCTTTCAGCGGAACCATTTATCCATGTCGAAACAGACATATCAATTCAATCATATATTGAATATGCAGTTGTTTTGCATTATCAAATTTATGACAACCTAGAGTCAAATATGTTTAACGTTTATGTGTGTTTATGACTTTTTAGTATAAGAACAAGATGGAACCCTGAACATCAATAATTAATCATTAGCCAACATATCATAACTATTTTTTCCTAAAATTAGAGCTATTTCTACGGGACAAAAAATTAACTCACAGCTGGGAGACAGATGGTTTTCATATTCAATGTCAATATGTTTTCTGGAAATAATATTGATATCTGTCAAGATTTACGAGTAGATGTGAAAACTTGGCTAAGATGTCGTTTTTCTAACTATTGGCGATGCTATCTAGTAAATATATCGATATTGCATATGCTGCTACATCGATATTGCATGTGCTGCTGTATCGTAAAGCCATCTGAATATTTCAATTATGTGATTTAACTTCCCTATCATGAGGGCGGCATTCACCGATTAATATAGTGATAAGAAAGATTAGATACATTAAGTATTTAGTGTCAATTGAAGGGTTTCTGTTGCAATCCAGTTCTCCTATGATATATTTTGTTTACTATTAATGTCGTATCAAAAAAAATTCTAACTTTTGCGAGTATGGGTCATAAGAACATTACTTAAGTTACTCTGAAATACATTTTTCTTGATTTGACTATGTTTTAAAAAACTTATCAGTATAACTTTTGCAATGAAGCGAAATCTGTTGACAAATTATCTCAGGTCTCAATATCTCAAGGTGTTAACACAATTGTTTTATGTTTAAAACTGTAACCTGTAGAGTGTTGTCTTTTTTTCTGTCTGTATTTTAAAGATGCATACCCTAGATCTAGATTCAAGCTCTCAATTTAGAGTATTCTATTTTCTTTAAACTCGTGTAAATGTGATTGATATTGAATTATTACCGGATGTCAAGGTCTTGGTTGCAAAAGGTTAACTTAATGCATTCATAATAGTCTTGATATAGAGATTTGGTATTCTACCAACTTTGCATGGATGGCTTTTTTCAAAAACAATGCACACTTTCTGAATGTCTTCATACTCAAAGGAGAACATAGCATATGTTTTCTTTAAATTATCAGATAGTTTTCATTTTATAGCGTATAAGCTGAGGCAGTATAATAGGTAACAATAGTAGGGTATGCCCCTTTATACAAGAAAAGATAACATAGCATGAGAAACTCCCTCATCCATTTTAAAGTCCGGTTGAAGAATCAAGGCAGTTGACGGCAACGTCGGGAAATATGCAAATAGTAATGACAGGTAATGGTGTTCCACTTAATGTAAAATTATTTGGCATTAATTTATCAATCGTCTGTTATCTGTACAATTAATTGATAAATTACCCAAAGGAACTTAATCTTAAAATAACGAGCCAGCAATGATTGGTGCATCCTAAATAACTTTATTTTGATATTTGCTAAGTTCTGAGATATCTCTTCTGGATTAATTTGCTGATGACTTTAACATTCGATCTGCGTAAATAACGCAAATAATATATATTTAAATCGAACTTACATAGTGAAAAAGATTTAGTATAAGTGGGATATGTATAACCATCTAAGATGGTTGAATAATTTTAATATGGTTAGTCTTCGGTGAGCACATAAGTATGTTTACTCATTTCTTTCTTGACCTCAATGATGACAAATAACGAATCCCTAATACTTCACAACTGTATAATTCATTAAAGAACTACACTGACATTTTACCACAAAGACGTGTATGACAAAAGAGCACATATTTATTGCTCTCGGATTAAAGGGTCATAATTAAGATTTATTAATTATCTTGCAAGGAATTAATCAAACAAAACCTAGATCTCCACAATATTTTGTAGTATTCGCAAATAATGAAGAAATGCTTAATAAGTCCATAGAGTATCTGATGTATTATAAAATGTTTTCCAAAACAATGTGATGGCTACTTTCTAGAGGGACGAACTAACCTCTCAGTTTAAATTTTTGATATGACTGGTTATTCATTTTACGCAGAACTGATATCGGATATATTTCAATATTTACAAAGCAGTGTTTAAAAACATCACAGTAAGCTTTTTAATTTGACAACAACAAAAAAGCTCAGCTTTGCATGTTCACACAAAATGTCTTCCAAAGCTTATGCTATGAACTAAACAAAGAAAGATGATTTAGAGTTTGAGAATATATACCTAATGCATTTAAAGTCAGCATGTTCCTTATAAAGTATACAACTTAATACTTTTAGACCAGGTTAAATACCTAAACCTGTCTAGCATTTTGTCTTATTTCTCATTATCCAATATTATTAGGACTTAACACGTCATTTAAAACATTAATTAATCATCCCATATATGGAAACAAATTACATTAAATATATCAATAATACGTAATGCATGCTTTAAAACTTTATAGTGTTAAATTATTAAAACACCTCGCTCATAAATTTGAAATTAAAACAAAGTCCCGTCGAAATATTTTCAATTTCTATCAGAAAACACGATCTATACCACAATGATATATCACAAATCTGCAGTTTTATTACATTATATGATATATAATTCATATAATTCAGAATTTACAAATCTTTTATTAGATTTAAAGCAGCTCGTTCACAGATGATCATTGACTGAGAATTTGATTTTATCTATATATGTTAACAATACCTATCTACGGACGCATTGTAACCCAATTCAATATTTCTTGGTTGTTAAAAATGGTAAGTTTCTTCATCATAGGCTATAGAGTTTGAAACGGTAAATTTAGAATTTCAATGTCCATGTGCCATCACATGACTAATCACAATCACCTTTCGCGCATGCACTCACATCATATCCATTTGTGAATATGGACAAAAAAAGGCATTCGTTTCATGCATAAATGCCCAATAATAGAGGTTCGGGGCATTTCCCAACTAATCGAAGCCTGTATGAAACTGATGAAGACTGGTTGCGAAGAATGTGTCACGTGGTACCGCAAACACTTGCTTCGGGGATATCGTATTTTATATTCAACCGGAATTCCCCAAGTTGGCGTTTACGAAAAATTGCGTGTTTAAGTACCGTGTAACCTACATGAGCCAAGATGTTTGTGTCAGAAAAAAAACAACAACAACAAATTAAGGCGGAAGTAAATACTTGTTTTCCAAAGCTTTGCGCGCTTAATTTTGAATATCCATAGTTCACTGCGACTAAAGATGGTTACTCTGACCAACTTCAGTACTCTTATGTTTTATAGAGATCTGCGTTGAGCTTCCACAATAAATAATGGAGAACGATACGGCGATCTTTTGACGTACATCATTATTCAAGCCAGTGCACATAGTGTAAAGTTAAATATAATGAAACTAGGACGCAGTTGCCCCCACATTCCACTGTATTGTCGCAAAATTTCCTGTACAGTTTCAGTGCGTATAACCATTGTCCTTAACATTAAGGAGCAAAATATGTTTTTTTTTGCTTAATCCGGGGACATAACTCTGCGGAGCTCCAATTTATTTGCGTCAAAATACCCAGGTGCGTAAGATCACAATATCTCCACAATTAAATTTGCATCAAAATACCCTTTACAAAAGCAACAAATAACAAGAGCTGCCACCGGAAATTGACATATGCCCCCGAAATGTAGTTTTGAAATGAAACTGGTGTAAATGTATAATTGAATATACCTGTGGAAAAGAGATCAGACAAAAAATAGAGCATGACCTGAAGGTAAGAGGTAAAGTAATGTTTTTTTTGCTTTAGATTCTTATATGAAAGTTGAAGACATAATGATTCAATGAAATAGAAAGCTGTGAGTTGGCCTTTGATACGAATAATAATGTTTCATTCCACCCCGTTCTGATGTTTTTATATATAACAAGGCTTGGTAACAAACATTCCGGTTTCAAAAAAATCCCCCAAGCAGTTTTGAAGATGTAGACAAGTCAAGATTTTGACTAAGGACCCGTAACACTACCAAATATAATCCGACCAAAAACTCCTGACGATATGCACAGCTAGGTTTCGTGACAAACATTCCTGTGTAGTTTCAATGAAATCCTCCAGTGGTTTTGGAGATGAAGCATGGACAAGCTTTTAATACAGAAGTTAGAGTAAAACCTGACGAAGTGCCCATAACACTGCCAAAAATAATCTGAGCAGAAACTCCGGATGACATGCACATCACGGCTTGGTGACAAACATTTCTGTGAAGTTTCAATGAAATTATCCAAGCGGTTTTGGAGATGAAGTGTGGATAAGATTTTAATGTAGTAGTTAAAGTAAAAAATGACTAAAAAACCATTACTAAAAATGACTAAGTGCCCATAACTCTGCCAAAAATAATCCGAGCAGAAATTCCTGAGGATATGGGCAACTAGGCTTGGTGACAAATATTTCTGTGAAGTGTCAATGAAATCCTCCAAGCGGTTTTGGAGATGAAGTGTGGACAAGACTTTAATATAGAAGTTACAGTAAAAAATGAATTAGTGCCATAACTCTGCAAAAAATATATCGAGGGAAATCTCCTAATGATATACACAACTAGTCTTGGCCAAACACTTCTGTTAAGTTTTAATGAAATCCCTCAAGCGGTTTTGGAGATGAAGCGAGGACAAGATTTTAGAGTAGAAAAATGAGGAAATGCCCGTAACTCTGCTGAAAATAATCTGAACAGAAACTCCTGATGACTTGCACAAACAGGCTAAGTGACAAGCATTCCTGTGAAGTTTCAATGAAATTCTCCAGGCGGTTTTCGAGATGAAGTGTGGAGAAGATTTTAATATAGAAGTTAAAGTAAAAAAGTGCCATAACTCTGCCAAAAATAAATCGACGAAATAGCTTGACGATATGCACTACTAGGCTTAGTGACAAACACTTCTGTTAAGTTTCAATGAAATCCCTCAAGCGGTTTTGGAGACGAAGCGAGGACAAGATTTTAGAGTAAAAAGAATGACCAAGTGCCCATAACTCTGCCAAAAATAAGTCGAGCGGAATCTCCTGACGATATGCACAACGAGGCTTGGTGACAAACACTCCTGTTAAGTTTTAATGAAATCCCTCAAGTGGTTTCAGAGATGAAGTGAGGACAAGATTTTACAGGACAGAATGACTGACGGACGGATGGACGGACGGACAGTGCGATTACTATATGCTTCCCAAAGAGGCATAAAAAGGAATTATAATGAGATGTGGTATATCAATACAGTAAAGGTGGGGTGCGGGCTTATTACTATAATATTTCAGTCAAAAACAATATCATCTCATTATAGTTTCTCTTTTCAAAGTATTAATGACGTAAATACAATTCTCTATATGTTCTAAATGAAAGAAAAAGTATTGTCACACCTAACCAGACCCATTTAAGAATACAAATCCATCCTCATCTTTGAAGATTATCATAGCACTAAACATAAAATAAAGGAAACGGTCCTGGTCATGTATCTTCTTAGGCAGATTTTGCCCGTCACAAGTGCTCATAATGACAGTAAGTTGCACTTCAATTAACACAAAATCCTATCTTAACTTTTCCACTAAAATGTCAGAAAAGTCATTGAACCAAAACATGCTGCTAATATGCACAGCTCCTCTTGGTAGTAAAGCTTCCTGTGAAGTTTTCTAAAATTCCAGCCAGTGCTTGTTGAGAAAAAGCCCTGACAAATTTCGGGACGGACAGACGTACAGAAGAACGGAAGAACGGAAGGACGGACAGACGAGGAGGCGAGGAGGCGACTATATACATCTCCGTTGGGGAGCATAAAAATGCCATTAAACTGATTAAAGAAACTTCAAATTAAAGGGAAACACGGCATCCTAAAACATTGTAATACTTTAAATTTGAAAATTTGAAAACATTTTTCCGCATGACAATGATGTATATTTACATTCTTAGGACTTTTTACTTTGCAATTTTTTCTTTTGAAAATTTACAGACGCAAAAATAACTACGTGTTTATCCAATTTCCTTGAAGTAATCAAAGAACATGAATGCACCTGCTGAGGCAATATGAGCCAACAATTTAACTGAAGATGTGAACTATTCCCTAGAATATAGATATTTGTTCTTACACTTAAATCGAGCATCGCATGACTGTTTTAATGCAAACTTCCCTTCTCGTTGTATTTCTCGTTAAAGTTACACGGGTTCAAAAATAAGCAAGATGTATAGAGAGAAAGACATAAACTGCAAATATAGTGAATGTGCAGAAATCATCAAGATTTTTCATTATAAGACTGATTAAATAAAAAAAGAAAAACACCTCAGTTTATATTTTAATCTAGGTTTATTACCATATAAAACTGTAACTAGCAGAAGTAAAAATCACATTAAAGATATTTATGTAAACAAAAGAATGTTAATATATGTATTCGTTTTTCAAAGAGTTCACATCAGTGTAAATTGAATTTGTAAAACTTCTCATGGTCACTTTGACCAATGATATTACATTAAGATCCAAGAATTTTGAAAAATTTTGCATCAATATCATTTCAGTTTATATAATTATACGATTATAAATTGCAGATATACTACATGGAAGTATGTTGCTTTAGTGCACGTACCTGGCAATAATATGAAACGTTTTAGATTAATATTTTATTTCTACTGTTATACTATTTTGCTAAAAATGCACATTGATGTTATATTATTTTTTCCTCAGTTTAATAATACAAAGTTATTTGTACTGACTATGACGATTAGCCTTTCGTTTGTTGATTTATTAGAGTGTTTGTATAACGATGGCATTTAACCTGCTGGCAGCCTTTATGATGGCCGTTAATATTTCTGTTCATGTTTTGTTTAACACTTTAAATCGGGAGGAATTTGCTATCAAATCGCTTACCAACTTAGATGACGATGCTGGGTCACTCTACGTCGGGAAGTGAAAATTATAACGATTCCTCTGATACATTCATAGTGTGTTCCAATGTGTGTTACTGAAATGGGTGATATTGCAGTTTATTTGTTGTAAGAACATCGTCACTTTAAATTAGACCAAACGAAACGCCGTAAAGTCGTGTGTCGCGTCTCCTGACGAAAGCAACATATTCTTTCAGAGATGTCATTTTTAAACAAACGATATCGAGGTTTAACAGACCGTTCACGTGATTTATTGGGTCTTCTTTAAAATCAAAAGCGCCGCTAAGCAATACCTTCTCTTGTAATCATAATAAAGCAGTTATAACTTTTTTGTGAAGAAAGCCATATATTTGCTTTCGAATGATGTTTTAAGTTTGCTTATGAAAAACAATTGAAATAGTTTCAAAAATTTCTAGAGATATCAAATTTGGCTTTGATTTGTGGACAACCCTTGTATTATCAGCACAATTCATCGGGTACTTTTTCTCGTCCAAATCAATTTCCTAAAAACGCTAATATTTACTTTTCAAGAGATACTAGTTTATAAAACTAACACATATCTGCAACATTTACATTTTCTTTACATAAAGAACATGGAATATCGTATTTTCGTTTCGTTAGACAACTAATAATGAAATAACGGTAAAAATCAAAATACATCAAAAACTGTTAGAGCAACATGCTAGACACATGGATTAAGATTAATGAAAAGAACGGCCTTTGTCCGTTTTTAGTATTCAAATTATAATCAGATTTCTAGCGCCGTATTCCATAACAAATTAATAGGTCTGTAGCTTCAGTTAAAAGCCTTTATAAGAACACTTACATACTTTATATCCAACAAATCCTTAAGAAATCACATTATCGGATTCTGTAAGAAAAACTATTCCATGTAATACTGTTGTTAACTCTCGTTGTAATAATCTGAGCTAAACTGTCATGAAATACAACTGCAATGAAAAATACAAAACGCGAAGAATTGGTACATCAACTAGATCAGTATATATTTTCATATGTCAGGCAGCGTAAAGAGGTTACCATCTGGTCCTGAACTCTAATGTTAATAGGGCGGATTTGTAATCGAGCATAAAATAATGATGTTTGGGGAAAGCAATGGATCAAATATAAATACAATAACGTAGGAACGTTATGTATTTTTAGAAGTATGAACGGGTTGCTATAATGCAAACATTACATTTTTCTAAAAAAAAACTCTCTGTTAGACAATATGGATCGCCGCCATAAAAACTTATTATAAGGTCAGCTTATGTAGAATATGTAGCTTTCTTCAAATAAAGATATTTTTCTATCATTGTCATCAATGCAAGATCGGAAGATAAGTATATGCTATTTAAATATTTTATGCTTGTTTATTATGTCAATATTGTCATTTTCTTAGAAATATTAAACAGAAGTATAACGACAAAAACGGAAAACAAAGAGAAGAATGAAATATCTATCTTATAATCACATTTTAGCATTTTTAATGTCGTCCTTGTCTATTTTAAACACGAGTGTCCCATACCATAATCTGCAATTCTCATTGACATGGCGCTAATAACAAACAATACATCTATAAGCACACTTTTAGTATATATACATTTAGTCATTTTCATTCACGTTTCATATGTTGACATAAACCTTTCCTTTGTGGAATTCGATGTGAAGTTTACTAGTGAATGGATTAAAAATGGAACAATGTATTTAACGACATATTTCACGGATATGTTTCTGGTAGCGAGCCAGGATTAACTGATACATACAAACCTTGCTAACTGTTTTAGTCCCTTAAAGAATCAATAGACAACATACCGACACAATTTAAATACATGGTTTCATTTAAATTAACAGCGAGTGCTGAAGAATTTTTTAAAAATGCAACATGTACCTCTTATGTGAATTCTGTATATTTGTCTGCTGATTCTGCTGATTTTTCAGCAAAATATTTGAACATAAACATAAATTTCTTACTTTTCTTAACTTTAATGCAATTTATATAAAATAAACATGTTTGTAAGTGTCAAAAAACTTTGAATGTATTGAACAACATCTCGTTAGTAATAGAATTGATGTTCTTCAAACAAGGTATTAACACATTTAAATTTCTAAGAAAACACTTTACCAGTCGTTAGAATTACCATGACATATGTACAAATTGATAATCTTTATTGCAAATGTATACATCAAACGTAAAATGCAGTTTCAAAAGCTACAGGACATTCAGCTTGAAAAAAAAGCATATTCAATTTAATAAAAAAATGACAGAAAGAACAATATTACCTGTAAGAAAAACCTACACCATTTTATGGCGAAGCACTTGACTGTTAAATAATATTTGTTAATAGAAAATTTTCTTAGCAAACAAAAGAAATTAAATACGTCCGACAAAATTGTTAACTGTTTTAAAGTGCTCGACTGCCGAATATAGAATATTAATGGAATAACAATGTTTTGATTAAACTGCGGGGGAAAAGATAAATTTGTTTGCTAAGTGATGAAAAAAATTAAATTACGTTGTTTATTTTACACATTTGAAAACAAATACAAGAATTGAATGATGCGATTCAATAATATATCAAGTACTAAATGAACTGTTCGGGTAGTCTACTTAATAACATCTTTAAAGGAATTTTTAGTGATTTATTCAGCTTTATACTTGACAACCTTTTATATAAGTTGTTGTTTTACTAAGACAAAAGACATAAACGCGCATGTCTGAACTTTTCTTCAAATCCTTTGTGCATGTCAATGTCTGCACACATTTCCTAATGGACAAATTTGCTCGCAGTGAACTGGTGTCATACACAAATGAAAAACACATCTGACGGCCAATCATTGCATTATTTATGCTTGTATTACAAAGAAATAATGAGAAAATGTCTGGTTTGACTCGCAACTCGACTGATTATTTACTAATACTTAGAAATGTGACCTACTATCCTTTAGGAATTTGAGTACATAAACATACAAATACAAAAGATATATAATGATAAGAATAAGAAAAAAGATTTAAGTGAAGACTCAGAACTGTTATACAAAATCACCAGTACACTGACTGATTTAGAAAGATTGATTCCTTCAAATTTTTAGAACTGACGTAAACGATTTTTTCGTAGGAAATTATATCACTATAGAGCATCTTTTGTGTTTATCCAATCAATTAGCGTGTTTCCAATCAATTATGCAAAGAGTTATTCGTGCTAAGATAGCTAGTTTTGATCGGTATTCCCTCTACTTCAGTATAACTTAAAGACTGTCGCATTCTAAATAATCTCAAGCCAGACTTGAGAAAAAAATGTACCTGCAGCATTTTTATTCATAGTTAATATCTTGCATTTAGTAGAAAAATTAATGAAGTTTACCATTTTTAATGTCAACTTCCTGTTAACATAAATAAACTACTGGTATACCAGCTTTACTTTGTAGAGCAATGATTGTAGAGCAATGTTTTTGATTGTTTCTGGCATATAAAGTATGACTTATCGCCTTAAATAATTGAAAACTAGTAACCTCAGATGGTAAATAATAATTATTGATGTGCCTTCACTTTTTATCTTATTTCCACGTCTTTAGATATTAAAAGAAAGTATTTTTTGGTAAACACGTTTGTTTTTGTTTTTGATTTTTTCATTTACAGTTATAGACTGCATAATTGGTGAATGCTAGATTGTAAACAGATATGATGATAATAAAGATTATGTTATCAGTACTGCATTTGCATAACTGAAAAATTAAAGATATGTCGGGAAATCGTTGCTTAAATACGTGGTTTTCAACTCATATAAAATCACACTCGAATTATATCATCTGAATGCTTATCCGTTTTTAATATAAGGATATATCAAATCAGTATATCGTAAAAATATTTGTCTATACATAAGTTCATTACCTTTTAGCGGTACCATTTATCCATGTCGAAACAGACATATCAATTCAATCATATTTTGAATATATACAATTGTTTTGCATTATCAAATTTCTGACAACCTAGAGTCAAATATGTTTAACATTTATTTGTGTGTATGACTTTAAAGTATAAGAGCAAGATGGAACCCTAAACTAATATATCTAATTTAACCATTAGCCAATATATCATAATTAGTTTTTCCTAAAATAAGAGCTGTTTCTCCAGGACAAAACATTAACTCACAGCTGGGCGACAGATGGTTTTTATATACAATGTCAAGTTTTCTGTGAATAATAATGATATCTGTCAATATTTACTAGTAGATGTGAAAGCCTGGCTAAGACTTTGTCGTTTTTCTAACTATTTGCGATGCTGCCTAGTAACAATATCGATATTGCATATGCTGCTGTATCGAAAAGCCATCTGAATATTTCAATTAATATGTGATTTAACTTCCCTATCATGAGGGCGTCATTCATCGATTAGTGATAAGAAGGATTAGATACATTAAGTATTTAGCGACAATTAAACGTTTTCTGTTGCAATCTTGTTCTCCAATGAAAGATTTTGTTTACTATTAATGTCTTATCAAATTTTTACTTTTTGCGAGGAAGAGTCATGACAAAATTACATCAGTTACTCCGAAATACATTTTTCTTGATGTGACTATGATCTCAGGTCTCAATATCTCAATATCTGTAGGTGTAAAGACAATTGTTGTATGTTTAAAACTGTAACCTGTAGAGTATTTTATGTCTTTTTTTCTGTCTATATTTTTAAAGATCCATACCCTAGAACTAGATTCAAGCTCTCAATTTAGAGTATTCTATTTTCTTTAAACGCGTGTAAATGTGATTGATCTTCAATTATTACCAGATGTCAAGGTCTTGGTTAACTTAATGTATTCATATTAGTCTGTATATAGAGAGTTGTTATCCTACCAACTTTGAATGGATGGCTTTTTCCAAAACAATGCACACTTTCTGAATGTCTTCGTACTCAAAGGAAAACAAAGCATATGTTTTCTTTAAATGATCAGTTAGTTTTCATGTTATGAGCTGTGGCAGTATAAGAGATCATAATAATCATCAGTTAAGTGTACTGTATGCCCCTATGATACAAGTAAACATAGAAGATTGGGTTATAGCTTCCATAACATGAAAAACTCTCTCATCCATTTTCAAGTCTGATCGGAGCATCGATGTTGGAAAATATGGAAAAAGTAATGAGAGTTGATGGTGCTCCACTTGATGTAAAGCTATTTGGCATTAATTCATCAATCTTATTTCATCTGTACAATTAATTGCTAAATTACTCAAAGTAACTTAAAATAACGAGCCAGCAATGATTGATGCATCCTAAATAACTATATTTTGATATTTCCTAAGTTCTGAGATATCTCTTCTAGATTAATTTGCTGATGAGTTTAACATTCGATCTGCGTAAATAACGCAAAGAATATAGATTTAACCGAACTTACATAGCGAAAAAGATATAGTGTTAGTAGAAATTGTATAACTATTATCCGGTGGTTGAATAATTTTGAACTGGTTAGTCTTTGGTGAGAATTAAGATTTATTAATTTTCTTGCAATGAATTAATCAAACAAAACAAAGATCTTCACATGTTTGTAGTATTCGGAAATACACTGTAATGGGAAAATGCTTGGTATATCAATAATGTATCTTATGTATCATAAAAGAAGGACAAACTGATCTCTAAATATAATTTTTTTATATATTTGTTTTTTTTTTATTTTACGCAGAACTGATACCGAATACAGTTCAATATTTGAAAAGCATATTATGAGAAGCTTCATAGTAAGCTTTATAAAAATATATTTCATCAACAACAACAAAAAAGCTCAGCTTTGCATATTTACTCAAGTTGTTTTCCAAAGCTTATAATATGAAACTAAACAAAACAAAATGATTGAGTTCGAGTATGTATACGTAATGCATTTAATGTCAGCACGCTCCTTATAAATTATGCTTCTTATTACTTTAGACTATGTTAGATACCTAAATATGTCTATCATGTTGTCCTTTTTCTCATTATTCAATATTATTAGACTTTACACGTGATTTAAAACATTAATTAAACATCCCAAATATGGAAACATATCACATTAAAGATATCTATTATAAGTTATGCATGCTTTACTACTTTATAGTGATAAATTATTAAAATACCACGCTCAGAAATTTGAAATTAAAACAAAGTTTAGCCAAAATAGTTTCAATTTCTATCAAAAACTCGATCTATATTACAATGATATATCTCACAAATCCAAAGTTTTGTGAGATTGTGATAAATTAACAATATTTTTCTATCAGATACAGAATTTATATATTTCAAGATAAAACTAAAATCAGAGCGGCAACATTAACTTTTTTTAATTTTCGATCAAAGCCAATAACGTTTCAACAGTTTATACAATAAAAGTAATATCACATTGTTATTTTCAGAATTCTTTTAATATTGAATGGTTCTGTTTACGTCCTAGACTTTTGGATCGTATGGTGAGGCCGGAGGGCAAAAACATTTGTATCAGTAAATTATGCTCTACCAAGTCATTGCCTACTGGAACGGAGGAACCAGTGCAGACAACTAACACGTGAATGATACATTATTGTTCTTTTCTGACTGATTGTTTCTTAAATATGAATAATGACAAACAATTTCATGTTCCACTCTTTGTTTCTTAGTGCAACAAGATTGTTGAACGTTAATTATAAATATAAAACCTTTCGTTCATTCATAAAGAATTGATATTATCAACGGCAAACTGTGACTCATCTTATGGGTTAATGATTCAAAGTAACCCTACGAACGTTTTTTTTCTACAAAATTTACATTGAAACAATAGCTATACCTAAAGGAAAATTGTACTCACGGTTAAATAAGAAAATTCTCCCGTTTCCAGGCAATTCTATATAGTCATCTTCTTCTGAAAAAAGAAATGAAATTAAACTAGTAAAATGTAACGCTTTGATGAAATATCCACAATTATCAAGAAAATTTCCATTTCCGACTTTTAAAATAGCTGCTATCAGTGTCGAACTTCATTATGTTCTGTTTATTGTTTTGCACATCATGTTAGAAGTATATGCTGCAAAATATGTTCCAAGAACATGTTTTTCATTATGTTCCAAGAAAATGTTGAAAAATATGTTCAAATAACATGTTGCAAATTATTATCCCAATATTTGTTGCAAATTATGTTCCAAGATTATGCTGCAAATTTTGTTCAAAGAATAAGCTGCAACGTACGTTCCAATTATTTGTTGCAAACTGTTCTAAACAAATGTTTCAAAATATGTTCCAAGAATATGTTGCAAATTTGTTTCAATAATTTATTGCAAATAATTATCCAAGTATATGTTGCAAATTATGTACTCGAATATGCTGCAACGTATGTTCCAATTATATATTTTTCTATCATACGTTGCGACATACAATTGGAACATTCGTTCCTGCATATTATTGGCATGTTCGAAAAATATGTTGCAAATTATGTTCTGAGAATATGCTGCAAAGTATGTTCCAACTATATTTTCTTCGAACATGCGACCTATAACTGAAACATACCTTCAAGCCTATTGTTGGCATATATTTTGGAAAATAATTGCAACATATAACTGGAACTTACTCTGCAACAAATTCTTGAAACAAATATGTACTTTACAACATATTCCAAAAATATCCCAAAAATATGTTGCAGAACTTGTTAGAAGAATATTTTGCAAAGCACGTTCCAAGAATATGTTGCAAAAGATGTTCCGTGAATAAAATGTTGCAAAATATGTTCCGAAATATGTTGCAATATGCTGCAAAGTGTCTTTGAAGAATATGTTGCAACATAGGTTCAAATAATCTGTTGCATTTTTTCCAAAATGAAACCGAACGGTACGGAATAATAACGGGCTGAACATATCAATTTCACATACGAAAAACACTTAAACGTCAATACAAATAAGGGAAAGTACCTGAGAGTTATCTTTATTAACTATAATTCTGAAAAGCAGAACATGATTATATATAGCTAAGTTACTTTTTTTTTTAAATACCTAATGCAAATATAACATGATTTAATTTTACAGTTTATGTTATGTTGCCAGGTCAACAGATAATATTTGCGAAGTAGATTTTATCTTACGTCAATATACCTTTTTAGATATTTATGGCACATGGATAGTTTCTGAATAGTCAGGCTGCTTTTTGTATTCCATGAGGATGATTAATGCTTATTTTTTTATCGAAATGAATAAAATATGTAGTCGCGTGACTTTATTTAATTCAAAGTATGTGAGCATATCATTACTACTGCATATTTAAGAATGTTATATGTATATTAATTTAATAAAATGTAATTTATCTAAAAAATATGTGAAAGGAATTATCATTGGGTTTATTTTGGATATATTTCATCTGTTTTTGTTCTTCATCATTGTAATTAATAGTGTAAACTAAAATATAACCATATGAATTAAGCAAACACATTTTCCCATTGACTTTCTTACTGTCACTATAAATAACATACAAAGATAACATATGCAAAAAAATTATAATCTAAATTTAGATCTGCATATTACGCTCTCATGGCTTTTCACGTGAACATATTATTTGTACTTACTTGATGTATCATCAAGCTAGTGAAATCGTTTGTGTCTCCTGGAGATTTATAGATACAGATTTGTTTTAGCTGTCTGAAACATTGGAATATTCGTTAGAAATATATTTGCAACACATATGTAAATCTTATGTTTGGAGTTATGCCCCTTACGCCAACATCCAGTATAGTGCCGAATTTCAAAATAAGACAGTGTCTACAGTTGTCTACAGTTGATAGTGAATATGCGACAGAGCGTCTGGAGCCGGAGATTTTCTGACATCCTTATTTTGCGGTCTGGTTTATCAAAGCTGCGGTCCCATTGGCAGTCCTAGTTTTAAAATGTGCAATCATTTGATTTCTGTTAACAGATGTTTATTAGCGGGAGTAAAAACAATAAAGGAAACTGCATTTAATGTATTGAATCTGATTGTTTCATTGTGACTGGTAAATATCTGTTTGTGTTTTCAGGTAAACAATTTTTAAATTCAACGGATAAATTGATTGTAAATTACATATAAATATGCATAAGTTTTAATAACGACAGCAATAAAATTGAAATTTATTTACCGCACGTAAAATCAGACTTACAAGTCAGACATTTTAGGCGTAGAAACATGTTTCTCACATGAAATAATTTTACAAAAACATTAGATTTGATATTTTAAAAATGAAACCTCATTTAAATAAATGTTCAGAACGTCAACAATTTGAACAATTCCCTAGAATTCAAAAATGCCTATAATGCCAACAGGCAATGTGAGCGTTGCTAAAGTAATTGTGTATTGATCTATCTATTTTAGTTTATTTATCGTCGGTACCTGGTGACCATTTGACCGATGCCCAATGGAAAGAATAGTTATTTTAGGTTGTAGGGGATAGTGCAAAAAAAGAAAGCATCCCATTTCAATGACGCCTGTGGTTCTTTTCCATGCTCTACGTGATAACGTCTCATCCGAAAGAGAATAAGTAATATTAGTGGAGGAGCGGGGATCGAAATCACGACTCCTGTATTATCAGTTCAGCGCGTTACTGACCACTGTTCCTGCAGGATACCGGCTTAAAATGACAACATGATGAAATGTGACAACAAAAAAATTGCAAAATGCAGTGGTTTTATTTCAAATGTGTAAGTGAAATAAATGCAAATAGAATTGTAAGTCTTGTAAAATATAAAAAAAAAATATGCTGTTCTCTTTTGAATATTTTCCACTTATAGCTCTATTTACGATACTTTAATTAATAGGTGATCGAAGTTAAGTTCTCAAAGAATACAGTTTATAGTGTATTCAGTATATCATATGCTTGTAAAGACTTACAATACTAAATATTGTATTAAAATTACATACTTTGTTTACACACTGACAAAAGTTACTAACATGGGCAGAAACATTAAAGCAACAGGACAACTATTAATATCGCAAGAAATATTGCATTAAGATGTGATCACATGTAAAATTCTTTTACTTTGCATAACCCATCGGATGCTTTTTTAAGCAGCAACTTTTTAGTACATTTAATCTTTATATTTTAAGTGAAAATGGGCCTTTAAATCCACCAAGTATTTGATAAATTGATATCAATACCATTTAAAAACTTCATATTCCTCGAAGCAATTTTCCTGCCATTTACATCTAAAAACTCAAAGTGCAATGTTCACAGTGTATCAAAGATTACTTCAAAATTTATGGGCAATTAATCAAAATATTTTTTTTCAATTACTTTGGGTTCCATATATCATGGCTGTTTATTCTATAGTTCTTGATATTACACACCTCTTTATTAATTGCAGCGTTCTCAATACCCGGTAGACTTATGGAGAAAATTACACTTCTGGCGATATTGAATATAAAATTGATATGAAAATAATGATATGTCTCTTCTCAAGGGAGATCTATATAGGATTTTGTTCTACATGTAACTTTGCGGAGACTGAGTATTACCATGAACGAAAGAGCACAAGCCCTGATTTCAATAACTACACTGATGAAAAATCTCAAACGCTCCATCAACTGTCAAAATATTGAGAGTGGAAATATGACTATTATTATGTGCATTCAGTACGACGTCAAATAATGCTTTGACGAGACTGAAAACATACACGGTGTTCATATGAAAAAAAAAATTGCATATGACATCACTTGTGAACAATTCTAATGATGCATACAAAACAAAGAAATTAATGCTATAGTACAAGCAAGCAAAACTAAATAATAACAGTATCAATGTATCGTATAATATTTTTAAACCAAGAATTAATAAATTACTTTTCTATGATCATTTAATGTATACAATGTTTTCCGTACAAAAATACGAGGAATGCGTATACTAAAATAAAACTAAAATGTTTTCCTCCTATGTACGGTTATATTGGTGCAACATCTATGAAATATATATTAATTTCTAGCAGTTTTGAAAAAACCTCCAAAGTAGTAAAGACGTTGTTTACAACATAAACACGAGTAATAATGAGATGTCTGTATTACTTTGTTTTTCATTCATTCCATTTCCATCTGTCATTTTGAACAGACAGTTTCTTAAAGGTGGTTAACTTTGCCAATACATTTCCATGGAACTCTTAATAGCCTAATCTTTTTGTAGTCCTGAAAATCATTCGAAGTAATTCTGCTTTAAAAAGAAAAAAAAAAAACATGAACAAACAACAAAACTCACTCAAGAAAACTTTGGCCTGCAGCGTATTTCACTGGATTCACATATCAAGCTAAAAGCAAAAATAAACAGTATTGTAACATTATTGCAAGACGACAACTTGCTCAGGTGAGCTAAAAACAACAACAACAAAAACCCGGCTTGAGAACGAAATTGAACACATAAACAGTATGATACATAGTAATAAAGTAAAACATAAATTCTGCTGCACTTCATGTGATCTCATCACTAAACTATTAAACATCAATAAAGCCCCCGCATTAAGCATCTTGAATATCGAAAGCTGACAATAAACTAATTACAAAGCAGTGTACAGTTAATGTTTATTATCTTAGGTTTAAATCACGTCAATTTTAAATTGGAATCTTAAAAGCGTATAAAAGATAAAAAGTTTCAACCTAAAATTAACACATTCACATATTGTAGACAAGATGAGATAAACCAACACTATTATCAATAAGAAATGCAGAGCATCAAAGGTATTTCTGAAGAGTAAATAAGAATATTTTGTATGATGAAAGAAAATCATTGAAAAGAAGAAGACAGTTTGATGATATTTTAATGAAGCTTCATTCAAATAGGAACTATGAGCATCGAAAATATTGCAGTAACACAGGATGCACTATTAGCCGAACAACCATAGATTTTATTGAAAAGAGAAATAAAATGGTCTGAAATTTTCCGCTAAACCAGTCTTAGTTTATAAACATGTTAACTTCATTTTCTGCTAAGTGAGTGTGTGGCACTTTGTTTAAGACTATATCAGTCAGGTTACTGACTACCATGGTTTCTGCTTCTACCTTTAGGAGATATTCTGGACCTCATTTAAGCTATCTGCTTTAAGATTTGCAAAGACGAGTGTCTTTTTTACAATTTTAAACAACAGTATTTAAAGTAAATGCTGTTGGCCTGATATATAACATACGTTTTGAGTCTCAGATAAACTTCTACGAATATCGTACAGCTGATATTATTGTTTCGCGTAGTAAACCTCAAGGCATGTTCTATAGTTCAAATATCCCAACAGGTATTTGTAGACATTTTGAATGAACGTATTGCATTTGAATGTTCACTTTTTCCAACAGAGGAATAACAATAATAAATGCATTTTTTATTAAAGATTTGCTAAACATAGGATTTCAGAATGCAGAAAATGCCAACTGGCGCAACTGTTTTCTTCACGTTAAGCGTCAATGATAGAACTTCATCTTACAAATGAAATAATTAGGGATCACTTAACCGTCCTACAGAGGAAATATTGACATCAGTCCTATCAATAGGACACACAGACAGATATTTGGCAAAGAAAGAGATCCATCAGAAACCGTTTGTCCATTGTAAGGTGTTTACAATGCATTCAAATAAATATCATACAATTTCCTGTCTGATGTCTTATGTAACAGCTGATGTTCTAAGAATCTATGGCATGGCCTTTTTACAGTATCAGTTTAAACACAATTAAATGTGCAAGACATCAAACAAAAGATTATTTTGTTATGTCTCTAAATTACAAAAGTAATGTGCAGTTTTCGGATTTGAAAACTGTTCGCATTGCTAGCATATTTAAAACTTAGAAAGATTTTTGACGAACTAAACCTAATAACAATGCATAATTCAAACATCCTGTTATAAACGTGCCTCCTCATCAAATGGTTTCTTTATTACTGATACCTGATTTCTAACAAAGAAAAAATTTAATTCACACACATTGACAATTGAAATAAAACATTTCTATGTACTATGAAAAATAAGTTCGAGAAAACGAAGATGTAATGAAAGTTTCAGCATATCACAAATCTAGAAAATATTTTTTTACTTACACATCGGTACTTGATATCACGCCGGCATGTTTTATATTATGACAATGTCTTTTCCCCTTTTTTTTGCTCATTTCTTATACCTACGTGTTTCGTTTCTATTTTTCTCAAAAAGGCACAGCCAGACATCAGTGATTTTTTTTCTGCATTAGGTTTTCATATTATCTATATTATAAATTAATTAATACACTTCCCAACGGGATTCAGATAAAACTCCCAAAACTAATTTGCATTGCTATATTAATTTCACATCCGATATCACCGAAATATATTTTGCTTAAATATTCACTCGGGGATTAAGGATTGTCGTATACTGTTCATTATATGCGTATGATGAAACATTAGAGAGAACCAGTGCGCATCAGTGAGACAGTCGTAGTGCGCTTGACTGGTAATACAAGGGTAGCCAGTTTGATCCTCTGCTCCACCACTAACAGTACTATTTGTCTTTCGGATGAGACGTTAAACCGACGTCACATGTATCAGTTCTACATACTGAGCATGGAGAAACATGGATATCCTCTGGCATGAGGGTGCTTTCTGTTCTTGCACTATTCCCCACAACATTAACAAATTCCTCATATGTGTGTGTGTGTGTGTGTGTGTGTGTGTGTGTATGTGTGTGTGGTGTGCGTGTGTGTGTGTGTGTGTGTGTGTCAAATGTTACCTCTATAAATAAGGTTTGAAAATTCAAAGGTAAGATGTAAGTCTATATTTTTTAAAGTTACCCAACAACAAAACGTTTTAGAAAGTCATTGCAAGCATTTTGATATAATTAAATACAGTACAATAGTATTTGTAACTGCTCTGTAATTGATATTATTAATGTATAATATTTCAGAAGTATACGTGTCGAAAAATTCCTCCATTTCAATCGATACTGCAATACAAAGAATGCGACTCGGCAATTTATGAAATATTGTCACGCAAGCGCTTAAAATATTAAGATTTTGGTCATATAAATCAACAAAGCATTCCGTTCTCTAGATGATATAGAAGACCAACAATCTTGAAGCTATCACTTCAGTAAATCATTTTCCTCTTAAGAAGGCGTTTAACATCAATTTCAGATACACAGTTGCAGAACGTACTGTGATGAGATGAAACTACAAAACAGGGCAGCAATGGTCCCAGTCTTCTGATGTGTGCTTTTACCACCATCACTTGTCTTTAGATTTATTTTTGTTAAAGCGACTGACTCACAGATGGGTCGACAATGCGTAAAAAAGAAAATGTTTATATACGTAAATATTTTGTTTGTAGTTGTGAAGAACAATTAAACTTAGTCACTGTCTCAGTTTTTGATACAGAAACACATCATAATATAAAGTTTTTCCACACTTTTATCGGTAAAAAATTTACTCCGTTAGTCATAGTATAGGTATTTTCTTTATATTGTTAATTTTGACATATTTAAATAACAGTGGTCTAGGTCGCTGTTCCCAATTCTACTGACCTGAAGGGTATGAGTTCGAATCCAGTTAAAATCAAATTCTTTTTCTTCAGTTCTCATAACGTATAGAAGCATATAATTATGTTTTTAACACTATAGGAAAAAATAGGCTAAATTCTGCGAGTCAGTCTCTTTGAAGGATTCACGTGTTCAACATTATGTAACTGAGATACGCGTTTGCATTCTGTATTGTGACACCAAAAATCAATAATGTTGCTTTTCGTTAACTGACGTCCTACACTTGTTTAAAGCTGTTGTTTCACATACGTTGAAACAAAATCCAAATTTCTTAAAACAGCTGATATTCCGGGGATGTGGAGAAATCGGATACGCCTTATGATGATTGTAATATAAATTAAATGATTTTGATGACTCGAGATCAATATAAGTTTTTTTTCCTGATCTCAAAAGGCACGAGTCTTTACATTAAAAAGTTAACGTTGATATTATGTCTATATTGAGAAACATTGAGAAACTTTACCCCGAAAAAAGAAATGACGCTTACTTTATCACGACAGGCTAATATGTTAAAATTTACAGCCAGTTTTGCTCTTCTAATGACTTAATTATCAGTAGAAACAGCATTAAAATCATTTACCACAGTGGGAAAAAACGTCGAGAAATGTAATTAAATACAACCATTCATACGGTGTTTTGTAGAATGAAATAGATAAGGCAATTAAGGACAAACAGAAGAGATTTTCCACTATGTGTGAAAAGCAATTAATTAATGAACGCACACTTTTAATTTACAGACTGTCGGATCTCTTTCAGACAAATGAAACAGTTCTATTCCTTCTTATTTAAGGGACCAAACAATATAACTAATATATCAAAGCAAGCATTTAAGAGAAAAATTTTATGGCGTTCTTTTAATCTTCAACTTGTTTAAGCGGAATTAATGAATGACGCCGCATGAAAGTAATACACAAAGAGCCGCCCTATTATAAAACTGTAACTGAGAAATGAATATTCTTCCTCCCAAGAAGATTATTCAATTAATAACGTTGTTGATACTGATAATAAAATCAAGGAAAACTAAGTAAAACCTAACTTTAAAACCCTCCACGCAGCTGCTGCTTGTTTTATAAATCAAGCTACCTGTGAGAGTATTTTATTGTGCAATAATGAAGGCTTGTGCAAATTTTCATCACATCTTGGAATGTGTGCTAAACATCACAATTTGTAAACAGCTGTGTAACTGTTCTGTATAACGTTCTTTTTATGGTAAAATGAAAAATGTAAAAGTTGTTTATATAGCAGTTCCTAAATAAGCCGAATCAGTTTAACTCATTAAAAATATACACATACATTTAATCATCATTTCATCATACTAAAACAATCAGGAAATTTCATATATTTTGATGGCTTTTTATTATTCATATCTCCACAATATATTTGATTAAGGCCTATGATGATAGCCAAAGTTCCTAATAAGTTCATTCCACAGAGAACAGGAGATAAACGACAATCATATTAAATGAGGAAAACCTCTGCTACTAATTATTTAACACACTTTGATGAGAACAAGACAACATAACGATTATCTGCGTTAGTGTTACTTCGTTAATGGGTAATTAATTGACACGTAATATATCGTACCGGCGTATCCGTTCTTTTTCACATCTTTAAAACAGATGTTTTCTTTTTGATTAATCAAATTACTTTAGGTACAAAATCGTACTGAAACCTGGTATTTAACTGTGAAGCTAATGGCCATAAAACCTGGGGTGGTGTAACTGCTTTGGGTGAAATATATGTAATAATCAGCTTCATTGTCTCCGATAATCGCTTCTCCAGATACCTGCTTCAGTTTACTTATCCGTGTAACGTTAAATCGAGAAAATCTTTCCGAGTATAAAAATGTAATAAAACCCTTAGAACTATATACTTGTCATTAAAACTCATAAGTAGTAAAAATACATTTTTGCTTCGTCTGTATTACTCACAGATTTGAAGGTGTGTTGTAACAGAACGTAGAAAACTCATTAGAAGATGAATGGTACTGAATTGTTTAAACGTAATACCAGGAATCTCTGACAATATCTGACTTAGGAAATCTGATTATGTTTCAGTTAGAAATATACTGTCTCAAATGACAGACTGAGAATGTAAGTTTGAATCTGAATTCTTTAAGCAACCCACTCATACATCTTTTGTCGATGCATAAAAAAGAACATATTTAGTTACTTTCTTGTCTTAGGCATGGAAATATAAGATTTGTTTTCATATTTTTCTCAGTATTTTGCGCCTTTAGTCAAGCAGTGGAGACTTGCTTCATATTGTAAATATAAATAGATAGGCTCCGTTGCGAAGGTCAACATTTCAACAATTCAAGGGTCAAAAGTTCGACTCCTGCTACAATCTTAATTCTTTTCTTATGTTTTAAGCTATATAGACGCATACACAAATGATTTTTGTCGAAACTATTTTGAGGCTAAAATCTGTTTGTATTCAGCTGTTAATTTGTTTTTTATACGTATGAACTTTTAAACCAGAGTAATCTGTCGTTCCAATGGAATGTAATTTTATTTTTGGAAACATAGGAAACAATTCAGATACCTCACACAAAAAATAAAATAGAAAACAAATAGTATTGTTCTAAAAAAGAAAGCGAAGATAAGAAATTGACAACGTACACATAAACATGTTTCCAAAGAGCAAATGGATTTATGTCTTTATACTATTAACTTAAAATACGATACAATGGAATACGTTAACATAGATTCTGCATGTTTTGCCCCTTTTCACGAACGTGACACAATCCATTAAGAAACTGTTTTTGATGCAATGTTACGATCTCTTTTGTAATGAGTCATAAATTCTGATTATACGAAATGAGAAACAAATGTACCATTTCAGGAAAGTTACGTTATGTAATAGCAACAAGAATCATAGACTATTGGAGTGGTGCTGGGTAATAACATCATATTATACATCATCAAACTAATAATAACTATTAATGCGAAAGAATAACTGGTCTTCCTCGAACGGAGCATTTGATTTAGTTTAAAGTTATTTATTATACATCGATTGGGAATCAAGCTCTTGCAGCTTATATCAATCCCTCCCGATGACTGCTTCCTGGGTTCAAACCAGTACACGCACCAAAAGTGAGGAAAGTAGAATGTCGCTGGAGACTCTCTACCCTGTTGGAATTCGAACAAGCAACTTCGGGATCGGGTGTACGGCACTCTAACCCCTTGACCACAACTCCTGCTCATTTAATTTAAAGAAGATGATAGAAACTAGGGTACATGTTATTTTTTATATCTTTTTTTTTAATATAGCACCTATTAATGTTATCTAGATACATGACAACCTTTTGCTCAAATATTGCAAATAAGGAGTTTATTTTCAGTTAGCCAATTTATCCTTAACATGCACAAAATGTATTTTTAGTGAAGGGGTTTATTTGCATTTTGTACGTTTTTGTTATCTTTTCGAGAATATATTTTCTTTTGAAAGTCATTAAGAATAAAAACAATCTAACTTACCATATAGCTGAATATTATTATACAGTTAGAAAGGCCTAGCTGTTGCACTCACATCTGAATAAATAAATCTATAATATGGCTGCTACAAAATGATCTCCTCTTCTTTCCTTGATATTACTCTTATTGCCATGGTTTTAACGATACATATGTTCCTCTTTATCAATAAAAAAACAAAGTTTTATAAGAAATTAATTGCGTTGTTATTACTTTAATTCATACAGACCTTGCATGTTATGCTATAAAAGCCTAACAAAAGATATTAGTTAATTTACATTTTATGGCTATTAATCTATACAGACTTCCGTTCAAGATATTAGCGATGTTGAAATATTGTCGGAGGTTTATGTAAATAAAGGAAGAACAATGTTCTACAGTATATATTACTGAATATATGCTTGCTAAAGGCGCCTTCAGAATTTATATATAAATTAAAAAAGCATCACATATATAAAAACATAAGAGAAACACGTTTCCGCTGTATTGCTTTAGTTAAATAGGTCTTAGTTTAAGTCTTGTGAAATGACAGTGGCAAGGATATACTCTCATACAGTCTTATGCTTTCCCTACGTTAAGTTAAATCCTTCTTTCATTGATATGAAATCATTCTTCTGTCATTGATATAAACAGTTTTGACAGGAACCACAGCGTATTTGTCAATAACTTTTGTTTCCATATGAAACAGACACGAAAATAAACATTATATGCATAATATCCACTTTTCAAGAGACACCAAATAAAATCTGCCGTGAACTTGTAATTTCCTGACTGGAGAGTGGCTAGTTCCTGACCTGTCCGTATAACACACGTTATGGCTGCATTCGCCATAATATATACCTAACCTGTTCAACAATAATGTAAACCTTTTATACTCTGCCAATGCAATAATGCACAAAAAGTCAATCTAAAGTTGTGTCGAATATGTGGATTTTAGCTTCTAAATTATAATTAATAATTCTTTTTCTATTCGTTATTGTAATATATTCTGTCACGCAGTATCTTAAAACAGCACGCTTACAAATCAATATACGCCAAACACTCATTACAGATGAAAATTGTTGGGACCATTTCTACTAGGTAGGTAATCTCGTTACACATACTTCAGGAAGGAAATGAAACTATCTGGGAGACCTCTACACTTAAAACTGTTTAATCACACTATACTCTCTTATATTATCTTCTGATCATTCAAAGAATAGTGTATTTTGTTTCGTATATCTATATGGCGATTATAAAAGAACTCATATAGGAAAGCAGATTGACAGAAATCAATGAGTGACTGATAATAAAATAAGATAAAAAATCTCCATATAACAGGCACTTAAAAATCAGCTGATAGACGGAAGGTCTGCATCAAGTTAAGAACTTCAGCTTTTATTTGAAAATTATGTAATCTGTATAATATAAAGCCTCGACAGCTTGTCTCTAAATCTGCTCTAAAGGCAAGAATGTAGGTGATTTGAAATTTGCATCTAGATGTCTACACGTTTACAACGAAAGAAGACGGAGGAAAACCTAATGCTATACTATTTTGTCATGCTAACCCTCTTTATTCAGGATCAGCCATCAACAAGTCCACTGCAAAGTGCTAAGAGCAGCAGCATTTGTAATTTCTAGATTTTATAAGTTAAATGTTCATTAAATAAAACAATCAGTCAAAGTTCAGATTGTCAACAATAGTGCAAGTTAAATGAGACCATATTTGCTTTACAGGCGTGATCGTCACATGTATTCAAAACACAAAAAATGTGTTTGCAATACTCTTATTTTCCGTTTCGAACATTTGTTTAATATTAATAAATGGAAAATATCTTGGCAAAAACAGAAGTCAAACAAAGCATACCCATTGCTGGATTTGTATTACGTATTTTTTTCATCAACATCTTTTTTACCAATTTGTTTACGAGGTTTGTCTTCTTGATTATTAGATTATTTTGAAATTTGCTTCAGCTTAAGGTACTGAAATTACAGCAATAAATAATGATTGACCTTTATTCTTCACTGAGTTTGTAAATCCAGTCTCTGCAAATAAAGTCTAAAGGCCACGTTCCTTATAGGAACGTTGAATGTTATTGTTTTGAAATCTATTAATAGTAATAAGTAACTGATAAGAGATACAGGTAACTTTTTGAAGGTTGGCAAAAACATGGCGGTTGATAAAAATGCAAAACATAGTAATTTTGTAATTACAGTTACAAAGTCATTTTTCATCAAATAGTTCAATATTTTATATCATTTAAAAGGTCTGTAAACTCATATTTTACATATTTAAAAAATAATTGTCAAAACCGTTTACTTTTTTATTTGTAAATGGTTAAACATAGTGCATCTGAGCTGCTAGAAAAATGTTGAAATGACAGGTATAAATTAGTTTAGTTTTCTTCTTTAAAAGCAAAAAATTCAAAATCTGCTTATATTTTCAAAATATGAATTTAAAGAGCTTTCAACTGATATAAGAATCTTAAAATTCGGCTGACATAGAAACAAGTTATCTAAAGTTAAAAATTTTGCTGCTATCAAATGTATATAAATATTGGTTCTCTTTGCCAACCAGTAGTTCAGCTATATTTTGGTAACAGGTGCTTGTGATGTCATCAGTCAATGTGCCTATTGATCTTCCTATAGTAGCTTCTTATAATCATCCCATATAAATTTAACATTAAAAATCACCAAAATATATACTTTTCTATAACAATAATTTAGGAACCAGTGAATCCCGTAATTAAAAAAATATCAATGAAAAAATATGCAATATATGTTGACGAAACTATGATAAAGAATCCATGGAATTGTATTAAAACTCGTTTTCATTCAAATACAGTTAGTAAATGCACACTAGGGGATCATTTATTTCAGAAGAATATTAAACAAGTATTTATAATTGTAACCATTGCACAAAATCATGATCCAATTTCATCTTTCCAAACGTGTTTATGTTGTAATGATCAGTGCTTTTTTACATCCAAAAGGATGCATTAACGCAACTCATATGAAACAAGAACTGTCACTGTAAGATGACAATGCCCTCGAACGTGGTGCTTTGTCTTTTGAGCTGAGAACCAGTCATTCAGGGGTCAAGGTCAAATACATATAGGTCAGTGGGAAGGTCTTATCCAAAGGGGGTTGTGTTCAAGTATGAAGTAATTCCATTTACTAATAAGGAAGTTATGGGCAATGTTTAAGATTTTAGACAATTGGATCTTCAAGGTGAAGGTCATTCAGGGGTCAAGCTCAAACAAATATAGGTCAGTGGGAAGGCCTTGTCCAAAGGGGTGTTGTGAGGTATGAAGTGTATCCACTTACTTATCTTGAAGTTATGGCCAAATATTAGTTTTTGGACAATTGGACATTCAGGGGTCAAGGTCAAGAAATTAAAGGTCAGTAGGAAGGTCCAAAGGGGTGTTGTGTCCAAGTATGAAGTAAATCCACTTACTAATAAGGAAGTTATTGCCAATGTTAAAGTTTTTGGACAATTGGATCTTCAAGGTAAAGGTCATTCAGGGGTGAAGGTCAAATAAATATAGGTCAGTGGAAAGGTCTTTTCCAAAGGGGTGTTGTGTCCAAGTATGAAGAAAATCCACTTACTAATAAGAAAGTTGTTGCCAATGTTAAAGTTTTCGGACGGACGGACTGACGGACGGACAGTTCAAAAACTATATGCCTCCCTTCGGGAGGCATAAAAAAACGAGAAAAACACAACACAACGAGTGCATTTCCACCATCTCACTGCAGCATCATTATTCAACTGTAACTCACTTTGTATTTCAATACAAGTACGCACATTAAGAAATTGTATTTGTAACGAATGCCTGACATAAGCACTGATTGCCGCTGGTTGCTTACACTATGACAAAAAGAATTCTTTGACTTTACTCATTGTCTTCCCACCCCACGATAAATAAGTCCATAGTGGTCATACAATGTGGTATATGATGTCATTTAGGCTGTCACGAGCAGCATTATTTCGACTCGGTTCGGAGGAGAAAACTGTTGTAAGTATTATGTAAGTGTCATATACCACGTGGTATGGCCATTCATTTTTTTTTTTTGTTATTTTCAAACAATCCGTTAAATAAAAGATATCCAGTTTCTTTCAAATCGTGTAAATGTGAACAATATTGAACAAGTCATAACCCGGTGTCAATGTGTCAGACAACATACCAAGTACAACAGGTAATATCAGTCTTTATAGAGTAGTGCCATTTCTGGGTGGATAGCCATTGTTTATTCCAAATAAATACTTTCTGAGAGTATAAATGCCTAAAGAAAAATGGGTTTGAACATAATTACTTTCTTCAAATTATCAATTACTTTTCCTTTTATAGTGAATGAACCAGTAACATAGATAGGCAGTATATCTCCGGTTAATTGTTCTTTTAAGGGTTATGTATAATTCGGATGCATCGTCAATTTGACCTGGCAGATTTACATTAATAAATATAATTAGGGACTTCATCCATTCTGAAATGTGTTTGAAGGGTTTAATGTCATACAGATAACACTTCGCCTGAGATTAAATCCACCATTAAAGGTGATTCAAATAACAGGTTAAATTTCAATGTTATCAAAGAAGTCTCGATTTCATCTATTACTGGCACAATGAGCAAATTAGCGGGACCTTTAAGTAAGGAGCGTTTAATAAGATCGGAGGTTTCAATGCTAAACGATTTGAATATTTGATATTGGCGAAAAACATATGTTCAAAGATCTGTCTGTAAGGCATAAAGACACTCAAAATATTCTTTTGTAATATATATCTACCTATCCAAATATTGAGCAATAGCTCTTTACGTACAACAACTAAATTTAACGCATCCAACTGTCCTGTTGTGCATTTTTGACCTGACGCCCTAGAAAATTGAGCACACTTAATCCACTATCATTCTTATTTACTAAGTTTTGAAAGAAAAGGAATGTTTCTTATTTTAGGGTATGCCCTTTAACGTTCTTACAGATATAATGTATATAAAGCAGAGTAAATGTTTTATTGTTGCGTAAGCATGCTTGAGAGTTTTGTTAAAGTTGCCTAAATTTTTTCGTCGTAAACCTAGTCTATAGTAATACATGGTATAATAGACATTGTGATTTCAGAAAACTGCTGACCACAACTGATCAAAACAATACTCTCTTAGCACAGTATCAGCTTCATTTGACTGTGATATGTGAAGGTGTAAGTAGTATTTATAAAATTTTAATAATAGTAATAATATTTTTGTACGTTACATATAAAGTTATCAATTTTCTAGCCATGTACACTTCGAAACGTTCCGAATATTGAAAGGGGTCTGTTAAGGTAGCAAAAGTAATAACATCAAATCACAAAATTAATCAGATTATTAAGGTAAAGCAAATGTATAACCATCCATTGTGCTTTAATAAGAATGATATAATATTCAGATTTATTTGGCCAAAGAATGGCAACTGTCTGCTTATAAATACGGGTGAATACTGCAGCTGATGAAAACAGACAGAACTAATCGAAAACATCTCGTGAGTGTGTGTCTGGTGTTTAATGCAACATAAAGTCACACAATTATTTTAACTGCCTAAAGAATGGTTTGCGTCAACATAATGTGGTTTATTACATAAAAGTAAAGCTTATTCATGCGGATATGATATATAATGAAGATAATCTCAGACGGTGTATTATACGATTTGTGATCGTTTCAGGGACAGTTATCTTTTTACCTCACCTGTCACGTAGTGACAGAGTGAGCTTTTGTGATCGCCTTTTGTCCGTCGTCCGGCCGTCCACAGTTAGTTTGTTAACACTGTAGTGGTCAGATTTTTACCTAAATTGTCTTGAAACTTGGTCAGGATGTTTGTCTCATTAATTTCTCGGAAGAGTTCGAAGATGGGTTGTCTGGGTTGAAAAACTAGTTCACAGAGCCCAAATATAGAAAAACCTTGTTAACACTCTAAAGCCTACTTTTTCAGTCCAAATATCCCAGAAATTTGTCAGAAAGGTTGCTTTGATGAGTTCTAGCTCAAGTTTGAATATGGTCATCTGGGATCAAAAACTAGGTCACAGAGCCCAAATATTGAAAAACCTTGTTAAAACTCAAGAGGTAACATTTTCAGTCCAAATAATCTGGAAATTTGTCAGAAAGGTTGCTTCTATGATTTCTAGCATAAGTTCGAATATGGGTCATTTTGGTTCAAAAACTAGGTCAAAGAGCCCAAAAATAGAAAAAAAACTTATCTAGAGGCTACTTTTCAGTCCAAATATTCTGTAAATTTGTCAAAAAGGTTGTTTGAATGATTTCTAGCTCAGATTCGAATAAGGGTCATCTGGGGTGAAAAACTAGGTCACAGACCAAACATATGGAAAAATCTTGTTAACACTCTATAGTTTACATTTTCAGTCAGGATTTGTCAGACAATTGCTATTATGATTTCTGGCTCAAATCGACTATGGGTCATCTTGGGTCAAAAACAAGGTCACAGAGCCCAACTATGGAAAAACATTTTTAACACTCTAGAGGTAACATTTTCAGTCCAAATAGCCTGGAAATTTGCCAAAAAGATTGTTTCAATGATTTCTAGCTTAGTTTTGAATATTGGTTTTCTGGGGTCAAAAACTAGGTCACAGAGCCCAAAATTTAGAAAAACCTTACTAATGCTCTAGAGGTAACATTTTCAGTCAAAATGTCCTTGAAAATTGTCAGCAAGGTTGTTTCGATGATTTCTAGCTCCAATTTGGATATGGGTCATCTTAGATCAAAACCTAGGTCACAGAGCCCAAATATGTACACACCTTTTTAACACTCCAGAGGTAACATTTCCAGTTCAAATATCCTGGAAATTTATCAGACGTGGTGTTTTGGTGACTTCTAGCTCAAGTTTAAATATATGGGTCATCTTTGGTTAAAAACTAGGTCACACAGCCCAAATATGGAAAAAACCTTGTTAACATTCTAGAGGCTACTTTTCAGTCTAAATATTCTGGAAATTTGTCAGAAAGGGTGCTTCTATGATTTCTAGCTCAAGTTCGAATATGGGTCATCTGGAGTAAAAAACAAGGCCACAGAGCTCAAACATCGAAAAACGTTGTAAACACTCTAGAGGCTACATTTTCAGTCCAAATGTCCTGGAAATTTGTCAGAAAGGTTGTTCAGATAATTTGTAGCTCAGATTTTTTAATGTAGTTCATCTGGGGTAAAAAACTAGGTCACAGAACCCAAATATCGAAAAACCTTGTTAACACTCTAGAGGCTACTTTTTCAGTTCAAATATCCTGGGAATTTGTCAGAAAGGTTGTTTCAATAATTTCTAGCTCAGGTTTGAGTATGGGTCATCTAGGTTCAAAAACTAGGTCACAGACCAAAAATACTGAAAAACCTTGTTAACATTCTAGAGGTTACATTTTCAGTCCAAATATCCTGGAAATATGTCAGAGAGATTGTTTTGATAATTTCTATAATAGAAAACACGATATCTGAAATGCATTAAATGATATCTAAACTGACCTTCAGGAATTCAATTATCTTTATCAGGAATCGGCATTTATCTACTTGACCTGAAAAAGAAAAGGGAACACTCAATACCGTATTGAAGTCGTCCGCATAAGTCTTACATTTCAAGCGAGTTATTTGAGTATACATGAAAAAAAGTAACATCTTACATGACTAAATTAAGAATAAGACAACATTTCAGTAAATGTGTAATAAAATATTGAAATGAGATATTTACAAGGAACGTTATAAGACAACGGTTTTAAAACCTGTAAAGTAATTAATTAATACATTTTCGATATACATTTGTTATTTAATTTTACTTAACGTAAAACGGTTTTCGTGTTTTAATAAAAGACAGAAGAAATTCAATTTGCAAAACGCGAAACTTTCGTGGGGTTTGAAATGCTATTAAATAAACAAAAGCGGAAATGAACGCCAAGTAGTAGAAAAATATCTTAATTGCCTTATCTGCTCACTTTATAACTAAGACTGCATTTATGAGAAAACAAATTAAGGTTCTGTAATTTGTATTGCTTATGTCTTTTATAGTTTGTTCTGTACATTTGAACATGTTTCTGCGAACATGAATATAAAGTAAATAAACTGAAAGCCGTTTAAAGGAAAATTTCAGTTAAGTCTGATAGAAAATGGCTTAGTGGTTTGTGAGAAGATGTCATTTGAAGCTCAATATTGATGAACATCTATTGTTTGCTCTGGCGGCAAAACTGTGCAATGGAGGGTACCATTTTACAATAGCAACGGCTATATAAGAAACATTATTCTGTGAAACTTTGTTGAAAACGACATTGCAGTTTAGGAGATGATGTCGTTTAAATCTGTCTCTATTTTTTTAGCTTTTGCAGCCCTTATGTGCAGCGTAATGGAAGGGTAAGAGCAATTTTAGAAAAGGGCAATATAAGAAACGTGTCTTTCAAGCTTGGTTGAAAATAGCTTTGGAGATGTCATTTCAAGTAAATGTTGACGGCAGACGCAATGAGCATATGCAATTGAGCAAATGCTCAGGTAAGCTTAAAAAAGGGACATCACATGCTTACAAAACATGCTGAAAAAAAATCAACCCAGGCCTTACAATGAGATCGTTACAGTGAAATTCATTAAGACGATTTCTGTGTAATTATCTTGACACGCTATTTAACACTTTGGTACACATTTCTCTTGCAAATATGTATTGAACTGACAGAATAATTTTCCTTAGCTAAACATTGAACTGGATTCTGGCATTTAACTGCAGTAAATGTGGTAATAAAACTGCGGGTGGTACAATGTTTTATGTCCAATATATCAACAAGTAGTTCTCTTGTTTTCTGTGAAAGCGTTTTTTTTAAATTATTTTCAGTCATAGCAGAATCTATATGAACAAAACAGTTCCATTGGCTCCAGTAGAATCGCAATTAAGCAATTATCTGAGTGATAAATATTTAACAATGCTTTTATGTAGTACACCCCTTATCTATTATCCTAAAAGAGAAAGGCGTGTCAAAACTGGTAACCTTTTAAACTCAACGCTTAAAAATGTGTTTTGCTGTTATCAAATATTTGAATATATGACTTAATAATCATCACAAAAATACAAATAGATTTAACCCTTTCAAATATAAAGCTAACAACAAATACTCGCTCACAAAAATACACCCTACCACATCAAAATACAACAGCAACATAAAAATTCAATTTGCCAGAATAAAGCGTAATTTTTTATCTAAATCAAAACATTCTTTGCAGTTAATTGTCATAAGTAAAATGTTTTGATTACCGTTGACTGTGGGCTCAGCTACAACAATTCATTTGCACAGAGAAACAGCTCTTTGAAAGCAATCAATGTACTAAAATCAAATCAGTCTTAAAAACTTTATTTTTTTTTGCCAGCGACCAATTGCTATATATATATATATATATATATATATATATATATATATATATATATATATATAACAGTAAAAGCTATGCTCACTGAATATAAAAACAGTCATAAAATGTAAGGGATCGGTTTATAAAAACAGTTGTTTCTCTAGTACAATCCCTGATATGTAATCAACTCACTTAACATTTTTGAAACTTCTTTACAGTGCGCAACCGTTATAACGCTGTTAACTCTGCTCCTAGATAAATAGATATGCAATCTCTTTCAAATCTTATTCTTAAAGTGTTTTATATCTTATTTTTTGTTCAACAGCCATTTAATATACTTTTGTGTATTTCTTTTAATTTCTGTTGCTCATCAAGCTATTAAATAAGACCAAACTTTCCCGTAGACAATTTCAAGTCATTGGTTTCTCTTTTCCGCTTTTCCCTGTGAAAACATATGAATTTAAAGTGATCTAAGATGGTAAGAACCAACTTTTTCCTATTTTCCTATCGCCTTAAACTCAAGTAAACGGCATTGTCACGAACGCTTATCAGCTCTGTATAATGGATATATTTTACCGATGTACTAGAGAATAATTTAATGTCGACATAAGTATTGGCCATATACGGCATTATACTCTGTATTGATAATAATGAAAACCCTATTAGATACAACATTGTGTTTCGAGGAGGTCTGAGCTAAAGCTCTTGATGCAGAAAATCCAATCTTTAAAACACTTTGTTCTCTTGTTCAACACATGTTCAATGCACCTCAATAATGTGTAGAAATGCTCAAGTTAGGAACAGTCGAGGAATCAAAACCTGTGATATTTAGGTATTTTTTTTCGAATGTGCTTTTGAAGACCCCCGTTAACAAAGAAAACTATTATTTAGATAACATGAGATTCATGATGATTGCAGTAAACATATTTACTGAAATAGCTTAAGATACTTCATATCGAAAATAATATTTCTACAAAATGTAAAAGAAATTGTAGAAATGAATAATAATATATTCAAAAGCAACACGTACTGACAGACAGAAATATCGCCTTTTTCTAAGTCATTAAATCCACGTTACAAATGCAAAGTAGGTTAAAGTACGTATCCTTTTGCATGAATTATTTCCTAATACACGTTCCATCTACAGAGAAATAAATCATAGATCAAGCCATTACGAACATTTCTTTCTTTAACGATACTAAAATAAGAAATAGAATGTCCAAACAGCGACGTGAACATACTTATCTGAAATAAAGATCACAGAGATTTAATATATTTCACACATTCTTACAATTATTTGGATAAAAAACACAAGAGCACCGCGGAGCGGCACCAACGCTCGTCTGTTTTATTTATCAGAAATAATTTGCAAGTACCTACCCATTAAAAAAATGAAAAAGAATTTGTAAGTACCAATCCACAACAAAACAAAATAGTGTGTGTGTGGCGGAGGGGGGGGGGGTATTTCTATGCATAAATAAAAGAAGAAAAAATGAGGGTATGGGGCTGGATGGGTCTGGCGGAGTCGGGGAAAGGGAAGGGGTGCCTATGCAATAAAAACAGAATACAAAAATGAAAAAGATTTTTTTTCTTGGGGTGGGGGGGGGGTCTGGTGGAGTCGGAGGGTCCCATGCAGGCCCTGGGAGAGAAGTGCCTTCCCATCTAATGTAAGTAAATAGTAAAGTTATAAGCTTTCTGCCTTCCTATGAAAAGATTTTTTACTATATAAGTCTATGCGAAACAAAATGTCCTCTGTGGTGGGGATTAGTAGAGGTCTACTAGAGAATGCCTTAAATCATATAACAAAGCTCTGTGTCAAGCGGCTTTAGAAGAAAAGATTTTCAGATTTTTGAAATTTTTCCTATACAACTATAATAAACCCCTGGACGGGGCCAATATTGACCCTGGGGTCATGATGTCAACCAACATGGTAGAGGTCCACTAGACAATGCTACATACCAAATATCAAAACTTTAAGCCTTGTGGTTTATAAATAATCAGCTACACTAAAGTGTTTGCACGACGCCGACGCCGACGACTCAGTGACCATAATACCTCAGCTTTTCATTTCGAATCAGACGAGCTAAAAACATCTCAATGTTACATTGAAGCTCACTTTATTGAATTCCTGATCATTCATACAGTAATGTGCATTATATAGTTAACGCAATCCAATTAAAGTATCCAATCATCAAAGTGATCATGGATCTATTTTGATGTGTACGCGATTAAAGTTAATGTCGAAGATAAGTTAATTTGGGACTCATTTATTCATTTAAACGTCAATTAAACGACCATTTCGTTATACAGATAGAGTTTTCAAGCAATTAAAGCCTTAAATGTATAATTATTTTGAGAGGTAAATCATTTTGTCAAAGACCTGTTTAATCACATCTATTGCTAATTCACATGAACTTTTAAATACTTCAAGAAGTTATCTAAAATTCTTACTTTCCACTTTCCATTGTTTTGCATTTTGATAAATATTTGTTTGATAATTCACGTAGTGTCAGAAACAGATTTATTACAGTCTATTTTATATGTCTGTTGAGGACAGAAGATTGATACTACAGAAAACATGATACTTGTTGAAAAACGTCTATACAGTCCGCGTTTCGATTTAACCCCTACAGAACTGAGGCAATAGTGTCTAGCAGCAACAGTTAAATGACATTACATTGTCCGACATATTTACCCTCGAATACATGGTAAGAGGCAGTTGCGTTCGGAATTGTCTGAAACAATATCTTATTATGTAATTTGTTCTATTCATGAGTCTCCATCATGACATCAAATGAGAAGTAAATGGACAATTCTATACAAGTTTACTATATAAAGCAATGGCAAATCAAAAACCCTTTTATGCTAAACTGGAAACAAGAGAGCAGAGTAAGGAAAGACATATAATGCCTGAATAGTTACAATAGAAAATATATAACTTTATAGAGCAAATTTGACAATATATAAAAAATTCACCCCTCCCCCCCTCAAAAAAAACAGTTTTCGCTTTGTTGGATTATCCATTAATCTTTAATAATTTTTCTCACATTACGAATAACTTATCTATATAACGTTCTTTGATTATTTCTCCATATGCATAAGTAACATATCAGAAAACGTATTGCTGAATGTTTATGTAAAAAAGAAATAATTGAATGATAACGAGTATTTGATAATTCTTGCTTCTGACGCTTACAGTAGTTACTAGTATAGGCAGAAAGCTTTGTTTATCACTTTATAAAAGAAGTCTAAAATGAAGGTGAAGGATTGTGTATCAAAAAGTTATAAAATCTATTTCCAGCTTTAAAGAAAAACATTTATTATATACTTATAAATGAAATATTGAGAAATATTGATGAAATAAATTGTGTATTTTCATTTTCCGTATTTTCACTGTAAAAATTTATTTTTCACTGCAGTGAAACATATTTTCCGTATTTTCACTGGTGTCTTGCCGGACTACTTTCTTCTAAATTCAGCCAATACAGTAAATTAAAGGGGAATTCTTTCGAATCTTAAGGTAAAAAACGAGAAAAGTATATAATAAACAGAAAATTCAAGTTTTTTTCATTAAATAAGGGATTTATTTTTATCTGATACTTGTTGAAAAACGTCTATACAGTCCGCGTTTCGATTTAACCCCTACAGAACTGAAGCAATAGTGTCTAGCAGCAACAGTTAAATGACATTACATTGTCCGACATATTTACCCTCGAATACATGGTAAGAGGCAGTTGCGTTCGGAATTGTCTGAAACAATATCTTATTATGTAATTTGTTCTATTCATGAGTCTCCATCAAATGAGAAGTAAATGGACAATTCTATACAAGTTTACTATATAAAGCAATGGCAAATCAAAAACATTTATATTGAGATGTGTTTGTCCCTTTTATGCTAAACTGGAAACAAGAGAGCAGAGTAAGGAAAGACATATAATGCCTGAATAGTTACAATAGAAAATATATAACTTTATAGAGCAAATTTGACAATATATAAAAAATTCACCCCTCCCCCCCTCAAAAAAAAAAGTTTTCGCTTTGTTGGATTATCCATTAATCTTTAATAATTTTTCTCACATTACGAATAACTTATCTATATAACGTTCTTTGATTATTTCTCCATATGCATAAGTAACATATCAGAAAACGTATTGCTGAATGTTTATGTAAAAAAGAAATAATTGAATGATAACGAGTATTTGATAATTCTTGCTTCTGACGCTTACAGTAGTTACTAGTATAGGCAGAAAGCTTTGTTTATCACTTTATAAAAGAAGTCTAAAATGAAGGTGAAGGATTGTGTATCAAAAAGTTATAAAATCTATTTCCAGCTTTAAAGAAAAACATTTATTATATACTTATAAATGAAATATTGAGAAATATTGATGAAATAAATTGTGTATTTTCATTTTCCGTATTTTCACTGTAAAAATTTATTTTTCACTGCAGTGAAACATATTTTCCGTATTTTCACTGGTGTCTTGCCGGACTACTTTCTTCTAAATTCAGCCAATACAGTAAATTAAAGGGGAATTCTTTCGAATCTTAAGGTAAAAAACGAGAAAAGTATATAATAAACAGAAAATTCAAGTTTTTTTCATTAAATAAGGGATTTATTTTTATCTGATACTTGTTGAAAAACGTCTATACAGTCCGCGTTTCGATTTAACCCCTACAGAACTGAAGCAATAGTGTCTAGCAGCAACAGTTAAATGACATTACATTGTCCGACATATTTACCCTCGAATACATGGTAAGAGGCAGTTGCGTTCGGAATTGTCTGAAACAATATCTTATTATGTAATTTGTTCTATTCATGAGTCTCCATCAAATGAGAAGTAAATGGACAATTCTATACAAGTTTACTATATAAAGCAATGGCAAATCAAAAACATTTATATTGAGATGTGTTTGTCCCTTTTATGCTAAACTGGAAACAAGAGAGCAGAGTAAGGAAAGACATATAATGCCTGAATAGTTACAATAGAAAATATATAACTTTATAGAGCAAATTTGACAATATATAAAAAATTCACCCCTCCCCCCCTCAAAAAAAAAAGTTTTCGCTTTGTTGGATTATCCATTAATCTTTAATAATTTTTCTCACATTACGAATAACTTATCTATATAACGTTCTTTGATTATTTCTCCATATGCATAAGTAACATATCAGAAAACGTATTGCTGAATGTTTATGTAAAAAAGAAATAATTGAATGATAACGAGTATTTGATAATTCTTGCTTCTGACGCTTACAGTAGTTACTAGTATAGGCAGAAAGCTTTGTTTATCACTTTATAAAAGAAGTCTAAAATGAAGGTGAAGGATTGTGTATCAAAAAGTTATAAAATCTATTTCCAGCTTTAAAGAAAAACATTTATTATATACTTATAAATGAAATATTGAGAAATATTGATGAAATAAATTGTGTATTTTCATTTTCCGTATTTTCACTGTAAAAATTTATTTTTCACTGCAGTGAAACATATTTTCCGTATTTTCACTGGTGTCTTGCCGGACTACTTTCTTCTAAATTCAGCCAATACAGTAAATTAAAGGGGAATTCTTTCGAATCTTAAGGTAAAAAACGAGAAAAGTATATAATAAACAGAAAATTCAAGTTTTTTTCATTAAATAAGGGATTTATTTTTATCTAATGGTATGAAAATTATTATATTTCACGAGTGGCTACCGCCACTCGTGAAATATTTATTTTCATACCACTCGATGAAAATAAATCCCGTATTTAATGAAAAAACTTGAATATCCTCTATATATTTTTGTCTCAGCCTGGCACATATCTTGAAGTTTAATTTGAGTATTGCGTTTTAGTACGTACATGAATTTTAACACAGAAGAAAATATCTGAAAACCATTCAACATAGTTTATAAAATAATTAATAAACAGCAATAAAATATAGGAGTATCAACAGACCTAGATATAAGCTAGTCATACAAGGAAACCTTTTGTACTCTTTTAAACTAACGAATTGGTAATAAATCACGACAACGCAGTTTTCAGTAATTATATGTGTGTTATTACCTGTTTCTAAAAATCAATGCCTTATTATCACCGGATTTATAGGTGTATTCTGTTAACCATGTAATTACTTTCTAAACTAGTAAGTAGTGTAACAGAAGCATAATTGTGGTCATAAACAGAGGGTGGAGTAAATAGCAAACACACAATCAAAGTAACAATAGTTTCATTGTTTTTCAGGAGCCATTCCCCGTAACTTAAAATTCCTTGAACATGATGGAAGCATTCAATTTCACTATCAAAGATTTAATTGATGATAAAATAATTTTGTTTTCCGAGAAAATTTGGAAGCAAATGTATCCTCAATTCCATTACAGCGACTACCATCCTAATAATGCTGGTTGGATACCCAGGAACACTGGTTAGGTGGACTGACCGCCGGGATATGGCCTTAGCTGTTAAAACTGGCGTTAAACCTCAATAAAACAAAAAAAACTTTCTCTGACCCGGCTCTTGGGTTTATTGAAGTACTATCATACGAGTCTGTCCTAGCTGAGATAAGGATAGCTTATCAGATGCTTTGTCGATTTCAGACTGAACTAAGACAGTAAATATATATGACAGTAAATACCTAATTGTTTTCACATTTAACATAATGGCATTAAAATGTTATGTAAAATTTGATTTGCTTCAGGCAATTATAACGAGTCAGAGGACACAAAATCAGATATAATTACCTAATCTAAAATACTGTATCCCATGACGAAACGATAAAACTCAATCACTTTTGAAAGCGAAAGTATTATATCTTATTAGTTTATTAGATTGGAGTCGTAAACTCTCATGGAACCAAAGATAATTCTTTTGATATTTCTCGTCAGTTGATATCATGTAATAGCGGAAAATGTATAGTCAGATATGGTTTATTTATTTGTAGGATTTTTTCTTGTGAGCTGATCTCTGTAATTTTTCAAAAAGGAGCATTTGATTCGACGGAAGGGACAAAATGATAGAAAGAATCTTCGGATACCAACAGCATATATTCCCTATGTATATACCACATTATTTACGGTCGATTATTGAAGTGTTACCTAATGGACCGACCGATGGTATCCGGCAATGGCTAGAAAGGTACCAGCTATTATCAAGTAAACAGAATAAAATAAAGGGCATTATCTATCATATTGCTCTTCTTGTACTGAAAAATGAAAGTAGACGTAGGCTTAAATGACTGCCTGCCTGGTTTATGACGTTTGTGCTGTATTTTAATAATGTTGAAAATTCAATGAATTATAAGTAATAATTGTAATCTAGACAGACTGTCCTTATCACATCTCAGAAACCATAGCCCTGTTTATCAGCACTAGATGTCAATCAAACCACAGCATTTTATCTCAAGACCTTTTATTAAATCCTTTTGGTGGTTAAAAAGCAACATTTCAAACGTCTTGACATGAAAAAATATCACAATGACAAAGAGATAATAATAATATAAATTACGATGTCCTTCTGTTTCGATGCGGAATAAATAAATGATGTACACTGTGTATGATTTTGTTTATTTATTTTTTCAATTATTTTAGAATATTGATTAATTTGAGACAGCCTACCTCCACATACCTTTCAGTTTTCACAAAGGTTCAAAAGTATATGACTTTGTCAACAATCTAAATTTTATTTTTAAAAAAATGAACATATCTTTCCCCCAGCTCATCATATAACAGGTCCTTCCTATACATTAACTCGGACATACATTTAGAGCACTGCCTAAGGATTCAAATTCACTGTTGTTACTTTTAAAAACATCCATTTTTGAACTTGACCTCTAAGTGTGCGCTTGACGCATTATCTCATGGTGCTTCACATTTCCGCCAACTGATTTCAAAATCCATTAAGGAATGACAAAATATGGAGCAGACGCAAAAAAATACACATTTTTTATGTTTGACCTCTAAGAGTGTCCTTGGTCTTGAAAATACTGTCTTGGTTTTTGCGCACTGTCCCATAGTGTTTAACATTTCTTCAAAATAATATTAAAATCCATCAAGGAATGATAGTAATGGAGTGGACACAAAAAACAAGGCTCCATTTCTGACGTTTGACCTTTAATGTGACTTTTGACCTTGGATGAACAGACCTGATTTTTGTGTATGACTTGTTAACATTTCTGCCAAGTTATTTTAAAATCCAGCGAAGAATGTGTATGTTACGGAGCGGACACGATTTGTGACTTCCGCTATCACCATGTTTGTGTGTGTATGTGTGAGGAGAGAGAGAGAGAGAGTTATTTTCTTAGATGTTTTGTCAATTTTCTGGAACATTTTGTCAAGAAAACTTTCAAGGCTTTGTTTTCTGTGTAACTTTTTCATAATGGCGATAGCTAATAATGAGGCAGTATATAAAAATGTTGACTTGTTTTAATATTAGATGTGTCTAATATGTTATATGTTTTATGACCAGTATAACGTTACTAAACAATCTTAATCCAGAGTTTATGTTTTACTTTTATCGTATCTAATAAACTAAAACATAAAATTAATAAAGCATTTGATCTCAGTTTTGCCATGAGCCTCTGTATTTAGTATTGGTGAGTAAACTACATACCGATTCTCCCAGAGTAGATATTAGTTTTCATTCTCATTTTAATTACGTGCCTTGTATCACCAACTATATAATTTTCTCTACTAATTTACTGCGGAAAACAATAATTGATAAAAAGTTGTGCAATAAATCTAGCAAGCGTATTGTTGAAAATTTCTATCAATATTGAGACACGCTTTATAATGATGGTTATTGCATTACAAGACACTTAAATATTTTTAGATCTGAATTCAGGCAGAATGCAAATCTTTATTTCGTCCAGAGAGAAAATAATAATCTTAAGTTTTAATTGATATTTATACCGTTTATATATTCTTTAGAAATAGAGTTGTGATCAATGTTAAAGTTTACGCACAGGAACGGAAACTGCAATGGCACCATGACTGTAGCAATAAATCGATTTTTTTTTCCAAAAAGTCGAGTTAAAAAAACACCTTTATTTGATACTTGTAATGTTTTGCCTGACTGAAAGGAATTTTGTTTATAAACGGTGATTTTAGATGGCACGAAAAAAATTCCGGATACTAATGCCAATTCGTTTCCGTTACATATACCTGATTTCCACACGCACGGTATCGCTCCTTGAAATGATGAATTGTTACCCAAAACAAAATAACATCTGATGAGTAAACATAATAGCCGAGTTGAAGTTCTTTAAATTATGTATAAATCATTAAGTTCTTAAATTAAGCCATCCCATATCTTGAGAATATCGTCCAGGAAACAGCGTCATAGTCACGTGATGGTATCAATGAAGCTTTTCTCCAATGTTCCCATTAATGAACACACGCTAGTCTTGGCTGTACCTATTAGTCGTCGTTAAAATTTGAATAAATTTACTCAATGACGAGTTTTGAAGATTTGAATGTTCACCACTGCGAAGGTAAAAATAATATATATTTGATGAAATAAAATGACATTTATTTACTAAATTAAATGCGTTGTTGTTGTCGTTGGCAATTCCAGAATTATTTCATGTGTTCCAGTATTCCATTGTTTTTAAAATCATATTAATTTGAATGATTTGGAATTAATTATAAGCTGGAATCAGTTTCCGACAAAAATTACAACAGGTAAACTGACTATATTTATAAAATTCATCCTAAAGTGACTGGGTTGTTCTTGTACAATTTTTGGATGGATAGCCATTTATTCCAAATGAACACTTTCTTACTGTCTTTAAGCCTAAAGAAAACATTTTTGGACAAATGTTCGTCTTTCAATTATCAGCATTTTTATTCAGTAGTGAACGAGCATACAATATGCAAGTACTTCATCAGTTAAATGTAGGGACTGTCCCTTTAATATATAACCTTCTATTTCCATGCCTACAGTCAAATTCAGAAATGTGTCTTTCAAGCATCAAGACATAATAATAATAATAATAATTATTATTATTATTATTATTATTATTATAAATAATATAGAAGTAACAATACAATATAAATAATATCTGTAGTCATAATGATAATAATAAAAATAATAAAAGTAATTATGATAATAATAATACGAATGATACGAATTATACCTGTTATCATAATATGTACGTTCAGGAGTCATTTTCAGTGATAATGTATGAATTGCATCTAGGATTTATATTTAAACACTAGGACGATTTTACACATATCCCAGGAGTTAGTTCTTCACTTTAGCCCGTTTCACTAAAAGATTATGCAACAGTAAACCCAAAATAATAATCAAAGCACAGATAAAAAGTAAACAAAGGGAAAGACTATATTTTTTTTTAATCTAACGTTCATTACTGCAGCAGCTGCCTTTGTGCAAGCCAGACTACCTGTAAGAGCATTTCCTTCCGCAATAAAGTTGATTCTGAAATTTAAGTTTATGTTTGTACGTTCAAAAATACAATATAAACAAAAATGCATCTGTTCTACTCAATATGTGTGTGGTTACATCACAGAATAGTAAACAAATCAAATTATTGTCTAAACACTATGGTAAAGTAGGGGTTTGGAAATTTTGAACATCATGAAACGGTTTGTATCATGTCTTGTAATAAAAATTTAAACCGAGGCCGTTCAATAAATAAACCATAGATGTTACTGTTTAAAACAATCATACGTGAAAAACATACTTCTATACGTTCACAAACTCTTGAGAAAATAATTCACTAAACAAACTTCTGTAGCAAAAAATTACTTTTACAGCATTCGTTTATGTCTCATAAGTTTTTATGACAAGCCTGTTCAAAAATATGATACGCGCACCTTGATAATGTGCATCGTAACTGGTACTTCCGGCACAAAATAGATGAATTCATGCAATAAAAATCAGGTAAGTTAAAGTAAACCTTTCATGGCAAATTGATGGAGACAAAAATGGAGACAAAAATGAAACATGCAAGTTCTAGTCTGTCATTGACACTAATTTTAATATTATCACAAAATCACTATTGTTATTCATTAGTTAATGAAACTTATGCTCAGCTGAACGTAATTAAAATATCACTAAGTTAACTCTTGGCTACAAGACCAGTTGTATGCAATCTATTACTGGCATTATAATGAAACTGTACTGAAATGTGATAAGAAAAATAGAAAACAAGTGCAAATATTTGTCTGAATCGACAAAATCGTTCTAACCTCTCATTATATGCTAAGAATCTAGACATTTTTGTTCTCATGTCAGATAAAAAGTGTCTGTTTATTGTGAACCCAGGCTGCATTAATCACAGTATATTCTGATGTATACCAGACATGAAAATCAACAGTTTGCTTTGGTGTGAAGTCGTTAATGTGTTATTTATTTGACACACAATCAAACGTACTGACATGCATTAAATGTTTTAACGTTTTTTTTCTAACACAAAAACAATCTGTTGAATAAACGCATTTCTGTAAGAGTAAAATCTGGCGTTTTGAAGCATAATATATCGTCATTTACAAGAGTGGTGTAATTGTTGCAAGAGTAATAAATGCAACTATCAGTTTAATTAGTTTTTCATAAGCACTTCTTTTATTGCAGTTCGTTCCTACAAATATCTTCAAATATTATCCTTGTCTGTTTCATGCGAAATTTTGGGTGAGGCAAAGAACAGCAAAGTATATCTGGTTAAGAGTAACTTACTGTTTATCCTCTGAGATAAAATGTAGCGTGTTTTTACTTCATTCATATTCCAAACGAAACTAGGCATTCTGTGATAAAGAAGGGCTTCTTTACCGTACATAACGCATCTTACAGTTTTCAGTACTAAGATAGAATACTATTTTTACAGAAAAAAATATATATGTGATGCTAAATATATAATATTGTAATTTAAGGACAATAAGTTCTTGCAGTAATTTACATCTTTTAATTTACTTTCTGTTAGCATGAAAAGTTTCTTAGAAAAGAAAAAGGAATATCAAAATTTAAAACTATGCATTTTATATTAATAAATAATATGTTTCTACAAAAACAAAAGCCAATTTACGTTCAAATTATTATTTATAGCCTTTTTCTTTTTATTTCTAGTCTGGACACCGAAAATACCTTCTTTTGAGGGAAAAACAGCCTAATGTAAGGACTTTATGAAATAATTTATAATTATCTTTCTATGGCAACAGAGTTGAACTACTGTTTGTATCTATTAAATGGATATTTTTATTTTACTTTCTAATTCTCAGTCTTCTGCATGGGGATATTGTATTCTTTTTTCACAAGGAATTATATCAACGTTGGCTTCTAGGGAGTATTGTTGCAATGGCAACCGATGTGTTTGCTTTGTTTCTATTTTCGCTACACGTACAACACCAGTCATGAACTGTGTAAGTAAATTAATTAAACAAACTACTTAATTTCAAGACATTTATATATCAGTAAGGTTTGAACAAAATAAAATTATGACAAGCCTGTTCAAAAATATGATACGCGCACCTTGATAATGTGCATCGTAACTGGTACTTCCGGCACAAAATAGATGAATTCATGCAATAAAAATCAGGTAAGTTAAAGTAAACCTTTCATGGCAAATTGATGGAGACAAAAATGGAGACAAAAATGAAACATGCAAGTTCTAGTCTGTCATTGACACTAATTTTAATATTATCACAAAATCACTATAATTGTTATTCATTAGTTAATGAAACTTATGCTCAGCTGAACGTAATTAAAATATCACTAAGTTAACTCTTGGCTACAAGACCAGTTGTATGCAATCTATTACTGGCATTATAATGAAACTGTACTGAAATGTGATAAGAAAAATAGAAAACAAGTGCAAATATTTGTCTGAATCGACAAAATCGTTCTAACCTCTCATTATATGCTAAGAATCTAGACATTTTTGTTCTCATGTCAGATAAAAAGTGTCTGTTTATTGTGAACCCAGGCTGCATTAATCACAGTATATTCTGATGTATACCAGACATGAAAATCAACAGTTTGCTTTGGTGTGAAGTCGTTAATGTGTTATTTATTTGACACACAATCACACGTACTGACATGCATTAAATGTTTTAACGTTTTTTTTCTAACACAAAAACAATCTGTTGAATAAACGCATTTCTGTAAGAGTAAAATCTGGCGTTTTGAAGCATAATATATCGTCATTTACAAGAGTGGTGTAATTGTTGCAAGAGTAATAAATGCAACTATCAGTTTAATTAGTTTTTCATAAGCACTTCTTTTATTGCAGTTCGTTCCTACAAATATCTTCAAATATTATCCTTGTCTGTTTCATGCGAAATTTTGGGTGAGGCAAAGAACAGCAAAGTATATCTGGTTAAGAGTAACTTACTGTTTATCCTCTGAGATAAAATGTAGCGTGTTTTTACTTCATTCATATTCCAAACGAAACTAGGCATTCTGTGATAAAGAAGGGCTTCTTTACCGTACATAACGCATCTTACAGTTTTCAGTACTAAGATAGAATACTATTTTTACAGAAAAAAATATATATGTGATGCTAAATATATAATATTGTAATTTAAGGACAATAAGTTCTTGCAGTAATTTACATCTTTTAATTTACTTTCTGTTAGCATGAAAAGTTTCTTAGAAAAGAAAAAGGAATATCAAAATTTAAAACTATGCATTTTATATTAATAAATAATATGTTTCTACAAAAACAAAAGCCAATTTACGTTCAAATTATTATTTATAGCCTTTTTCTTTTTATTTCTAGTCTGGACACCGAAAATACCTTCTTTTGAGGGAAAAACAGCCTAATGTAAGGACTTTATGAAATAATTTATAATTATCTTTCTATGGCAACAGAGTTGAACTACTGTTTGTATCTATTAAATGGATATTTTTATTTTACTTTCTAATTCTCAGTCTTCTGCATGGGGATATTGTATTCTTTTTTCACAAGGAATTATATCAACGTTGGCTTCTAGGGAGTATTGTTGCAATGGCAACCGATGTGTTTGCTTTGTTTCTATTTTCGCTACACGTACAACACCAGTCATGAACTGTGTAAGTAAATTAATTAAACAAACTACTTAATTTCAAGACATTTATATATCAGTAAGGTTTGAACAAAATAAAATTATGACAAGCCTGTTCAAAAATATGATACGCGCACCTTGATAATGTGCATCGTAACTGGTACTTCCGGCACAAAATAGATGAATTCATGCAATAAAAATCAGGTAAGTTAAAGTAAACCTTTCATGGCAAATTGATGGAGACAAAAATGGAGACAAAAATGAAACATGCAAGTTCTAGTCTGTCATTGACACTAATTTTAATATTATCACAAAATCACTATAATTGTTATTCATTAGTTAATGAAACTTATGCTCAGCTGAACGTAATTAAAATATCACTAAGTTAACTCTTGGCTACAAGACCAGTTGTATGCAATCTATTACTGGCATTATAATGAAACTGTACTGAAATGTGATAAGAAAAATAGAAAACAAGTGCAAATATTTGTCTGAATCGACAAAATCGTTCTAACCTCTCATTATATGCTAAGAATCTAGACATTTTTGTTCTCATGTCAGATAAAAAGTGTCTGTTTATTGTGAACCCAGGCTGCATTAATCACAGTATATTCTGATGTATACCAGACATGAAAATCAACAGTTTGCTTTGGTGTGAAGTCGTTAATGTGTTATTTATTTGACACACAATCACACGTACTGACATGCATTAAATGTTTTAACGTTTTTTTTCTAACACAAAAACAATCTGTTGAATAAACGCATTTCTGTAAGAGTAAAATCTGGCGTTTTGAAGCATAATATATCGTCATTTACAAGAGTGGTGTAATTGTTGCAAGAGTAATAAATGCAACTATCAGTTTAATTAGTTTTTCATAAGCACTTCTTTTATTGCAGTTCGTTCCTACAAATATCTTCAAATATTATCCTTGTCTGTTTCATGCGAAATTTTGGGTGAGGCAAAGAACAGCAAAGTATATCTGGTTAAGAGTAACTTACTGTTTATCCTCTGAGACAAAATGTAGCGTGTTTTTACTGCATTCATATTCCAAACGAAACTAGGCATTCTGTGATAAAGAAGGGCTTCTTTACCGTACATAACGCATCTTACAGTTTTCAGTACTAAGATAGAATACTATTTTTACAGAAAAAAATATATATGTGATGCTAAATATATAATATTGTAATTTAAGGACAATAAGTTCTTGCAGTAATTTACATCTTTTAATTTACTTTCTGTTAGCATGAAAAGTTTCTTAGAAAAGAAAAAGGAATATCAAAATTTAAAACTATGCATTTTATATTAATAAATAATATGTTTCTACAAAAACAAAAGCCAATTTACGTTCAAATTGCTATTTATAGCCTTTTTCTTTTTATTTCTAGTCTGGACACCGAAAATATCTTCTTTTGAGGGAAAAACAGCCTAATGTAAGGACTATGAAATAATTTATAATTATCTTTCTATGGCAACAGAGTTGAACTACTGTTTGTATCTATTAAATGGATATTTTTATTTTACTTTCTAATTCTCAGACTTCTGCATGGGGATATTGTATTCTTTTTTCACAAGGAATTATATCAACGATGGCTTCTAGGGAGTATTGTTGCAATGGCAACCGATGTGTTTGCTTTGTTTCTATTTTTGCTACACGTACAACACCAGTCATGAACTGTGTAAGTAAATTAATTAAACAAACTACTTAAATTCAAGACATTTATATATCAGTAAGGTTTGAACAAAATAAAATACTGAAATGAAACCATAACCTACAGCACCTGTTAATGATCAACATTATTTTTTGTCCAATCACATTGCAGTAGTTTTCAAATTTCTGCTAAGTCTAACCTATACTTAAAATTTATTTAAGAAACAAAAAACAGCCTTTTGAAATATAACTGCTACACCAGGTTACACCAGCAACAGGTCTGTTTTTTATAAGCAAAACAATATGTCCAGCTAAGGTTAACGTTGTCTGTAAATTAATTCCTCTGCGTGATATAGTAATATCGTAAACAAGCTAAACTCTACCTGTTTTTAGATCTGATATCTCAGAATCATTTTGAGCATCAGACCTCGTTCTTGCATCCCTAATGTATACGTCTATGCACAGGAGTTTGAAATTCTACCAATAAACAAGAGATATTGTAAAAATTATGTCCTCTACATAATAAAAAAACACTAGGAATGCAACGCCTTTTCCCAACCCAATACACGTCGGACTAAATTATACGAACGGAACACAGAGTGGTAACAACCTAGCGAGCCTCCTCGATAAAGAACACCACTTAGAGCTACCTATAACGACCGATGATATTCTTTAACACGCCATTTTTAAAGAATTATTTAACAAATTACGCTCATTTCTTGATTTTTAAACTTGTCGCCGTAGCCATTCGCTGTTAATTTAAAATAATTCCAAACACGAAAAAGTTATTGCACGAGTAATTAATTATTGTACGTTTGTTTTTTTTTTCCTTTAATAAGCTAGTAAACTGAACACTTAATTGTCAAAAATAAAAATTAACGGCAGTAAATTATATCGTTAAAATGTTTTTCATAACACAGATAAAGTTTACTTTTAATCAAAGACAGGTTCCATTTTCCCCGTTATTTCCAAGATTGAAAGATCAAGTGCAACTTAATGTAGATGTCTTCATAAGTTGTCCCGAAACCCTAGAGAAGAAATTATCTGCTGTTAAGATCTTTCATTTTATATACCTAATGGCATTCACTGCTGAAAATATAGGATATTAAACATGCTTTATGTGTTTGTAGACCCTACTTTTGCCGCTTTTTTTCTAGACTGCATATTATATGTGACTGTAAAGAAAGAAAACAACGAAATATTAAAAACATAGATAGAAGTTTATGTAAGACTGGTCCGAAGATTTCTGTTTGGATACGATAGGAATGATACTGACATAGATAATGGAACCTTGTCTGAGTTGGTTTATCCTTTAAGAACCTTATAAGACGCAGTCTTTGCAGAAAACCAAGTATCTTATCTCTTAACTAGTATCTTATGTTGCTTTTTATTTTTTTATACTTATAAATGGTAACTTATTGGACCATTTCAGTAAGATCATGATGCATTAATATGCATAAATCAGCGTATGTTTTTTTTGCAGATACTTATAAGATTATCCATTACGTGGAAGAATTTCAGTCTCACAAAAGACCTTATGATTTGACGGAGCAAACCTCGAAAAATATGTACTTACAAAGAACATTATATACTTTCACGCAGACTTTTTAGCGGTTTTATATATGGTTTTATCTGGATACATATAAAGGAGATTACTCCTCAGGGCATGTTGGTTTGACCACGTTTGACGTCATCAGTGCTATCTACGTAATGATCAAAACATGCGGAATTAATCCTCCTGCATTGGATTTCAACAGAGAACGTTTTTTAGAACTCTTAAATAATTGATAAAAAATAAAATGTAGAAATTGCAAAGAATTTAAAGTGATAAGTGAATGTTATCTATTCCTTGTTATTATGTTCTCTGGATAAGTTCCAGTTAAAAAAATAATTGGTATCCGACATTACCCGCAATGTCCGAGTTTACCCGCAAGTGACATGTCACATGGTTCCCGGTCTTCAGACGCTAGTTATTCAGATATCGCAATTGAAACAACAGATAAAGATCGGTAAAAAGCTTACGTATTTTTCTACGTACTTAGTTAGGTAAAATCGCGAAAAGTTTATGACATAGTATCCATTCGTCCATAAAGTATCCGGAAATACCCTAAGGCGCTCTATTTGTGTTAAAACTTTTTTTCTACTAGGACAATTATTCCTCGTGTAGCTTTTTGAACAATAATACTACTTCACAACTTAACAGTTAGCTGTATGACTATTTAATAAAAAGGTCTTTTGTTAAGCATCATGCGTCTGTCTGTTCATGAAGACTAATTCTTCCTCTTTCTGAAAGAATATTTTTTATTTGTTTCGATCGTTCAGATATTCGCAGAAAGGGAAAACAACCTAAGTGTTTTTTTGTTTGTTTGTTTTTTACTGGAAAATCTAGCATATCTTAAATGGGTCAGGTAGGGTTAAAAACAAAATAACATCGACCTTTTGATTTTTATATTTTTGTATACATGGATATTGGAAACATCATTGCATAAGGACTTAATTTCTACTTTATTAAGTTCCACTGTATTTTGTTTTTGATGTTTTCTATACCGTCACTAATATAAAGAATATACTGCATCCACTCGTCTTTATTACTACTATAACAACAAATTAATCGTATCCCTCTCTAACATATAATGGCAGAGTCCTTACAAGAAACAGAATTAGTATTAATTTCAGAATATTTGATTTACATTTATCGGTGATAAATCTTCACAGACTTCAGAACAAGATCTAACGAGGCTGAAATACTGATGGACATTTATGTAAATAGTGGCTATAAAAGACAGAGGAAAAGGAATATTGTTTCTAACAAAACAATGTTTTCGAAGTATTGAAATGTTTTAGCGTCAACAAGTCTTAACCAGTGGACTTGTGATCTCAAACTTTAGAGCTACGCCAATCAGTGTTCATCAATAATATCAATAATAATAATAATAATAATAATAATAAAATCAAGGGAAACTGCTTTCTTTTAGTTTCATTACTACTTTATGGAAACGTACTTGTACTCTGCTACATATTTTTGCAAAATAGTTATATTACGGAAGGCAAAATAGCGGTAAAACCAAATACCACAGTAACTCTTATCATATAAAAACACACTATTATTTAAATCTAGAATAGGTCATTAAATGTAGAATGGAAGGTACAAGCTGTAATTTCACTTCTCAGTCCATTGTTACGCACTTTAACCAGCGTATCCGTATAATAGAAACAGAGGAGTTGATGCACTGCATCAGCTCCCCATTATACGATCTATAGAGATCATTGGCCAGAGCAGTTGATGCAGTGTTGATGCACTCTATTCAGTGTATTTATATAGTAAATGAGACGAACATTTTAACCCCTCTATTCCGTTATCGAGATTGCGGAGCCTTGCCCGGCAAACATTCACTTTTCCAAATTGTCACTGCCTGAAAAGACGAGGCGTTTCCCTTCATGACATCATCCAGGCACTTCTGAATGTTTGCCGGGCAAGGCTCCGAAATCTCGAGTGCCCGTCGCATTATATACGTGGCACAGTGCCTTGGGTGCGCAGTGGGTCGTTGTGCTTCAAGCGAGTCTGTCAGACATTCACAATTACAAATTTATCGACAGACAGGTAGAGATAACCAAAAACCAAGACTGACCATTAGCTAAAGTACCCCTCTTGCATAACACCAAAACTGCGCATTAGCACCTCCAGTCGTGTTAGTCTATATGCTTTGACCACAGGTCAATAATATAATGCCTCTGTCATGTATATATAGACATAACGGAATAGAGGGGTTAAAATGTTCGTCTCATTTGCTATATAAATACACTGAATAGAGCAGTTGATGCAGTGCATCAACTCCTCTGCCTATACAATGTATAGTGAGACTAGCGTACAAGGTATCTATTTTTAGACACAGGAGCTGATGCAGTGCATCAACTGCTCTGACCAATGATCTCTAAAGATCGTTTAATGGGGAGCTGATGCAGTGCATCAACTCTGCTGTTCCTATTATACGCATACGCTGGTTAAAGTGCGTAACAATGAATTGAGAAGTGAAATTACAGCTTGCACCTTCCATTCTACATTTAATGACCTATTCTAGATTTCAATAATAGTGTGTTTAAAGAAGAGTGCATATTATTCTTGAATGAATAAAAAAATGTTGTTTTTTTTCTCAGTATCTCTATGCATTGGATTCCTAAATTGTTTCTAAGTATATAAGTTAATGACAACTTTTGGAATTTAGAGGTGACGTTTATATATACATGCACTTTAAGGTGACATCTCGTATTCACTAAATGCATGGCAGTAATATTTCCACGAGGGAAAATATCAACATATGGTGTTCACGAGATGAAATAAATTCCCATCTTCCACTAAAAAACAAACAAATTTTCTTTTTATTTTATGCCAACACGTCAAAAATGGGTATTTTATGACATTTTTAATCAGGGCCTTCAATAAATTCCCCATGGTGAGCCCCAAATCAGTTAATGCGTACTTTGGTCAAACCGCACAAAAAAGTGCAGACAATCTCCAATACATATGATAACTTTACTTCTGCTGAAATAAACTGAATACACTTTCATCAAATAGCATTTATTTTTCTCTACACAGTTTATCAATATATTTTGAATTTTAACCATACATACTTTAATTATAAAAGCGGATTAATACTGAGTAATATTCGATCAATTGAATTGAAAGTCGGCCATATTAGATATTGTCCATGTGAGTTATGTAAACAAATCAGACATTTTAAATAATTTATGGCGAATTTCATCATTGTTCACAACTAGTTAGGCTAAGGAATTCAATATTATAATTGGATTTAACAAGGTAAATAAATTTCACTCGCTGTCACAGTCTGAAATACAGCGGATTCTCTTGTATTTACGTGGTGGGGAAATTCCTGAAGTTTTATCAAGCAGTAGTTCCGGCACAAACAGTGTATTATCAAAATGGTAATTTCACTGATTCAAAACAGTGGATTATCACTTTTATCTCACTGATATTTCCCTATATTTCATTGGTAGGCATAAAATAAATAGGACATTTCAGTTTCAAACAAATTCGTTTAGGGGCCGCAATTAGAAACAATATAAATGCTTAATATAATCATTTGAAATGAGACCGAATTTTGAAATTTAGTATTGTTTTTCATTAATAATGCATTAATGTACAAAAATGGTTATCATTGGTGTTTGTTTGTTTGTTTGTTTTAGGTGTATGTGGGGGCGAGGCGGTCTTGATAGGAAGCAAACATTTAGAAGTTGCAGCACTTGTCAAGTCGTCAATCTGATTCACCAAATCAAACACATCAAAATTAAGTAACAAAACATACAGTAAAAAAGGAAAATCAAAATCATAGTCTTACGTCAGCATCGAGGAATTATGATCAGTCATCACGCATAGAGATTGCATTTAAAGGGACTAAAATTTATTGATGATATACTGCATATATATATTTAATTTGCTGACTCTCTTTAAATGAAAAATAAATTATACATTAATGAAGAAAATGTGTACAAAATGATTCCTAAGAACATCTGGCAGCCAAGTAGTCGTGCATTTGTAATAAAAGGTTGTGCAACCGAAAATGGTACAACAACATCTATGTATATAAAGACATATATCAGAGTATTAAGTCTGCCGTTTGTACTTAGAATGTTCAACTGACACCTTGACATTAGCTAATAATTCATTGAATATTGTTCACTTTTACATGATTTTGAGGAAATTGAATACTAGTACTTCAAACTTTAGGGTATGCGTCCTTTAAACTTCATTCATAATACAAACCTCCCTTTTTTAACAAACTTACATAGCGTAAAGTTTTGTATTTACTAAAAGTGAATATAATGTGCAGAATAACTAAGAATTGTCAATCTCTTATATTGTGCAGCTGAGAACCAATCGCTTTGTGCTTCTGTTTTAAGATCTTAATTAAATTGCAATTTACTTGATACATATGTTGATCAGTCCTGCGGTGCAACTTTACATTTTACGACTTAACCAAATGCCTAGTTTTACCTCCTTAGCTGTAAAATGCAATCAACTATCTGAACAAATTACTCTGAACACTACTTGATGCTGAAACTTGGCATATAATTGAAATAAACACGGCTATAAAACAACGGGAGGAGTTAATGCCTCAGGCCTTATAAATGAAACAATCAGTTTCCTTGTCTTCCTACAAGTACTTCCTAAGTTAAAACGTTGCTGAAAACAGCTAACTTTTTCAGTTGCTTTGTTATCTGTTTCAGTTTGTAAGTGATTGTAAGATTAGAGAATTCTAGTAAGTCAATAAAGTGCTAACAACTATATCCATGTCGTTAAACTTTAAAATAATTTTCATAACTTGTCAGTTATCAAGATAAAATGAAATGGCCGATGCATGTTAAAGTTAAAGAATGAGTTGTTATTGAAACGAATGAATTCTGCCTCAAAACACGCGGTTTATTTATGGCTTTGAAATTGTAAAAAAAAGAATAAAAATGTTTGATAGACACGAATGCCCCCGAATCAAGGCAACGGTCACTGTCATGGTAGCTTGTTAATATAAAAAAATGCAGTCTGTGAAAACTAGAACTGCCACTGTACTGGCACCAGTACCCCCACATGCCGCTTTTTCAGTAGGGTATTGATATATGGGAACATGTTACTTTATGGCCTGGGCTGAAAAGTGTGAAAAATCAAAAGGCAATAAATCTGAAAGTTTTAGTCCAAATGAAAAATCCAAAAGCTATGCAAAACTAGGCCTCATGACAATCACTTCTGTGAAGATTTCATTCAAATCCAACTAGTGGTTTTTGTGATGAAACGCGGACAAAATCGTATTCTACAGATCAGTTGTAAAAAAAAATCAAAGGGCCATAATTCTGGAAGTTGTACTCCAAATGAAAAAAATCAAATCACTACAGACAACTAAGCGTCATGACAATCGCTTCTGTGAATATTTCATTCAAATCCAACTATAGGTTTTTTTTAATTGAAGCTCAGACAAGATTGTCGGACGGACAGAAAAACAGAAGGACGGAAGAACAGTGCGATTACTATATGCCGCCCTTCGGGCGCATACACATCTACCCCATTTTATCTACACGTCTCCTCAGCGACACTTTGAAGAATATTGACTTAACAGCAAAATATATATGTTCAAAAACATATTTTCTTAGCTTTTTCATCTCAGTGTCTTGAATGCAACTCTTTACTTTCGTATTGTTGAACATCTGTTGTAAACTCATCGATCATATTATAAATAAAAGAAAATGCAGTAAAATGCATGTGAACAAAAGGCCAACAAATTTATTCATTAATGGGATAACATTTTGAAAACTACCAAGAATCACTTCAGCCTTGTAAGCAATATCGTTATGAAGTAATTGGAGCAAAAATAGAATCCTAATAGAAAAACAAATCAACTTGAATATACGATGTTTCGAATACATTTGCATATTGTAAAATTATTTCAAAACCGGCACAGTCATTTAATAGGAGATAATTCTTAATTTCAATCCTTATTAGGCATAAAAGGACAAGATTTCTGACAATCGGTGTTTTCAGAATTTACTTTGAGTATCATGCATCCTATTTTGATAACTAATATATTTCTAAAGGCGTATGTTTAACTATGAGACAGAGGTCTTAGTTGAAAAGCCTCTTTCGTCCTTTAACATTCTAACCTGAAGCTTAATATTAGTAAGCCCTTAATTTTAATACTTTATGTTTTCATGCTTTATGAGATGTACTTGATGTTCTTTAGACTTAGTTATGAGCTGTGTACAAGTGATCGATCAAAACGCTTCTAGTTGGTTAATTTAATTAGTCAGGTATGCATTAAAATCCTGCGTAACATCTGGATATTTGATTTGATCATGCACCAGAGTAAGGTTTGTAAACATTATACGATCCAATGCACTTCAAGTAGCTACTTCTGACTACCCTTCTTAATCATTCTTTAAAACATTAATCACATAATACTTCAGAACTATTACGGTAAAAATATCAAAGAAACTTTATATTTTATTTTTGTATTCATTTAATAAAGCATACCCCCATTTAAACGAAAATATTATGTGGTATTTCGGGATCGTAAAAACATTTTACTAATAGATTGTACATAGGAAGATCTCTGTGAATTGTATGTATGATATCGAAGGTTGTGTTTCTGTTTTATCAATTATGAAGATTTTAATCAAACAAAATAATGTAAAACGGATAGTATGTCAAATATCTGATTCAGTTTCGTTTATAAGACATTTGTTTCTTTAAAGATTTTAAGTTTAGTTTATTAAAATCTATTAATCATTATCAAAGTTTAATAAGATAAAACCATATAAGAAATTCCAGCACATCCAGAGAAAACTGTTTGCAATAAAACAACTTAAAGCAATCAAAAAGTGTCTAGAATGCATTTTTTAAATCTTATCAAGGATAGCAGCGCATGTTAAAATTTATCAATAAATTATACCTTTTCGGGTGGTTGCTGCAAAAACCGTTTAATAGTGCGACATATTTCGATATACTTGAAGCAAAGAAACAACCTTTATAGCTCTTTTCAATCAATTTTTTTATGAACCGAAGGACATATTTTCGTAATTCTATATTTTACAGTAATTGCTTATATGTCTTTCGAATGTTGCAGACAATACTGATGTCCAATGTTATTTCGAATGTTGCAGACAATACTGATGTCCAATGTTATTTCGAATGTTGCAGACAATACTGATGTCCAATGTTATTTCGAATGTTGCAGACAATACTGATGTCCAATGTTATTTCGAATGTTGCAGACAATACTGATGTCCAATGTTATTTGTATAAGTCTGACAGTTAACAAGAATTCCATTACAGTCAATAAGGGAAATAAACAGTTTCGAACCAAACGTCTTGTTTACTGCGATATTTTAATGACGTAATCCTTATAGTCATTTTTCCTGTAACATTGTTTCTATATTTTGACAAGATTGATTTCCGTCATTACTTGAAGGCTAATAGTTTATCTGCTCCTATTCATCAATAGGTACACATTACAAGTTAATTATTCTGCTATTTTTAATGCATAGCGTTCTTCTCGATACGTCTGGCCAACTTTTCAATGGAATATCGCGAGAAGAAATAAATATGATCAAATCGAAAATAAAAAAAAAAAACAATATTGATTTTTTCTTATACATGTATTATTATTTTTAAGTGCTTGTGCAAAACTCATCAAACTCATTTCAAACAAAGCAAAACAAATCATCATGCAGTCTAAAGTATTAAGGCAGAAAGTATGCATTTATCTGAATTTATATACAAGAAAAAGAATCACAGGATAAGTATAAGAAAATCGAGCAATTTTGTAGTATGTGCCACTACTAAAGAAATGATTTATATTCATAAAACGTCTTATTGACACATTGACCTTCCTTGTTCACAGAACGTTTAAATTAATGTAAGTAATTCTAAATTCACGGCAATTTATGAAAAAGAAGTTGCCTGGAAAAGCTAAATTGCACTTGCATTTTTGACATTTCAATGTGACCCTTACTCAATGGCAATAGAGCAGGTTTATACAATCTGTCCTGTCAAGGACAGGTTTTTGACAACGTAATTAAAGTCAAAACATGGCATGAAAAAACTACGTTATAAAATGGCATGTATTTTTTAACAATTGTCAACGTGTTATGATATTTTGACCTTAGAGATATTGTATATTATCATGACACTCGTCTCTTTTAATGTCAAGGCAAACTGATTTTAAAATCCTCTTGACCGTTTAACTACTGATCTGATTGTTACACGTGAAATCTAGACTAGCCAAAGTCTAAGTGAATTCAAAGTTATTCTAAAAAGTGATAGCCTGGACAATCTAAATTGCTCTCACTGTTCAACTTTTTCAACTTAGTGTAATTGACCTTTGACCAACATTTGTCCGGCATTTTTAAGTTTTTTTACCTCTGTGTGTTCCCCTTTGAACAAGAGACGCGTTGCTCACATCTGACGTTTAATCTAAGGTTACGTTTCTGTTAAAAATAGTATGATACCACTAAAGATAAAATAGCACGCAAAATAGGACGAACGATCGATATACCGGCATATCGGTATGCCCGCGTGCACGCGCGCGCGCGTTAACGCATAGACATAGAACCGCTGCTGTAAGAATATGGTCGAGCTTACAGCAAACGAGTTTTAGATAATACAATAACACAATTTGACAAATGACGCATTCTTTTTGCAGGCATACCCTTAACAGATGATATACCTACTGTATATATTTTTCAATGGCTCATTCTTTATAAATCGAAAAACAAGTTATGTAGTAAGAAAGGATAAAGGTTAACAAATCTTTAAATGCTTTAAAAAAAGAGTTTATTTGTAGTTTATCGCTATCCACTAAAAATTGTATCAAAAAAGGCTTTGTTCACCTGATGTACGTGCATGTCTGAGTTACGATTCGTTATTATCAAGCGCAATGATCTTCATATTACGGAATGTCTTTTACTCGCAAATCGCAATATCAGTGCAATAAATGGTGATGTTGAGTCAACGACGTTGAAAATGCCAATTTTCACAGAAATCATCTTAATAAAATGCCTGTTTTAATACGCTGCTATAATCTGTATAGACTCTGAGGGATTGGCTGAACACGGACACTCGACATATGCCCGCACGCACACGCGTGCGTTAACACAGACATAGAACCGCTGTGCAGCGTCATTTTATGTTCTATGAGATTGTCTGTGTTCAGCCAATCTCACGGAACATAAAAAGAAACTTCACATGCATTACACTGGGGTTTATTAGATATATCACTACAATAAGTGTCAGGGTAAAACCTATATTGCAGAATTTGTTGACTGGTCATTTATTTCGAACCTGGAAGAGACTTTTTTCTACCTATTAAGTATAGATTCAAAATGGATAAGTACAACCTCCGGGAAAAATAAAACGAAATTCCAATCGAAGCTTCCTAAACGGTACAGCGTTAAATTGAGATTGTATTCAAATTGATTGAGATACGTTTTCTATTTGGTCAATGTACGAGAATCAAAGTACTCTATAAAGCTTTGATTATCGTATTATTCTGCAATTAGTGTTTACACGTTCTGTGAATAATGGAAAAAATGAACTGGTTTTCTTGTTCACAAGTCTATGTTAACTTATAATGTCAAATTGTGATGGCAAGAAGATTGTAAAATTCAAGCTTTACCATGTACTTAAACTTTGTATGCGATATGTCTGATGTATATACATGATACAGACGTTTATGTTTCACTTCTAAGAAGTGTTTTAGATGCTCATAGCAAACACCTGCAGTATGTATTCACTAACACTATTCATCAACTCAATGGAAATAATTGAAAGAGCAGGAGTAGGCTAAACTATCTTAAAGATCTCACATAACTTGCCAGAACAAAACTTTGTTCACAGTAGGTGGGAGTTCTTTTGTTACGACTGATGAATGACTTCAGGTAAAGCCAATACAAGACACTTATCTCACACTGTTCTTGTATTTAAACTGAAGAGAATCGCTTTGCCTTGCATCATTTGCCAAACTTCTATCACAATAGATTTGCTTAGCATCATATGCCAAACTGCTCTCACAGAAGAAAACTAAAGTTATATAACTGCAGCTATACAGAAATATTTATTGAAATGTTTTGACATATAACACAGCTTTTTTCTGGTTTTTGATTTCTCATTTCCCACTTGCCATTTGACAACATTCATGGTGCTATCTTGTAGCAGTCTTTTATTTCTATGCACCACACAGTAATGTCTTAGGGGCCATGCTTTAGACGATTTACTTATTTATCAAGCGGTCATACATGATAAATAAGCAGTAACTTTTGTTATAATTTGTCACCGCATATCAGCATATACAGTACAGTGTTTTCAATTTGAATATCCAAACAGTAATTTCAACAAATACACATATTTATTTCATGCTTTTCAATGGATTATTGAAATATATCAGTAGATTAAATCCTGATAATCTCACTGTTTCAAACAGTGAAATTATCATTTTGATAATTTCACTGCTACGGAACTACCTTTTTTTCCTTCAATGAACCCCATATACATGTACAAAAGTACAACTTGAGTTGTCTGCAGCCGTTGATCCGTGTTCGCAGATAATTAGGCCATACAAACTTATCAGGATGCTACCTGACAGTGACACTGATTCTAATTAATATGAATTAGGCAAATAATATACCTGTTATGATGTTCGTTCACTAGTTTGATTTAAATCCTTGTTTTGTTTATAATTCCCACACACGTTGTGAATGAAAAAAAATGGCGGATTGAACTGAGCTGACTTCGATTCACGCGCAGTAATTCAATAGCTTTATCAGCCTAAAACTGTTGTTTACTCTAAATAAATTTACAAAACGATTTCTTTTTTCTGTTTGACATAAAATAATAAATGAATAAGACCCTGTCTAGTGAATTATATATTAAAAATGAGAGTTTATCTGGAACTATTTTTATTACGAAATATAGATGTGTTAGCACGTGAAGAAGAAGGAAAGTGGGGCACCAGACGGGGAACACTTGGATAGGTAAAACATTAAAAATGAGAAATAATTCAAATAATCCACTGAAAAGCATGAAATAAAAAGAAAATTTGTTTGTTTTTGGTGTAAGATCGAAATTTATTTTATCTCGTGATGGCAAGGATAAAATATTTTCACTCGTGGCTGCGCCACTCGTGAAAATATAAATCCTTGCCATCACTCGATGAAATAAATTTCGATCTTACACCAAAACAAACAAATATCCTCTATATCATCATTCCATAGATATTTATTTTAGACAAACTCAAATAACCGTAACATCTTAAACAAGGGAAGGACCGCAACTTTTGACGTATTTTTAAATTCATCTAATACTAGGTATTGTGATTTTTTTTTTGGAAATGACAAGTATTATACTCAAATTACCAGAACTTTACTTCACTCATATATTAAAGTCGCCATGTATGAACTTGAGGGAAATAGTGACTTAAGATAGTTCATTGTTGATACAAATACAACATTATACCAAAGCAAAGTACAAAATTTAAAAGAAAGTTTGAAATACATGTGCATCGGACCTATCATTTCTCAACAGAATAAACCCTATTTTTGGAATCGTAACCAGTGGTCTGATCTATATTAACGTAGAATAATTTCTTGGGTTAGTACCTAACAGGTGCTGGGTGATGAGCATCTAAAGTTGTGTTTTTTTTTATCTTATAACTCTTTATAGTATAACACTAGATATATATATTAAGGAAGGCCTAAACATAGTAATAAAAGAAACCAACCAATGAAAACTAATAGCTTTGTTGTAATGATAATATAACGGTTCTTGCAGCTGTTCATTTATTTTACCACACACAAGAAGTGTTAAGAAAGCTAGCAACTGTTGTTTTTATGTACTTGCAAAGCTCTCAGAGCTAAAGTGAAGCGATATATTAGTTTACTGAAAACGTCTTGTAGCTCTGTCATTATGATTTTTGTAAGAAGTAACCAGGTGAAGTTCAAAAAGTCTTGCTGAAAATAGCAGCCAAGTATTCGTAAGAAACTGCAGTTTGTGAAAATCTGTAACAATATGTATTCACATTAGATTTAAAAGATATACTATAGCCATCTTTGCATAAAATACTTTTATTGCAGAAATTAATTGAAATCTAGGAAATTCTTATTAGGCTACTGGAATACACACACTATGTATGGGAAGCTGCATTCCCTTTTACAGGTCATGTTATGTTGGTGTTTTCATATAAACTGTAACATACTATATAAACATATTTTTTTCTCCTTATATATGCGTTAAATAGTCAAGTTATGCACATGAGATTGCTAAACAATGGCTTAAGCATTCTCAGTATTTGATGAAATTCTATTTTTATGTTGTTCCTCTGTATTCAGTCCACGGTAAGATCAAGAAACGTCCTAAACAGATTTGGTTCCCTATGTTTTGTACATTTAATTTCCCCCCTTCCCCACTAATCCCCCCCCCCCCCCCCCCCCCAAAAAAAAAAAAAAAAAAAAAAAAAAAAACAAAACGATCTGTTGTACTTAAATTCTTGCACATTTCACAATTACAATATACTGGAATTCGTCTTAAGTTTTCCTTCAAAGATGGCGTCGGTTTACAGCCCAATAATTTTGTTGATATATAAGTGCACTCTATAATGTATCTCTGACAGTAAAAAACGACCTAATAATGCACCTTCGCAATGCGTAATTGAATGTTACTGAAGCTTTACAAAGCTATTAAGATATACATTAAATCGATAGAAAGATTCTGCTAAAAATATTGTGTCCATTGTTTTCTATATTGTTATATTCATAATTGTCTTAATCAAGATGTAATACTGCATCCGCTTCTTTTATCAAGAAATCCGTATTGTTAAAACAAATTGATTATACAGTTATTATATCAATTCATGGCTTTGGAGCACGCTACCAAATACAAGTAACAATATAAGTTGATTTACATTTATTGGTGATAGATCTATGGAAGCTTTCTTGCTATATTGTAATTACGTTGAGATATTGCTAATGTTTATGTCAACTAATGACAGAATGATTCTAAATATTGAAGATTTTCTTTGGTGAAAGACGCGTAGTTTGGAATATTGAGAAAGTTTTCAAGGTTCGCCAGGTCGTAGTCTATGGCTATCAAATGGTTTAAGGTAATGGTTACAATACGCCTTTCAATATTAAAGCGCGTCCATCAGTTTCGGAAATAGGCATTTTGCTACATGAAAGAGAAGACCGTCAGATGTTTGTCGAAGTTTTACCTGTCGGTAAAATAGTGAACTCGGACAAGCTCAGTTGCTGCATCCTGCCATTTTCAGCCAATCAGAGGCTGCATAAAACACACGGGAGCAGTTGCCTTGGTGACATTATTTCATAAGAATGCGTCATGTAAGTTTGCCAAGATCAACATACTTCATTATAAATGGACAGGTAATTTTTAATTCACAGGTAGGCAGAGAAAAATGTGGAGCGAAAGGTTGGTATAAACTTGTCGAGTTAAACTTCTTGTTTAATTGATGTATGTTAGCCTCGGACTAAAGTAGACTAGGTTGCCACAAACATATTTAAATTTTAAATGGAAAATTACAATAAAATACCCTTGTGCAATGTAGCAAGGTTTGAATGAATCTAAAAATGTGTAATGCAGCACTTCTTTGTAAAATGATTCTATTCAATGTTTTCTGTTTCAACTTTCATACCTGGGGTTTCTGCAAATTACAAATAACAAGAAAATATATACTTTATGATATCTATGTAATATGTCAGATTTTTCCACTCATACAGCATGCATCTGTTTTCAAATTTCTAATAAAATCTGCATTTTGTGACTTTCAGAGATACAGACATTGAAACATTGACCTTGAACAGATACAAGGTCAAGACTTTCGTTCAAGAATCTCGTCAAGAATGTTTCATTATGTGATTTCTTTACAAGCTGAGGGTCATTTACTGGGTTCATTTATGACTTACTGATATCCTTTAAAGCATGTCTTTAAAGACACAGTTTGCTTTTAGTCCATTTATACGAATACCATTTACGTTATATGGATCACCTATCAAATAATACATTGTCTTGAGTAGTGCAACAGTCGTAGCAATATCGAAACAGGTTAATATGAAAACAATGAGACGATGATAAAAAAAACTGATTCCAATTTCAGTTGTGAAAGCTCGAATTTAATAGTGATATTTGTTAGTTATTCTGATATTTGTAAGTTATACTGATATTTGTTTGTTATACTGATATTTGTTTGTTATACTGATAGCTGTTGGTTATACTGATATTTGTTCGTTATACTGATATTTGTTTGTTATACTGATATTTGATTGTTATACTGATATTTGTTAGATATACTGATATTTGTTTGTTATACTGATATTTGTTAGTTATACTGATATTTGTTTGTTATACTGATAGCTATTTGTTATACTGATAGCTGTTTTCCTTTTTTATTACGAATAAGTAATTGTCTTTAGAGGCCTTGATAACGACTAGTGTTCAATACTGTAGGAACTTTATTCTTAATACGGAATATCCTATCTCTTAGGGTAATGCATCTGAACTTTCGAAGACCTTTTTTTAAAATTTGCTTAGAAAGAGATAAAACAAATATGAGCATAAATAATCATAATAAGCTGTCGCGACGGTGGTCCAAAAAAGAATGATCTGAATTACAACAAGGTCATGACGAATCATTGCAGGTATAAATTTAATAAGTGAAACATCCGTATATGATGTCATCATCTAGCAGAGACATACCCTTGCTTATATTGCTGCCTAATACAATAACCATTTAAACTCTGAAACAGCTAACATCCATCAGCTGGCATTGTTTTGAATATTCATACCATCGGAAAGCAAATACTGGAAATGTTGGTTCAACAATATGATGGCTAGTGGTCAATGCCAATAAAATGTCAAACTTCAGAGACATCTCATAAATCAAGTGTCTTATTTTCTGAACACTTATACAAGCAGTGCATACAAGACTCAGACAGCAAAGACGGTAGTGCGCCAAGTGCATTAACCTTATGTGTCCATTTACGATACCAAGTAACATTTTGAAATATGTGTAACAAGTCAGCACATATTGCTCACTGAATATTGATTTTGCATTGCCCTTTTTCCCACTTCACACCTAAATGTGTTTTAACAATAAAATAACTTAACCCGAAAATAAATATATAATTCAAATTTAAATTCATACTTAAGAAGTAATCTAGTAGTAATACAACAAAGATATGTTTGAGATAGTTTTATATTTCTTTTTGTATGACTTTCACTGATATATCATGGAATTTGAATCATAGAAAACGTATTTACACTATTGTTTCGTGCAAGTTCTTTGCAAAGATTAGCAGTGATCACTTATTCAAAGGTAAGCTTTTATATCCATGAAATGATAGGGTTACTAAAATAGCATAAGTCGTTCAAACAAATTCAAGTTTCTTAGAATACCTGTTTGAAGTTATGTTTTACTCTTTTACCACAATTAATGTTTTAGCAATAAGTAACACAATATGGTTAGTTTCAAGCTTCTCTTGCATAGCAACCGACTTGCATTTTTAACGTTTATAACCTCTTAACACAAAACGTAAGGCCCTTAAACCTAATGTTTCGCATTACAAAAAGATTTTTTCTGCGGTCCGGATTTTTTCAGGTTAGCCTTCTGCATTTACCTTTCTACAGGCTGAAATGTTCCACTGAATATATATCGAAGAAGCTTTGACATATGAGTCAAAGTTGTGTGCCTGATGGCAGAACCTTATAGGTATACACGAATAAAGCTTTGAACATTATAAGCAACTTTACGTACCTTTAGAGCAGATAGAAGTTCATCACTTTAGATAAAATTTGCATCTAGCCCTACCAGTTCTGCAACAAAAGAAGAAAAAACATTTAGACAAATATTCCTGAAACAACAATAGCAGACTTTTCGTTTAAACAGTAAATTCACAGTGTTGTTTTGTCCCAGTATGAATCAAATCCGTTCATAATAACAAAGTTTGGGCTATTTTAGCAAAATTCAATAATTTGACCTTGACTTTCAAGGTCATTTTAATGTCAAACATGAATAAATCAGCTTGTCAGTTTTGTCATAAGTGTTGTCTTGTCCTAGTACGATACAAAATCAATCATAAATTACAAAGTTCAGGGCAACTACAGCAAAATTCAATAATCTGACCTTGAAATTCAAGGTCATTTTAAGGTCAACTCATACTTGAATAAACTAAAATGTCGATGTTGTCGTAAGTGTTGCTTTGTCCAAGTATGAATCAAATCCGTAAATAATAGAAAGTTGTTAAATTAAAGAAAAATTCAATAATTTTAACTTTGACAGTCAAGGTCATTTAAAGATCAAAGTTATTCTTGAATAATTCAACATGTCAGTTGTGTCATAGGTGTTGTTTTGTGAAAGTGTGATTCAAATCCAACTAAAAAATCAAAGCAAAGTCCAATTTAAGCAAAATTAAAAATTTTGACCTTGAAGCTCAAGGTCATTTTAAGGTCAAGGTCATACATGAATTATTCAACCTACCAGCTTTGTCATAAGTGTTGTTTTTTCCAAGTTTGAATCAAATTTGTAAAAAAATGACAAAGTTATGAAAATTTAAGCAAAATTCAATCATTTGACTTTGATGATGATGGTCATTTTTAGGTCAAGGTCAAATTTGAATTTGCCAACATGTCTGTTTCGACATAAATATTGTTTTGTCCAAGTATGAATAAAGTCAATCTATAAATTTCATAGATATACCAAATTTTAGCAAAATTCAATAATTTTACATTGAAAGTCTATGTTATTTTTCGGTCAAGGTCATACTTGAATAAATCAGAATGTCGGAGTTCTCTTAAGAGTTGTTTTGTTCAAGCATGAATCAAATCTGTAAATGAATGAGAACATTATGACGATTTAGGCAATATTGAACACTTTGACCTTGCCATGAAAGGTAATTTTAAGGTCAAGGTCATATATTAATTATTTTACATGTCGGTTTTGTCATAAGTGTTGTTTTATCCAAGTATGAATTAAATCAATAAATAAATGACAAAGTAATTACATTTTAAGCAAAATTCAACAACTAACCTTTACTGTCAATGTCATTTTAAGGTCAAGGTCTTACTTGAATTATTCAGCCTGAAGGTTTTGTCATAAGTGTTGTTTTGCCCAAGTATGAATCGAATACAGCTAACAATAACAAAGTTATGGTCAAATTTAGCAAAAGTCAATATTTTGACCTTGAAGGTGAAGGTCATTGAAAGTTCAATGTCAAGGTCAGTCTAGTCTACTTGAAGGTCTTGTCCAAAGGGTTGTTTTGTCCAGGTATGAAGACAATCCTTTCAGAAATAAAAATAAATGTTCAATGTTTTCGGACGGGAACGGCAACGACACCATGGCTGTAGCATAGCCAATGTCCAAAACATTTTAGTAAAAGTCCTTTATTTTGGGTACTCTAATTAATTAAAGCGAATAACATTGCGACAGATAATGAAAGACAGAAATGAAACTTTCACTCGTTAAACATTACCTTAACAAGATGTTTTGAAAAGGAAAATGAGCACTATTGATATTTTCTGAATTATTATTTTAATCAATAACTTCTTTGTTACTTTTCTGTATAAAATATTAGAGATATTGCTGATTGCTTCTTTAAATAGTTCTTCGAAACTTCGTTTTCCTATTACAAAAAACTAATAAAGCAAAATACATATACCACTGTTAACCTAATATGTATTTTAATTAATTAAAATACTGAATTTATGACAAATATTCCGGAATGTTTCAGACATATGTTTAACAGGGTTAGAGGTGTGTCATATAGATGAAGAAACAATAACACATTGGTAAAAAGTCACAAATGAGTTATAAAGAATTTGACATAATACATTCTGTGCAACAAAATTACTATTCATTTCTTGAGTTAATGCCTTAGTGTGTGTTTTTCTGCCATTATCAGGTAAAAACAAATATAAACTGACATTGAAAATTATTTTGAACCCTACTGTGCCATGACATTTGGCATTTAACTGTGATAAATACTGTCATGAAACTGTTGGCAATTTGAAAAAAATGCAATTACCGAAACAATTTGTTTCTTTGCGTTTTACAAATATCCAGTATTGAAACTTCAGAATATCGTATTTCTATAAACGTTTCTGTCTGCTGCAGTTATTAAACAGAAGTAACATTTCTCGTAGAATTGTATTATGTTAAAATGTCTTAGCACTTAAGTCATTAGAAGCAAGACGAGTAAATTAATGTCGAACTATCTGTATTCCATAAGCACTTTAAACATGTTACGGTAGATGGCTTTAATTTTAAATGCCATCAGCGAACATTTCTATATAGCTTTTAGCTTTACAGAAATTTTTATTTTTTTAAACCTGGAGGCTTAAAAATTACATACAGTTTTTTCAGATTCGTTTTTGTTTTTGGTACCTAAAACAGAAGTCACATCCTGCAGCGCAGTAAATAACTTATCAATCTCTGTACTCAAAAAGCAGTTTTAAAGATGCTGCATTGCTTGGTGCAAAGTCATAGTTAAATAGTATTCAGAGAGCTGTAGTGTGTGAAAGATAACTACCAAAATCAGGATCATTCACAATATATAGGAAGGCAGAATTACTGAGTGTGTACTTCGTATCTCTTATCATTTTAGGTAACCTGACATCTCCATAAGTACAAGTTCACTTTGATATAATATGTGTACAGCATGCTCTGAAAGCTGATATCTTTTTGCCTGTTCTCATGCAACATTTCAAAATAAAAAACATTTTAACAATTAAGTTTATCAAGTGAAGAAAAAATATTACTGTATCCTGTACATGTATTTTCATTTCTGTCATCTCTCAGTATAAATCACTGATACGATTTTTTCAGTTATATAACATCAACACATTTACATGCATTACTCAATGTCCTCATTGTTTAACCCATCTTAAATGGACTTATCCATCTTTCAATCGGACAGATCCATTAATTGTTTACAGGGGCGCTTATAGAAAATTTACCAACTGAATGGCGAAGGTTGCAGATCATGATTAGACTGCACGGATGTACAAGCAGATCTTGGTTTACACTGGTCGCCATGGCAACACAATTACCGCCAGCCGGGTTCGGGTTAAAAACATTTCATACTGCACAACATTTCCTTATAAAGCTGTTCCTATCATGTAAGTTATTTAAAGCCAACCATAATTATTCGGAAGCTAATTAATATATGGACCTGTATTTCTGCCATAATGTACCTATTCTCAGCAACGTAATGTCCCTTGAGTATACATAAGACGCAGAGACTGCAGACAAGAGGTCTGTCAATACTTACAGAAATTGTGTTTAGAAACTTTTCTTTTTCAAAATCGGCTACCGTAGTCTGTTTGAATTACAAAAAAAAGTTATGGAAAAAAAGATAAATAGATAGATAATTAAATTTAAAAAAAAACATACACTGAGAACTTTCTCTGACAGTTTACAGTGGAAATGTGTACATATGAGTATGAAAAAAACAAATCTATCTCGTGGCCTAAGGAAAGAAAACAATGTGAATGTTACAAAGAGCAAATCTAGCAAATGAATCTTAGATGAAAAAAAAAAACACTTCAAAAATCAATAAACATTTCCTTTAATTATAGTTCAGCTTTCTAAAGACATAACCAGATCGAAAAAAATTCCTCGTTAAAAATTCATTCTTTGCATATCTGTTGTATTATATTTTTGTCGTTATATTATCACATAATGTCTTCTTTACCAATAAAGCAATATTTTTATTGAAAGCGTGTTATTTTGTTGTTTTCTTAATTAATGGCTTTCTAACACGGCACGCTAAGCAAGCCGTGCTAAACAGATAACTTAATTTACATTTATTGGTGATAAATCTATACCAACTTCCGTGTGACATTGTAACAACTCTGAAATATTGCCAGAAGTTTATGTAAATAAGGGTATATAAGTCTGAAAATAGATGGAATTACTGAATATATATTTGCGTATGACGCCTACTTTGGAATATTTTTGAAAGCTTTTGTGAGTCTTCAGGTCGCCAGTAATGGTTACATTAAAAAAAGATTAGATTTTTTATTTGAATGTTTTAAAAGAAAGTCTTCTGTGGTTTCGTCTCGTCGTTTTTATTCAGAGATTTATTCACTGCAAAGAATGGATGAATAGTAAGACATCTGTGATTAATTTCCTTTGTCAAATCAGCAATTTAGTACCTTTATGCAAAGAAAATGCGATTTTTTTTCTGATAGTTTACATAGCACTTCAGTTGAGGAGGCTTGAAAACATGCACATATTACCTAACAGACATGAAATTATAGCTATGTTTTAACAACTTCTTGGAACATAACAACTCTTTATTTAAATCAAAGTCAAAAGCAAATACTGCATTAATTAAAACCTATCTGTTAAAGTATTTATATTAATATAATTATAGTGGGTATATAATCAGAAACATATCTCAACTAGAACTATCGCTGAATGCGATTCATACCCCCACCAATGTCATTGATAGAAGGTGACTTGAATATTTGAATATATGGAAAAGGGAATAACTTTTGTGACATAAAATAGTTGTGTTTGATGGAAAAAAAGACAACACTTCACAGGTAATAGTAATGACTAAATTTTGAATCATCAAATCAGGAATAACCTTGATTTTGTAAATTTACAAAAACAAAGAAATTATAAGCTAAAATAATGAATAGTATGTATTTAGCTCAGTAAGAAAAAAGTCCTCATCTTAATTTGATTGTCTAATATTTGACTTTCAAGTGTGACCTTGACCATGAACTAGTACAAGGGCAACAAAAGTTCAACACCAGTTCTGCATATCCTCTTCATCAGGGAAACATTTGAGCTAAGTTTGAATAAAATTATTCAAGAGGTATAGGATTTAAAGAGCGGACAAAAAATTGTCTGACTATCCACTTGACTTTGAGCTGAGACAAGGGCAATATGGTTTATGCACATTGCCTTATCGAGATGAACATTTGGTCAAAGTTAGAAGAAAATCCTTGTCATATAATTCATTGTCAAATATTTGATCTCTCAGTGTGACCTTGACCTTGAGCTAGTACAAGATCAACATGGGTTCTGCACATCGCTGTCATGAGGTGAACATTTGAGCCAAGTTTGAAGAAAACCCTTCAAGGGGTATAGGATTTACAGAGCGGACACGAAAATTATCTGACATTCCAGTGTGACATTGACCTACAAATGACACAAAGGCAACATGGGTTCTGCACATTCCCATGTTGAGGTAAACATCAAAGCCAAGTTTGAAAAAAATTCTTCCATTAGTATATGAATTATTGAGTGGACAAGGTGGAGTCGGACCGACCGACTGACCGACCGACCGACGCGACAAAGCAATTCCAGTATACCCCCCACACACACACACACACATTCGTGGTTGGGGTATAAAAATACATCTTTGTGATTTCATTAACTGCAAGCTAGCAGAGAAGTATATTTCCGTCACTTTCAAGCTATATAAAATTATTTATGTTTTATGCGGAAGGAAAAAAATGATCGAAGTTAATTTATCTTAAAAGACAGATCCTTCTAAGAATATCTCCATATTACACACCAATATGATATTACTGACCGATATAAACTGGTTATTTATGCAAAAATTACTCTAGCTTTAAACTTTTTGCAGTTTTCACATTTCATTAACTTTTGAAAAGAATAACCTTTAAAAATCCGTAATGACAAGTAGTGTGACCTTGGCCTATTAGTATAAACAAACGAGGCTGAAAAAAGTGGTCTGACATTTACGCTGTATTAAGCATAGTGGAAATCATTGTTTTCAATTTCTAATAATGTCGACTTCTTTGCAAACAAAATTCCATTTGCTGAAATGCTACACCTTTGATGTCACTTCTCGGCAGATGATAATTGATTTACTGACACCTCGAGGGTATAGAGTGAAGTCTTAATTTTCTAAAACCTGTTACGATGTAACTGTTTTAGACCAAATATTTAAACTCATAAAAACAGAATAATTATCCGTCTATCATCCTCTTTTTTATCCTTGACTTACTGGACAATATTTATTTACCTTCGCTCTGAAATACAAACTGTGTATACTGTGTATACGTTAAGCCGAAACTCAAGGTCTTTTACCCAGTTTAAAACAATTTATCAAACGTACTCTGTTAACAACTGTGTTCTTTGTTTCCATTATAGATTATTTTCTTATCTTTAATACATTCACTCTCTATTACATAATCTATTAAAATTATAGTTTTCTACAAATTGATTAGCGTTACTGAAATGATCAATTACTTCTTTTCACGATATTTGGTTCGAGCTAGCAAAGACGTTTTGAGTTACTGCCAATACGTTGGTAATTCAAATACATAAGGAACATTGCAATTACGCTATAGAACAGCTGAAGTATTGACAAAAAGTATATGTGTATAAATTTTCTTTACTAATCGAAGTGCTTTGAAGCTTTATCAGAACACTGGTTCTGGCTGCAAACTTTAAACAAGAAGAATTGAAGTCCTTGAGCCCGGAAAGCAAACCATTTTCCGTATATATAAACTATTCTTGCAGTGCTAGCTTTATTTGCTGAAACAAGTCTCACCAAAGACATTATTAAATGATTATCAGTTTATAAGTACACTGCTGTTCCTTATTCTTAATGTTATTATTTAATCAAGCTGATTTAGACGTTTAACACTTGTTTAATACTGTATTCATATCTTTGAAAGATATTTTATGTTTTCATAACTCTTCGACAATATTGTCTGCAATGATACTATGAAGAGGAAATAATTTAGATAGGCTAACGTAGAGAAAATACATTCTTACAGTATCTAACAGAGAAAGTTTTCACACACAAAAACAGTAGGTGCTAATTATTAGTTATAAATTCAGACCGTTTTAATTAAAGCACCAAAAAAAAACCAATATTGCGATGCTCTTAACCAAAGACAAAATAAATGGCCTCGCAATCTTACGCCACTTTGAGTTGCTTTATAACCGCAGTCATATTATACGGAAAATATGTAAAGAAAATGATTACTTATCTTATAACAAAGGTTTCCATATAAATGACGATAGTTCATAAAAGTTCGGAAGAGTATACTGATCACCCTTACGCCTTTTATAAAGGGTTTTAAAGATAAGGCGATGCGTCATCACGACATACTTTGTAATGCTTTTAAATAGTTAGCAATATTGTTCATATCGATCTTTTATTTTCTGAGCCGAATATATTGTTAAAATGTTAGAATTAAACTTAAATCCTGTACTTCTATTAAATGACATATGTTTTTTCTTTCTTCTTTTCATTGAAATTCTACTTTGGAAAACAGACGTTTCCTTCTAGTAAACCGCTTTTATTTGTTTGAAAAATATATGTATGTTTTTGTATCATTATCTTTTCGACACATATTGATATAATGAAACCAAATATATGTAGAATACATTGTTTATCTTAGCTTATTTTATTGGTTAGATTTATACTTTATGTATTTCACAAGATAGTTTATAATATATATTGAAAAAGGAACGTTAGAAAATAACTATAATATTTTATCATAATATAACTAGTTTTAAATGTTTGAGTAATTGGAATTATTATAATTTCATACATTATTTTGAAATATTATTATCTTTCCTTAGATACAAACACTTTATACTTTATGTTTGCCTGTTAGTTGTTCAGAGCAGTAAAACATCCTATATTATTTAGGTATATTTTATATCAGAACGAGAAAGATTCCGTTAGATGTTATTAAAATATAAATTGTTTTAAAACTTCGAATAACTAAATATATAATTTCCTCGTTTTTCATAATTCACTTTATCTATGATATAGGCTACATATTCAATAAAAGTGTACACATCTATATGTCAAATGGAACATGCATTTTCTTTCTATTTGGCCAGCCACTGAAGAAATATATTTACAACAATGCATACTTATAATTGTACAATTTATAATAACAGATAAAAATAGTAAAAAATCTATTTTAAAAGTCAGTAGTTTACACATTTCTTCATTTTAACATGTACAGTGTTTTCTTCTTTTATACATCACTGATTTAACATCAAGTATTTACACTTTACAATCATTAATATTGCAATAAAAGTATGTCACAAAAACATTTGATTGAATGACACGACAAACTGATACAATCAAATAGTTGTTTGAGATTCTATCTGGCAAAATCATACAACGGCGTGAAAGTGAACACATTATTTTGTAAAATGTCAGACCTTTATATCAGTACTAAATCATTTTTGTTTTCATTCGTTATAACCTATTTTTTCAATCAGATAAAGAATGGTATCATAGCGATATTTAACATTTTTTGTATTTACCAGATAAATCACCAGCCTGTAACAACATATTTTGACCTAAACCCATTTAAAATATTTACCGCAAACCTCAGGCAGGCAAACTAAATCATAAAATGTAAATTACTTATATGTTGGCAATATTTCAGTTAGACAGGGTCAATGCTTTATTTGGTAAACATTAATTTTGTAATACAATTAGCAGTTTACACGATACACTGGCTTATATTTCTTTAAAATAGTTTTCGTTTAGCCTAGTGACAGTAGACTGATTTCTTAAAAAAATGAGTTTCAAACATTTCATTATTGTTTTGGAGCACACTCATTCTCATCATTTACCGGTTTACTGACATTCTTACGATAATTAAGGACCCTGCAGTGAGGGGTCATATAAGGCTAAAAACACTAATGGGTACTCGGACCTTAGGCCAACCTTGCAAATAGTATTTTACTTCTTATCATAACTGACAGGAAGGGAATAGAAATAATTTGATGACCTAGAACTAGTATATGGTGATACTGGAGTATACTTGAAGAATTTTGTAAAAATTTTTATCAGTCTGTTGTTATGTGAAATAATAAACGACTTGTCAACGGTAGATCCTTATGTTTTTGTTATTAGTGTTTTTAATTCATCAATTTTCTAGCAATACGTATTTTCATTTTTCTAGAATAACACTTAGTTAGATATATACAAATCAAAACCAAATTTACTTTACAAATTGTGTAAGCATGTGTGATTTACAATATCTCAATAAGGTCCGTGAGTTCTAAGATCCCTTCTTACCATACTGCATCTAATAAGGAGCATGGTATATATTTTTTAAAATTATGTTAAACTTGATAAACGTTAATTCATTTGTATAATCCGTTCTGGTACATCAAAAGCAAAATATAATTCCTTACAATGTTTCCTCTCAATAAGCCTAGGCTAGAAATCTAAGTGCTAAGAAGACAGGCGAATGAAAGTAATTTGTATTATGAAGTCAAGTATTGCACGCATTTAAAGACGAGTGTGTTATATAACTGGTGTAAACTGTTGCTACAATATAACCCACGCTTTACACTTAAAGAGAAATGTGGAATGTTTCACACTTAAACTTGTTGTAATTTCAGGTTTCAAAGTTGTCAATTAAGTTTTCCATTTATTTGATAAATGCCTTTCTTATGCTTTCATCTCCAGTCCTAAGCTTTGTGTAATCCTCTGGTTTATATCAAATAATGGAAATACATTACTATCGAAGAAATGTCAACCGATGTGCTAAACTGTTTTTCTTTTCGCCTTCAGTATTTTTTTCTACGTTCTACTTTACATACATGTATATTGACACAATTAAGTCAAGATGAAATGAAAACATAAAACTTTTAATTAGAATGACTTCGAAATTTGCTACATATGTCTTATATTATTACTAGGTTAGACTAGGTTTCCGGAATTTTGATATTAGTATCTATATTCCTTTACAAAAATTCTAATTCAAATTCGGTGTGCCCATTCACTTTTTACTGAATCAAGGTAAAATATGTGTATAATGCAGAAACTCAACAGAAAACAATAAACTACACAGGACACTCAAACAAGGAAACAAATCCACTGACTGGATCGCTTATTAATTTTTTTTCTGTGTTGCTTCTTAACTAGCTATCATAATTACCTTATTGCATAACCAGCTTCATAAAAGTAGAACATATAAATACATTTAAAGAATTCAATGACGATTGTAGAACAATTTCATATCAATAAAAACCTTCTGTGTTTATTTTTGATACGACAAGCTAGTTCTGACATGTAAGTTAGATAAAATATCTGAAATTTAACATACAAAAGATGTTTTAAAAAATTTGCAAAGTTAACAATATCTTCTTCATACAAAAAAGCTTTCTATGCTTAATTTTAAGATAAGCCAAGGAAGTTTAGCATACACCATATGATCAGTCAGCGAACTGTCCATCAGTACACTGAGAACGTGTGGTTAATGTCAGAGTTTGCAATGTTTGGCCAATCTTTTTTCCAGAAAGTACTTGCAAACTCCTACATCTCTCAGAAACAATCATTCTTCGTACAATGGGTAGTGTCCTTGACTTTAGAAGACTTGAAAGCTCGAACAACGTCAGATCCTCATCTCTTTGAAATTTGATCATTAAATCCAGTTTGCCATTTATATGATATTAAGTTATTCCCTAATACTGATAAGGCTAGCCACATTTACCGTTTGAGTTTGTTTTTCAGTACATGGGATGTATGTCGCACGAGAGTCCTAGGACTAAGTGTGCAAAATAATACTCTGAAATTCTTATAAATGTGCAATGGAATTAGCTATTGGAGAAGAAACTTAAACGTTCAAAACATTTTTCACATGAGCTAAAACTAAATAAAATCACATCCTGTTTACTTTTACTTTGCCAATATTGTTTCCAAAATATTCAAGTTCTCCTAATCATGTGTAATGTTTCAGTCGGTTTAATAAACAAATATTGTTGTACGTCAACGTTAGATATTGCCAGTTGTTATAACAATTGCTGTCGTGACTGGTTTGTGACGTTTGTGGCGTTGATAATAACAACCATTACGTGACTTAGGATGTTAAGTACACCAATTAGCAATAACGACTTAAATTTATAATCTTTCAATTCACAGTATATTACTCTTCAAAGTCCTTTTACAAGAACATTTATCTTACCATGTTTTGACAGCAGAATGCCACTGTGACATTACTACTCTAAAAATACGAAAACATTCAGCATGCATCAAAACCACTCATGCCATAAACACTGATTGTGTTTCCGTCTACACAATTTGAAAGCAATTATATTTCCAATGTTTTTCCTAAATTGAATGTAATAGCAAATATTTCATCCTCGAGTAATGCAAAGACAGTTAAAACAATTACTAAGTCAGAAACTGCATTTTCACTGATTAAGACACACTCAGAGAATTTTGTTTATCATACTGATGCCTTTATTTTCCAGAACTTGACATTCCTTTGAAGAAACAGAAAAGATGAAAAAAGATCTTTCTGAAACTGTTACTAGCGCAGAGCAAAATTACTGAAATTAACACAAATGTACCACAGAAATAACCTCAACATCGGAAACACAACACGAGTTCTAGTCGGTTTGTTTAAAATGCTTATCGACATGACAATTTGTCGAATTAATACAAGCGAAACAATTTTTTAAATATGTGTAGTCTCAATCATTGTCATAGAACAATCAGGATGGCTTTATCTCCTTTACCTTGCGAAACTGTTGTTTACAGAAACAATGAAATTTAAGCTGTAGGACCAAATAAGACAAGGCAGCAAATTATTGTTTTTTTGTAACAAAATATACTGTGAAATCTTTGTTAATGACAGTTTCAGCAGTAATATACTGGATATCCGAACCGGAATAACTCTATACCAGAGCGAAGTATCTCTGTATATCTGTAGACTCCCATTATCTAGAGCTGCTTCAGCCGTCACTGCCGTTAATTTCACATATGCACGGAGACTTATGTACACCTATAATAGAAACGCGTAACGAATAAGCAAACTAGATTTATGCTGCATCGGTATTTCACGAGGTAATATCTCTCAATGAAGAGTCACCCAGGAAAGACATTGATTTGACATCACAATTTCCTGAAAGAGGCATTGTTTCCTTTCAGCATATAGACACAAAAGTGTTTATATGTAATACTTTGCTTTCCACTCGAATTCCTATACAAAGATTTATGCGGAGAACAAGTTTACCTGCCGTATTTAGAATTTTTAAGTCATATATTGATTTATTTAATGTCAACCATGTTTATGCGATTTGGAAAGAAAAGTATAAGTATTTACTAGATGGGAGACCGTGCAGGCACGGCCTTAAAGTAATTAAAGTTCTTAATAGTGTTACTCCAAACATGCATGTTTTTAATGTTTTAAATATCATCTGTTTGACATGGTGTATGATCAGTTGTATTAAAACAACTTTTGATCCCAAGTTTTGCCTTTATTGGCATGCATGGCGTGTAAAAATTACATAATATATTTGTAACATTAGGTACGTGTACAATCTATCACATATTTTATATTTGAATCACCGGAAACGGTTATGCCTCCTTATGTTAATTGTAAATTTGTAGTATTACTGTTTTTAAAAACCTATACTTTTACTGCCACATATCTTGGAAAAAAATCTTGTTTGTTAGAAAATTAAATCTTAGTACTGCAGTTTTGCTTTTGCTTAGGACAGACATAAACTTGAACACTCTGTCCTACTGATCCCATAAGGTGTGCCCCTTTCCAAGAGCAAAAGAAACATGCTGTTTACATAACGGTAAATATTGTATAAACTGATTTGCATCCTCTTAAAGAGATAACTGTATTAACACTAAGTAATAGGTTTTTGTTAAAGCTGCTAAACCGCGGATGACCACAAATGAGAATAAAGTTTCAGTTTGTTTCAATTACACGTATTAAAAGGAATTACGGCAAGAAAGAAATTTTCTGGGTGACACCCATGATCTACTAGATCAGTGAAGATTTGCATTCGATTAATGTAAGAATAATTTAACATGAAGAATCAAACACAAGAAGCTTTCGGAGTTTTCTGTGTCTATTTTCAGTTTTCTATCTTTAGAAGAAAGAAAAAAAACACTCCGATTATTCTGTTAAATTTTGCCATTTTTCGCAAATAGAGTCTTTGTCTCAAAAAAATATGATATCCTAATATGCCCATATATAGGTGCTTAAATGGCATGCAATAGCAGTTTTTCTACAAATCGTACAGTACAGAAATATTAAACAGATGTAATTCGACCACGAATATAAATATAAGCCACGTCACATTGCAGAAATGTGGGGATGAAATCACAGGTCAAGGCAAACATTTCTACATAGTTCACTCTCTGACGAAAATTAAATGTTATGGTTTTAAGAAACCGTAGATGAAGTGCACTGCAACATTTTCTGTGCAGAAGGCGCTGTCTTAATCTTCTTTTTCCCCCATTTTTTCCTTTTGTCTGTTTTTCTTTTGCATTTAGATTAAACTTGTCTGGAAATGTCGAGACCTCTTCACGGCAGACAATAACATTTGAAATTAAATTAAACAACTTTATTTTTTGCTAACTTCTCAAGTTTCAAGGATTTGTGCAGATTTCATAAGGAAATATTTAATCTGTATTGAAAATTTGAAAACCTTGAGATTTATTTCATATAATTTTAATCATTCTTTGTAAAAAGCAAAATGTGTGTTTTCATATGATAGAACTCCTCTGCTTTGATTTTTTTACATGCGTCAGAGATAAAAACTTTAATATCTGTCAATGTTAGATTCCTGATAAATTTAAAGAACTTAGTAGCATTCGTAGAAACTTCCTATATGTATAATAAAGAGATAGGCACTTCGGTGACCTTGACTGTATAGAAAAAAATGTTTTCTATCAATACCAGCCTAACTTAATAATCAGTCAAACGTAACCTTCACCGATGCCAGACGCGTAGCTACCAGTACGCAGAATACGCAACTGCGTACACATTGGTCCAGAAAATCGAGTAAAATTGATGAAAAAATATGACTTATTTTATGCCAAAAACCCGCCAAAACGCTCCTGAGACGATCTACAGAAAAAAGAAATTCCGGGGGAGCATGCCCCCGGACCCCCCTAGGATTCTGCGTACACCTTCAAAAGCCCATTGCTTATCAAAATAAGATAATGTTACAGTGATACAAGGTGGTGGAATGGAATCAATTCCACATTAGTCTTCAGAAATTCATTATAACACACCCTGCACAAAATATCTGTTTTGGACAATACTTCTGCAAAAATACAAACAACTTTTCACGAGTATAAATGGTTTAATTTCAGAAGAAATAAAAGAGACAAATCTGTATTTTTATTAAATCAATCTCTTTAATTTTTACTTATTAATATATATTGTTAGTTTAACATACTTGCAAGGGTGTGTGTGGTTGTATTGACGTGAGACAATATAAGTAGTGACAAACATGGCATAAATATTACTATATTGTTGTGAGATATTTATTTCTTTGAAGAATCTCTTATCATGATTTTGTTCTAAACGTGTAAGTACATTTGTCATTACTTCCTCACGTAAGAAATTTGTAAGAAGTTCAAATAGCAACGTTATAAGTGGAACGTTATGATGTACCTAGAATAAAACCTGTATTTACAGTATAAACAATCGGAAACATATTCTAACGCATAATTATGTATTTATTCCCATTCTCTAGTACTCTACATAAAGCATTAACCATTTTGTATTTATTTTCCCGAGAACCATGAACCATTTTTGCCCCTTTGCCACTGTTGTTGTTGTTGTTTTTGTTTTGTTTTTTTATAAATTATTTACAGACCAAATTGCGATTTCTTGCTTAACAAAACGCAGCTTTTCACGAGAACACATTGTTAACTACGGAATGCAAATTGTAAGATATTGTAAGTTTTATGATCTATCAGTATGACTAATAACAACTTTTTTCATCAGAAGCAAACTACAGGGTCTATTTTACAATAACCGGTATTTCGTCATTCATCAGTCCTGCTAGTTTCAGCCAATATTATTTTCTATCTAGTGTAAGTAATTAAGTTACTTTCTTATTGTAATACCACGTCCTACGCACCGCAATTTTATAGGAAAAAGTAAAGCATTTTGATTCCAATTTAGAAACGGGAATATATTTGTCCAGAACACAATACAGTTGACAGCGCATGAGATAATCGGTATATACATATATATTAGTAAAAATGTCTAGTTTTTAAAAAGGAGTATTTTCTTAATCAGAAGTCATACCCTGTGAGAAAAGCTTATTCATCAAAATGTTTTTCTTGAATGAAAACATTTAACAAAATGAAAAATACTTGTTATTCAGTGGTTTTCTTTAAAGATGTTATTCTTTGACACTGTAATACTGACTGTAGTTGGAAGTGACCGAATGCAAGTAATCCATTCTTGTTACGTTTGGACTAGCACTGGCATCAATTTAAGATTCAGTTGATTTAACGATTATCATGTCACCTTGGCATTGGTGGAACTCACAATTTCCAATACGTGACAACACGGAACACAGAATTGACAGAATTGTAAAGGTACTGTTTTGCTTCTTATATGACACTGATCACATAAATTTACAATATTTTTATTAAGTCAGGTAAGGGAAACACCTTTGTTTATCACGATTTACAAATTTAATAAAATGTAGTTTTTGTATTGTGTGCTAGAACTGTTTTCCATTGATTGACTTCAACAGAATAGAACAGAATAGATTCTTTTATAGAAGCCAAAATGACATCGTCACAACACGTTACATCATACTATAAAGTATAACACAAGACCTTCATGTGAGAGCCGTGACTTGCTTATCACATTCATTTGGAATCAGACTTTGATATTCAAATATTACACAAATAGTCGTTTGGATTGTATTAAAAACTTCTCAATGCCTTGTTTTAACAATCAGTGCATGTTTGCAAAAAAGGTCAACATTTCTTTATGAATTCTAGAGACGACATGTCTTCTTGAGAACTGACATAATACCGATGCAAATCTAGCTGAGAACGTTAAACTACATGTAGTAAAGAGAAGTAAAAACGAGAACTAGATTGAACATTTCCTGAAGAGAGTATAAACTCAAATGCAGTGTTGTTCAAACAGCCAAATTTAAGGTTATATATCAAACACGTTTTCTTACAAACCTTTTTTCTAAGCTTGATCAGTAACTAGGCGTTTGGTTTTAAAAACTGCGCTACAAATGTTTACAATATCAACAGCTCATTTGTTAGCTATCCGGAACAAATATGTTTACATCTCATTCGGTTTCTGCTTTGTCCTTGATAGTATCGATCGAAGTTTGCGTATTATAATATTCTTTTTTTTTAAAATTTGATAGTAACTTTAGCTTTCATATCAATACATGAAACATAATTGTTATTTTATCAGAAGAATATCAGTTTTTTTGAGTAACATGTATCAAGTAGCTAAAGAAACACAACAATATTCAAAGGAATAAGAAAATAAGTATCACTAACCAAAACATTTTATTGTTCCTCTATCGACAAGGGGGCATAAATATAGAAGCTTTGTCTTTGATAAGAGAGGTGTGCCAGTTGTTCGTATTCCATCAAAGAAGTTACACAGTGTAACACTTGTATTAATAGAAGCTATGTAATGCACGTTCGTGTCATATCCCGCGTCTGTTAAAGATGCCGCGTTGCGTTTGTTCTTTTTACGTTGGTACTTACATCAGACACTGACTCTTTACATATCCTCTCTTATTGGAGAGGCCGCTTTTATATGTTTATTTAGAGTTAAGAGAATGACAGACATGATGATGTTAGGATAAAACAGTAGGTGAAATGATATATGTATATACAGATTGATTCTTGCCAGAATGTGGATTCAGGTTTTATTTGATTAGACAATTGTGAGAAATAAGTGACTGTCTTTGTCTCAAAATAAATATCAAGGCAGGCGTTCGTTGCATAACTGCCACATGAGCGTCTCTTGTTCATAATTGTGTGGGTTTTTTCCGTGTAATAATGAGATCATTATTTGTTATCTGGAATAAAACCAGTGATTTCTTACTTCTTAGTCATGTTCACTGCATACTTTGAATTGTTACCTCCTGCTTCTAACACCAAGGTTTACTATGTTTGCCAATGTTTTGTTTTATTTCACCAGCTTCAACGTTTTCGGTGGACTCAGTAACAGTGATTTTTTGTTTACAAACCATGTGCGAAAAGTTGCAAAATATCTAGTGAAAGCATACTTGCACAGACGTGATGCCTTATATATGATAACATAAATGCCCAAATATGTCTTGTACTATTTTGATTCAAAATTAGTATACCTACTCACTATCGTCTTAATTAAAGACTATCACAATTTCTTACTGCTATCATCATGTTTGATATTCCTAAACCAAATGCTGATATGTATAAGTATGTTTCGATGTTGTTATATCGTGTTGATCTATTTCACAAACCAATATCAGTTTGAAATTACAAAAAAAAAAATTCAGGTGTAAGTTAACATTGTTTGATTGATATATTTCTAATATGCCATTCACAATCATAACAGTTAACATATTAGAATAACATAAGTAATATGCTTAAATTTGTACATGTCTTTTGATAGTGACTTATAGGTCCATGGGGCCGTGTGATTTTTTGTTGTGTTTATATGTTTGTAAATATATTGTATAGATGTATCACAGGTCACTATAATAAACAAATTTTCTTCTTCTTCATTACATCTGTCCGCTTCTATCATTCAAGTAGCAAAAACGTTTAAGATCATAAATTGCCGTACTTATTATAAAGAAATCATCAAAAATACTTTACATGTTTTAGAAAGAAGCCTTTATGTAGACGTTTGGTTATAATGTGATAACCTTATTGCGTTAGTCGTATAAAGGTGTCCGTTCACGAAGCATTTTCGTTAAAACGAAGATATTCCTTCTTCAATCACGGTGTGTTTCAGCATTATTTTTTATTAACATTTTTACCTCAGTGAGCATGCGAATAAAAAATCAAAGGATGTTGTGAAATATCAAAACATAAATATGATGATCGGTTCGTTCGAGTTGGAAGTGTGTTTTACTTCTACAACGAGTGGCGAGATGTGTAAATGCGATCAGCAAATTACACTATTGTAATCTTGTACAGTTTAAGCGTACCATATCAGGTCTTTATTATCAATCTAAAGACACGGAAACATAAGCGTTGCTCTCTATTATGCAATTTTACGTGAATGTTTGCAATATATTGACGCTCGACTTGCGGACGAGTTTACAAAATGTAGGTTTTATACATAATGGAGGATTCAAAATTGGGGTGAGGGGAGTGTATCTTAAATTAGATCTTCAATTATTTCCTGTTGCGCATGACAAAGTGAAAAAGAACTTGGCTTGCAAATTCTTGATTTGTTCTGCTTATCAGATTTATATTTAACCTATATCACAGACCTTATGCCTCTGGAATGTGTATATCATATTAACACAAACATCAAAAATACATTTATACGATATAACAGGTAATTTTAAATTAAAGGAAATGCATTGAACATACATGCTAAATTGTACCAAACACTTAGTGTCTGCTAGTCACTTCAACATCAAGTTCTGCACGCATTCACTTCTATTAGTACTATATGACATCAGCAAAATACATTATTTATCAAAGAATATAGAGATATGGGGAGTGGTAAAGGATTTTTTATGTAGGGCGCTCAGAAATGACGTAAGAGGGAAGCAAACAACGCAATGTAATCAAATAATACATGTTTTCTGTTATTCTAATTTTAAGAAAGATCCAACAAAACGATATGTAAAAACAGTGAGGTCATAGGATATGCAATTTCAAATATAAATAGATACAAATAAAATTGTCGGTTCCAGCCCTATTCATACCAATAAATAAAATGAGATGACCGGAATACATTTTTCAACGGTTTTTTTTTGCATCTTTAAGCACCGTGAAACTAAGTGACTTGTGATAATTGTTAGAAAAAATGAGCTAAAGCATTTTTATTGGCCTTGTATTTGTTAAATATTCTTGCTTTTATATTTCCCACTAATGGAAAACATCTAATCCTGTTTACACATTTAACCAGACGATAGCAATCCCAAAGTTACTTTAAAACTTCTCAAGTTTTCCTAATTTGTCTAGTTTTCACAAAGAGTCTTTGAGTGTTAAATCGAAAACAGGAATTAAAGTAGATCAAACAGATCTTGTGTTTTCTCAGTTAAATCTAAATTTGTCTGCGTATCGAACATTATTGATAAAAACTTTAAAGTTCAAGGCAAAATTAATGCGTTCAGATAACCTGTTAACGGAAATTTAATTTAAGTGCTATATTATCCATCATCTGTTAGATTTATTTTAATAAAGTATTTCAGGAAAAAAACACGTTATCAATCACCTGTAAGATTTATTTTAATCAAGTGCTTCTAAAAAAAATACGACGTTTAATGAATTAATTTGGTAATATATAAGTTCATCGCCATAAGATTTATTTTAACGAAGTACTTTTAAAAGGTCTATGGCGTTTCATGAATTAGATTAATAACATGAAATTGCTAAAGATTCGTTTTTCATTGTCTGCAATGATAAAATAGTTGCATTTAAACCATTAATTCTTAGAGAAGACACAGACAAACAGTGCAGACAAGGATCAGGGTTATCACTATTTGCATAAAGGACTTTCTTCCCTTAACAGAACAAAATTGAAAATTTATACCAGAAACCCTTTTAATTGAAAATAGACTCGCCCAACTGACAAAGATGGCATAATCCATTAAGCATAAATAGGTTAAGCCTTATCAATCGTAATCTATCCTTTTCTTCATTAGTTATGAAATGTTTTATATACTTGTTTTATAGTGGCAATTCATACTGGTGAAACTGTGGGAATCTACTGAAAAAGAATCGCATACTTGTATCAGCTAGTCACGTATTAGAGATTCTGCCCTCTATCAATGTCGGCCTAACAACATAAATTCAGCAGTATTTAATCAAAACAATGCTTAATTAATTGTTTATGTTGGTCAGAACAGGACTTCTTGTCGCTGAAACATTCCGTCGGGAGCGATTAATCTATTTATCCGTTGTCAAACAGTAGCTAGGCAGATGATGCAATTTAGTTCTGGACAGGACAGGCATTTAGTTCAAAGTCGCACAGCTAAGTTCAACAATTAGGAGTTGGCTAAAACGATAGCGTGGTGTTCTGGTAACTTCAATAACATATATTTTACACATAATCTGGTTCTTAAAACGGTTTCTCGTCAGTAACCGATAAATCTTTATCTTTACCTATAGTATCTTCCATTATATGCATTGTGCAAAAAGATAATACATGTAAACGAAAATGACAAAGTATTCAAAATATATTTTATACATTTTATACAATTTTTTACAGGGACGAAAACTTTCACTTTTCAAACCACTGACGAAACTGAATAATGATAAAGAAGAATAACAAACAATTTTGTAACAAAGTTGCTGTAAGTAATATGTAGTTGTAGCGGTATTGATAAGTTTTACAGCTAAGTGAAGGTTTATTTGTGTATTAGTGCCAAAGGAATATTTACTTGAAGTATTTATGAATTGATAATAATGATAATATTATCGATTCATAAAATACTTCAAGTAAATTATTATTATTATTATTAGTAGTAGTAGTAGTAGTAGTAGTAGTAGTAGTATAATAACCTCTTTCATCACTGTTTGGGTGAGTCCCTTTAAAAGTAAAAATACACAAATAGTTTAGTGATAAGTTATTTACGTTTACGACCATTGCATGTTATAAATAGAAATTGAATCTAACCACAAATTTATCAATTTTACCTGTTTCGGTATCTTTGTAAAACCACACATTAAATGTCGGTAATAAACGTTGATAAAAAGCTATGATACACGCCGTGAATGTTTAGCTGGTTTACAGTTTAATGATTTTAGCAATATATTTTATCCTATATGTTTTCTATTTTAACAGACGGGAAGTTCAAAAATATACCATCACTATAGAAACGTATCGAACAGGAAAATACCACAGATAACATATCAGTGATTCGGACAGGACCTAGGTTAATCGGCAATTTGCCCATTCATTTTTACATCCAGATAGGCAGAACAGAATAAATGAAGGTTGCTGATCAGAACAGAATTTTGCAAAAAACAATCGCCTGTTTTTAATACAACAAAAGTAATTATAGGGACAAATGACTGTCACACTGTATTTCCAATGTTGATAATCGCAAACCAATGAGCGCATTTCATTTTCTCAGCACGACGCACGGACTTTACCTCAATTTTCATTTTCAGTATTTGTACCTTCACGAAATTAAAGTGATGTAAAAATGGTCGAAAAAATTTGACATTTAACTATTTTTTTCCAGACATTTTGTTTTCAGATTTCGCAAGACAACTAACGGTCTGACATACAACAAAAGTACTTGTGTGTCGTCAACGAGAAAAAAATGGTAACTCGGATATTTTTGTAATGTTTTCAGGTTGTAATTTTCAGGAAGAAATTGTTAAGTATCTAGGGTACAAGGATATTATTTCATGAAACATCATATTTCAAAATGTCCACTAAAATATAGTTTCGATATCTGATTTAAGAATGAGTCATAGACAATGGAAACAAATCAAACATACAAATAAGAAAATCAAGGGTCAGTCGTTAGACCAGCAACCAATGATAACATGACTGGTTCCTTGTTTATTTCCACAACACAGCGGTGTGTCAGTCATAATTACTGGTCAAGGTATGACTGAATTATGTTTCGGATCCGAGAATGTAATTATCTCGTGTAATTATCTATCTATCTTCCCTGATTGCAACCAATGTATGTAGCACAGACATATGATTATATACACAAATCTCTATAATAATACAAATTACTCGGATATTCTAAATAATAGATACGGCAAATAAAACACTGCCCTAGGGCTCCACCGCAGCTGAAACAAATTGTGGAATGAAACGGACCTATACGCACTTACAATAAACCAGCATTTATCAGCGAGTGATGGGGTTGAAATAAATTCTCTGAATAAAAGCCATCACATGCAATCGGATGTAGTTAAATATTTTTTGTTTTCATTAAGAGTAAATAATGTTCATGAGGCGATAATATAAACATAAATATGCGTTAAATTCGACGGCCGCTTGACTTTAAAATTAAAAAAAATATATATACAAGTTATAAACCCAAGTTGAAAGGTCAAATATTGGAAATAATCTAAACTAATCTAGATATAAACATAAATTAACTACGCATGCTTTATTTAAAAGAAACAGAAAAGCTTTCATTTTTACGAGACGTCAAGGCATCACTTTTATTGCACCATAAATTTATGTTCAGATTTTCCATTATCTCATTAAGTTTGCATAAAGAATTGACACGCAGTAATGTATTTAGGTCCACCTTTTGTCCATTCAATGGTCCATTTAATGGTTAGTTAAGTATATTCTCATTAAATTTAGATATCGGAGAAACAGCTTTCCATTAATCTGTTCGGTTTGACATAGGTAACAGAGCTGTAAATCAGTTATATTCAAAGCCCTACAAAACTGTAGAACTGTCTTGAATGGTATGCGTTATTCTTACTTATATACATTACACCAATTAAATTTTGCATACAAATTGTTTTCGCTACATTCCCGGAAGCAAGTTTGCCGCAAACTTGTTGTATGCGCAAAATAAATAAATCCATCCCTTGAAAAGTTTACGACAATACGTAATACAGAAAAGCCATCTACATATATAATTAAAGTAAAACACACTGGTGCTATAACTGCTATTACCTATTTACCTATTTCATACAAGAGTTCCGTATTTCTACCCTTTACATATGTATTCACCCCGCAGTCGCTGGATTCTTTGGTAAGAGGGTAGTAAAATGACAAAACCTGATTAAGTGAGAAAAGAATAACACAGAAGTTTTCACGAGAAAGATAAGAGTATTGGCACATGATCTGAAGAAGATAATCTAACTACAACACACAATTCGTATTCAAGTGATCGTGCGGCACTCGAGTCGGTTGGTTACGAAAAAAAAGAACTCTTCCTCGCTGAAGAAGGCACACAAGTATTTCGCGCAGTCATACTCATATCTTGAAAAACTAATTGTATTGTACTCCTAAGCTTGTTGAATTTACCACTGTGCTTTTTTAAAAAAGTTAATCCCCAGATAAATTATTTCGTTCCCTTACCCTAACCGAATCAAAGCGTGACAAATGCCGTGCTCATTTCATTGGTCTGTTGGCAATCTCCGGAGAGATCGCTTACCGTAAAAACGTCATACGTTAGTGGCAGTTTGTTTTGTTATTGTCAGTTATAAATCTTTCGTTATTGTTACTAATAAATCTTACAGTTATTATCTGCATATCTGCAATTACATCTTTTAGACCTGTCTAAGTACTGTAGTTGCGGAACATAATTGCTGATAAATGTACGTCGTCTGACATTGACCCAAAGATTAAAACTTAGAGCAAAGGATCCTTCCAAAGTAACTATGACAACTTCAAACTAATCTGTCAAAATGTACTTTACAAACTGCATTTGCTGGTTGATTTGCGCTTAATTATCTGATAACACATATACAGTACAATCGGTTTCTGTTCAATACTCGTCTCTTCAAAAAACAAAATTAGTTTCTCTTGAAATTTCGTAATAATTGTTTTTCTGATACAATAACATACACTTTCTTTAAATTTGTTTGGTTCATGTCAGACACTATATTATCATAGTTCTCTATTTCTCTGTTCATGCTAGAAGCAATGTATATTGCTTTAATGCGAATAAATGTTGTTGTTGTTAAAGTTCGTGTAGTTACGGAAGCAGAGATTGTTTTTTTTTCCGTGCAGTGTTGGATTAAGTGACTTGTATAAAAGTATAACAGCTGGAAGTAGCTGACTTAACATATGTTTGAACTTATTTATTTTACAAAGTTTGGGAAAAAAAGTTATTGCAACGTATTTTAATTCAGCTCACTAACTGCTTCCTGGATTCAACATGGAAGGTGTGGATTGCGGAATGTCACTGGAGTCTCTCACAACCGACGGGATTCATACTAGCGACTCCTACATTCCACAATACGGCACTGACAGTTATCCAAACTAACAAGAAATTTACCTTCAATACTTCAATCTTAAAGGTTACTTAAGTTATTTCATTTTATTATTTAGCTGTCATCTGTTTGTAAAACTAAATTTACGACAACACTTATTAAAAACGTTCTAATGCACAGGGTTTTTTGCGAAATTATTTGGTGCATGAAATGTATGTGACGACAAAAATATTTAAATTTAAAACATTTCTTTTTCAGATCACGTCTATGAGGCCAAGAAGTACTTGAAATCGAAAGGAAAATACTTCAGACGTTGACATAACGTGTTGTGTTGTTCTGATTGCATTCAGCTAAGCTTGATTAATGTGAAGAAATGATAACGAAACTAATATATCTCCATTAATGTCGAGAAAATAAGACTGAACTTCAATGATATAAATGTTTTTACCGACGTAAATTAAAGTATTTTGAAAGAACTGCTTGCTTGTTAGGTTATCGGGACCTTTATCCGTTAGATAGGGGCTAAAGTATTGAAAACGCGAATGACGAAATATTGCTCCTCCTAGTGATAGGATGGTTTTTTAATTAAAGAAAGAGAACTCTTTGATTATAAATGGTAGCAATATAGAAAAAAATCGAGCAATATTCAGTAAATGTAGTATTCACTCAATTCAACAGAAACATAAAGTCCTAGAAGAAGATTTGCAAAAGATTTCTGTCAAGATTTAGAAAAGTATCTTTACCACGAACGTTTCATTCAACGATTAAAAAAGAAGAAATTTCGGATACCTAGGTTTAAACAGAAAGGAATTGAACAGTTGTATACGATAAAAATCAAATGTCCAAAATCTTCTAAAAGATATCTTCTGATCTATTAAATAAAATGCTTTTAAAGTATTTGACATTATTAAGTGAAAAAAATCCATTTAAAGTTATCATCAAAAACAACCATTAGTTATTTTTAAATATACTGTAAAATTAACTACGGGCTATTATTTCACGCTATTAAAAAGAACCACCGCGAGTTATAGTAAAAAGTAAAACATTATCTATGCCTCTGAAGTATGTTAAAGTCATTACGCCCTATTTAAGATACTTCAAAAGTCAATCATTGCCCTAAAAGTCTACTTTTCGCTTATATTTTCAAATTCCTTCCTTAAAAAAATAATTTTATCATGAATGGAAATAGGGCTTCTTTTCAAGTTCAATTCGGACCCATTAACCTTTTTTAAAAAAAAATAAAAATTGATGAAAAAAGTAATCTGTACATAAAACATAGGTCAAACTTTTTAATGAACTTTTTCTAAAGCCATAACAACTATTTGGTGATACTGTTTATTTCTTAATCGTAAATCACATGTTCTTTTATTGACTTAAGAAGGTTTATAAAGGGCGTAATTTATAATCACATCGCATGATTAACATCATTTCAAACATACAGGGAGCTTTGTTTTAGCTAAGTTTTAACATAACAAATATAACTGAAGAAGTTTCTTTAAATCTCCCACGCCCTCTAAATAAAAACAAATAAAATGTAGCCGGACAATTTCAAAATGTCAGCTCTAAAGCCTTTTTTAAAGCCCAGTAAATGGGAAAAAAATACATATGTAGTATTTTCAATTTGAAATAAAAACTGACCTTGTCTAACGACGAGTTTGTTTAATCCGATTTTATTATCATCCAATAAACCACCAACGTGAATGACAAAACCCACACTATAAGCAATTACAGTTTCCGCTAGTTCACTGATGTATCAAACAATTTTTCTCCAATTACCGCGTAAAAATGCAAATCGTATTCTCAGCGAGTGAATTAAGTGATCAACTGATCAAAGCGAAAGTCTTGTGAGAGGAACATGAGCGGATTTCTTATCGGGGAGGAAAATCGAGCGTCTAATACATGATGAATAAACCTGTACACGATTCATCGAGTATCGCCGATTTCCGAGTGCACGATCTCTGGATTATAGGTACAACTTAATCAATTTAAGATTTAATTACCTTGCCGATGGCCAGCTGGAAATATTTAACAGTTGTTAAAGTTAGTAATCAGAAAGTTTTATGACTTTACTTCAATCTCACACGGCGTCGGAAACAAATCTTTCTCGCGTTTCAGAAATTCGTGTGGTTTTGTAGAACTAAAATAGTTCCCATAACTTAATATCAAGTGGTGAAAAATTTCATTCTCAGAGTAAACAAAGGAAAGAATAACTTTAAAAGACACACATAATTAAATACCAATACAATAAATACAGTACTATATTTACTTAAAATTAGTTAAGTCGCTTGTTGTTGTGTGACATTTGACTTGTCACGCGATGTTCAGTCCAAAAAATAAAATTGCAGCTGTAATAAGAAGACAAAGTAAATTCATATTATAATAACATTAAATCAGCTTCAACGGGTACTTAATATCTTATGGATGTTCAAATTACATAAAATAAAATACATTAAAGTTTGGTATTCTAATTGTTAAACAGTTACTTAAAGGTAATCATTCATTCACTTTTATTTACATTTTCCCTCTCAATATTACACACTAAGATTAAAGGCTTAGTGATAAGTTTACATTAAAATTTCACGGTGTACTATTATTACGTATTATTACATTTGTGTGTTTAAGGTATTAAACCAATATTTTTTTTTCTCAACCCTCACTGAATTGAATTTTTTTAAGAAACACACTATCTTATTATAAAATATAGACGATAAGCACTTTACCATGAACTTTAAAAACTTTGAGAACTTTAAGCTTTAAATCTTACAAGATTTAATTGGGACTGTAAAGTTAAGAGAAACAAATTGCTTGTTTTCTCATTCCGCCCATAAAAGCAAAAAACAATAAAGTATTATATCATTAGGAGCGAATGTGGTCCAGTGGTAACGCGCTGAACTGGTAAACCAGGGGTCCCGAGTTCGATCCCCCACTTACATTACTTATAGTCTTTCAGATGAGACGTTAAACCAAGGTCACATGTACCGACGGTACCGACGATAAATCAGCTCAGTTAGATAGATATGTTATCATTCAAGGTATGAATACTTAATGTCTGCTGACAAAAATACACAAACGCACACCAGTGACGAGAACTAACGAAATGGTATTACAAATAGGGTGTTTATATACTCCACCCACCTAATGAATAGGGAATGATAACAATGTAAACTCCAACACAATTATTGCGGGCTAGCAACAAGCTATAATCGTTTCATTCATATATTGTAGTTGTTAATCATGTAGTTTAAAAAAAATTAAAGCATTATACCCAATACCAATGATTAAAAACTTGATTACAATTGATATTTATCTAAAACGAGAGAAATTTACTTCAATTCAAATAAAAGTTAAAGTTTTCAAATCAAGACCATTTTTGTTTTTAAAAAAGAAAAAAAACTAAGAACATTGCTTTGGCTTGAGTGGGGTTTGAACCAATGCCCTTCAGTGAAAAGATCTCGGTTCTACGCATATGAATGGAAGTACTTTTCAGAGTGAACGCGGGAAGGCATTATTGATCTAAATGAACCTTAAATTTTGTAAAACGTACTGCCATGACACCAACTCGAAATAAAACGATTAATACCAGTTATTCAATCGTTTGAAACATCCATTAATAGACAAGAACTTTAACATGATCAAAATACTTTGAGTTTTTTAATGCAACCAACTGCGTAATCAAATGTTCTCTCCTTTTTATTGTCCATTCTTTAAGGACTAATAATATGGTGTCAGCAAGAAGGTCAAGTCCTCTTTTATGTTAATTCAGTGAAAACTAGTATCATGTTATCATCCAGGGATGTATCCCAAAAATGCAGGTAATATGTGAATACTATTATTCTTTAATACTTTTTTGGTAAAATGATGTGCTCCATCAGTACTGAATAAGCCTGTGACAGCAATGTACATTTCTGCAAGTCTTTCTGAAATGAGTTTCTTATGGCACATTCGTGGCACACACACACGCACGCACGCACACATACTCAGAAATTGCGTGGCACCTACACACGCGCACTCACACTTTCCCTCGAACAAAGGTCTTTGCATTTCTTCGTTTACATGGTTTTCAAAGTTTGAAGTTACTTTATTTCTCAGTTTTTACATACAAATATAGTACAGATTTTTGTTAGGTTTCAACATTTGCAATTGTTTTTCATCTCACAAAAACGTGAACGCCGACCAAAAATCCTTGTTTCAACGCCTATAATGGCCTGAATGCTGTCATTTCTCTACCCCTGGTGTCCTGGACATGCTACCGAGCCCTCCGGTCACGATATGAAGTCATTATAATGACACAGTCTTAAGATTGATGATCACTTGCTGCTATTCCAAGAGGTTGGCTGTGATCAATGACGTTTCACGTTCAAGACAAAATTGCTGGTTCAGTGTGTTATCATTTGACTGTAATTATTTAGACTTAATCATGATGATAATTCCAGGTTATTGCACCTTAACAATTAGTTTGACAACAAACATTCCGTATTGTAACCACTGAAATATCGTTGATTTCAAGGACTTACATACATAATTATTCTGTTTCCTTACCTATCTTTTAATTTTTTTTCGGAAAGTAAAAGTGTTAACACACAAACTTTATTGTTACACAATTAATGGGTTTTTTTCTGTACTGTACTAAAGTGCCACCTGGCTTAAAGATTGACATAAGGAAAATAAGTAAAATAGCACAGTTGTATATATACTCTCCATTTGTCGTTATTAAAGTTGCTTATTCACAGATTTTGGGCCAAATTTAGATTTTCATAAAAACTGTTGTCTTACACCATGCTCATCAATTCAGAATGCAGCGATATGTCTGAAGAATCAGTGATACAGAGTTAATGAACCAAAATACACCAAAATCAGCACCAAGCGATAGTAACGTCCTCAAAACAGGATATTTGTAGACCTTACTTTTGACATGAAATAAGCATTTGCTGCAAAACTATACAAATATGTCACACTAAGTCTCAAAATCTCAGTTTTGAACAGGTTTCTTGAAATTTATTTTTGGTCAATAAAATGTGAATAAGCAACTTTAAAGTGACCAATTATTATAAATTAGTAGTTTTTGGCACCAACAGTAGCACGTGGCAGTTACTTCATTGTTCACCTGTTAAGACTTCGCATTTTGTTTAATTAATAGCGTAAAATGCCAGATTAAAAAAAACTGAATTCTGTACCGACTTTGCATCAAATCGGACAGAAATGTTTACTATAACCGTTAATCTAAGATGATGCCAAAGAAGATGTATTAGGGAACTTGTTGTTACACAGATAAATCATTTGAGACCAAAATTAGTATTTCATGGCACGAAAGCCTTAAGGTTTATTGCATGCTAGTTGTTTTTACGTTAACAATATAGCTTTTGATTTTACGAGTAAAATTCATCAAGAACCGTAAAGTTGCTAAGATAAAAAATAAACAGATTTTATGCTCATTCACGTTACTAAGACATAAAAATGAGTATCAACTGTGAAAAAAACGACAGTTAATATTTTTGTTTCAATCAAATATATGTTGCAATAATGTACAGAAACACGTGTGAAACAGAGCCACTTTTGTTCTGTATTGCTTAAAACATGACCAATTGATCATTATAATAGCAAAAAATATAAATATAAAAAACTGAAGTTCTGGAAATCGTAATAATTTATAATAACACAATATAATTATGTGATCCCGCCCATGCTGAATCGCACGCAATCACATTAAATATTTATGATCTTTTTAGGTCATTGTAAAAACATTTATGTAATAATGATTGTCATGTGAAATAGAAAATGACAAAGAGGGCTTAAAGCTGAATCCTTTAAAAATCCTTTAAAAAATATACTGACAGAAAAGGACTTAAACATTCCGTGAAAGAATTTTTTAAACACTTATTAAGTCGCTTGAAAATGCCTCTAAGCAACTGCAAAAACAAACAAAACTAAACGTTATCCCACGACCACTGCACCTAACGTTTGTTTTGTTAGACGCTACACTCATTGATTCAGTTTAACAAGTTAACTCAATGTTTAGATTCAGAATAAAAATACCTAGTAAAGTATTAAGTCCTATAATCATATCGTTAATATTACCTGAGATTTGTAAATGTCATTTCCTGGAATGACATGTAGCACACAAAGAATGTCACAATCGAATATGTCTATACATAGTAGAACGTATTTATTAATACTGACAATAAAAACCTTGTGAGTATAATTTCAGTGGAAGTATTACATCACTTGGATATTTCTCAAGCAGAAGTGCTTCGTATTTTATTACACAGACAGGAGAAGCGCAATGCCGGAAGTATTGATAGTACACACACCTTTCAACGAAATTCCGAAAAAGGATATTCATTCATGCAAGAGAAAAGACATAAAAGGCATTTTAAAGAAGAATTACTCTTCATACAAGAAGTAAAGAATGACAGTGACTTAAGTTTAGTGTTGTGGTATTAAACAAAGGTGTCAACAGTTTAAGACAACATCAATAAATCAAAACTCAAATGCGAGATTGATGGACAGACGAAACAGCGACTATATCCCCTCAACCTCCGTGAAGTTTAAAAGGTGTGAAACCATTCTTGGTAAACTTCCTGTAGTTTACAGGGTTGTAAGGCTTAGCAAGGCCCATTTTAAATGGCTTTGACCTACATATTCCTGTAGCAAGAAAAGTAGGGGTCATGTTTCAAACAAGGAAGATATTGCTGGCCATGTGAACTTACCTGTAAAATTAATAAAATCTTAACAAATATTCCGATTGTGGTTATGGAAACAACTTCCTATCATAATTTCTATTCTGAATGTATATGAACATGAAACTGCTACCACACAATCAGAAATAGTCAAGCGAAATTTTTCCTGCCAAATAATGTACAGATTAAGCCAAAAAATCTTTAAAAAACAGCCAAGAAAACTGAAAAAATACCTCTAGCCGCCATTATTCGGTACCATCTTTTTCTGAGCTCTAATAACTGAATCGGTGGTTTCATACCTAAAGTATGATTTTAGTTTGTAAGATAATGTTTTCGAAACGTGACGTGAAAATTTGCTTACATCATGAAATGCATTCGCTTACACGACAGCCCAGTGAACAATGGTATTGTAATTGCACAATATCGTTGCAAACATGGCAATCAACGCGACAGTAGAAATAACTAAACATATACATATATTTGCGACTAGCATATTTGCTGAACAAGTTTAAAATTTCATTGTACCATGTTTATTATTATGCTAGTTTTGACCCTTCATCCTGTCAAATGTAGGTTCTGTATTTACCTAAAAGTATGAGGTATAATGGCTACATTTCAGTAATTGATATATCAAAGACATCCGATGATTTATTTGGTACTTCTCCTACTCTGTGGCCAATATAAAAGAGGACAATATGTCAATTAAGATTCTCATCTATTTGATTAATGCTATTCATTACCTTTTATTAGTAACCAAAGACATCGATTCACTTCGTGTAATCCTTAAGTTTATATTAAACCGACGAACCATTTTACCCCACGTAAGTTTTGACATCTGAAGCTTTTACAATGAACAATCATTTAACAGCTTTTTGGAGATCGCTCGCTATTAAGGTACTCAAGGAACCAGATGTAACTGCCGAGGTGTTGCAGTTGTTCTTGGCCAGTGTTTGTATCGTCTCCACTGACTACACAACTGTCATACTCACCAAAGATAATATATACTGTATGTATATTACAACCGGGATTATAATACAATTAATCAAAGTAATAGCATCAAACAAATTCCTTACATAACGACTCTTCCGCCATGTAGATTTACATTTTTAAACAGGTGCTATTCACATGTCAGTTTAAATATTTTGTTATCGTTACCAAATGCTACTTTTTTGTAAGGCATATAAAAGCACTGTGTGTGTTGAAATGATAATATATAAATAAGAAATTTCTATTAATAAATTAACAGAATTTCTGACGTAAATAGATGATGGCACGTGAATCAGATATCAAGAGCATGGAAGAAGCATACTGTACGGCGAATACAATGAATGTCTCTATAACTTAGATCGTTCTCTTGAAGATAACATGTTTAACTTGTGTTGCCAATTCGAAATAATCATGTTGTGCAGTTTGTTGTCGAAGAAAGTTTTCCCTAATACTTGTAATCTTAATATCGCATATTTGACTATGATATGTTTTTTGCCATTTATATTTCATTTACAAGAATTTAAATAATTATTTTGCAGGAATATTCTTTGAATTTGTGCCTTAAATAAAACCGAAGTATTTAAATGTTTAAAAAGAGTAAGTTAGCTTTTGTTACCCAATCACAATAGGCTAAAAATAGTAAAATGAAATTGTTTTCTGTTTTTTTTTTCTTCTCGATTTTTAAGATACTAAACCATTTCTAAGATAGCATTATATATATTTTTTTCTTTTTTAAAACTGCGAAAATAAAAAAGAATATAACAAAGAAGTAACGGCGATTGCAATCGATGTCCGTAGAACATCCGAAAGAGAAAAACTTTGAATTTCGGAAATGTTTTGCTGATGCATTAAGAGTTCAAAATCCTCAATCTTCGAAATAAAAACACAATAAATCAGGGAAAATCATTAGTGTTTGTACTGGTCCTTCCATTAGATTGGGATGAAATATTTGCTATAATTATTGATTTAGAATGACTATTTGCAAATTTGGCGGAAGAAAATTGCCTTTGAATGTGTTAAAATGAGACAGAATTTATATTTATAGCATTTCCGGTTCCACTAAATGTTGGTTGTTATATATGTTTCCTGCAACCATAAGAGTAGTTTTCATAAATGATTGTCGATTTCAAACCCCTTTTTCTTTTAGATTTATTTAATGTGGTATTTCATAACTGTAACACTTGTATCATATAACTATGTAGCAGGTGGTGAAAAATCTTGACTCGACGCGGACTTGAACCCAAAGCCTTCCGCTTACAAGGCGGACACTCTACCAACTGAGCTACCAAGCCACACGGTTTTGCCGAATCGATTTATCACCTATAATGCATCCGGATACACACAGGCCCTCAAAATTTAGAATTCGTCCCAAATTCTCAGCGTCACAGAGAATATTTTGAAGCATTCTCGAGGTGCCGAAGCAGTAGCCAAGTTATAATAACGTAGGTTATTTACGTTAGGCGCCAAATGTAACAGGTGGTGAAAAATCGTGGATCGACCGGGTCTTGAACCCAGGGCCTTCCGCTTACAGGGCGGACACTCTACCAACTGAGCTACCAAGCCAAAGGGTTTTGCCTTATCGATTTATCACCTATAAACCTGCACCCGGTCACAACTAAGAACATTAATGTAAAAATTGCTTGCAAATGTATCAAACAGGCAACGTCTACATTCAAGCTGAGTATTTCACATGCACAAGAGTTGCAAAGAAGGATGAAAAAAGTCATCGAACGGGAGAAAGATGTTATAAAACAGTCCAGAAAACGCGTGGATCTTTGTATTAAAAGAGTAAACTGATAATGTACTAAATACTTGGCAAATTTACAGTAAACAAGAAGTGTTATCCATGGGGTAGTCAATGCGTGATAAATGAATATTTAAGTTCCGTTTTCTTGTCTTGTTTAATTTCTTGTATGGTTATAAGATGCATTTAATATAGCTATAAAATTTTGACTGTGAAAACAAATAAAAGTATTGGAAAATAAGCTAGAATACTGTAAAACTGCTTTTTTCATGGAGATACTTACATATCTTAATATTTTTTATTGCTTCATTGTAATATTGTTATCAGACAAATATACCAGAAAAATCTAAAAGAAGCTTTTTTGTTTTTATATTTCTTTTTCAAAGCACCCAATTCGTTTTCTTTCTTGGAGGACGCAATCTTTCTTTTCTGACTGTTTTTAAGGATTTAGTAATCAATTTTGCACACTTTTTATAATTTGAGGTACGAACCTTTAACAGGAATTTTTTTAAAGCTTTAGATGCTTACAAAAAACTAGTACTTTCCTCTTTCACGTGGACTTTTATATATGACATCTTGTAAATACGTTACTACGTATTCGGAATGGCAAAACCGACACAGGGTATATATAACAGAGATAACCGTTGAGTTCACGTACCTTTCTTCTGTGTGTCTTATACAGTTATCTTTTTCTCTTTTAGTGTAAGAGTACAGATGCTGAGCATATAGCACTGATTCACAGAGCTTCTTGTTGACTTCAGTCTAAGGATAAATAATTTTTTGTTGTCTGATAAAATACCTATATTGTTTGATGCTTGATGATAAAACATTATCAATTCAGTGAAGAACTTAATTGATAACTTTGTAATGTAAATTTATCGAAAAGGATTTTAAGTACAAAGCATACAAACCTTTGTCTTTAATATTAAGTTTGTTCTGAAAAAAAGCAATTCTCATAACTCACGACAACAAGCAAGAGTAAACTCTCATGTTAGTGTTGGATTGTTGATAGACAAGTCAGCATTTTCTACATCAAAAAGATTTTATCATCAAATTAAAGAACATAAAGAATCGTAGCATTCCTGGAAAAAAATGAACTGCGTCTCAGCTTTTTATGGTGTTATACAGTTAACCAATCCACAGCAAAGTTTGATTTTCAAAAAACGTCAGTATTTTTATAGATACAGGCCTTCCTCGTAAAGAGAGCTATGAGTGGCTAATTAGGCAAGACATACTAACAGAATGTTTCAAAATTCCATCTTTTACACACGTATAAATAAAAGAATATATTAAAACACTTTTAAAGTGAGTTTAACAGATCCTTTTATATCGCTGGTTATCAAATGAACTCTCTTATTAACACTTTACGGGTAATAAAGTAGTTCTCTTACAAAACAACAGCTATCGAAATGTCAAACTGTTTCGAACAATATATCTGCAATCATACAATTTACAACAATAATTGACAAATATACATTTTGCAGTTCTTTTCCTTAAAACTGTTTGACTATAGTAGATGAAAATACAAGAAATAGTTAAAAATGAAACCTATTTGAAGAAAAATACAAAATATGTTACGTTTTCTTGTCTTAGTTTCAACCACAACCTTTAAAATTACTCCAGTTTCTGTAAGTGCATATTAGAATGTCTAAATGTGGATGACATGTAATTTATTTGATGTTTTTTATTTGTTTAACAACTTTGAAAGAAAACTGATAGTGTTAGTTACCCTTGGAAATTAGTAAACGAAGAACAAGTATAGTATTGCTTTTCATATCCTGGTATGCAGAAAGGCGATAGAAAAGGCGGTCCTGGGGGAGGGGATGCGTGGGGGATGCTTAGAGTCATTTAATTCGAAGCGAGCACTTAAAAATATCATCATTAGATGTTGAATGTCCTTTTCATAAATTCATGTTGTTTAAACTTCACACTGTAAACAGTCATGAATTTAATCGAAATTGCGTCAGCCTTTCTGTTAAGATGTGTAAACAAACGCACCTTGGAAACAAGGTATTTTAAAGTGGGATGAAACCATTACAGCGTACTAATTATGTGCTAAGATAAACAGTTCAAATAAGTTCTGAAATTGAAGCAAACTATTTTTTTCTTCAGACTCTGGTTACCTGGTAGTTAACAGACAAAAACCACGTATTGCTAATGCTTGACGTGTAACAAATTTTCAATAATTATCGAGATGCAGGTTGTCTTCTTGTTCACGAATTATATAGGAGCTTACAGATCAATAAAACTGAGGGAAAACAAGAAATGTTTGTAAAAAATATATGCCCCCCCCCCCCCCCCCCCCCCCAGCACCTTATCCCTAGAAGCAGCCATGAAGTTTTAAGTAGCTGGAACCAAACGTTCTAAGGTAATTGATCGGAAACCACTTTGCTATTCAGGGACACTGTTACCATGAACTTTGTCCTGGTGACCTGAAAAAATAAAGGGCTCATCTACATGAACAATGTATGTACAAAGTTTGAGGAACATGGCACTAAGCGTTCTACACTTATTCACCGGAAACCAATTTGTTATTCAAGGTCGATGTGACTTAAAGTAGGACAGTTGTCATCTACTGATCATGACAAACCTACATACTAAGTCTGACGAACCTGGGCCTAAAGATTCCCTTGATATTCAGCAGAAACGGTTTTGCTTCTCAAGATTACTTTGACTTGATAATCCTAAAAACTACAGCAGTTATCTAATTGTCATGACCAATCTACCTATGAAGTTTTGAGGAGCCGCGCTTAAGCGTTCTATAGTATTTGATCGGACACTATTTTGCTATACAAGGTCACTTTGACCTTGAACTTTAATCTGGAAGCTATAGAGGTCATTTACTGGTCATAAACAATCTATATATATACCAAGTTAAAGAAACCTGGACCCAAGCGTTCTATACTTATTAATAGGAAATCATTTTGCTTCTCAAGGTCACCGTGATCTTGACCTTTGACCTCGTGACCTGAAAAACTACAAGCGTCATCTACTTGTAACGACGAATCTAAAAAGTTAAAGAACCTAGCACCAAGGGTTCAATAGTTATTGATTGGAAACCGTTCTGTAGTGGATCATTTACTTGTCATGACCGACATACAAACCAAGTCTGAGGAAGGTGAATCCAAGGGTTCTTTAGATATTGATCGGAAATTCCACCCGACCGACTGACATTTGCAAAACTATATGCCCACTTATCTTTGATTGGGGGGCATAAAAATAAATCAACATTTTAACGGTAGTTTCCCATTGATGTCAATAACTATGTAACATTTGACCGAATATGCTATACTTAGGTTAGCGTTAATCAGATACACTTATTTCACTGCCGTTCAGTATCGCGTTTACTTAATTTTTTACTCATTTAGTGAATCTAAGCTTGAACGTCGTAACAATATATCTAGCATAAGTATACTTTTTTTTATATAAGTATGGTAAACTCTTAACTAGTTAATCGACATTGTGAGGCAAACATATGTACCTACTTTTTACACCAACCCATTGATCTCTTCAGATCACGATTTAAGAAAACATTGCTAGATTGCTATAGCAAACAATTTAACACAGAAAAGGTTGCTTATATCACTAACCTCACGTTAATTCTACATTTTACGATTTCTTCTTACTTCTTCTTTTTCTGTATCTGTGCGCAAGAATCTTTAAATATTGGTCTCCACTAAGCATTTTTCGATTGGCCAGTATTAGATTTATTGTTAGGCCACCACTGGCAGTTGTCCCTTCAGAACGAATGCAAGATGCTCTTCTAACATAGAAAAAAATTTAAAAGCTACGTCATTATATGTGAAATCTACGGTTTAGGAGGCCTTTCTATTGGATGGAAACATGTAAGCAACCGTCTGACCAGCTCTCCTCACAGCATTCTCTAGACCCTTTAAAACTTGTTTCTTAGTTATTGCTCTTTTGTCATTCTATAAGGGTCCAAAAGCAATTTTCATGAACACCTACCGATATAAATGATTGACTGTGGAATATTCGTTGAGAGACCAGCAGCATCTGTGTGTTCCTGCGGAGACCAGGAGCAACTAGCAACTATGTGTTCCTTTTGAAACAAGCAGCAAATAGCAACTATGTGTTCCTGCGGAGACCAGCAGCAACCATGTGTTCCTGCGGAGACCAGGAGCAACTAGCAACTATGTGTTACGGCGGAGACCAGCAGCAACCATGTGTTCCTGCAGAAATAAGCAGCAACTAGCAACTGTGTGTTCCTGCAGAGAACCAGTGTTACGGACTAGTGCACACCTACTATAATCGTTTAAATACAACCTCTGACAAATGCGTCAGGAAATTGATTCTTTGGCTCAGTGGTTAGAGCGTTGGCGTGTCACGCGGGAGATCGGAGTTCGAATCCTGGGTTGTGTATTCTAAGATGCATTGCATCTTTCTGTTGCGGACTTTCATGTTCGTCAGACCAGCAACCATTCCTTTATGTCAATATTTCATTCAGTGTCGCGCGTTTCCCAAAGAACTGGTATATCTAGGGTTTCAACGGAGATAAGTAAAGATCTTTGTATTTTTTGGAAGAACAATTTAAAAATTCTTCTGACGCAATGGAGTAAGACCGTATAAAACATTGTATAAATGGTTACCTACAGAAGGAGATATTACAACCAAATTACTGTAATTACATTTATATTTGGCTGATGTTACCTTGATGTTTCTATTAATTCAGTATACACATTTTGTGCTATACAAAAATGCTATTTATATTTCTGATTCAAAGGCAAGTGCTCTATTTATATTGGTGATACGCACTCACAGAGTTTATCATTGTGTTATTAATTCTTTAGGCAACCCCAGATCATACGAAACATTATCACTTGATTCGGTTAATACAGAAACCTTCATATCAACTACTCGTCTGAAACAATTGGGAAAAAAAATACTCTTATAGCCTTCACTGGTTCACGTTTGAAATCATTGACACTTCCTTAAGTGTACCAGGTGTAATTACAGATTAAACTTCTAAGTACACATTCAGATGAATGTATAAAGAGTTCAGTGTTTATACCGTAACAGTATAAACATCAAAGTATACTATTTACAAAAAAAATCCTTTGTTTTGTAAAGACGCGCGCCCCCAGAAGCATTGTTGTCAGTAACAAAATTTAAAATCATGGCACAGTCACACTTCTTTTGTTAACACATGCTACTAACGAAACACGGGAAGGTCTTAAATGAAAACAGTCTGGATTCTATTCTGCAGTTTAGACCTTAATCTAAATTCAGCAACTGGACTGTCTACTAAAAACATTAAGGACCAGACACTGTTTATCAGAAGATATTATATAATGAAATAATTGCATCTTTATTATATACACCTTTTTTAATGAAATTAATTTCAGAAAAAAATGTCACAAACATGAAGTCATAAAGAACATCTGCATGTATTCCAGATTCAAAATTGTGCTACTATTATGTTGTTGTTAATAGCTGTCACAGAATTCTTGGCGCGAGTAGATGATTCTGTTCTTCACATTAGACAGATACATTAGACAGACAGACAGACACATTTATTTACAATCAGGTTCAACATGACAACAACATGATTTATTTACACATGTTATTATGACGGTAACAATATGATTAGAAATCTTATACAAGCACTGTGTGCAAAAACATATATAACGTTTAATACTGTTGTTACACACGGTGTATAATGCAAAACGAGTATGGTCATTCGATGGGTCACACTTGCTGACCTGTTACTTAAATATAACGAGAAAGTATGATTTAGTGCTACAGGCAATACCTTATTAGGATGTTTTGGGTAGTTTTAATTTATGCAGTTTAGGCTCTATAAAGACGCTTTCTTTGCTGGAATTTTCTTTAAGTTTGTCTAATTCAGGACCAAGTACATTTAATTTAATTCTAATTTAAGTTTTCAAGGATCTCTACAATGTTCAATACGAATGGTGTAATCCTTATTCAGCCGAATTACCCGTATTTTCGTCGCTCTAAATGTATTTTCATTAAATTTGAGATAATTACTTGAAATGATATAAGATGATTTTTTGCCCTCGTAGATAGGGGACCCTGATTTTAGATGTATTTGATGGAATAAATATAAAATTATTATATTAATAGTAATGATACTAACTCAGGACATTTCCTATTTTAGTGTTTTTATTTCAACTTAATAAAAATGTAATTTGTCACGTGATTGCACCCCGTTAAAGATTAACTCGCCTAGTGATTAAGATTTTGTACATTGTACAATGTGTTCTGACTAAAATCATTCGATAAACTCATCATGCTAGTTCACCCAAAACACATGTAACTTGTGAGAAATTTGAAAAGAAATATTGCAACATGACTGAACACACAAAAGTTCATTAAAAGTTACTAGATTTGTTCTTCTTTATAAAACAGCAATACCGTCCTATGACAATAACAAAAACACCGCCTGTGGCTGCAAACGCTTGGCTATCGCAGCTGTAGGAGATATTTAATTAACTGACATCAAAAACAATAGGGGTCATCAACTTAGTAAGGAAAACCATCAAATGAAGTTTGAAGGATGTGGGTCAAATGGTATTCCAGTTATTGAGTGACAAGGTATTTCAAATGCAAGGTCACTGTTACCTTGACCATAAAATTACTCACCTAAAAATTAATAATACCTCAACGTTTTCTTCGTAAACAGCGGAGTTAATAAAATAGTAACTTGAAGTTCATATTAAACAAACATAACTTAAATCATGTTTCCAATATTAAATATTGGTTGTAGAAAAAATACCTCATTTAGCATGTAGCTTAATTCTTTTCGGCCTGTAAGTGCTATATAGGTACATGCATATGTGTGCTGAATTAGACAAAGGTAACAATTTACTATAAATTTGCTTACCTGAATAGAATGATGTATATCATTTCTTATGCTAAATGCATTGACTGATTATTTTTATACGGAAACAGTTACAGTAGATGGTATTCGAGGACGTACTGCTTTGCAATTTTAGTAACTTCTCCGACTGTCTACAAATATCAACATTATCTAGGCTCTTGCATAAAAATACCAACTCTCATGTTTGTATTATTCTCTGGGGCTTTTTCTTCAAAAAATGCTTTATTGCATGGTAACGAATCTAAGTCGTTTATAAAAAAAAAAATAAAAAAAAATAACATATACAAGAATTACCATATATTTACCATTTACCATGGTCAGGTAATATTCAGAAATATATACTGCTAAGCGACTTTTACTAGCTCTATAATAAAGTTAACAAAATGTACATTATTTTCTGACAAGGAAATGAATACATTTTAGTAAGTAATACAAATCTGCAAAGACCCACAGAGTGAACTGAAAAATGGATTAAATATAACAAGCTACAGATGTATTGTTATGCCAGTTCAATAGGACTACATTAGAACATTTTTTTAATCAGTGAAGCAAACGAAATTATAAAGTTATAACAAAAAGATGTGTAATGGGACTATTAAACTCTTAAACCTGAAATGTATTAAGCTGTGTCTTTTATCTGACGGCAATGTAGCTCACCTGCAGAAAAACAAAGAACGCATGCTTAGGTACAGCAAAAAAGTATTAATTTAAAAAAAAATCGTCGGAAATAATATTCAGACACTTCAATGTAGTATATTTCGGGAGCTAAAATAATTTGCACAAATTGATATAAACTATAGGTTTACACTAAAATGAATGATTTATTTGGATTGGAGATGAAAGGGAAGGAAAACATTCATCAAAATAATGAAACAATTCGTTGACATTTTTCTCACCTCTGCCAAGAAGTAGAAACGTAACATACCATTTTATGTTTTAATATAAATGTAAGTCATGTAATGGTCTCAATTAACGTCAGTTATCTGGTAAACTTTTCAATATATTTTCCTCATTAGACTATTTTGTAACAGATAACTGTCTTCAGAAGTTTGTTTGATAAGTTCGCGGACAAGGTGAAGAAAAATGAAAAAAAAAATATATATATGAAATTTATATGTGTTGGTTCCTTGTTTTTTTACGATACATAAAACACTGTAAATCAGCAATATATACTATGTACACAACAATATAAAACAAATGGTAAATATACATTCCACGGAGGACGACGTCAGAAATATCAATGAACGTCAACGTCAGAAAATAAACGTCCGTTCACTTCGACTATGGCCTGAACTCAAAACAATACAGGGAGAAACACCTAAGAGCATAGGTGTCATTGGTGTATCTTGCAAAGACAACTGCAGATGGCAGAGTTATAAGTGACGAATTTCCAAGATGGAATTATATCAGTTACAATATGCTGAATAATATTGATGTGATAAACGGAATTTTCTGCTTTACCGAGGTCGATATCGATCTAGGTCTGCCCGATCTAACGTTGTCTTCCAAACTCTGGCGTCCACTGCAAAATCTTTCATGCCATTTGAAAGCAAAACTTCCACAGCATCGTGTTGATGTAGCAATTTGAATGTTTCCGTAGGAGTGTGGTACAGGTTAACGCAAAACTTAATACTCGTCCTAGTTTCAACGTCTAAAGTTGACGTCATGATTTTCTGTGTCATATAGAAATAATTTTCTTAACGGCGGATATACATGTAAACAGGATACGTCGTTGAAAAACAGAAAATGACGTTGACGTCGTCTCGTGATGACGTTACCAATGCCCGCGATAATATGACGTTCTGGCGTGCTTTGATTGACATGTTTATATACTGACTTATATCCGATTTACGGAGTGCTCCATATAGTGTTTCCATAGTAGCATTATTGTTTAAGAAAAACACCATTTTAAAATTGAAACTGTTTTGAAAATGGAAAACTCTTTTTGGCGATCATCAAATATTATATCCTACAAGTTTGATTGAATTTGGACGTAAAATAATCATATCAGCGCCTTAGTCCGCGATCTTGTCAAACAATCGTCGTATTATTGAAAACTAATGTTTTTTTTGTATTGCTTAAGGCTACCAGCCCATAACAAAACAATGTACATTTACAAAATTAAGTACTGTCTCAAACTTTTGCTCTAAATTTAATTGAATTTTTGAATGGAAATTCCGCAATTAATAAGTTATTCATACATTGTGACTTGTCAAATGACAACTGAGGTAGCAAGCCATCAATGATGAATTTTCTATTGCAAATTACACAATGGAATCGGTGTTTAAATGGCCTTGCAAGAATTTAATATCTTTGCTTTTCAACCATCTTGGGGGACGGGAACGCAACTTTAAAATGGGTAGTTGTCTTTTACTGTCAGTCAAGTTATAGGATAAAATAACAAAATTTGAATATAAATTTCTTATGTGAATAGCAGAATATAATAGCAGAATATCTATTTAAACAGCTAAACATGATTTAAAAAAGTAGAATAGAGACTTTTAACTTTATTTTTTCTGTACTCACGTTTATTATTTTGTCAATGCCAGTAATTGAAGGCTTTCTGTGACATTTTGTGCTTGTGAATATTCACAAGTGAGCACAATCCATAAATGAATTAGCTATACAAAAAAAATGAGCAAACTTTTACGTTTAGTAGTAAGGAAATGGCAGTTTATGATGTCTCTGTTGAATTGTTAGTATTATTGTCATCTTTCTCTTTGCTAAAGTCACGAAGACTTGATTTATTCCAAACACATAATTATGACCCAGTCATGATGTTACTACGTTTATTTTTTACAAAATTCTTTACATAAGTGGATATTTTTTTCTGCATCAGATATGAGTCAACTTGTTTCAACTACGTTTTTATGGGGCCCTAGTGTGATATCTATCTAGTAAATGCCAACATCATTAATAAATTGTGTACCAATGCATTTATCTTATGGCATTGTCTTACCACTTAGAAAGTAAAGTAGTTTTATCATTTCTAATGAAAGAAAGCATCGTGAACTTACGTTATCTTATCTACGGAAAAAATTCTTCTTATCATGAAGTTTTCCTCAAAGATTGTGAACCTAAAATAGAGCTTTTTAAAATCTAAAAAATGATTACCTGTGCTTGTAACGTTTTTTTGTGCTTGAACATGTTACTATCCACTCCGACAGATTTCAAATGTATTATTACGTTTTGTAGCTTATGTTCACAAAAACAACATGTTAATATTTTTTTTATGATTTCATTCTCCCCAAACCCTCGTCTGACATAAGTCATTAAGTCATGAAAATGGCAACACAGGTTGGTAGGAGTTTGTTTGTCACAATAAACTTACAGAATGTTTCATAATAATTGTCCCCATTTCGAATGTTACTTTCCAAACAAATACATTTTGGTTGCACAATATTATTACATAGAAAAAAGTTTTATTTGATATATGACTCATATCTATTACGTTCACAGCAGAAATCTGAACATTTACAGAATGTGTTCCATATGATGTCCTTTCTGTTCAATTATGATGTCAAGTCTATGCTGACAATTCCAAATAACCGATACACATGGCTTTTGGCTTTGAATTCCCGGCTAATTTAAGCTCATCTGTGCTTTTGGTGAATGTTTGTATACCTTGGCATTAAGGTATCTCCGCAAGAAAATTACAGGAAGTCATATTAGGAGAGTGGGGAGGCCATTCAATATCAGTCTTCAATGAATTGAAGTTTTGGCCAAAGGTCTCTTCTAACCACTCAGACACTGCCGTTGCTGTATGCAGGGAAGTTCCGTCTTGCTGAAACTATAAAGTAGGCAGAAACTTTCTCTTTCGAACATTCAAGTACCGGATATTATTCACAGTTTCAACACCATCTTCATTGTCTTCATAGAAAAAAGGGACCATAATCCGATCTGCGCTAAATGCTGCCCATACAATAACTTTCTCTGCGTGTAGGAGTTTGTCTAAGTCAAAAGATGAGTTTCTCAGTTCCCGAAAATCTACAGTTTCTCTTGTTAACCTTAGCATTAAGGAAAAAATATGCCTCATTTGAAAACCATATCTTGTCAGCAGTGTGCTTGTTGTCAATCATCCAAACTGCGTTCAACATTTGTAATAGTATAATGGGGACAGACCTGTACTTCAACTAATTAACATAATATGGTAACATAAAAAAGTGTTCCTTGTTTTAGAGCATACTCGTAGCTTATAACAGCGAAATGGAATGTAGTTTAGTAAGTTAAACTAAAACCTTATGCAAGGGCATTGTTCTATATTTTATTAGAAACAGCTCTCAGTGCAAATAGTTTGTAGTAACTAATTAGGAAATATTTTGCCACGATATAACCCGCGTGAATAACGAGTCAGTCGTGAGGTGAAATGTTTCCACAATCCGTTACAAACTAGAAGATTACACTACAGTAAATTATGTCTTAGGAAGGAAATAAAAGCTAGAGATAAACATTTATCAAGTTAATAAAAATACTTAATTGACGTCTTTGACATTTCAGTTTGTCATTGTGTAAGAACGAAACAAACGTTGTTATTTCTTAATAATAAACTTATCTACTTAAAAGCTACAATTAATTACATTTGTCTGATGATTTTCATACGTAAAAGGCGTTCATATTATAGTGTTTTTTTAAATTGCGTTTTTTTCTGTGTCATTTGACCTTAACGGTGTATTTCATAAATTTTATGTCATGAAATACAGCTTCAATTGAATACTGAATACCTTTGTTATGCCCCTTAACGATGTCAGATGTTATTTGAGCGAGTAATAAATGAAACAAACTAGAGACCTACCCTGAAAAAGGGTTTTCTTAAATAGGAAAGCTTTATTGTGTAGAATACTAAAGGATGCGCTCGACAAGAAAATAGTTTATGAGTATGCATAATCGTCATTATGTACATTTTTTGGAACTGCGTTCTTTATCTAAAAATAAATACAAAGAAATTCCGCTAATCAGATCAATTTGAGTATTTCAAACGCACGTGAAAACATAAAGTTTTAGATCACTTATTTCTGGTATATTCTATGGAATTTTATGACAGTCAAAGAAAACGGCTCTGCAACAAATATCAGTGACATAGGACAATAAATAACGTTGTATTATTCTGCTAGGTGATATTGATTCAGGATATAAAATTAATTTTGTTATAATGACATTATTTGATTTGGCACCATCAGCATCATTCGATTTAATTTTAGTAGTTGTTTGCAGTTAAAACATTTTCAGATCAAACGAGATGGATCAGAGAACCACGGCAATTCTTTTGAGACATTTCAATTGTTTAATGTTAATGCTAACTTCTAACAATTCTGTTTCTTGAATTTAATTTGATATGTTATGTTGTTTACTTATATATTTTAGAACTATATCGCCGTGCAAGCAGTTTGTTGTCTTGTAGTGTTCTGATGTTGTTGTCTTCTGTACTTTTTCATAGTAATACCCTTACATGCAGCTGTCCACCGACTGTAGAAGTTACAAATAATAAAGCTTTTAAAGAACTTGATTGCCATGTTTCCTCGCCAGTTGCATTTAAAGGCAAGACTATGCACTCACTGATTGTTTTAAGATGTTCTTTCATATATATTTCATTCGGTTTGTATTTTGTACAAATATGTTTTCATGAGTCATTATGCCTCACCCCCCTCTGGGGAGACATATTGTTTTTGCCTCGTCCGTCTGTCCTTCTGTCCGTCTGTTACACTTCGTTTCCGCTCAATAACTGGAGAACCGTTTGACCCAGAGCCTTCAATCTTCATAGGGTGATTACTTTTAGAGTAGAAAAAATCTAATGATTTTTAGGTCAATAGGTCAAAGGTCAAGGTCATAGCGGCCCGAAGAGTGAAAACCGTTTCCGCACAATAACTGGAGTTTCATTTTAATGACAGCCTTCATGTTTTACAGGATGATTGCCCATTTTTGAGTAGAAGAACTTTGTTGATTTTGGGGTCAGTAGGTCAAAGGTCAAAGTCACAGGGACCCGAAGAGTGTAAACAGTTTCCGCTCAAAAACTAGATTACCGTTTGACCAAGAGCCTTTTAACTTCATAAGGTGAGTGCCCTTATTGAGTAGAAGAAACCTGTTGATCTTGGGGTGAGTAAGTCAAAGGTCAAGGTCACAGGGGCCCGAAAAGTGTAAACCGTTTTCGCAAAATAACTGGAGTTGTATTTCACACAGAGCCTTCAGTCTTCATAGGATGATTGCCCTTTTTGAGTATAAGAACGTTGTTGATTTTGGGGTCAGTAAGTCAAAGGTCAAGGTCATTTGGGCCCGAAGAGTGTAAATTGTTTCGGTTCAATAACTGGAGTTTTGTTTCAACCAGAGCCTTCAAATTTCTAAGGGTGATTGCCCTTATTAAGTTAAAGAAATCAAGTGATTTTGGGGTCAGTATGTCAAAGGTCAAGGTCACAAGGACCCGAAGATTGTAAACCGTTTTCGCTCAATAACTGGATTACCGCCTTCAATCTTCATAGGGTGATTGTTCTTATTGAGTAGAAGAACCCTGTTGATCTTTGGGTCAGTAAGTCAAAGATCAAGGTCACAGGGGCCCGAAAAGAGTAAACCGTTACCACAAAATAGCTGGAGTTCTATTTTACAAGGAGCCTTCAATCTTCATGATGAATGTCAGTAATGTTTAAAGTAAGTTACATTTTTTATGTCGATTTTAAGAAATACAAACAAAAATGTCTTGGTAACCCTAGGGTCGCGAGATCGACCCCCTTCTCCACTAACATTACTAATTGTCTTTCGGATGAGACGTTAAACCAATGTCACATGTATCAGTATTGTACACTGAGCATGCAAAAGAACCAGGGGTGTCTCTGGAATGGGAGGCTTTATGTACCTTGCACTATTCCCCACAACATAAAATTACTAATCTCTGCAGGGGTTGTCGGTCATTTGGGCAACCATTACCGACGGTAAATAAACTCTAATAGATATATAGTTTGACTTTTTTCTGTGACAGATTGTGCTGTGACGGAAGGTTTGCATGTTACACGTAATAATTTGATTAAATTCGACATAATCGTCAAGACATATTTTATTTAGTAATAACTATTTCCAACAAATGAGTATTATGTTAAGGAAAAATAAGGTATGGAAAAATACCTAGAGAAGACCTTTTAAATGTGAATATTGTTCCCTGATCTTAGAAAGTAGTTTCATTTAACTTATATACATGGCATCAAATTCGTTTGTGAAATAATGAAAGATAGGCGTTCTCTAAAAAAGATTTGTTTCTTAAAATGTTAAGATTAATCATTTATCTAAATTATTATTATACAGCAAAAATATCGGTATAAAAATTATTACTGTCTATACCTACAGTCATAAACCATTCGTTTATTAAAGTTTAGCTGGACAAAACATAAAATAATATAAATGAACCACTTATTCAAATAAATTTCTTTTCATTTTCTCATTTTCACGGACTTAATTCCATGTACTATGCACTCATTTTCACGGACTTAATTCCATGTACTATGCACTTCTGCCCCTAACTATTTATATAAATACTTAAACTATAACATGATCTCCTTCAATAAATTAAGAAAACAAAAATCTCATGTTATGAAAACTGTCTTTAATTAGGTAGAATCAGTTAGACTTATTTTTTGTAATAATCTAGATAGATTAATAATTCGTGTTAACGTAGCGAAAATATTTTGAACAGATGCAAGCATTCTGTTTTCATTGTTGAAAGTTTCGTTAATTTCCTGGCTACGAAAGAATTATTACTTATTTTGAATTCAAGAAAAAAATAATGTGTACTGCTAGTCCTTAGTGTAAATAACATTTCTATATTTAGCGATGGTTTTGTTAAAACACGTGTGAAATGGGAAGTAATTTACTATTGATAACAATGAAAAATCTCGAAATATGAAGACTACAATTCTTCCAACATCTTGCTGTTAAAATAATTGTTTCTAAAATGACTTTGCCTCGTTGTCTCCTATTTAACATTCAAGGTCAATGTTTAGAATAAACGATTGGTCAAATTGATTTTCTAGTACAAAACATAATTATAGAAAGTAAAAAAGAAAAACGTAAAAACGGTAAAAAAGAAGAAATGAAAGCAGAATATACAGAAACACTTGACAATATATTACAATATTGATTACCCTTGCGAATAAATAGTTCGTTATAGAGAAATAAAATTTCTTAAGTACGAAATCAAAATAATACGTCAATCGAAAACAATGGTATATGCTGTCTCCCTAATTAAGGATAAGAATTATTAAGACTATTCCTTGTCCTTTTTTGGCTCACCTGAGCACCCAGTGCTCATGTTAGTTTTAAGGATCAGTGATTGTCTGTCGTTCACAATTATTTCAAAGTACATCTCATCTGAAACAAGCAGGCCTAATTTGATCAAACTTGCCACAAAAATCCGCTGCATGAAGCTCTATTTAAGTTGTTCAAACGGTTCTGGTCCATTGCAAATCTGGGTCACAGGGGCTAAAAATAGATTTAAAAGTGAAATTTAAAAATCTTCCCTAAAACCGCAAGGCCTAGAGCTGAGATTTTTAATATGTAGCATTGTCTAGTGGTTCTCTGCAAAGTTTGTTCAAATCATGGCCCAAGGTTTAAAACTGGCCCCGCCCAGAGGCCACATGTTTTAACATAGACTTATGTAGGGAAAACTTAAAAATTATTTTTGTCTGAAACCACAAGGCATTAGACATAAGATATTTGGTAGTTTTGTCTAGGAATCCTCTACCAAGTGTGTAGGATCAAAACTGACCAAAACTGATCAAAACTAACTCCGCCCCAGGGGCCACATGATTTTACATAGAATTATTTTTAATTCTTCTTTTTTGAAACCACAATACCTAGAGCTGAGATATTTGGTTTGTAGAATTGTCTAGTAGACCTCTACCAATGGCCCTAAGGGGCCACATTATTTTACCTAGGCTTATATTTCTACTTTTTGTTATAAAGCCTTCCTTAATTGACTGATATATTTGATATCTTACCATGCATGGACCGCAACCACTGGTTGGGGTTTGAGGTTACTAGGGTCAAGGTAAAGGTCACAGAGGTTGAAAAACATTTCTCTACCTTAGGCCATAGTGTTGCTCACAACTGATTCAATTTCAACCGAACTTTTACAAAACATTTTTAAACAATGGATCTCCTTTTTTTTCTTGAACCGACCTGATCCCATCATGTGTTTCAGAGGTCTGGGGACAAGAATAGGCTTATTTTGCCATGTCTACATGGTTTCACAACTTTGATAATCTTACAAATCACTTGCTTGAATCTTCATTTATTGACATACTCGTATTTCCTAGATATTTGGTATGTATGTATAATAAGCATCTGCCCTTGGGTTGGATTTTAGGTTACTAGGGGCAAGATCACCCAGGCTAAAAAATCAAAATTGGCCCTACCCCAGGAGTAACTTGGTTTTATATGGACTGACATGGGTAAAACTATAAAAGATCTTGTCAGAAACAACAAGGCTTGGATTTTAGATAGTTGCTATGTTAAGAAAGTAGTTGCAGTTGTTTTCGGTGAGCCATCGTGGGTGGCCCTCTTGTTCATTTTTAAGACTTTTATTGGCATAAATCTTATCATTTCATATTATACTCATTTCACTTTAGAAGGAGAAGAAAAAAAAACACCAGAACAGAACTTTTTTTATAATAAAAACAGGTACATTTGCCCATGAAAATAAAATACATTTAAAAGTTTTTTTCTTTGTATATCAACTTAAAACAAAGTTTACTTCAGCTTAGGTTTTGTAGCATTTCAGGACTGTCTTCGGTTTATTCATAATCGTTTTAGTAATCTATAACAATATTGTAACTTACGAAAGATCGAAAACCTCAATTTATAGTAAAATCTTTAGACTTGAATACACTTAGATAATTTTCTTGCCGCTATTGCAAGGTATCTATAGACGGACATATTCTATATTCTTTCCCATTGTCTAAAGTTAGTAGTTCATGTAAGGTATAATTACATAATGTGGTTTTATATATAGGCTAATGTTGATTGGTCAATAGAATATATTTTTGCATATGAAAATGTATGACGTCATGCGCATGCGCTAAAACGGTGCTAAAGGTCACGAAACTAGGACAAACCAGCATATTGTTTACGCATATCATCATGCCACCTTCATTCGAATACTTCTGATTTATTACATGAGCACCTTTCCGGCTTTCGAATGTTTGTCTACCTACAAGTTTCAATGCAAAGACAACTCGAAATTACTCGGAATGATGTTAGTGCAATCTTGTGTTTGACAGTATTAAAATTATTCAAGTATGACTGAAAATTAACATTGCAAGTTCTCTGGTGATACAAAATGACCATGATGTCTAACGAGTGACATACTTATAGTTTCTTTTAATTAATTATATTCTCTAGTAACGAGTTAAGCAAGCTAATAATAAGCAATAGTAATACATGTTGATAGTATTGTGTTTGTTGCTATAATAGTAGGAATAGAAGTAGAGGTAACTATAGTACTGTAGTAATACTATTTTAATGATAAAGGTGATTATAGTCATAAGTTATAATTACAATGATGATAAGGATACTATTAATGATGATTATACCAGTTATAATAAAATGTAAAATCATATACGAGTATTATAATTAAAATTATCATCATCATCATTATTATTTTATATGTCAGAGGACTATAATATCTGTAAAGGAAACAAAGTTTGTTTTTCTCAATAATTGATGCCCGAGTTTGTTTGATGTTTCTTCCCTAAGGTTCAATATCCGTTTTTATTGTTGTTTAGTGGCAAGTTACATCAAGAAGTATTGTTTCGAGTAATTTGTTCAGTCAGATGATAATATCTTACCGCTAAAGACGTGAAAAATTGCACGGTATCTTTAGGCATTAAATGTAATTATGCTCTGAGAGATTGATTGTGTGTCAGCTTAATTACTCGTTAAGACTTTGCACCAAATGCAGATTGCCTAATTGCATGTCTTGTGGATATTAGGAATTCTGGCAAAATATTTCCATCTCAGAAATAGTCGTGTTTAAATAGGATTTTGTTTTATAATTGTATTTAAGATAAATTCTTTCGCACTGTTTAGCTTACACGTTCAATCAAACTGATACAGGTTGTTCATAACGACTTCTCTGCTTGTCATGACAAATTCAAACCGCCACATCCTCTGATAGGTGTGTATTATAATTGTTCGTCTCATCATTGTGCACATCTCGACGATTATATTTAATTTCTTCTCATATTTTTTATTACTTCCGTGCATTAAACAAATGAAAACGTAGATAATTATCAAATAATCAAAATCTCGCATCATTCTTTCATACATCATGAACAAAGATTAAAATAAAAAAAAAACAACATAAAACGGGTTTTCAATTTAAAAAGAAGGATTTAAAGTAGTTATTCCTGTTTAAAATTCTATTCCATATATAAATATGGCATTTATCCTATCTGTATTATACTGGCAGTGATTCGAGAAAGCAACTATGCAGTTTTGTTATGATACGTATTTCTAATTCGGATTCCGATTCGGAGACTACGACACTTATTTCGGTTAGTTGTAAATACATTTTCTCAAGAATTACAATAAGTAATTCTAAGACCTGCTGATGACAATTTTACATGATAAAAATACATAATGCTTGTCATTAATTTACCTTATTATCACATTGCAAAAGTTGTTTGTAATACAATATAACCGTTACATATTTTTTATATTACTCACATACTATGGCCCCTTTGTTGTGTTCACTTTTCTTTCAAGATTTTGATTTGTTTTTGAAACACGGTGTCAATTCAGCGATACTATTAGATGACATGATGTCTGTATTGCAGTGAGAAAACGTGATGTTGGCATATGGAGTAGAAAAAACGTGGAGTTAGCAGTAGTAGTACAGCAGTAACCGTTGGAAAAAACGTGAAGTTGGCAGTAGCATTAAGAGCAGTAGCAGTAGGAAACATGTGACGTTTGCAGTAGCAATACAGCAGTAGCAGTAGGAAAAATGTAAATTTGGCAGTAGAAGTAAAAGCAGTGGCAGTAGGAAAAACGTGAAGTTGGCAGAAGCAGTACAGCAGTGGCAGTAGGAAAAACGTGAAGTTGGCAGTAGCAATAAGAGCAGTAACTTCACGTTTTTCCTACTGCTACTGCTACAGCCAACTTCACGTTTTTCTTACTGCTACTGCTACAACCAACTTCAAGTTTAATTTAATTTCTACTCCTGTTACTGCTACTGCGTACTGCTAACTTCCTTCTAGTTGTATTGTTGTTATTTGCGGATGATGGCGATTGTCGGTAAATCACCCCGTGAAATACAACTAAAATTAAATCATCTATATTCATACTGTAACATTTGATGTCTGAATGTTAATAGTACTTCAAAAACGAAAAGAATTTTCCGTTTTAAGCGTGGGACTTTCTTTTCTACCAAAGACTGGACATACAAAGGCCATCAAATAAAGGTCATTAAAGTCTTTAATTATTAAGGTAGTTATTAACTATAAAGGCATTTTTCTACAAACCAAGAACATTTAATAGGTAAAGCTTTGAAATCCTTAAATGTACTTTTATGAAAATATAAAGATTATGACTTAAGTCCAATAATTTTGTGACATCTGTTTAATGCTTTTCTTTCTCTTTTTCTCAGTTATGTTGCAGAAATGTGGGGCAATACAAAGTCAAAAGAAATCAAAAGTTTAAATCCAAATTTGTGCAAACGCTTTCTTAAAGTAAAAAGTAATACTTGCACAGCTACTGCTAGTGGGGAATTAGGAAAATATCATCTCTACATACATACATTTAACAAATGTTCTAATTGCCCAGGCAATAAAACTACAATTTACTTAAACTAAAAATGGGCACGACTTAAAAATTTGCAACACTTTGTTTTCCTATCTTCGCCATTGTTTACAACAGCTATGGCGTATATATCGCTATCAAGAGTCCTCATCGGACCAGTGTGAACATTGCCTCCTTTCCGCACGTGAAACTCGTGTGCCTTATTTCTTTATTTTCAAGTGGCCAGTTAGAAAATTTGCTAAGTGTAGATATATAAGCATTGTACAGTACCGTTTAAGATAATATATAACGTACCGTATTCGATCAAATATTAATAGATAACAAAAACATCAGTCTAATTGGGTATCTTATGTTAAAAAATATTAAGTGACTATGGTTTTGCATATATTTGACGTAGCTAACTCTGTAGATGAAAAAATCATTTTTGTCAGACTTTAAGAATTATTGATTGTTTTAGACAAGACTGGTACTGTTCTCTAGATAGTTCGGTGCTGTTTCTGTATAAAGCAATCAAAACTCTTTTTTTTAATATGGTAATTATATGGATATTCCTCCTAGAAGTTTACGATTTTGTTTTCAAGAATTTCTGTACATCCATTTAGAATTCAGACAGGTAGATATAATAGAAATCCCATTCCAAGAGAAGAAAGACTTTGCTTATGTTGTGGTACTGAAGATATTTAAGATGACTATATATGCTCCTGTTATCTTGATATCAGTAGAAATTACATCTGTATTAAAATATTCAATTATTAAAATCTAATGACAAACATGAACTCGTAAAACTCTCAAGAAATAATATATTGAATACTGCTAGTTCAATTGTTCGTCTTCCATGTTTAAACTTTATTGTAATCTTGACATCTTTCTCAAGATGATATTATTATAATGTGTAATTACTTACGCATATTCACGATGATTATGCTGTTTTTCGTACACGCGTAAACAAGACGATGTACAATGCAACAAAAACAACAACATTTGTATTAAGCATACATGCATGTCTGGAATAGGTTGACATGAATTAACAAAAGAGAAGAGTGCTAGTGTACAGTGTACAATGAAAAGTATATAAATTTCGTAGATCTTAATAGATATTTACTAATTTCGGCATTTATTTGCAAAGTAAAAAAAATATAAGTTAATTGAGAACTTCTCTTTTGGATTATACTGAAAGTAAATTTGTCATTTTTTGTAATGTTGGCGTTGTGTAGTATTATCGTTTTAGATATTTCCTTCTTAGATGAACATATTTAGCGCAAATAAATAAAAAATGATATTCTGTGTCTATCATGTTTTTGTTACAATTGCAGCATATTTTGTGTTCTCTTTGTAATTTTGTATGTCTGCCTTTTTCGATTTCAACATTATGTGATGATGTTTTAAGTCTATTTAAAGCTATCCGAAACTGGTTTTCTGTAATGTAACCTAAGTAATTTTCAAATGCTAGCGAATGTTTAAACAATGAGTATATTTTTAACCTTCCTGAGTTATTCCTTGAAGAATTGGTTAAATAAAATATGTCAGATACAAATAAAATTCGGTCAAATTAAAATGTACAAGGAAATAGTGTCAAATGGGAGACCACAGTGATATTAAAGGAAATGCAAAGGATTCGTAATTGATACAAGTGTTATTAATAGCGAGAAAATTGATAAAGCAGTGCCTAGGATTGGTGGAAAGAATAAGAAAAAGACTTATTGAAAGTTATGAAAAGGTATTGTAGCATTAAGATGTTAATTTAGAAAATGTTGTATCAGGTTTTTTTCTCTCCTTTTGTTCAGATCCTGAAGCTACTGTATTAATAAGAAATAAAATGAATGCGAAATGTGTTTTATGATTTTAACATCACATTTATTACACACTGTGTTCATGTTATTGGTATTTGATTTTAATGAAACAATGAGATGTTTTAATAACTAAACTTATCTCTAAAGTACAGGTGTCTCTTAGAAAGCAATAATAACTTTATAGAACAATATCTTAGAAGTGCACATTTTTAATTGGCCTTTAAAATCCATAAAAGAATCGTAAGCGATATTTACTAAAATCATCTTAATAAACATTTCCGAAACTCGCTGTTGAAGAACTAGATACCATGATCAATACTGTAAAAGCTTCTTTTTACAAATATTATTTTTCAAAAAAAATATGCTTTCCACTGGAGATCAGTTCAATAAGCAAGTTGGTTATGACCATGTTGTAACCCCTTTTTGCTTCAAAAGTTGAGGCACTGAGACCATAAAGACCTTTCCTTCACTGAAAACATGGTCATCACTTGTTAACTACGACCATATAGGTGTTACAACAGTCTCTCGTTCATACTGCATTTTCTTGTATTGTCAGCACATCTCAATTGTATTCTATAGTATTATCAATATCGCAGAAAGTCTAATATTTCGTGAAATAAATTCGACATTCGTTCCTACGATAAATCAGTATGAAATTTAAAAAAAAAATGTTTTATTCAAAATTGAATCGAACTACATATTCAAGGCTAAAAAGATGACAATACCCTTTTCGTTACAAAATATTCCAAATACTGAGCAAATATAGATATTCTAACAAACCTGAGCATAAAGTGCATTGTAGCGTATCATTCTTCAATCATTTTTTATATCTTTCTAACTTACTTTTTATTTAACATCTATTTTAACTACAATTTGCATTTGTGGTTGCATATTCAACAACTTATATCATTTCCATACTTTGTTTTCATCACTGATCATTGGCAAGGTTTCTTTCTACTTATATTCATTTGGATTTCAATTTACTTCTGTACTCAGTCGTAATCAAATGATGAAATATACGTCCTTTTGGTATCTTGTTGAAGTATATTATCGAAATACAGTGAATCGACATATTTGTCTATGACATTTTATGTTGAGACTGATTCTAAACAAGAATGACTGTGTACACAAGAAATATCCTTAAATCTTAAAAAAAATAAATACAAAATAAATGTTGAACGCACGTAGTATTCGAATGTCTTATTTCCATAACAAATCAAAAAGCACATATGCGAGAAACTATGCACACAAATTGCACGCACATTTTACGACTTTCTTGCGTGTAATGTCCAGTCTTTCATGCTTCAATATATGACTTTAAAAGCCTGTTTAATGTGGTATACCCTTAAATTGAAATATTTGATAATTTACAGAATCATAATAATTTATAATTGTGAATTAAGGTAGCTTTTACCAGAAGCGAAATCGTCCAGGAAGAATTCTTTTTTAAGCCAAAATGTAAACTAATTAATGCCCGTCTTCAAATGGCGAACTGTTTTTTTGTTGACAGTATTTTGTCAGATTAATTGCAAACGTACACTTTTTATGAATAAAGTATTAACAAGAAGCATTTGCAGATAGGAACAGAGTTATTTGAACTTAAATACTGAACTCATGACATTGACAACAGGCGAAATTAAACATTACATTATACATGTATATCGTATTCATATATATTTTGTGACTTTAACACCAAGCAGTGTTGATTTGTCTAAAGAATTTGTAAAGAGTATTTAATTGCGTATGGTATAATTTATGTACTTTCAAATAGAGAAGCTCAGATGTTTTTTTTATCTTTTTTTTTCTGACAGAAACAACTGATTTTAATCTCAAGCTTCTTACCCACTTATTTTTTGTTATCACATTTATTGTTAATTCGTTTGCATTGTGTGTAAATAAAATCTTGTAAATCTTGTGACAATCATTTTACCTTCTTTTGTATCAGACACTGAAAGTAGGTTATACGTTCGTAGAACGACTTGTTTTTTATATACACCTAACTATTCTAGGTATCTAAAATGGGCTTGTTCGTCCTTCAATTTGGTCAGATCCGACAGTTATTATGGGAGTGCTTATTGAAAATGTACTGAGTAAAGGGCGAATAGTGCAGACTATGAATATGCAGGCTGCAACTTCGTCTGCACTGGTTACAAAGGTAGAGTCAATTTCCTCCAGTAAGTTAAAGCTTAAATATCTTTTATATATTCCTAATTTGATTCTATTGCTCTAAATGTCAGAAAAGATTAGAATATTTGATAGTATGGTGTTACCTATTCTCACATATAGATCTGAGGTGTGGAGTTTTCATAAGGCACCTGACATCGAAAAAATTCATTTGAACTTTTCAAAACAAGTTCTTGGTGTACGCCAAGCAGCAGTTCTAGGTGAATTTGGACGATTTCCTTAATCAGTTCTGCGAAAAGTCAGAATCATCAAGTACTTCTATAGAATTATGAAATGCCCAAACTCTCTTCTATACAGATTGGCATTTTTTTAAAAGAAACTAATGGTAATTTATTAAATAGTTGGTCCAAAAATATAAAAAAATATGTTGTCAGATTTAGATTTTTTTATATTTATGGAATAATGAAAATATTACAGATGAGCATGTAAATACTATAATACAAAGGATATATGATCAGCAACTTCAACAGTGGTGTGTTGGACTTGGTACTTTTCCTAGATTAGAAAGTTACAATTTGTTTAAAAGTGAATTTAGGCAAGAGAAGTATTTAAACTGTGTTAATAATATGAAACATCGTAAAATGTTATCAAGATTTAGATGCTCTTCACATACACTAGCTATAGAAGAGGGTAGATATAGAAATATTCAAAGAAACCAATGTTTATGTACCAAATGCAATATTAAAGAAATTGAAACCGAGTATCATTTTTATTAGTATGTCAATATTAAAATGACTTCAGGAAAACATGATTGCTCATGGCCTAATATATATAAATTTATATAAATAATGAAATGTACAAACAGAAATGTAATTGTTAATATAGCAAAATTTGTATATTTAGCGATGCAGTTAAGAACTTAGTTAATAAATTTTGTTTGAAATATTGGATACACACTAAGAATCATGTGCAGTATCATACATTTCTGCGCTGTATATTGTACAAAATGTTACTTGGCGATGAACATGTATATGTTTTTGCTAACAAAATATTTGACTTGACTTTGACTTTGACCCTTTGAGTAAATGTTTGCTGATGTGGGATAACGTGGCATGATGATAAAAAGTAAATTTAAACACACATATATTTTAAAAGCAGATACGTAGCACCATACATATGTGGTTGATACGTATCTTCTGCCTTTTTCTTTTTCGTCTTTCTTCTTTTGATGAGTGCTTTGAGAATAGATTTATATGTTACTTGAATTGCAGCATTGCTACATCGTCACTGGTTTATTAACGTTTCAGCAATTGTGTCTGAATTATGTCTGACTGCTAATTATCTTGCATCTCTGTCTATTCCAATAATGGCTGTATTTAACACACTTTTATTGCTTTTAATAATGTATAATACATTTCCTAATTTGGACCAGAAAGTCTCAGCAATTTGCAAGTTATTTGTAATGTGTTCGCAGGATGTCAGATTATTTGTTTAATAAAGCTTCGCATCTGTTATTTTTTTCTAACAATTGCAATAGTCATGATAGTAGTGGGAAAACTGGAAACAGGAAAACTCGCTTTTTAGAAAGTAGCTTGACTGATTTAAAATTTGCTTCCGACATGAATAAGTTAAATAAATAAAGATATCATTCTTCTTCGTCTTTCAAACTTCTTATGATAAAGTCAGCATTAGAAATCAGGTCCCAATACAATAATCATCAAAGGGTTTCCCTGTAAATACTTATCCTTTCGAGTATTCTATTTTCATGTTTAACAAAAAACAAAAAAACCTCTAAAAACAACTAGAAATTTATATGTTTAAGCGTACATACTACATGTAAGTTGCATTATGGTCGTAATGTTGTAAAAAAATGGCGGATGCCCTCGATCTCCATTTGTACCTGTATCGTTGAAATGAATAAGGTTTATGCATTTAGGAGAAATGGAAAATAAAACAAATAAAACAAAAAGAGATACACCCTAATTAATTTATTTATTTTGCAGCTTACACCATAAGTTTATACACATATTTCGCTGACTAATGAAAATATTTCAGTGGTCCAGAATCCAGCTTTAACATTGAAAAAATGAAATCCAATAATTCATATGTAAGTTGTTTCAAACCTTCTGTTTCAACAATTACTTTAAAGACTTAAACTAATAGATATATGGTATGAAACGATACAGTTTGACTGGCTTGCTTAATATGAATGTAAGGTACATATTGCACACAATAGTCTTGCTTTAGAATCATGTAAATATTGGGCGTCAAAGGTGTTCTTTTAAATTCCAAAACATTATCATTCTTATTTCTTAAAGTTCAATTATTTCCTAATACTAGTACTTTAAGAAAATGTTTTCATTTATTGCTGAAATGGTTAGATACAAAGTCCCAGGATCACAATCACAAATGGTTCTTGTGTTACCAAGAAATATGTCTCACCGGCAAAAATGATCTTTATTTGTACCAAAATCATTGCTAGCTTTGCTTTTCACATCAATGAACACTCAAGTTAAAAATATAGTGCAGTAATTGTTTTCACTGATATTGGAAAAAAGTAAAAAAGGCTTGTTCATGAAGAAATGATTTTTTACGTAAGAAAGAAAGACATATGTCAGCACTGCATAGAGTAAATAGAATATGGTTTGATCACTATCCTATCAGTAGAGTAATTTTTCTATATAGTAATGTGATACTGGGACCTTAAAAGTCTGATATAAAACGTGACTTTTGTTTAAATTCCTTTGGCTAGAGGATACAGAAAACGTCTATGTAGTGGCGAGAGAAACACAAACGACGACTGGAGACAAATATATTTCTGAAATCCGCATAACTGTTTTGTATATCATGGAAAGCTAGATATTAACGTGAACTTTATCTTGAAATGAGGCGAGTTAATATTATACAAACACTAATACAGATAGGTGAAAGGAACACAATTCACTGTAGTTCATAAACCAAAAACAGAACTATAACTACTTGTATTTAGTTCGAGACTAGACACTATATGACAACAGTCCTTACTAGATAACGTGTTTTAAAGCAAGGATGATGTAAAATTATAAAATTAGTTTCAAAGTTTAATAACGTTATTTTCACAGAACTGAACAAAATTTATTACTTCCTTGTGGACAAACTTTGCAGATATCAGATAATTCGTTCGTAAATGCTTTCTTGTCTAGATCGATCCCTTTAAGAAATATCGCCTTTATATGCTTCTGCTGTCACCTGCTCTATCTAAGATATTGTGTCAGTCTATAAATCCTTTCTTGACTAACTCATATTTAAAAAAGAAATCTTTAAAAAAACTTAACTGATCTCATCTCTTTCAATCAAAATCATTATCTGTATGCTTTATAAATTGATATAACCTCTATAAAACTACCATTTGTGGGTGCTTTCTTGACTTGACTAAACGCATTTAAGAATCATCAGATACTACTTGATCAAGCAGAATTATCCAGTGTGCAATGTACGCAGTACGCAGTGTTGAACCTTTAAAATCAGTCAGGGTCGACGTAAAAACTTGCTTTAGCTTAATCAAGATTTAGCAATTACATGTAGTGTTATACCAAATCTTTTGCAAACCGTACCTTCTTAATTTAATACGAAAACAGTGAGTATAATTATTAAGCAATTGTGCAGAACCAAAAGTAAAAATCAAAACAAATCAGAAACAATTCTCACATATATTTCATTATGTATACATTTCTTCGAAACTATTAGAATCTTTGATATTAAGTTTCATTCAACTGCTTAATTATATCGTTTTAAGAGGATGTCTTTTGGTCACATTAATCTGTTACCTGTTAACAATTTTGCAGAATGTGTATGTTTTTTTTCGATTGCTTAACAGATTTAGTTTCTTTGGCACTTTCAATTATTCTTATTTTACTTTATACAAAGGGATATCTTCTTTTTCAAAAGCAAGGTCCCCTCTCTTGTCTTAAAAGCTTTACATTTTAGAATAGATAAACTTTTTATAAAAATGCTAAACAAATATAAGCAAAAGACCCACGTTAGTGTTAGACATCTTTTAAATTCTTTACAGATTAATATCAAGCCAGTTCTATCAGGCCATATGTGGACGCATTTTTGTACGGTGGTCAATTAATGTAATTTAAGATATCAACTCAAAATCAACTGAATATTGTCCTAATGAAATCGGGGACATTTTTCTAGCAGAATATCTCCATGAATATCCAGATTATGAGATAGTGTTGAGTGGAGACATACAGAAGCCTCTTGACTACAATGTTTCTTTTCTTTACCTTGATGAATATTTCCGCAACGTTAAATCACTTTTAATTACAAAAGGTCTTAAAGAATCTTTGTTTAACTATAGTCCTCTTACTGATATATTTGCATTGCTTCAAACGTAAACTTATTTATTTTGTTAAATAATAATGACATATTTGCAACATCTTAAGCTATCAAAATGCTTGTGAAATATAGAAGGAATCACCACAAAATATTAATCAAGTTCTTGCCTAAATAAATAAAAGCAATATTTTTTTTCGTAATTCTTTTTATGCAAAGTACTATTTTTTAAACAAATATTATAGGATGAACTGTAAGGATATATTTTCCAGATGAGAAAACAATGTAAAATGTAATGCAAAGTGACAAAGAAATGAATGTAATACAATCACAAAGTGTATGCGTGTTTCTTGGCCACATATAGTTGTTATGTCCTATATGACTTCTCAGTTAATCAAATCAGCCTCCTGATAGGCAGGTGAATTACGTCTTAACATAGAAACTGTCTAAAACCACCACAACTAAACTGTGATTTATTACTTAAATACAATTAGTCATTGAAATAGTTGCCAAGAAATATATTAAAACATTAAAAAGTCTTCTTAATCATGGGTGATGGTAAATGTAAAAGATGTAAAGCGTTAAAAGGCTTGTTATATTGTAATTAAGTTTAGAGAAAAGGAAAACTTTATTGACTTCTCATTACCTTACTCTCAAGACATCGAAGTGAATATATATGTGTGTGTGTGTGTGTGCGTGTGTGTGTGTTTGTGTGTGTGTGTGTGTGTGTGTGTGTGTGTGTGATGAGTTTACAATGAATGTGATATTTTTGAGAAATTGTTCTATCTTATCTGAAGGTCAGTGTAAAGTTTCTGTGTTTTTTAATATATTTTTTAACGTAATTTATTACGTGTTTCAATGCAAATATTTTGAAAGAGAATTTGTAAATTTGACAATTACCAGTCGCTTCTGTTTAATAGCCCTTTAAATAGCCATTCTAAATTACGCATAAATATGGCTTCCCGAAGCATCTCTATATATTTTTATATTTTTTTATGATAAGGCAGAGATGCTGTCTACTCAATTTCGTGCAATAGCTACAATGTTCATATCTGCTCTCCTTTTCAAACAGCAGGTAGTACAGATATTTATTTTGTTATTATATCTTTCATACTGCTAAATGAACCACAGGACATATATAGTGAAATCACAAATCTTAATCATACTGAAACCTTCGCTTTGCAATAAGTATGATAAATGTCAACTATCCAGTTTTCCTAAAGATTCTTCCTGTTCTGAAGTTAAATTTTCAAGTCAGGGATAAAAGTGACTGCCTGCAAAATGTATCTGTAAATTACATTTGTTACATTAAGACTTACACATTTATTTGAACTTTTCAGAGTGTTATTTATCTCACCATGTCTGCAAAAGGGAATACATCATTTTCTGAAGTTTCAGGAAAATAAGTCTGGAATTATATATAAAAGATTGTGTACTTTGGTAAAAATAAAAAGCAGAGACGGAATAATTAGTCTGTTTGTAATAGCATTTGTGACTTTAATAAGTCTAAAGAAGAATCTGATCATACACAGAGACAACAGCACGTTGACGCAAAAAACACTGAAGCCATCAACGATTCTTTGTTACATCGATTACTTCTCCCTAACTGATAATTGTGTTATAGGCTTGGGTTTGCCAAAATAAAAAGAAAAGGAAATTTTTAACATATCTTTAAATATAGAAAGGATAACATGCAAGTTCACCATATACAGCAGCATCACATGATTTAAATGTTACATTCAATATTTTCTTACAAAACTTAAGATGGATATTTTCAATTTTGAATTATTCTAGTTTTAAAAACAGATTAAAATAATTTTGACAAGCAACTTACTGGTGTTTTCCCTCTATAGTTATTTACATCAATTTTTCACCTTTTTTTTACAACGTAATTATTACACCTTCAGTCCACGCCTCTGGTAAACACCCACTGTCAAGTATATAATTAAAAATATCACAAATATGCGAGGCTAAAATATCAAAACATTCAATAAAATATTCATTTAACAAGCAATTTACATGGTTTTAACGTTTTTATTGCTTTGATAATATCTTCAACTGTAATAGGTTTGTCTTAAACAACATCCCGTCAAAACCATTGATGCGTGGAAATTCGTCAGGCTCAGTATTACTTGTTTGAAATATATCGTTTCCTCATCTGAAAACTTTTATCATGGTTTAACTGAAACGAAAAAGTCTAGCCAGGAATTTATCGATACAAATAGTGGCCCTGATATTAAATGAAAATAGCAACCTTAACATCAGATTGAATGTTAATATTGCTATCTTTATTTGACCAAGTATCACACAAAATATAATATAATGGCTTGTATTAATAAATTCCAGGCTAGACTATTTCTTTTCAGTTAAACCATTAATATACGATGACATAATGCCCAGTTCACCCTCTCTGCGTTCCTATTTCTGTGCTTTTCCATCAAATTAACGAGTGTCATAGAGTCAACCATGCCTTGTGACCGTTCTGTCTGGCTTCTTTCATTTTTTGGCAAGAGTTTTTCCTGTTACTGATAACCTTCTTTGGAAATTGTTCATTGACATAAAAATGTGTGCCCCTTAATGATACACCCGAGTGTCAAACTAATTCATGCTCTTTAAACATACATTTTACAACAATGTTTCTACGTCTGCTATTTCTGCTGTGTCACCCTATTCTGTGAATTATATTCTGTCTTTATATCTACCTGCAATTAAAATTTTGACTAATGAAAACAGTGTCAAGTCACTTCATTTCTTATTTGATATTATTGTTAATTACATGGTTTGATTGTTATGAAAATCATTTATCGATAAAATGACATAGCCAAAGGTCAGAAATATGTTTAAACATTCATTTATTCTACAGGTTATGTTTGGAAACAAATCAAATTTTGTTTCTTTACTGTGTATACATAACCCTGAAATTAGTATATAATTGTGGATAATAACAAACACTGTCAAGTCATCTCGTTTCTTAGTGCTAAACTTTGTTATCCTTCATTAAATTATTTGGAATTTAATGGAAGCAATATTTGTTGGCAAAATAAAATTACCAAAGCCTACTGTTTTTCTTAATGAATGTAGTAGATATGGGACATACATAATGTGGATATAGAATCATTCACTGTTACTATATAGACACAATTGTGTTATTTCAAAGATACGATTTATTATCTTGCAATAAGCTGTGGACAAAGAACATTCCATTCAAACGATTATTTTACAGTTCTGTAGAGTTTAATGTCAATATTACTGCTTTATTATTTTTGTTAGTTTATTTTTAACCTTTTACTTCTTAATACTTTTAGCATTTTCAAATTATGTTACATTTCAACACCAGGGTGCTTTTTAATTTGTTAATTAATTATTTACCTTATTACCAAGGAAACTGTGGGCAAACTTTTTTTTATCAGAGAGTGAATGCTAGGTGATTAATGAAACCTTTACCACGATGGGAAGAAATATTTGATATTTTTTGTGTATTTAACTGTCAAAATCGTCCCAAATTAGCTGACAATCGCTTGAGAAATTTATACCGTATGTTGATACGTTTCTCCATTGTCTAATGCTTGATTCTGAAATAATATCAGTAAGAAAAATATTAAAAAATCAAATCAAATCAAAATTGAATAAAACAAACAAGTTTAATTATAACAAAAACAAAAAAACAAAAAACAAAGCCTCTTTTGTAACAAGGCTATTATACTTTTTGCATCAAGATGGCAGGAAAGCGAACTAGTGAAGGTAAAAACAAATCATTGATTTCAGCCGTTTGCCGAAAACTGTTAGGTTTTGACACAATTCTATCCTTTACTACTTTGGTGCCTATATGTCTAGCATTTAAATGAACATGAGACATTGTTTTGCGTATGTGCTTACAATGACGTATATCAATTATACAATTCTAAATGCAATCACATTATAAGAACTTAACTGATAAATCGGTATAAATATTCCACCGATACACTTATGTTGATAAACAGTTTTGTTTCAAAAAACAATGTGATATCGATAAGGACATGGGTCTTCAAATACTGCATGTTAATTACAATCTATTTCAATATCATGCTAGGTTGTTTAAGAACTTTTTATCGGCTAAAATCGTTCTCAGATCTAAGGTGCTAGCACCAACAACGACTAAAACATAAGACTATATTATGTTTTGTACTTTTTAAGTTAGGAGTTATTTCAAACCATTCCTACAATTGTTATTTTACAACAGTTTTATTTATTAACATGAAAGGAAGCTTTGCATACAACGAGGAAAACAAAACTAATTACACTCAACAAAATAAATTTAAGGGTCAAGGACATATGACAGCAGTTCTTAAAGACATACTTTTTTTACTTGCTGAAGTTTATATCCAACAAAAACTCATTATATCTGTGACCAATTTAAACTAAAAGTAACATGTGTTGCACAAACACAGTAGCACGCTTTATCCTCAAAGAGAACCCTTATCAGTTTTAAAGTGTTTGAGACTTGGTGGATGTGGTATACACAATGGCTTATCATAAGAAACGTAGCAACCAGTTAAATTTTAGAAACGGGTATGACCTCCTGTGCTCGGATAACCTCTTTGACACGGGTCTGGAAGCTGCGTATGAGCTGTTTGATGTCATTTTGTGGTATGAGACCCCATTCCTCAGTAAGGGCAGCAGCCAGCTCATTTCTGGTTGACGGCTGACGTTGTCGTGCGGAAACACGGCGCTGCAGCATGTACCAGGCATGTTCTATTGAGTTCATGTCTGGAGACCTAGCTGGCCATTCATACGTTCAACACCTTGGTCGTCAAGGTACTGTTTGACGATTCTTGCACTGTGAGCTGTAGTATTGTCGTCCATTAACACGAATTCCTGGCCGATTGCACCAGCATATGGAATGACGCGAGGTCGGAGAATCTCATCAATATAACGTCCAGCAGTAACCGTGCCGTTTAACAAACACGTGAAGGTCTGTACGCCCGTCGTAAGAAATGCCCGTTCAAACAATAACAAAGCCACTACCAAACTTGTCATGTTCGGATATGCAACACTCGCTGAAGCGCTCATTTCGCTGACGCCATACACGCCGACGTCCATCATGGAAGTCCAGGCAAAATCTGGACTCATCGGTGAATAGCACATTATGAAAATGCCTGAGTTGCCAATTAACGTGATCTCTGGCAAACACCAGACGGGCCGCACGATGTCTTGGCGTTAAAGGGGGACGTACAACAGGACGGCGAGCACATAAATTAGCGTCGTGGAGTCTGTTGCGATATGTTTGTGGCGAGATTCAAACACCGAAAGCAGTTTAGAAGTCTCTATTTAGAGCAAACCTACGACGTTTTGCCAGGACAACGATGGCACGGTCTTCCCGAGCAGATGTTGACCTTGGACGTCCACTCTGAGGACGTCTGGCGACGGCGCCTGTGTCCGGGTACTTTTGCTAAAATTGTTGGATTACACTTTCGCTAACACCATGCTCATAGGCCCCTTCGCACTGCGTTTGCCCAGGCAGCCGACGACCGACTGCTCTGGCTGTCTCAGCCTCCGACATGTGTCTTTTAGGCCTCAGAGATTCTTCACAATAATCAGTTCAATACTGTAACAGATGATTTGCATCAAAAAATCAAATTAAAACCTGCTCATGTCACGTTGACTTCATTCTACATTTGATTTTCACTTGATTTGAGGGGTGGGTGTGTTTGCACGTACCTGCACTGGATAATTGAGCTGTCATGGGTAGATTAACGCATATATACACAAGTACTGGTGTGTTTAAAGCAAAACACAATTTAACTTTTACATGAAAATTTTTGCATTAAAAAATCTATGAACCTAAGTATTGACCCTTAATTTATTTTGTTGAGTGTATAATATATATATATATATATATATATAGAACAAACTTGCCAGAGTAGTCTACGATAAACGAACGACTACAATACTTATTAAAGTCTATATAATAACATATATAAGCAGATTATTTCACAGAGAGTTCTTAGTTTCTGCAATGGACAACGTTTTATTATCACACTAACAAAATTATATGAATTAATAAAATTATTACGAGCCATGGACAAACACATATTTAAGAAAAAAAATCCAAATAAGAGTATAAAGTTTTTCTACCATTTTCTCTATCGAAAACTTGCAAACGTTGTTTTATTTTAACTTATTTTTTAATCTATACCTTTTCAAATTCATTATATCTACAAAGAAAGCATGCTAGAGCTATGAAAATGCTACTTGTACTTTTGCTCCAGTCTGTGAGGTCTTATTTTGTGTTTCTTTAATAATAGTAAGAAAGTTGCAATAAAAATGAGAAAATTCCAATAAGAATTTTATTTCTCCCATTTATTGCGTTTTATGCCTAATATTGCGTTTCTATAATTGGCCACAATGCCACTGCAATTTTGAATGTTATCAGTAACTTCACAGCAGGGTGTGAGTGCATCTGTTCATACGTTTGCAAATTTCTGCTTTCGTCAGTGGTATTTTAAAATAAACGTGGGCGAAAAAATAATGTATTAACAGACAGAAATGCTAAAGTATCAAATACTCTGAAAATTTGAATCCACGAATATTTTAACTAACGCATCTGACATTATGTTTGCTGTGGCGCCTAAAGTATGCAAACAATATCATTTACTTCAAGTTTGCTAGAGTTGTTTAATTGAAATAGTTCGAAATATTCAGAAATTTAGAAGAAAACCTTTACAAGCCTTAACCAGCTGAAGATTGTTTTATACGATAGTTTCTATAACTTAATCATTGTCTTATTACTAGGGTGCCTGATAGTCTATATCTTTTAGAAATGTTTAACAATGAATGCCTAGTAGAGTACACATCACTTGATATTACTGTTATTCGTTTATTCCTTCAGGACATGATATATACATTCAAAGACTATCATACAGGCAAATTTGAAGATAAATGCTTCAGTGCTACGGTTAATTATCACATTATTCTCTAAAGAATGTGTCCTTGAAATATTTATTTTGACACTTTTCTGATGATGAAGTGTAGTGTAAAACTTTAGGAAATCATCGTTAAGCGAACTTTTGTTTTTGAAGTAAGAGATTTAAGATTATCTAAAAAAATAGCTGTTAAAAGTATACCAGATCACCATTTGTTCAGACAATACAAAATCGTTTGATTGCAAGAATTAAATCGATTACTCAATAGTTATAGAATAGGCATTCTTGGTTCATGAACTGTGACAACATTTCAAGTTTTCAACATATAAATCAACTGTAGTATACTTTGATTGCAGTGTCGTATAGTAACATGTTCTAACTTGGCGGCAATATATTGATGTATATAATAATTATATTCAATATAATGTCAACATTCATACAATCACGTCTGAGATATAAATACTTGCAAATGTCGGTGCATCACCATATCGGCGGTCTCTCTGCAAAATCTTATCGGCGACCTTTCTACCACACCACAGTCTATTCTCTGCTGTTAACACAGTTTGTAATATAAGACAGTCAGAAAAGAGTTCAAACAGCTGAGTTGCTTAAAATTAAAAAGTGCGCAGAATATTAAAATATATTTGCTATGTATCTGCGTGTCTATTTATAACTAGCTCGGCACTTTCTACGGACTTGAATGAGTTATTGCTTTTATAACGTTAAGAACAAACACACCAAACATACTCATTTTTCAATAATTTTCAAGAAAATACCGATAAGATGGCCGATACTTATATGAAATCCTTGTACACCCCTACTTTCAGTTTTGATATGCACAAGAGTTCTCTGCACAGAAGTTTCTAAAGCACGGGTAGGCTCTCTGGATACAACACATGCAGGCTCTCTGCCAGCGTAAGGAAGTCTCATACTGTTCACTGTGTTTATTGTTAAATGTGCAACCTTTTATCATCACGTCCCTTATCCTACATTGTGTTTTTCGTTAGAAGTACAACGTTATATCAGTTGTATAAAAATGTTTTCGAAGTCAAAAACGGGGCACGGTGTATAAATCTATTAAACATCTTTGTATGTATTATTGTAACATTTTAGCTCTGTACTGAACATCACAGTTTGTCGATATAATGTTTTAAGATAAATACTGTCTCTATTACAACCACAATAATAAATTTTAACAAAATGACCATGGCTCGAATCACAGTTGTATGAATGGATGTTTGACTGACTGACGAATAAATGAATGGATGAATGAATGAATGAATTGTAAAAGGACAATTTCGATCATTTGTCAAAATTATAAATACTAGGTGTGTGCTCAACTTTATAAAATAGTCAGTAAGCAAAATGGGAAATTTTATGCAATTATTTATTATTTATAATTTTTATACTTTCTTCTCTTAAAGACATCTCGTACTCGACCAAAACTACTAAAACACTCCGACAAGCTTTAATACAAAGACAGTTATATTACCCTGACAGTTATATTACCCTTCATAATGCTTGTTTTTAAACATGTACCTTTAAAACAAAGAAGATATATGAAGCTCGTGCATTAACAAAAATTAAGACTTTCGTAAATAAATACAGCGTATGTTTCAATAAAACATTAGCATAGAGCCTGGACAAACAATAATTTCAGATAAACATCGGCTAATGTATGATTATTTTCTCGAAGAATGTTGAAAAATGAATACGTTTGATGTGATTGTACGTTGTTAAAGCAATAACTCGTTTCAGTCTGTAGAAAGTGCCGAGTTTGTGTTCCGTGTAAGTACACCACTAAACAATGTGTTCGAGTTTCGGAGTGCAGTGACTGATAATTGATACGTAGACACGTGTACATGTAGCAAAGATATTCTCAGCTGTTTGAAGTGATGTCTGCCCATTTTTTCTGATTGTCTATCATCGAAAAATGTGTTTATAGCAGATAAGAGTCGGTGCTGACGCTAAGAGTTCACCGAGAATGCAGATTTTGCAGAGAGACCTCCGAAATGGCTATGCGCCGTGCAAATTAACGTTATCAGCAAATTTCATCTTTCTCTTATTAATTAGAGACATCCAGAATTAAAAAAAAATAATATACAGCCCACAGTGTTAAATAAAAAAATTCATACATCAAGCATCTATAACTAGAATACTTCAGAAAATCTACACATAATTTGATTACCAAAGTTTAGTATACATTGCATACTTTACCTGTTCGTCTAGTTTTAACACACAAAACGAATGTTCTGAGACATGTCACGCTATTTTTATCTTAAATTTTAAATACCGAAGCATAAGAAAGCCATTTAACCTTTTCCCCACTGCTTCAGAAGAAATCAAAGAAAATATTATTGTCTCTAAGACAAACTATTAATGATCTTACTGGTATGGTCATATAAGCTGGAGCAAGTTATTATCTTTCGGTAGACATAATGCAGTGATATACCAAAGACATTTTCAAACGTTTCAAAGACAGGTTCATTACAACAAGGCTAAATATTATTACTGGAAAGTCTTCACATGCTTTACATGCCAGTTATGAGTAATTCGAAAAACATGATTTATTGTAGTAATTAAGCGTTTTACGCTCGTTTTTAATCTATACGGAGCAAATTCGTTTCTTAGTACTTTTTTATTTTCATTGGGAGTCTGTATGAATTTTGTTTGAATGACGAATATCTCTACCCAACATAAATAAATATGAACATTTAACAGTCTGATGTGCGTTCCAGCCAAGGACAACAGGTATACAACAACAGCTCACTAATAGCGCTGTTTTAAGAGTTTCCGTCGTTTTATGTATAAACACAAATCGCAGCAAAAATGAAATTCAAAATGTCTCAAAAAGACGTAGAATGAACGATTGTGTCATAATTTCTAGTCTGGAGGCACTGATTACGCCATAAAACCGGAATACATTTTATGTTTGACTTTTAAGACTGACTGTAAAATTGTCTGTCTAAGGTATATGAGTTTTTAGCATTCTTCTGATTTTAAAATCGTGTCTTTCTAAATGATTGAACCGTTTTCTACCAAATAAGAAAAAAAAGATATTTATTACATATCGTCTGCAACGTGACAGATTCATTTTAAAATTTCTTTGTTTAAATATAATGTAAGTAGGCCTGTCATTTTCAAATTAAAACACAGGCTTTTGAACCATTAGTGCCATGTAATATTTCTTAAAAACAATGTAATAATAAGTTTTGTATCAGACGAAATATAAATATTTAGAACATGGCAGTGTGGAACCCCATACACTCACCCCCCACCCAACCCATTCACCATTTTCCGAACTTTCTGAATTCATAATTCTCCCTTGTTCTTTTTCCTCTCCAGTACTAGAAAATAATTTTTCCAAAGAGTCTTATCTTTTATTAATATTTTTAGCCTTTTGCATACGTATTTGCAACATTTAAAGGCAATACGTTTACCTTTGACAAATAAATAGTTCCAAATAAAATTCCAGGGAAGAAATATTTGTCTAGACGCTGAATATCAATCTTATTACAAATATTATTATATATATTTTTATATTTATTAAAACTACTTAATTTCAAAATTAGGCGAAAATCAGCAGGCATATGAGGTTTGAATTTTGGACAAAAAAGGGGTAACGACCGATTTTTTATTTAGATCAGTTTTTGGACTGTCTTATTAGCGGTACTGTATTGTATGTTTATGTAAAATCTGGTAAATATAAGGCATTATTGTGTCCACTGCTTAAAATTTTGACTAACAATTACCTTTTGACTCCTAAAAATATTATCGTTTATTTATTTATTTTCTTTCTTCTTTGACTTTGTTTAAAACAGTATCCCATAAGAAAACCTATAAATATTGCTAATTGTGTGTTCCTGCTGCCAACGTAAACGTCATAATTCACAACCATTTGTCATCTGTTGAATGATCCAACTCTCTGATGTACAGTCATTGGTCACATATTGAATGATTCAACATCCTTATGCACAACCATTTGTCAACTATAGAATGATTCAGCTTCCTTATGCACAAGCATTTATCAAATAAAGTTTATTCACCTATTGAATTATGCGACTGTCTTATGCACAACCATTTGTCATTTACTGAAGTAGTCAACTTCTTATTCACAACCACTTGTCAAGTATTCAATGATTAAACTTTCTTATGCACAACCATTTGTCAGATATTTAATGATTCAACTTTCTAATGCAATACCATTTGTCACATATTGAATGATTCAACGTTCTTGTGCACAACTATTTGTCATCTACTGAATGATTCAACTTTCTTATGCACAACCATGAGTCACCTATTTAATGATTCAATATTCTTATGCACAACCATTTGTATTCTATCAAATGATTCAACTTCCAAATGCACAACCATCTGTAACCTACTAGATACTTCAACTTTCTTATGCACGACAGCGTCCTAAAGCACAACCATCTGCCACCTATTGAATGAATCAGCTTCCTAAAACACAACCAATTGTCACCTATTGAATGATTCAACTTCCTAAAGCACATCCTTTTGTCATTTATTGAATGACTCAAGTCCCTAATAGACAACGATTTATCAACTACTTAATGATGAAGACACATTATGCACAGCCATTTGTCAATTATTGAACATTCCAATTACGTAAATGACAACATTTTTACTACGGAATGATTCAACTTCTTTATGCACAACCATTTGTCAACTATTGAATGATTCAACTTCCTTATGCACAACCATTGGTCAACTATTGAATGATTTAACTTCCTTGTGCACAACAATTTGTCAACTATTGAATGATTCAACTTCCTTATGCAGGACCATTTGTCAACTTTTTAATGATTCAACTTTTATGCACTACCATTTGTCCCCTATTGAATGATTCAACTTCGTTATGCACAATCATTTGTCACATATTGAATTATTCAAACTCGTTTTGCACGACCATTCGTCACCTATTGAATGATTGAACTTCCTTATTCACGACCATTCGTCACCTATTGAATAATTCAACTTCCTTATTCACAACCATTTGTCGCCTTTTGTATTATTGAAACTCGTAATGCACATCCTTTAGTCACCTGTTGAATTATTCAAACTTTTTGTTACAATAATTTGTCATCTACTGAATAGTTCAATTATTTTCTAATGCACAGCGATTTGTCAACTATTGAACGATTAAAATTCATTATGCACAACCACTTTTTTATTGGGTGTTTTGACCTTTTCAGCAGTAATATGTAAAAAATGAAATGTCTTTTAAAACAAGCTAATCGACGTAGGTTACTTTGTGCGGATTACGTATTAGATCGATTGCACCCTTTTTCGATCAGTAGCCACAATTCCGTACTAATGTAACCATACAGAATTAATCGAGTGTCCAGAAAATTTTTAAATGAATAAATTGAACCGATTTGTAATGGCTAGACAATTAAATTAAAAAAAAGTCGCCAATCTCTTGCTTAAGCAGAGCGAGAAAATGGTATCACTTTATCTGTTGATTCCAGCTGGACTGCATTCCATTCTTTGTAAAGGAAAATCACTAATAGGAAGTTGACAGTAGCAGTACGCAGTAGCAGTTAGCAGTAGAAATTAAATCAAACGTGAAGTAGCAGTAACAGCAAAGGCAGTAGGCAAAACATGAAGTTGGCAGTAGTAATAACAGCAGTAGCAGTAGGAAACTCGAATAGTCTGCCAGAGTGTTTAAAACAGTCACAGACCGGGGGGGTCCATAGACTTTCTAGATTGGCACCAAAATTGCTGATAGCCTGCGAGAATGTCAGGAACAGTAGCAATGGACTCCGGATGGTCCCTTAACATTAAAAATTACATTTTCTCGATTGGCACCAAAATTCCTGTAAGTCTGTGAGAGTGTCAGAAACAGTCGCAGACCAGTAAAATCGACTCGGGAGGGTCCCTAGACCTCAAAAGTTACATTTCCACGATTGGCACGAAAATCCCTGAAAGTCTGCGTGAGTGTCAGAAACAGTCGCAGACCGGTAAAATCGACACGTTTTCTTTACTGCTGCTACTGTTACTGCTACTGCCAACTTCACGTTTTGCCTACTGCTACTGCTGTTACTGCTACTGCCAGCTTCACGTTTTCTTTACTGCTACTGCTGTTACTGCTACTGCCAACTTCTAAATTTTTTCTGTTGTGTACTGCTACTGCTCGCTTCCCATACATAGGAAATTTGAGTGTTTGAGTGGTCTCGTATCTCTGAGCGACTTGTCCCCAGTGGACGAATAAAGTCGGAATTTACCCGGTGGTTGAACAAAATCAATTCGTGTGTTACATTGGATTTCTCTTCATTCATTCGTAAGACAGAGGAAGTTATTCGTAACAAAACGTTAATAATCCGAAGCCTTACTATTCCCTCTTCATCGAAAACCGTCACCCGTTGCTACGTCTTAGACGGACATGTAACGCTGGCTCAGACGACTCATGTTCTCGAAATATGATTTTTTAGATTTTTTTTTATGTTAGCAGCGCGTCCATATCAAGTTCAAACCAAAAGTAATCGACTTCGTTTTAACAGACCTGCTATGGTTTCGAATCTTCACTATTTTAAATGTTTTTTTTTCTTCTCTCCTTACGGTCAAGCTCTGTAATTATATGAGCCGTGTCGTGAGATTACAAACAATGTGGTCAAATTTTAATTTTAAGCTTTTTTCACTTTCAGATAATAGACTGTTTTGAAATTGCTTCTGCATACTTTTAATCGCACTCTGAATACAAGAAGGTACACTTTTAGTGGAGTAGACAATGCATATACAAAATTTCTATTTATCATTTGCGCATCACGGACTTCATACCACATCATAGGCAACATGCAATATAGTTGCGAGGTTATGTCATCTATATCTATGTTTTAGTAACCCTGGAACACTTAACTCGGATTTTTTCAATCAGAGAAGGCAGAAAACATCGTGTGTTTGCAGAACTCGTTAATTAGTTAGTGACGTCAGCTTTTGACATCGCTTTCTCGATGACGTCAAATTGACAAGATCGTTGATTTTGTCACGTTACGTCACATATATTACACACGTATTCATCATTCGTGTAGAGGTTCTCTTTTTTTCTCACTAATAGAGATTGTAAGTTCGAACCTCACCACCGACTATTACCATTTTCTATGAAGAATTGGAGTCTAGTTTTATTCAGTTCCAGGAAAGACGGTTAAACTTTCCGCCCCGAATGAAGTTGACTGCTAAATGGCTCAAAGCTCAGTTTAACCAATTTAACCAATCTGAATATATATAGGTGTGTATTTCAGGTTCCAGAGTATACTAGAATTATCGAAGGTAGTAGCGAAGGATTCTTCAAAGAACTCCATTTACTGCATTCCAGTTCAGAATCCTTAAGTTGTAGCTGAAAAGAAAAGGTATGAATGTTTTCATGTAGTAATAATTTCTTGATAAATCTGGTGCCTGTATGTCTACCTCATGTCTGCGATTTACAAATAGTTCACCATTTGTTGCTTTAGAAGCATGCATCACTAATATTACTGTCAATTCAATCAGTTTTTACTAAAAGACTCATACATGAGTGGAGATTATTTAGCATTAGAACTAAAACGAAGTGATGTTAAGTATGTTGTAGCTACAGAAATAACCATTGGTGTAATAAGGAACGCGTGCGTAAAATATTCATTTCACTACTGTTATCTCTTCACGTATACGCTATTTATTCTGGGAGAACATTACTTATCTTTCGGTGAACTTTTAAGAGTTCAAGAGTTAACTTGACCAAGTGGATTTTGATTTTGTGTTTGAGTCGTTGACTATTCTATTTTAGAGTATGCTGCTTCACCTAAAAGAAGTATGTTATAGCGACCAAAGCTGATTATTTCTTATCTTTTTGTCTCAAAGCTCTTAAGAAGACATCCGGTATCAACATGTGTTACAAGTAAAGCTAACGTGTTATGTAAGTTTATGTAGCGCGCACTTTAGCTTCGTATATTTAAACAATTAATGTTGTAATCGACAACATCCGGTAAGAAACTCAAGCTAAAATTGAGATGTAAGTCAAATTAATTCATCTGTAGCTTCTGTATTGTGTGGAATGTGAGTATATGTTTTTTTTTATAATATAAAAGTATCAAAGTCTCGATTAAAGTACTCAGTTGCTGATTTATTTCTTAAAATATTTGTAATATTCACTTCATGCATACTTGTTATTGTTTCAATGTGATTAGTTTCACAAGTTGCGTGATTGTCATTCTAAGAGTTTAAAATTAATCTAGACTGTACACAATATGTCAATGTACTTTTTTGTTTCTTTCCGAAAACTTAAAATGAGTTTTCTATATGGCAATCCCTGACCAGACTTGATACAAGAAAAGTTATATATCTTGAGCTTTGTTCACTTTCTGACTCCTCCAGAAGTAAATGAATTTCATCGAGCGAAAATTAAAGAATCAAACAGACGCAAAAACTATGGTTCTTGATATTTATAATTTGTGAAGGCTATAATTATGATCTATTCTTGAAACATAATTACATTAAAGTTTATATTTTGTTTAAACTTTAGCCTTTCTAGCAAAAATGTTTCCGCGAAATAAAGGTATTATGAGTATAGCATGGAAGAAAATGCCTAAAGATTTCTTCTCAGTACATCTTGGAAGCTATTAATTATAAACGTAAATTTAATTAAAATTTTATTTAAAAATGCACAGAGGCAATCAGTAGAAAGGTTTACGGTGCATTTAATCCTAGGTCAGAAAGTGTAAAAGTTGAATGGCCTTTTTGATGATCCATCAGTAGTTGAGTTTACGATGAAAACAAAATTAAATGCTTGAAGATTTTTAATTACAATTTACACAGAATTAGATATTAATTTCTAGATAAGACTGAATTTTTTATTTTGTCTAATATTAACTTATCTAACGAGAAAACACAAATCTTATGTTCGGTACAAATAAGTAAATTACTGCATACATGACTTAATAAGATGTTACTTTGTCTACTAAATGCATTTAATAGGAAGTTCCCAGATTATATACAAGTATCAAATAGTTTAAACCTATTTCCGACATTCAGTTACTTAGAGTGTTTGGTTAAATTGTAAATATTCAATCTGTTTTTTTTTTTTTTTGCTTTTTTTTTTTTTTGTTTTTGTTTTGTTTGTTTTTTGTTTGGTATAAACAGATAAGGTACGGTGGTTTATCATTTTGAAGACATTCGATGGAACTTTTAAATAATGAATCTCAGATAATATAAAATCATTGATGACTTTCTTTTATTCTTCTCTTATGTAAAAATATACATTTGACATAGTGCAAATCTCTTCTACAATGAATGGAATTTCCTTTCTAGCGGAGGAATGTTTGGTTGTAATTATCAAATATTATTCTTTCACTTCAGCAATTATCTTAATCGTAAAATTCTGTTTGCTTTTCTACACACTGCAACATTACCTATTCCACATCACAAGCTTTTGAAGTGTTGCTCTCTCCTCTGTATAATGAAATAATTTAGTCAAAAATAAGTTTGGTACAAATATCACAAACCGTTAATATCATTCTCTAGGCTGGAATTATTATTTCTATGACCTTGTTAAAACAAGTAAAGTAATGCAATCACCAACGTAGCTAGTGTTATTAAGTGAGATATGTTTTTAAAAATTATAAATTCACATATAATTATTTGAAGTTGACCTGCACTATGCACAACTATGACAAGTCGACTTCTGTTCACCTATATACAAGGGCGTACTTTCAGTTGGCTATGTAATAGTTTTAGAAACTCGTCGAAATTCTTGTAATGCAATATGAGACAATAACTCATGCATTACCAAAGGTGCTACGCCATAAGGTATTATCTAGCAGTAAGCTTCTTTGGTGCCTAAAACTCTAAGTGTAATGTTTTCATTTCTGTAACCTATACATAAATTCACATTTATTCGTAGTGTGTGTTTTATGTTTTATGAATTATTGTCACTTTAGGTTCTTTCTTTTGATCTTCACACTGTGAAGACTTTTTTATAGCTCACAAGTATAGAACTTTTGGATGGTTCTCCAGGCTCTTGTTACAGATTATCGTATGAAAGCAAATATAATTACCCTATCTTTAACTGAAGTAGAAACGTATTATTAACTGCTTATGCTAATTTTCTGCCAACAGTTTAGAATACCGATTGGTTTTATGTATGACTGAGGTTTTACAGTTCCTTGAACTAGAGAGTCGACAGCTGACACACACAAACGTTATTTTACGGGTGAAAACGTCTTGTTATTATGTTTTTCTTTCGTTCATAAATTTACTTCAGACAATTCACTTTTTGTTATTATTTTTAGACATAAGAAAGGGCGATGTAATCGACAAAACGCTACTGACATATACCCAATTATTTTTGTTAAAACTACTTAAATGTGACATGTATTACTTAGAAAAAAGATGTAAAGATAACATTTTAATTATTGCTTAAAATCTTTACTTATTTCCAAACCAGATTTTTCTTGACATTAGACAAAGACAAAGGCAAATCCGAGGCGACCTAAAAATTTCAAAATGTCATACCTTTGTCCTACTTGTTAAACAACAGTTGAGGGGAAGAAATATAAGATTCTAGATTAATAAAAAATGCAGCTAAATACTCCTATAGAAAAGACACATTTGAAAAACTGAAAAACGTGGATTTTATTTGCTGGAACGCCAGTTGTACGAGGAATACTGTAAACAGTTCTACTACTATGAACCTTATTTACACTGTAAACAATTCTACTACTATGAACATTATTTACACTGTAAACAATTCTACTATTATGAACCTTATTCACACTGTAAACAGCTACACTACTCTTAACCTTATTTACACTGTAAACAGTTACAATACTATGAACCTTATTTCCACTGTAAACAGTTACACTACACTGAACCTTATTTACACTGTAAACAGTTACACTACTCTGGACATTATTTACAGTGTAAACAGTTACATTACTATAAACCTTATTTACACTGTAAACAGTTACACTACTCTGACATTACTTACAGTGTAAACAGTTACACTACTATAAACCTTATTTACAGTGTAAACAGTTACACTACTCTGACATTATTTACAGTGTAAACAGTTACACTACTATGAACCTTATAAACACTGTAAACAGTTCTACTACTATGTATCTTAATAACACTGTAAACAGTTCTACAATTATAAGCCTTATTAACACTGTAAACAGCTACACTACTCTGAACCTTATTTACACTGTAAACAGTTACACTACTCTGAACCTAATTCACACTGTAAACAGTTACACTACTCTGAATCTTATTTACACGGTAAACAGTTACACTACTCTGAACATTATTTACACTGTAAACAGTTACACTACTCTGAACCTTATTTACACTGTAAACAGTTACACTACTCTGAACCTTACTTACACTGGAAACAGTTACACTACTCCTAACCTTATTTATACTGTAAACAGTTACACTACTCTGAACCTTACCTACACTGGAAACAGTTACACTACTCCTAACCTTATTTATACTGTAAACAGTTACACTAATATGGACCTTATTTACACTGTAAACAGTTACACTACTCTGAACCTTATTTACACTGTAAACAGTTACACTACTCTGAACCTTATTTACACTGTAAACGGTTACACTACTCTTAACCTTATTTACAGTGTAAACAGTTACACTACTCTGAACCTTATTTACACTGTAAACAGTTCTTCTACTATGAATCTGAGTTATACTGTAAACAGTTCTACTACTATGAACCTTATTTACACTTTAAACAGTTCTACCACTATAAACCTTATTTACACTGTAAACAGTTCTACTACTCTTAACCTTATCTACACTGCAAACAGTTACACTACTCCGAGCCTTATTTACACTGTTAACAATTCTACCAGTATAAACGTTATTTACACTGCAAACAGTTACACTACTCCGAATCTGATTTAAACTGTTAACAGTTCTACCACTATAAACCTTATTTACACTGGAAACAGTTACACTTCTTTTAGCCTTATTTACACTGCAAACAGTTACAGTACTATAAACCTTATTTACACTGTAAACAGTTAATCTACTCCGAACCTTATTTACACTGCAAACAGTTACACTACTCCGAACCTTATTTATATTGTAAACAGTTAAATTCTATGAACCTAATTTACCCTGTTACCAATTATACTACTATGAACCTTATTTTCCAGTTAATTTACAAATCTCGTAGATAGGTTAAATGCACTGTTTCAAATCGGTTAACGAATCGTGTATAAGTTATGTTCTTAGACTTGATATAAGTGTTAATTAAAATTATCTGACGCTTCACAAACAGCTGAAGGATACGTATCCTCTTCTAATACATATATCTTTTTTCAAAGGATTTTTATCTAACGCAGTTATGCACCAGACAGCAGGATAATGTTTGCTGCAATACGCACTTTATATTTCTGACTCGACATTAAAACTACAATTCCATCACAAAACAAGTGTTTTAATAGCATTAACATTTTTGTGTCTGTATAACTGCAAAATTATAAATTCTTGAAATTTCGCTTTTGAATGATCACTTGAAGTAAGAACGCATAATATTCTGCTGTGAACTAAATTTTGGATATTTTGTATTAAATCAAGTATGATATTTCTTCTGTCGGTCTTTTGTTGGTGTTAATATAATATGAAATAAAAAGGGAATTTTTACGAATTTGCTGTACAATCTCACACCATTCATTTTATGATTGGTTGAATTTTAACAATTGGACAAACCATTTCATGGAGATAAAACAATTGTCTCAAATAATGTACATTACAGTGAAAGATTTACTATAAATGCCTGAAATTTTGGTGTTTTTTTTTCTTTTACAGCTCTGAGCATACAGATGAACGATTAATGTCAAACGATTTTGTTTTTCGCGAGGAAATTAACAGTGAAATCTATATTCTTATAGTACAACATAGCTGATAAATTTTGAACTTTTAGCTGAAATCACAGAGCCAAGTGGGCACAGAAAATAAAACACCAACGAGTTGGTTTGCTTACAAATAACATTAAGCAATAACGTATTTGTTGAGGAAGGTATGAGTAGCAACTATCATACAAACACTATTTCTTTCAAAGAACATGTAGACTTTCCAAGTGCAATTTGAAGTATACCGTTTCAAGTACTGACTTCGTTTCGTATTAATATCTAATAACTTCAAACATTTTGCAACAAATGAACGGAATTGCCTCAGGCACCTTCGGTAAAAAGTAATGTTTTTATTTTTAATAAGTTAATGGGGATAATCTGATCAAAATGCAAGACAAAATGCGTATTCTGGAGAAATGTTGAGAGCGGTTGTGCTGAGATAACTTCAACTTAAATGTAGCTAACATTGGCAGTAACATTTTAGGTTTTTATAGAAGGTTAAGTGTTCTATTTTAAAACGTAGGAAGTTTGCTATATCAGTACAAGTATTGAGATATATTTATCATTATTATTTACAACTTATTATGAGAATGCAAAAAAAGAGAAATATGCACTTTGAAATAACTGTATATGAAAATATAAGTATTGTATAGTCAGTATAGACGGAAAAAACAACAACAAAGATTAGTTATATATCAATAATAACTTGTTCATATTCGTCTAACGAAAACAAAAAAAAGTAAAACAAGTGATATCCATTATGAAATGACTATATTTGAGAAAAAAGAAGCTTTGTACGGACTGTATAGACATCTTTCGTACGTGTGTTTGTGCATTAAATCTTTTTGTATTTATCATTTTACCTTTTTGTTTTGTTTTTTAGCCTTACGTTTCTGCACATATAAAGGAGACATGATATGTCAATTTGCCATCAATGCACATTTTAGGTCCTATTGTTCAAAGCTATCTACACGTACGCGTTGAGTGATAAACAATGTGGCGACCACTTTAGATCTAGAATGAGCAAATACGCTTATGAACATTCTGAGCCACTTTGACTAATGAGCTATGAGATATGTTCCTTATGCCAGAAAATTGGTGAAAAGCTATGGTCATAATTGTTATTCTTGATAAATAGTTCTTTTCATTTAGAGATTTAAAGCAGATAAGTATTGCTAATTGTACATCGGATATATTAGATGCGAATTTTCAGTAAATTATAACAAAATAAACCACAATAACTTGTGTAAGGAAATCACTGATACTTAATTACAGATTCATTGCGAGGATATTTCTTTGATTTACATATTGTTTCTATTTAATTATTATGACCAAGGGTTGGTTGAGAGATGTTACGAGTTTTATTGTCATCTTCTTGTACGGAATGCCATGATAAAATCATGACTGTGCTGTTATATCCTATTTATATTTCTTTGTCAGTACAAAAGAAAGTCATATATAACATATATATCTAATAATTAAGTATAATTCTCAAAAATCGGACGACAAAAGGGAAAGGCATGGGAAAGAAACCACTGTTTTTGATGCTTTCAATTATAACGCTTAACAACTTATAGAATTCGTTTGCAATGTTTGCAAAGCATAAAATTGAAACTGAATTAAGACTGAAGTGCCAATAAAATTATATGTAAGTATGATTATATAACTTAACATTTGTTTATTCTGTAAGTACAATATTAGAAAACATTAGGGAAATTACCCTAGCTGTAAAACGATCTCTAATAAATGATTTTATTTTTTTCTTCCTAATAACTAATCAGACAAAATAATTCAATGTGAATCCTTTTAATCAAATGTTGAAATGAATAAGATGGATAATGTTATCACAATCATAAATTATTTATATCAGTCTGTATCTTTCTTTAGTTTTACATTTAGCTGACGCAGATATTTTGAATTCTTAACTATCATCTAATCTTCTTAACAACCGCAGCTTACAATTTCGTTTTAATAAAATCCGTGTGATGCATCTTACAAATATTTCACAGGTGCTTGCTACATTTGAATGAACAAGATAAATGATATTTATTATCTAGAAGTTTTTTTGCAAAATGTTTATACAAGCAAATCGGTTCGAAATGTTGTTCCATGATTTTCAACCATAATGTAGATGAGTACAGATTGCAACTACTCCATAGGACCTTTTCTGCAAAATGTAGAAAGGGTCTTACGAATCTGTGCTAAAGGTATTTGTTACTCTTTTACACGAAACGAGGAATAGAAACGTTTCAATATACTTAGCAAAATATACAAATGGCCTGGTGGTTATTTTGCAAAAACTAGAATAGAATATAAAGCGTTAACAAGTTCAGTAGGAATTATAGCCTTTTACTATACCGGAAAAGTATACTTCTAATCATATATGTATTAACGGTGAAAGACGTCTTTATTACTTTCTGTTTACATTTTTCTTATTTCTGAACATTCACTGTGTTTTCATCATTTATCTTAACTGTCATCAACCCCCAAGTTGATCATTTTTATCACTAATAAACTTTTAAACTGAAAAACATGACATGTAGGCAAACTTCAAAGCAAACCGTCATTTCACGCCAGCATTCATGTTGTGTATCTTAAATCGTCATTTTGAATTCAACGTTTGAAATTATCCTAATAAGGTACTAGTCAGATATTTTCACATCATTGCAGCATTTAAAGTTCGGATTCCAAAAGATTGTTCGATTATCTTGATCGATAAACAAGAAACTTTCTCGTTTATCTTGGAGAAGATAGTGTTCAGATACTTTGAGTTGAGTGGGTCCTCTTATTTGCTTTCCCTATGAAAGGTCATTAAGTTTAGTATATACCTGATAATATTCATACTCATTCGAAAGTTTCCAAAGCAATTAAACAAAACAGTATATATAATATTTTCAAATTAAACACTACTGGACAATTTGCTACATTGTCTTCATAATATGCCACTGCGCAAATGTGAACTATGAATAAGGGCCTGTCGAGTGTTCTTCTTCAACAGCACTTTACTCATTTTTCAGTACAAGTGATGACTTTGAAGTATCGGGTTATACGTTGAGATTAGGCATAACGCAAGGATTTTCAAGTTGGATTTTTGTCAATTTAAGAGTTCGCTGGCTCACATTAAGCTGTTTTAGCTGATTTCTATCAAACACCCATGTTTGAATTAAGGGCTTTTTTCGTAATAGAAAGCTACCAAGCAAAGGGTTGTACACCCATTGTAAGTTGCTAAATTTGTTTTTAAAAAGGAATTAAAATAACGGTAAACACGTTAATCCCTGAAGCATTTTTCGCAAACATTTGTTCATGAAATACACTATAAAACTTGTAATTATACATTTAAGCGGACATAAGTATTTTTCTCTTTCATATTATATTAGAGCCATTCTGATCATATTGCGGACCTTAAAAATCAATGTGATCTATTTTAAATGTTTGACCAGTCTGTTTGATGCATCTTTATTTCTTAAGGTCCATATCTAAGATAATTCTTTGATGATGATGATATCTGTTGCATTTCTCTTATTAATTTGATGTTTTCAGATTATTATGAATTAACGAAATTTCCACAGATATTTAGTTTTCCTTATCATTTACATATAGTTGAAATACGATCCATTTGTTAGTTGGATGCAAACGTATTTCCATTTATAAAATATCAATGCCTAATTTGATTATAAAGTGGAGTTATTAAATAAATAGTCATCACTATTAAAATTGCTTCGCTATCAGCAACATTCTGTAGTACAATAATATAGCAACATAAACCTTAATAAAAAGAACTTTAAACTATTTCATTACTAACATAGCCTTGCTTTCAACCAACAACCTGTAATACAGGATAATGATCAACATTTTATTGACTTATTTATTAAGATCAATTTAGTTTTCTACTCAAATTACATTAAAATTCATTTTGATCATTATGTTTAAACAAATCATACAAAGATTAACTATTTTCAAAACAACATATTGTTTTTATTCCTCAACATTAACAAAGATATAAGACACCTTGTGTGATATAAATAATTAGCAATACATTTTTCTTCTTTATCTCAGACTGTATCAGTCTCTTGTTATGATGCTATTTCTATACACGTTTACAAGGGTTTTAGAGTCTTATCTTTATAACAAGTACATCTTCAAAGTTCCATGTGATGCATAAGTACAGAAATTTAACAGGTGCTCGTTATATCATTGATTTGTCAGATAATCAGTTCTGATATCTTAAAGACTATTTAAACTGCATTAATCAAAATAAAAAACTGAAACCTTTTTTCCGCTCAAATTATAGTCGTAATATAGGTTAATAATTCAAAGAAACATCTCACCTAGAGATTAAAGCTCTAACAAATGCGAGGGAAACATTTTGCTTAGAATCGGATTTTTGATAACTGCGTTTTACGCCTCTAAAAGAAGGTTATTTTAACATTCATTCAGTTAAGTTTAAACCTGTTTATTCAACACTGATTTCAAGTAACATTTTGCTATTTATTTATATCCATGTCGATGACTGCTTCCTGAGTGTAAGACAATACTCACGCCACAAGTGTGGAATGCAGGATGTCACTGGAAACTCTAAACACTGTTCGGATACGAACAAGCAACCTCTTGATCTCACCTCAACCACTTCTTCACCTGTGTTGAATATAGTGTTTTTTAACCATTTTCATTCTCTGCGCACTTTTTCATTTTCAAGTTAATGCGCACATTTTAAGAGTGTTATCAGTTTTTTATTCTTCCTTTTCATTTTTCATCGAGAGCAAAATTTATATAAAAAAAAATTATAAATTTACTGCTGACAACTTTGACGTTAGAAATTTCAACAGAACGTGCAGCTGACAAATCAAAGTATTACGTAAAAAAATCAATAAATTCTCAGCTTTAATGGTTGAGGAGAACAACATTCAAATAACTTAGTGGAAAATTACCGAAAGTTGTGCAGGATTTGAAAAGTTGTAGAATTATTTGAAAATGTATAATACTGGGATCACATTCGCCTTATGAAACTGAACTCATTATCTTTGGGGGAAATTTTGAATATTCTAAATATACTACGATGGAAACAAGTGCCTTTGTCTTTATATCTAGTGAACCTATATTTTTTTCATTTTTGTTACACTACATAACTGTGTGAACCTCTTGAAAGGCGGCGCTGAATAGCGAAGCAAACAAAAATAATTACTAATTTTCACCTCTAAGTTTAAGACATCAATACCTTTCTAGAAAGTCATTTCGGTTAATGGTCTGGTAACAACGGAATTTCTCTCACGATGCTAACAAAAAATGCGGAGCCATGACCACCTGCAATTTGTTTGGTTCGCTGGGAATTGATACATTTAAATGTAGTTTTTCTTGCACATATTATTTAATAAATGAAAAATGCAGTGCACTTCTACAATCCTAAGAATCAGAGTGTTTGAAGATCTAGGTTTGCTTGCAAAGGATGCTTGTTCAATGATCAAGAAGAAGAAGAAAGACAATATAGCATTTCTAAACGATTTGACAGACGTGAGCACCAACTAAATCAGAAATTTCAAACAAACTGATGATTTTCAGACTTCCACATCATAATTTCAAATGTATGGCGTAGTTTAGACGGAAAAACCTGAAACGCCCATATTGCTTGAGGAGCATTTTTGAAATGCAAAAATAGATATTGAAATTCAAGACAAAACATCTCCGCAAAGGTTATCTTAGATTTCTAATCTTAGGGTAGATTTGGCAACAACTTTATTTGGCAAACCTCATGTTATTGTCTAGAATGAAAGGTCAATAAATTTCAACAAAATTTATATTGAATTCATGTCCTACAAATATATTTAGAGAGTATAACCTTATGGTATGGTTACTAACAGTATGGCGTGTGCTTTTTTATTTATTCAGTTATAATATATTTATTACATTAATGTTTCGTTTTCATTGTAAAAAAAGGATCAATTTGTATTGTATAATTTTCGTTATAACCTTTTAGCGTCTTCATATTTTGTTTTCAATGTATTTAGATTTGTATTCAATAATTTTCATTTACTAAATATACAATATTCAATAAAGCCACTTTGTATAATAAAAGTTGTATTTGTATCTTCTTATGATTTATTTATATTGGCTTATCCTTATTGTATTATATCTTATATGATTCATATTTTTTTATTCAACTTTGTATTTGATAATTTATTCATCAGTGTTTAGTCTTGAATTGATTTGTATTCTTTGCTTATAAAAACATTTGTATTGATAAATTGCTTTCTGGGATGTGTTTGTTGACTCCGTGACTGCGGTATTTTACGAGTTATGTGTATTTCACCCGTCAGAGACACTTCGCGAAAAGCACTACGCCGCGATTACATCATATGCACTCTTGTAACCGGAATAAACGGTGCAAATGTAAGAAAGTTTTGAGGGCAGGATAAGAAAAATTTCATAGTTTTAACTAGCTTTGAAAATAGTAACCTAACCATTAAGCCATAGGGCTGTCATTTCCAGAAATTTTATGTTTCTGGTTTCCACAGTATCTAGTCTAGGTCGCAACAAGTTGAGCATTACCAGTTCAAACGTACTTTCCATGAGATAAGCTGAAGTATAGCGAAGAACTACGATTACATAGAAATTATCGACCCTACAAAGCAACGCATAAATGGAACTTAAATGCGTGTTATTTGTATTTTGAATGCTATTTGCATAACATGGGACGCCACGCACCGAACACCGGTACTTTCATTTTGCTACGCTGTGTATCAAGGCACTTTTTACGATAATGCAATTAAAATATTTAAGTTGACAGAATATTGTTGGCGGTTTTTACGGATATTTTTGAGCTGTAGTTGATTGTCTTGTATATAATTAAATAAACTTAAAAATATTGACATCAAGCTGATTTTTTTTTCATATTAGAACATTCGCTGTCATTGTCCTTATGATCGAATTTTAGTATTGTAGTAATATTGTATTCAATCGATTCTGAACACTTTCGAACTTTTATAATACAATGAAGTTCACAAAATTGTACTTAACAGAGATTGTATCTTAGTAATGAGCTTCAGTGTGCACCAGTACCGAAACAAGTGATCTGATTAGTGAACAAGGTCATACAGCAAATTCTAACTGTACATGAGTTTAGAATCATCCTTGGGACTGTGATTCCTATAGCTTTCATAATATATATAAGGTCAGTTGTTTGTAGTTTCACGCATGTTGTATGGTATCTGATGTAAACAGAAAAGTTTGGGAACAGTCAAGTATAGTTTTCCTTGCAAAATTTGAGATTTGACCCCCAAAACTTCACCTTTCTGTATACTTAAAAGGAATAAAATATAATGCATGGAGCATTCACGCCTTGTAGTTAAACAAAAAAAAGGTTATACATATCACCAAAAGGTACTTGTTTTTCAACAAGTTTTTATTTAATGTTACGATGTCTGTACTGTTCTGACGAAATAAAGCCCTGAACAACCGAAGAAGACACTTAAAGCGACTGTCTCACTGATCTGTCGACGATGCATAAAAAGATTGTTTATACGTTGCAATTGTAAAGAAAATATGTAAGCTAATATATCATTTTTTGTAATTACAAAGGCACATACAATAAAGCTTTATACACTTTAATCGTTCTTGCGGGGTAGATACTTTATTTTGTAATTTTGTCACTCGGTTTTCTAAAGACGTCGTAACTAAGTGCTTTTAAGGCATAGGTTCGAATCCTGTTAAAATCTTTTTTCTTTAGTTTTCATGGTGTATAGAAGCTTAAAATTGTGTTTTTTACATAGCATATTAACTTTTCTTTGATTAAAAAAAAATAAAGCTAAAATATGAGAGTCGGCAGCTTTGAATAAGCAGAGATGAAAGGATCTCAGTCTAAGAAGTGCTAGATATATACATTTTAACAATTAGTTCAATTTTTTAAATAATTTCTTCTACTTGAAATACGAAAACCAACACGGTGAATCATTATACACAGGATAAAGTGTTTACAGACAAATATGTAAACATCCAAGACTATCTGACATATAGGCTTTTCTCTGCTTTAATTATTACAAGCAGTCAAAGAAATGGTCGATGTTGGAAATATGTCTGAAGAAACTACGAACAATATTCTGACCACCAAGTTATGAAGGGAAGTTCGCAGTAAACAACTGTTTAATACCAGAATCGCATAAAATGTCGTGATACGCAGCGTAGCAAAATGAAAGTGCCGATGTACGGTGCGTGGCCTCACATTTCTTGTAGAAAGCACGTACTCTCCAGATAAAACACACTCAAATTCCACACTGTGTTTCTATCTGGTGCCAATAATTTCTACCCAATCAAAGTTTTTTCAGTATATTTAAATTTAGCTCGAATAAGGCATGATTAAACCGCTAAAGAACAACAGTTTGCGACCTATACCGTAAATTTTCATGAATAATTGAACAAACTACTAAGTCCTGGACACTTAGGATACTAGAAACATTAAGTTTCGGGACTTGGCAGCCGTACGGGCCTAATGGATAGGTTATTATTTTAGAATCTCGTTAAAACTCTCAAATATTTTACCTGTCGCTTTTACATTTTCTACGTTTACACCGTGTAATGCCGGTTACGAGTGTTGTGACGTGATCGCAGCCAGGGTGTATATTGTTTTTTTGTTCGTGGAAACTCGCGTGATGTTTTTACTGCGTGAGTCATACAGACCTGTTAATCGTGTAACGTCCGACGCAACAATGGAGCCAAATTGATGTTTCCGTAACACCTCAGGTACCGCATATACTCGCATATAAGACGCATTTTCAGGAATCATATCTGAGTGACTACAGCAAAATTGTGCTTTATGCCTACTGTACTGAGACAAATAAAAAGCTGCTTTGAATAACGTTAATCATAAGACCAGCAGACTGTCGTTTTATGGTGTAGTAAAGTGCAAACATATTAAACGAATGAACGAAAATACACTAACGAAAGGTCGGAACGTTCAATAATTCAAGTTTTAAGCACATACAAAAAAAAAAAAAAACGAAAAAAAAAACACTTTCAATACCCAGTTAAATTTATGAGTGCTATTTACAGACAATCAAACCAATTCTATCTGATGAAAGAAACATAAAGCAAATCGCAGTATTTAATTCAACATCCAAACCAACGGCTGTTGCACCCAAAACTTGATTGACAAAACTGTATCTCCTAATTGCAGCTTTGTAAATGAAGAAAAAAAATAATGCGAGTGGTAGGTTCCAGTAAAAAGGCATAGCCAAAGGAATAGCCGAATTCTTTCCATATCAAACAGTTGATATAACAACACGATATAACAGTTGATATAACAACACGATATAACAGTTGATATAACAACACGATATAACAGTTGATATAACAACACGATATAACAGTTGATATAACAACACGATATAACAGTTGATATAACAACACGATATAACAGTTGATATAACAACACGATATAACAGTTGATATAACAACACGATATAACAGCTGATATAACAACACGATAAGATATCTTGCCATCAAGCTACTTTCGTGTTCATTTCAATTTGACTTTTTTATTTACTCTATGTTTCTATTTTATGATCATTTAAAAAGTTTTCGTCCTGCCTCAATTCATTCGTATCTTTATATCCACCATATTAAAAGAAATAATTCAAATAAATATTTTATGGAACATCAACTTAATATTTGCTGATTTTATTCGTGCTTTCTTTTAGAAGGAGCTTGCCTCTTAATATAAAACAAAATGGGTTAAAATTTTAAATGGTGTCTAGTTTCTAGGTTAAGTTGTGCTCTACGGTGGCTTAAAACAAACGGAAATGACGTAAAGTTTACTTTACCACAAAAGAAGCAGCATTAAATTGAAATATGAAGGTGTCGGGAAAACATATCGAATTTTAATAGATAAACTGAATCGTGTATTGCCTCCACAACAATAAATAATGTCAGTCTGGAAGAAGGCTACATACCAAAGACATTTAGTTTATTAGTAAGAAATTTATAAGTCATATATAGTCATTTATGTGTCCTTTTCAGTGCTATTATTATTATTTTTTTTAATCATTTATATAGACTATCATTACATATTGATGCAGTCGTAGTAAGCTTTCAGCAGTTGACGTTTCTAAGACTTCTGCTTGTTGGTTGAAATGGTTGCAGTACACACAATACAAGTGAATTTAGCCACGAAAGCGATATTTAAAACAAAGCTGAAAAAAAAAAAAACACATCAAATTCCTCAAGTTTATGACAATGTTTTAGGTCTTTAAAAGTATGAATTGTATGTTATTGTTACAACTGTTTAAAGGGCTTTACAGCAGATATTTGAGTATCATAACAATTTGCAACAGTTGATCCCAGTGACTTGCTTTCAGTGCTGAGGATACTCGCGTGGCAAATAATTATAAGTAAATGTTTTGTATTTTTAGATCAGAAGATCAGAAAGATATTCATCCATCATTCTGGATTATTATAAGTATTGGTATAATAAAATAATTAGTCATTGTGGCCGGAACAAGCCTCGCGTTAAGGATAATTAAGTTTATGTACATAATTATACAAGATACATGCATTTTTGTCCGCACTTAGTTTCTTAAAACACTTGTTTTTTCGTAAGTAATATCCCAATGAGACTACTGCAACATCATTCTTTATGGCATATCTCAAAATGAATTATCCAAACTTCAACGTATTCAATATATGTGTGCTTAAATTTTGCTAATCTTTCCAAGTATGATAGTTCCAAACAGGCATTATTCAATCTACAATCAATAAATAATAATCAATCAATACAATTATTCAATCTACAATAAATTCAATCTACACTGGCTTCTGATTAAAGCACGAAACATACATGTATAACCTCTTCGGTAGGAAACGCAGGATCATATTTAACCGAGCTTTTGTCTCATCAAGTATCTAAGCGTACATTGAGATCATCTGAATCCTCTGTTGGTTGTTATATTCCTTTTAATGATCAGAAGACTTTTTTGACAAGATCTTGTACGATAGGTCAAAATGTGGAATGAACTACCTCTTAATCTGAGACAATGTGAATCTGCAGAAATTTACAAAAGATAACTGAAATCATATTACTTCAAGGACTATTTTGCACCTGTAGCAGAGGTATAATACGGCACTTGTACTCCCTTGCCTATCAGCTAGCTTTTATGGCGACGTGGTAGAGTGTCCGCTTAGCAATTGAAGGTACCCGAGTTCAAACCCAGCTCGGGGCAGGTGGATTTTTCCGGGTTACATTTGGCGCCCAACGTAAATAACTCACGAGTTTAAATATGATGGCACCTTTAGAAAGTCCCACAGACATTCAGTGCTCCAGGAATTCGAGGACGAATTCTAAGAAGGAGGGGGTGTATGTAGCATAGGTATAATACGGCACTTGTACTCCCTTGCCTATCAGCTAGCTTTTATGGCGACGTGGTAGAGTGTCCGCTTAGCAATTGAAGGTACCCGAGTTCAAACCCAGCTCGGGGCAGGTGGATTTTTCCGGGTTACACACCTTTTAAGTAACGCTAAATGCATTGTCTGTTCCTTTTTTTCCCATCAGTTTTTTTTTAAATTATGTTCTTTGTTCAACGCCATTGAATATGTATTTTATATCCAGAAATAGGCGTATAGTCAAATTTTCAAGTTTCGTGTATTGATATAGTCTCCGAAAAGTCTTCAGTATAACAATTGTATACATTTAAAACTTCCCATTTCCTTCAATTTTTGTTACTTCACGTTTTAAGAATTATCAAAGGAAGCCTGCTCTTAATAATTTATTTCCCGCTCTGTCCTAATCATGATAGCATGCTATAAGTTCGTACAAAGATGAATTTCAATGCTGACAAAACATGATGGTAGTGTTTAGAAATGAATGATTTCCGGATATATCGGTGCCAAGTATATCGAGAAAATCAGTAACTTCTTATCGCACTGGCATCGAATGGACGAGGAAAGAAATTGAAATAATTCCACACGGGTCTGCCAAGAATGCTATGTTAGAAATTTCTTTTCACTCCTAATACATTTTACTTTATCGCAATAATCGCACGGTACTTCCACATTGGAAGATCTAATCAGAGACTGCAACTTTTTAAAATCGTTCTGTTGTGGGAGGATTTTAGAGACAAAGATTTTACTTTCTTCAGAGGTACTGAAAACTAGCATTTTAAACACTACTGTTACTTTTATCGTTGTGATATTTTAATTTTGACAAACATGTAAAGTTTTATTAACGCTTGGCACGCTTAATTTCTAAAACAAACTTGTCTGAGAAACACACACACACACACACACACACACACACACACGTTAACAAAATATGTTTTATTATAGACTAAGTAGAGTATATAGGACATGGTTGTGCTTCAATACGATGTGCAAATGCATACCCCTTGAAAGCCGCTCAAGATTCCTATAAGGAATTCGAAAATAATGTTGACTTGTTTCAAATAATCTTCCACTTGTGCATTTGTCTTCTTATATTCCGGAGCAATAATTTGTCACTTTTGCATCATCATGTTGTAACAGCAATAAAGCCATCCCCTCCAATAAAGAAGCGATGAGAGGAATGTGCTAAATAGAATCCTGGGAAGAACTAATTTTCTTCATGGTTTGAACGAGTTATTTTCCAGAATCTCTCTACATATATTTTCTAAAAGGGGGAAACATTAATTTTCCTTTTAACTGAAAAGATTCATCTTCGTCTAATGTCGACTTGGGTCTGTTGTTTCAAGCCGAAACTGTGTTGTATTTATGGATAACGCTTCAAAACTTAGTTACTGGCGAACCACATCAGCACATCGGAGCACATCAGAAATAATGTTTTACATTATGTTTTATGTTTAAGGAATTACAGTCATGGGTTCGAATTCCCGGTACCAACATTATTTTTCAAGCATAAATTATGTTTGACTTCTCCTTGATTTTCAAGAATATTTTTAAGTTAAAATCTGAAAGTCAGTAGGCTGAAAGTCCTATTTTTTCCAATTCATAATAGGCCTCGCAATTTGCAAGAATGTAGAAGATTATAAATGATACTCAAATGCCAAATATCTTACCCCATGTTTGAAACACCTGGTGTTAAAGTGGCTTTGCTACTTAGGGTGGGTGTCAAATTGCTAAATGTGTTTACATTTGTAATCGGCGAGCGTTTCCGAGGATGGCCAGTTACTCTTCAGTTTTGAGCATAACCGAAATTAATGACGCCAGCCGAAATGAATTTAAAACGACAAAAAAGTTTGACTGGAGTGTGTACTGTGTCATCAGATAATGCCTTAACACTGTTCTGTAAATAAATTGACGTTCGCCATGCAACCACGATAGTCTCAGATGTAAACAAACACTACTTACTGAGATTTGAAATCTGTTCAATATTCACAGTGCGCAGACAGTACACCTGACATTGTGCAAGATACCAGTTCTACAACCAAACATTGTCTGAAAACGGACTAGCCATTTTATGTACTCAAATACCCATTTGAAATATAGCGTTTTTTAGAGAAACTATGGAGTATGCTGTGTTGTGTCATTAACATATCAGAAAGTGTTGACACATGTGGCCCTGACCTTATCATCACTGAGCCGAGATAAGTTTACAGATACTTTCTATCAATTGAAAAGAGATATTTTCATAGATTTTTTCCATCAAATATCTAGAAGAATCGTTAACGATCAGTTTCTCTTCGGATCAGTACCTATTGTTTGTACACCTACAGTTTCGTCTCCATTTTCAAATGTCTCTTAGAGCTATATTCATTCTTATATTTGTATTGAAATGTTCCTTTGCTATATCTTCCGTCATAATTTATATTTCATTATAACCATTTTCTAGTTCTTCTGCAGAACGTTTCTAGTGGAATGATCTATCTAAGTAAGGAAGGCGATTGAAGCAAAACGTTGTCGTTATTTGACAAAACTTTACTTACATTTAAATGTGTATCCATTTTTTAAATAAATAACTCGCTTCTGCAAGCTATATAATTCCTACCAACTTTTATGAAACTATAAAGATGTTTTCGTTAATAACAAATTTTTGAAATGCTTATAAAAATCTTTAAGGTAATCTTTCTCTATTTCAGATCGGTCTCACATTGAATACCAGCGCAGACAGACATGATGTGAAGACAATGCTGGTTCAGCCTCAAACATTGTCTTCTGTGTACCTCGATCTTCTTGATAATGAACAAAATAAAAGAACAAAGGCTAGATTGTATATAAATTCGACAAAAAACCTCAATTCATATACATGAAAAGAACAAGTTCGAACAATTTTTAAACAATTATTTTTCAGTTTTACTTTGGCAACAGTAAATACGAACGGTCGGAAAATCGCCATTGCTTATTGCGACAATAATGACTTCGTACTGACTACATGCAAACTGAGTCAAATGACTTACATGTAAGAAAGGAAACGTAAATCATTATATATCGATATAACGCGTTTTCTTGAATCGTATTGAATTAATAATAACCTCGAATTCGAATACTGCATTAAGTTTTATTACAGATATATCGCAACCACGGTGCTAAGAGGGTACCCGTGCCGGAAAGAAAAAAAATGAGAGAGGTTACCTGTGACATAAAATATCAACAGCAAAGAGGTAACCCGTGTCGCTGCAAAACCTAAAGTAGGGCGTTTATATGAATTTTACGTTTTTTTCAGACTATTTATTGCCATTTGTTTGAAAATAATATATAAATGAATACATGTAATATGTATGGTGTGTACATAAACAAACCACTGGTTCATACAAGCCAAAAGAACATGTCGAGGCGCGGGTCGAGACAAGACATCTCGATTTGTGTCGCTTATTTTGGATTTGCAGTAATTGAAAACAAGACACATAACAAACAGAGACACAGCTTAAACATTCTAGTGTTTCGTGGTAGATTCGCTAAGTATGGAGAATGGCCTAAGTTTTTATAGAAAAGTAAAAATTTCCCTTTTAAATATTTTTGTTATGTAAACGTGTAAAACAAGTTTTGAAGTACACGCCTGTACAATTTTTAATCTTCTTCCTGCATGTTCTAGCTGTCCACAGTCAATAAAATACCCTACCGTCATGACATTTATCGTGAATTTTTAACGTTTTTGTCTCTTTAAACCGAAATTTAAGCACCAGCGCAGCCATCAACAGCATTGTCATTTACAAATGAGGTTCTTTGAAAAAAGTTTGTTGTCCTGAACAATTTTTACGATTGCATTACTTTTATAAAGCAGATACTTTGAAGATTTTGTAACAGAAGATTTTACAAATTCTGAAATTGGGCCGTTCTGGACCTTTAGTGAACCTACAAAGAGGGTACCGATATGGATATGCACCGTGCTACTGGAACATTAGTTTTCACAACACTTCAATAAATATGTAGCTATTAAAAGCATAACAAACTTGTATCTATACTACACCTTCCTTTAGTTTGTATTATCCGAGTAGAAAAGTACTTGAAACATCTTACCACAATTATCATTAGAATTGTAAGTTAAAATGTTCCGATAGATCTAAGTATTTAAGTCAGATAATATTTTGACCAGTGTATGTAGCCTTATACGTCTTTGTGTTTCGTGTCAAGGAGTTTATTAATCTTATCTTAAATGTACTGTTGATTTTTAAAGCGTTTTTCGGACTTCAAACGATATTCAGCGTTAGAAATTTGACATCAATCACCTATTCAAAAATCCCAATAACGGATCCAAATAAATCACAGCAATCATACAGATCAATGTGCATTCAAGGCCAGAAAACAATACAGATTAAACTGCAATAGTGCAGTTCTTGTTCAACTGTTTTCTGAAAACAAACAGCTGTAGTTGACTCAAGCAGTACATTATTCGAAAGTCTACATTCATACCTAATGATGAACTGTATGCATTGCTCTCAGAGGTCGTTAAATGTAAACAAAGAGCAACTTTCAAAACATGTTTATGTTTACACAACACAAAACCCCGGGTAAACAAAGACCAACTTTCAAAACATGTTTATGTTTACACAACACAAAACCCCGGGTAAACAAAGAGTAACTTTCAAAACATGTTTATGTTTATGTTTACACAACACAAAACCCCGGTAGTAAGAAATATAACTACTGGCGTTCGCAACACTTATCACATAAAACAATTTCATGTTGATTGCCCGTTTGTTCATATAAAAATATATATAGAAATACATATTTTCTTATCCAAATCTTCCGTGATATCACGGACTAGACTAAATCAGTAACAATATCCGGTTGATGATACAGCTGGTTTCTATACAGTGTGCTTATCCGTCTGACCGATGACCTTCGGGGTCAAAGCTCTTGTTGAGCAATGTACTTGTTCATTATAAATCACAGAAAATTGTCAGTTCAAAATGGGATCTCTAAACCATATATGATTAACTGTACCTACCACCCGCCCGTCCTAATTGTCTTGTCTTGGGGTTCTGCTCTGTAGTGACTGCATCAATGAAATTCAGGTACATAAGCGACATAATTTTAGCTGCTTTTTATTTACGTCCTATTTTCCACTAGTCTTTCATTTTTTTTTGTAAGGAGATTTAGAACCCACTACGTCGAGGAACAGTTTTATTTTGTATGCAATTCATCATGTGAACGAACTAGCCCATTAATGATAATAACAGGAACAGGCATCAAATGCTTATCAACAAATTTAGAATAAACACCTTATATACCAAGAATGACAAACGTCCAGATAAATTTGCAATATTTCTATATGATTTTCCTCCCTTCAATTGAAGCATTAAAGGCTCCAGTAACTACGTTTGCAGTTTTCTTAGTCGCATGCACTACACCATATTATTTTGAAGCTTCTTGCACGTGCAGAATGTGATCAGTATAGTGTGTTACACATGATTTTATTAACAAAGTTCTCCCTTTTTGCGAAGTCTGTGCTTAATTATACCCGCTTAACTGAACATTTAAAACTTTTTGTTTGGTACGTACTTACATAAACCGAGATAAAATCTTAATTTAAACGTTTTGTATCGCACAGTATTCGATAGAAAGAAACAAACACGCTAGTTTTGAAAGTTTTTTATGCTTAACATAGTACATTTGAATGAACGATAAAAATGTTTTCAAGACTTAATATAACTAATCTTCCTGTGAATGCAACATGAATAACATGAATAATTAGGAGTCACTTTTATCACTAAAACGTCTAAGGAGAAAACGGAAAGACATGAAAGCTTTTCGGAATGTTTACGCAAATAATATAATTATATTAAAGCTAAATAGTTGTATCAGAGACAAGCTCTTTCACAGTGTACGTGTATTAGTAGTATTTGAGTAATGTAAAGAAAATCAAAGTGCATTTTAAACCCTCAGACGAAGATCAAAGTATCTGTAATTCAAATAGTCAATTGAAATGATTTCGTCATTATACAGATGTAACAATGTATTATTTCAATGCATACTTAGTTAATGCGTCAACAATCTGTTAGATAAAGATGACATTCAGTGTGTAAGGAAATTATTGTTAAGAGGTGTGAACACTTACTTGACGCATGATAACAATTGGTGAAGGTCTATCTATAGAAAATTTAAAAGAAAAACGTTATGCGCCTTAAGGCAAAAGCAACCTCAACTTTGTTTTTTATTTGTATAAAAATACAATTCTAACAATGTTGCGAAATAAACTTACCACAACTGAATATTTCGCATTAAAACAATGCTCTGATTTTTTGGCAATACTTGGAAAAAATTTCTGTATAACAGTCTATGAGTCCATTGACTGGATCATTCCCAAAGCAAGCTGTGCTAGAATTTTTGATGACTGCATCTCAATTTGAAATTGAAATTCATTTTCAAAAGTTGTCTGATTTCCTGAAGGCTTTATGCTCTTTTTGACCTGTTCTATTGCTGAAGAATATATTTCATAGACCTCTTCATTCACTTGTTTTAAGGCACTTTCAACCCCAACTTCCATGATACCGCCTAAAAGTTGTGCCGTTTCATCTGGAGAAAGTTTACTGAAGACGGATTTTAAATTCTTAAAAAGTCCATTGGCCAGTTCTTCGTTTATTGTCATGTCATTTGATATACCATCCTTCCTCTCTGCGTAAGATACGACGATCTTACGTTGATCGAACTCCTCAAAAGGGAAAAAATTCTTGAATTTCTCCAGTTTTGCATGGAATGATCCATTTCGTAAATTTGCTTCCGAAACAATATCAATCTTATACAGAGCCACAGTCAGAAAAACATCAATATCTGACATGTTTGTTAAATCGACCACCACCATTTCCTTAACGCGCTTTTCCAAGTAGTTGTGAATCCATCGGACTAGACGAAATTTCCAAAGACCAGATTCTGGAAACTGCCTTGGGAACAGTGGAATTTTCCGATCAAACAAATCAGAAAAACAATCAAGAGCACTATCACTTACTTTGAACAGAGCATTATTAATAACGATGTTATTTGACAACTCTATTTTTCTTTCACTGACAGAGTCCATATCATGCTCCAGATGGTCAGACCACGGTTTCTGCAGCCAGCCAGTAAGTTCATGACATGCCGTAATTATAAAATAATATGCGTCTTTTTTTACAATTATTTTATTTCTTGTAAAATAGTCCCTGAATTGAAAACAATATTTGTCATACAAAATCCCTTCAGATTCTTTTTCATCTTTAAGAGTCAGCCGCGTCAACATTGATGAAATTCTTTCTATAATTAAATTGTCTGTCCAGTCATCGCTACTCTTAGCTTTCGCAACTTCATCAAACACCAGTTGCTTTAACACATGAGACGAAATTACGGGTTCATATTTGTTTACCACATATTCTAGAGGAAATAAAAAGTCACGAACAAATTTCAGCAATCTGTAACACAATCGTATATTTTCTGACACGCTGTCGCAGACCAAGAGCACGTCTTCATCAAACAGATTTGTTGCCGCAATCAAACTGGTTCCTTTAAAAATGCCACACATATACTTATCTGATATCTGAGACATTTTTAGAAATGGGAAACTCTGTAATAGATCTTGAGACTTCATGTACTCATATACACTTAGGTCCAATTCGACAGCAACTGTTAAATCTAGGCTTACATGATGCATGTGCCAATGATCACATTCCCAAGTTATTTTCATATTAACCGCAGGACCAACTATGACTGGCCTGCAAAATATTTCTCGACTCATTTCTTTATTAAGTTCTCTGACCATATCCTGCACTATTTCTAAAAGCCTACTTATTTCACCAATGTATTCGAGCTTTTTCAGTTCCTGTTCTGTACACTTTTTATACTTTTCAGTGGCCAATTTTAGAATATAGTCGAACTCATCAATATCTCCTATCTTGACATTACAAGGAAAGCTACCAACTGGAACAACATCAAAGGGTACGTCAGAATCACAAGTAGCAGCCAGAAGTGTGAAGGTTTGTACCAACTCGAGGAACAACTTGCCAATGTGACTGGTTCCTGGTGCATTGTTTGGCACATGTATTCCTTTGTCCAAGTTGCACAGGTCTTCTTTAAGAGATTCTGGATTATGTGCATCATCCTTGCCTTTATTTTTACGGGTTTCTTGCAAAACGGCAGTTGGACAAATACTTGTAATTTTATTGATCAAATCTATTAACTTCTTCTTTACAGTGTTTCTTCTTCTCAGAACCTGAAAATAAGACATAGTATGAAGTTTACTTTAATAGACATTAAGGCAATGGTCAATCAGGTGGACATTTCACCTATTTACTGATTTTTTGGGATTGACCATTAATAAGACCTAGATACTAAGCGTTATAATTTAGAGAGAATGTAGAGAATATAATAACTGGAACTTTTTCACAGATAAATACTGATAAACTAACTGTTTCAAGACTAATTAACAGTTTCAGGGTTTTTTTATTTTAGTAAATTAGCAGTTGCCTGCCTTTGGCCATTTACATATGTCACGGGTCGTAACGTTTTATGTTTGATTTTATTTTAATGTTAAAATGCGCCGTGCCGTAAGCCTCATAAGGTCAGAGTCTACTTATTGTGGTAGGGCCCTCGTGATTGGCACATTTTGTTTAGGGAATAACGGGCTAACTTAGATGTCTTGTAAGCTGTATTTTGATTAGTAGTTATTCTTTTGGTGATATTTGTTATTAATATTGAAGGACTATGCTTATTTAATAAAACAAACATTTTTATACAGACTTCAAAGCATATTCAAGGTATTTTTGATGGACTTTATTGAATGAGGTATCATAACAAAATTTGCTGCTGTATTTTTAGCATTTTTTAGGGTGAAGGTCATTGAGGCCGGATAGCTCTCTTAAATGCTGGTGAACCCCATATAAAAAGTACATGGAAGTTTGTGTCTAGGATTGTTCTATGCAAGCAAGTGGGTCTTGGTACTGAATGAATTTTAGGGAACTAATGGCAGAGCAAAAGGTTACAATGTAACCCTATGGGAAAATAATTAGTAGTCTCTGACCATAAGAGCGGGAAACGTACTCTTAACCTTCGCGCATGCGACAAAACTTCGTTAGCCTCCGTCAAATCATTTGTTCTAAGTGTCGTCTGCTATGAAATTGAATCGTGGATTACCTGTCATTTACGTCTGATGACGGAAATGTACGGAAGCTCCCGAGGCAATTCAACCGTATTTGCTCGTGCAAATTAGTGAACATTCTTTATACATGTCCAATCGTTTTGTCTGTTTTATATGTTTGAATGAGAGATTGAATGAGGGAAAGGAAAACATTGGTCTTTTAATTATTTCTTTGCACTTTTCACCGCGCAAATCTATCAGCCTTCACTACGACTTTCTACTCTTACGAGTTCAGAAGTTATTGCGAGATAATTTACTTTTTCTTAAATAAACTAATACTTATTCAAATTATTTTGAATAATTGTATTTACCAAACGCTGTGGTAAGAAATCTTTTTCATAATCTATTTTGTGATTATAATTTGTATTTTCTTGCTCAGCGCGTAATCAATTTGTGATATTGATGTATTGTATTAATCTTATTTTATCAAATTTTATTCAAATCATTACTTAATTTCATGTTATGTGTTTTAGGCAAACTTTTATACGGAATAAACAGCGAACCTACGCCGGGGCTTTGGTAATTTTATTTACCCCTGTGACATTGGTGGCAACAGTGTTTGGACGGTACCGAGGATCGAAGACTATCTTAGCTGAGATTTCGAAATGATGGAGGTTGAAATCAGGAGATCAGTTTTTGAGAAGGCAGTGTGGGGGTCAGTCGGCCACAGTGTTTGGACGGTACCGAGGATCGAAGAAGATCTTAGCTGAGATTTCGAAATGATGGAGGTTGAAATCAGGAGATCAGTTTTTGAGAAGGATAAGAAATTTCTGTGTTCTTAAAAGGATGTAAATCCAACGATTTTCACAGAAAAAGTACGAGGATATATGGAGATGAATTAGAGAGGAATCTTCATGGAGATTGTAGCTGCAAATATTCTTCATGGGATTTCAATATCTAAGTTATTGAAATCTGATGCATCAGTGTTTTTGAAATGCTAGCTAGCACAATTTTTCATCTTCTTTTGTGAAGTGTGCACACAATTACTACGGAATTTACGTTCCATAGTGTTTTTTTTCACAACGTCAAGTTTTTACGGAGGACCGGAGTTGGAATGCGGAAGTGAAAGTGCGTTTAAATTTTGAAGTCCTTATTAACAGGTAACTCCTGAAATATGACATTTTAACTGTTTTATTTAATATTGAATAATTTTGTGTGACTGTGCTAAGTATATTGTTAATTTTTTTTTGTGTATGTGCAATTTCAAGTTGATAAATATTGAGTGTTATTTATTTTCGCGAAGATTTTTTTTTTGTTTTTGTTTATTGTAGATTGTTTTCAAGTGAAAGAAATTTTCAGGTAGAAAGCATTGTATATTTTTGCTATTTTTGAAACCACACAGCGTCTTGCTGATTTGAAAAATCATTTTGTGTTGAGATTTTATTTTTGAAATCTTAGGAGTGTTTTATTTATTGAGTTATTCCAAACTTTGGCCTGATTTATTCTTGCCCAACTATTGAGCACTATTATATTCTGGTTGCACAAAATCTTTGCACTGCACACACTTCATAGAAGTATGATCGAGAAGAGGAGCGTATAAGAGGTGAGTGATGTATGGTTTGTGTTGTGTTGTCAATTGCTGTTTCAGTTAGTGTTTGATCCATAGCATTCTGCAGACGACTGTAAATCCTGAAATTGCAAAATTCTTTGCATGACGGAATTCGGTTTTTAAGTGGATACTTTGCGCTTGTTGAAATATTACGGTATATAAATAAGCCTTATTGGTTGTAGAATTACTGTAGTGTAGAGTACCCAATTTAAGAATATTGTTGGTGAAAACATAAAATTTTCAACAATCAGACTTTGTATGTGTTTGTGTTTGGTAAGAATACCATACACAATATTAATTCATGTACAGTTTTTCTACGGTGTTTTTTCCCTATTTATTTGGTGACCAAAAACCAAGTAACTGTAACACATCAAAAGTTCAATTTTGAACATAGTTTTATCAAGCTACTACATTCTGTAGGTTATATCTGACAACTCGAATTGTTAAATGTTTCTATGGTTTATAAAACTTGTTGAAAAAATTCTTCAAGGAATATAGGCTATAGTGGTGGCCAGGTCTTGTTAATCATATTGTGTTTCTTTCAGTTGCAGTAATTTTGAATTTCAGCAGTGGTCATTTTCGGTCCAAGTCTAGCAGTTTTAACAGTGTTAACAGAAGTAAAAAAGACCCAAAAGTGTAGACTCCTCAGTTGTAGGGCAAACTGGGGAAGTCAGTACTGACAATAGCCCTAACATACAAAAGGATTCTTTAGCTGATAGAATGGTTGGTAAAGCCAATGAGGGCAAAGCTATTATTTGTGGAATGGAGACAAATGTTCTTGTTGATAGTGAGTCTATGGTAACATTAGTTTCAGAGTCATTTTTCAATTCTCTAGATCCCAAACCAGAATTGTGCTGTTTGTCAAATTTTAACTTAGACATTGTTGGTGCATGTGGTACAAAATTACCATATTTAGGTTATATTGAAGGTGAAATATTGATACCTTCTGTTTTAGAACCTAGTATTATTGTACCTTTACTAGTTGTACCTGATACTGAATACCGACAAAGTGTGCCTGGTATTGGTACAAATGTGTTACGCTTTGTAACAGTATTTTTAATGATGATACATCATCCATCCTTACAGACTTGCCTTAGTACTATGAACAGTAAAAATTTCATTTCAGTGAAGTCAACAAACAAGTTTCCTGTTGTCATTCATCCTAATGAAATAACAACTCTTTCAGGTCTGATTAGGAAGCAATATGGTATCAAAACAGCACTAACAGAGTCAACAGATAGACCACAATTAGCTGGGTTAAATGTGTGTCCAAGAGTTGTTTCCCTTGAAGGTAATGGGACAACTGCCAGAATTCCTGTTCGTGTTTGTAATATTACATGTAAACCCATAAGGATTTTACCTCAAACAAATATCTGTTCTCTTGCAGAAGTCAAAGTTGTTGACTTGTGGAAACCTGAACCAACACAGTCTTCACCTAAACCTGATTTTTATCAATCTTTTGAAAATTTACAGGAATTAGGTATCAAAGTTAATAAAGATAACTTAACAGAGGACCAGTACTTAAAAGTTCAGCAGGTTTTAGGAAATTGGGAGCATATTTTTTCTAAATCTTTTACAGATATTGGTAAAACAGATCTAGTAAAACATCACATTAGACTTAATGATAATAAACCTTTCAAGCAACCTTACAGGAGATTTCCACTGTCCATGTATGAGGAAGTTCGTCAGCACTTGCGAGAGATGATAGATTGTGGTGCTATCAAAGAAAGCGAGTCACCCTACTGTAGTAATGTAGTTTTAGTAAGAAAAAAAGATAATAGTTTACGCTTTTATATTGACCTTCGAGAACTCAACAAAAGAACCATTAAAGATGCTTTTACTTTACCCAGAGTTGATGATATGCTTGATTCACTCGTTAATGCCAAATTTTTCTCTAAGCTAGATTTACGTAGTGGATATTTGGCAGGTTGAACTAGCAGAAGAAGATAAGGAAAAGACTGCGTTCTCAGTGGGTAGACTTGGTTTTTTTTCAGTGCGAGCGCATGCCATTTGGTCTTACCAATGCTCCAAGTACTTTTCAAAGGTTAATGGAAACCTGTATGGGTGATTTAAATCTAAAGGAGTGTTTGATTTTTTTAGATGATGTCCTTATTTTTTCACAGACATTTGAAGAGCACATCTCCAGGCTTGAATCTTGCTTTGAACGCCTAGAAAGACACGGTCTAAAATTAAAGCCTTCAAAATGTGAATTTTTCAGCACTAAGGTTTCATATTTAGGTTATGTAGTGTCATCTGAAGGTATTCATGCAGACCCTGAAAAGACAACTCCTTTGAATAATTGGTCAGTACCACAAGGAATCAAATCTTTGAGAATTTTTCTTGGATTTACAGGGTATTATCGACGATTTGTCAAATATTATGCTAAAATTGTCAAGCCCGTGAATGATCTTCTGGTTGGTCATCCCACTAACAAAGCATCCAAGAAGTCAAAGAAGAAGGGAGCAACAAAATGCCTTTGATACAATTATTCTTAAGCTAACCAATCCACCTGTACTTGGATATGCTGATTTTTCTAAGCCATTTGTTGTTTCTGTAGATGCTTCCACAGAAGGACTAGGAGCAGTTCTTTACCAGGAGCAAAATGGTTTAGAACGTGTTATTAGTTATGCCAGCAGGGGTCTGCGCACCAGTGAAAAGAATTACCCAGCGCATTAGTTGGAATTTTTATGTATGAAGTGGGCCATCTCAGAAAAGTTCCATGACTACCTGTATGGTAACACTTTTATTGTGAGAACAGACAACAACCCTCTTACGTACATATCTTCCACTGGCAAGTTAGACGCGACTGGTCACAGATGGCTAGCTTCTCTCGTCAACTACAACTTTAAAGCAGTATATAAGCCAGGCCATCAGAACTGTGATGCGGATGGGTTAAGCCGTATACCACAGGTACAGCAAGAAGAGGTCATGTTTTCTGATGTTATAAAGGCCCTATGCTCAGAAGCCCAAGCAAGGACTGATGAACACCCTCTTGCTGAATCACTGGTTCTGACAGAAGATGGAAGACTACAGGTAGACGATACAGACCCAAGTTTCCATGCTACTGAGATGTCTGACATAAACTGGAAAGAACAACAGTTGAAAGATCCTGTTATCTCCAGAATATATAAAATAGTTGATGAAAGAATACATTTTTTCCAAGGACCAACTGAGACAAGAACCCAAGGTTGTTCAGAAATACTTACGACATAGGAGTACGTTTACCATCAAAGACAGTGTCCTTTATCAACAGTGTGAAATAGATGGACAGAAGTTATTCCAGCTAGTTTTACCTGAAGCTTACAGAGAATGGGCCATGAAAGGACTCCATGAGGACGTAGGACACCAAGGAAGAGAAAGAACACTTTTGTTGGTGAAACAAAGATTTTTTTTGGCCAGGCCTAGAACAGGATGTCATAGGAAGGGTTCAAACTTGTCCTAACTGCCTGAGGAGAAAATCACCAACCAAGGCCCAAGCACACCTGGTTCCATTTCAAAGCTCCTATCCCATGGAACTAGTATGTATAGACTACTTGTCACTGGAGAGGTCTAAAGGTGGTTATGAGAATATTTTAGTCATCACGGACCACTTCACGCGCTATGCCCAAGCCATTCCAACCCGCAACCAGACAGCACAAACAACTGCTAGAGTCTTGTTTGAGAATATTTCCTCACACTACTCCTTTCCAGCAAGGTTACATAGTAATCAGGGAAGAAATTTTGAAAGTAAGGTTATCAAGGAACTGTGCAACATTGCTGGGGTGGAGAAAACGAGGACTACACCCTATCATCCCATGGGAAATGCAGTCACAGAACGCTTCAATGGCACACTGTTAAGTATGTTGGGTACCTTGGACCCAGCCGAGAAGTCTAACTGGAAGGACTATGTGAGGTCACTGGTTCACACCTATAATGCTACTCGACATGAGTCCACAGGCTACTCACCGCACTACCTTCTCTTTGGGTGGCACCCATGCCTGGCTATAGATGCCTTTCTTGGAATTAAAAACTCAACTGAAAAAGCCAGCAGCAAGGATAACTATGCCACCAAACTAAGAAAGCGTCTGCAATTTGCTTACCAAGTTGCCAAAGAAAATTCTGACAAGCAGTCTAAACCACATAAGATGTACTACAACAGCAAAGTACGACATTCCAATTTACAAGTAGGAGATAGAGTCCTTATCAAAAATGTAACACCAAAAGGAAAACTGGATGACAAGTGGCAAAGAGTGCCTTATCTGGTTACAGAAATTCCAAATCCTAATGTACCAGTCTACAGGGTGAAGAAAGAAAATGATATAGGATCTGTGAAGACCCTACACAGGAATCTTCTTCTTCCCCTCAACTCCATTCCATATGAAGATGTCATCCAGGAAAAACCAATACCCAAACCTAGACAGCAGAAAAGACCTGAAAAAGAAAAGACAGAAGAACTTCAGGAAACAGAGAAACTATCAGAAACTGATTCAGACAGTGGCTCTGATTCAAGTGAGACATCCCAAGGTATATTATACCAGCAAGGAGAAGACCGTTACCAAGGCAACGTGTCAGTATTGCCAGACCGGTGCAACCATCTAACATCCCACATGTTACTTGTGACGGTGAATCCAGTAATCATTCTACTGGTAGGTCCACACTTGTTTCTGATTTTCAGCGGGATACACCTAGTTTTAATAACTCAAGTTTATCTAGGTCTAATACTGATGATTCTGAATTTCATTTTTCAGATTTATTTAGCCAAAGCCACTCATCTACAGGTCATAGATTTGAACCTGTCAATACAGATGCCAGCCCCCAAGTAAAGCAACCTGTAGAACCAGTTCAAATCCAGAGACCTCAGAGACATAGGAAACCTAGAGAAATGTATGGAGAATGGGTGCACAAGTGCAGTGTGTTACATACACTGTAATATTTGTTTGTAAATTTTTGTATGTTGTATTTTGCAAAGTAACTTTTATTTTGCAGTTCCAATTACTATTGTTTTTAGCTTTCTTTTAGAGTGAGTTTTCATGTATTTTGTACATTAATTAGGTTCTAGAGGCATATGTGAAAGAATCTAGAATGTATGTGTTTTTAAATATTACAGTACCTTTAGATTATGAAATTTCGGTACACACCTTTACTTTTGGAAGTTCAGGTTACACCTTTAATTTCTACAATTTTGAGTCATCACCTTAAATTTCAGCAATTTTGGTTCAATGCCTTTGATATTACAATTTTCAGATAAATTGAGTAAACACCTTTAGAATTTTCTGATAAACATAAACTGCTTATCTTACTTTAATTTCAGCATCGATTGACAACTATTGAACATGGTTTTCAGCAGCAGTGGCGGAAATTAGTTAATAATTCAAAATTTCATTATCAAATGTTTTGCATATGAGATAATTCAGTACTTATGAATAGCTAATGAAATTATTTTCAAATGCAATTTGTTATTTGTGATGTATTTCTTTCTGAAAGTTTTGTTAAATAAACATTTTAATTTCAAATTTAAAAATCCACAAGTTTCTTTATGTATATTGGGTACTGTAGTTAGTTGTACATAGTGTAGCTAAAGGAATTGTCGGGAGATATTTTCTCCTAGCAGGGGAGAATGTCACGGGTCGTAACGTTTTATGTTTGATTTTATTTTAATGTTAAAGTGCGCCGCGCTGTAAGCCTCATAAGAGCGGGAAACGTACTCTTAACCTTCGCGCATGCGACAAAACTTCGTTAGCCTCCGTCAAATCATTTGTTCTAAGTGTCGTCTGCTATGAAATTGAATCGTGGATTACCTGTCATTTACGTCTGATGACGGAAATGTACGGAAGCTCCCGAGGCAATTCAACCGTATTTGCTCGTGCAAATTAGTGAACATTCTTTATACATGTCCAATCGTTTTGTCTGTTTTATATGTTTGAATGAGAGATTGAATGAGAGAAAGGAATACATTGGTCTTTTAACTATTTCTTTGCACTTTTCACCGCGTAAATCTATCAGCCTTCACTACGACTTTCTACTCTTACGAGTTCAGAAGTTATTGCGAGAGAATTTACTTTTTCTTGAATAAACTAATACTTATTCAAATTATTTTGAATAATTGTATTTACCAAACGCTGTGGTAAGAAATCTTTTTCATAATCTATTTTTGTGATTATAATTTGTATTTTCTTGCTCAGCGCGTAATCAATTTGTGATATTGATGTATTGTATTAATCTTATTTTATTTACCCCTGTGACAGATATAAAATCATATAATTTATGGCCAAGACATAAAACATATAAGTATCAATAAACTTCATAATTACAAAATTGGAAATATACGTATTATCTAATCTAAGCAGCAGGTCAGCTGACAAAGGGTTGAGATTCGTTTCTTAACAGCCTCATATATATATATATATATATATATATATATATATATATATATATATATATATATATATATATATGTTTTGCTGCATTCAAAATGGATTTTTTTGTTAGACGGGATTGAAAGTGCAGCAAACATGTGTATGTGCCAAGAAATTCTTCCCAAATGTTTTGTTATAATATTGGAATAATTAGGACTGCATAATAAAAAGTACGCCTGTCTCAAACAATACCAGAATATCTTCCTCTTTCTATTTCCAATCTATGAACAATTTCATTCTTTTCTTATTCGATAGTACAATGTATATCAAGTTGCTTTTTGAATATTCGAAATTTTGTTTATATTTCATAAAATACTTCAATTTCAGGGATGTAACTATTTGGGCATGTCAGTTTTGATTATTGTAGGAATCTTACACTGTTTGCCGGTACAAAAGGGAATATCCAGCTCGAGGGTAGAACTACGTCAGTAGAAAATTACCGACTTAGATGTTGACCCCGCAAAGGTCACAATTCATCCAATGGTTGTCAAGGAATGTAACCGATTCGCAGTCAACAACATTTAAAATTACATGACATCACGGTCCGTTGCTACTGGATTTGCACGGATTCTTATAACATCGGTTCGCGGCAAATATCTTTTTAATTTCGTCACGTCTTGGTCCGTTGCTATGGGAATCGCATGGTATCCTCATAAACTATATATAAGGCGTGCCAGTTTTTTTTCTGCCACAATTCATTAACGGATTTAATATCAAAGCACTTGGGAATAATTATGTTTCAATTATTAGACGGAAAATTAGGCCTAAACAAAATGATTTGAATGACTATTAATACTTAAGCATCGTTAAACAAGAAGATGAAAAACCGCAGTGTGAAAAAGAAACAGTTTTATTTTGATTAAAAAAGTACCGTAGAAGGCGAGATTCGAACCGGGCTCTCACGCATGAGAGACAAGAGAAATATCCGCTTCGCCATTGAACTGTTGACGTAGATCTCTAATATTGTACAGTTTGAAAGTACACCGTATCGTTTGACGGCGAAACAGCCACGCAAGTTATTCTACAGGACTAGATTCATTTTCATTATACTCAGCTTTAAAATGTTAATTTGTGAAAAGGTTTCTGAACTATCCTTTACGGATTGGAGAAAAATATCACTGTATGTATTCAATCCAAAAAAAATAAACAAATGCTTTACGTAAAAATTTCTCAAGGCTTCAGCGATGTTTGACTGTGAATTTCAGTATGACGTTTTTTTTGTTGTTGTTGTTGTTTTTTTTTAAATTTCAGTTGAGGTTTTTAATTACCATTGTACTGTCGCGCTTCACCATCGTACTTTCGTACTGTCACCATCGTACTGTCGTGCTTCGCGTTCTCAGCGAGAACGCGCTGGCCCTAACTGAACACGGTACAAATCTATAATTACACGAGTGGCGAAACAAACAAATAACCTCTGTCTGACCACTTTGGATATATTTTAAGGTTATGCCAAGATTGGTAATTTGAAAGTAACAAAGTCTAAAATCTAGAACAAATAAGATACGCCTTAAAAAACAGTTCACAAATAAGATCACTTTTTGACTGAACATATTTTCTACTGTACTTTCCGTTTGTGCTGTTATCTCGATATATATATTCAGTCCTCGGTTAGGACACAATACTATGTTTAATACTGACAATTATAACAATGATATTCTGTCGAATTATTTATTTGAATAACACTCGCACGTATAATTTAACAAATTAAAATAACTTAGATAATTGAATAAATGTAAAACGAAACAAAAATACCTGTATATCCTCCATGCTTTGACTCAAAGTGGCTATTCTTGAATCATAAGGAAATATGATATCTCATTTCCGCTTCAGTATTTTTTTTCAAAAGGGCAACACATACAGAAAATGGATTCATGTGCATATATGTCAGAAATATACTAAATGAAATAAAATTTCAAGAAAATAACGAGTTTATTACGCGCACTACTTGTGGATCTTGTTTAGAGTAGTTTCCCAACTTTTTGCATAAAACTGCTTTGTGAGAACATGCGCACGTTCCCGTGAACACTGTTGAATAAAGGAAGGATTTGATAGATAAAAAGACGGTTACTAGTAATATTTGATGTTAAAATGAATAGAAAATGCCAAAATATAATTTAGGGACCGAAATTGCCTCGCGAGCAACCGAGCGTTTACGGTAGCGGGAATTATGAGTTAAGAAACAATAAATCTGTACTACCACACCCTGTTCATACAATATCTTGCATTATGGTGTGTTCTCCCCTCAACTCGATCAAGCATGATCAAGCGATCGGGTATCGGTCTAGCTTGGTCTGCATGCGTGAATTATTGTTGGTGTCTCATTAGCTGGTACAAACAATCAACTGCTTAATATTCATCATGAACTGATTTGAAACAGGAATGTTTGAAGATTTTATTCTAAACAATTCAAATACACGACCATTTACGACTCGATTACGATAATTACGATCTGGTCGGGTGTAAATCTGGCAACGATCGAGCAGAGGTCCAGTTAGTCTAGTTGAGATCGTGTATGACTCGCGTATAGGTCTGGGTGATCAAAGAGAAGTCGGGATGTTGGCCGGGTTGTCGTTGTGAAGAAATCGTAAAAAAATTTGTTGGGTCGACTCGAGGTCGTGTAGGAGTCTAGAATGTGCATTTAATCGAGCTTGGTCGGGCGTCATCGGGGAATTTATGTGATCTGGACAATCGAGTAGATCTGATTGGCGGTGAGAACACACTTTTCAGGACAAATGCCTTTCAAGTTTATCTTTTTCAGGCGGTCGAAATTGAAGAAATATCTTTAATTACAAAATTATTGTAATTTATTATTTTTGTTTGGAAGTCTCATTTAAACAGTGCTATTTTTTACTACCTGTAGCACATTTCTAAAGTGTGGTTTATGTCCATTTTCCTTATGGCATTTCCATAAGACAACATGAGAAGGTTTTAATAAAGGATGATTTAAGCTTAAACTTAGGTTCTGCTGAGACAAGTTGAACTTTAGTTCTAATCAGAGCATTTAGTCTAAAACTACATATCAAGCTAGCAAGTGTGTCAAATTCATGCATAAGTCTTCATGAATCTAGGACCTTTTTTATCTACTTTTACAAATTTAAAACATATGTCCACTGAACTGTGGATAGAAAAAAGGGCAGGTAAAATTACCACGTTATAAGCAGGAGAACCTAGAATATTAAAAGTAACATATCAGATTTGACAGCTAGGACAGAGAGTCAATATTACACTTTTATCGTATTTAAAGTTATTATACTGGCCAAAATCGTCATAAAAATAAACCAAAATAAGAACTCTAGAATGATTGTAAACATAATCAACACTTTGCCTGCACGATTATTTGTCGTGAACGGCGAGATATGCTTGAGATACATCTGGATTAAATTATCAGAAATATTTCATGACCCATCGGTATGAAATTGCTTCGGAAAATGTCGAACGCACTTCGCCAATATCCGTAAATAGAGTCGTCAGCGTCACATATGAATATGTGACGTAGACAACAGAAATGGATCATTCAAACCGTTAATTTCAAATAGATAGACCAAAACGTCCTCGGAAGCCTTTACAATACTGAGAAAAAGCTGTAAAAAATTACAAAGGAAAAAGTACGATCTGTCAAGAATATTAATTGGCTAAATTTATTAGGTCCTGTAAATGAAATATTGTTTCTAAAAAAAAATAGGTATGTAAATTAGCGTTTTCCGACTAAATCCGAGCAATGGTGGAGAGGTTACAAGAAACGAGGGTGGGTGTTTTATATCCACTGACATCCATGAACATTGTCTAATGATGAGTGAAAATAATGGGCATAATTTAATTTGAGCAAGTTGTCAATCACTGGTGTGATTATTTGCATAAACTGACGATTATTTTATATTTTTATTAAAGGGCCTTATTATAACTTTAAATCCGGCAGTGTTATTTTGCGCGTTTACTTCACAATCACTGTAATGCGACACTCATTATCTAATCTGCATTGTTTTGTGCACACGTATACAACATATCAATGTCGAGACTTCACAATAAAGAAATAATACAACTATTTGAGAAGAATGAAATTAAAGCAATACCTACGGAATCCTGTTCGTGCCATGCTAATTTTCTGATAGTACAACAAATTCGCACTCGATAATTATCGTCTTAATTTTCGAATGAAATGTTTCGTTGAGCGATAGGACGTAGTATTTCTTTTCGAAATTTTCGAGGTTTTCGAATAGAAATTGAGGGTTATATGCTTCGTCGCTTGCTTTATTCTTCCGAATATCACGCAAAATAGCAGTCGAGCAAATGCACGTCTCAAACAATGCAGCAAGCGCAATAAATACTATTCCTGAAACTGGTACAGAAAGTCTCGTGTCTTGTTGCAAAAAACAATTCAAACTTTGCATTTAATGTTTTTTGTTCCAGTCGAAAGTTTTCCTTGTAATGACATGATAGGAAATATTGATGAGTTCGACCACAAAAACACTCATGCTTGATTTCTCGCTTTTTTCCAGTTCTCAAATGGCTTTAAAATGGTATGACTGACAACTATGTACGAGGGGTGATTCAAAAGTTCGCGGAATTGCTTTATTACTAGAACGGAAAAGACAATACAAACACAAAAATTACATCACTCGATACGTTTACTCAATACTAAAGCAGAGCCGTAATCTCATTGAAATACATTTACTAATAAATCGTTTGTACATATTTGAATTGTATACATGACCGGCACTTGACGCACGCCATCACGACGTCGACGTCACTAACGGTCAAATTCTAGCGTACGATTCACCTTCTCGACGTAATCGCCGCCCGTCGCTACACACTTCCTATGCCTTTGTACCCATTGCATAAATGTTACCTTAAACCAATCCTGACTGAATGAAGAGATTACTTCACGAGCCTTATTGCGTAGCTCTAATGTTGTTTCAAATCTCTGGCCTCTGAGTTCCCTCTTCATATCTGGAAACAGACGAAAGTCCATCGGTGCTAGATCCGGGCTGTACGGCGGATGTGGTAAGAGACTGAAACCAAGCAGTGAAATCTCTAACTCTGTACTCTGTGCCCGATGTGCTGGAGCGTTGTCATGATGGAGTATAACATCATCCAGTACCAACAGGGGGCGCTTGCGGCGCAGAGCCTGTATCAGATCGCGTCTAAGCACCTGAAGTCAAACAAACAAACGGGAAAACATGAAATAATTTAAGTTTAAGAAAGTAAAAAGCGGCACATTTTAAATAATATTTTTATATATTTTGTTATTTGAAACAATACATACTGTAAAATATTAGTTTGTTATAAAAATAATATATAAGTGTTGATCGTTTGTATGACTAAAATGCGGCATACCTTTGAATAATAGTCGGCATTTACGGTACATCCGTCGCGCACCTTGTGTTGAAGCAAAAGCCCTTGTCTATCCATGAAGAAGATGAACATTTCCTTTTTGCAGCTGCGTGTTGTCCTGGCCTTTTTTGGTGGAGGTGTGTCTGGTGACTTCCAGACGGACGACTGCTGTTTCGACTCTGGATCATAATGGTATAACCATGTCTCGTCTGTCGTGATGATTTTGTCCAAAAACTCGTCACCCTGTGCGTCGTACAGATCAAGAAATTGCTGAGAACATTCTAACCTCCGCTGCTTGTTTTCATCAGTCAGAAGTCTGGGCACCCAACGCGCAGATACTTTGGACATATTTAGCTCTTCTGTAAGAATTCGTTGCACAGTAGAATACGATAGGGAGAGTTCCTCTGCAATACCCCTAACCGTTAAGCGCCGGTCGTTGTCCAAAAGCTCTCTCACTAACGTTGCGTTGCTCGTCGTCATAGCGGATGCTGGTCTACCTGCTCTATCGTCATCAAGTACCGATTTTCTGCCGTTCCGAAATCGCTCATGCCATTTGTAGACAAACGATTTACCACAAGGTTGTAATGTATGCGAGTTTTTAATTTGATTCAACGTCTCAACTGGTGTAAGTTTGAGTCCAACACAAAATTTCACAACTGCGCGTAGCTCCAATTCACTTGTTGACGTCGCGGAAGAAGTTGAAGACATGGCGACAACTCGCTGCTGTGGAGTAACGGTTCAACGTAATGTAATCAAAATTATAGGAAATGACGTCAACACGTCATTCTAACGTCAGTTACGTTCGCGCCAAAATTGAGCAACATTTGAAAACATACTATCGTCTGAAGTGAATTAGTAAAACGAAATATTTTGGCCTGCTTCAAGTCACCTAACCGTGGTTGCTATGGAGACCATTTATATTCTTCCGGTTACACATATTCCATAAACTAAACGAAAATGTTAGTTAAAATACGTTGAATTATATTTATGCGAAATTTAATGTGATTCGGTGAAAAAATAAATGATTTAGAGATAAATTCCGCGAACTTTTGAATCACCCCTCGTATTATGATAAAGTATCTTATTATTTCTGTGAATTTAAATGTCAAAGCACTTTTCGTAAAAATACTGTGTAGTTAATATAACGTCCGTGAATGGAGTTCCATACAATGAATTTCACAACTTTGCTGAAACATTTATATTTTAAATACACTATTACGTTTAGCTGCTGCTTTGGAAATTAAGGTATATTCTATGTTTGAGTGATTTAGGTTGCTGAGACCCCCCTTTCCCGCTCAAGTAAGCCTTCAGCCATCACTTCCACCAGCAAGGAGAACATTCGTTTCGCCCTATATCAAAAGACAGTTGCCGTATTTAGAGTTAATTTAACATACATGCAATTGATTCCGCGAGCAGTGAATATCATAGTTCAACCCAATGTTTTAATTTTACGGTTGTTTGGGGAGATGACCATATATATAAATACTTATGAATGAAAGACCAGCATATATATCTCCACAGATGACCAACGACGCAAAAGGAGAGTTAAGTAAATTCAAGATGTAGTGGATATTGCGAGATTGAGAAAGCAGGGACGTAAAGGTAAAGGTTTCTTATTTAACGTTGGTAGTCAACCAAAGACTCCACCTAGTGTGGATCATTAGGAACTACTTATTTCCAGAAGAGCCCATGGCGCGTGTATTTTACTCCCCTATCCCCAGCCTAGGCCGATACTGCTGGAAACAGTACCTGGTTAGGTTGCCACCCAGTCCTGTGAAATCCGTTGGTAAACTCGGTCGCTACCCGGAATTGAACCCGGGTCGCTAGCTTCTTAGCCCAACGCACAAACCACTCGGCCACAGAGTGACCTACTAATATTCCGAATTCTTTTGAACGTTCAGTTGATAGCACCTACATGGGACTGATCGGCTTCTTTTTATCTTTTAAACATAAGTATGTTATTTAAGTTATATTCTTTATAATAATAATAATAATAAGTAAGGGTATGCATTTTCCATTTTTCCATAATAATTATGAAGAGTTATATTTTAGCTATTCTCACTTCCGTTACGTATCATTTAAGCCTGTTCAACTTAACACAAAAAGAAATATTTAAGATAATCCTGACCAGTGGACCGGAAATCTTCACCACGATCATGTGACTTCTGTAACTTACACTGCTAACAGTAAATCGTCTCCAATCGATATTCACTCAAAAACACGAGTAACAATGACATTTTATTGGTTGACCTCGCTCGTTTTTCATCCTTTAGTGACAGTGTGTTTTTGGTTTTGCAGCAGTACAAACTGCAGCTTATGATGTTGCGACGTGTTATCTGCTTCCATTGTAAATGAACAAAGGGAAGTTAAACCTTTTTAAACTTTTGTTAAATAAAATGATTTCAGATTTTTTGTATAACTAAAGCTAAGTTTCTGTTTTTACGGACGAATCACACGTTATTAACTGCTCTGTATGTCTTACCTAACTATTAATGCTACTACAATTGCTGAATGAATATTCTTGACGTTTTTTTTCTTTTTTAGCTCATCTGTCACATAGTGACAGGAGCTTTTGTGATCGCCTTTCGTCCGTCCGTCTGTCGTCCGTCCGTCGTCCGTTCACAATTGTTGTCCGCGCTCTAGCGGTCTTAGTTTTGGTGCGATCTTCTTTAAACTTGGTCAGAATGTTTATCTCAGTGATATATAGATCAAGTTCATAACTGGGTCATCTCACCCTTAAAACTAGGTCACAAGGTCAAATTATAGAAATAGCGTGTCCGCACTCTAGCGGTCTTAGTTTTGGTCCGATCTTCTTCAAACTTAGTCAATATGTTAAACTTAATGATATCTAGGTCATTTTTGAAACTGGTTCATGTGATCTTCAAAACTAGGTCACAAGGTCAAATTATAGAAAAAGCTTGTCCGCACTCTAGCAGTCTTAATTTTTGTTAGATCTTCTTCAAACTTGGTCAGGTTGTTTATCTCAATGATATCTAGGTCAAGTTCGAAACTGGGTTATGTGACCTTGAAAACAAGGTAACTAGTTCGAATTTTAGAAAAAAGCTTGTCTGCACTCTAGCGGTCTTAATTTTGGTCCCATCTTCTTCAAGCTTGGTCAGAATGTGTATCCAATGATATCTAGGTCAGGTTCGAAACTGGGTTATGTGACCTTGAAAACTAGGTCACTAGGTCAAATTATAGAAAAAGCTTGTCCGCACTGTAGTAGTCTTAATTTTGCTCCGATCTTCTTCAAGCTTTGTCAGAATGTTTATCTCGATGATATCTAGGTCAAGTTTTAAACTGGGTCATGTGACATTGAAATTTAGGTCACTAGGTCAAGTTATGATAAAAGCTTTTCTGCACTCTAATGGTCTTAATTTTGGTCTGATCTTCACTTTCATTACCATAAGATCTTGGTTCCTTTCTTCAAATTGCCATATTGCATTATTGGTTCCAGAGTTATGGCCCCTGCAAGTGCCAAAATTAACTATTTAGAGCTTGTCTGCACAATAGCAGCTTCATTTTTGATTTGAATTTTATCAGACTTGTACAATACTTGAGTTAATATAAGATCTTGCAGGGCTGCCAGGGGAAGTCAGGGAAATTTGATTTTTTTCAAGGTCAGGGAATTGTCAGGGAATTTTGAAAATTGGTCAGTGAAAAACAAAAATCCAGAAAAGTTAGTGAAAAGTCAGGGAAAAATAATTTTGAAGGGCTAATATTGTTCTATTTTATTAAAGATTGCATTTACACATTTTTTCTGTTATGAATCTTTTTCTTTATAATTGTGTACATTGTATTTTAATAAAAGTTCTAGTATTATAAATAACATTACTAAAAGACTGAAAGTCTCTGCAACCCTTACAACCAAAAATTAAAATAAGTATGTGTTACACTCAAAACCCATGTTCCTCCCTCCAAGATCCATGTCATAGCAGCCCTCTGAACTTAGTAAGTTCTGCTTTATTGGCCTTACTGCTGACAGTTTGTGTCTTGCCCATATATTGTTTGCATCTATGGTTGGATTTTAAAATAATTAGCAGAATTGGCAATAGAGTGAACATGTGTCTTGTACATAATCCCTGTTTGGAACGGTGTTCCAACATTCAGTTTACAGCAACCTAGTTTTTTGTATAACGGCAGGATTTAAAAAAAAATATTGCGGCACAAACTTCTACATTTTTCAAGATACTGCTTTGAAACTTTAAACATGTTAAGTATCATGTGTATACGTGCCTGATATATTTTTTTGAGGCTTAGTCCATTATAGTCCACGTTGTGCTTTAACAATCCTGATGACGCACGACATCTAGTCAAACTCTACCATAGATGACCCCATGGTCATAATTGCCTGCACCCTTTGAGTCAATTGGCAATTGTATTTGCATCCACTGACTTTTGCAACCATTGAGCAGTTGTTGGCAGGTGAGCGACACAGGGTCCCATGGACTCTCTTGTTTACAAATTGTCAGAACCAGTTCAGCAAAAAGAAATGCATGCATACAGTGACATTTCCTTACATAACATTAACACAAATATTTTTGTAGCTGTTGTGAAGTGGCCCATATTGTAAAATATTTATCTTAAAGACAAGATCAGCTAACTCTTTGATCTTTCAGGTTATAATTTTTGTTCTAGAGATGTCATTGATACAGATTGTGATGTTCATACGGTAATGTTTTTTTCCAAGTAAACTGTAAAGAAGTGACGCTTTTTTAATATCTGATATGTTTTCTATTAAGGTTTATACAACCCTTTGTTAGCTTCTATAAAGCACTTACAACCTTCAACTTGCCACCTTCTATTTGATTAAACTGTTTTATATATTATAACTTTTATGGTGTTGAGACACATTTAAGTTTCTCGTTTATTGTCACTATCAACTCTCCGTAATATTCATATCTATATGCAGACACTTTGAATAAATGTCCTAATGTATTTAGGCACGAAATGGAAATGGACCAGCATGGTAACACGGCAGATTGTTGAACACGGGACTCGGAAGAGGACATCATTGCCTTCACATAGATTACAGGAACAGATGAGAACTGTGAATAAGAAACTAACAGGATCGACGACTCTTATAGATAAGTAACACACACAGAATTTTTAGAAATAGAATATTAGGCTTGAAACAGAGTAACAGGGCAGACAGGACCATAGAGGATAAGAAAATATACTTGATACAGAAAAAAGAGGAGACAGGACCATGCAGGCTAGCAAAACGCTTCATAAAGAGTAACAAAGCAGACAGGACCATAGAGGCTAGCAAAAGGCTGGTTTGATACAGAGTAACAAAGGAGGAAGGAACATTAAGGCTAGCAAAAGGCTTGATACAGAGTAACAGAGCAGACAGGACCACATAGGTTGGTGGTATGCTTGATACAGAGTAACAGAGCAGACAGTTTCACTGAGGATTGGAAAATACTTCATACAGAGTAACAGAGCAGACAATTTCACTGAGGATTGGAAAAAACTTCATACAGAGTAACAGAGCAGTAAGGACCATATAGGGTGGCAGATTGCTTGATACAGAGTAATAGAACAGACAGGAACATAGAGGCTTGCAAATTGCTTGATACAGAGTAACAGCAGACAGGACCATAGAGGCTTGCAAAATACACCTGGACGTAATTTAGCAGATGCGGCCTGAATTTTTAGTTAGCGGGGAAGGTGCACATTTCATTCCTTGTGTGTGTGTGTTTTTTTTCATATATAGAAAAAGAAATTGAGTATACAGCTCGACTTTTGAATGAGAAAAAGATACAATTTCATGTTCCTGTGATAAATATCTGTACAATACAATCGAAAAGTAGTACGATTGATTACAATAATGTTAACTCCGCCGATTGCGGCTGGTGCATTTTAACCAGGAAGTAATGTACGTTTTGGCATCCGTTGACAGACTGTGTGTTACACAGCGTTACATCGGTATATCCATTTATGAACTATTTCGTTGTTAATAATCGGTGTGATACGGTTTCTGCATCCGTAGTTTGTAATGACTGATCAGTAGTAGAAGAAAAATTTCGCCAACAAGATGGTAACAATTTTTGATTGGTCATTTGATTAGTGCAGTAAAATGCCAAATTTAGTAAGCATCCAGCGTACAGCAATGTCCTTGTGTTTGTTGGTTGTATTTTGCTTCTAAATCCGGACTGTTGGACTTGTGAACTATAGTCTCAGTTTATAGAAATCAAGTTATGGCGACATCTTCGGATGGAAGTCCAGATATCTTGGGTCACTTTAATCCAAATCAATGCTGTATGCCATTTTAAAGATATTTCTTGATAAAAGTATATCTGGTGAACCTTTTTAAAGAAAACAATACAACTATGTATGAATTATTTATAATTTGTTATAAAAGTTTTGTGACTGTTGGGGATTTATATGAAATATATTTCATTACAATTATCTTACTTCTTTTTTTTTCAGAAATATCCGATAGACGTGTAATGTTAGTCAACGTCAGAGCGGAAATTAACAAAAATCACAGAGCGTTCCTGTGGGAAAAAGTAATGGGTATTTATTTGTTCACTGATTTTTCCTATGTATCTGTTCATCTTAAAGGCCCTTTAATACTTTAGGAAATAATACTTGAAACTTTGAATTTCGAACTTCCTGGTGTATTATCTAAACTTACAGTTCAGTTTATAGACTGACGTGCTGTTCTAATTTTAGCCCGATTTAACATTTGGTGGCTTCGGGCCAAGTAAATCAAATCAATAGTGGATGTTGTTTAAACTCGATATGGGGAGAAATGGTTCTTTTCGACACGTTAACATATTGTTCGTCTTAGCTCTTTCAGTTTTCAGTGCAACAAGTACGTTTTATTCACATCATTTTCTCCTACTCGGTGTGTGTGTCGTGGGGGTGGGGAGGCGGGGAGGTAAACTCACATATTTTTTATGTATGCCAAATTGGCATTCGCTTCGAATCATATACTTGTACTTCGGGACTATAAATTTGGCATGTACCGAGCTGAAAAAGTGGTAAGATTTACACATTTTTTATCGAATTATGTAAAACTGGCTAGTTTTTTTCTTTTTTTTTTTAATATTTATTTTGCATTTATGAAGAATTGCAGAAAAAATCTTCATGTCCCGTGCAACTTACCGTCGGAAAAATTGTTAAGCTTTTTTGATTGCATAAAAATAGTGCGTTAGTGTCTCTGTATTGCGCAGATGATGCAGTGGGAACTTTATTTATAACATCATGACATCCAAATGTTATGTATGGGCTACATATGTGATAATAAATTAGATCAACTAAACGTTTCTTAAGCATATTTTAAGGTTTAAAGGCTGTATATTTTAAAAAACGAAATATATTTTTCAGTTTTAAGATAGGCAGATTTAAAGGTTAACCGTTAAATCTTCGTAGCATAGCTAGGAAAGAAGGAAAATCATTCCGTAATAAACTTAAGTGTTTCTTTTCACTGAAACGCAAGCTGAAATATTAAATGATCGAGGAAAGTCTGAAGTGTTAGAAGTGAAAAAAGGCCAACAAGATGTAACAACCCGATTTATTTCACTAACACGTTGTGGTTCTCCAGAAGATGAATGCACTGAGGTGGCTGAAAACTTATTCAGACTATAATTTATTGCTCAATAGAAACATTCACTTTAGGTAGAATTAGGCGCGTGGGTACATTTGCTTACTAATGGAACAATTGCACATAAATGCACGCTTTTTTCACTTTGCAGTTGAAAGTCTTGAAGATGAATGTTAATATATGCAGAAAACTGCAAATTTTGATGTTTTCTGGTACATGCATAATAATACAAATGGGCAATTCCATGTGTCGGAGGAGTTCTTTGGACTCCAAGCATTTTGAATTGCCTACTGTATTTTACACCGATACAGCATCATATTGTGCAGTTTATTCCTTAATTAAAACATGATGTCTTAGGTTCGACTCGTTTGACCGAGACATTTTAATCCCTGTTTTCTGGTTTGATGAAGAACATAGGCAAAGCTGAAGGAATATATGATACAAATAATAAATTAAGCTGATGACTGTGACTTATCGTATGATACATTTCTTTCATATATTATAGTTAAATATTTCTACCCTAAATTATGTTTACAACAAAAACAAGGTAAAAAGATAAAAGAAGCGTATCATTATCACAAATCCATTAAAAAGCTGGTAAATTATCATAGCATTCTTAAAGCCATAGCCTACATTTGTAGCCCATATATAAGATACGGATGCCAATAATTTGTTTTACCGATGTTGAACTTAACTCGTTAGTGCACTGTACTATTTTCGGCGTAAATAAAGTTCCCAAGGCATAATTCGCACAATATATACACACTGATGATTATTTCTAATGTAACTATAAAAGCTTGAACATTTTCCCGACAGCAGATTTTTTGACCACTGTCAAGCCTGGTTGTGCCTGGCATACAATGTTTTCGGTATATTTAATCTTAACTAATACATGTATGTCTGCCCTTTTTTAGGTTGTGCTTTTTCTACTATACCTTTGGGCTGTTTTAGCTAAACCACTGATATTCGGCATTTTTCCGGTTTCTTCATTGTCTATGAGTAATTAGCCTTAATGCGTTCATGTTTTTATCATTGCTATACAATTGGGCGTATTTTAGTCGACAGCACAGAAGTGATCGGTGGCAAGCATAACAACAGTTACTAGGTCATTGATCTGAAACAGAGTTTTTGCCCTGAAAGAGCTTGTTTTGCATATCATCAACATTAAGAGTTCAGTCGAGTGTTGGAAGACAAATCTTTTTCCCGTGAAAAAAATACAGTTTTAGATATGTCTTTACCATAGCCAAACTAGAGACATTATTATAAAATTTAACCAATCAGCTATCGTTTGATGGTTTCTGGTGGTTTTTGTATGAAGAGAAATTTGAAGCATACCGGTAAAACGTATCCAAAGACTGGAATTTCTTGCATTTCAGACAGGATGTTCTACTGTTTACAGCGGTGCTAAAAAACTTACACCCCGTTTATGATAAGCCCCGTTACCGCCTAAAACAGTTACCCTCAAGCCGGATAGTCCCGCCTGTACCGGCAGTCAGTGTAAGATTCATATAATTTTTATCGTAGTAAAACGAAACCACGCATGTACATTATACTCACCTATGACGTCAAGCTTTCTGTGTCTTTAAAAAGCGATTCGGACATACCTTCCTACTGCTAGAGGCTATCTTATAAAATAAGAACTACGTCGGTTCACTTTTTCACGAAAGTCATATTTCTTATACCAATCTTGCATCCACGTAAGTACACGCAAGGGGAAAAACTGTTTAATACCTGTTCGAGCTATACGACGTTTACACGTGTAAGTTAGTAAATACCTTAAGTCTGTTTGAGGTACGAATCGTGTAAGTCGGCTCGAATGAAACTGCATATTTATTAAACGAATCTTATATTTTTACCTGAGGTTTATGTAAGATCACGCTTACATATGTAAATACGCACGATGGTCTTGATCCAGTGTGCGAGAAAATGTTTTACCCCAGAGCACGATGTTTCACGTTAAACCATTGACATCGTATTGTTCCCTGTCACCCTACCGGTTTCGGTAATTTCCTTCAAAACATCTGTTAACTACTATTGAAAACGATGACAAACGTAGTTACAAAGATACTCAAACAAACAAATGCAAACGAAAGTTAAACTCATGTTTAAGTGTTCAAATCATCCGATCTAGCCTTTGGACAAATGTATTTTGGTGCCTTGTATCGCCGGCCCCTTTTCTAGCCCTGGCTATTGCTGCGGGATATTGGGTTCAGTAATTGAAGGCTGACAATACTTTTGTTTGGTGGACTGATGAATATATAATTTTATTGTTTCTGAATATATGTCCAATATATTTAGAGATAATTGGTTTTAAAGAGATGCCTATAAAAATTGGCTTTCTACATTTTCAAAACTTGACCTCTGGTGACCTAAAAGGTGATACGATAGAAAAGTCACGTGTAAAAGATACTAATAAATATAAATATAGGCACAAAAAGTTATTTCCCTTAGACTATATGAATATTGGATAAAAGAATGGAACACCAGTCTGGACATAAATATAGGAAATGAAATAAAATAACCTGAAATATGGCAAGTATGCTTTAAACCTAAATAATTCACCCTATGACATACTCCCCCTTCTTCGGAAATGGCGTCCCGACATTTAATCGTACAAAATGAATCCAACCATTTTGTATGATATAATTAAAATAACCGAAAAATATAATTATCAAGGAACCACCATGTGAAATATCCAAGGACATCACACATGATATATAAATAAGAATATATATACAATACATAACTTAAGGTTAATAAATGAAACATTATATCATTTATAATTACATTTGTGGGGTACAATGTGTATTTGAGGTAAGTATGAGGTAAGTATGTGTTTTTCAAGTGGATATAATCCAAAATTATTATTCTCAACAATATCCTCTTTCCGCAAAATGTTATCCAATTTTATTCTACAATGATGTACGATTAATGTGTTCAATTATTCACAATTTAGTTCAGTCAATTAGTTCATTCACATACACGTATACCTATTAAAATAATAGTTCATCATATATACAACTAGTATGTCAAATAACTGTTTATCTCTGTATTTCAGCTTAACTTAATAAAAAAATCCAATCTTTAGAACGCTGCCATCTTGGAGGCTTTCTATTGCGTGTTGGTCTTCTGTCTGTGTCGCTTTCAGAAGATGAATAGGTCCTAAATTCATCGTCGGTCTCTGAAGGTCTTCTCCTAGCGGGTATTATGTATTTAACACTTCCTTTATCAGTTCTTGGATGGGGCAATGGTATATCATCATTTTGAAGAGTTTCTCCGCTATTGTCATGGATGTCAATATCTTCTGCTGCCGTCTGAAGGTAAGTATTGTCTTTTTCTTCTTCAGAATCTCTTTTATTATTTTCAGGGTTCAGGTAAGTATTAGTCACTTTCTTACTCAGGGGTAATAAAAAATTTCTATGAAGTGTTCTGGTCTTCCTGGCACGTGGACAATCCTTACGAACAACGAACACCGGAATATCTGGATTTGGCTGTTTAATGACAACATATGGCGTGTCTTCCCATTTATCGGCAAGCTTATTCTTTCCTCTTAGCGTAACGTTTCTAACTAAAACGAGGTCTCCTGGAATGATGGTGCTTGACTTGGCTCTGATGTCATACCGTTGTTTGTTCTTGCTTGCTGCACGTTTAGCATTTTCCTCTGCTCTTTTGTATGCATTAGATAAGCGTTCCCTTAGCTTTCTCACGTATTCATTCTGTGTTCTGCTGTTTTCATCGTCAGAAGATAGTCCAAGAAATGCATCCACTGCTAATTTTGGATGGCGACCGAACATTAAATAGTAAGGTGAGTATCCAGTACTATCGTGGATAGTTACATTATATGCATGCACTAGTGGAGCAACATGTGACTTTCAATCAATCTGCTTTCTCGTGATTTTCTAGTGTCCCTAGCATCTTCAGCAGTGTCGAATTGAATCTCTCAACTTTGCCGTTACCCATAGGGTGGTAAGGTGTTGTATGGCTCTTGGCAATACCTGCTAGGTCACATAAGTCTTTGATGAGAGAAGATTCAAAGTTTGCTCCTTGGTCGCTGTGGATTCTTAGCGGGAAACCGTAGTTGACAATAAACTGATCAAATAGAACTCTGGCAGTTGTCTTTGCAGTTTGGTTCTTTGTAGGGTAGGCTTGAGCATATCTGGTAAAGTGATCAGTGACAACCAAGATATTCTCAAAACCACCTTTGGACCTTTCTAGACTAAGGAAGTCGACACAGAGAATTTCCATAGGTGCTGAAGATTGGATATTAACCAGAGATGCTGTATCAGGTAAGGTCTTTCTTCTGATACATCTATGACATTGACGAACTTTGTCTTCAATCCATGCATCCATGCCTGGCCAATAGAATCTCTGACGAAATAAAGATGTTGTCCGATCCCGACCTTGATGGCCAAGGTCATCATGGAGAGCCTTGAATATCTCCTCTCTGATGTTTTCCGGTAGTACTAGTTGGTGGTATTCTTGACCGTTTAAGAATCCACGTCTATATATGACATTGTCACGCAACACTAGTTTGTCCCAATCACGTAAGTATTTTACAACACCAGGATCTGTTGACGAGGTCCGCTTAGCGGATGGCCGTGTTCCTTCCTTCAGGTGTGTATATACTTGAGATATTATATTGTCATCATGTTGGGCCTTTCTCCAATCTTTAGTAGAAAGTGATTCTGATGTTAACAAAATTTCAGGGATTTCAACCGACGCTGTGGATTCCATTGCAGGTAAGTTTGCAGGTGTAAGTATACTGAAGGCAAGAGGTGCTTGTTGGACGTTGACGGTTGCAGAAAAGGTAAGTGCATTTATTACATCTTTTTAAATTGTAGTGTCATAATTATCAAGTTCGTTTTCGTGCTTTCGTGAAAGGCCGTCTGCATCAGCATTCTGTATTCCGCTCCTGTATTTGATTGTGAAATTGTAACCTGCTAGAGCAGCCATCCAGCGATGTCCAGTTGCATCGAGTTTAGCTGTTGTCTGGACGTATGTTAAAGGGTTGTTATCAGTTAGTACGATGAACTCGTTGCCGTAGAGGTAGTCGTTAAATTTTTCTGTCACTGCCCACTTTAGAGCAAGAAATTCCATTTTATGTGCCGGGTAGTGTTTTTCAGATGGCTTCAAGCTTCTGCTGGCGTATGCAACTACTCTGTCATGACCGCCTTGTCGTTGATACAACACCGCGCCAAGACCTGTTGATGAGGCATCAGTGTGTAACATGAATGGTAGCTGGTAGTTGGCATAAGCAAGTATAGGAGGGTGAGTGAGTCTGTCTATTATTGTTCTAAATGCTTTCTCTTGTTCAAGGTTCCATCTGAAAGGTGTTTTGGTCTTTGTTGATTTTTCTTTCTTTTTGGTAGAATGTCCGATGAGCAGGTCATTTAGTGGTCTAACTATTGATGCATATCCTTTGATAAATCTCCTATAATATCCAGTAAAGCCAAGAAATTTACGTACGTCCTTTGTTGTTTTAGGTTTTGGCCACGATTTAACAGCTTCAATCTTTTCAGGGTCTGCATGTATTCCTTGAGCAGAGACAACATGTCCGAGGTAAGTAACAGAAGATTGAAAGAACTCACATTTGCTTGGTTTTAGTTTCAAATTGTGCTCAGCAAGTCGAGAGAAGACAGCATCAAGACGTTCAAGATGTTGGTCAATAGTTGAGGAGAAAATAATGATATCATCAAGGTATATCAAACAGTCACGTAAGTTGAGATCACCCATACACCTTTCCATGAGTCGCTGAAAAGTTGCTGGCGCGTTGGTAAGTCCAAAAGGCATTCTATTACACTCATAGAATCCTAATGACCCAACCGTGAATGCAGTTTTAGGTTTGTCTTCTTCTCTGACAGAGACTTGCCAGTATCCAGCCTTGAGATCTAGTTTTGAGAAGTATTTGGATCCAGATAGAAGATGAAGTGTATTTTCGATCCTTGGAATGGCATAGGCGTCTTTGATGGTACGTTCATTTAATTTACGGTAATCTATGCAAAAGCGAATACTTCCGTCTTTCTTTCTGACTATGACAACGTTGGATGAAAAGGGGCTGTTTGATTGTCTTACTGCTCCACATTCGATCATTTCCTTTAGATGTTCTCGAACTTCTTCAAGTAAACCAGGTGGGATGTTTCTGTGTGGTTGTTTGAACGGTTTTTCATCAGATAAATGGATTTCATGTTCAATTAGATCTGTATGTCCCAAGTCTGTGGGACCTGTAGAGAAAATGTGTTGCCATTTTGAAAACATCGTGTAAACTTTGTGTTTTTCTTCGGTAGATAAAGTAGTGTTGTCAAGTTTAACACCAAAAGGCTCAGTGCAGTCATTTTCTTTGATGGATTGTTCATTCACAGTAACATTGTCTCGATTAACTGTGTCGGACTTATCAAAAATTGGCGCTTGGCACAAAACAGTGACTTCATGTAGTTGGCATAAGTTAGATTTGGCAGGAATCGATATCTGTTTAGCAGAGAGGTTAAATACACGCACTGGTATTCTCGCTGTCTTTCCAGGCTTAGCTAGTGTGACGACTCGAGGGCATACACTGACACGACTAGAACAATGGTCATCTGAACATGGCTCAGTAACAGCAGACTCTACGTTTTTCGTTTTCCGAATAATGCCAGTAATTGTTTTTGTTTCGTAAGGATGAAGTATGTATCTTTGAGTGGATTTCACAATACCTGCTGAATCATCTGTCAAACTATTAATAGCCAAGTTCCATGCTTCGGGAAGATCTATATCCGACTTGTCGATTGCTATTTCTGTTCTGCACAGGCGAATGAAATTTGTTCCAATTATCACTGGTATATCTCTGTTGTTTTCTGTCATTGGAACAATGAGTACTGGAACATCAAAACGTTTATCTCTTATAAAAGATACAGTCATTCTAGCTTCAATATAACCCAGATAAGGTATTGTTTCTCCATTAGCAGCACTAACTTGTAGATTAAACTCATCTAGTGGAAGAAGTGGCGGTTTGTTCTCTAAAGAATGATAGAAATCTATAGACATTGTTGTTACCATTGAGCCCGTATCGACGATTCCTTTAGTGAATGTTCCTTCTATTTCAATGTCTCCAACATTGTTGCTACCAATAATTCTATCTATTAAGGGAATTTTCTTAGGGCTTTCATTCTCATTACTGTCTCCTATCTGCCCCCCGACAGAGATGCCTTTGAGTTTAAAGAACTCCTGTCATCTTTCCTCTGTGTTTCTTCTCTATTTCTATTCTGTGCTCTATCATCTCTTGTATCATCTCGCCTTAATCGCTCTCTATTTTCACTGTTTGAAGTTTGTCCCCCTCTTGAATCTCTACTAAATCTGTCGTCACTCTCCCCACTCTTTTCTTTATCGTCATAATCTCTTCTGTCGTTTCTCCTGTCTCTAGGACTATATCTTCTTCTTTCTCTGTATTCGTAATATCTATCATCCCTCCTTTCGTAATCTCTGTTATATTCTGTGTTTCCTTCACCTCGTCTATATCCCCTAAAATATTTGTCATCTCTTCTGGTTCTTCCATAATCTCTACTATATCTTCCACCATTTCTTCTATTACTTTCATAATATCTTTCTTCTCTATCATACTTGTCACCATTTCTACTATATCTTTTGTCTGCTCCATAGTCATTTCTATATCTGTCTTTGTTATCGTGTTCTCTTTGTCTTGTTTTACTAATTTCTGTTTCAAGTTGTTTCATTCGTTCAACTAAATCTTGAAGTGATGTCTCTTGCCCAGTGTCTGTTTGCCTTGTCTTGGTATATGAGTTGTCTTCTTTCATAGGTTCTTCTCGAGTACTTTTCATTTCATTTTCCTCTATTCTCACTTTCCTTCTCAATTCTTCGAAATTTCTTGTAGTTTCGTAATACATTCGTGTTGCATTCTTAAGTTCATCACTATAAAGTTGTCTCCAAAACCTAGTTTTTAACATTTCATCCTTCTGGCTCTCTTTAATGTGTCCTTTCTCTATAGCTGTTTGTATGATACTCTCTAGTCGTATACCCCAATCTGCTATGCCTTCATCTCTTCTTTGTTTTGCCATATAAAATTCTGCCAGAACAGATTCCCCCGATCGGACATTACCATAAACACTTTCTAATTTGGTAATAATTTCCCTTGTAGTAGTCGATGGAGGAATAGTAAGAAGAATTTTTCGTGTCTGTCCACAAAGTGAATTTCTGACCGCCTGCCTCAATAAACTCTCCTCGTATAATCCAGACTTTATAATTACTTCTACTTCAACTTTCCATTCATCAAATGTCGTTTCTGTTAATTTAGGTACTGTTGGTTTCAGTAGTTTTCCTATGTAGGGATCTTTATCTTTCTTAGCCTTCATTTCATCGTCTTTCTGTTCTGTTTCTATGGCTTCCTTTGTTTCCAAGTTATTTTCTTTTTCTAGCCTACTCAGAGTTGTCTCTTTTGTTTCAATTTCATTCACTAGTTTATCCTTTTCCTCCTTCAGTTGTCGCAACTTTTCTTCTTTTCTACGTTGCATTTCTTCCCGTAACTTTAATTCTTCGAGTCTTTTTCTTTCTACTTCTTTTCTCCGCTTATTCTTCAACAACTCATTCCGTTCTATCTGTTTATCAACATTTCTTTTCTTTATCTTTAACTGTTCTATCATTTCTCTCAATCTATTTTCTTCATCACTTTCATAATAATCTTTACTTCCAACTATATCTTCTCTGTATTCTTTGTCTTCCTTTTTGGGAACAATATTATGTATCGGTTCCTTTATTTTACTTATTTGTGTGTCTTCCTCTATATGTTTTCTCATCTCCAAATGTCTTCTTGTATTTCCTAAGCTTTCATGACCTTGTTTATTCTGAGTTATATCCGTAGTCAGTTTAAGTTCTGTATTTTCTTCTAGACATTCTCTTGCTCTTTCATCTAACCACGCTATTTCTCTCTCTATTGCTAATAACTTTTCCTGATGACTGTCAATATAGGAGCTTGCATCTTTTGGGAATCCCAAGTGTATACATGTGTCTGTATTTTCTTTTTCAAGACCATCTACTGTTGTATATAAAGGTTCATTGAGATCACTGTCGTCACTCATTTCTTTGCTTAAATCTAGGTCACTTTTACTTTCATCATATATACTTTGTTGTAATATATTTTGTGAAGTGTAGTCTTCCTCAGTACCGTCTTGTATTGTAAATCTTTCTTTCAGTAGTCTTTCCTGCTCTTCCATTTCTTCCAATTTCTTTCAGTTGCTTTTGTTTCTCTATTATCTGTCTCCTTCTGTCTAGCTTTTCTCGCTTCTCCCTCCGTACTTTATCTTGTTGGGCTTTCAAATCTTTTAGTGTTTGCTCGTGTTTCTCTTTTAACTCTTTATCAAGTTGTTCTAGCAATTTTCTTTCCTCTTCCTCCTCCTTTCTTCTTTGTCTTTCTATCTTTCTGATCTCCCGTTCCGATAGATATCTGGCCATTTTAATTCAAAAAAAAAATTGTTCACAGTTCAAGTTGAAACTAGTAACAATGTTACAACACTATATCTTTGATTCACTTATCACAACAATCTATGTCTGCTTCACAGCTGTAGTAAATGTATACGTGTCCACTATCGTTCACCATACATTATAAATTTCGTTTATACATCCACTTTACTTTCACACTTTTATATGTTCATTCACTGTTTCAAACAAATCTCAGCAGGTCGTTTTCCAATAATGACACTTTCTATACACCACACATTCAGTTGTATTTCATGAATTTCGATTTAACTTCCGTTCACCACAACTTTAATTCAACCTTATCCCACCTTTTATTCACTTTTATTCTACTATAGAATATGTGTTACTTTACTTTAGTTTTATTTCACTAAACTCAATTTCGCTTTGCTATATATCTCCTTCAATAAAGTTCTTCTACCTTTATTTCACTTTAGTTCTATTTTTATTCAGTGTAATTCCACTTGTGTTCACTTTTCACTATATACATGTATGTATATTCTTCACTTAACTTGATTTTCACAACTTTCTTTCAAACCTTACATCAGTTTTATTCTGCAGCAGAATTTCCACAGAATTTTCTTTATTTCAGTTTTATTTCATTTTATTTATACTTCACAGTCCCACTTCCAGTTTATTTCATTCATATGTCACCACTTTACACAATTTTCCATTGATGCTCCGTATATCTGCAATACTGATTTTGTATTTAATATATCTCATATTATTCTCATTCAAATTTTCCAGTTCAGCCTTTTCAGTACTTGAAGTTCAGCAGGATTACTCCAAAAACTTTCAATTTTCAACTTTCTATCTATATGCGTACAGTATTTTAACTGTATTTCATATATATATATATGTGTGTGTGTGTGTGTGTGTGTGTAAATTCTGTTTAAATGTCCTTTATTTATTTATGTATATTTTTATATTTATTTTTATGTATGTTTGTAATAATTTATCTTTATATGTTATTGTGAAGAAAAAAAAAATCATAATAATAATACTGTTCCTGCTCTAAGAACCGAACTCGGATCGCGCGACTTCAATGCGAGCGCCTTACGCATTAGGCTATCGAGTCCGCTGACAGGGTTGTTGATAAAATATCGTATAGTTTAACAATAAACTGCGTTTCGGGACAGAAATATCGATTTTTTTTGGCTAATCAAATTTTTAACGTAAATACGACTAAGTATCTGTATGATAAAAACCGATAGTTTACCGGTAATCAACACACAGTGAGTAGACACTATGATACGAAAAAAAAAGGAGGATCCTTTATATCTTTGTAATAACAGATAAATTTATCCGTCTGTACACTGATATAAAAAACGTTGTACTAAGGCATTTTTATATTGGGATTTTTAATGCTATAGGATATAAATTATATAGGATATGAGTATGATATTATTGAAGAGTGGTAGAAATCAGGGAAGAACTAGAAGTGTGAATGGTGCTCTTATGAAAAAATTATCAAAAAAATTAATCGAATCAAACTTAATTGAAATCAGGACTTACACAAAAATACAACGCTTATGAAAAATGTTCACTTAGTATGATAATCAAAAACACATCCAATCAAAAATAAGTATGATACATGAAATACTATAAATACCTTATTTACCACGATATAAATCCCAGTAAATCAAATAAATAATTAATCCAACACAATTTAACACAAAATCTCTCACAGGAAAACACTAGCATTCATATAAATGAATGTCATCACTGTGTCCAGCACAATCCGTGTTATGTATAATAGTCCTCCGATCCGATCCTCCAACGTTGAAATTCTTAGTAAATCCGTCCTGGTATGTACGTACGTAGTCTTACTCCTGGTGCACCGTAAATTCCGTTATAATACTGGGCCCTCCATCATAACGACAAGTCCCGGGTAATTACACACAGCCGTTTTATGTAATTAAGGGGTCAGTCCCTTAAGTTCTAGTTCCAATATTGCTTCTCATATTCCAAATTCATCAATGGTTTGGTTGGGCGCCATTTATCGCCGGCCCCTTTTCTAGCCCTGGCTATTGCTGCGGGATATTGGGTTCAGTAATTGAAGGCTGACAATACTTTTGTTTGGTGGACTGATGAATATATAATTTTATTGTTTCTGAATATATGTCCAATATATTTAGAGATAATTGGTTTTAAAGAGATGCCTATAAAAATTGGCTTTCTACATTTTCAAAACTTGACCTCTGGTGACCTAAAAGGTGATACGATAGAAAAGTCACGTGTAAAAGATACTAATAAATATAAATATAGGCACAAAAAGTTATTTCCCTTAGACTATATGAATATTGGATAAAAGAATGGAACACCAGTCTGGACATAAATATAGGAAATGAAATAAAATAACCTGAAATATGGCAAGTATGCTTTAAACCTAAATAATTCACCCTATGACACTTGTTCAAGCCAAAGTACAACTGCACTCTGGCCCGATCGCCTTATCAATACAAATGCATGGCAAAGCATCACTGTCGACGATAATCTCTCGTGGAACTACTTTTTTCTGGAAGCGTCGTAGGGCTGCTTTGAAACATTAAAAACCCAAACCGTAGTATGACCCAAAGAGTTTCACGTGTCAGCGTGACTATGAGATACGGTTTCTGAATATGTTAAAAACAACTATTTCATGTATATTGTCTTTTGGTAACGTTCTATTAATAAAAACAACAATAGCTAGGCTAACATTCTCGTCATAGATCTTTCTTACACCTGTCTTAGCCAAGTTATATCGGGAGTGTTCGACACTGAACTTATTCTTTAACGTTTGACCGGTGCGAGATGTTGTCACTTCAGCTTTGAGTTACAGCATTTTGTTTTAGTAAAGTTCAGGCACTGATCTTTTTTCAGCCATTGTCAATGTGGACAAATGTGGCCACTTGGATACAATACAGCCGACAATTCTTGGCAGAAATGTTACGTTTACTTTTACCCCAAGCTGGTATGATACAAATGCAACATTTCTGTGGCAACGTGTCAGAAACCCAAATCCATGGGTTACTCTACCACGGACTTACAAGTTTATCCAATTCGAGGAAGATGAAACATTCTATTTGATAGTAACTGATACTAAATCTTGGAATGATGAATCGTATTACAGGGTTCAGTACTACAATAAGACCGTTAATTGTACTATGGAATCTAAACGACTTACGCTTAATGGTGAGTATCAGTCGTTTTTACGAGTTGCTATTAGAACCACATTGTGTATTTATGTTTATGTGATGTAATATTTTCTTGTAGCTGAACAGTTGCAACTATTTATTTTAACATCAGTTCACTGCCTTTATGTTTTTACCCCATGACATTTTTATATTTTTCTTTATTTGCATACAAAGTATTATATTTAATATTGAATGGTTCGGTACATGACTTACTATGTTCTTGCTGTGCGTCCTATTTTTATGGGTTACACACAGAAGCATGATAAAAAGCTCGTACATTTCAAAGAAATTGTTTCTTAATTCACTGTTTTGATATTTTTTTGAAATTAAACTGATCATTCGAAATACAAATGTTAAAGACAATAATAAAACAAAGCTAGAGCTATCAACGAATGTGGTTTATACTTTACAGTACCGCCTTGTCATAGGCTAAAGGGACAAATATCAAGTTAAAAGTAAGTAAAAGACTGCAAGTCTGAACTTGACCATTGAGTTTGGTATCTATGAGCTATACACAGCACATCATCCCTATGTTGGAACATTTGTGTCAACGTATTTCAAAATCCTACAAGCATAACAAAGTTAAGGAGCAAACACAAGGTGAACTGACTGACCGTATAGGACACATTGTCTCAGTGTGGATAGACTTTGTGCCAACTTAATCGGAAGTCCTTTTATGACTGACAAAGTTATAGCCTGGACACGAATTGGAGCGACCAACAAACCGTCATGGTGATTCCTATATATCCCCGCTACTAAACTTTAGGTTAGTTTTTTAGGGATGTGATAAAGAAAGACATTAAATGTAGACCAAATGTTAAGCCAACCATTTTCGACTCGACATTAAAAGGTCTAAAAGAAGTTTAAAACGAAAATCGAGCTTATTGCTGAGCCAACTCGGTATTTTCCTCAGCCTCTGAAAATAAAGGTTGCGTTGAACAGCACTTGTATCGATGTTAAAAACCGAACGTTTAACTGGATGTTAATTCCTGATTTAAAAACCAGGGTCAGACATTCGTTTCAGAGACTGAATTGTACTGCTTTTTTAACATTTAAGTATAACTCGTAAGAATCTTTAACGTGTCTTTCACCAATACATTGTGAAAACATAGACAAATCTTTTAATTAGTTTATAATTTTATATCGTATTTAAACTTAACTTTTTCTTTGAAGTAAGCATGCCATACAGTGTTTGTATATCACCAAATCTATATATACTCTAGTTTTAACATGCTAGATAGATATCATGTCATCACAAGTTCCTCCATTAACTCTATTATTATTCATTCGGCTGAAATGTTATTCGAGATCACAAGTGTCGACGACGACCCTTTCAGAATAAATAAATAAACCTAAGATATCTCCCAAACTCTTTCTGTTTTGTGTACTACTCCGCGAATCTTAAACGTCATCATTCTCGAAAATGTACTGTAGTTGCTTACGAATATATATCCCATTAAACGGTCGATTAAGAAAACTGTTCCCGCATTTGTCTTGAATATTTTAGAGTAATACTGGTTGACTATTATTTCAGATATAACAAGAGAAAAGTGTGGATTTGTGTATTTAAGAACCGCAAGGGTAGAATACGGTGAGAAGGTAGAGATAGAGTATTACCCGACCGACACAGTTATCAATAATCCTGACGACTATGTGCGAGAATGGGTGCGTTCTGTCAAAAATATAACAACAAACTTGAATAATTACGGAAGTCGTGAATATGAAGAAAATCTGGGGCTAAATAATAAATATGTCTTCACGATTTTCTCGTATGATTCAAGTATGGACGGGAATTATAGCGTTCAGTGTAAATCGGGCGATTTCTTCTCCAATTTCGTAAAAGTAGTTTCACCAGGTAAAGGTTTCGTAAATCATAACCAGAAGATTCATTATGCATTTCTTTTATTAAATGATTTACTAAGAATTTAAGATAAATCGTATTTTTCAAATATTTGGATAACGAACTAAAGAAATATGTATTAAATCGTTCGTTGGTGTTAGTTTTTTTATTCTTAATTTGTCTAGATTCATATGACCGTATTAATATTATTACATCTTGTTCAACTAATAATGTGACAAAAATGATGAACGTCAATTTGGTAGGTAGTTGGTAGTTGGCAGTTGGATATTCTAATAACCAACTACTAACTAGTTGGTGGTTGGTAATTCGTAATACCCAAATCTTTAATAGCTGTAGCAGATAATTTAATCCAATATGTTCTAACATACCGTACTCTTTTCCGAAAAGAGAATGAAGCAGGCCACTTAGTAACTTATTTGTGTGAATCCCCAACTACCTACCAGAGGGCAGTTGGTTATTCAAACTTTGCATGTATTCCCATCAAAATACGACACTAATGTAACTGTAACAAACAAATATATAACAAGTTAGATGTAATCTACAACATGGTAACACTCCCTTCTAGCTATATGCATTATGGGACTCAGTTGGTTATTCGCTTGAATCCCCAACTACCTTCCAGTTGGTAGTTGGTTATTCAGATTTTGCGTGTATATCATTCAAAATAAAAATTATACAGCCGGAATAAATGTAAGATATATACAACAAAATAAATGTATTATGCAATATAGTACCACTGATTCTCCGTTCAGTCACCAGGGGACTCAGTTGGTTATTCGCTTGAATCCCCAACTACCTTCCAGTAGCTAGTTGGTTATTCAGATTTGCGTGTATATCTTACAAAATAAACATTATACAGCCGGAATAAATGTAAGATATAGACAACCGGATTGATGTATTATGCAATATTGTACCACGAAATTCTCTGTTTATTCACCAGGGGACACAGTTGGTTATTCGCTTGAATCCCCAACTAACTTCCAGTAGGTAGTTGGTTATTCAGATGTTGCATGCATATCTCTCAAAATAGAAATTATACATCCGGAATAAATGTAAGATATATACAACAGGATAGATGTATTATATGCAATATTGTACCACGAAATTCGCTGTTTATTCACCAGGGGACTCAGTTGGTTATTCGCTTGAAACACCAACTACCTTCCGGTAGGTAGTTGGTTATTCATAACTTGCGTGTATATCTTTCAAAATTAAAATTACACAGCCGGAATAAATGTAAGAATATATACAACAAAATAAATCTATTATGCAATATTGTACCACAAAATTCTCTGTTTATTCAGCAGGGGTAACAGTTGGTTATTCGCTTGAATCCCCAACTACCTTCCAGTAGGTAGTTGGTTATTCAGACTTTGCATGCATATCTTTCGAAATAGAAATTTTACATCCGGATTAAATGTTAGATATATACAACAGAATAGATGTATTATGCAATTTGTACTACGAAATTCTCTGTTTATTCACCAGGGGACTCAGTTGGTTATTCGCTTGAACCCTCAACTACCTTCCAGTAGGCAGTTGGTTGTTCAGATTTTGAGTGCATATCATTCCCTTAAAAAAGAAATTATACATCAGGAATAAATGTAAGATATATACAACAAAATAGATGTTTTATGCAATATTGTACTACGAAATTTTCTGTAAATTCACCAGGGGACTCAGTAGGTTTTTCGCTTGAATCCCCAACTTCCTTCCTGTACGTAGTTGGTTATTCAGATTTTGCATGCATATCTCTCGAAATAGATATTATACATCCGGATAAAATATAAGATATTTACAACAGGATAGATGTATTATGCTATATTGTACCACGAAATTCGCTGTTTATTCACCAGTGGACTCAATTGGTAATTTGCTTGAATCCCCAACTACCTTCCTGTAGGTAGTTGTTTATTTAGATTTTGCATGAATATCTCTCAAAATAGAAATTATACATCCGGATTAAATGTAAGATATATACAACAGGATAGATGTATTATGCAATTTTGTACCACAAAATTCGCTGTTTATTCACCAGGGGATCCAGTTGGTTATTCGCTTGAATCCCCAACTACCTTCTGGTAGGTAGTTGGTTATTCAGATTTTGCATGCATATCTCTCAAAATGAAAATTATACATCCTGAATAAATGTAAGATATATACAACAGAGAATTTCGTGGTACAATTTTGCATAATACATCTATCCTGCTGTATATATCTTACATTTATTCCAGATGTATAATTTCTATTTTGATAGATATGCATGCAAAATCTGAACAACCAACTACCTACTTGAGGTAGTTGGGGATTCAAGCGAATAACCAACTGAGTCCCCTGGTGAATGAAAATAAAATTTCGTGGTACACTATTGCATAATACTTCTATCCTGTTGCATATATCTTACATTTAATCCGGATGTATAATTTCTATTTTGAGAGACATGCAAAAAAATCTGAATAACCGACTACCTACTGGAAGGAAGTTGGGGATTCAAGCGAATAACCAACTGAGTCCCCTGGTGAATGAACATAGAATTTCGTGGTTCACTATTGCATAATACATCTATCCTGTTGTATATATCTTACATTTATTCCGGATGTAATATTTCTATTTTGAGAGATATGCATGCAAAATCTGAATAACCAACTACCTACTGGAAGGTAGTTGGGGATTCAAGCGAATAACCAACTGAGTCCCCTGGTAACTTAACAGAGAATTTCGTGGTACAATATTGCATCATACATCTATCCTGTTGTATATATCTTACATTTATTCCGGCGGTATAATTTTTATTTTGAAAGATATGCATGCAAAATCTGAATAACCAACTACTTACTGGAAGGTAGTTGAGGATTCAGGCAAATAATTAACTGAGTGCCCTAGTGAATGAACGCAGAATTTCGTGGTACAATATTGCATAACACATCTATTTTGTTGAATATATCTTACATTTATTTCGGCTGTGTAATTTTCATTGTGAGAGATATTAATGCAAAATCTGAATAACCAACTACCTACTGGAAGGTAGTTGTGGATTCAAGCGAAAAACCAACTGAGTCCCCTGGTGAATGAACGGAGAATTTCGTGATACAATATTGCATCATACATCTATATTGTTGTCTGTATCTTACATTTATTCCGGCTGTATAATTTTCATTTTGAAAGATACTAATATACACGCAAAATCTGAATAACCAACTACCTACTGGAAGGTAGTTGGGGATACAAGCGAATAACCAACTGAGTCCCATAATGCATATAGCTTGAAGGGAATGTTACCATGTTGTAGATTACATCTAACAAGTTATATATTTGTTTGTTACAGTTACATTAGTGTCGTATTTTGATGTGAATACATACAAAGTTTGAATAACCAACTGCCCTCTGGTAGGTAGTTGGGAATTCACACGAATAAGTTACTAAGTTGCCTGCTTCATTCTCTTTTAAGATTAGAGTATGGTATGTTAGAACATATTGGATTTGATTATCTGCTACAGCTATTAAATATTTGGTAGTTGGTTATTGGAATATCCAACTGTCAACTACAAACTACCTACCAAATTGACGTTCATACAGAAATAAACTATCTAATAAATAACGGTAACAAGTAAATTTGTATTAAATAATTATAATTATTATAGTTGCACCAAGCACACCGATTTTTGACGGCCTCAAAGATATAGATAAATGTAACAATTGTGTCGTTGGGGAAGTGGATGTCCGATTTCTCGTGTTCTGCAGATTTTCTGGTGTCACGGAACCTTTTACGATAACCATGGCGATAGGAAATAAGTCTCTTACTGTTAGTCATGATCGCAAGACAGGTGGTTATAATGCTCATTTGTATCTCAACGATGGTCATCACATGGCAACCATAAAATGTTCAGTGAAGAATGATGCCTTAACATCTCCTTTGACAGTTAGTGCTCCCGTGTATGTTATAAGTAAGCTTAATTTTTTGAATATACTGTAATTATTTAAAGCTGAATATCTGAGCTAGATTGTTTGTGTTCCAGAAATTTGCTTCTTTTTCTTGTCCGACAACAAAGTGCAATTTTATTGCAGTTCTTCTATATTTGTTATTTAATCCTTCAATTTTCATTCTATAGTCTGTGTAATTGAAATGCTGATAAGAATCAAGACCACGTTTAATGCTCTTATGTTTTAATACATTTTACTTTCTAGTTTGGGTTATATTTTAAATTTATATTAACTATACCAAATTTTCCGATCTTCTTTTATTATCAAGGCAAGTGTATCCATCAGAAATAATAATGCATATATTATTAAATAATGTTATTATTTTGTTCGCCTTGCAGAACCACCAAGAGAAGAAAGTTTTGAAGTACCTAAAGTTCTCAGAGAAGGGAATCCTGTAAACATCACGTGTACATTTACCTCAGGAAGACCTGCTCCTACTTTATTCTTTAACATTTCCAATGCGGAATTGTTGCCTGCACATCAGAATGATACATTAAATAATAACGATCAATTATACAAAAGTGTAATCACTCTTCATACTTTCGAGAGGAAATGGAACGATCAGACAATCGCATGCTGTCGGCACAGTGTCTGGTACAAAGAGCAAACTAAATGTCTTACAAAAGAAGGCATTAAGTACCTTTGTAAGTAGATTATATGGTACTGGTGTCTTTTACCAAATAGTTAAAGTTTTGGATTAAGTGTTCGGTAAAACCCGCCCCGCTCTAATAAAAATACACTTGTTTTAATTCTTATACAATATAATCATGTCGTGTAAATATGTTCAAATGTGTCGTAAGTTTCAAACACAGCTCAGAAATCTTTTTATAAAGACTGATTTTTTTTATTTCTTTTGTTGTTCAATTGGTTTTGTTGGATTACTTTCTTTGTAGTTCCACCATCAGCGGTTGACATACAAATAAAAGTAGAGGACGGCACAAGAGAGGTGTATGCAGTGTGTACAATCTACGATATGAATCCAGTATGTAAGGCGAAATGGCAGGCACCTGCCGGAAGTTTTCATTCAGAAAGAAGCATCAGGAACTCGAGCGATAATTTCGGTGCCTGGATTTCGGAGTATATAGTAGAGGTTAACATGAGTCAGCGTTACCATGGCGACAAGATTATTTGTGCACCTGAATGTCACGAATTTACTGTTGCAACGGAAAAATCTGTTTATCTACCATGTAAGATCTTGTTTGTTCATTTCAGAGAAATATCTTTAAACTAACACAGTTTTCTTAAAGAAAAGGATAAATTTTCTTGTTTCATATCAGACCTACAGTTTAAATAAATTGTTCTAGATTTTGCGAATTATCACACACAGAATCTGACTAAATTTGTTTTCTTAAAAATGTAAGAGATGGTAATATTCTATTGAAAAAACATGTGTCCCTGTAACAAAATATTTTTAGCAACTTAGTTTAGATGTTCTTTTCAATTACAGCTAGAATTTCTAGATGTATAAACATTTTCTTTTCTTTTTTCATCGTCGGCCCATCTGTGAGTCAGTCGCTTTAAAACATATCAACGTATTCAGTCAATGTATATAAAATATTCGCGTAAATATGACAAAAAAGTACTTTATAGACTGTTTGCAGACAACGCTGTGATATGAATATTTTTTATCTTAGGTGCATATTTATTGAGACGAGTATTCCTTTTTTCAGTTTCACCTGTTTCGGAATTAAATATAACAACTTCAGTTTTGGAAATACCTAAAGGGAGCAAAAGTTTTGTGAAGTGCACTGCTAGAAGCAGCCCCAAAGCAAACATTTTTTGGATAGAATATTCAGCCACAGCCACAGGAGATTTAACACAAACGAAATTAAAGCAGTGCCACCATGATACAGAGTGTATAATAGCACTAAATGGAGATCGACTCATGCAAAGAAACATTTCATGTAGCTCGGAGAATTTCCTAGGACAGAGTGCGAAGACATTCACTTTCAGTGTTATCGGTAGTCATCCGTTTCATGTTTATTTCTTTTATCTGTTTGAGTACTCTAAATGTATTGATATTATCAAATGTAGTAAAAAAGTAATTTATCTATATTTCAATATCACTACACTATTAGTATTTCTTCTTTTGAGACAGAACTGTTCAGAAAATTACAAGTTACATAATATTTACCAGGATTCTAAAGAATCGCTGCGAAAGTATAGGTTTTTATATTAGTGGTATATTTTTTCTATATTTAAATACTTATAATCACTATATAAAATTACGTTATTTTTTTCCTTCCTAGTGCTTTCGAACTTGACTTAGCAAATAAAAATTTTGTCCTGGTAAACACCTTATTTTCAACTTTTAAACTCACCTGAGCACGAAATGCTGAAGGGAGAGCTTTTTAGATACTTGATTGTCCGGCGTCCGTCGTCGTGCATCGTGCGTTGTCAACAATTTGACTTAAACATCTTCTCTTACACCACTAAGCCAACATTGATGGCACTTGCCTGGAATGTTCCATGCATAAAGCTCTACCTCTGTCTCTGGGTCACTTGATTTTACAGACTTATATAGGGAAGACTTAAACAATATTCTTGTCTGAAATCAATAGGCCTAGAGCTTAGATATTTTGTATAGAGAAGCAGCAACAAATCCTATACCAAGTTGTTTTTTTTTTCAAATAATGGCCTTAAGGTCAAAACTGGCCATGCCCCGGAGGTCCTATTTGTGTAAAATACTGAATCTTTAGAAATGTACTAATGAAATAGGTAAGATGTAGACCTAAGATTGATTGCGTGGAGCATCATCTGGAGGTCTTCTACTAAGATTGTTCAAATTATGCCCCTTCATCATTTATAGCCTTGCCACAGGGTCACTTGATTTTACAGAGACTTATATAGGGAAGACTGGATGTCCCTGGGGTCACATTGCCCGCCCCTTCTACCTCTGCCCCATGGGGGTCCTGTTTGTGTTAAACATTGAATCTTTGAAAATCTTGTTTTGAGATACCATAAGCCGAAGACCTTATATATTCTCCATAGAGCATTAACTAGAGATCCTCTACCAAGATTAGTCTCCTTGATTTATTAATGACCCTGCCCGGGGAGTCGCTTTATCTTACAAAGACTTAAATAGGAAAGATTCTAAAAATCTTCATGCCAAAAACTGTATCCCGTAGAGCTTAGATATTTTTAGGTTGCATTGTCTAGTAGACCTGTCAAGATTGTTAAGATTTTCTCGCTTGGGTCAAAATTGGCCCTGCCACGGGGTCTTGTTTGTGTAAAATATTGAATCTTTGAAAATTATTGTGAGAAACTGTTAGCTAGAGACCTTAGATGTTTGGTAAGTAGCATTTTATATAAACCTCTCCAAAGATTGTTGTAATTATTTCACTCGGGTGAAAATCGATCCTGCAAAGGTGTCACATGTTTTACATTCAGTTTGTGCAGAAAATTGTTTGTTGAAAATCTACTTGTCCGACACAGTATGCCCAAGAGCTTAGATATTTTTTGTAGAATAAATTAGTTCAAATAATGTCCTTGAGGTCAAAATTGGTAGTGTCCCGGGGGTTATATTTGTATGAAATATAATATCTTTGAAAATCTTCAATTCAGAAACTGTAATTTTGCTTCTGAGGTTTGCTCTACAGCAGACGCAAAAAGACGAAATATTTTAGTGAGCGACCAAGGGCTATCATGGCACTCTTGTTATTAAATTGTTCTGTTGTTACAGAGATAAAAGAGGCGGAAAGAGCAAGTGGCGTTGTAAACAGTGTCTACTGGATTCTTGGATCTGTTTTAGCTGTGATTGCTATCACAGTCACTATCGGTGTTGTGCTGAGAAGAAAAATGAAGAATAAGAAAAGTAATGTATTTCTGTTTCTTAAAATGTAGGAAATAGCTATTTCTGATCTTATCTTTTCTAAGCTGTTGGTTTGTTTTCAAAACATTTAGCAATACTTTATCAAGTTATTTGTATAGATTCACGAACTTGCAAGCATTATATTAAATGTTACAATTATCAAAAAGGTACACTCATTTGCTGAAAATGTGTTTGGTGAAAAAATGCTTTAGTTGCTTTCTTTCAGTCTCTGTAGAATACCGTTTAACTTATTTACAGCAAACATGGCAGCTACGAGTAATGTGGCTGAAGACAAAAGCGGGTATGTAAGACTACCAACGTTTTCAAGTTATTTTTTTTCACTGAAACACAACGTCTGGAATTTAAAACGTTCTCTACAGTCAGTGTAGGATGTGAAGGATAAGATGGGACCAGGATTACCTTGTGTAGACTAGAATTATGATCTTCAAAATTCAAGTGTTAAAGAAAGAAAACAACTTATTTCTGAAAAAAAGCGACAGTGTCCGAAATATTTAAATTTCTGAGACCTAATCTGCCTTAATTTATAACAGAGTTTCATTACTAATAAAATTAATCATAACCTTCTATTTTTGGATCGATTGTCGCACAAGTTACTTTAGGCACCAAGATTATTACAAATTACCTATCAACCACCAGAATTTTCTACCTACCACCAAAACAAATATATCTATCAATTCAAAATTTCAAAATAACGTTTACCTACCTAGAACTTCAGTGATCATTAAGCAATATAGGAAGTACTTTATTCAATATCTTTCGAACTACCGTAGTTTGAGAGAATGTTGTTTTGGGTTTTCTATTTTTTCTACAGTTTTCTGTCTAACGTTCTATGTAACGCAGTGATACCAAGTCATTGATGTTTTAAGAAGACACCTTGTTCATCTCCTGTTAGCCTTCTTATGTTTATTCCGGTCATGACCTGTCCCAGTTATGCAACGATTCGGTTTGATTAGAAAGGTTTAATATTTTGGATGCAGAGCAGCGACTGTTTTGTCGTATTGATTTATCTGGTTATACTTACATAGTGTGTTATATCTACCTGTTTAGACTTCTAACCGAGTTTGCAAAAACGAGATTACACAGTATGAAAATCGTGTGCGGCACGATGTGGATTCAGAGACAGTCGATCCATCAGTTTTTAATTTAACTTGATCTTCCAGCAAAGCACTGATTAGAATTAAGAATAAACACACGACAATTCATGGATTTTCATGAAAAAGAGGTTACCATCATACTTGAACAAGTTGAAATACCAAGTAAGGATATTTAACATGAAATTTCACATAAATGTTAATTTATTTATCTAACTTTCACGTTTTAAGTCTGTCATCTATCTTATCAAACAGACATGGCAACGGTATCGAAGAACATTCAAACACGAACATCAATAATGACGTGAGCGAAGCTAGTGCACAGTCTGTAAATACGTATTGTGCATTACAAAGGGCCGACAGTTCTATTCCTGGGAACAATGCGACGTATACAGCGGTAGGTACTGAGACACGAAACTTGCTGGTAATAGTTCTACACAAAAGTTACGTTAATAATAACTATATATTTATTCCTACCTGTTATAAAAAGAGTATGTATTTTCTGGAACAACAAATTAAGATATTTTAAACAATCAAGAAAAAATATTTTGTTTCGGTGGTCGGTTTACAGAACTCGATTCTGTTTAAGTAGAATAATCAATATTAATAACAAGTTTCAAACTTTTTACATGTCTGCATGTAAACAAGAAAACCATCACAAGTTAAGCTAGTTAAACTTTGTTTAGTGTTTTTTAATTATGTATGGGTTATTAAATTATCATTTGGTAGTTGGAAAGAGGACAACTTCTTTGTGCTGAAGTGGATGTTTGTTCCCCTGGCCTGGAATCTGTGCGGATGGTGATCGATAGTTGCCAAAACTCATCGACTGGTTACACTAATATCGACAAATTCAGAAAACAGAAAGGACAGATGCGAAACTATGGGGTAGACGCGGAAAATGTTTACGAAAACCAATAACATTGAATAGGACAGCAGAAATGTATAAAAGATGTCTTTGCTATAGTCGAGTTTAAAGTAATATTTGTTCGTCTTATAAAAAGAGTGGGATTTTTAACAATTCAGCTTCTTTTCAATGACCGAATCAAGGAAGAATTCTATATATTTTATTTCAAACTTTAAAGCAACAGTCATTTCAATAGTTTAATGCCTACATTTTTTCTGTCAGAGTATAATTCATTGGACGGTGGACATTTTAACAGTTTCTTAAAATAAATCAATGTCAGGACTTCCAGCAAAGGAATTCGTCATTGTATATAGGTTCTTGTTTGTGAAAAAAACTTTCTGCATCTGCATTGTATAATCTGTTTTATTGTATCACTGTTATCAATTGAATATATTACAAAATGTTTAGAGTTTACAAATTCTTTGATCGTAGGTGTTTTGCTGTCGTTTATTTCAGAGCGTTTTATCTTACGATATGTAATAAACACAATAACAATATTTATCTCTTGTATACGTTCTGAGATATAGGTTTCATTCGTTAAAGAAATATTTTCCTCCCAGTCATATCAGTTGCTGCAAATGTCTTAATCGCCACCACCCAACTTTGCAAGTGGTTTTGACGACACAAAACAATCTTGTAAACAACCAAGCGACTGAATCATTTAAAGACTTTCATTCCTTTGTATGACGTTCACATTTATAGCATTGTGTATAACCTGAAATATAGAAGTTCTTTGTATGCCATTCACATTTACAGGATTGTGTAAAGCCTAAAATGTAGAAGTCCTTTGTATGACATTCACATTTACAGCATTGTGTATATCCTGAAGTATAAAAGTTCTTTGTATTCACATTTACAGGATTGTTTAAAACCTGACATATAGAAGTTGTTTGTATGACATTCACATTTACAGCATTGTGTAAAACCTAAAATATAAAATTTCTTTGTATGACATTTACATTTACAGCATTGTTTAAAAACTGAAATATAAAAGTTCTTTGTATGACATTTACATTTACAGCATTGTGTAAAAACTGAAATATAGAATTTCTTTGTATGACATTCACATAAACAGCATTGCGTATAATCTGAAATATAAAAGTTCTTTGTATGACATTCACATTTACAGCATTGTGTAAAACCTGAAATATAAAAGTTCTTTGTATGACATTCACATTTACAGCATTATGTAAAACCTGAAATATATAAAACCAAACAAAGAATTGGTGCTGTTGTTAACTATTATTGAGGTACTAGATTCTTAATACACTTCTTCCACTCTGAAGGGTATTCCAATTCTTCAATTTGTGTAGGACTGAGACATTTTCACTGAAGGACATTGGTTCAAACCCAACTCAAGCCGTTTTTCTTTAGTTTCTGACTGTTTTTTTCCCGTGATCTTGGTTTTACAACAGTAAGTTATATAGAATTCAAATCCAATTTCTTTCGTTTCAAATATTTTTCAATTGTAACAAAGCTTATCAATAGGGATGGCAACGAGTAACCGGTTAACCGAGTACTCGATCGAACGTCCGAATATCGGTTAACAAAATTGATATTCGATTACTCGGCAAAAATATATAATTTCTATTTTTTTGCGATTTAGAAAGGTTGGTGTATCCAGTCAGTTCAGAAATTTGGAGATGTACATGTATCTTCATAAATACCTCTTAAATGCAATCAAAACATCCTTGCAGAGGTGCGAAAATGATACGAGGCGATCAACAGTTTGACACGCGCATGGGATTGAACACCTGTGTCGCTTACGTCATTCGGCCTCTTATAATATTTAATTACCTTTAATTGTGTAAGAGTTTGTAGCCGAAACTTGTTTTAAGGTATAAGTTTTGAAAACAGCAAATGGCCGGATTGCTAATATGAATGTTAGATTAAAGGTAGTAATTAGACCCGATTAAGCGTTTGTTTCTCTTTACTCAATAAAGGAGAGTAACTCCAATTTCTTCTTTACGCATATAAATCCAGAAATATCATTAACTTTTTATATATTGATAAAGTTTTTGTTTAGATAAGATATTAAAATTTCAAGAGTCATAGTGCCGCCTGCAAAATCTAATGCTTGGAAACATTTCAAACGCTGTGCTGATAGCAAGACTATTAAATGTACATTATGTAGCTGTGAAATAACGTATACTGGTGGAACTACAAACATGTTAAATCATTTACGCTTCAAGCATCCTTAGAAAACAGACCAGTCTATATAATTTCAAGAAGAAAAAAAGATATATGAACTGTTATACATGTTTTAAACTTGATATTGCATTAATTAAAACGTTATAAAATATAATGTTGATTTAATTTGTTTGATGGTTATTCTAAGTTACCTCCCTTGCAGTCCTATTTATAGTTACACATCTGTGACGAAAGTAGCATGCAGACGGTGTTAATATATTGTGATAAAATTTTGAAGATCATTGGAAATTATCCGAGTAACCGAGTACTCGATCGGAAAAATGACCGAGTACTTGAGTATTGATTTTGGTATTCGTTGCCATCCCTACTTATCAACATGGTAAATTGATGAAAATTCGTTCTCTGTGATTTCAATTATTAATTTCTCCAAAACCGGACGGTAAAAATATTTTATATTTAATAAAAATAATTGTAGCTTATTTGATGTCCCAAAGACTTATGTTGAAGTTTACGTTGATAACATCCCCTCATAATAAATTGGGTGGGGTAAATTTGTGCTATGTTCATAACCTTTTTCGTTTCTTCTCACTTTTGGCTTTTCATTTTGTTTGCTTTCTTGTCAGCAGTCAGCAGGTCTTCGTAATGTGAGTGATTATATACCAAGTACAACTTGTTTTAATGGTCAGTCTTCGCATAAATATTTTGTTTGTCTTTAACTTATAAACCCTTTATGTCGGGTGAGGGTTGAAGTGAATATATTAGTCATTTCTTGAAACTCCCATGGTAAAAGTGTCTTATATGGTCTATATTTTGTCATAGGATAGTATGTTTCTTAAAACAGCTCAGTTCAATGAGGGCTGACAAAATGTTTATTATTATTCTAATACTTCAACTTATTTACAAGAGATGCTTGTTACACATATATGCCCCTATTTGCACCTTAAGTTTTGTGACAGTTAGCCAGTGATGACTGCGTTGTGAATGAAGGGCAGACCGTTATTCAGAGGGTGTGGTCAAATGTAACTTAAGACACCCCTCCCCCACCCCCCCACCCCTTTAAAAAAATGGGATAATATACTGGTCATGATTAATCTGCATATTAAATTTAAGGAGGCTAGGCCTAAGCATCCTGAGGTCATTGACCAAAAATCGACTCGAAAAACAATAAGGTTCATCTTCTGGTCATAATCAACCACCTATAAAGTTTTAGGAGCTTTAGCTCAAGTTTTCTCCAGATACTGATCGGAAACGGTTTTGCTGTTCATTGTCAGTGCTGCGTTGATCTTGGATACGGTGACTTGAAAATTATTAAGTCATTCACTTGTCATGACAAACGGGCTTACGAAGTTTTGACCGAAGCGTTCCCAATATATTGACTGGAAACTGTTCAATGTCACTGTGGCCTTGACCGCTAAACTGCTGAACTTTAAAAGAACAAATATGTCCACTGGTTATGAACAATCCGCCTTCTAAGTTGAAGAACATTTGCTAAAGCGTTCCCCAGATATTGATTGGAAACGGTTTTGCTGTGCAATTTCACTGTAGCGTTGACATTTGACCTTGTGACTCGACAATCAATATTATCTACTTGTCATGACCAGCCTACTAAGTTTGAGGTACATTGGTTAAAGTTTTCTGCCGATATTATTTATCCCCGCCGCCTTTTTGATATGGTATTAGTCTCCGTCCGTCCATTTGTCCTTCCGTTTGTTTCACATTTTTGTCCGGAGTACTAGTATAACTCGAAAAATATTTGAGCTATCAACTTGAAACTTCATAGGTGGGTACATCTCATTGAGGAGGAGTGCAGTGCACAAGAATGATAACTCTGTCTTTTTTCATTTATTGTTCTTTATTATTTTTCAGGCTTAATTTTTGTCCAGGGTAAAACTGGAAACGTATTTGAGATATCAACTTGAAAATTCATAGGTGGATATATCTCATTTAGGAGGAGTGCAGAGCTCAAAAACGATAACTCTACTTTTCATATTTGCCCTTTATTTTTCATGCCTAATTTTTGTTCGGACAATGACTCAAAATGAGGTCTTCACATGGGTTTCACATTTATAATTACTTCAACCATCAGTCTTCATTACCAAAAAACTTTTTAAAAACGAATTATTCTCCAGTCCAACATATACCTTTTTCAACAAGCAAACACATTGGACGCTGGATGGCTATGTCAGCATGGCTCTTATTTAAATTTTGAAACGGTTTTGCTATGCAATTTCATTGTAGTGTTAACTTTTGACCCTATGACACAAAAAACAATAAACAATAGTGATAATTTACTTGTTATGACCAACCGGCTAACCAAGTTTCAGGAACTTGGCATAGCGTTCTGCAAAAGTAATTGGAAACGGATTTGTTGTGCAATGCCATTGTGGCGTTGACCTGCCGACCCGAAAAAAACAGTAGCAATGATTCACTGATCATGAACAACTAGTCAGTCAAGTCTTAGGAGGCTACGCCAAAGTGTTCTCCAGATACTGATAGGAAACGATGTTGCTGTGCAATGTCATTCTGGCGTTGACCTTTGACCTGATAAAATGGAAATCAGTACGGATCGTATAGTGGTTAAGAACAACCGCTGACCAACTTTGAGTAACTTCAGCCCAAGCGTTCTCAATATTCTGATCGAAAACTGTTTTACTGTTCAGTGTTACTTTGACATTGAACTTTGCCACCTAGTGACTCGAAAAAGAATAGCGGTCATCTACTTGTCATGACCAACTCGCTTTTCAAGCTTGATGAGCTTTTGCTTCAGCGTTCTCCAGATATTGATCGAAAACGAAGTGTTTAACGACGGATCAACGTACCATTTTACAGTCCGACACGTGCAAAGCTATATTACATCCCATCCCATCTTCGATTTTGGGGCATAATTACTTAAGGCAAGCATGTTAGAGCAAAAACTATTTGTCAGGAGAGATCTCATGGCCACATAGTTGTAATAAATACAAAATAAGGGCAAGTCTTAGTTTAAAAAAAGCCTCAATCAGCAATTTTCTCATGATGCAATTTCACGCCGCTAACTACAAGAGACTTACATGAAGTAGCACCATATATAAACATGTTAAAAAGACAAAATTAAACTAAAATTGTAAATTATGCGAAACACTTCTAGAATATTTCTGAAACTGTGTACAGAGTTATTCAATAAATATACAAGAGCTCAAAACAAGTAAAATTTTTTCAGAAGAAGTTGGTGTGAGTCTTAGAGTTTGGGTTTTTTTTTTCATAGAAATGTTCTTTCGCTAATATGAAATTTATTAAAGAAAAAAATCTGTAAAAGATACCAACAAAGTGCATTCGGTAATTTTAAAAGTTAAGTGGTAATAATGAGGAGCCCCTACGTAAAAATGTAAACTACTCGTATATCCAAAGCGTTATTACTTAAGTTCATATCTGCTCAAACATTTTGAAATTTAACTCTTAGTTCCCTTTATGAGGAATGAAATGATAGAAATGTTCAATTATTAAAGTTAAGTACATGTGTAAGTAATACTGAATAGTCGCAACAATGCATGGTTTGACTTTACATAACCGCTTGATACGGTTTGTAACGAGAGCATGAACATTTGGAATCGGAAAAGAGAAATCCTAAAAAAGGATAAGAATACGAGAATTGTATCTCTAGTGAATCCACAGACTTCAATCACTCTAATGTTATCTTTCTCCTGATTTGTAAACGAATTATTTCAATACCTCCAGTCTTCACAAGCCTGACCCTTAGAAATATATACACAAATATCAAATGCAATGCAAAACTTCGACTCTTTAACCAATTAAGTAAGAAAACAAAATGCACAATGATCAAATTCGCAGTGTTTGGATGCAAATATACGGAGCCCCTAAAGTGACATTATACACACTTAGTTTTTGTTTTCACAATTATTTTGTATTTCGTTAACGAATAAACATTTCGTTTAAACGAAAGATTTCGTTTAAATGAATTAATATTTCATTTATACGAATTAAAATTTCATATGAACGCAACAAGATTTCGTTTAAATGAATTAATATTTCATTTTTCATTTCGTTTAAACGAAATAATAACTCGTTAAAACGAAATGTTCCGTTATTTCGTTTAAACACAATCTTCATTCGGTAAAACAAAATCGTATTTCGTTATAACGAAATCTTATTTCGTTTAAAAGGAAATGTTTTTTTTTTTTTTTATTTATTATCATTTTTTATTAATTATTACTCATTTTTTACCACTGTCTGTGACATCTTTCTCTGTGTGCTGTGTTAGTGACATTTGGTTTTTTAAAAAATAAGTTTGCATCAGTCATGCAAAAGAACGGTTCTCGCGAAAATGTCTGTATGCGATACGTGCTACAACTGGAATTATTAACTTCGAAAAACAGCGTCCCGGGCCCAATTTTGACAGCTTCTAAAAAGTGCACTTTTATACCTATAATAACCATATCAGCTCTGACATGCTGTTATTCTCATTTCAGCTCGACTTGACATTCTGAGGCTTCGGGCCAAAGATCGGACCGCCTAATATGCCAAAATCGCAAAATACGTTTTAGTAGATTATAGGTGCAGAAAAGATATACAAAGAAAAAACGATCATACAATCACCTTTTGTTTACATTTGCAGGCCCAGGTCTCCTTATTACAGGTTTTTACCACTAACATTTGCTGCCAGCAACACTTTAAATGTCATCCAGCAGTATTATCAGTGAGTGATATGTTGTATATTGTTGTATGCTTTTATGCTTTAAACTTTTGCAAATAGTGACAAAAAACAAAACAACACAATTAACGATTCTAAAACAAATGTTTAGTCTTTTGTTGCAAACCAAATTATCTTGACAGCTGGCTCTACCAGGAGTTAAATGGTCCAGTTATCCAACATGTCTAAAACTTCTGATTTGTGGCAAGATATTTTCGGGGCAGGTATATTTTTCTGGGTCAAATTTGGCGCCTAACGTAAAAAATCACAAGTATAGATTTGATGACACCCTTAGAAAGGCCTATGTACAGACATCCAGTGTTCCAAGAATTGGAGGACAAATTCTGTATGTAGCACAGGTATATATAATACGGCACTTCTACTCCCTTGCCTATCAGGTAGATTTTATGGCGGCGTGCCAGTGTACGCTTAATAATCAAAGGTACCCCGAGTTCATACCCAGCTCGGAACAGGTTTTTTCGGGTCACATCTGTGGCTATGACCTTTGTGTTAAAACCTGTCCTCGTGTACATACATACAACCAACCAACACACGTGCTATTTGTGACAACTATGTGAAGATATCCACAAGGCGGCTTGACAAAAAAGTAAATTTATACTGGTAATACCTTTCATATTACTTTATCCAGGAAATTAAGACAAACACATGGTGGCTAAATATATGATGGTAAGAGTCATGTTCCCTTACATTATAAACTGTCATGTGTTTGTTAAAGCTGAACCTTTTTGCTGTTTGTGGGCAGATGGTTGCTTCAATAATAATATATCAGGGCTCTCACGAGGGGGCGAAATGGGCGAAATCGTCGCCCAAAACTTCCTGACTTCGCCTTTATGAAACATCAAAGCGATATCAACTTCGCCGAAAATATTTCATCTGCCGACGTCAATAACTTGCTCAGCTCCGGTTATGGGCGGAGCTTATACTCGGAAACGGCGATCAATACATACTACCTTCAAAGCATTGACCAATCAGAGCGCATTTTTCTACTTCCATTGATTTAATCCTGTGTGTTGACACTCGATACACTATTAACACATTTAGCCTTCAACAGGTGTTGAATTGGGTCAATAATTCGACTGGGGATGTACACCGAGCAGAAAACTGTTGTGTACAACAGGGAACTATAAATACTTAAAGTCAACCAGATTATGTCTTAACAAATTAATTGAATGCTTAATTTTACTGGCAAAGGGTTAAACATCAATGCTTTACAAATTTTATTCTAACCTTTTAAACAGTGCATGAAACGGGCAAAAATACTTTTGTATTTTGTTTTAATTCTCGGACTTTTTTTTTTATAAGAAAAAGTCAAGTAGATTTAAGACAAGCTTAACAAATTGAAGGAAACCGATTCCAGCAAATATTTAGTTCATTAAACATGAATCAGCGATTGAAAATGTCGGATAAATTCCGTTTGTCATATATTTCCGCGACCCTTCGTATTTTTATATCAATAGAAAAAAAAGCTTTGAGACTCCTTAAATGGCAAACTTACAACATTCAATTGATCGATTAAGATAAGTGGTTATGATTTGATTATAAGTACCTGTTTTTCATTGAAAAAGTTTCCTTTTCTCTAAGACTTGAATATTTCTGTTGTAGTTACTTTTGAAAGCAACAGTTTTAATGAATCAACATAATTTACATCTTAAAATTGTTTGTAATTTTGTTCAAAAAAAATTCTGATGAGACTGGAAACACATCCCAGACTTTTCACAAAAAAGTTACTTAATTTTAATGCCACAGATACATTAGTTTTAAACAGTAAGTTGAATAAAAATCACTCCACATATTTGCTGTCTGTCATTGTCATTCACAAATGGACCTGGCATTGACAGTACAAACTTCTCCCAAGAGTCTTCTGACTTCTCCAAAATCTTGCCTTAGGGAGAAGTCACTTCTCCCAAAATTTTGACCCTAGCGAGAGTTAATTATCTCTTTATATTTTACAAATGAAGGTGTGTTACATAGATGTTTTAGGTAATCAGGAGGCAATAAGTAAACACAAATTTTGCTTTTCTGTTTTATTTACTGTTACTGTATGGATCTGACAAAGCAGAACTACCACAATGCGTAAAACTACCATAGACCTCTGCAAGTCCAGCTTACATCAGATCACAATATATTCAAGACTCGACTTATGAACTGTGATGTATGAAACAACTGATTTTTTTTATAACATGAAAAAGAGAAGGCCAGTTTCCAGAAATATTAAATGGCTAGAATATTTAAATACAATCTGCTGTGAAATCAGTAATACTGAGACAGAGCACATTAATCAATTTTGTTAGGATGGTATTAATGTCTTTTTGTTCCACTGACACAGTAAGCGATGGCATTATTTTCAGTGACTGATTGGCTGTACTGCATAACTTACAGGAAGCAGTGGCCTAATGCTTTTATAACAATTAAAAACTCGAAATGAGAGAAGTGAAACTTCTTTGGTTTTTCAAGGGAAGATTTTGGTGGGGTTTTTATATTATAAAATTTAATTTAGCTTAATATTAATATTTATTACATACTATAATAAAATATTGAGAAATATTGGTGAAATAAAATGCGTATTTTCATTTTCCATATTTTCACTGTAAAAATTTATTTTTCACTGCAGTGAAACATATTTTCCGTATTTTCACTGGTGTCTTGCCAGACTACTTTCTTCTAAATTCAGCCAATACACTAAATTAAAGGGGAATTCTTTCGAATCTTAAGGTCAAAAAAGAGAAAAGTATATAATAAATAGAAAATTGAAGTTTTTTCATTTAATACGGGATTTATTTTCACCTCGTGGTATGAAAATTATCATATTTCACTCATGGCTATCGCCACTCATGAAATATTTATTTTCATACCACTCGATGAAAATAAATCCCGTATTTATAGAAAAAACTTGAATATCCTCTATAGCTTTAAATAAACTAGACATGCCCATGGGCAGAATGTCGAGCCCGCTCGTTTGAATTCAAACCTGAACCTATAAACTTCAGATCAAGGAGAACGATGTATACATATGTGAGATGTGCGCAACACATCCTCTTTATACCCAGGGCAAAATCTTGATATTACATTGACATTGTAGAAGTTACACTCAGGACACGGGTTTTGAGCCGACCCTCCAAGTGTGACCTTGACTTTTGAGTGGCCAACCTAGTTTCGCGTGTGACAGATCCCCCCCATCATGGTGAACATTTGTATCAAACTATTTTGTAATCCTTCAAAGAATGAGCAAGATATAGACCGGACAAATCTAGACGGACGCACGGACTGGCAGACACACATACACCAAACTGCCAAAAGTGAAAAGCAGTGACTATTTCGACCTCACCACAAGTGGGCTCAACAATTTCAAAATCCTCTGACCACTAAGCATAAAACTTCAAAGCATAAGCAAGATATAACACCAACAAATTTTAATATTTTTATTTGACCTTTGACCTCTTGTGACCTTGACCTTCATTTTGTGCAAGACAACTTAACTTAACATGGAGAACATTTGTGCTTAGTTATATTAAAATCCATCCATGTATACTGAAGTTATACTCGCAAATGAATGTTTTATTTTATTTGACCTTAAACCCCTAAATATGACCTTGACCTTTGCCACAGACACCTGATTTTTTTCAAATCCTCTGACCACTAAGCATTATACTTCAAAGCATAAGCAAGATACAGTGCCAACAAACAAATTTTAATATTTTTATTTGACCTTTGACCTCTCAAGACCTTGACCTTCATTTTGCGCGAGACAACTCAACTTAACATGGAAAACATTTGTGCTAAGTTATATAAAAATCCATCCATGAATATAGAAGTTATACTCGCAAATGAAAGTTTTAATTTGTTATTTGACCTTTGACCCCCATATATGACCTTGACCTTTTGCAACAGACACCTGAATTTTTCAAATCTTCTGACTACTAAGCATAAAACTTCAAAGCATAAGCAAGATACAGCACCAACAAAGAAACTTTAATATTTTTATTTAACTTTTGACCTCTTGTGACCTTAACCTTGACCTTCATTTTGCGCAAGACAACTCAACTCAACATGGAAAACATTTGTGCTAAGTAATATTAAAATCCATCCATGAATATAGAAGTTACACTCGCAAATGAATGTTTTATTTTGTAATTTGACCTTTGACCCCCATATATGACCTTGACCTTTGCAACAGACACCTAATTTTTTTAAATCCTCTGACTACTCAGCATAATACTTCAAAGCATAAGCAAGATACAGCACCAACAAAGAAACTTTAATATTTTTATTTAACTTTTGACCTCTTGTGACCTTAACCTTGATCTTAATTTTGTGCAAGACAACTCAACTCAACATGGAAAACATTTGTGCTAAGTAATATTAAAATCCATCCATGTATATAGAAGTTACACTCGCAAAAGTATGTTTTATTTTATTTGACTTTTGCCCCTAAATATGACCTTGAGCTTTACCACAGACACCTGAATTTTTCAAATCCTCTGACTACTAAGCATAATACTTCAAAGCATAAGCAAGATACAGCGCCAACAAACAAATTTTAATATTTTTATTTGACCTTTGACCTCTCAAGACCTTGACCTTCATTTTGCGCGAGACAACTCAACTTAACATGGAAAACTTTTGTGCTAAGTTATATTAAAATCCATCCATGAATATAGAAGTTATACTCGCAAATGAAAGTTTTAATTTGTTATTTGACCTTTGACCCCCATATATGACCTTGACCTTTTGCAACAGACACCTGAATTTTTCAAATCTTCTGACTACTAAGCATAAAACTTCAAAGCATAAGCAAGATACAGCACCAACAAAGAAACTTTAATATTTTTATTTAACTTTTGACCTCTTGTGACCTTAACCTTGACCTTCATTTTGCGCAAGACAACTCAACTCAACATGGAAAACATTTGTGCTAAGTAATATTAAAATCCATCCATGAATATAGAAGTTACACTCGCAAATGAATGTTTTATTTTGTAATTTGACCTTTGACCCCCATATATGACCTTGACCTTTGCAACAGACACCTAATTTTTTTAAATCCTCTGACTACTCAGCATAATACTTCAAAGCATAAGCAAGATACAGCACCAACAAAGAAACTTTAATATTTTTATTTAACTTTTGACCTCTTGTGACCTTAACCTTGACCTTAATTTTGCGCAAGACAACTCAACTCAACATGGAAAACATTTGTGCTAAGTAATATTAAAATCCATCCATGTATATAGAAGTTACACTCGCAAAAGTATGTTTTATTTTATTTGACTTTTGCCCCTAAATATGACCTTGAGCTTTACCACAGACACCTGAATTTTTCAAATCCTCTGACTACTAAGCATAATACTTCAAAGCATAAGCAAGATACAGCGCCAACAAACAAATTTTAATATTTTTATTTGACCTTTGACCTCTCAAGACCTTGACCTTCATTTTGCATGAGACAACTCAACTCAACATGGAGAACATTTGTGCTAAGTTATATTAAAATCCATCCATGTATATAAAAGTTATACTCGCAAATGAATGTTTTATTTTGTTATTTGACATTTGACACCTAAGTGTGACCTTGACCTTTACCACAGACACCTGAATTTTTTGCAGGACACTCAGCCTCACTATGGAGAATTTTTGTCTCGAGTTATATTAAAATCCCTCCATGCATGTAGAAGTTACACTCCGGACACGGGATTTGTGCTGACCCCCAAGTGTGACCTCGACCTTTGAGCGGCGGACCTGGATTTTGTGTGCAACACACCAACACAGCATGGTGAACATTTGTACCAAATTATTTTGAAATCCTTCAAAGAATGAGCAAGATATAGACAGGACAAATCCGGACGGCCGCAAACGGGCTCGACAAAAATGTTATAATAAGTAAACGAATAAGTGTTTTGTATTTAGAACAGAGATTCACTCTTGAGTCCAATTATATACCATTGCATTGATCACCATAAGGGATAGTTAAGGAATACTTCCACTTCTTACTAAAGTTTCACATTGTAACTCTATATTACTGCAAATACTGCTAAAATTGTCTTAGTAAGTTTTTCACTACATACACATAATGTCACTTTTATTTCATAAACTGGTATATTATCAAGTCTTGTCATGAAATTTGTGTCTATTTCTATTTGAACACAGTTTAATATATAACAAATATTGCACTATACCAATACAAGTATCACAGACAGTTCATATCTAATACATCCCAATTTGACTGATTGTCTACTAGGATGACTGACAGTTGGCAACTCCTTAAATGATTCCTAGAAGCAAGATACAATATTTAGTTAATAAATGCAGCTGAAGTTTTGGTCAAACTATGCCATCCACCATCATCATTGCTTGTAAAACGTGATTTCTTTTCATCATCTGTACATTTTCATTCTGAAAATATGAAAAAACAATAAACCAGCTTAACCTCTCTGATGACAGTGATACAAAACCAACTAATGAAAACTAAATATATAACAAGAGCACCGCTGGGCGGAGCATTATATGCCCGAAGGGTGTTTTCTCTAAGTATGATGCATTTGTGAGACAAGGGAGGAAACCTTAGGCTTTCAAATTAAATGATTTGCTTTAAATTTTGAAATTTCTGACCTTTATTCACTCAATGTGTGCAACCATTACATGAATTTTGAAGTCTCTAAGACAAATTGTTGTCAAGTAACAGAGTGTAATTGATTCTAAACATTTAGGTCACTGTGTCCTTGACCTTTGACATACTGATCTCAAAATGTATAGGGGTCATCCACTCAATGTGTGCAATCATGATATCAAGTTTAAAGTCTCTAGAACAAATGATTGTCAAGTTACATGGCCGAAATGGTTTTCAATGTTAAGGTCACTGTGAGCTTGTACTTTGACCTACTTACCCCAAAATCAATAGGGGTCATTCACTCAAAGTGTGCAATCATTATATAAATTCTGAAGTCTCTACGAGAAAAGGTTGTCGAGTTATAGAGTGTAAATGATTCTACACATTTAGGTCACTGTGACCTTGACCTTTGACATACTGACCCCAAAATGTAAAAGGTTCATCCACTCAATGTGAGCAAACATGATATAAAGTTTGAAGTCTCTATAACAAATGAATGTCAAGTTACATGGCCGAAATGGTTTTCAATGTTAAGGTCTATGTGACCTTGACCTTTGAGCTACTGACTCCAAAATCAATAGGGTTCATCAACTCAATGAGAGCAGTAATCACATGAAGGTATAAGACTGTAGGCCAAAGAGTACTCAAGTTATCCTCCAGAAACCAAATTGCTAACGGACGGAGAGACGGACCGACAGACGGACGTCCTGGACCATAACATAATATGCCCCCTTTGGGCATATAATAAAACTCATAAAATAATGCCTTTTTTTCTTTAAAGTAGTTCACAAAATCAAAGGCTTAGTTTCTTAAACTTTTAATGGTCTCATTTTCAAGTTAACAGTGGAATGTTTAGCAAAGCTATTGGGCCCAAAATGACATGGACTTAAGAAACATAAAAAATGTATGTTCTTATTGTGAATATTTTAAATGAAATTCTAGTTTTCTACAAAACGAATTTCAATGTTAACTTTGCTTTGAAATGGAGTCACATTCTGAAAGTCAAGTACTGCAAGTTTAGTGTGATAATGGACCTTAAAAACCTTAACCAGTAAAAACAAGTTGACAAAGGTGCATAACTGTAAAAACATTCATTTCAAGGTTATCTGCCCTATTGAAATGCATTCCAATTTTGATAGTAACAAGTATTCCAAGTTTGAAGAGAATATCTGTGACTGTTTTTGAGAAATGGACCTTAACAAAAAGGTTAACCAAGAAATTCTAGGTCGAAAAATGGGCATCTATTTGCTAAACTAGATTTCAATGTATCTGCCCTTTAAAATGGTGTTACATTGTATTCCAAATTTGAAGTGAATGGCTCTGATAGTTTCTGATAAATGGACCTTAACAAAAAGGTTAACAAATGCCGACACAGATGCCGACAAGAGGGTCAAGACAATAGCTCCACTTTTTTTCTTCAAAAAGTCGAACTAAAAAATGTATTGAATAATAAATCTGCTATGAATACTAAATGGATAAATAATAATAAATCTATAAATTCTAAATGTATAAATAATAATAAATCTATAAATTCTAAATGTATAAATAATAATAAATCTATAAATTCTAAATGTATAAATAATAATAAATCTAATGCTTAACATCATAATAGGAATTATTTTTGAAGAAGAGCAATTTTAGTCCAAATCCAGAGTGTATATCTTATTATATAGTGCTACTTACAGACAAATATTTACATGACTAATCTTACCTTCCAGACAATCACAAGTCCATCAACACCACAAGATACGATACTTTCCTCATCACAGTCAAGTAAAACCTGTGAAAACAAACCACTACTTTCACCATTGTTGTACAGTTTTATTATATAGACCTACATGTATATATATTTATAAAGAAATACCTGGGAAAATATTGCTTTAAATACGGCACTTTAGATTATAAATTCTGTACTAAAAACTGCTTTAAATTCATACTGTTTCCTGATTTTTATATTTACTGATCTAACTCATGGCTCCACATGGACCTCACCGAAGTTTTGTGTTTTTTGTGATGCTTATTCTATTGCCCATACAAATCATCTAGATTTAGCATTTATTGTATTTTACATTACTAAATAATCTTATATTTAAAACTAATTTGGAGCAATATGTAGCTTAAAGTTATGTATGTAGGTGGTAAAAGCAACCCTAAATATCAAAAGAAAAAAATAATTCCCACTGATGTGTACCCTTATATAAAAATTACAGATGCAAATGAACGTTATAATGTTCAGCATTGGGTCCAAACATTCAAATGTATTTCAGGCATTTGAATGTTAGGAAAAAATTATCAGTAACATTTTGAAATCCTATATCGATTCTGTTTTCATAAGAAATGAAATCATAAAGTGCTAAAGAAGTGAGAAAGGCATTTTAAGCAGGTGAATTCAGACCTATTTTTCCTTTAATATTATTTTCACACCTCTGACCAGTAGACCATAAACATACATCATTAAATGTCGGTGGACTGTGTTTTTAGCAAGTGTCACCTAAGACTTAAGATACAGGTATGTCCATGTCAAAGAGAAGGTCCAGTTAGAGGTCAAACTTGGAGACAGAACAATTGTGTCACAAGAGGAAACCAAATATGCGAACATGTCGGTCAGTTATTGGTAATAACCGTAACTTTTCCTTTATTTGGCCCTATTTTTGGTTGGCTTTATTCTCTCACAGAATTCTCTAACAATTCAGCTATATATCACAATAAATCATGCAAGCTTCAGTTTTTTTAAGCGTTTAAAAGCATTTCAAACGTTTGCTTGTCATAAAGAGTCTCATGTGCAACATTACTTTGTCGTATTCTGGAACAATCAGTAACTTACACATTCACCTTCCCCTTTGTAAATAAAGCAGTATAATGCAACAAATAAATAAAACTAGCAAAATTTTACTCCGGGTCTCAATTTCTTTTTCTATTCAAAATTCTAAGTATAAATTTAAATCGAAAAGGGAATTACTCAAAAGTAGTATCGAGAAATACACACAGTCCCATGAATTGGAAACACTCGGATCTTATCTACGTATACTACGTCAAGAAGTTCAGTGTAAAAGTTTGTTTTGTGTTATGTTAGAGTATGAGTTATTAGGATGTTCGAATTTAAAATGATCCAAACATTTGAATGCTAAAATGAACGAACTTTGCCATCCCTTACGAAAATGTTTTATTTCCACTGGCTAAAGTTTTCATGTATAGATATATTCTTTTACAGCTGAATCAGCGAAATTAAAATTTAAACTTTACTGCAAAACATATTTTGATTTAACCCTCTTTTAAAGGAAAAAGGTCTCCTTTACATCTAGTTTACATGATTTCAGAACATTCAGTTTGTTTTCAGCATTAATCTTGACTGTCAGGCATCTTGGTTATGTTGAACACTGGCATAATTTTAAATGTGCGTAAAACTAATGCTTTTTTAGTTCCATCACCATTAATATCTTTATTAATAATCTTAAAAGAAATATTGAATTTTGTTTTCTATAGCTTGGCTATTCCAAGAATAAGGAGGGCTATTGCATTTGCCCTCGCTGGTTAAAGGTTTTTATTAGTGTAATAGTTTGTTCACTATTAAAGGAATTCAACTAAAACTTCAAACACTTGCATATAGTGACAAGGCCCTGCTGTTGGACAAGGGGCATAACTGTGATAAGAATATTGACAGAATTATGCCCCTTTTTAACTTAGAAATTTTGGTTAAAGTTTTTATTAAATGGCTTGTTCATTAACAATTGGATCCAGTTGGAACTTAAAATACATGCATATAGGGATAAGGCCCTGCTGTTGTACAAGGGCATAACTCTGACAGGAATATTTACAATTTATGTCCCTTTTAATTTATAAATTTGCTTGTTGTGGGACAAAGGGCATAACTGTATTAGCATTTTTTTTCGGGATTATTCCTCTTTTTCAATTTAAAATAATAATACTTCCTTATGTTAATAAGGTTTTACTCTGGGACAAGGTGCTTGTGTCAAAATTTTTTTTATTATTACCCCCCACTTTTAACTGACTTTTTTTTTTTAATTTACGCAAAAAAAGTTTATTTCAAGTAAAACCTATAACAACTTGACTATAGAATGAGTTTAATTAATAAGGTACATTACTCTCTTGTCTATAGGAATTTCTTTTGCAACATAGAATATGCTTAAGAACACAGATAAACAAAACAGTCTTTGGTCTTTTTAGTGTGTTTTATTAGAAATGATGGGATACATTTGCACTATGAAATGATATGATTTACAAAATCAAGACCAAAGATGATCTGTAGCCAGTGCATCATGTTGTGACTGCATATGTATATAATATACTAGTATATGACAAACCTGAACTGATCCTGAGTGGGCAAGACATTCTCCCACTAAAGACATTTTACAATTGTGAGCTTCTACTGTGTGCCACATCTGTAACATACTGAAAAAGCAACACAAATCCATGTCACTATACTTTTAAACATTAGTCAATACATATTTTCGAAACTTTGTATTTATTTACAGGTCAGGCCACACCAAAATGATCTACTGTTCGTCAGATTTCCCGCATCAATTTCGAAGAAATGAAAAAAAAAAACATTTTAATTTTTTCTCACCGCCCGCTCCTGTTGTAAAACTTGCAATGGGTCGAAATCGCCCGGTGCGAAAAAAAGTTATTACTTTTGATTGTAATTTATAGTGCAAATTTCTACAGAAAATGTTTTTCGGTTTAATACTAAGTTACGCGACGCAATTATCACTATTCCGCACGGTAGAGACCCGTTACTGGGCGTTAGGTAAGGATTTGCTCAATTACCAAACTGAATGTCGTATTTTTGGATCACATCATAAATCAACAAAGGAAGATGGCCTCTTACGTGTTTGTTGTTTCCTGTCGCGAGGCTGAAGAAAATAAAGCCATTTTTCCACCGACTGCAGTAGAAATACCTTTTAATGCAGACTTCAACAAACTTTTCAGAGCTGCAGCCGTGTATTGCATACTTTTTTTTGTCAGGAGCATAACTAGAAAAGTATTTGAGATAGAAATTTGAAACTTCATAGGTGGATAGATTGCATTAAGTAAAAGTGCAATGCACAAGAAAGATAACTTTTCCGTTTATAATTTTCTAGTTATTGCCCTTTGTTATTTTTCATACTTTTGTTCATACAGGCGTTACGTATTAACAAATTGTTTTCGCATGTATAGGCAGGTTCCTTTTAATATCCTCTAACATTGGGTGCAGTTTGGGTCACTAGAGATCATGGTCAAGGGTAACAGTTACTAGCAATAGATTTTTACATTTTTTATGCCTCTGCCATACAATGGCAGGACGGCATGTAACATTTACCCTGTCGGTTGGTTTGTCCATCCGTCTGTCCGTGTCAAATTTTGTGTCCGCCTCATATCTTTGTCATACATGAAGAGATTTCAAAATAAATTGATACAAATGATCATAATATGAAGACAATGTGTCGTGTGCATCATGAACCATGCCATTCCCTCAGGTGAAGGTCACAGTGGACACTTAAAGTTTATGCGTAGATGTTAGTGTCTGGCTTATAACTTTGTCAAACTTTGGCATAAACATAAATGATCATCATATGAAGACGACGTGTAACTGTCATCTTGATCATTATACTTGATGTGCACTCTGCTTATCTGTTTCTAACTGAATTGTTAAAATACATGTATATATGTATAGCTGTTTTTCTCAAAAAGGCTTTGTCATCTTTAAATCATTGTTCTGAAATTGATAAATTAAAAGTGGTTTTAACATACTCATTAAACGCTATCATGGTTTACTTTTTTTTTTTTCGCTCGCTCCACTAAATGACTGATCAGAAAAAAAATATTTTAATTTTTTTTTCGCTCGCACCATATTTTTCTCCAAAAAATCCGTAGAACAAGATATTAATTTGGTGTGGCCTTATAAACTTATGAACAGGATTAACACTTAATTCTTTTTAATATCCTTAAAAAAACTGAATCCAAGAGCTTAAGGTTGCTACACCAAGATTACTGACAACTTTAGGCTGAACATATGACTTTTAGATAACCATGAGCCTGAGGCTTAACAAACAACCTTAAGATAACCAAGAGCCTGAGGCTGAAAATATGACCTTAAGACAACCAAGTGCCTGAGGCTGAACATATAAACTTTAGATTGCCATTGAGAGCTTGAGGCTTAACATATGACATTTAGATTACCAAGAGCCTGAGGCTGAACATATGAACTTTAGATAACCAACAGCTCAAGGCTGAACATAAGACTTTTCGATAACCAAGAGCCTGAGCCTGAACATATGACCTTTAGATAACCAAGAGCCTGAGGCTGAACATATGACCCTTACATTAGCAATAGCTTAATCTTGAAAGGTTCAATTGCCAGATAACCAAGAAGTTACAACTGAACATGTGACCCTTCATTTACCAAGAGCTTGAAAAAGAACAAGTGACCTGTAGATAAGAGCTTGAGGTCGAACCCACAGCCCCTAAGATTACCAAGACTTTGATTTCAAACCTGTAATACCCAGATTACCAGGAGCCCAACCTTTGTCCCCTAGATTACCAAGGTGCTGAGGTCAAACCTACGTCAACAAAATTTATAATACCACCAGCTTGAGGCTCTAGATCACCTAGAATTTGAGGTCGAACCTGAAACCTTTAGATTAACAAGAGCTTGAGGTCAAAGCTGTAACTCCTAGATTACCAAGTTTGTGCTATCCAAGCCTATCACTCGGCCAGATTTCTACAGCTCAGATAAAACTAAAGATATTCATTGATAACTGACCTTGAATTACTTGAATTACCAAAGACAGAATTCCCCTGAAGGCAAGTTTTGATAATGTCAAGGAAACTCCACAATCTTATAGTACCATCCACAGCTGCTGTAACTAAGAACATTCTGAAAATAGATAGGATATAGTATGCAAATGGGCAGTATTGGTGTTTCAAAACATAGACATTACATGTTTAAACCCTTCTCCTGCAATTATTTCCCTTTGCTGCCATGCAGTCTGATCATGGTCAGCACTATTTGCCATTCAGTTTGTAAATTTTTATTAAGCACCCCTGTAAACAATTAATGGATCTGTCCAAATTGAAAGATGGACAAGTTCATTTAAAATATTTAGCAGGCTAAGGATTTAAACTGAACAATCATTTTCTAGCCATCTGGTTAGCTGCTTCTGCTTGTCTGGTGCCTGAACTAAAGTGTAAAAAGCTCATGTAACAAATTTTACAATTTAGCTAAACCTTATAGCATTCCAACATGAAAATGGAAGCTAGACTTAGAGCATGGTTATCCAGAAGAAATAAGTGTGGTTGCCTAGGCATCAAGGGGATTAATGTTATTCATATATATATAAATATATATATAAGGAACTTTGGACATCACATGGTCAGGGAAGGACCTCACAATGCCATCTTCCATCTTCTTGTGGCGGCGTGGCCGAGTGGTTAACGCGTCGGACTAGTATTCAAAGGACTCCTAGCCGCACGGGTTCAAACCCCGTCAGGGGCAAGCCGTTGTTTCCTTGAGCAAGAAACTTTACACTCCTTGCTTAGTACTGGTTAGTTCCAGGAACGGATTCGAGAGTGTGTCTATAAGCTAAAAGCTTCCTACACAATCGAACTAAAATAAATTTGGTATAAACTAATGCCACCAAATGGTTTAATTACAATACCATGTTATATTTGCTGATGTACCATGTTACAATTTCATTTATAAACACAAACAAAAATGACTTTAAATCTGCAATGAGATTCTCATGACACTGCAAATGTCTGACAGCAAATCTTTTACTGTATACAGTCAAAGTAACTCTGGATTTGTCAGTAATGTGTTAATCTTTTTCTACATAGAATTACACTTTCAGCTGTATTCATCTCCTGCAAAAAGAACTGAAGGAGCCAGACTGTTTCAAAGAACATGATTATTTTGTTCAAGCATTTTGGCTTTATATATGAATAACTTGTTGATAATAAATACATACCCTTCACAAGCAAAAGTGAGATCATTTATTTTGAAATGGTGAGCATTCTCTTTCCTTAGTACTGTTTCTCCTGTTTCTGTGTCATATATTGTGAATCCTGAACCTATTGAGGCTACAATGTATCGCTAAAATAAAAATCATAAACCAATATATAAACATTTGTAAAAAAAAATGTACACTCCATTATCTTAAATAGGTAGGTCAGATTATACTAAAAACAGCAAATAATCTAGGCTGTATTCCTTTAAAAACTATCAAAATTTGTGCTCGTAATTGCTATAGTAAGGCAATTCTCATGAACTCTCAGAATTTACTGGGCCTGAATCCTCTAAAAACTGTCTGGAGCAATAAGGCTCAAAGTGATGAACCAGCAAACCACTGACCCTTGAGTTCCAGTGATGAACCAGCAAACCAATGACCCTTGAGTTCCAGTGATGAACCAGCAAACCACTGATCCTTGAGTTCCAGTGATGAACCAGCAATCCAATGACCCTTGAGTTCCAGTGATGAACCAGCAAACCAATGACCCTTGAGTTCCAGTGATGAACCGGCAAACCAATGACCCTTGAGTTCCAGTGATGAACTGGCAAACCACTGACCCTTGAGTTCCAGTGATGAACCAGCAAACCACTGACCCAGTTCCAGTGATGAACCAGCAAACCAATGACCCTTGAGTTCCCGTGATGAACTGGCAAACCACTGACCCTTGAGTTCCAGTGATGAACCGGCAAACCACTGACCCTTGAGTTCCAGTGATGAACCAGCAAACCACTGACCCAGTTCCAGTGATGAACCAGCAAACCACTGACCCTTGAGTTCCAGTGATGAACCAGCAAACCACTGACCCTTGAGTTCCAGTGATGAACCAGCAAACCGCTGACCCAGTTCCAGTGATGAACCAGCAAACCACTGACCCTTGAGTTCCAGTGATGAACCAGCAAACCAATGACCCAGTTCCAGTGATGAACCGGCAAACCACTGACCCTTGAGTTCCAGTGATGAACCGGCAAACCAATCACCCTTGAGTTCGAGTGATGGACCAGCAAACCACTGACCCAGTTCCAGTGATGAACCAGCAAACCAATGACCCTTGAGTTCCAGTGATGAACTGGCAAACCACTGACCCTTGAGTTCCAGTGATGAACCAGCAAACCAATCACCCTTGAGTTCCAGTGATGAACCAGCAAACCAATGACCCTTGAGTTCCAGTGATGAACCGGCAAACCAATGACCCCTGAGTTCCAGTGATGAACTGGCAAACCAATGACCCTTGAGTTCCAGTGATGAACCAGCAAACCAATGACCCTTGAGTTCCAGTGATGAACCAGCAAACCACTGACCCAGTTCCAGTGATGAACCAGCAAACCAATGACCCTTGAGTTCCCGTGATGAACTGGCAAACCACTGACCCTTGAGTTCCAGTGATGAACCGGCAAACCACTGACCCTTGAGTTCCAGTGATGAACCAGCAAACCACTGACCCAGTTCCAGTGATGAACCAGCAAACCACTGACCCTTGAGTTCCAATGATGAACCAGCAAACCACTGACCCTTGAGTTCCAGTGATAAACCAGCAAACCAATGACCCAGTTCCAGTGATGAACCGGCAAACCACTGACCCTTGAGTTCCAGTGATGAACCGGCAAACCAATGACCCTTGAGTTTGAGTGATGAACCAGCAAACCACTGACCCAGTTCCAGTGATGAACCAGCAAACCAATGACCCTTGAGTTCCAGTGATGAACTGGCAAACTAATGACCCTTGAGTTCAAGTGATGAACCAGCAAACCACTGACCCTTGAGTTCCAGTGATGAACCAGCAATCCAATGACCCTTGAGTTCCAGTGATGAACCAGCAAACCAATGACCCTTGAGTTCCAGTGATGAACCGGCAAACCAATGACCCTTGAGTTCCAGTGATGAACCAGCAAACCAATGACCCTTGAGTTCCAGTGATGAACCAGCAAACCACTGACCCAGTTCCAGTGATGAACCAGCAAACCAATGACCCTTGAGTTCCCGTGATGAACCGGCAAACCACTGACCCTTGAGTTCCAGTGATGAACCAGCAAACCACTGACCCTTGAGTTCAAGTGATGAACAAGCAAACCAATAACCCTTGAGTTCCAGTGATGAACCAGCAAACCACTGACCCTTGAGTTCCAGTGATGAACCAGCAAACCACTGACCCTTGAGTTCCAGTGATGAACCAGCAAACCACTGACCCTTGAGTTCCAGTGATGAACCAGCAAACCATTGACCCTTGAGTTCCAGTGATGAACCAGCAAACCACTGACCCTTGAGTTCCAGTGATGAACCAGCAAACCACTGACCCTTGAGTTCCAGTGATAAACCAGCAAACCACTGACCCTAGAGTTCCAGTGATGAACCAGCAAACCAATGACCCTAAAGTTTTAGTGATTAAGTGAAATTTTCTACACTCAAGCACAAAATAGGTCAGCTTTGTGACTGAAATATTCACAATAAGCTGAATCATTGTATCACAAAAGTTATAAAATGCTTACCATCTCTATACAGATCATCTTTTCCACACTGTATGGGAATGTTTTGTCACGTCCCTGATACTCATCAGAGATAGAATTGAAATATCTAAACACTTGTAAACTGTCTGTTTTCCACAACTTTACTGTCCCATCTAGAGATGCACTAGCGAAAATGGTGTCTTAACACAAAAATGATACTTGTAAGAAACTTCTCAAACTAATAAACAACAAATAGTATTGTGCCAGTAAAAGGATTAAGTCACTATCATTTTTATTAGAAAGTCTAAAAACCTTAAACCTTTCATTATTACTAAAACATAAAATAAAAATAATAAAAGCATATAAAAGTAATCCCATACACCTGCAACATTTCTGAGGTGGTAGTATTAAGTATTAGACAAAGTATCAGAATGGAAATACACTGTCTACCAGCAACATTATGAGAAATTTGAATAGTTCTCCTTGTAATGTACATGTTAGACAAATTATAAATATAGAAACACAGTCTACCTGCAACATTTATTAGACATTTCACTGGTTCTCTGTGAGGAGGAAGCTTCTTCACTAGAGAAATTTCTGCATCTCCGTTTGTTCCTTGCTTAACTGTATACACCACTAAAAATAAAATTTTATGCAGTTTATCCTCCTGTCAATTTACTTTTAAAATAATTATAAGTGCAGAACTTCTGTACACAAAACATTTAAAAGCCTTATTTTATAATCTAAAAAAAAAAAATCTGCCACTACTTAATAGTATGTTCCAGACAATATGGGTGCCAATGACTTTATTTAATATATATCACTTCAGTATTAGTACATGTTTTTTTCTCTTTTTTCTTTTTTTTTTACTGCAATTGAAAAGGCAGTCAATTAAAAAAAGAAAACATTGAAGTTATATGTAGATTGGTCCTATTTGTTCATTAGCAGCTCAATAGGTTAAGAAATTTTTAGATTTAAGTTTGAGTTAGAATAAATTCCTGAATCAAATGTTTCAAACATGAATTATAAAACTAGATCTTCTCTACCTAAATGTTTATCTATGCCTGCTACAAGTCTGTCATTCCTCAGGGTAATCATCATCCTAATGTCACCTGAAAATTTGTCTAACAATCTAAACACAAAATACATTGATAATAATTATAGTACAAATAGATTACACAAAATAATATAAATATTCATAAAACGTTTGATAGAAATCATTACATTCTACACTGTAATATACACTGAAAACTGAATTTCATTTTAAGAATCTTTCAATATGCATTTAACTTCATGTAGTGACACATCAAATGATAACAGGCCATACGGGGGAAAAGCCTATGTTTACAATCTAGAGGAATCTTTATTAAATCAATACTTATCAACAAAACATTTAAGGAATCTACTATGTTTATGATATATGAAGGGTTTAAATACTCAAACATATGAAGAATTATTATCATATATAAGCATTACCTATCAGTCTATTCTAATATAAGCATATATTTCTACTTGTATTTCAGTAGATTTTTTTTCTAAATGTGCATGTAACATCTTGAAACATTCTTTCAAGTAATTGGTTCCATCTGGGATGATATACTGACAGGGATTTAAATCAGCTTGGGTGGCTTTCATTGCAATAAAGCTAAAAATAAATTAGCATAGATTAAAGAAATTACAATAAATCAAACATTTTAAAAAGATTATTGGTGGATCCTCACTTTCTGTTTCTTCTGGGTTGTAAGAAGCTAGTAGTTGACCTTGATTTGACCAAAGGCATAAGCATTCTCCCCCTGAGCAGAAATTCCCTTCAGTACCAAACAACAGTAAACACTGAAATTTAGCATAAAACGTATATACTGTATGTACATGTATCTTTAATACAGCCCTGATTTGTTGTAAGGTAAATACAATGGTAAGCATGCTCAAGTTTTGAAACTTCACTAGAGGTTCAGAGAAACTCCTATCCAGGCACGTGAGGATGCAGGCCAAGAACAATGAAAAACATTTCTAAGAATACTTACACCATTTTTACAGCTCATGGCTGTAATTGTGAGAATCCTTAGATATACCCTAAAGGCAAGTAATGCCTTTTTCTGGCTTCACAGTAACAACTTTTTATGGGGCGATCCTGTATCTTTCACTCTAAGATTGTAAATTTACCAAAGTTCTTCAAAGGACATAGTTCATATGGGCAACTAGTATCAATAATAAGGACTGACCAACGGACAGGTGGACAGACACACAGACAGACTGACAGGAAGCTTTCCTTGGACTACTCTGAATGTTCAACAGTCAATATAAGTATTCTCTCCCTTGTCAATAAGTATTTTCATTTAATTCTTTCCAATGAAATATACTTCACACAAGGTTGCTTTTTGTCAGTAACACCTGGATAAATTCATCTGATCTGACTTAAAGTTATCTTAATTACTAAGAAAACTTTGAAAAAAGACTTCTGTGCTCAACAAAGTTATCAGGCCAACACCAAATATATAACCTGAAATTAAAACAAGGTAAACCTAACCAAATAAATAACCAAGAGTGGGAGTTCAGAAAACAAAAAAACAAATATTATGCTGAGTGATGTAAAAACTTATCTTTACTGAAAATTATGCTGAGTGATGTACAAAACTTACTTAACTGAGGAGTTATGCTGAGTGATGCACAAAACTTACCTTAACTGTAGAATTATGCTTAGTGATACACAAAACATACCTTAACTGTAGAATTATGCTGAGTGATGCACAAAACTTACCTTAACTGTAGAATTATGCTGAGTGATGCACAAAACTTACCTTAACTGTAGAATTATGCTGAGTGATGCACAAAACTTACCTTAACTGTAGAATTATGCTGAGTGATGCACAAAACTTGCCTTAATTGTAGAATTATGCTGAGTGATGCACGAAACTTGCTTTAACTGTAGAATTATGCTTAGTGATGTACAAAACTTACTTAACTGTAGACTTATGCTGAGTGATGCACAAAACTTACCTTAACTGTAGAATTATGCTGAGTGATGTACAAAACTAACTTAACTGTAGAATCATGCTGAGTGATGCACAAAACATACCTTTTATGCTTAGTGATGTACAAAATTTACTTAACTGAAAAATTATGCTGAGTGATGTACAAAACTTACTTTCACTGTAGAATTATGCTGAGTGATGTTCAAATCTAACTTAACTGTAGAATTATGCTGAGTGATGCACAAAACTTACTTAACTGTATAATTATTCTGAGTGATGTACAAAATTTACTTAACTGTAGAATTATGCTAAGTGATGTACAAAATTTACTTAACTGAAAAATTATGCTGAGTGATGTACAAAACTTACCTTAACTGTAGAATTATGCTGTGTAATGCACGAAACTTACCTTAAGTGTAGAATTATGCTGAGTGATGTACAAAACTTACCTTAACTGAAGAATTATGATGAGTAATGCACAAAACTTACTTAACTGAAGAATTATGCTGTGTGATGCAAGAAACTTACCTTAAATGTAAAATTATGCTGAGTGATGTACAAAACTTACCTTAACTGAAGAATTATGCTGAGTAATGCACAAAACTTACTTAACTGAAGAATTATGCTGAGTGATGCACAAAACTTACCTTAACTGTAGAATTATGCTGAGTGATGCACAAAACTTACCTTAACTGTAGAATTATGCTGAGTTATGCACAAAACTTACCTTAACTGAAGAATTATGCTGAGTGATGCACAAAACTTACTTAACTGTAGAATTATGCTAAGTGATGCAAAAAACTTACTTAACGGTAGAATTATGCTGAGTTATGTACAAAACTTACCTTAACTGAAGAATTAACTGAAGAATTATGCTGAGTGATGCACAAAACTTACCTTAACTGAAGAATTAACTGAAGAGTTATGCTGACTGATGCACAAACTTACCTTAACTGTAGAATTATGCTGAGTGATGCACAAAACTTACTTAACTGAAGAGTTATGCTGAGTGATGCACAAAACTAACCTGAACTGGAGGATTATGCTGAGTGATGTACAAAACTTACTTAACTGTAGAATTATGCTGAGTGATGCACAAAACTAACCTTAACTGAAGAATTTTGCTGAGTGATGTACAAAACTTACCTTAACTGAACAGTTATGCTGAGTGATGTACAAAACTTACCTTAACTGAACAGTTATGCTGAGTGATGCACAAAACTTACCATAACTGAAGAGTTATGCTGAGTGATGTACAAAATTTACTTAACTGAAGAGTCATGCTGAGTGATGCACAAAACTTACCTTAACTGAAGAACTATGCTGAGTGATGTACAAAACTTATTTAACTGAAGAACTATGCTGAGTGATGTACAAAACTTACCTTAACTGAAGAATTATGCTGAATGATGTACACAATTTACCTTAACTGAAGAATTATGCTAACTGATGCATAAAACTTACCTTGACTGAAGAATTATGCTGAGTGATGCACAAAAACTTACCTTAACTGAAGAATTATGCCGAGTGATGTAAAAAACTTACCTTTACTGAAGAATTATGCTGAGTGATGCACAAAACTTACTAAACTGTAGAATTATGCTGAGTGATGCACAAAACTTACCTTAACTGAAGAACTATGCTGAGCAATGTACAAAACCTACTTAACTGAAGAGTTATGCTGAGTGATGCACAAAACTTACCTTAACTGAAGAATTATGCTGAGTGATGTACAAAACTTACCTTAACTGAAGAATTATGCTGAGAGATGTACAAAACTTACCTTAACTGAAGAATTGTGCTGAGTGATAACATTTAGACAATCACCAGTATCCAGGTCCCAAATCTGGAAAATTTCAGAACACTCGATAGTAATGAATGCTCAATTGTATTTATTTATTATGTTTTTTTATATAAAGATTAAAAATGACAATGACATGAATTAAGCATTCTGACTGTGTGGTTATTGCAGATTGATATGTGAACTTCCTTTGTTACAATAACCAGTTATTGTTAAACAGTTCCATTCAAAATTACTAAAGATAAAATCAGCCTCCTACACTGAAGAGTAAATGTTTTTTTTCTCCTTCAAAACTGGAAGAGCTTAAAAAAAGAAATTACTCTAATCTGTTTATCAGAAGATCCAGTAACCAACCGCTGTGGATGATCTCCCTTTGATTGAAGCTTAAGCATGGATGTGATAGGTCTGGAGTGTCCACTGAGGGTAACTAACTTGTAACCAAATTGTATGTCCCAAACTACAGCCATATTATCATCTGCAGCTGATACACATCTGAGACAGAGAAACTTTTTTTTCATTTACTCATGTACGTAATAATAAAGTTGGTTGGTTCACAATGCTCGGAAGTATTTAAAATAAGTGGAAAATATATTACACCAAAGACGCCCAACAGATTATTTAAGATATCTTAAAAATTATGATTTCTGCCTATTTGTAAAAGAATAAAAGGGCAATAGAATAAAAATTAGAATGTATAGCTCTTAATGCTGTGTAACAAAAAACAGTTGGTGTTCAGTGCACTTTCTCCAAGATATTGGTGTTCAGTTTAAGCATACACAGTTAAAAAGCAATCAAACAAATCTGTTACAAATTTTTAATGTCCAGTGCACACAGCCTATAATGGTATAAATACAACCTCTGACAACTGCATCAGGTAATTGATTCTCTGGCTCAGTGGTCTGTAGCCTTGGTTTTTGATGCGGGAGGACCCGAGTTTGAATCCCGTTTTGGGTGTTTTTTTCCCAGATGCACTGCATCTTTCTGTTATGAACTTTCATGTCCATAAGAACATTCTTTGGTCACATCAATATACATGTACATTGCTAAGAACAAAAGATGAAGTATACATGTACTATCAAAAACCTGATTCCGTGCAAAAATGTCTGACCAGTTGTCATTTAGAGAATTGCATTTTGTCTTTAATCAAACACATTGTACCTTTTAGAATCTACTTTCAGTAGAAGTCTTACGATATCATTATGCTGCTCCAGAAATAGCAGTTCTGTGAAGGGATTGTATGGCTGGTACTCTGTGATCTCGTACACCACATCTATCTTCTGAAATAACATTCATATGCAAGTATGTAGTTAAAAATAATGCACAATTCAGGATTTCTGGAAATCTGGCTGCTTGCTAAAACATAAGAAGAATCAGTTTATTGGGAAATGTTAATATAACTGATGCATGTCTTAGATTTGGTGAATCCTCTGAAATTACTTCCACCTTTCCCCTAGTAAGAGGAAGCCTTGTTTAAATTAGATTTACTTGCTGTATATACACTTCTGTGACAACTGCGTACTTTGTCTTACTTAACCAACCTCTCGTAAGCTTGCTGAAATACTTGAAATTTTTACTGCATAAAATTTTATCTATGTTAGCTAAAAGTTTATCAACCCCAAAACAGACCTCTGCCTGTCACTGCAATTAACTGCCTACAATATTCAAAGCATGAACATAAACAAGAAAAGAAGCATGCTTAGATTATATTGTAGTATGGAAGAATAACTGTTGTTTCTGATTATTATCATGTGGCTAGAGTTGTCTTTCTTTACATTTATAAATGCCAGTGCATGTTTTCTAATGAGCAGTCAGTCTATCAGTTGTACCTGTATGAGTATGATTAAAGCAGTTGTACCATCTTGTGTTACCACATTTAGTGAATTCTCATTACAAAATTATTATTTATTTAAACCAACATATAACAGGTTACAAGGTATACTGTTACGCCACAAATTTTAAAATGTTTTCTCTATCAAAAGTGGTAACAATAAAACTGCAATAATCTGACAACTATAATTCTAGGACTTGGTGCAACTGAACTAAATGCCTTTATAATTCAACAGGATTTGGTACTTACTGACTTATTATTTCCTCTGTCTGACTGACCTAGCAATCTTCTAAATACTGACATCCTCTGGCTGCTGATGATAAAATATTATAGTCAGGAAGGCGACATAAAAAAATCAAGTAAACATTTAGTACTTCTAAAATATGCACTTGTTGTATTGTCTAGAAAAGCTAAGCAGAGCTAAATGAAAACAAAACAACTAAATCTGGTCTGTAATGAAGGATAAAATGCTTTAACACATAATATGTAACAGATAGGTGAACCACTTTATAAGTTATCATGTTATTAACTTGTTTGTTTCTTAAATTTCTTGGAACTGATAACATCAGGATATGTTCGACTATAATTATTTTGGACTAACAATATTAGGAGGAAACTTTGTACCATTTTGTTTTACTCTAAACTAAGCAAATTTTATGAAATTTGTCATTTTCATCTACACAGAAGCAACCCCTTCTTATCATGGCAGAAGAGATACATGTACCTCTAAATAATGTTTCTCAATTATTTTCATCAAATTAATTGAATCTGTAGTGTATTGTTATCATCTTAAACAGTTAATCAAATTAATTTTTGAGCAAATAAAACTAATACATCTCAACTTATTTTAAGACGTACTTAGATGGAAAAAACAACTAAAAAATCAACCTGTCAACCAAACAGGCACCACAAAATACCCAAATACACACAAGGAGGCAGACAACAGTTTTTCACCTTTTCAGCACTGTCACATAAGACCAATGTCACAAACTTTTGCCTAGAAATCCCTTTCAAAGCAAACCTGAAAGACATAACATACAGCATTGCTTCTATACTCACTAAGTCTTGATAGCCACCAGGCTCCCCACAAACCAAGTGAATGTGTCTAAAGTCTGGTGTCACCCATTTAGATTATTTACTTTTTTAACTTATATGCTCCTAAAAAAATATTGCTTCTCAGCGGTGTATTTCGAATGAAAGACCCTGTTCTCAGTGAAAACAAATAAAAATTCACCTGTTTTTGCTAACAAGCAGCAGTTCACAAAGAGCTATCCACATGTAATTTTTTCTTTTAACCCGCATATTGTTGAACATTAAATACAATAAAATCATATAATGATCTTGTTTGCTTTAAATTATTAAATACTTTCCCCATTTGAGTTGTGTAAACTTTTGCAGCTAGCCAATGTGCAATATTTAACTAATACCAAATCTATCCAGTAGCAAACTAACTAGGAGCAAAAATGAATGTAATAGGTAACAATTTACTAACAAATATGTACAGGTAGCAAATGAAGTATTAGTTCATAGAGATATTACTTCCTGTTATCTCTATCAACTTAGAGATTCTCCAGGTGGCCTTTTTTCTTTTAAATTTATATTTGAAATCAGGAATTTAATTCTTTATTTTTATAAAATCTGAGTTTTATTACATAATGTACAAGTAGTTTGAAATTTTAACAGGATTCTGGAACCAACAATACCAACATTTATATGAATTTGTCCTAAGTCTGCCAACATACTATTACTAATGGGGTACTAATAGTCTTTCGGATGAGACGTTAAACCGAGGTCCCATGTATCAGTGCTATACACTGAACATGCAAAAGAACCAGGGGTGTCTCTGGAATGGGATACGGACAAGAGCCCCCCCGGACGAAAGCCCCCCCCGTCTAAAAATGACAAGGTGGACAAAAGCCCCCCCCCATGAATTTTCCACATAGGACAAAAGCCCCCCCATAAAAAAGTAAAGGTAGGACAAAAGCCCCCCCATTCATATATAATGAAATAATCAGAACCAATAAGCAATAATCAAACAACAGATTAAAGTCCATACTGTCAACAACAAACAATAATTATTATTAATTAATCTTATTAAAGATTAACCTCTTATTAATCAATTATTTCTATTATAGATGATTATAATCTAGTAATCAAGCTAGTAATTAGAATACCTTAACAATAGCTGGGAATTATCAGTTTTGATCTTTAATCAATTTCAAAAGACTTCTATGTAAAAGTTGTGAATGAGGGTTTCATTTTGAACAAATTAACAAAATAAACAATTTTATTGAAAAAGCATACATATACAAATATATGTTTTCTATTTGTTAATTAGATATATATAACAAAATAACCAAATTAATTGCAAAAAAGGCAGATATTAATTCATTTACACTAAATGTAATGGTGATGGACCATGGGGGGGGGGGGCTTTTGTCCTACCTTTACTTTTTTATGGGGGGGCTTTTGTCCTATGTGGAAAATTCATGGGGGGGGGGGCTTTTGTCCACCTTGTCATTTTTAGATGGGGGGCTTTCGTCCAGGGGGGGGGGGGGGCTTTTGTCCTACACTCCTCTGGAATGGGATGCTTTCTGTATCTTGCACGAATGTCAGTCATTTCACTCCCAAGACGTTTCACACTGAAGACCTTTCACTCCCAAGACGGTTCACACCAAGACGTTTCACTCCCAATTTATCAAAAGTATAGACGTTTCACTCCCTATATATAATTCTAATCAGGTGTTCAAGGGAGAATTCATCAAATTTATATTTATTTTATTCATTAATGTTGGTCATAATTAAACACTTGTATCTTAAGTGTATCTGGTTTAAAATTTAATATTTCTGAAGACAAAGGTCACTTATAAAGAATTAATCAGAATTTTCATTAGTGTTCATTGAAATGGAATACGTTATCTTTTTATCTTTATTTATATACATCTGTATTACCGGGTACACCAAAAAATGTTATCAATCAGTGAACAAGTCTTCATTTGCAAATTCAATCTTTACTGTGTTATTTAATAATAATTATCTATTTAATACATACAAACAATACATCACAGAGGTTGCAGTCAAAGAATATTTTTATGTCTTAATTAAGGCCCGGGTCAAACAACAGTTCATTAGTATTTGTTAGTCAATTTCAGATAACAGTTTGGATTCATCAAAGTGAAATAAAATTGATTATTTTTCTTTAAAAATACAAATAAAATGATAATTACATATAATCAAAAGGATTTTAAGGAAAGTAAACTAAGCATGTCATATTTTATAATACAATTTAAAAACTTCAAAGGAATGGCCTTAAGTTCTAACAAGAGGGCCATGATGGCCCTGAATCGCTCACCTGATAGACCATGAAACGATATTGTAGACATAATGAGGAGAGAATTGGTGAAAGAAGGGCATGTGTCCACACTTGCTGATTGGTGAAGTTTTAACTTTACATGAACTGTTTTAATAATTTCCAGTTTACCTCATTTCGTCTAGATGATAAATACATGGAAAATGTTAACATTTCAAAGTCATTAGACTTTCGATACATTTTTTTTTTCTTTGTAAGTTAACATGAAACTATTGTATGAAGTACAAATTGAAATATGGATATCTGAAACAGGTGTAATGTTTTCATTTTGGCTGAAGGTAGTTTCCTTCAGAAATGTACAGTCTAGAAGTGACTTTTGTGTTAGGGTATATGCTATTTTGAGACAGTATTTAAGTTACATAATGGTATGCAGTTAACCTGTGTTGGTAAATTCTGTACCAGTACAGAATTTGAGAGCACGTTATGACACACAAGATAGGTGATCCACAGACCATGGACTGTACGTACTGAACTCAGCAGTTGGGAAGACCGAAGCAAACTTTGCAGACTAAGATCAGATGGCTATATAAACTATATATAAAATGAATTGACTATGGGGCGGGGTCAATTTGACCCCGGGGATCATGATTTGAGCAAACTTGGTTAAGGTCTACTAGGTCATGCTACATGCAAAATTTCTAAGCTCTAGGCTTTCTGGTTCTGGAGTAGAAGATTTTTTGAAGTTTTTCCTATATAAACTCTATATAAAATCAACTGACCCCCAGGCGGGGTCAATTTGACCCCGGGGATCATGATTTGAGCAAACTTGGTAGAAGTCTACTAGTTAATGCTACATGCAAAATATCTAAGCTCCAGGCCTGCAGTTCTGGAGAAGAAGATTTTTGAAGTTTTTCCTATATAAACTATATATAAAATGAATTGACTATGGGGCGGGGTCAATTTGACCCCGGGGATCATGATTTAAGCAAACTTGGTAAAGGTCTACTAGGTAATGCTACATGCAAAATATCTAAGCTCCAGGCTTTGTGGTTCTGGAGAAGAAGATTTTTGAAGTTTTTCCTATATAAACTCTATATAAAATCAATTGACCCCCGGGCGGGGTCAACTTGACCCCGGGGATCATGATTTGAGCAAACTTGGTAGAAGTCTACTAGGTAATGCTACATGCAAAATATCTAAGCTCCAGGCTTTGTGGTTCTGGAGAAGAAGATTTTTGAAGTTTTTCCTATATAAACTCTATATAAAATCAATTGACCCCCGGGGCGGGGTCAATCTGACCCCGGGGATCATGATTTGAGCAAACTTGGTTAAGGTCTACTTGGTTATGCTACATGCAAAATATCTAAGCTCTAGCCTTTGTGGTTCTGGAGAAGAAGATTTTTGAAGTTTTTCCTATATAAACTCTATATAAAATTAACTGACCCCCGGGCGGGATCAACTTGACCCCGGGGATCATGATTTGAGCAAACTTGGTAGAAGTCTACTAGTTAATGCTACATGCAAAATATCTAAGCGCCAGGCTTTGTGGTTCTGGAGAAGAAGATTTTTGAAGTTTTTCCTATATAAATTCTAAGTAAAATCTATTTACCCCCGGGGCTGAACCAGTTTGACCCCGGAAGTCATGATTTGAGCAAACTTGACAGAGGTCCCCTAGATGATGCTTCATACCAAATATGAAAGCTCTGGGCCTTGTTATTTCAGACAAGAAGATTTTTGAAATTTCCATTTTAAAAACACCTTTTAGGGCCTCACAGCCATATTGTGCATTGGACCGGAACCATTTGAGCAAACTTGGTAAAGGGACATCTAAGGACCATTAGTATGAAGTTATTTTAAAATTGGGCCAGGGGTTTAGGAGGAGATGTCATTTAAAGAAAATGTTGACGACGGACGACGGACGACGGACGGACGACGGACGCCGGACACAAGGGTATCCTAATAGCTCACTCTGTCACTGCGTGACAGGTGAGCTAAAAATAATTAAAAGTTATGATTTACATAACTAATGTCAGTGCAATATACAGTTTTTTTTAAGTTACCATTTTTCTTCAATACAAATGGACATATTTTATATATAGTATTCTATTGGGGAGTGAAACGTCTACAGGACGGTTCACTCCCAAAGTGGGAGTGAATCGTCTAGGTGTGAACTGTCTTGGGAGTGAAATGTCTGCCATCCATCTTGCACTACCCAACAACATAAAATAACTAATATCTTCAGGGGCGTCGGTCATATGGGCAACCGGTACCGACGATAAATAAGCTCAAATAGATAAACAGACTACGGACCGTTTTGGTTCAGGTCGTTATGGTATTGGGCCTTTGCAATTCTGGGTCTTTTTGACTCTGAATCATTGACAAGATGCGAAACTGTATAGGTAGCAAAACGTCCAGTAGACCTCTTTCGACATTCATTTTGTTTAGATATTCAGAACTCAAAATTTCAAATATACACGAGCAATATTAATACTAGCCAGGCCTCTCATCTTTTTTTATAAAGTAATTTAATAATAATCTAAAAACACAAATCTAAAAATACCCCAAAATAGACTGGTCCCCTATCGTCTCTTTCTCTTTTTAAATTACGGAAGGGAACCAGTCTAACACAAAAAAAACATTTAAAATGCGGAAGTGAGTCTATTTACCCCAAGACACCCCAAGACTACCCCAAGATCGGAAAAACATGTTGTATTCGTATTATTATGTTATTAACTACATAATGAAAATCAGCTATTTTATACATACTGTACATGAACAGACTGTTATCCCTTATTGTGGCTATTTACAAAACAATACAGCTGAAAAGAAAGTTACAAATAACACAGAACAAAGTAGTAAGATTTATTAAAAAATGTACGTATATAGACCCAACACCTCTGTTACTGTGTATATTTTTTTTAAAAACCTCAATTTTATTTTTCAATCTTATTTTTTAAGTGAAAGTAGAACTAAGAATATTGACATAGTTTTGTTTTCAATCAAAATGTAAACATTTGGAAAATATATTTAGATCACAAAAAAGAAAATAACAAGTTAGTTAATAAAATATATTCATTACTTTTCGATGTAGTAGTGTTTGCTTTTGTTTTTAAAGCATGTGTGTTTGTCTTTTAGTTGTGTGAGTACCAGAAAGATTGTAAATGTCGTTGATGTATGAAAATAAATGGGGTTACACTTCCGGGACCTAAAAAACATCAAACATGTTTTCACAAATAATCAAGACGTTGCAATAATTATTTTTTATCAGTACCCTCTATCATATTTTGAAGATTCGTAATGTAATCATTGTTTACCTCCATTGAACAAAATTACTTCTGCGTTTTCAAATGTCATCAACATTAGGCGTAATGCCTTATTATTGAATAAACCTCACCTATATATTTCTTTTATTATCTTTTTTTATAAAGCAGACCGAGACTTTATCATACAAAAATTTTACGCAGATTAAAAACCCTTAAACAATCGACATAGCAATGTTTTCTGTGCTAATTTTCAAATAATTTTAATGGAATCACAATTAAGCGTGGTTACATCATACATTAATATTGCATTGTATTCTTCCTTGTACTTTGTTTCAGTATTTTCAGTTTAGAAAAAGATTATAAACTGGTGTCGACTTTAGTCAAGATTTAAACTTCCTATTTTTCTTACTGCAAACAGAATAACTATATGAACTTAACAAAAAATGATGATTTATTGGTCGTATGTTGTAATTCTTCACTAAAAGAAAAGACACAACAAGAAAAAACAAAGATATATGCAATTTTTTATGTATTAATTATTAATTTGAACAAACCTTATATTGTTTCCTTGCTAAAATTTTCTGGCATGATAGAGTGAATTAACATCAAATTATAAATTACTTCCTGATGAAAAAAATCAACAAAAAACCTAAATTAATGTTGGTAAAATGTTGAAAACAGCGTTAAACAGTTGAGACTCAGTCACATATTTAACATTTATTAAAATAAAAGTCTTTCATATCTTAGAGCTAATTTTGTTTGTTGTAATGATGCGAGATCTTACAATACTAGATTAAGTAAATTCAATTCTGTAGTGCCACAGTGCAATTATGTGATGAAAAAACCCTTTTTACTTCATACTGTGTTTTACTGTAATATAACAGTGAAGATATTCTGATGAACCACTAGTAAAATTTACAAAATATAATTTTCATTGTGCCGTACTACTTTTCCCCCCAAAGTGCACGCCATTCACATATCTACAAAGTAACTTTCCTTTGTTTATCTAAACAACAACAACAAAAAGCCGTCTGCTAACAACTTCAAAAAGGTTTAAACTGGTAAAAATAAACAGAATATCTCAAGAATCTGGACTTTATGGGCTTGTTCCTAAATATTTTGATAATGAACCATCATTTGAATTAGACATTATATCATTTATAGAGTACAGATATTATGCTTTTCAAAACAGTTGTCAGTTGTTTTAATGCATCGCACCTTGGGTTGAAAAGCAACAGATCTAATTCCCGCGCTGAATATTTTGTAAAAACAATAGACCGTATATTAACACGTATGTGTCATTTTATAACAGATAATTAGCTGTCTACAACAACAACATGTCATGGAAAACAATTTAAAAATCGTCAGGAAGAATATTTAACGACAAGAATTGGACTGTATTTCGATGCATTTATTGAGTACAGACATCAAACTAACAAGATGGACCGTTTCCGTGTGAGATAATACATAAAATAGTGTTTTTTGAAAGGTTTCCGAGAACGACGTTGCATTCCCGCTGTTTCTTTTAGCTCACCTGAGCACTGCTCAGGATGAGCTTTTGGGATCGTTGATTGCCCGGCGTCCGTCGGCGTGCGTCGTCAACATTTGACTTGAACGACATCTCCTAAACCGATGAGCCTACATTGACGAAACATGCCTGGGATATTCCATGCATGAAACTCTACCAAAGTTATCAAAGAATTCAATTCCATAAAGAACTCTGGTTGCCATGGCAATTGAAAGGAAAAACTTTGAAAATCTTCTTGTCTGAAACCACTAGGCCGTGAGCCTTAAGATTTGGCACGTAGCATTGTCTAGTGGACCTCTACCAAGTTTGTTCAAATTATACCCCTGGGGACAAATTTGGCCCCGCCCGGGGGTCAATTTATTTTACATTGGCTTATATAGGGAAAACTTTGAAAATCTTCTTGTCTGAAACCACAAGGGCCTGAGCCTTAAGATTTGGTATGTAGCATTGTCTAGTAAACGTCTACCAAGTTTGATCAATTTATGCCCCTGGGGACAAATTTTGCCCAGCCCCGGGAGTCAATTGATTTTACATAGGCTTATAAGGTGAAAAACTCTTCTTGTGGACTTCAACCAAGTTTGTTCAAATTATACCTCAGAGGTCAAATTTGGCTCCACCCCGGGGTCATTGGTTTAACATAGGCTTATATAGGAAAAATTTTGAAAATCTTCTTGTCTGAAACCATAAGGCCTTTAGCCTAAAGATTTGGTATGTAGCATTTTCTTGTGGACCTTTACCAAGTTTGTTAAAATTCTGCCCCTGGGGTCAAATTTGGCTACACCCCGGGGGCCAATTGATTTTACATAGGCTTATATAGGGAAAACTTTGAAAATGTTCTCTGAAACAAAGGCCTGAGCCTTAAGATTTGGTATGTAGCATTGTCTAGTAGACCTCTACCAAGTTTGTTTAAATTGTACCACTGGGGACAAATTTTGGCCCTGTCCAGGGGTCAATTGATTTTACACAGGCATATAAAGTGAAACTTTAAAAACATCTTCTTGTCTGAAACCACAAGGGCCTGAGCCTTAAGATTTGGTATGTAGCATTGTCTAGTGAATGTCTACCAATTTTGTTCAAATTATGCCCCTGTGGTCAAATTTGGCCCCACTACGGGGTCATTGTTTTTTCATAGGTTTATATAGGAAAAACTATGAAAATCTTCTTGACTGAAACCACAAGGCCCTTACCCTTATGATTTGGTATGTAGCATTGTCTTGTTGAGCTCTACTAAGTTTGTTAAAATTCTGCCCCTGGGGTCAAATTTGGCCACGCCCCGGGGTCAATTGATTTAAGATAGGCTATTTTAGGGAAAACTTTGAAAATCTTCCCTGAAACGACAAGGGCCTGAGCCTTAAGATTTGGTATGTAGCATTGTCTCGTGGACCTCTACCAAGTTTGTTAAAATTCTGCCCCTGGTGTCAAATTTGGCCACACCCCGGAAATCAATTTTTTTACAAAGGCTTATATAGTGAAACTTTAAAAAATCTTCTTGTCTGAAACCACAACGCCCTGAGCCTTAAAATTTGGTATGTGGCATTGTCTTGTGGACCTCTACCAAGTTTGTTCAAATTATGCCACTGGGGCCAAATTTGGCCCTGCCCCGGGGGTCAATTGATATTAGATAGACTTATTGAGGGGAAATTTTGAAAATCTTCGATACTGAAACCACAAGGCACTGAGCCTTAAAATTTGGTATGTAGCATTGTCTAGTGGACTTCAACTAAGTTTGTTCAAATTATACCTCAGGGGTCAAATTTGGCCCCAGCCCGGGGTCATTGGTTTAACATAGGCTTATATAGGAAAACTTTGAAAATCTTCTTGTCTGAAACCACAAGGGCCGTAGCCTTAAGATTTGGTATGTAGCATTGACTAGTAGACCTCTACCAAGTTTGTTCAAATTGTACCCCTGGGGACAAATTTGGCCTCTGCAGGAGTCAATTGAATTTACACAGGCTTATAAAGTGAAACTTTAAAAAAATCTTATTGTCTGAAACCACAATGTCCTGAGCCTTAAAATTTGGTATGTAGCATTTTCTAGTGGATCTCTACCAAATTTGTTCAAATTATGGCCCTTGGGTCAAATTTTTCACCACCCTGGGGTCAATTTATTTTACATAACTTTTATAGGGAAAATTTTGAAAATCTTCTCTGAAACGACAAGGCCCTGAGCCTTAAGATTTGGTATGTAGCATTGTCTAGTGGACCTCTACCAAGTTTGTTCAAATTGTAACATTGGTGTTCAATTTGGCCCTGCCCCGGGGATCATTGGTTTTACATAGGCTTATATAGGAAAAACTTTGAAAATCTTTTGTCTGAAACCACAAGGCCATGAGCTTAAGATTTGGTATGTAGCGTGGACCTTTTCTTAGTTTGTTAAAATTCTGCCCCTGGGGTCAAATTGGCCCCACCCCGGGGGTCAATTGGTTTTACATAGGCTTACATAGGGGAAATTTTGAAAATCTTCATCTCTGAAACTACAAGGCCCTGAGCTGTAAGATTTGGTATGTAGCATATCTAGTGGACCTCAACCAAATTTGTTCAAATTATGCCACTGGGGTCAAATTTGGCTCTGTCCCGGGGTCAGTTGGTGTTACCTAGGCTTATATAGGCAAAACTTTAAAAAAACCTCTTGTCTGAAACCACATAGCCTAGAACTTAGACATTTTTAATGGAGCATCAGTTAGAGGTCATCTACCAAGTTCAAATTATGCCCCTTGAGTGAAATTTGGCCAGGTCCTGGGGGTCAATTGTATTAATATAGATTTATATAGGGAGATTCTTAAAAAAGCTTTTGATATTAGCTCAATAGCAGACCCAAAGGCAAAGTATTCAGGTGAGCGATCTAGGGCCATCATAGCTCTCTTGTTCTATATATGCTTAAAATTCCAACGAGTTTCTCCGACTTGTTTACATTAAACTTCTATTCCTGTAATTCAATGAATCACAAAACAAACAACTTCCTAAAAAAGACAACGTAAAATTATCCTATAAAATGTAGTTTTACAAATTCACTGACACATAAAAACAATATATGGACATTTCAAAATCCAGAACGTGCAGGAATATATTTAATTGCTGATGTTGACAATTCCATATTATTCAGCTGTATCAGTTAGAATCACGAAAAGTTATTGTTGATCATTTGCTTTACTTACAGAATGTTAAAGCCACCAAAAAGTAAGCAGGCTATCATTCATTTTATAGTTTTTCTTGGTACTTTTTGAATGACGTCACGCACGTGCAGACAGTAGTAAACATTGGGGGTGCAGAACTCGTGAAAATATTAATCTGATGCTCACTCAAACAAATTTTCTATATCTCACAGAAGAAAACAATCTTCTATTTATATAACGGAATCAAAAATTGAAATGAGATTCGAGAAAGCATAAAATACATAAATAACTTTGAATAGTATAAAAAAACGTGAAAAGCACTTACTTAGTAAAAGCAAAATGAAATTTAGAGATGAATATTTGTACTTCTGAAATATTAGGAACTGTGACACAAGTTGTTCTGTGATATTGATGTGTAATACTCTAGAAAATGGCACACTTTTGTATATTTCCTTTTTCAACCAAAATCTTGACCAAGTTTATTTTACTTATTTGTTTCAGTTTACTTTTGCTATATTTATATTATTACTATGGACCCTATTGGAAATAAGCCTGTAATCGGCTATCCATAGGTGCATAGTGCATGCTTTTTTTCTTATGATAATAGTTTGCTCTCCTTTGTTGTTTTAAGTGATCTCATCATTTGATAATTAATATGTGTAGTGTTTTATTTATAATTGTGATATTATCTTTTTATATTGTGCTATGTCCCCAAACATAACATAACATAACATAAAAGTAACTACCTTTATTCAATTATATAAGTATACATTTAATTATCTCCATGAACTTATTTGTGATTATATCTAAATTGTAATAAAGTGTAAGCAAGTGTACTAATATGTGTAATATGCCAAAGTCTATTTATTTATGATAGGTTTTAATAATTACCGAGTTCCAGTAAAGATTATTCGTTCGAAGTGCATTCAGATACAGATGAGTAATCTTTAGACCATCAGTCTTCCTGCTTGGTTCGAATACGTAATATTTTAATCTGGGTTTATAGTTGTTTCGAAAATAGGCTATGAAAGGTTTGTAAGTTTCATTGATTTTTCTTCAAAATTTGACGCGCTTGTTTCAAAGTCAATTGTTGTATCTGCAACTATTAGTCCGCCGATACCAAAGATCATTCATCAAAACGTTTCTTTTGTGAGTTTCCATGCCAATTTTATTTTCAGATAATGCTGTACATTGACTTTTAAGCGTTTGGTACACAAGTATCTAGTAGCAATTGGAAATACGAGTTCAATCGCTTTTGTCAATGCCTTTTCATCGTCTGTCCCGAATTCCATGTTGTCAGATATTCTCATTTCGATGTTTTCAACATCACAATCTATTTCAGTGGATGTGTGTTCCAAAACACTACAATGCATCATGTGTAAAAGAACAGGTCCTAAAAATATTGGGTTTTCTTATGTTCTTTTCAAGAAGATTCATTGGATTCATTCATTTTGTACATAAAAACTAGGGCCGGGAACGAATAAGGAATTTGATGTTCGAATATTCGTTTTCCATGTTCGAATATATTCGAATATTCGTTTTTACAAAATTTGATCCAATATTTCTCGTTTACGTAGTATCCGAAATTGATTAGGTCGAATACTATACTACTTTAATATGCTGAAATAATCGACGATTAAGAAGACCTTTATTATTATGTTAAAGTTTTTTGTTTTATTGATTGTAAATCGATATATTTGTTTATATTCTTACTTTTGAAATCAATTCATAATTTGATTGTCAGTTTATCCGGCTGCTGATCATTTGTCTTATTAACGGGAGGTAACTCACATGACTCGACTGACCGTGAATCATCGCTCTTACGAACAAGCTGAATATTTGTTTATGTTCCCCTCCTTTTGCAGTATTTCAGCTTTTATCATTTGTTCCTGGGTCACACTAGTACTTGGTTACAGTAATCATTTACGTGCATTGTTGCACTAAACTATCTTTTCCGGACAGTAATAATCCTTTAGACTTATCAATAGAACGTGAAAACTAATTCCAAACACGTGACGGCATTGCGATATATTGACTCTGATTTTTTCAACAGAGTGAGAAAGATACGTCCAAAATCATCCCTTAAAAAAATCTGGAAACAATGTTTGCAAAAAGTTATTGGTTCCGAGTAGAGCTTTAAATTTCCATTGGGTGAAAGAGTTAATTTTAGAGTGATGAATATCGATTGGTCGATTGTTCTAGAATGATTAACAGGATTAATACGTGCCGATTTATTCCTCTTCACAAAAATTAACACAATTATCGATTGATCGGAAAGATTAAAGCACAGAAAACAATAAAGTAAGATAATTAAAGTCGGAAATATTACATTATAAACTGTTAGACAGGTAAATTACAAACTGTGAAACGGGTGCCCTTTCGATCAACTATACCCCAAACTTTTCACAGTTAATTGGCGATAATCGTTAACACGCGTTATACAAACATATGAACACCTGGTCAAGTGAAGGTCAAGGGTTTAATTTACGATCTTTGACATTTAAAAGTAAAAAAAAAAATGAAAAAAAAATCAAAACCTTTCCTTTTATCGAATATTCGTATTCGTTTTTCAACGTTCGAATATTCGGTCGTGTTTCGAATATTCGAATATTCGATTATAATTCCCGGCCCTAATAAAAACTGTTCACATTTAAGTTGTGTGTCGTATCTGCAAAGCACAAAAGCATTACCATCGATAGGTTGCAGTTCAAGTGGTTCGAAGTACACCTTGACTTTTTTCATACAATATTTGTCGTTTCAATAATCCACATTTTTTAAGTTACCGTTATCTTCAAGCACAAACGTAGATTACACAGTGATGCCTTTGGAATTGTCCCAAACACAAATATCGCCAAAAAAATCACATCTTTTCTTGTTTTCAGTATTAGACAAATTGCGTTTGTTGTCAACTGGTATGTAACAGTCAGGTTTATTTCCAGGTGGAACTTTTATGTGCACCTGTTCTTTGGCCTTTATCCTGTGTATTCTGAGTACTTCATACTTGTCGGGGTTGAACTCCATTGGCCATTCTTTCTCCCACATTTTATGTTGTGCAAATCATTTTGTAAGCTTTGTGCTGATGTTTGTGCTTAAATGGACTATTGTGTCGTCCGAAAATAGATGCACCCGGCTCATGACACTTCATGGTAGATCATTGATGTCTGCAAGAAAAAGACAAGGACCTAGGACCGATCCCTGAGGGACACAAGAAAGCACAGGGAGCCTGTCAAAGACCTTGTTTTTGACTAATACTTGTTGTTATCTGTTTTTTGGAAAGTCTTTTATCCATGAAGTGATGTGTCTGTGTGAACTCCCATGTGTTTCAGCTTGTGTATGAGTTTGTGGTTGTCGACTTGGTCGAATACTTTACTGAAATCCATGACGATGACATCAGTTTGTTGACCTTGATCTAGCTAGATTGTCAGCTATTTCTTGTATAAAGCCGATGATTTTGGTCTCACAGCTATGTTTTGATCTCAATCCATGTTGCTGGGGACAAAGTATGCTGTGTGTGTCAAAGTAATCCATCGTGTTTGAAACAGTGATGTGTTCCATTGGTTTAGATGCTATGCATGTGAGTGATATTGGTCTATAGTTGCTAGGGTTTGACTCTAACCCTTTTTTATTTGCTAATGTGATGATGGCATGTTTCCAATCCTTAGCAAAAATACTTGTGTCTAGTGATCTTTTGAATATGATTCCGAGGATTGGTGCTATCTCTGTGTGTAGTTATTTGTGTAACCTAGGTGTGATCTCATCTGGACCTTGGACTTTTATGTGGGTTAATTCCTGTCAATAACTTATATAGATTCCGAGGATTGTTGCTATCTCTATGTGTAGTTATTTGTGTAACCTAGGTGTGATCTCATCATTCTGGACCTTGGACTTTTATGTGGGTTAAGTCCTGTCAATAACTTATATAGATTCCGAGGATTGTTGCTATCTCTATGTGTAGTTATTTGTGTAACCTAGGTGTGATCTCATCATTCTGGACCTTGGACTTTTATATGGGTTAAGTCCTGTCAATAACTTATATAATTCTATCTATCTATCTATCTATCTATCTATCTGTCCTGCAGCACACTCGTCTGAGCATTATGTGCAGGTGTGCGTCAGTGCTAGAAGTGTAAAGTAGAAATGTATAGGACACTACAAGTAATACAACTGTTTGGGTGGGAATAGAAATATAACAGGATAGTGTGTGTTAAAAAGATGAAAATGTACAGTTAAAAGTGATAAAAAAACAGCTTTATCAGATCTACGGCTTATGATTAACTTTAGAGATAGCCAACTTGAACTGGTCAAAAGAAGGTATCTGCACAATATTAGCAGGCAATTAGTTCCATAGGACTATAGTGGCAGGATAGAATGAAAACTTGTAATGGCTACGGGCAGTATGAATTGGTCTGAATGATAAGGGATGTTGGTTTCTGGTGTATCTGGATGGTGGGACGATGTAAGGAGGCATTGGTACTGCAACCAATCCATTAACAATTTTGTAAAACACGATTGCTCTTGCATCCAACCTCCTGTGTTCAAGCAAACGCCACCCAAGAGAACTTAACATGGAGCTGACACTCTTGTAAGGAGAAAAGTCATTTGTAACCCATCTTGCTGCACGGCGTTGCACAATTTCTAGCTTATGTATATTTTGTTGACTAAATGGACTCCAGACTGGACTGGCATATTCCAGTTTATTCTTTACTTTCTTATTTCTGGAAGGGATATTCCTTTTCAGAAAGTTGAGAGTTTGACTAGCTTTAGAAGAGATTTGATTAATATGTTTATTTCAGCTGATATCTGATGTGAGAGTGACACCAAAATATTTTGCATCTTTTATTGTTTCTAAGATTTGACCATGGAGGGTATACATTGATTTAAATGGGCTCTCTGACCTGTTAATATTCATAACTGTGCACTTGGAGGGATTGAACTCCATATCCCAAGTGGCTTCCCATGCATGTAGCCTATCTAAGTCCCGTTGTAGAATGTTTTCTTGGTAACTGCTAATAACCGTTATGTAGACAGCAGTGTCGTCAGCAAAAAACCGGACCTGTGAAGTTATCTTTTCAGGCAGTTTATTTATGTATAAAATGAAGAGAAGAGGGCCGAGAACTGAGCCTTAGGGTACTCCTGACGTGACAGGGGCTTCATCAGAGGACACATCCTCAACAAGGACAGACTAACATCTACCTATAAGAAATGATTTGACCCAGTACTGTCCTGTATACCATTTTGATGGAGTTTGAAAAGGAGTTTCAGATGGTTGACCTTATCGAAAGCTTTCGAGAAATCCTAAGAGAGTACTAAGTCAGTTGTTGACCTTAATTAAGTTAATAGAAAGATCCTCAACAAGTTCTAGAAGTTGAGTTTCGCAAGACCTTTTTTTCCTAAACCCGTGCTGTAGTTCATAAAGTATGTTGTTTTGTTTAAAGTTCTTTGTCATGTTTGATGAAACAGTATGTTCTAGCGTTTGCATAGAACTCATGTGAGGGATATGGGTCTGTAATTAGCCGGATTTGCCTTATCACCTTTTTTAATGAGAGGAGTGACATTTGCCTTAGTCCAGTCAGAGGGAATAGTGCCAGTTTCTAGGGATTTTTGAAATATAGCAGTAATTCTTTAGTCTGTATTCTTTAATTTGTCCAGACACCGAGTGCATATACATTCAACGATGAGGAATTTCATTTAAAATAACTGATTTTCTTAATATAATACATCCAAACATAATAACTATAACGAGTATCACACGTTCTGGTGATCTCTGGGTAGTCTTAGGCTGTCTTGCGGTAAATAGACTGACTGTCTGTAAACGGTGCAGATGTAAATAGTACTGTAGCACTCGAACTTTGTAACTAATAATTACGTTGCCATTCGTTTTGCTTTGTAAGTATATCGGGTTATTTCACATTGTTTATTACACAGTAGCAAAAAAATGATGTAGTCAGTAACAGGAAAACGATCAAATTATACATTTATTAATTACCTGGGAACCGGGCGGTGTCATAGAAAAATTACCCAAGGGTATTAAGCCCTCTACTGGTTGGCGAGATAACCTCGACACTAAATCATAGTTTTTCTGATATATCTTAAATATATTCATATAAATTACGCTCTTAATCTACCTAAACAAACTTCAGCTAATCAATTGTAAAAGACACCGAAAAAGTTATTTTTAGAAACAGAACAGGTACTTCTATGAGGCCCTGCATGAGGTACCCAAAACGTGCTATTTTGCACCGCTACAGTAGATAATGTCGACACCTTACGTTTAAAGCCGGAAACTGCTAGAAATCATGAAAAAACATTTTAATTGATATTTTATATATGTTTCTTATCTTAAACTGAATATTTACCATATTTTTGAAACACTTAACAAAAGATGGCCTGCGTTCCTAACCATGTTTTAAATCGCCGTGGCTTTATTAATGCCGTCGAGTTACTTTTGCCGATAAAACAACAAATAATATCCAAAGCATGCGACCTGCGTTTAATCGACGTGGAGTCTTTCACTTGAATTAGTAAAATTGTTTGAAAAGGCGCTAGTCTCTTCTTCTCGTCTGCTAGCCTATTGGGTAGTGCAATATCATAGAACCTTTTACGGGCCACATCGTTGATAGCGCATTGCGCATGCGCAGCATATTCGGAGTCCCCCGGATGTTTTAGTCGATTTTGTAAACAGAAAGTAAAAGGTCCGTATAAAGATATGAAAAAACATATTGTCTTTGACCAGATCATCAGGGGCTACCCTTTTCTAATATAACTAGTCGACGGTGTGCTTGATTGTTAGTAAAAAAATGTTTAACCGATTGAATTCAACAAGTCTCGGGGTTATCTACGTGTCGAGGTTATCTTGCCAACCAGTATGTCTTTTCTTCTGGATGGTTCAGGAGGACAAGACGGTTTGCGAATGTATTTCACTTTACAATATAAACAAGATAATTAAAAGAACTAACTCCCTACTGTTTTGATCTTGTTACAACACAAGAAGAACAGAACGGATCCAATCCAGTTAACATACAGTATACCGCTCATCTGTAATCTCGCGGTACTTACCGCTTGGCTAACTATAATTAAAAAACAAACAATAAACATCAGTGATTTTGGTAATCATCACAATATTTCATCCCATTCCATTGCAGAATGTGTAAAAATGCCATTTAAATATGTCAAGAAAATCAAGCATGTGGAAAATTTATCACAGTGGGCAGCCATGTTGTTGAAGGTAACCGAACAAATCGGTAACACGACAAATCGGTAACATGATTTTATATAGTAAAAAAACGGAGAAATCGGTAACAAAAGAAATATTGTTGGTAATTTGTTGCGGTATATTGTAAAAGTTTTGTATATTTTAAATGTGTTTATATTTTAACATTGCTGTTATTTGTTTATAAACCGATTTAAATAAAAGATCAAGCCGTAATCATTGACTACATTACTACCTTCGACGTCGTTTTCAGTGCGCAAAAGTCACTATAATTATAATATTATAGAATAAATTTCAATAATTTTAATAATGATAATTGCATGAGAAACACAAATTATATAATTAGCTGCTGAGACAAACTAATAACTTCTTTAACGACCGACACGTGATGTTAGCACCTTTCTATGACAAGCATGGTACCCTAGCATGCCTTTTCACACCTACTTTATCACCTTTCTGGGTTCATATAATATTTCTATTGTTACTGATTTCTCCGTATTTTTACTATATAAAATCATGTTACCGATTTGTCTTGTTACTGATTTGTCGGTAAATCTTGTTGAATTATGTCATATCACTAATCTCGCGGTAAATAGGTCAACAGGTTCTATACTGCAGTTAATGTTTATAGTCTGTCAACGAATCACTAACGCGAATGATCTAACATTGCTTGAAAAAGATAAATTGTTATTCAACATCAGAATTAATACTAAATGAACACTGTTTACTGTGTCACTGTCACAAAATTACTCATCTGGGAAAAGAATGCATCGTAATGGGATTTTTTTAAAGTATGGACTAAAACTTTCCAAGAAACTGCTCATGATTGCAAGTTAAAACGTGAGAAAAATGGGTCACAAACTTTGTTTTAAACACAGCCCATATGGCGCGACTGATATACCGCGAGAATAGTGATACCACGAGAATAGTGATGTCGGGTATACATTTTAAAAATTCTGTTCATTTCAACTTATTTCTGCCAACAGTCAATACTTAACTAGGCAGGCAAGTTCTTGCAACTTACATGATGACTGCTTTCTGGGTTCATATGAAACAGGATCTGAAAGGCCCAAAACCAAAAAGGCCCAATACCATTACGGCCTGGTCCAAAACAGCCACATTGTAATTTTTACAGGATAAGTAGGAGTTAAAACTTAACCTTAACCCTTTACTCCATATATATGCATTTTTACGCATGTGCGACCAGTGTAGATCCAGATCAGCCGGCACATCCGTGCCGTCTGATCAGGATCTGCACTGGTCGCTTTTTGGTCAGAAATAACCTAATGTATCAAAAGGCAAACAGTGTAGATCCTGATCAGATGGCACAGATGTGCCGGCTGATCTGGATCTACACTGTTTGCCAAGCCATAAAGGTGTCTAAATGGAGGAAAGGGTTAAACAAAAGATAAAACATTCTTGTTAATAATCTTTATTGAACATATATTGAATAGTTATTTGCAAAATGAGCATATGCAATGCGTTTGTACTGAAAATCAACAAAGTCATTACTAGCGATAAAACTTAATTTATATACAGCGATAAAAAGTAAATTTATATGTATGTATTAACAACAAAATAAACATTTATTAAACAGAAACAAAACAAGAAATAGTTTTATACAAGCAGTATATTTCAAAGAAAAAGAAACTGTACACAAAGCGCACACAAAAATATCTCTTCTTTTCCGGTCCATAAACATATGAACATGTCAGGAACTACCTATGTTCTGAGTGCATAAACGTCACCAAGGTTTGACAGGAATTCTGAGTTCTTCATGCTCCTGTCCATATACCTGACCCAGCATGTGCTTATAGCATTGTCCTTTGTTACATTTCTAGCTGATCTTCCTCTGACCAAGTCCAGTCAATCCGAAAGACCGTCGGACCAATGGACCTGTCCGCTAAAATTTAGGCAGGTCCAATATATTTTCCCTAATAGTTGGACCACCTGTCCAGGTAAATGCCGGAGTCATCGAGCTTTTAGTCTTTACCCGCCAAATATGAAAATAAAATCATGACTTGCTAAAATAAAGCATTGTTTGTTTCCGGCATACGCTTCGAAGGAATTGTATAAATTGAAAACCACTGTGTATTTTTTAAATTTATTAGCCACAAGTATTTGCGAGAATCAGGAGCCAGGATTTTTTTTTTTTTTTTTTCAGGAAAATTTGGTTCTTATAAACAGGTGATTTTGTTTTAATTTCATCAAATTATATCAGTTTACCTGAATACTGACAACTGAAAATATGATTAAAGGTCTTGCTTATTACAAAGGGGCCACTCCAGGAGTAGAGAGGACGGCCTCTCAGCTCTCAAATGCACAGGCTATTAAAAATAAAAGAGAAAAATACAAAAAATACTAGGAATCTCGTCCAGACAGAAAATTCAAACAATTTAAAAGGTATCAGTATGAAACTTTGAATGCTTGCTTATCATGACAAGAGTCATTTGTAACACAAGGGGTATTATTTTGACAGCTATATTCTTAGAGTTATGCCCTTTTTAACTTACAATTTTTGTCAAAATTGCAAGTTAACTTACAATTTTTGTCAAAATTGCTTATTAAGTTGAATGATCAAAGGTATGATCAAAGGATCAGTGTGAACAATATCAACATCTTGACATGAAACGTCAGAGGTATATTGACCTCCTTCAGGAGTAGTGCACTATGGCCCCCATCATCGACATGTAAAACAGATGAGCGTTGGCGCTGCTCTGCGGAGCTCTTGTTTTGGTTCAAATTTCAAAAAGTCTCAGACAATTAAACAAGTGTGTTATGCAAAAGAAAACAAACTGATACTGAACCTTTTTACAAACTACATACAGGACTGTGTGTGTTTTTATTAATCAACTTAGTGAAAACAGTCTTAGATAATTTGACAGAAATGTTTTTTAACACTTAATTGATAATAGCACAATATTCCTATTTTAACTAAATTAATTACTGCTTTTTCTTATTTCTAGCTTTGAAGAGCATTTAGCAAGGCAATGATTGTATAATATTGTGTCAACAGCCACTTCATTTAGCAGCAGTTTTATTAAGAATCAATTATTCTAACTAAAACATTAGGTCCAAAGACCTTTGTTTGACCTGTAATGATAATACTGTAGAAATTAAGTCTTAAGGGCCCAGCCCTATTTGTAGGCCCCAGGCATCTAGTGATTGAAATGATGGACATACGGTTCAGACAATAATTATGTAATGTTTCATCTTAGTTTAGTTAAATTTTGTTTGTTTGTTTAACAAATTATCATCTTTTTTCAAAAATTTTCTTTCCAGATGACATTATGCTGGTACATACAGGGAGCATCCACAACTGTTTTCGTTTTAACTGATGTGTGAAGAGTATTTTCATTTCAATATTTGACAGCTTGAAAGTAAATTTAAAAACAAATGGCCAGAAACAGACATAGATATGACTTCTTTATTCTTTATGATGAACAAAATGAACAGGACGGCAATTACGCACAGAGGATTATGGAGTATTTAGAACAAGAACGGCATTTAAGTGGATATGCTGAATTCCGTGACGGCCAAGCTGGGCAGACTATTTTCAAAAATTTTGAGCATGCTTTAAACAACTCCAGATATGTCCTTGTATTAATTTCAAGTGAATCTATTAAAGATAATTGGTGGGATCGGCAGGTAGAAACATCACTGTTTCATCGCCTTCATGGTGTTAACAAGGACACAGTCGTGCCTATTTATCTTCCAAACTTGGACACAGACAACCTTCCTGTGTCACTTTCAGTATTTGTAGGGGTGCATTATAACAATGACATAAATGATAGGTTTTGGACAAAATTGGCTCGTGTTTTTGATTGAAAAACTGCTGTTGGGACTGGTAAAGTTATGACATTTCACTATTTCTCTATTAAGAGAAAAAAAAGCATCTGATTTTTAAAGAAATAATAGTTTTCACAATAAAAATGACAACTGTTGTTGACTAAATCAGGTAATGTTAATTATATTAGTCTAATTTTATCAATGTAGCATGCCTGGCTGAAAATTTGCTTACTGGTATAACTAAGCACAAAATCTAAAACCATGAAATAAACTCTGAACTTTGAAGACCCAGAATTCTGAAATCTGAATCATTTCCTAGTGGATCTCTGCAATGATTGTTCACACCTGGGGTCATTTTTGTCTCCACCATGGGGAAAGTACAAGTACAGTTCAAGACTATATTTGCTCATTATGTTGATTATCTTGTTAGAAATGTCTGAAGATACATGTAGAAAAATCTGTAGTGAAGGTATGCAAATGGTGGACCTCTGCCACCTTTTTTCCTTGAGTCATGTTTTGCTCTACCCAGGAGATTGGATGTTTTACATAAAGTCTTAAAAATCTTCATGTCAGAAATTGAGAGGCTGAGACTTCAGATATTTGGTGTGTAGTATTATCAGGTGAGGACCATAAGGATGGACATTTTCTATAGAGAACAGTAGCAAAGTTCTTTAACTTATGACTGGTATGAGTTTGATCCAACATTTTGTTTTCATGCAGTGACAATCTGATAATAAATATTTCAAAAGTTTGAAAAGTATAATATTATTGATATTATATGACGGTGTTAGTACAGCTTGCAGCATTAACCCCGTTTTGCTTGTACCCATATGCAAGTTTGTTTTTTAATTCTTTGATTTTTGCTTTACCTAGTACATTGATTTTTCCAGAAAAAATTAAGAAAATATATATTAATCTTAGAAAATCTTTAATCATAGTGCTTTGTTGATATGCGTAATTAGTTACAGTTAAACTGATAGTTACATATGTATGTTTTTGTTTCTTTTATATTATTGTTTATATGTTTTACAAATATTATGCTTTATGTTTTTTTAAGTTTGACTGTTGTCAAAGAAAACACTGAGGTATTGTCATAGCCCTCTCGTCATATGCATCTGTGTACACAGACATTGACATTTTCAAATATCTCTGCCATTATTTCACATACTTTCTTCTAACTCACACTACCTCTTCATAATGGCACCCCACAAGTTACACAATTTTATATTTTTTATTTTCAGAATTATGCTCCATTTTTAACATTGAAAAATCCTTAAAATTCGTAAAATTTGATCAGTTTGAGTTAAAAAGTAGGTCACCAGGTCAAATAATACATAAACCTTTTTGTTTGCTCTCAAGAGACAATATTTTTGAAACAGTCATTCCCAAAAATTACCAGAGTGTTTGTCTTTATAAATCTATGTCAAGTTCAAAAGTGGGTTACATGGGTCAAAAAGAAGGTTACCTGGTTAAATACAATATTTTCTATATAATCGTCATCAAATTATTTCACCGTAATTGTCTTGATGATATTTTGATCATATTTCAAAGTGGGTCGTACAGGTAAAAAAGTAGGTCATCTGTTAATGGCCAAATTTTGAAAATTTGTCAAACTTTTTGCGTTGATGATATTTATGTTATGTTATACTCGTTCACATTGGGTCTGAAAGTAGGTCACCTGGCTAGATGCCATATTCTCTAAATGATTTTCTGTGAAATTTTGTTAGAACGTTTGTCTTGATGATATCTAGGATATGTTTAAAATTGGGTCACGTTGGGTTAAAACAGTTGGTGTATTATTGAATATTGTCCATATTCAAAAACAGCTTTCAGTATTTTCTAAAAAGTAGCTACAGCTTCGTGTTGGCACCCACATGCAGTGCATTTTTTTTAAATGTTATGCAGCATGTCATAATACATTTGAAAATTATTGAATTTTAAGGTGTTGTATGAAAGAAAAATTACTTTACCAGGTTAATGAATACAACCCTTTTATTTTTCGAATTTGAGCTTTCAAGAATTATAATTATTTTTCTTATTTTATGACCTCCCCCACTTTGAAAAATGGGGGTATATTGCTTTGCACATGTCAGTTGGTCTGTCTATCCACCCATCCGTTCGTAGACCAGGCCTTGTCCAATCAATAAATAGAGATTACTTTAGCCTACAGTCATCAGATTTGATGGGGAGGTTAGTGTGACACCTATTAATTTTAAGGTAATTTTGTTAAAGCTCAAGGTCACTGTCACTTTCAATTTGACCCACACCCTTCAAACTTCATAAGTTGGTTGCCCTTATTGAGTAAAAGGCCCCTGTTGTTAGTGTTCGGAAAGTTTAAGGTCAGGGTCATGCTCACGTTCAGTTTGAAAATGGTTTCTGCTCAATAACTTGAGAACCATTTCTTCAGCACCTTTTAAACATCTAAGTGTGGCTGATCACCTATTATTCGGGTCATAAGGTCAAAGATGAAGGCCATGATCAACTTCAGTTTGCAAATGGTTTCCACTCAATAGCTCGGGTACTATTTGACCCACAGCCTTCAAATTTCATACAGTGAAAAACCCCTTTTATTTTGATGTCAGAAGTGTAAAGGTCAAGGTCTCATTTACGTTGAATTTAAAAACGTTGTCTGATTAATAACTTTAAAAACAGTTCATCTACACCCTTCAGCCTTCATGGAAGGGTTGCCCTTATTGAGTAGAAGGTCCGTATTGTTTTGGGGATCGGTATGCGAAGGTCAAGGTTACGTTCACCTTTAATTTGAAAATGGTTTCGGCTCCATTACTTGAGTATCGTTTGACCCAGAGCCTTCAAACTTCATAAGAAAGTTATTCTTTTTGAGTAGAAAACCGCTATTTGTTTTAAGGACAGTATGTCAAGGTAATGGTCACCTTGAATTTGAAAATGGTTTCTGCTGAATAACCTGAATACCATTTGTTCCCAAGGCCTTTAAACCTCAGAGGGTGGTTACCCTGATTGAGTAGAAGACACCATTTTTTGGGGAGTCAGAAGGTCAAAGGTTAAGGTCGTGATCATCTTGAAAACGATTTCCACTTAATAACTTGAGTAACATTGACTTAGAGCATTCAACCTTCATAGAGTGGTTGCCCTTAGTGAGTAGAAAACTCCTATTGTTGTTAAGGACAGCAGGTTAAAGGTCAATGTCACCGTGAATTTGAAAACTGTTCCGCTCAGTAACTTGAATAATATCTTACACACGGCCTTCAGACTTTAAGTTTTCGGGGTAGGGGGCATACATGTCATTCTGACATGTCATAATTTCTTTGGTATGTAAACCAGACATATTTGCTGTGGTGGTGTTTTAGCTGTAAGGCTTTACCTTAACAGCTTCTGCTCAATTGAAAATTTTGTTTGTCTTATTAAAACTTATCTGTGTATTAAAAGTGTATTGCTTATCCAGTATGATAGAATGTTACCTTCCACTTGTGTGGGAAGATACAGAGAGCATCCCATTCTGGACTGACACACTGTTTCATGGTTCAGTTATATGCTCAGTGTAGATATTCATGGGACATTGGTTTATAGTATCGTCTAAAGGACAATTGTAATGTTAGTGAAGGAGTGGGGAATCTCACTCGCGATCCCTTGATTACAAGTCCTGTGCATTACATAATGTTTTGTATATCCACAAGGTCTTATGTGCTGATATTTTTCATAGCGTTTTGTTTAAGCTCACTGAAAATGTGTAACACACATATTGCTTGATATTATTTCATCATTTTTTTAAGTGAACCAAAGATAATATTGTCAAAACATAGTGTTGCCTGGAGAACTCAGCTGATCCTCGTCCTGTTTCAAGGGAGAGCATCATGTTTTAAAGAGAATCCCTTCTCAGATGACAGTCGTCGTAAAGAATTATTTGTAAGCGGTGTTGAAAGGTGGTTGTTATTTTAATTAAAGGATTTTGATTATCAAGTTGAAATGCATGTAGTGACAGAGTGAGCTTTTGTGTTCGCCTTTTGTCCGTCCGTCGTCCGTCCTTCCACAATTAGTTTGTTAACACTCTAGTGGTCACATTTTTTCCTCAGTTGTCATGAAACTTGGTCAGAATGTTTGTCTCATTAATTTCTCGAAGGAGTTCAAACATGGGTTATTTGGGTTGAAAAACTAGGTCACAGAGCCCAATTATAGAAAAACCTTGTTAACACTCCAGAGGCTACTTTTTCAGTCCAAATATTCTGGAAATTTGTCAGAAAGGTTGTATCGATGATTTCTAGCTCAGGTTCGAACATGGGTCATTTAGGATAAAAAAAACTAGGTCACAGAGCGCAAATATGGAAAAACCTTGTTAACACTCTAGAGGTAACATTTTCAGTCCAAATATTTGTCAGAAAGGTTGCTTCTATGATTTCTAGCTCAAGTTCGAATATGGGACATCTAGGTTCAAAAACTAGGTCATAGAGCCCAAATATGGAAAAATCTGTTAACACATTAGAGGTAACATTTTCAGTCCAAATAACCTGGGAATTTGCCAGAAAGATTGTTTCAATAATTTCTAGGTCAGGTTCGAATATGGGTCATCTGGGATCAATTAACCAGGTCCATAGCAACTTTGTTAAAAGCAGTCATACTCAGGTGAGCGATACCGGGCCATCATGGCCCTCTTGCTTAAATTGTATCACGTGTTTTTTCCTAACAAAAAGCACTGAAATGTTTTACATATTGATTATTAATCAAAATTACTCAGTAAGATTTGTCTTTTGGTCGGACATATTAAAATGATTGGATGTTTAAAATCCTGTGGAAAATCACAATTGATTTAATTTGATAAGTGTTTGATAAGGAAATGTTTATAAGATTTTAATCATAACAGATGGGCAGGGGGATTTCAGCCGATGGAGGGGTCCCTAGGGTATACATTTGTATTTACTTTTTTAAGACTTAAGTGATTGACTGCTAGTTGTATTTGCTAAATCCTGATGAAGGGTATTATAGGCTTAAGAATTCGTTAACCAATAAATAAACTTTATTGAAAAATCTTTTCAAACTCTTTTTCTCACTTTTAGTTTATGTTTTCTCTTAGGTTACAAACAGAATAATAGAAGTCATGTTGGAATGTTGTTGGATAAATAACTGCGGGCTGAAAAAGGCACGTCTTCCGAATCATTTTGCGCATAGGTCTGGAGGTTAATTGAGGCTGGTATATATGGCCAGAACTAATGCTCATCTAATTCACCTGACGCGTGTGAGAGATATTCATGACGTAAATTACGTCAAAAGTCTTCATGCAACGTCACTTCATGCTACAGTTCTCCATTGACACCGATTTACAAACTGTTGTTTGATGTTAGGCATGACAGTTCCCTCAGCTGTGGCAGATGAAGGGTGCACAAACGGTTCTATAAATTAATCGTTGACCCTTTAAGAGAAAACTGCAGCTGAAACGATTGTTTCCGTAATACATTCTCACGTGCACATCAGTGGTCCATGTACGCCCAGAAGTGTAAACAATCCATTGTACTTCCTCAACCCCTCCCCTACACACACGCACATGCGCGACCCCACCCCCATCAACTGTACATGTATTTTTATGGTTTGAATAATTATGACTTTAAATAAACTGTCATGAGACAACTTAGAAAGGAAACAGTGCACATATACTGGTAATCCCCTGAAAGCACATATTACGATACACCAAGAGCCACTGTATCTAATGCTTTTATTAATTCTAAAGGATGCTCGAAGTGGTCGTATCGTTTCTAAAGGCTTTTGCAATACCATGTTGAAACCAGAGAACGTGCTGTTATTTTGAATTCATCTCGAGTTGTTCTTATGTTTTATACGGAATTAGGGAAAAGTGAACTTTACATATGTTAACTTAGTTTTTAAGACGTGGTCATTTTATGACATGGTCAGAGATATTTTAATCCAAACAAAAGGTTGATTTTTTTAATCTTTATTAGTTTGAAAAACAAATCGGTAAAAGTAATGGGACAGTTTGAGAATGTCCTGAACTCCTAAAAAATCGTTCAGAGGTTGTTGTATGTCAAAACATACTTCTCCAACAAACAAGAGTTAAAATACTCCTCCTTGGAAGAACATTATTTTATGATGCTGCTTTATAAGTGTAGCAAACAGGTCCAATTATCTTGAAGATTTATGGGGTCAACTGGTCTACGATTTGCAACAATGAGTTTTATATACCAAAATGTTCGTTAGGGTCTGTAGAATATTTCACTTTTCCTGAAGTAGTTTGGGGCGATAAAATTCCAAGATGGCCGCCAAACTCGAAAAAAAAAAACAACCATAACAGCTGAAGCAGAGACCAATTATCATCATCTGAAGAGTTAGAATAGCTATCATCGTCATACAGACTTTTCTCAATGTCCTTAGAGCGAGAACTCTGTCTCGTGTTCCTGTTAGTGTGACTGTGGGCCCTATTTGAAGTATTTCTAGGATTTTTTCTCCGCTCCGCATGGTCGGAATCGTCCGACTCGCAGTCGTTCTGATCAAAAGACATATCAAACGATTCTGGGGGAGCCGGAGGAGGGTGAGGCCTATCTATGCCAAGAACAGCCCTGAATTTATTCAAATTCTCCGGAGAAATACTAGATAAATTATTTAAATCAACCAAACCTGTTATGTTTGCATTTCCATGGGCGCCGCCATTTACATTTTGATCACGTGATCGAGTATTCCATCCGTTTTTGTATTATCGTTATTGACAACGTTAACTACCGACCTGAGAGAAGGGGCCCGATGCGGGGAAACAGATTTACTTTTACTATTATTTTTATACCTACGGGACGTCTTAGCTCGCTCATTGTCGGACTCATAGTCCGGTATTGACGAAAACCCCGAAAAATCTGAAGAGGCATGTTTGTCTTGGGCAGGTTTAACGTTTCGGTCGGACAACTCATCACTACTGAACGAGACATCGTCTCGCCCCCTTCTCCCTTTATTACGCCTCGACATCGTCGAAGGCTAATCCAAAAACAAGGAGGTGGGCAGATTGTAAAGTGGTAACCGCAACGCAACCGCTGCAACAGAGCCAAAAAAGCTCTAGAAACCACTTCAAGAATTCTAAAAAAACACGAAAAAACGCAATACACAAAACAAAACAAGACGCGAAAGGCCACCACACCACGTGGTCACTTACCTACGTAGACTGCGTCGTCGCTAAAGAAATCTATGAGAATGCACGTGTTGCAGTGGTTTTTAAATCCTGTTGGTCATGTGACAGGTCAATTTGTTTTGACCTTTGAAAAGCGTGGTCACTGGTCGCTGAAGCGAATCATGCTAGTATATGGAAGGCCGTAGGCTAATGAAAATAATGGGTATGACATTGCAAACAGTCACTTTATTATATAAAAGCTACTGGCATATTGTTATCTGCATGTATAAGTGCATACGTTGTTATAAATTATTATGTACAACTTTTTTATCCCACTATATAGGAGTGTATATTAACTGTTTTATTGGTGTATAACCTTGTGGCATGTTTCTGAATTATATGTCTAAGTTTACCGACAAACTGAACTTGTATTTAAGTATAAGAGCTTCGTGTATAACTTTTGATAAAGGGTCTTAAGATTGTAAAGTGGTATGTAATATACAGTGCTACACACTGACTAATTGTTATTGTTTTAAAACACTCCGAGGAGTGTATAATTACTGTTTTAGTGGTGTGTAACCTATATATTAAACGTTACAAGGTTCTGACAAATTGTTCTTAAATGTCATATAACGTACGTTTCATGTTTAGATCAGTACTTTTTCATAAAGTTAAAAATTTTACAAGCACTAGCATTATTCTGTAAGTTAAAAGATCACATTTAAGACGGTTTCTGGTATAAGATATATATTAAGATGTAATTCAGCTGTTTTATATATCATTTTCTGTAAAATTTACTTTAATTACACTTTAGATACAGTGTTTGTTTCTTATTTCAGTAACATTCAGATCATAATGAAGATATTTGATAAAAGTTCAATGTCTGTAATTGTTTTTTATCCCTAATTCACTGACATAACAGTTGCCATATAGATTAATGTGATCCTTCTAAATTCAACTAAACTATGATAATTACCTTTGTAGCTGAATGTTATAAAAAGGCGAGTATATTTGTGTTTCTGTAGATATTGACGGAATACAAAATAAAATGTTAAAACTTTTGCATCATATTTGAAAGACATTCATGTATCATAGTATATACGTTTTACCTACTTTCTCAAAACTGATCTCAGATCCACTTTATCCATTATCACGTATTATCGCCATGGCAACAATAATAATCCAATAGTGTTTCATTTAAATAACATACTTTGGTGTTCACTTTGTACCTCATATTTGGCCAAAATAATTAAAGTGGAGATACAATGTAGAAAAAAAGAAACCTGTGTTATTTTTTTTTTTCTATAAAATGACCTTTGACCTAGAATTTGATCTTGACCTTTACCTATATGAAAGGTCTTTATTATATTATATATTAGAAATTTGACAGGAATTGACTATATTACAAGTTTGTTTGTTGTTGCTAACAAATAAATGAGAAATTATAGAACATTATACATTTGGTTGTTCTTTCGACTTAGGCGACCATCAAGGAATCCGTCTTGGATTTTTATGGCATTTCCACTTCAGGAAAAAATGAAACCCCATTTTATACTTTACAGACCCTGGCAAACATTTGGGTATATCAAACTCATTGTTGCAAATCGTAGACCGGTCGGGTGCTCTTAACCCTAGCCTATTTGCTGCTCTCTATATATACTTACTCTTGACAAAGCAACAACAGCTTGCATATAATATATGTTCCAGTAGAAGTATAATACAATTTGAGACGAACTGTCGTTTATTGTATTAAAAGTTCTTGTCTTTAAATTTTGCGAACACCTTTTAAATATTGTCTTTGTATTTTTTTTAAGTTTGTTTAAAATGCAAATACCTTATCCATTTTTTTAAATTTCTTAAAACAAGGAAACACTTTTAAGCATCATCTATGAGTGTGTATAATCTTATCAAGTTGCTTTTTCTGTCTTATAAGTTGAAAAATACAGATTGACCAGATGCAGGTGTCAAAAACTTATAATGTGAACATTCTTTGATTGGCATGGTTATCGCAAAAACCGTAGAAAATGACCATTTTCATTGTAAGACGAACGTACCGTGGTCAAATTTGTCATGAAATCTCCCGCAAATATACCTAATTTCTCTAGGTTTCATTGTGTACGTAAACAACCCTGTTACATTTATATAAATATCGGTATTAATTAGGTGTAAATTGTCTACAATCATGAGTTTAAATACGACAAACTAATGCGAACCATATCTCTGTTCATCATCTGGCGGGTACGCTTGGTGTCAAGAGTGCGAGGAAACTTAGATAGCAAAGGGTAACTTTATGTTTTACTTTACAGGTTTGACTGTTGTTGATTTGAATGTAAGTCGATGTTACAGTCTCAATGACAGAACAATTCAAAGACAGATATTCTGATATATCACTTATCAAAGACTCAAAATATCTGGTAGGTTACCCCAAGGCGCTCTAGAAAACCAAGCATGGAGCGAGAGCTTGTACTACAAGACACGATCCAATCGTGCTAACACAAATGTTTGTATTACATTAACTGCCTAATTGTTACACAAAACAGTCGTTTTAGTCTAAAGCCTTTGAAACATCCTGGTAGATTCGATATATTTTAAAACCTTAGTTTGATATGTTGTCAAAGGAAATCAATTTTCGTATCGACGGCTTGCCAAAATCAACAATACTGATCACCCAGTCTTAATATTCTAAGTACAGCAAGAGAGCACGTATGATAGTGCATAAAAATATGGGTCTTGTAAATTCTATTTGAAAGCATTTCCTCAAGAATGACCTAAAATAGCTGGTTTTTTTTACTTCGTCATAAGAACAGATTGGTTATATTTACCTTAGTACCATCTCAAGTATATGAATAATTGTATTAGAAAGAAAGCCATCTGCACAAAAAAGGACTTTTTAGCCGTCTGTAGTGTCATTGTAAGTTAACAGTATTAGTTTAAACATGAAACTTAGCTTCGCTGGCAAAAAAAAGAAATAAATTAAAAAATGAAATAAACAATGACTGGAAATTTATTAAAACTTTGTGATATTGGTTAATTATACATTAGTAATTTGAATACATTGTATCATTATAATAGTTGAAATATTACACGTTGATAAGATTTCTTTATCCAATTTTTGATTATGGTATGTTACATAATTAATAAATTAGATAAGAAAAGAAACTCTTGGTCTTGAACACTTGAAATTTTAATTGAGTTCTGTTTCTGTTCCTCCTTTTGCTTCTTCTTGATAAATATAATAGACACCTAATATCATTCGTTCAACCATTTTGGTTATTGTCTACAACACATGAATATACTGTATGTATCTGCGAGAAAGGTTCAAAACTATAAATATATGTATTATTTATCTCCTTTCCAGTAAAGTGCTGCGTGTACATTAAAAGTAAGATATAACAAATCAATACGCAGAGGGATTATAGAGCACAAGTTATTGTCAAAGGGAGAGTGTGAATGAAAATGTGATGGAATGCGTCAACTAATGTCTTTTAACGACGTGCTTTGTGTACGAAAATGTACGGTTTTGGGGATAGTACACGATTGTCGACTTTTCAGTAGGCTTTTCTTGTCACTTTAATGCCTTGAAATGTTAGAATTTGAAATGTGTTTTTAGTTTAAGCAACAAAAGATAAAAGGAAATCCAGTGCATCGTTCTAGGAAAGAAAAATCTGATGCAGCACAACTTACCTTTGTAAATTCAGCCTTCAGTAGGTACTTTTTAATCAAAGTTCCTGACTACTGTTATTATTCCAGTAATTAGCTGTATCTTGAGAATGTTGAGATTGCTGACAAAGGTTCGAGCTATAATGAATTAGTGTAATTACTAGGAAGATTTTTTCTCTTTTTAATTGACGAAAATTTAATGACAGCAATCTGTATTGATCAATTTTAAATCAAGATTGTCGTTTTTGTTAGGAGATCAATAAATAAGATTGTAAACAAGTGAATATTCATCGTAATTCGTAGCTACAAAGGCAAAAAAAAAACTGCTAAGTTAAACTAGCACGTGTTATTATCATCTGTCTCCTCATTGGCAGCGCTGGTGCTACGTAGGAAGAACACGCTGTTAAAATCGAAAGTTTAGCGCTAGGAGACGTTGTAGGTTTACAGGCTTTTCTAAAATGGCGGAACAACTTTTATCGGACGAGGCTAACATATGTACAGGAGTATATTTAACAATATTAGGTAAGTTCTTAGGTTAAAATTAAATTATATGTACAATACATTGTATCCTTACTGAACTTTCAACATTTATTTAAAGTTCTACTCAATTTCAATAAATTTATATTGCATTATACATTGACTCCGTTATTATTTAACTTTGGTTTTTACTTTACTTTATCAGTTTTGATTATTTTGTATATCAAATGTAGTTTGTAAAATTGAAAATATTGTTCTAAGACAATCATATCTCTTTAAAACGCACACATGTCGTATTTATTAAGAAAACTAAAACTAATAAACAGTATACATGTATCTCTAAATGTAAGCATCATGATTTCTATAAAGTTTCCAGGAGGTAGATTGTAATTAGTATACGACTAGATAATGAGCTTCATGAGACCAAGAACAAAATACGGATTTGTACAGAGAGATATTTAAAAAAACACAACAACAACAAAAAGACTATACAAAGGTGTTAAATGTGAACATGACAAAATAACTCATATTTCAACGTTTAAACATTTGTATGCTACTGATATTGCTATTGTATGCTATTTTTTTTGTCTCGTCTGTTTTGGATTTATTTATTCCTTGTTACTCAATACTTTTTGCAAAGCGGTTTGAATGTGTTTGTTTGCATTACCACATACGTGTATAATTTACGACAATCTGAAGGTGTTAGTATGTCAAGGCTTGCCATGTACCGTTATAGTTGTCCAACTTCGAATAGTAATCAAAGAGCGAAACCGTAGAAGGGATGTCAGCTTGATAGGGGCCGAGGGTTTATGCCGAGGTTGATATGTTGCTATGACAATTGTTCTTCTACCTTTTTGGATTCCAGGGTCTTAATAATGTTCAGTTTAATTCAGTTGAAAGAATTGTCATATTTATATTATCAAAACAGAACTAAAAATTCATTCATTTACAATCGTTCGTTCATTCCTTCCTTTCTTCCTTCCTTCAATCTTTTGTTCGATTGTCTTCCGACCGACTGATAAAATGTGTAAATTTTTATTTGAAGGATAAAATCATTGGGGACTTTAAGAAAATGAAAGCCAAAATAAAGAAAGGAAGAAATGCTAGCTTAGAATAATGAAGATTTGACAACTGGTTCCCATTCCATGCAAAATGCATTGCCTTTACTTGCTCAACGTTTTTTATCACATAAAATTCTTTAAATAACGTACTACAATCAATGAAACGACAAATTGTTACTAATAGGAAGTTGGCAGTAGCAGTACGCAGTAGCAGTTGGCAGTAGAAATTAAATCAAACGTGAAGTTGGCAGTAGCAGTACTAGCAGTAAAAGTAAACAAAACGTGAAGTTGGCAGTAGCAGTACGAGCAGTAGCAGTAAACAAAACGTGAAGTTGGCAGTAGCAGTACGAGCAGTAGCAGTAAACAAAACGTGAAGTTGGCAGTAGCGGTACGAGCAGTAGCAGTAAACAAAATGTGAAGTTAGCAGTAGCAGTACGAGCAGTAGCAGTAAAACAAAACGTGAATTTGGCAGTAGCAGTACGAGCAGTAGCAGTAAAACAAAGCGTGAAGTTCGCAGTAACAGTAACAGCAGTAGCAGTAAACAAAACGTGAAAATGGCAGTAGCAGTAACAGCAGTAGCAGTAAACAAAACTTGAAGTTGGCAGTAGCAGTACGAGCAGTAGCAGTTTACAAAACGTGAAGTTGGCAGTAGCAGTACGAGCAGTAGCAGTAAACAAAACGTGAAGTTGGCAGTAGCAGTAACAGCAGTAGCAGTAAACAAAACGTGAAGTTGGCAGTAGCAGTAGCAAACTATGAAAGTCTGCGAGAGTGTTTGAAACAGTCTCAGACCGGTGCAATCGAACTGGGATGGTCGCTAGACTTTCTAGATTGGCGCCAAATTTCTGAAAGTTTGCAATAATGTCAGAAACAGAAGCAGACCATAACAATGGCTCTGGAGGGTCCCTTGACGTAAAAAATGACATTTTCTCAATTTTGGCACCAATATTCCTGAAAGTCTGCGAGAGTGTCGGAAACAGTTGCAGACCGGTAAAATTGACCCGGAAGGATGGCTAGACCTTAAAAATGACATTTTCCCAATTGGCACCAAAATTCCTGAAAGTCTGCGAGAGTGTCAGAAACAGTCACAGACCAGTAAAATCGACACAGGAGGGTCCGTAGACATTTAAAATGACATTTTCCCGATTGGCACCAAAATTCCTGAAAGTCTGCGAGAGTGTCAGAAACAGTCGCAGACCGGTTCAATCGACTTGGAAGGGTCCCTAGATCTTATAAATGACATTTTTCCAAGTGGCACCAAAATTTCTAAAAGTCAGCGAGAGTGTCAGAAACAGTCGCAGACCAGAAAAAATCAGCACGGTAGGGTCCTTAGACATTAAAAATGACATTTTTCCGATTGGCACCAAAATTCATGAAAATTTGCAAGCGTGTCAGAAACAGTCGCAGAACTACGCAATAGACTCGGGAGGGTCTGTTGATGTTTAAACATGTTTTATTTCATTGAAATTTTCCAGACTTTTAAGACTTTTTTTACTGCTACTGCTGTTACTGCTACTGCCAACTTCACGTTTTGTTTTACTGCTACTGCTCGTACTGCTACTGCCAACTTCACGTTTTGTTTTACTGCTACTGCTCGTACTGCTACTGCCAACTTCACGTTTTGTTTTACTGCAACTGCTCGTACCGCTATTGCCAACTTCACTATTTGTTTACTGCTACTGCTCGTACTGCTACTGCCAACTTCACGTTTTGTTTTACTGCTACTGCGCGTACTGCTACCGACAACTTCACGTTTTGTTTTACTGCTACTGTTCGTACTGCTACTGCCAACTTCACGTTTTGTTTTACTGCTACTGCTCGTATTGCTACTGCCAACTTCACGTTTTGTTTACTGCTACTGCTCGTACTGCTTCTGCCAACTTCACGTTTTGTTTTACTGCTAGTGCTCGTACTGCTACTGCTCGTACTGCTACTGCCAACTTTACGTTTTGTTTTACTGCTACTGCTCGTACTGGTACTGCCAACTTCACGTTTTGTTTTACTGCTACTGTTCGTACTGCTACTGCCAACTTCACGTTTTGTTTTACTGCTACTGCTAGTACAGCTACTGCCAACTTCACGTTTTGTTTACTGCTACTGCTCGTACTGCTACTGCCAACTTCACGTTTTGTTTTACTGCTACAGCTGTTACTGCTACTGCCAACTTCACGTTTTTATACTGCTGCGTACTGCTACTGCTCACTTCATATACATCAAATTGTTAGACTGTTAACAGATATTTAAGGTTTTTCTTCTTTTTCAGGTATTCTGGCCGTGACTGGGAATTCTTTTGTGTTGATTGTCTTAGTAAAGGGCCGACCAAATTTCATTAAGATGCAAAAAGTTCTTATGTTCGTTCTCGCAGTGTCCGACTTAGCAGTTACTGTTACTGCCTACCCTCTTACTGCAGTATCCGGCTTTCACAAAAGGCAAGCATCCAGTTTATCTATATCATGCGGTTTGAACACTTTTAAAACGACCGGTCCCATATATCATGTCACTTCTCAGTAATCCAAAGGAATGTATGTATCTTCATAAGACAGCGCTTAAACGCAGTGCAATCCTGAGATTGTAACTATAGAACTAAAATGTTTAAACAAAATCAAAATGATTATCAAAAATGCGCTTTCGGAAAAAGAAGTCAGTAAAACTCTGCGCACAATTTGTTTTTAAATGAACACGCTTTTATCAATACTTTTTTATATCTGCAAGTTCTTTCTTTTGTCTATTTCAAGATGGTACTTCGACGAGGTCACATGTCATGTATCTGGTTTCATTGTATACTTTTTCACGATGTGCACTATTAACTCTCTATGTGTTATGGCGATTACAAGATATTTTATTGTCTGTAGACCAGAACTAGGTAAGCTACGTAGTATTTACATTTATTTTTGCTCATTTCTAGTCTCTTCATAAAGCATGACGTCATTCCGTCTGTGCTCATTGTAAGATCAAACGCGCCTACCTCACTGTTAATAGTGACTAGGCCAACATATTGAACAGATACATTTTGATACAAAATTCATTCAAGATGTATTTCAGTCGTAAGAAAGGTTACAGTTGATTCGGCTGCATCTTTTTTTTGTAGTAACTTTCTTTGGTAAGCTGTTCTAGGGTAGTCTTTCTTTGCTTGTCATATATTGCCTTTGTTCTTCCATTTCTTATCAGTGCGTTTTATGATTGGGTGTATTAAAACAAAACAAAACTATTGCGTGACCTTTTCCCTATCTTGTTATGCCCTGTACTTCTACATACAAATAATACAAATTTCAGGATTTTTTTCAACTAAACGATTATGAAATACACTCTACACTTTAAGGACTTTGTATTTCACTTACGATGAATTTTGTAGTGAAAAACGCATATCAGGTAAAAAAAACGTTGACTCCCTACACAGTCAAAAAGAATGAAGAAAAAGAGCAAACATGTTTATATTAACCAATTTAGAAAAGGCATCACAAACATTTAACGAAAACGAGAACTCACAGGGTTACCGCCTTGAAACGGTCAGTGGCTAAACATTTGCCACTGGTGGTTTAAACCAGGTTCTAAGGTGCAACAACCTCAAACTTACCATAACAAGCACAAATTGTCTTGTTGTATTAACTCCTACCCATTCGACAACTCCACAATGGTGCATGCAAAAGCACACAAACATAAAAAGCTAATGGCATTGTAGAGCGAAAAGGGTAAGCTATCAATGGCCTTTCTTAGAAAAGAGCACTTGGTGTCAAATCAGCAGGAACAGGATTGCAGGAATAAAGAAATTGACCAAATTTCTACATTCTTTTCAAGATTTCCCTCGTTAACTCTCAAACCGCTGTCACTGTCGTGCAAATAAAGAGGTAAGCAAAGCGACCAACTGTAGAAAGGTTAATCAGCAAGTAAGCAGAGCGCTGTAGAATATCATGCTGGTCATTTTGAATTTACAGATGGCTTTTACGAATATCGTGGAGAAATTAATATTACTTTTTATTTTCTTTAATTTATAAATCAAATCTCCATAAAAAACTGGTTGAGAAATACCTTGTTGCAGTAGTGATTTTAAACTGCAGTTAAATGATTGACTGAAATCAGGGTATCGGGGATAACACTTGCAAAATGTGGTACCGATACCGCTGTTATGCAAAGATGGCGTTCATTGAAATCTTTAACATTGTTACAAGCCCTGGAAAAGCGAAAAAAAACTGAGAATTATAAACCCCTTAATATGTGGCGCGTAGGACATCTCCATGTAGAAATAGAAAATTAACAATATTAGAAATAAAAATCATCTCATTTGTCGTATATTTTAGTAGTTACGAAGTAATTTCCAGCAGAAAGATTTAGAAAGAAACTTTGCTTGTTTTTCTTAAGTGTTTGCTTGATTAAGCTAGAATTTATTAGGATATATTTTGTTGACCAGAGATTGAAAATGGTTGTTATCTATATTTAACAAATCTAGGTGTTGACAAAGGCTGTAATAATGTGAGCTTGATGTTCACTAGAAAGAGGTAACATGTTTCGGTTCAACACTGATTCTAAAAGTTTGCAATTTGTAGAGTGTGTGGAGAAACAATGTCACTCTCTGATGAAGAAGCCTATGCACTAGTATTATTTAGCTATTTAGTTTTAATGTTAATAGTTGTTGTATACCTTCATACTATGATTACATTATTTGAAACCTTAAAAATAGAACTAGCATTGAATTTTATTTAGCATTATTACTGCAGAGGGTATTGACAGCAAAGACAGATTTTGAAAATACATACGCTCCAAGAGTGTCTCCTATGACTTTGTTATGAACTAATTGTTTGTCTTTTATTCGTTGCAGAACATTATATACGAGGAAATAACATTAAGTTTTGGTTAGCTGGTATTTGTTTATATGCTCTGTTCTGGACTGGGTCACCGCTTGTTGGTTGGAGTAGCTATGGGTACGAACCTTTCCAAACCTCATGTACTGTTAACTGGTATGGAAAGAGTACTGCGGATATTGCTTACAATGCCCTTTGTATTGTGTTTTGCTACTGCGTTCCAGTTGCAATTTTTGTATTCTGTTATTACAATGTTGTGAAGAAGAGCTTGACCAGGTACGTTATTCGTATGTTTACGTATGTATGCAATTTTTTACGCAATAAATGCTTTGTCATTTTGTAATGATGATCTGTTGACATTTTCCAAATTAAACTGGACATACCTGTGATACAGTTTGCCTTTCATTTGATTAATAGCTGGAACAATGATATACATATCTTTATTTTTTCTGACATCGGTGTGATCATAGGGAAAGCTTTCTTTATGCAGTTTTTCCCTTGTATTGAAAATTATACAAACTTTTTATCATTTGACTGAAGAAAATCTTAAAGCAAATACATGTATTCCAAATGAATACTCGAATAAGTTTTTTTAATTTTCTTAAGGGCCTTTTTTTTGTATCAGTTATAATTGTGTTTCGTAATTTGATCATGTGACATTCAAGCATAGGTGTTTATGTATCTTTGGTGATACCTCTATAATTTGATGGTTATTCCTCTTTGTAGTTTGTTAGGAATTCTTTATTGATTTTTTAGTAATTACTCTTTGAAAATTCTTGGTAATTTTTGTTTGTAATTTGTTGGTAATTCCACTTTGTAATTTAGGGTTGGAGTTGCTGCATCATGGACAACTGAAAATTCAAACGCAGAAATTTTTATTGATGAGATGACAAGAAATTTAAAGCTACGAGCATCTCGACATATGACCTATGTAAGACTCACGAAACCTTAACTTTATGCGCTATTTGCGCTATGTGATGTGTTACCAAATTTTCAACGTTATAACACCAGTCAGGCGTGTGGACTATCATTATTTATTTCTATGTCATTAAGGTGTGTTCTTAAACATTAAGATATCGTCAGAATAGTATCTTTAAAATGTATTAAAAAACCAAAGTCAAATATCCTTCCAAAAATTAGCCTCAGCGACGAGAAACCCTTCTAACTTTATAAATTCTGTTTGTCAGGAAAGCAATCATGCTGTGATCCAATAGATCATTTATCCCACTTTTGTTAATACAAATACAACTGTAAGTTTTAGTGTTTTTAGTATCTTTGCACTTAAGTTTGCAGACGTGTCACTCATGATATTTTTATTTTCAGATCTGTTTGACGATGGTAATGTCTTTTGTAATTATATGGACCCCATATGCGTTGCTGACGTTTTGGAACCTTGTTGCTAGCCCAGTCTCATCTTCAGTGCAAGTCCTCCCCACCATGTTTGCAAAGCTTAATTGTGTGATGAATCCTATCATATATTGTTTTTTCTCCGACAGATTTAGAGAAGCTGCTTTGAGAGTGTTACCTTGCAGAAAGATTTCTCCCGATCACGCAGTGCAGCAACATGTGCAACCAGTGTAAGTAGAAGTTAATAACAGGTGATCAAAAAGACGCGTAGATGATAATGGTTTGCTTTGAGCTATGATTGCATTGCTGTGGGTATACATGCTAATTCACGAGAAACTCACACCTTGAGTGCTTCTTAACAGTAGTGTTTGCTTAAATTGCTGCATTTTAAAGCCTCATTGTATTTTTCTTCGAGTAATTGCCATTTAGAACGTGTAAATGTATATTTGTCAATGCTTTTTCGGAAAAAGCCAAATGTTTAAATACAGTTAGACTCAGAACATATGCTATATGGTCTTAGATAATTGTATGCATTAAAAAATATCTCAGAATTCGAATGAGTTAAAACGCTGTTCTGGATTCCATTCATCACATTTAAGATGTCAGTAAACAAGCCAAGAAGATTACGTCATTTCGTTTAAGTATTTGTTAAGAAACAAAACATTGCGTTCTGAATAAGCAGTGATTCATTTCCAGTGATATTACAGTAATGATGCTAGAAGAAACTAAAAGATGTAACCCTCATCATAGTCAGGTGATCGATTTAGAGGTACAGGGCGAGTCTGCAGAGAATCGGAGTGAGCAGTCGCAATAACTGCCTGGAGAAAATGTAGCAAACATGTCTACAATGACCACAAGCCAGACCATTAATAACGATATTGTTGCTTAAATTAATGTAGCCAGTGATGAACAAGACAAATAAAGAGAGACTATTAACAATACCTGTAGTGCTTAATGACATCTGTTGTCTTAAACACGCAAGGTATTATAGAGCTAAAAATGTGTTTTGCTGAATAACGTCCTGATAAGGTATTTCCATTTCTAGATTCTAATACGGTAAGGGAACAAAAGAATAAAATGATAAAAAATTATAAGCGTTAGAAACTAAAACCTGAAACTATACTAGACGGTATTCAGTTTGCAGAATGAGCTTAAAAATCGTCAGTGATATAAAGGTTAATTTCATTTCAATGTTATGTGATGATTTGAAAATTCGTTTGAAACTCATGTGTAAGTTATGGCATGACATGAACTCGACCACTAGAATTTAGAGGTCAATTCATGAAGCTATAGAAATCGTTCAAAAAAGAGTAAAATAGCTATTGAAATTTGGCAGCGAAAATTCATAGTAAGTGGGCCATTAAACTTGGCTAGAAAAATACAAAATCATTGTTTTAGTATACTGCATTCTTTACTTGTTTTAACATAATGTACTCATTGGTTTTATTTTCTGTCCATATTTAACAAGTCTAATGCAGTTCAAAGTATTTACAAAATTAATGTCCAAATTCAAATTATTTGAAATTTTGCTCATAAGATTTCAGCAAAAACAATATTGTGTACCGTATTGATATAGTTTATATTTACCTGTTTACAATGTTTTTTCTTTTTCTTTAGTAGAACTATTCATACAATTGAAGACCGAGAGGGGATATTTCAGTTATACTGTACATATGAATTCAGACCATAAACGATCTCAAGTAAAATCAATAATCACTATATTAGGAAATAGATTTTAAGTTTGAGTGGTCTACCAAAAGGTATCTCACGGTGTCGAGTTTAGATGCGTAAATTTTTATTCACAAAGGCAGTAGTCCTTCGTGATTAAATAATTACGCATCTGAACGATAAATCGTGATATATTCGACGGTAGATCACGAAAACTGTAAAATCTATCTCCATTCTAACTCGCTTGTATAGTTATAAGGTCTGCAAGTATGTGCACTACTTATAACATTTTTTACGGTTGTTGTTTCTGTCAGGCTATTCCGTTTACCCCACTATTCATTTCGCAAGTGAAAATTAAAGCAACGGGGTTATTTTATTTTAGTTTATCAATTAATAATTAACGTTTTAGCAAATATCTGTTATTTTATCATACATGAACTTCAAAAAAGATAAATAAGCCCATAACAGTATTTCACTTATAAATTTAAAAAAAATACCGGTTTACAATGACGAATAAGAACAGCCAAAAGTAGTTTGTAGTGATCTCAGCGGGCGGGCGCTGGTATTCAGCGTGATATACCGTATAGGATATATCACGGTCAATTCTTTCGCCGTGTATTGTCGGCGAATTGCAGATAGTGTTAGAACATTGATTAGATCAGACAGAGATGTACACCACATCTACTTTTCTTTTGTCCGTGTGCGCGCGTGTGAGTAACGCGAAATTTAAAAAAAAAATGTCATCCTTTACATATAGTCGAGGTCAAAGAATACAGAACTTTGTGTTCAATACATAAAAGATACAAAGCAAAGGTACATATTATCAGAAACACAATGAATATTGTAATGCTTTTCCTCTGATTTGAGCTGACAATTAATTGATTTGTTAAACTGAGGATATCTGCTAATGAAATGTAATTGCTAATTGTTACGATAGAGCTGCTCTTGTTGCCATGGTGAAAATAATAAACATCAGAGAGCACGAAAAGAGACATAAATAACGATGACAAAGGGCAAAATATGCGGCTTTTAATAAGGCGTCAATATTACAGCCGATTAATCAACATGAACACAATAAGCATAAAACTAGAGAAATATCAAACTTGGAGTTTCTAAAAATTCAAAGTCTCCTTCGGAATGTCAATGGATCTATATCAATCTTTGGATAATAAGCTGAACAGGTGATGAAAAGACTATTATACTCTGGTTCTAATTCATTCAATACACATCCCAACCGATGTCAAAAGAATATATAACAGGCAACAACTGTATCAAAAGTGGTTAAAGTTCCTTAGCAAGTAACCTTACGAAAATATTTGCAGGTTTTAATAACCCTATCATAAATCTAATGTCTTTCCTCACACAAGCTCTGCTATAAGAGGTCGTCAAATACATTTCAAAGTTGAAGGGGCAGGTCGGACTCCATTTCAAAAATAGAAGCGTCATCAGTTGATGTCAGTTATACAATACATCGTGTCATTTTGGCAAAACTTCCACAAATTTCACTCATTTATCGTTCGCTTTATAAAGATAATTATTCCGAGAATAAAAACTTCAACAGTTGATGATGCAACAAAAGTACTTCCATCTGAGCCAACTCCGAGCTTTTCTGAATTAAAAAAAGACAAATTTATTTCTCTCAAAATGTTTAAGATATGACAAAAGAAGCGAACATAAATATGTGTGAATGATTATAAAATAAGATAAGATATGATTTATTTTGGCATAATGTACATACATGGTATTTAAACACATGAAGTGATAAATAGTACAACACATACATGAGCACAAAAACCATGACATGTACACCAACACCGGGGATAACACAAAAAAGGGTAAACCCTTATTTCCATTGTGGTCCCTAAGCGTTGATGGCATGGCATAGAGAGGCAATGTTAATATTTGATGGAAAGTATCACAGAAAATATCACAAAAAATACTATCACATACAATTTTTCACTAATACTAAGAATTATGTTGATACTAAAATATACAATCCATAAGACTAGATTCAATCCTATTATAATAACAAACAAAAGAAAACATTTATACCACAGATAGTTAAGTATTGTATTTTTAATAAATATATAAATATATAATTTAAACTCAGGATCTGCCTAACAGTTAAGACACATTTATCTAAAAAGATATATAAGCATTATATTATAAAAGAAAATCATTCATGCATGACTCATGCCAAAATTTATCCTTAAAAAATATACAGTCATAAAATACAGTTTAATTCAATTTATTTAAAAAGTACTGTTTCACAGCAAGCTTAAATACAGGCAGAGATTTTGAGTGAGTAATACTGGCTGGTAAATTGTTCCACAGTGAACAGCCTATGTAAGAAAATGACTTTAATCCAAACCCTTTAACCTTAGGAACTGAATAAGCCCCCTTTTTACAAAGCCGTGTGTTATAACCATGGACAGTATCTTGAGGAATGAAGTTATCACTCAAGTAGGCTGGGGCTAAGCCAAGTTTGATTTTAAAAACATGACATAAAATAATTTGTTCCACACAATGTTTTACTGGTAACCAATTTAACAACTTGAAATGTTCTGTACCAATATGGGATCTATTGTTTATATTGAGTACAAATCTCATTAACTTATTCTGTGTTATTTGGAGCTTATTTTTAAAAGTCTGTGTTAACCCATGATACCATATTGAACACGAACAGTCGAAATGACACTGTATTAAAGACATAAGCAATAATCTTTTAGTATGTTGGGTAAGGAAATCCCTTTTTCTGTAAAAAAAACTTTAACCTGGCATTTGACTTTTGAAGAATGCTTTGTGCCATGACCTCAAGTGATAGGTGTTGGTCAAGAGTTGCACCTAAATACATGTAACCTGGAGGTTAGAATCATGCTTAAGTTTAAACTTGGACCCAAAAAATAGACTCTGTCTTGCCCAGATGCAAAGACAGTTTATTATCAATTAACCAATCACTAATAAGACTAATGTCATAAGATAGAATTTCTTCAACTTCAGATTTATTTTTACCAGATACAAGAATGCCTGAGTCATCAGCATATAACAAAAGCTTATTTCTTATGACTGCTGACATGTCATTGACATATATTAAAAATAAAAGAGGACCTAGAGTGGATCCCTGGGGTACACCACTGTCTATCAGAGAGATAATACCTGAACCATGTAAGAATGTCATTACCTAGGCCAGATGCCTGAAGTTTCATGTGCAGTATGGTGTGGTCAAAGGTATCAAATGCCTTTTGTAAATCTAAAAGTATCATGCCTACAATATTGCCTTGGTCCATTTCTAATCTAATATAATCTGTTAAATGAATCAAACATGTGTCAGTTGAAAAACTACTTCTAAATCCTGATTGAAACTGATAAAACAAACCCCTGTCCTTAAAATAAGACTCCACTTGGTCATATTCAACTCTCTCAAAAATTTTGGAAACAATACTTAAAATTGAAACAGGTCTATAATTACCAACTTGTGTTTTGTCACCTTTCTTGTACAGAGGGACAACTCTAGCTATTTTAGATCATCAGGCACCACACCTGATTATCAAACAGGCTTAAAAAATAATAAACATAAACGGTAGAGCAACCATGGCTTTTTTTCTATTAAAAAGCCTGACATATATTATTTCAACCTAATATGTTATTTCCGGGAAGCCAGGTAAGTGAATATGCATTTTTGCAGGATAATAATATGCTAATCATGTAAAGCCAACCGTATGGTTTCTAAAACTGAAGTTCGAATAGAAGATAAATTAACGAACATGCATTTCTTACCAGTACTTGTCGAACCACCTTTGATAGATAAACTCGAAGATTTATTGCTGATTGTTCTATACTTTGTTGTTTGCGATAAACTTGGTGTTGTAGTAACAAATGTTGTCATAAAATGAACTGAAAAATCTTTGAAACAAATGAAAATATACCTGTTACGATACATTCTAATATCACAGAAATGGATAACAAGATGGTGCAATAAATGAAATAGTTTAAAGTAGTGGTTTAGATAAATATGCAAGAAAAATAAAATGCTGTAATAAATTTTAAAGATGACATAATATCCAAACTTTCTCGAAACACATTGACAAAAGATATTGCGAAAGATATTTTTTAACTGTCATCATGATCATTAACAACAACAACAAAGTCTGAGTTATGAAATTCAATATTATAGACCTCGTTGTCATCAAAAGTAGACAAATGGAAAAAGGTGTAATAATGCTACATGAAACTGATATCTGACACATGAGTAAATGCATACAACAGGAAAACGATTCATAAACGTTTTGCAGATATGGGTGTACGGGTTCTTTTTTTTTACAGCTCATAGCGGCTGATAATACTTTTTTATTGATTTAAGTACACTAACATAGTCATGTCTGCTTACCGTAAAGTTCTACCGAGTCCTTGTCTTTCCCAATCTTGTTCCTGGCGTAGCATGTATAAACTCCGAAATCTTCCTCTTGCAGATTTAATATCCGTAAACTTAGCATGTGGATAGTAGTGTCTTTTGTATCGCTGGAGAGGTCAGTCTAAAGGGGAAAATAATATCAAATTCCTGTCCTCAGTTCAAGCCTAGATTAGGTAAAACGACTTTATCCCCTTTTCTGTTTTATTCCCTCGACTTATTTATTTGCTAAGATCCCGGAAAACATGTAGCAAATCCTTTATGAGACTACACTGATACCAATATTATTTATAGGTCCGTCATTACAGTTCAGGATTTTAATAACCAATAATGATTAATTTCTAATGAAAATAGAATGAAAATAAATCTTGTAACTTGCAATTCATAAAGTATGAAACTCATCCTACGAAAACCTGTAGTAATTCATTCGACATAACGATAACGCAATTTTTATTTCAAACATATGGTCTAAAAGTGACTTACTTACATTCATTTCAGACTGCCTGTTGATAATTTCTACTACTTATTCAATTAACTTTAGCAATTGTTGAAGGCTAAGCTAAAATGGTGCCTTGAAGGCGATACCTGATATCTATCCGTGTCAAGAAATTTGATGTCGGTATCACCCTTAAGCCAATACATATCAGGTGGTGGTCTAGCACTTATCTTACAATCTAGAAGGGTTTCTCCTCCTCGCACCTGGCCAACTCGTTTAGACAGCAAGGTGACTTTAGGAGCAACTGCAATAATCATATCATACAACAGCACTGTCGGACTTAACTCACCTTGGCGTTCTTCTTTACTAAGTAGGCATTAAGTCATTTATAAAAAGCAAATGTTTCTGTTTCAATTCATTTAGAAATATTTACAGAACTTAGATTTACACAACAATCACTAAAAGAATGAAGATATGCAAAATATAATCAGTACAGCTTACACAGAATAGATACACTGATTTGTTTGCTTGTAGATTCTGAAACACTGTTTGATGCTGTACACTCGTATGTCCCACCATCTGTCTTTGACACATTTGGAACAAGAAGTACCTCTCCGGAAACGTTCAGTTCTGTAAAGATTACAAAAAAGCCACAAAACATACGGATTAAACTTTTGTTGGCATTTTTACTTTGAAAAGTAGAAATTTAGATATGATGTTTCGTTGAACTCTTTATATAATAGCTAGATTTTTTAATCAAATCTATGTAACATGTAGGCCTTGAAGTTACTACATCCCTTTAAGTCTGATCTTATACTGGTACTGCAATTTGAATTTTCTTAGATTTAAGTAGGAAAACAAACCTAATTTACTTCTTGCTGTGAGTTTATACCACGTGACAATGGGTTTTGGAATACCCGTCACATTACAAACCAACAGCAGGGCTTCTCCTTCCTTCAAAACCTTGTCTTCGCTTGACAACTCGTCTCTGATTTTGACAGGAACTACAAAGTTCAAGTGAAATTATATTATTCCTACACAATTGTTTTATTAAATTGTATTATTATACAAACACCAAGGAAATCTAACTCCTTACATTTGACAATTAGCTATGAAACCTCCCCTATTTGTGTTTGTGTATCTTGTGTTTACGTTTTCCCCTTTTTGTGGCAATTACATGCTGAAATAAGTACTTGCTGAGTTAAAGAAAAAACTTCTTTCAGAGAACGAATATGTTCTCAATAACATTTCAGTATTTTAACAAAGTACATAGCAAAGAGCAAAGAACATTTAAGACATTGACAGTTCACAAAAAAAACACAACATAATCGCATAGCTGTTTGAAAACACATACAGCTAAATAAAAACGTGGACGTTGATGCGTTCGGTTTTTTGTTTTCAATCATTTTTTCCTGAGTCAAAATATTGTTTACAGTGTTTTCTAGTCATGCAATTTACTTTACCGTTAACCTCTAGATAAACGCTTTTTATGGTGACTGCGCTTGTGTTAACACGGCAAATATATTTCCCAGCGTCCTTCTGATCCACAGTCTGTATTCGTAAGTTCCATTCAGTTTCAGCAGTATGCTCTACACTGAAACGTCCATCATCTGTAATACGGCTTTGGTTAACGGTTAGCAAGGCTGCATGCTGATCCAGCCATTCAATCTTTAAGGAAAAGATACACATTTCAAGAATATAAGATTTGATAGATGTTGAGTGTATAAGGTCTATATTTTAGTCTCATTCAGTGAAACAGTATCCTCTTCTACCGTAGTAGATTTCAAAAAACTAGAACACACATAACACGCTTTGAAATGCAATAATGTTCTATTTTTTGTACTATATTGTTTGTTTTGTGACAAGAAGAATGAAACTGTTAAAATTTCGAAATATATATGAAATCCACAATATGATATAAGCGTCGATGGCAAGCAGTTTCGTACCTATAATTACAATGATGTTTTTGGATAATAGCGAATCTAAAAATCGTATTTGTGTGTGTTTGAAAATTGTGTTAAAATTGTAATGAATTTATTCATAATTTTAATTTACTGACTTCATTCGTTTATTATAATATACGCTTTTTGTTAAATAGTGTGATTTACCGTATATTCGCCTAGGTTTTCAACAGAACACGGCAAAACGACAGTGCTGCCTTGCAGAACAGACACATTTACTAATGGAAGTTCGATTTCTGGATCTGGTTCACGTACTGTAGTTAACACATCAAATACAATTAAAATCTTCGGAGAAAGCAATTTTTCTTCACAAAACTTGAACAATCTTAAATTGAATGTAAATTCTTATTCAGTCTTTTAAATTCCATACAGGTTTAAGTGCAGTTAAAAAATTAAGTTTTATTCATGATTGATTATAGTAACAAGAAAAAAGATCGGTACCATTTGGTTATACACTAGCCGTATGAAAGAATAAATCTTAAAACTAAATACAGCAGCATATGCTTACATTTAATCGAAACATTTATTTTCTTGTTTGCAGAAGCCCCGTTGAATGCTACACATTCGTATGTCCCACCGTCTTCTCGTGTTACGTTGGAAATGATCAATACTTCTCCTGAACGAAATAGTCCTAGAAATAAACACATAGACACCAACATTCAAACCTATTCTATTTTTTAAAAACTTGGTCCACAGCTTTTTGTTAACGGAGTTTGCCACCTCAACAGAACTGAAGATTTATTTTTTTTTTATTTTTTTTTTTATTTTTGGAGGGGGGGGGGGGATGATGCTAATTTTGTATTTGGAGCGGTAACTAGATGACTAAGTATTAAGATATTATTTTATTACAAACTATTGAACAGAAATTATTTGCAATTAAAGTAATTAATCTTAAATCATTATCATTTTAAAGAACGTTTCTGATGTACCGTATTGGGTTCTTACTATCTTTGTCTATACAGACCAATATTGAAAAATGTGTTAGCTGTAAAACAAATGTATGTCAAATGCTGAACCTGTTACGTATTGCAACGAAAAAAAAACATACTTTCTTTCTTGCCAGAAACTAGTTTGTACCAAGTGACAAATGGCCTAGGAAATCCTGTAACATTACAGATCAAAACCAATGTTTCTCCTTCTTTCAAAACCGTATCGCTGCTTGACAAGTCAGTCCTTACTTTGGCTGGTACTACAAAATTGAATACAAAGAATATCGCTATAAAACGACGGAAATATGCACATAGTACTCATGAACCAAGTGTACGTATATAAACCAAATTAAAACAGCAGTGTGGTAATCATATTTAAACATTATATCTTTATTGATGCCGACCAGAGACACTGTAAGCTACAAAAGGGCTATGATTGAAACACTAGTTATAACCGATATCTCCTCAAATTTGCCTCCCTTTCAAGACAGCGAAATGTATTTTGCAGATGAAATGTTTCGCTTCAGTCAATATTGATGGGGGAGGGTGGGGGAAGGGGGTATTTATACCGTTCATGAGGGAGTAACTTATTACTGTCAGTTGAAGCTATCGCCTACCATGTTACACACAGTCAGTTAGCAATTTTGATAAATCATTATCATGTGTCCAACTTTTGAATGTGGAGGTAGACCTGTAATGTCTCATAATAAAAAAACAACAACGCTGAAACGATTTCACTTACATGAAGATACATCCACTAAATGCAAATAAGCTACAGTAAACTAGATAACCACGAGACCATAGACGTTTCCAAATTTAAAACATCCAAAAGGTCAACACAAGTCAAAGTTGAAATTTATATGAAAAGCTATACACAGAGACTGAGGCACAATTCTTCGTTATTTTGGTTCCTATATAGGTATACCTAAAACTTCTAGATTGACAGTTTTTGATGTAACAGGATCAGTGTTGATGCGACATAAATACCGGCCCTGGTCAGTGGTGGCCACGTTTTCTATATGTAAGTTCCAAGCCAAAGTTGTGGGATGTTCGACTTTGAAACGATTGTCTTCTGTAATACGATTGTCACCTACTGTCAGCAAGGCTGACAACTTGTCTAACCAGGCAACCTAAAAATGGAAATGTAAGGAAGAACTCTTCAATTTTGTAAGAAAAAAAGCGTATTCAGTAACTTTAAGACTACAAGTCGAGAATGTAAAGAGTTATTATTGTTCTCGAATTTAGCAAGATAAAACCGTAAGTGTTTTTAAATCATTTACGCAATTACTTTTTATTACTAACTGATTCTTTCAAAGTAAACGATCATTAGTTATTATTCTTCTTTTCAAATATTTTTTTAAATATACACATGGTAAGAAAAAGGAATTTAGTTAATTTAAAACGACATCTAAAAATGTTTAAATAGTAATTAAATGTTGAAGTTTGAATTATTTTCTTAATTTTTGTATTACAGCGTGTACCTATTAAATACTTTTCAATGTCTGAAAGAGTCTATCTGTGTCGTTTCTATAGTTCGTTTACTAATTTTGTACGCAGTCACTGTAAAAACTACAGAATTATAATGAAAAATCTTTAATGCAATTATTTCAAACTAAAAATCGTAATCGGGAAATGCTATTTTACCTTATATTCGCCAAGGTTACTCACAGAACATTCTAAAATGGCTGTTTCACCTTCCAAAGCCGTAACATTGGCTGCTGGACCATCAATAGTTGGGATGAGTCCTTGCACTGTTCAAACAAATTAAAAATACTTAGTTGCGTTGAATTTAAACAGAATGATGCAATTCTTGATTAAGAACATTAGACTCATATTTCACTTTTCCGTATAAAATATGTCTACGTAAAATAAACTGTGCATTTATGTATAAAATAAACTGTTTGTCAATGATGAAATTTTCTAAAAATTAGCTGAAAGAAAATTATAAGATAAAATGATACATTTGAAAATGAAAAAAATATAGAAGCCAGAATTATATAAATATTTAAACCATTTTGACACTATTTTGACGTAGGAAATTGCTTGCCTGTTTTCGGAGCACTTAATTAATGATTAAAAAAGCCCAAAAAGGATTTTATTTACTTACCAGCGACGGACAGCTCCATGAAACAAAGAATCAAGTTTAAAAATAAAGATAAATCCATTTGACTGACAAGACTTTATTTGAACATACGACTACTTTGTCTAAATTCAATGAATTCTTGATTCTGATTTATCATCACAATGAAATGTTAAACTCCATATTATATCATCTAAATATTTCATGCAGATAAAGCAATTTTCATCATATAGTATTTGTAACATGCGCGTGACATTATAGAAATGAATTCTTACGCAATTATAGCCGTTAGAAAAGGCTAAAAATACCTATTGTCAGAGAGACTAAGGCAAACAAAACATAACCAAGTAAAAAAAATATATGGCAATTTTAAATCAACCCTTTTGTAATTTCAATATTTGGGCTGTTGTCTTTTTAAAGTAAAATTACCAAAAATATTTAACAAAACAAAATAAACAAAAAAGTAAAAATAATAATTCGATCATTAACAAACAATAGTATATGTATCCAACAGTCTTGTGTTAAATATTTTATGAAATTTAAGCTTTTATTTTGGTATTTGAATGTGTATTTTAAAACATGAAATAGATGCTCAAAGTCGTCTTCAAAACGTATATAACCCAATATTCACACTGCTAAGCATTTTAGTTACGGCCAACGAACACCAGCCCAAAACCAACCACAAGTAAATAAATAAAAGCAAATAAAATACAAAGCAAAAACAATATCAAACGGAAAAATATATATGAAATGAAACACATTAGGGAATATATATGAAAAGTATATAGAAATTATATCAATTCACACTACTCATTTCTAACAAAATAATGCACATACAAGGACTGACTCAACAATAAATGATAGCATGTTTCCTGTTCCTTCGTAAAACTGCCCCTGAAACGAAATTTCTTTGTTATATTGTCGCAATTTACATACATTGGTAATATTGTTTCAGTAAATGCTATACTTATTAGATGACAAATTGCTGTATCACTTATTTTCTGTAAAGTACTTTTGGATGACCCCTTTCAAGTCTAGACATCAAAGTAATCTAATAAAATCAGCGGCTGTAACACTTGCATGATCTACATGATTGTCCACATACAGACCAAGCTCAGGCTTTCACTTTTATAGTTGCACGATGAAAACCACTTGTGTGCTTTATGTCTAATCAATAATTATAAATATTTTCAAAATTGTCAGATCTAAAAACTGTTTCTAATATATGGTATATAGCACAGAAAACTCCGAGGACGTTTCTCAGCCCGTTGTTTGCAAATGGAATGGAAACTTTATGAACACTGAAAAGTAAAACGCCGGATCTCATTCCGTTGCATTTTACATCATACCTCTCTGAACTTAACGAGCAGCTACGAGTTCAACGGTTCCACTCAAGAAAAAAGCCTTGCGTCAGCCATACGGATATGTAACAGGGGATTGTCTTCAGCTAGTTGCTAGGTGTCTTTTAGGTCTAGGTGAGATGCCACAAATATGTTGAGGCGAGCGGCGAGTATTTAAAGAAGGAGACTTTTGTGTGACTTGATGATGTCGTCTTTGTGTGCAGAACTTGCGCCGCGTTTACATTGCTGTGTTTAGATTGTGATAATATGTATGTATGTATGCATGCATATATGTAATGTATACGAGCTCATGTATCCCATGTATCGGTGCTCGTATTTCTATTACTTTTTTTGTGCTGATATTATGTTCGTATTATTATAAACAATATTTTGTCTGCCATTTATTTTCAATATTCAATATTAATAAAATATTTTTATCAGTTCTGAAACAACCTTTGTAATATTAGATGGTTTTAAATATTAAATGCAAACTCTGAGCTTGTCCAAAAACAGAGATTCATTATAGCAATGAATTGGTTTTGCACGTACAGAAACAAATATGAAAAAATAAAAATATGTTAATCAAAACACAATGCATGCACAAATGAATGGAAAGAAAGTTAATGCATTGTTTTCCTGAAGAATTTGTCTAAAGTCTAAAGGCATTGTTACACAGATATAAATAATAGATCTATCAATCATTTGACAACAAGCAGGTAGAGACATGTAGAATATTGACGCAAATCGTGATACTTCTTACACTTTTTGCAAAGAAGGGGACGTAAAGAACAACTGTGACAATACTCGATTTGAAAATGTAGATCCTTATAAATTACTGACCTAAATGATATGTCCACACTATTATTTAAAAACATTGGGACATAAACCAAATATTAAATGAAAATAGGGTACTTCATTCCAACAGGCCATGTGACCTTTAGTATATTTTAACATAACATTATTTCTTATATCAACAATTAACTTCTCATTATGTAAATGAAGTGCAGATATTTGAGGTTTATCACTTAAATAATTCTGTCGACCTTCCTCTTTCTCGTAAAATTGCAATGTGCCTATATTGAAAACCCACCCCTTCTAATTTAGATCAATTCCAAGTAAATGTCTAGCAATTATGGAGACAGTTTCTTAATGAAAGTGAGTATGTAACTTAAATTTGCAACACTTAACAATGTGTTCGGGAAAAATAATTATCACTTTCGTAATTGACCATCCTTCAGTAATGATACTGTCTATGTAAATTTGTCGTATAATATCTCTTTTTTATAGCAAAGCACACACAAAAATTGCAGGCTTTAGCTTTCGTGACCAATTGTTCATAAAGATCATTTATGATCACAAAAAGTACAAAAATTGCGTTGAAGCCTCATAGATAATGAGCACTTACAACAAAATTTTCTTAACTGTTTTCAGTGTCAGACAAAAGTAATTTTTACTAACTACTAAACTAATACAATAATGCCAAATAAAATGGAACGGGTCAGTTGTCAAGTGGTAACGCGCTGGACTGGTAATACAGGGGTCCCGTGTTCAATCCCCTGCTCCCCCACTAACATTAATAATTGTCTTTTGGATGAGACGTTAAGCCAAGGTCCATGTATCAATGCTAAGCATTGAATATTGAAAAGAACCAAGGGTGTCTCTGGAATGCGGTGCTTTCTGTATCTTGTACCCCCCCCCACCCACCCCGGCGATAGATAAACAGGAATAGATAGAGACAACTCAAATATATTACACGTTAGTGTTTATTAGTACTTATTAACATGCGCGGCTTAGTGGTTGACATTATAAATCGTTTACAGACTTAAACTTGTCGATTTATTGAGCTACCTGTAAATCTTTGACTTACCCAAATAAACTATTGACAAAATACTCCAATGCGATTGGACAAAATTTAACTTCAAGCACAAAAATGTGCTCTGATAGGTCAAAGCAAAACCGATTATCCTTTTTTTCTTTATGATAGCTTCGAGAGAAAATGAAATTCGTTGTCGTTTACATTTGCGTATCATAATTCTTTAAGCCTACGATATAGTAATTACTTACATTTTCATAGATATCTTAGGTATATATATATATGCATTCGCAAGTACAGTATGCTCTTAAGTTTCCGGTTAAACTCAACTTTTTAGTACTTAATATATTAAGTATATATTTATACTTATAACATGTCCATGCATTACTGATTAAAAACCACCATAGAAAGTCCTAAAGAAAAATAGTGATTTGTGATCAAAATGATTTAATTGATATAAGAAAATTATGTTATCTGATGACTGCAAAATATCTTTGGTCGAAATGGTTCCGTCAACAAAAACCTAATTATTGCATTGCATTTTCTTATATATACCGAAATTAAAACAAAAATGACAAAATAATAAAGAAATGAAGTTAAATTAATTAACAGAAGAAAATGGTCTGGCGACACTGACCCTGTGATGTAAAGAGTTAACACCTTTCAGAAATATAGTACGGACAGAGTGGCACTTGGCCTGATCTTTTATGACATCTTACGAAAAATTCTGCTAATATGTACAGCACGAAATTACGACCATACATTTTGAGTTCTTATTAAGAAACGTCTTTCTGACGAGCTGTATTCTTGTCTTATTCTTAATGGCACGTTACTATAATGAACCTATATTGAAAACCACGCCCTAACAATTACAGCAATTCTTGATATCATTCCACGCAATTTTGTAGACAGTCTGTTAATTAAATTGAGTATGTCCCTAGAATTTACAATAACTTGGCAATATAGACGAAACAAATAATTATCATTTGCTTAATTGACAGTTTTTCTTAAATGACTTTCCATCGTAAATTTGTCTTAGATTAGACCGGATCGAAATTAAAGCAGTACAAAATCTTTAAGAATGCAATCTTGTTCAAAAGGAGAAATAACCGAAGGAAAAGAAGAAAATATAATTTTATTATGAATAGATAAACATCGTCTGACAGTACATAAATAAATAACATGTTTGTAAACACACTCTGGCTGAAGACATATTACTTTATTGATTCATCAAAGACATTGCAATACACTCAGTACTGAAGTTGAAATCAAATTAGTTTGTCCTATAGTTAAAACAAACATGAAAAAGTTCATACAAGTTCATTAGAAATAATGTGAAATTATTAAATATATTATATATATATAGTTGCTTAAAGACAGTCTCATCAGATGTTTGCTTTTTAACAATTCAAAATGTTTTGTCTTACATACAACTAAACATGTGGAGTCGTTGCAAGGAAATTGTTCGTGTATATTGTCGAAGAGATGCGTGATGATTTCTGTTAATAGAAAATATAACATAATGTATAAGTAAACAGGAGACTAGCCTGTCAATCTGTTTTATGCAAAACTCACTCAGGAGAAGGCCGTGTACAGTTTCAAATATCCTCACAATGTTTTTCATCACTCAGTCATTTCAAATTTTGCATATTTTTACATATTTAAATATAAATAGGATCAAAAAGCCTAGCCAAGTTTGATAGAATGGCAACAATAATTCTTTGCTCTTTCGAAAAGGAATGTTTTACTTTCTTTTATTTATGAAAAAAATTACAGTTCTAAATATAGACCCCATGTATAGAAAATAAACAAACAACATTTAAAAAGGGACAAAATAAAACAACATTAAATGCTAACCTTAAGGAAAATATGGTTCATATGGTTCTGTACCCAACTGAATAACATACTCACTATAACTAGAACATAGCCAGACCGGAACTGTCACAAATCCACCAAACATCCTTTGCAAAGATCTATAATGTTTATAATCACTATTGAAATGCCTATTTCCTGCTGAAAGTAATTATAGAGCTTGCGGTACTGAGACGTAAAGTGTCTGTTTTGCCGCCTTCTTCAGTTAAGACTAATGAACGAATTAGACAAGTACTACTTAGAACACAACTTGAAGAGAAAATAATTAGAATTCTGACAAATGCATCTCGATAAAGCAACACAGTTGGTTTCTTACGCAGTTTATGATTGCATATGTCTTTATACGCATTCTTTGATATTTTATGCATATAAAATAGCCATTTTTTTCTGTAAAGCAATCAATAAAAACGATAAAGAAAGGGATAAAAAAACAAGCTGTTAATAAAAATAGCCTGATATAACATGACCATTTAACAAAAATATCATATCTTAACATTTACAGCTTTTTCATGCATCAAAAGCTATGAACACAGCAACACTTCTTGAAATTTCAAGGCACCCGAATGTATTTGGTCGATTCACTTACTTAAAGTAAATGGAAAACTACTTTACTAACACGCTTTTATTCACCAATTTGAAAGTCTTACCGGCGTTTTTGTTTGTCATATTCTATACACAAAGACCAAATAATGCTCCTTAATGATGACGGGCTTATTTTGGTGAAGTTTATATCTCCCACATGGGATCTTGGTAGGAAAAAGTCAAACATAAACTGACAAGAAATCTGAGTTATAACTTGATATGCTATAAGCACCGTCACGCAAGAAGAGGTCACATTCTTCTGCCACGAAAACGGAAGAGAGAATTGCCGCAGACGAGTTCTAATAAACTAAATACATTATCGCGTGGTTGGATTTCAGTTCCACAAAACTGATAGAAAATTAAATTCATATATTCAGCAGACATAACATTTCATTTTATTTAAATAACTGGGGTAGAATTATGTAGCTTATGATTGGGTATGATAGTTAAAATGGGTGAAGAGCACAAAAAAGGCAGAGCACTCAACATTTCCTTTAATGAGAAGGCAGTCATGATATAAACAGAATGATTAAACTCTTTGTTACGAAAACGTTGCATGCAAAGGAAGTTGTTCTATCAAATGTGTGTCAAAAAGAAAAATAATGAATGATTAAATCTTGTCTAGCACACATGATCAAATGTACAAAATCTAAAATGTCCCACTGCATCAAATAGGCCACACAAATTGTTCCATCATTCATTATATAACTTTGGTAAATGCTAAAATAACATTTTTTCTGCAAAAATAAAATGCTAGTGTCCTTGTATGGCTCTCATTTATAATGGTCAGTTAGAATTTAGTTAAAAAACAATTCTGATAGAAAATTACATCGACCAGGAAGCAAGTTTTCTTACAAATTATATCAAAAACCTCTCGATGACTTTTTCCTAGATTCAAATTAGTACTCAAATAATAAAGTGCAAATAATGACATCGTAATTTAAAAGCCAAACATAATATGAATAAATTTAAATGTCTTCAATATATGAAACAGCAAACAGAACCATATCATTGAAATAAAAATCGACTTTCATTGATAATTATTTTTGATAAATTTTAGGGATGGGAACAAATATTCGAAAGTTCGGAGATCGAATGAATATTCGGATCTGAAAATCAATTCGAATATTCATAAATCAGTGTATAGTTTTTATTTCTAATTCAGTAGCGTTGATTTTAATCATCTAAGTATGCTAATTTTGCGGAATAAAACTGTTGTTGTTGTTGTATTTGAGTTTATTTATCGTCGGTACCGGTTGCCAATAAGGCCGACGCCCCCTGCATAGATAAGTTACTTTATGTTGTGGGGGATAGAGGAAAGCTACAGAAGGCATACCGTTACAGAGACACCCCTGGTTCTTTTGCATGCTCAGTGTACAGTATTGATACATGGGACCTCGGTTTAACGTCTCATCCGAAAGACAATTACTGTTAGAGGAGGAGCGGGGGATTAAACACGGGAAGAAAACTGTTTGTGATGTTGTGTTTTTCTATCACGTGTCAAAAATTGTCCAAAATTGCAATGTATAATTGACAGGTGTCATTTTAACGGATTAACAGATTGCAAGTGGCGTAAATGTTTTAATTTAATTTTTGTTCATTTTAAATGAAGCCTATTTAATGTAACAATTTTAAAAGTTGTTTGTCTCACATTGATCCAGGATAAACGACATGTTTTACGAAAACGTACACTAAGAACTAATCACGCATTTGACTCTACTGGTAATAATTTTCTGAAGTCTAATCAATCAGAATAACCCAAATATTTTCAGCGATATGTTTGAAAATAGTTTTAACATCCCTGCTTTGAGTTTGCATGTAAAAATATCAACCGTTATTTATTCATTTTCACAATCTTGCTCGAAAAAAAAAAACATCCCTTGCCATTCTTTCCAATATGTCGTTTTTATTTTCGATAATTAATCTTTTCAAAGAACGACATATCTGCATATGCCAATCATATACACGTATTTTAAGCTTCCAATGAAAGCCAGTTCTTGTTGATAAACAGCAGTTTCCCCGACATGGTATAGCTGAATGAAAACAGTACCAATATTCGGATATCAAAATTCGGATAACTCATAAAACTTAAAAATAATCGAATATTCGAATATATTGGAATTTTGTTTTCAGTATTCGTTCCCATCTCTTATTAATTGTATGATAGTTACAAATGTGTTGGCAATAAAATACATTCTGGACAATCAAGAAATAACTGTTGACAAAATGCAATTTGAAAAATGCACCTTCAGCACTCTACATCTTTTTTTCTTTAGACGAAAGATATGGTTCAAGGTTGACCAACAAACTGTCAGTACGCGCTTGTGTACATGTTTTAGCTCCAAAATTATTTTCGCCATACCGTTTGTTTGATATTCATCACACAGGTTTCGGGAGATTCAATCCAGGTCGACCTTTGTCTTTGCCATGATCGAAAAAAGTTAAATGATTATCGTCAAGGCTATATTTTAGTGTGTCCCCTTTTTATTAAGATCAAAAAGCTAAACCTTCCAATTATCCAAACAGGCCAATTTGCCTGGCAACACCATGAGAGTTTCAATTATGGTCATTAAGTGATAAAAACACTGTATATTTGCCTATTGAAATGAATAACTTGGCAGATAGAAAATTTACATATAAGTTATTTCTTTATCTCATCCTGTCTCAGAGAAATGGATTTCTCGTATCAGATTGTCTATTCGTTAAAGATATATACGCTTTCCGTTGTAGGTTTCAGCCAAGCGAAAATGATTCATGACAAATCACACCGTCATATTCACAAACCATTTTTCTTTCCGAAACGTTACCCTTTATCCTGTTGAAGATGATCCGAAATATTGATTTCTATCCTGTACCCATTGCGTGCGTTTCTCCATTGAATCTCGGAGAAAATTATATATTGTCCTAACGGAAAACAGTTTAAGAGAAATATTTTGCGGAAACTATAATCTAAACCTAAAGAGTTTGTCGATGGAACAAGGAAAATTGTTATTTAAATGCTTTATAGTCGCGTCCAAGATGAACGTAAATCCATAGGACGCAATCGTGACTGCTTAGTATCTTTTGATTATGATTGATAAGGATCCAACATAGAAGACTGGATTTTGAGAACACCATTGAGCTTTCGTCCTCGAACTTTTGCCATTGATCTTTAAATTAAATGTCACTGATCTGTATCAAAAATGTTCTCAATGTTGTTGCCATAACTGATGAAGTTTTAGGTCGTTGCAGATATTAAAACTTTATATACTTTTATTCGACAAATGTTCTTATCAAAACAAAGCTTTCTCCCTCACCTGAAATATAAAACGTCAAGTGATCAATCTTAAAGCGATTCTTTTTTGTATTCGACGTTTTATTGTAAAGTTTGCTAGTTCATCTATATCTTATGGTGCTTTGTTTCTGTTTAAAGTAGCCATATTTTTCTTCTGTCTATATTGGTTCTATATAATTGAACTAATTTAATCCAGCGATTTCGCATAAACTTAAACACTTTGTCCAATTGCAGTTTTGACGTTGCTACCGATAGAAATTTAAGATAAAAATAGAACTGTGAACTGTAACGAGAGTAGCACGTTTTGCACCGTGCAATAGGACTATTGTTACTTTCTAGTAGTTGTCTTATCTCTGGGAGAATGACTCACTTTTTAAGATTAAGGTTAAACATTTTTACAAATCGGTTTAAACGCCTATCCAAAGGCAGACGAAGCAGGATCGACTGCTGCTACAATGATCATATTTTGCTATTAAAAACACATTCACCTTTTCTGTCGATATGAACTCATTTCCAAAAGCGTTCAATATTTTCAAATTTATCAGATATTCTATCCTAGCTTCCAACAAAAGAACGATCACATTTTTGAAAACATTATACATAAAGTATTTCATATTAAATATATCCATCCAATAAACTACAACAACAACAACATAAAAAACGGACATACTCTAACAATTTATTTACTATTCGAAAAGCAACGAAATATATGAAAAAACTACATTGCAACGTATTTTGTGTACTAGATGGGTCCCGTGTTTAAAATAATAAAATTTCTCGATATTGTCACTCAAAACATATACCGGTACTACTCAAATTTGATAGGGATCACTTATAAGAATGTGTATATTTACTACATAAGGTTGAAAGGTTACATTTTCTGTTGTGATTCTGAAAATATGTTCATATGACAACAGTTGGGTACCAAAAAATGAGTAAGTCTGTGAACCGTTGAAGCGTGACAGAGGCTGAGCACGAAGGGGCATGAATTTGGGATAACACAGACAGGAGATGAAATGGAACTTTTTGGAAAAATCAAGTCTATGGCCTGAATTTTGCTTTAATATCGCGTGTGGTGTCCGTTTGCTTGGATTACTGCTCTGCACCGCCTTCTCACGCTGCAAATGAGTCTCCGGATGCTTTGTTGTTGGAGTCGAGCCCACTCGTCCAGAAGGGCCTGCTGTAGCCCAGGGACCGTGGTTGGCTGCACTGGGCGAGCAGATATTGCTGTCTGCAGCATGTTCCAGGCGTGCTCTATTGGATTGAGGTCTGGAGACCTTGCTGGCCAGTCCATTCTCTCTCTGGCTGCTGCCTCCAGGTACTCGTCAGTGACCCTTGCCCTGTGAGGCCGGGCGTTGTCGTTCATTAAAATGAACTCAGGGCCTATAGCACCGGCGTACGGACGAACGTACACATCTAAGATCTCATTGACGTATCGTACAGCCGTCAATGTGCCGTTCTGAACAATGTGCAGGTCCGTTCTTCCTTGCATGCTAATGCCCGCCCACACCATGACCGAGTCCCTGCCATGACGGTCATGGGCAGCAACACATACGGGTGCCAAACGCTCATTGGCGGATCTGCATACCCGCTCTCGCCTATCAGTGAAGTCCACACAAAATCTAGACTCGTAAGTGAACAGCACTGGGGTCCAGTCATGCAGCGTCCACCTGGCGTGATCGCGGGCCCATTGAAGACGTGCCTGGGTGTGGTTTCGCGTCAATGGGATTCGGATTGTTGGTCTTCTAGCCCTCATGCCAGCAGTATAAAGACGGCTCCTTATGGTTTTAGTGGAAAGTCTTACACCAGTGGCATTCTGAAAGTCATTTTGGAGCGCAGTAGCGGTGACAAAGCGCTAACGACAATACACCGGTCCTCACGCTGAGTTGCGGACCTCTGACGCCCTCAGCCATGCCTATGCGTGACATGCCCGTAAGTTTGAAACCGTCACCAGATCCTGGCAACGGTGCTCAGGGACACCCCAAGGACACCTGCCACGTGCCGTTGGGAACGCCCAGCCTCAAGCATCCCTACCCCCTATTCATCTCCTCATCGTCAATACGCCGTCTTTTCCGTAGATTTGCCATGACCAGAGCTAGGTTCAAAATAAACGTTACCATGCACAAGCGAAGTCTGAATAAAACGGATGTGTACATGAAGGTACATGCCCGCGGTGCACCACTTTTCCAGGGGTATCGCTTTTCCCGTGCATCTCGAGCCATGTACAGGTAAACAATCAAAATCTGCTGGACAGGTCGGCTTTGCCATATAAATAAACTACATGTATGAGAAAAAATCAGTCATCTTGAGATTATCATTAAAAAGATATTTAAGAAATAAAAAGTGATCCCTATCAAATTTTGAGATGTATACATGCTTTTAATACTTTTTATTGGCATTGTTTGACTGGTGTGTAATCTGTTTTGTTAATACAGCTTCTGATCCCAAGTTTTGCCTTTAAAGGCTAGGTTGATGTGTCAAAATATTTTTAGACGTGATTTGCGTGTAGCATCGCTGTATCATTCATTTGGAACTGCTGACATCCCGGGGCTTCTTTAAGGGTACTTCTAGTGTTCTTCTAGAATTTAATGACACGGACTTGCGTCCGACATGTAGTCTAATGGAGTGGATTTTTTAGCGCTTCCAAATCATTTTCTTGGATGTGTTAACAAAAACAGTAAGAATGTGTGTATGTATTTTCGTGGGATATACATTAATACATTAATAGGTCTTGATGAATTATCGTGGTGTATGTTTATAAACAAAAATACATAAACGGCTATACTTTTAAAACAAATTTTAAGGCAAGAAGGCAGTTTCCTGGATCACACACATGATTTACCAGATCAGTAAAGAGTAGCATTCGGTTAAAATGAAAGAGTTATTTTACGTTAAGAATCAAACACACAGCGTTTTAGGAAATTCCTTTGTCTATTTTAGTTTTCTATATTTCGAAGAAAACACACGATAATTTTTGTTGAATTTTGCCAATTTTCTAAAATATCAAGAGGCTTTATTCTAAAAGAAATGTCAACTTGATATGCCCATATATAGGTTATTCGGTGTCGAAAACAGAATTGTTCGAAACTCTGCAGCTTTTCTACAAATCGGCAAACTCGATAGATACGTAACCAAACGGTAGATAAATTATGGTTGATGTGTACCTAAATGAATTCACTGTGACTCGTTGTTATTGAAAACATAAAATCTTTGGGCTGACAATTGAGTGGATGGATAGCATCTGCTCGATGACACCACCGGTTCTTTTTATTCTTGTCATATTAAAACAGGCGTGAGTGCTCAGGTAACAGTAGTATTCTGTCAATACTAGATAAAAGAATGTATATAAAATACAAACATTCCTAAACTAAAGTAAAATTAAAGTTGGAAATAGTTTACGTGACAAACGGGTGTTGTGTTTAGACCTTCAGGCAAAGGCTAAAACCTACCATAAATCAATCGAATACAAACACAAGAGTATATTTAACCGAATAGAAACAAAACATGAACTGATCAAAGTTTCCAACTGTATTGTTAAATCTAATTATACACTGATTCAGGCTCATTTAAACAATTGAGGTTATACTGACAAACGTACAGTAAATAGTTAAGATAAACAAAACTGACTGGCACGTGATGATAAGTTTCAACAATTACATGATGAGATAAATCATGAAATTATCTTTATTTAGCCTTTATTTGCGTTTTACGTGTATCTTCAGCGAACATTTAATTTACATACGAGACAAGGTTGGGAAAATGTCAGCACTTGAATGAAAAAGTCATTGAAATGGCTATGAAATTTAAAGATTCATCACGCAATGCAGTATGTAATCGTGAAAACTATGACAGAAAGATTAGATGAATTGTGCCAAACTTGAAACAATGGGACACTTATGTGTTAATCCCTATAGACAACAAATCCTATCTTAAAAGATGTCTTCGAAATCTATAAGTAGTGAATTTGAACGTAAAAGTAAGGACTAAAAAGTACGAACAAAGATGTTATGTGGTCAGCATACAAGCAATGAACTAAGATGCAAGACATTATTTAAATGTTGTTAAACTATTTCTTACATATTTTGACATATCATCAATTAAGAAAAACAATGACTGTACAAAGACTGTCTGTGTAGATTTCATACTATTGAATATCAAATGTCAAATGTAAATGTGATTAAAAGGTAGAAACTAAATTGCAGATGTTCAAGGGACAAAGTTTATTTAAACTTCAACAAGATACGGCCGTTAAGTCACCGTGTGCACTTAAGGTTTGAGCCCTAGTAAACCGTATGAAAACAGTTTATAAGCTGAAGTAAAAATTCGATTTGTGTCATCCTCCGAAAGACGTTAACAAACCCATCGAAATGTTGATGACAATGCCTAAAGTTCTTTCGACTATTTAATACTCATACTAACAATTTTGAAAAGGAACCGAAAGAACATGCAAACATTAATTCGTCTATAACAGACATTTGTTGGTACCAAGATCTTTTTCTTAACGTTTATATTACTTTGACAGGGAAAAAGTTATATGTTATATTAAGCATATGGTATAATAAATGATAAAGGTCAATGTAAGTTTTAGGGGTCGTCCTCAGGCAAGTAAAATTATTCCTAAAAAGCTGTTTATGACCAAAAGATTGGTATAAACTTCTAATGTATATTGGTATGAATTGTAATTTTTCTCAAAGGAAACTTCCATGAGACTTTGACTGAAATTAGCTATAACGTGTGAATTGTCAATTCTTTGAATCCTTTTGTTTCTTAAGATTCCAAATAATAGTCTAAATATGATATATTTACAAGTGCGTACAATGTTGCAGTTAATTACTATTCTGCTGGCGAAAAAGACAAAAATGTTTCAGTTCTAGTAAGACATATTAAGTGTGATCAGCTTTTAATGGAAGCTTTTACTCTGTAACAAAATCAGAGTACCTTTAGGAAGAAAATGACGACAGTGCTTTATTTTGTACTTTACAGCTAAACACTACTGTGCAATCGTTCTTTCATGTTATCATGTCTCATTGACTTATATATGTATTAACTTTACCTACACCTCAAACAGTAACTATATTCGTATTCAATTCAACTTTCTGCTTTTGTATACCTTTTGCTTCACAAAAAGCAAATTATAATTATCAATCTTAAGTTATAGAAACGAATCATATCGTTTTGAAATATTTTCTTTATTAAACATAAATTACTTATTGTGTGCACGTTGAACCATTTGTTTTATTCTAAATGATTTTTAAAAAAGAAAGTTAAGAGTCTAAAACTAAGGGTGGCCCTTAAAAAATATATTAAACGGATTGGCCTACATTTATGGCCGAAAAATGATCACCGCATATATAAATCATAGAAATAGTACGACTTATAAAAAGGATACATTTATTGGTATAACTGAATGACGTGGCATACAAAGAGAATATTATCTTTCGATGTGAGACGGAATCAGTTTATGTTAAAGATATACATTAATCATTTCAGTTTTGAATAATTGTTAGAGATTCAAATCAAGTAGCTGAATGCTCAGTTCAAACTGAAAGACACTTTCATATTTCAAATTTCAGACAATATTTCCTGTCAAATATAAAGTATCTCGTCCCTGTTCCAGAAGGGCTAAAATATAGGTTAACTTGTTCTAGTGTATTGAACTAGGCATTTATATAATGTTATTGATTTTATAATCAAAGGCGTACGAATAGTTGTTAGTTACTCCACTCAAGTGAAATCAAGTGAGGGAATATAAAAAGTCAAAAGTGCACAATACTAATCAGTGTTTTTCGCTGTATTCGCGCTTACATTGTAAATTATAATGTTTTGTCGAGCTATGTGATCACATTTCATTTAGCGTCCAATATCCTACATAAACTATCAACATATCCTTTGAAACAACCGGATCAAAGCAGAATACATGATGCTTTACAATAGAAGTCCATTCCATGCAGAGCTCTGGTTGCTGAAATATTAAAACATCTTCATTTCTAAGACCACCAAGCGCGGAGATCTAGAATCTGGTGTGAAGCATTGTCTAGTAAACTTCTACAAAAATTGTTCAAATAATAACCATTTGGTTGCAATGGCTCTAGCCGCAGCGGTTAATGTTTTCCCCTTGACATTTATAAGAAAAATACAGAGTCTACATATTTAGTATGGAGCGTTATTAAGTAGACCACTACATGGATGTATCAAATGATGACCTTAGGGTCAAGATTAACAGATTTTCTTTTTTTTTTCAAAGATACATCCATGTTATTTCGACCATATGTACAATTTTGCAAATATAGTTCAACTTATTTTTTTTATTCTTTTCATATATTGACTGTATAGAACAGAGGATTTCTGCTTTGAACCTTTAATAGCCTTTTTTCTTCATTAAAGTATCAAAACCTCTAGTATTTTAGTTATACCAAGTTGGAGTTAAGCACTAAATGATTTAACAAGACATATATTGTTTTACATGAAAAGAAATCCACTATCTCTGAAACAGAGTTAAGTCCACACAAAAATGTCACGATTTTAGAGGCAATTTATGCAAATAACTATAATTTTTTATCACTAGAGACTACCTATTGCCTGCCGAACGTTATTATTGTGCCTAGAATATTGCAACGTTAACTGTCTGTTTTGCCGCCTTCTTCAATAAAAACTAATGACCGATGAAGACATGTGGTGATTATTTGGAATAAGTTTGTATGTAAGATACAAACATGTACTAAATTTCCATTGACAAGAGAAAATAAATCTTAAGTGGTGCGAGATGAAAATGTTTCTACATTCTTTATTTGTTAAGAAAACCATAAACTAAGAAAACAGGGGCAATTAAATCAACACAAACAATCAACCCAATCAAAATATTGTTTAATATTATATTATAAAAGTCAAAAACAAGAACCCAAAGAGAAATTGAGTATTTACCTATTTTTATGTCTTTATAATCAAAAGCAATGCTAAACATTCCTAAACAATAAATGATCCATTTCTGTTTATTTATCTGTTTGATAATCTTCCGAAATTACACAACTTAAACTAAAATTATTACTTACTTCTTTACATTATGTTTTGTTTGTTTAATACAATTACTTTACATTGAAATTGCAGTCTTAATAAGTTTCAAAAATTGTCTTTGTGTGAAAAACATGTTAGCAACGACAATTGTCAAGGTTATTATACAAGAAGTACTGGTTTATGAATTGTCCTCATGCAGTCGAAAAGCCTTAATCGAAGACATTTTAAATTATGTAAATAATGAAAAATTCTATTTAAAAAAGAGAAACTTGTTTATTCTTAGGAAAACTTGTTGGGGCAAGTGCAAGGTTGGTGCACACTAGAGCCTAGTTTAAACCCCACGTGGCAAAAGTTTTGCCACTGTCCGTTCCAAGGGGGAAACCCCACCTTTTCCATTTTCGTAAGTTGTTTGTGGTGTTTTTTTTTTAACTGATCACTTTAAAAGTCCGTGCTCTTTGTTCCTCTTCTTTTTGACTGTATAGGGAGGCTGTGTTTTCTGACTTTATATGCTTTTTTATACTTTTTTTTGGTGTTAAGTTAATGTTTTAAGTTGAAATCTGTTGAAATTAATTTTAGATAGAATCGACCATTAAATATTTACTATATTACTTAGTAAAGGGAATATTAGTTTTATCACGTTAAACGAAGTCACTTATTGCAAAAAGCAGGCAATATGTATCAAGGCAGTCTGAAGGACAGCTAAATCCCTATCCGCAGCGGACATGAATGTGTACTTCTTGACCTTTAACCAACCATGACCTTGATGTTGTGCCATGCATATTAATTATAAGCACATAGTCTCATGATAGTAATCATGTGTGCCAAGTTATTTAAAATCTTCCATAAAGTCAAAAAGTTATTGAGAACATTTAACCTTGACTTTGGGGGTAGCAACCTGGAAGTTGGGTTCTGCACATCGTTTCATAGTGGCGATCCTTTGTGCAAAGTAATTAAAAAACTTTTCGTAAGCCAAGTTAGTAAGTTATAAAGCAGACGTGAAATGTTGATATTTGACCTTTAACTGTGACCTTGACCTTTTGGGTAGCAACCCAATTATTGCGCTCTGCACATCGTCTCATAATGGTGATCACTTGTGCCAAGTTATTTCAAAATTTTTCAGCGGTTTAAAAGTTATGGAGCGGACACAAAATGTAGACTTATGACACTTGACCTTTAAGTGTGACCTCGACCTTGGGGGTAGCAACCCAATTATTGTGCTCTGAACATCGTTTCATAATGGTGATCACTTGTGCCAAGATATTTCAAAAACATTTCAGCGGTTTAAAAGTTATGGAGCGGGCACGAAATGTAGACTTTTTAAAACTTGACCATTAAGTGTGACCATGACCTTGGGGGTAGCAACCCAATGATTGCGTTCTGCACATCGTCTCATAATGGTGATCACTTGTGCAAAGTTATTTCAAAAACTTTTCAGCAGTTTGAAAGTTATAGAGCGGACACGAAAGTGTTACAGACGAACAGACGAACGAACAGTAGCAACCTAATTATTGCGCTCTGCACATCGTCTCATAATGGTGATCACTTGTGCCACGTAATTTCAAAATCTTTCAGCGGTTTAAAAGTTATAGAGCCGACACGAAATGAAGACTTTTATCACTTGACCTTTAAGTGTGACCTTGACATTGAGGGTAGCAACCCAATTATTGTGCTCTGCACATTGTCTCATAATGGTGATTACTTGTGCCAAGTTATTTCTAAAAATTTTCAGCAGTTTGAAAGTTATGGAGCGGACACGAAGTGTTACAGACGGACGGACTGACGGATGAACAGAGGCCATTCCTATAATCCCCTCCCCGCTTTGCGGAAGGGGATTAAAAAAAACTTTTAAGTAAGAGGGTGGTGCACCCTAGAACCTGGTTTAAATCCCAAATGACAGATGTTTTGCCACTAACCGTTCCAAGACGGTAACCTTATTGATTCCAATTTGTGTAAATTGTGGTGTCTTTTTTAAAACTGATCAATATATAAATTTGTGCTCTCTTTTCTTCTTTATCTTTTATGTGTGTGGGTGGCCTTTTTTTGTTTTGATTTTTTTGCCTGTGTTCTTCCTGATTTGCGTTTTTTTCACTTTTTCATATTAGAGATGTACGGTCTAAAGCGGACTGCGTAGTAAATATCGGAGTGCGAATACAACTGAGGGACTGTTTCAAAATGCACTTTGAGTTTATAAGCCGTAAAACAAAACATGATTTTCTAATCATTATTGTTCATGATTTTAATCTAAATATAAACGATTAGTTTCCTTCTACTGACGAGTGCAATACCTATTTAAATAGTTCTAGCAAGCAGCCGCCTCGGGTGGCGCCATACGGTACTGACGCTTCTATAAAATTTAATTTCACTAATGGCGTGTTACAGCAAAATTCTATATGCCTTATATTACGACTGTCTTCTTCCTTTCTCCGCAGCTGTGCAGCAGAATATGGAGTAAGAACAGGGTACCTATTGGGATAAATTTTGTCACCTACTAAAAAGCAGTTATCTGGGAATGGTAATTCTACACCAATTTGTCGCATTTAGCCAAACTGCTGTGTCATTTAGATGCCCGAAAACCCAGATTCTATGTAAACAATTTTCCTCGTGTTTTCAACTATGACTTTCGAGTGTAAACAATGAAACTGTGTATAGCCAGAATAATATTGCTCTTTGTTCACTGTTGGTCTGTATATTTAGAGGCTTGTACAATCTGTTGTTCCGACATCAGCATCGGTCTTAGCCGAGTTTCCACGTACGTTGTCCCGTTCTTGCAAACGTGGCCAGCAAATAAAGTAAGACAATGATGCATCGAAAACGGGAAGTGAATGCTTTATCTCCTCTTGCACATTGTTGACGCTAATGTTTAACAATACAGTCACCATTCTGAAAGAATGGTAGGTACGTAGCCAAATTAAGACAAGTAAAATCAGATTTTTAGATAAAATATTATCATGTTTACTTGGCAGAAAAATAATATTTACAAGTTCTAGGAACTTTCCATTCGCAACACCTCGGGCGACTTCAATAAGTCACCTCGGATATAATGTGGTAGGCGCCATACTGGACTATTTAATAATACATGTGGTGTCTGCTAAATTGAAAACATTTCTTAAAGCCTCTACCTGTTTATACTTTAAATTAACATTTATTTTCACTTTTTTTCTAATGCATAAGACAAACACTGCTTGAGTTCTGTCATGTTTGTTTATATTTTTTATTAAAGCCGGGGCGAATTACCATTTGGTGTATTCATACGCTTACATACGAGGTCTTTATACGAAGTTGTCTGAAAAAGTCCGATTTGTTACGATTGGGGACTTTCTTCTGTGATTCCAAAGAACTCATATCGCCTATCTGAAATCAAGCCAAACACATTTCGGCCAGTACATTGACCGTCGGATTTGGGCATAAGCCTGTTTAGTAGAGGATCTTGAGGTAGGCGACAGAGAAGAAGTAAGAATATCATGACACATTTCTGGTATTCGGTAAAATCGGACGGTAGTTTACCAAACAAAATAACTGCTTGTAACATCGTTCATCCGTTCGATATAACTGTTATCGGTAGTAACTGTATGTCACGTGTGTACTTACTTTCATAAGGCCAAGTAAACTTGCAAATCTTCTTAGGTTTCTCCATGAACCTGTATAATCCAAGCAATGAATTGTTTTCCAGTAACCATCTTGCAAAGAAGAAAAGAACAGTAAAATTTAGCGAATTAGAAATTCTTTTCCTTTTACGGGCCTACCTTGCTCACCCGGCCAAAAGGTTGGAGATTATAGACGACATTCAGGCAAACACAGATCGACTGGATCAACGAACCAGAGAGCTGTTTCAGTCTGCTTCATACAAACAGTTAAGAGATCGAATGTCAACGAAACTCAGCTTGTTATCAAAGAGATAGGAAAATATAGAAAGTGGGCCAATAAGGTAGGAACTATGCCTACAATCATATATTCTGCCAAAGTTACAGAAAAAACCTCTTAGTATAAAACTAACCCTGTTTCATTCTTCAATTAATATTGTTCCTTTGCCTCAACGCCACTATATCCGCCTGTTTATACATAAACGGGCATGTCGGCTATTTCTAAATGGAATCTTGTTACAGCAATATGAGAATCGATCGTGTTGACTAGCCTAATTTTTTGACAAGATACAAAATAGAACAATGCACGGATATGACACTAGGCGCGAGGAAATGACATCTGAAACGTGTCATTAGTTACTACATATGATTTTTTTGCATTTTTTATCAAACAGTAATTAGTAAAAAGCTCAATTTATGCTATATTTCAGAAATGCACTGAATGACATAAGAAACGTGGAGCAGCGATAGTTCAAGCGCGACAGCAGCCCCAATCTCTAGAGGAAGAACCTACAGCAGTGCTTGTACCTCCAAATCCAGAGTGTCGCCCTCCTTTGGACATGCGAGACGAACTCGCAGCTGCAGCGAACAGGAGCCAGCTAGGCAAAGACGTAGACCGCGGAAGAGACCTCTGGCAGATCTAATGAGAGAAAATAATACACAATAGAATAGATTTATGGAGAAGAAACGGCCGAAATTTTAAGAGAATGGGCATTAGTTCTGACGAAGACACTACTTAGAGTGATTGACTTAAACGCTGAGATTAAGCCAAATATTAAAATATGATTATTTTTTGTGTATTTCTTTAAACAAGCAATGCAATGCATTTGTTCTGCCTCTGAAGTTATTCTACGTTTTGAGAAGACTCCCCGGATATGTAGTATGTCCGTTGTCCATATCCGATTGTAGCCCGTATATTTCTATTAAAGGGTTTTTCTCTTGTGTAGTATTGTCTCTTCTATTTTGCTTTTATATAGTACAAAATCAAACCGTAGGGCAATTTGTAAAGTTAAACTGCAAGAACTAGGTCATGACTGTAGTCGTATCTTACAGCTTTGTCTTAACAAAAAGTGTAAAACTAGTTTAATGAAAAAAAACTATAATTTAAAGCTGCGGAAATTGTCAATGATTCGAGAAAATGATTTTTTAATTAAAAGCTGAATTACATACAGAACTAGGATTAGAACTTTTGTAATGAGACGCATCGGGAGATAAGTTTTTTAAAAAAGGAAGAATATTCTTTGACTGTAAATAAATGATTTCTTTTTTCATTGCAAAAGAATAATTACACTTCAGTGTAGTGCTTGATACAGAATTAGTCTTGCAAGACCCTATTTGCAAACAAATAGACACAAAATGAGATAAACACTAAAAACTACAAAAAAGCGTATATAGTGAATATACTGGACCTCTCTAAAGTTGAGTTTCTTCGACATTTGAGACTTTGGTCTATACCACATTCGTAAGTACCAGTTAGCCTATTTTCTGATTATCAAAATAAGCTAATTGCGTAACAAAGTTAGATAAATGTCTGCCGCTGTTGGACACCTTGACTCTTAATATATAACTATAACTTTTTATGAACATTATTTGCGCCATCTAGCTAATACTTTCTGCACAAAGTTATAAAGATTTTTGGGAAGAACTCACCACAAAAACATTCCGTCTTTTAAGAGCCCTGTTTTTTTGTAAATAGAAGAAAATTGCTATTTGACTGTATTAAAAGCCACACCACATTCAATTTGAAACAAATGGACAACTACCTCATAATTACGAACTAGACAGCTTTTTAATAAAATAAGTGTGTTACTCTAAAAGGTATTGCAGACTGTTTCCAACACAGTGTTTAAACTATGAGTATCATTTCTTAAAATCCTTTAGTAATAATAGATCCACCGTTTTTTTGTTTTATTTCTTCAATTACACATAAAATAGTTTCATAATATTTAGAAACTCAATGGTGAATTTTAAATTAGGGATATGTCTTAGTGTTTTTTTTTATTACAGTTGACTTGCTTATTTACAAACATTTATTTTATGCCTACCAATGAAATATAGGGAAATATCAGTGAGATAAAAGTGATAATACACTGTTTTGAATCAGTTAATTACCATTTTGATAATACACTGTTTGTGCCGGAACTACTGCTTGATGAAACTTCAGGAATTTCCCCACCACAAGAGAATCCGCTGTATTTCAGACTGTGACAGCGAGTGAAATTAATTTACCTTGTTAAATCCAATTATAATATTGAATTCCTGAGCCTAACTAGTTGTGAACAATGATGAAATTCGCCATAAATTATTTAAAATGTCTGATTTATTTACATAACTCACATGGACAATATCCAATATGGCCGACTTTCAATTCAATTTATTGAATATTACTCGGTATTAATCCGCTTTTATAATTAAAGTATGTATGGCAAAAATTCAATAAATATTGATAAACTGTGTAGACAAAAATAAATGTTATTTGATGAAAGTGTATTCAGTTTATTTCAGCAGAAGTAAAGTTATCATATGTATTGGAGATTGTCTGCACTTTTTTTTTGTGCGGAGTAACCAAAGTACGCATTAACTGATTTGGGGCTAACCATGGGGAATTTATTGAAGGCCCTGATTAAAAATATCATAAAAAACCCATTTTTGACGTGTTGGCATAAAATAAAAAGAAAATTTGTTTGTTTTTTAGTGGAAGATGGGAATTTATTTCATCTCGTGAACACCATATGTTGATATTTTCACGAGTGGCGCAGCCACTCGTGAAAATATCAACATATGGTGTTCACTCGATGAAATAAATTCTCATCTTCCACAAAAACAAACAAATATCCTCTATTTAATTCTTGAACCTCCAACAGAAATGATAATGGAGTTTTGCTTGTTGCAGCATATAAATGATTTTTATTAAACAAGCGAGATTTTTTATAGACATAGTTGCTATGTATTATGTCAAACCGGTTAAATTGTTTGATAAAACGAATGAAATTATATCTTATACATGCATTTTGTTTGGTGTCATTAAAATAAACAGAACATTTTGACTTTTTTTTCAGATCCCGTCTTAATATATATGAAGTAAATGTCAGTGCTACCGATTTTTTACTTAATATTTCGGGCTATTTCGTCTTTAGACACAGAGTAATGTAGCATTTTGACTCATTTTCAGCAAACGCTTCTACAATTAATATTAAATATCAATTTATAACCTTCACACTATGACTTTATTGTGTCTTCATATTGCTCAGAAGCATTCCATATGCATTCGTCTAAATTCCCTGTTAAAGTACATGTTCAGCAACACAAAAAAAATGACCTAACCGCTTTCTTAGTTCGAGGTCTTGCGGCTTCTTGAATTGCTTTAACCTTGGCAAGGACTGGCTCCAAAGTCTGAATTTCCCCTATTACATGTCCTAAACATTTGGTTGGACGTGCTGTGAGTTGTGCTTCCCGTAATTTGGTAACAAACTCCTCTAACGCTATAAGATGTTTCCACCATGTAACAGTAAATACTAGAATGTCATCAATAAAACTACCTGAATGACCAAAATCCTTGAAAACCTTTCTCATGAGTCTACAAAAGGTTGTTGGTGCGTTAACCAGACCAAATGGCATTTTCTTAAGTTGGTATAGACCCAAAGACGTTTCAAAGGCAGTCAAGGCTTTACTACTGACTTCCTCTACTACCACATATGGGGCCTTCCACTGTAATAACAGTTTATTACGTTTTGTAGGTGATAATAGCAAGACCTTGCTACCTTTCTTAAACCTATCTTTTGTCTTCCTATCACAGTACTTGAACTAAATATACATTTTTATAACTGCTGCTGAGCTATTTCACATGTGTCTCCCAGCCACTCCTGTAAATCCAATAGATACTGGTAAGTAGTCTTAAACTCAACATTCTTAGTGGTACCAGCCCGTAACTTTAAAATATATTCACTGTACCAAAACACAATGTGTCAAATACCAACGTCTCTCACTATACGTCACTTTATTACATTAAATTTTCCTTACGAGGGAAAGAAAAATACTTACTAGGAAAATGATTATGAAACATTAATAAATACACATTACAATGTACATAAATTATTTATCAGTGTGTAACCTGCAGCCGATACACAAGAAAACGTATGTAAATATGCATTAGTATGACTAAATTACCCTGGTTCAGCCAGCACACCGTACCTTTATACAATTAACAAATGTTCGGATATCAGTGTGTATTTAAACATACACACATTAAATTGAAAGTTATAGCATGACTGGCGAAGTTGTTAACACCTGACAGTGTTTTACATGTATGTATCATAAACAGCCATTTTAACTAAACCATGATCATTTATAATTCAAATAATTTGCTACGGTTCTTCAATGCAAAAGAAATTTGGAAATATACAAATATCCCAAAAGAAGACTATAAATCTATGCTTTCACCAGAATATCTTCAATTTATAAAGTACAAATTCTAAAATATAAATTTTAACTCTCAAAATTATAGATCACGTAAATAAATAGAACATCTATTAGATTCATAATTTAATAAAAACGAAAAAGCAAAAACCTTTCAGATATAACCAAAAATTTACGAATAAAATAAATCACCAAACTGAATTTAGTAAAAGTTTTGTCCTAGGAATATTTGTTTAAGAAAATAATTCCATCTACACTCAATAAGGTCTGTCGTACGTGTGCAAAGTAAATGCCGCAGTGCGTCGTCTAAATAGTATTTTTTGCACTAAAAGGTCGTGAAATAAATGAAAGACCTGAAGACTTCTGTTCACCTGTGAAGGTTATACAAGTACATTCTACAAATAACATAAGACCCGTCCTATGAAATTGTTCGACGTGAACAAAAAGTAATGACTTTATGAAAAAACTAACTTACTCAATACTACATCGATTTTAATAAAAGAAACATTGAAATGCATGATTTCCTATTTAGAAAACGCTGCCACATAAATATCTAATAAATAGGCAGATTTTACTCAATAATACAAAAATTTACCAAAATCTGATGCAGTATTTTTTTTGTTTTCATATAAGAAAAATTGAGACCCTGATATCAGTTTGTGATATATGGAGGGGCAGAGAAAAGAAGAAAGGGAGTAGAGAATGTGTTAAATGTCAAGGTCTTCCAAGTTCTGAGAGAAGAACAAACAGATACAAACCATGAACATCCATCATAACTATTGTGTGCTTTATGTTGACAGTTCAAGCCATGCATGAATGATTCATAAAATAATACAGGCCATGTGCACAAAGCAATTTTCTTTCCATATTTTTTCTCTTTCTAAAAACGTTAATTCTTCTGTTGTGAATTTTCGAACAAATTATATACTCTCCAAACAATAATTGGTAAAAGTGAAGTATTTTATAGACGCTATAATCTAAAGGTAAATAGTTTGTCAGTGAAACAAGTTTTGTGGTTATTTTAATGCTTTGTTACAAGATTTCTAAATGTTTAACCAATATGGAATGTTATGTATGGTCTTTTTTCTTGGGTTGTTTAAAAGAAACCCAACGTTTAAAAGATATTTTTACTTAGACAAGAACATATGTGTATCTACGAACGCCGGATGACCTTAGATGCTATCTGTTTTCTCCTCAGTTCTTTATATGTGAGTTTGTTCGGCGACATATTCCATTTTCATAAGTTTTAATTCGTTTAAATTCCTTAGAAACAAGACAATATCAAAAAAGATATATTGACGTCCTATCAAACTGTATAACTGTTAAAATACGAAATCGAACACCATTTTTCTGTAATTTTGTAAATTCAGTTATTAAAACAACAATATTCATTGAAATTATAATAATGTTACATCAAGAAAAAAAACCTCTTATAAGAAGATTTCAATTCTATGAGACTTGGTACATAATAAATACAGAAATAGAGAAACGTAAAATTCCATATAAATGATATGGGAGCTACATTTGTTTTTGACTAAATTCTTCTTTTTTGAAAACGAAACACTTTTCATATTGAGAAAGGTTCACGATTTTCAGAAGTAGAAGAAAGTTTGTTTATCTCAGTATAAATCTGCATACCCCTTCCTACTTCTTCTTAACTGCATACTATTTATTTACGTAATTACGTTAACGGGTTCTCAATGGAAATCATTATGTCTCTAGAACTTGCGATAGTTTAACAATATAGTAGAAGCAATCATCATTTGCAAAATTGACAATCCTTTAATAATGGAGTATTCAGGATTTTTTTTTATGTATGTCTGTTTGAAGTTTAGAAACTAGATCAATTTAATTTTAACTATTTTGAGGGAAAAAATAAAACACCTTGATAATTAATTAAGACATTTCGTAACAGGACTAACAATGGTAATTAGAGATATATGTTTTATTAAGTACTGCATTTATTCCTCGATGGCTGGAAGATATTGAGACCGCAAGAAATAATCGGAGACGTTATGTTTGTTATTTCAATAAGAGTAGAAGAATACATCGGTGCCGATGGTGATCAATTTATCGATGAATTATTGTAAATGTGCTACATTATATCTATAAATATAAGGTAAGGAAAGACACAGTAGCTACCATTTGACATGTCCTTTAGGTACAGATAGTTTTCTTGGCAGAAAGGAACGAGTCAGTTATCTTATTTTCTGAAGAAAAACTTGAAAATCTTTTCAGGAGAATTTGCTCATAAAATGTACTCCTTCCTTGTCTAGTGGATCCCAAATATTGACTTTTCTACTGATTATTTTGAGTGCGTTCTGTTACAGAATCTCAGAGAAAAGTATATATTGTCTTAGCTTATTATAGTATAAGGTAATTACTCTGCAGAAGCTATAAAATATATAAAATGTTGGCAAAAGTATATCAAAAAGCTTTATATTCGTATTCTGATGTATACCGTTAAGACGCAAACATAACTGTTTCAGATTTCAGAATATTGTTCGGTTTCCTAAACGCCTTAAAACCTTACCACTTTAATTTGAAAGAAAAATCTCAGCGAGTTATTTCATTCCTTATCCACGGATAAATTATACTCTCGGCTGTTCTAGAAATATATATTTTAGAATTTTTGAACTGATATTCTAAATAAGGCAATAACACCATTGGTCGCATATATTAATGTACTTTTTGTATTCAGTTAAGGATAAATTATCATGATTACATTGCAGATCGAAAAATTTAACAATAACTATTGTGCGGCATACATATGGTAATTTTTATATAATAGTTATAGTAACGTCAACCTGACCCAAAATAACAAACTTTTTTATTAACACTTGCACAAACAAGGTAAAATCTTTATTCTTGCATACATTCATTGCGAAAAGGTTTCCTTCAGTTTAAAGTTTTAAAGGTGTAAATTAATTTTACAACAACACTGGAAAGTAATTTTATTTTTATTTATATCTGTCTAAGAAATATAAAAACTCTGTTACTTCTAATTTCTATTCTTTTTAACCAATTATTGTGTTATCAGAAGTTGTCTGCCATGCAGCTATGTCATTTTGTACTTTCCTGTTGCAAGAAAGCTATATCATAATATATATTACTAAAATCTTAACTTTACATCCTTTCATACATGAAATACAGATTGCTGCTCTGCGAAATACATGTTTTCCGTTTATGGTTGTCAGGTATTCTAGCCATCTTATTTTATTTTCTCTAAATATTGTAAGCAATCAATAAAAACTTTACTCAGAGGTTTTAACAAAGTTTCTCGAATTTAAAGGAAAGCTTATGAAATGCTGATTTTGTGACATATAATGGCGGGTATGAGTATGAACAATTCCTTCAATGATTGAAATAGACATTTGAAATGACGCTTTTACTTCAAATATTTATGTTACTGATTACGTTTCCGACAAAAGTCTCACCAGGTTGTCTTTAGTTAAAACAGATAGTTTGTCTTTCCTTTAATCTCTGACTGCAGTATCATGTTTGTACCTTTTGTAATGCGTTATCTACCAGTTTTGCAAATAGGTGGTAGACATTGATACTAACCAAAAACTAAATTTCACTGGAATATTGTGTTCTCTAGGAAGACATTCTGAAATAGGTTTAAAATTTTCCTTTCAAAATTATACGGTCATTACGATGATCGATTAGAAAGACAACTGTTACAATCTTAATGGACACTTTGCGATTTTAAATAATAGGTAATCTCATCCTTCTCATATCCAGGACTCTCTTAGGGTCATTTGTATTCTCGATGTTTCATTTGTCAAAGTCGTACAATACTATACTTGGTTATTTGATAATTATACAACATCCTTCTCAACAATGGACTGAAATAGTTTTATACAAATCTGAAGAATTTTACGGATAAGTTAATGTCTCTGTGGAATAGTAAAATGTTTTACAGCGTTTCGTTGTTTGCTTTTGAATTATTAAAAACATTCACTCGGTAACATTTCTTTATGTAAACTTACTGTTTACAGTAGAAAAGTGTAATTTGTTTTGTATTCGTACATAAATCTTAACTAGTAAGGGAACCAGAAGACAGTATAAAACTCAATGATATGTGTTCTGAAGAAAATATTTTGAAACATTTTCCTACGATCAAACAGGGATAATTTAACAGCACTGTTCAAAGTTTGTTAATTACCACTCTACCGAGCTATTATTCTATTAAAAAAGATTGTTTGGTTGTGTAGAAACGTTGTCTTTCACCATCGTGAAAATTCACAGAAATTACGTGTTTTTTTTTTCACTTTAGAATCACCAGTGCAATTTGAGTGTCAAGTGACAAAGACTGTTGAAAGATATAAGCAAGACATCTTGTCGCCAAACGAAGGATATTACTTACCGCACTACGAGCCCGACGGAACTAAAATGATTTCAAAATTATTTTGAAAACTCTGTAATGATTTAAATCAAATGTAATTTAGATAATTTCTAGTCAAATGTAATGTTTTCTGTCAGAAAACCAGCAGTACATAGTTGACTGCTTAAAGCTTCGAATTTAAAATTATATGATGGCAACCGTATGAACAGGGAATAAATTCAAGAAAATGATTGATTTCTTATTAATAGAAAAGTGTTCTCCTTACATTTTAAACCCACATAACTGGTTCGTAAATTTGGCCCTGTTACTCATATTCATACTTGCTAATCTTTTGATAATTAATCTATTCTAGCATTGACCTAGAGACACAGAGAACCTTCTACTGCAGCTGCACTATAATCAAAACCCAATGTCAAAGTTATCTGCAAAATACGAAAAACAAACGACATAACATGAATTTGGAAAGCAAGTTTTAGATAAATAGATACTCTGACATTATTAAGGATAAGATAATTCAAGTGGTCACAACGAAATTACTGTACTAAGATACATAGTTTGTACCTGAACGCCAAATAAATATCGGTTACCACGTTTACAATTAATATTTGAAAATAAGAAAATGTTTTAGTACTTTTATTTAATTGACATTTTCTTACTCGCTAAGCACACTTTAATCAACGCAAACACTGGTTTACTTTGATCATAAATTCCATGGATAATTCAAATCACTTTCAATGGAATCTTGAATAGAGAAAACACAAAAAATGTACGATACAAAGCCATTTTTACTTCATTGATTGTTTCGGTTACTGTTCACTGAATTCGTCTCAGAATTTTTCTTTGGTGTGCTAACAGGAAATGTTTCTAAGCTTTTTCATTGTAAATATAAGAGGTTTTCTTCCATCTGTTAATGTTTATTGCTTTATACAATCATAGATAGACAGACAGACAGACAGATTTATCTTTTTCATTTGAGTTAAAATGCTCATGAAAACACGACATAAGTTTGACACAAGATACTGGAGGCCAGCAGTTTACATAATTAACAGAAATTTTACGTTGACAAATAGTTTGGTACTTTGTCCTAGAGACAGATATTGTAAAATGAAGAAAAATGTACCGAAAACATGGAGAAGGTCCAGGCAAAAAAACCATTACATATATACATACATATACACCTAAAATACATATATGCTATCATGCTTTCAAAGCAAACGCCAAACAAGCACTGCTTTAACAAATAATCATAATAAGAACATTATATGTAACATCTTTATATGTCCTTAAGTATATGAATGTAAAATGAATGACAAATGTTCAAGCTGCAAATATTTCCAGATAGGTTTGATTGTACGCATAGAAGTGGATCATGTTTGCTACACATGAAACTCAATACCATCCATTTTATAGTCTCAAGGAAAAGTCAACTTAAGATAATTATAACAACCCATGTCATCGCCGTTTAGAACTAAAAATAAGACAAATATACATTCTAAATTTAATAATTCAAATCAAAATTAATACAGTTGGAGAACTGTTAAGTTAGAAAACACATTTTAAAAAGAAGAAATGAAACTGGAATAAAACAAATAGATTGTAGGAAACACAATATTTGATAATGTCAATAAAAAAATATATAACTGCATAACATGTTATCAACTTATGTCATATGAGAATCTTACCACACAATACTGGGGAAGCAAGTATTAGAAGATAATTATAAATTACAAATTCATTTAAAATGAAAAATGAACTTGACTCTATTTTAATACCTACTTGCAACAATTACAAATTAGTAGCAACAATCTACTTACACGTCTCAAAATGGTTTACATATACCAACAGTTCTTTAGAATATAGACAAAAATATGTCAATTTTACTCGTAATTTACAGGGTTTTTTTCTTTTATTATTATTTGTTTTGTAGTTCAGTCTTTGCTAAAATGATTGTGGTACGAAAATGAAAGTACTGCATGTGAAACAAAAAACATGATTATGTACATTGTAAGCCTTCTCAAAAATGTTCTATTTAGTACTACAATTTACATTACGAAGTTCTTTAGCTTGAATAATGTCCCTGCAGAATAATTGCATTTGACAATTAATGTTTATTATTTACTCCGATTGATAATAACTGAAATCACTCTCACTGACAAATTATTTTTATTTAATATACTTAAAATTAACAATTGTTTAGTTCACTTAAAACGTGTGGTTTTTTGACCTAGCATTTGATTTTACACAAAATCGGGGGTACTTTGGCTAGAAGTTAGTTTCTTCAGAAGAACTGTATTCGACCAAGGTGCAAAATGTGATTTGTTTTAATTAGAAAAAATAAAGAAGTCTTACAATTTACACAATCAGAGCAAAATGTCTTTATACATCTGTGAAAATGACTGACTAGGACATTAAGTATGTACACTTCGTGACAAATTGCTTTCAGAAAATGTTTGAATGTTCAGATATAATAGTCTTATAATGTGTTACTTCAATTACTGAAACCCCGAAAAAAAGTGTAAAACGAATGGTGTTGTAAAGGCTGAACATACCTGTCTGGCGAAGAATGTAGACGTAGGACTCAGTATAACAAGTTTAAGTAGCTTATAAGTCTAACAAAAAAGGAAATTCTAAAATCGTGTAAAAAATGCATAAGATAAGTTTACACTGGGAGGAAACAATAGAATATATTTTGAATAATAGATAGGTGTACATAAATTCAAACAAAAACATTCATTTATCACACCGTACATGATAACCTGACCTACTTTCCTCTTCAAGAAAAGTGATATATTTGAATGAATATCGGTCAGACAAATCCTATATAAATTGCAGAAAAGTGCTGCAAACGTTCAGACGTGCCGAAAGAGTTAAAGAAAATTAAATAAAAAGATTAATCAACTAAAAGATTACTTAATAACTAAGTCTAGGAAGTTGAAATAAAATAATATTGCAAATTCTTTCAAATGACAATATGGTAAGGCATGGCAGACTTTAATGAAAATATCTATGACAGTTATACACCATAGGCATATTATTTTTGTTGTTCATAATTATTTGATTTAGTATTGTACGCATTTTTAATTCAGTCGGAGTTGCTTTCGAGATCTAACATTTTACAACATATTGTATGTCAAGTAAACAAATTTTTAATGTTTCGTCATGTTTGACTTTCCTTCTTATACGCCGTATTATGGAAACCCTATGGTAAGCGGACGGCGTCCAGACATTGTCCGGACCATATCTCTATCGCTAATAGTCTGACTGATTTTATACTTGCTTTGCAGCTTTCTTGTAATGAGTAAAAGTGCTGTTCCTAAGAACCATAATTTTTCCTAGTGGCATTTTTTAATTATCCCTCTCTTGATTTTTTTCCGGAGCATAACTTTAAAACTATGAAGTGAATTGATAGATAGCTGGTTACAAGAAAATGTACAGTGCCGAAAAATAATAACTCTGCCTTATTTTGAGTAATATTCCCTTCTTTAATTTCAATAATGAATTTTCAAGAAGTTCAAACAAGACAGACACTTTCATATTTCAAAATTCACATAAAAAGAGCACATATTATGCACACAGTTTTCCTGTCTCATATAAAGTTTCTCGACCCAATTAACAGGGTTTTTTTTCAAAGATACATTCATATAATGTCGACCATATGTACAACTTTGCATATGTAGTTCGCCTTGAAATTTTTTATTTTTCATATTTCGACTGTATAGAACAACGGTTTCTGCTTTGAACCTTTAAAAGCCACGATTCTTCATTAAAACATCACAAAATCTAGTACTTTAAGTATGATTTAAGCACTAAAGGTTTCAACAAGACATATTTTCTTTTTATTTAAAAAGAGAAACACAGTTATGTCAACACGAAATTGTCACGATTTTAGAGGCAATTTATGCAAATAACTGTAATTTTTATATCACTAGAGATTACCTATTGCCTGCTGAAAGTTATTATTGTGCCTAGAATATTGCGACGTTAACTGTCTGTTTTGCCGCCTTATTCAATAAAGACTAATGACTGATGAAGACATGTAGGGATTAGATGGCATAAGTTTGTATGAAAGATACAAACATGTACTAAATTTCCGTTGACAAGGGTGGTGTGAGATGTAAATATTTCAACGTAATAATTTTTATTGTTAAGATGAACTATGAACAAAAAAAACTTTGGTTATAAAGTCAACACAAACAATCAACCCAATAAAAATGTTTTTGTTTGATATGACGTTAAAAATGTAAACAAAAATCCAGAGATATAGTGAGTATTTAGCAATGTTAGCATTTTTATGTCTATATAATCAAAAGCAATGCTAAGTAATAAATATTTCAATTTCTTTTTATTTATCTGTTTGCAAATTGTTCAAACTTACACAACTGAAACTAAAATTATGGACCTACATCTTTAAATTAGGTTATGTTTGTTAAATACGATTGCTCTACTTTGACCTAACAGTCTGATATAAGTTTTTAAAATGGTCTTTGAGTGAAAAAAATGTAGCAATAACAATGGCCAATATTATACAACCAATACTGGTTGATGAAAAGTGTCTTCATTCAGTCGAAAAGCCTTGATCAAAGATGTTCTATATATAGTAAATAATGAAATGATTCCGTTCAAAATAGAGAACGTTTTATTTACCTGAGAACTTTTGTCAACTTTTTAATTTGAAATCTCTTAAAATTAATTTAAGATGAATCGTTCATTAGATATTAAATATAGTAAAAGAAAATATTGGTTTTATCGAGTTAAAGGGTTATCTAATTCCAAAAAGCAAGCAATCTTCATATTCCAGAACACTTTCAAGTGTTAGGCTGGTGCACCCTAGAAACTGGGTTAAACCCCTAGTTGCAAATGTGAGGCTGGTGCACCCCAGAACCTGGGTTAAACCCCTAGTTGCAAGTGTGAGGCTGGTGCACACTAGAACCTGAGTTAAACCCCCCAGGTTGAGAATGTTTTCCTTTAACCCTTACGAAGCGATAACCTCACTGGTTCTTCCTTTCGTTAATTGTTATATATATATTCTTTGAATGTAAATATATAAATTCTTTTATTTATATTGCGAAAAAAAAATTAGACTACAATGTAGTACTTGATACAGAATTTGTCTAAGAAATGAGATAATTACTAAAAACTTGTTTTTGCCATGTCTGTCAGTCCGTCTGTCAGTCTATAACACTTCGTTTCCGTTCGATAACTAGAGTACCTTTTGATCTAGAGTCTTCATAACTTCATAGGGTGATTGCCCTTATCGAGTTACAGAAGCCTATTATCTTTTTGGATATTTTGGTAAAAGGTCAAGGTCACAGTGACCTCAAAACTGAAAATGATTTCCGCTCAATAACTAGATTTCTATTTGACATAATGTCTACAAACTTCAAAGGATTACTGTTCTTACTGAGTTACAGAAGCCTATTGACTTTGGGTCAGCCAGTCAAAGGTCAAGGTCATTGACCTTATATTAAAAAAATGGTTTCCGCTCAATAAGTAGAGTGCTATTTAGCACAGAGTCTTGAAACTTCATACAGTGATTGTCCTTAATGAGTAAAAGAAGCTTGTTGATTTTGGGATCAGCCGGTCAGAGGTCAAGGTCACTGTGATCTTTAACTTGAAAATTGTTTCCCCTCAATAACTTGAGTTCTGTTTGACCCAGAGTCTTCAAACTTCACAGGATGATTATCCTTGTTGAGTAGAAGACACTTTTGTTTTTGGGTCAGCTGAACAAAGGTCAAGGTCACAGTGACCTTAAATACGAAAATGGTTTCCCCTTAATTACTAGAGTTTAGTCAAACTAATGAGTTTTTGTCCAGTGTCTTCAAACTCATTAGTTTGATGTTCCTTGTTGAGTAGATGAAGCCTGATTTTGGGGTCAGCTGATAAAAGGTGAAGATCATAGTGTCCTTACATTAGGGTTTTATTTGACTTAGTGTCTTCAAACTTCATAAGATGATAGTCCTTGAGTTACAGAAGCCTACTGTGTTGGGGTACTGTAGGTGAAAGGCCAAAGCCACATTGACTTAAATGTAAAAAGAAAATTCTCCGATCAATACCTCGAGTGCCATTTCAGCCAGACTGTTGAACTCGTTGTTTTTGCAGTGTCAGTTGTTCATCTGTCATACTTTGTTTCCATTTCATAAGTAGAGTACCTTTTGACCTGACACCTTCCAACTTCATATGACACTGTTTTTTCCTGCAACGAGAAGTGTTTTGGGAAATAACTTTGTGCACAGATTTCTATATTTTAAGCTTTTCTATATACGTTTTGTTATATCTCTGCTTTTAAAAACTGCATCAAGTTCGATTTTAAGCAAATTGACAAATTATCTTGTAATAACGAACTACACATTTTCTAAATGAAATGAGAATGTCTATAAAAGGTACTGCAGTCTATTGTCAATACAGTGCACTTTCAATGACTATCATTTGTTAAATTGAGAATCCTTTAATAATGACACGTCTGAATTTTTGTTATTTCTTCATTTACACATACAATAGTTTCATTATATTTGGAAATTCTATGATGAATTTTAAATTAAGGATATTTCTTAGTGTATTATTACTTGGTTATTTACACTGATTTCACCCTTTAACCTCCAACAGAAATAATAATGAAATTTTGCTTTTTGCAGCATATAAATGGTATTAGTAAACAAGTTTTTAAATATACAAGAAATTGTTAAAAACAAATAATACAGTGCACTTTCAATGACTATCATTTGTTAAATTGAGAATCCTTTAATAATGACACGTCTGAATTTTTGTTTTTTCTTCATTTACACATACAATAGTTTCATTATATTTGGAAATTCTATGGTGAATTTTAAATTAAGGATATTTCTTAGTGTATTATTACTTGGTTATTTACACTGATTTCACCCTTCAACCTCCAACAGAAATAATTATGAAATTTTGCTTTTTGCAGCATATAAATGGTATTAGTAAACAAGTTTTTAAATATACAAGAAATTGTTAAAAACAAATAATGCTCCCCGAAGTACATTTTGTTCAGAATAGCAGACAAGTAAGAAATGTACTATCAATGGTATTTCAATGACATATCGTATTGAATACTAAGTAAATACTAAGTGAAAGTATGGATAATCATGATGAAACTTATATGACGGTTTATAGTATAAAACCACATTTGTAAGAACAGTTGATTTATTGCAAAATTTACCTACTACTTGTTTAATCTGTGAATGTTTGCCAGAAATTCTATAATCACAAAAAGAGGTGTCAAGTGCTTGGCTGGCAGGTGTAAAAGGCAGATCTGTACTTCAGATAATCAGTGTTGTTCTCCAGAATTCCAGCTGATAAGCCATTTATTTATCTAGTTATCGGGGTTGCTATATTAAGTTTTATAAAGGGAGATAATTAAAAAAACTGATGTAAAGTGATGGTTCTTTAAAACTGCACTTTCTCTCACTGGTCTTTATAACTGTGTGAAGTTTTATTCAATGTCCATCGATACGTTTCAAGTTGTTTTCCTAACAAGCATTATAAGGTATTAAAAAGGAAGATAATTAAAAAACTAAGTAAGTAGAGTGACGGTTTTTAACATTGCATTTCCTCTCATTAGTCTCTATAACAATGCGAAGATGTAATTAGATATCATTGATACTTTAGAAGTTATACTCCAGACAAGCATTATTTAACTTTTGTAATTATCATTCAGGGAGGTAATTCAAAAATTGAGCAAGGTAGAATTAAGATTCATAAACATTGCATTTCCTCTCACTGTTCTCCATCACTGTGTAAAGTTTAAATAAAATTCCTTAAATAGTTTTCACGTTATTGTCCGGACAAGCATAATTAAGTACCATAAAGGGTGATAATTCATAAATTAATTAATCTAGGGCTTTGGTTCTTTGACACAACACTTCCTCTCACTAGTCTCTATAACTGTGTGGAATATCCTTGATAGTTTCGAAGTTGTACTCTTGACAAGCATTATTACACATTTTAAGTATCATTAAGGGAAATAATTCAAAAATAAAGCAAGGTAGACATATGGTTATTGAACAATGCACTTTCACTCCATTGTTTCTATGACTGCATGAAGTTTTAATCAATATGGTTCTTTGACACTGCACTTTCCCTGACTAGTTTCTATAACTTTGTGAAGTTTCAATGAGATATCTTGGACATGTCAGAAGTTATATTCTGTACAAACATTATTAACTTAAGGGAGATAATTAAAAAAATAAGCAAGGTAGAATTATGCTTCTTGAACACTGCATTTTCACTTACTAGTCTCTATCAATGGCTTAAGTTTCAATCAAATTCCTTCAATACATTTCAAGTTATTCTCCAGACGAGTGTGACGGACGAACGTAAAGACGAATGGACAAGGCTGCGACTACATGCTCTCCCTTCGGGGAGCACAAAAATATCTTTATAGGTATAGTTGCTATGTATTATGTCAAACCGGTTGTTTGGCCAAACGAATGTAATGCTTATCTCATACATTTATTTTGTTTGGTGTTATTAAACAAAACCTTTAGATGGACTTATTTTCACCCCATCTGTAATGTATACAGTGCTAGAAGTCATGGAATCTGCAAACTTTTATTTAGTTTTGATGTTTATTAATAAACAGTACATGATAAATGTAAACTGAAACAAAACAACAACATCTGTTTGTGTCAAATGTAAATATTCATTCAGAAAGACTGATGTCACATGTTTGATGAGATTAGAAAAGACAATAATTATAAAATAAGAATTTTCAATATTACACATATAAGGTGAGCGTTTTAACCAGACTAGAACTATATGTTACAACGTGGACATTTATGATACTACGATCTTCGATGCAATTCTTTGTGAAAGAATTTTTTTGTGATGGCGTAAGTAGTAGTAAACTGTCATTAAGTAGAAGAGAATTATTATCGTTTATACGCTCGTCTGCAGACCATCATTTAAAACCAAAGTAGATTTAGAACAGTATGTTCCATTAATGCCTTCAGAAAACAAATCATTGTATAGAGAAAATAACACATAGAGACACATGCAACTTCTCAGACTAAGTAAAAGAACAAGTCTATCTCCGAGTTTTGCAGGTTAGACTGCAAAGATTATGTCGCTCATTGATTTGTTGAGGAGTGTTTACAATATCTAGAGAACGTTAAGACATATACAAACAGAAACGTTTGAAAAGAAACCTATAGAAGTAACGGTGAGCATTGTTAATAACAATATCAATAAAGTCACAACATTTGCCTAGTAGCAGTGAATAATATTTTTCTCAAGAGAGTAATAAGAAAAAATGGAGTCGTGGCGATCACATTGTAACCAAGGTCAGATGCAGACTTGTCACGTAACTCTTCACTAACAGAAAATATTTATTATTTATTGTCTCCCGACATACTTAGTTGTAAGTAATTCATTGCCGATAATGTCTCAAATTCCAATTTTTTTCTGATTCCAACGAGTTTATTTAACCTAATAGCATAACGTTATCTTAGTATGAAATAGTATGCAATGAAATAAATATAAAGTAAACGTCAGTGATAGCGTATCGATGTTTTACTTAATATTTCGAGCTATTTCGCATGTACACACGGAGCCGTGCAGCGTTTTGACTCATTTTCAGAAAAACGCTCCTACAGTTAATATTTACAAATCAATTTATAATCTTCACACGATTAATTTTGATTTTGTCTTCAAATTGCTTAGAAGCGTTTCGTATGCATTCGTCTAGAATTGCTGTTAAAGTACATGTTCAGCGACGTGGTGCTTTTAATTTGAAGGAAATAAAAAGCATGTGTCTTTATTACTTTGAAAGTCGCTTACATGTCTAATAACATTCTATTCATAATAAATGATTTATGATTTCATAGGTGGCTTTGTAAGCAAAACAAGTATGATCCATGATTAAGTTTTGTTTGCCATGTTGAGAGAATGACAAGATGTCTTTATATGTAGAGTAATTTTGAGAAGATCAAGTTACATAATTTATTCCATACGGTATGGAGGGGTCAAAGAAAAGAAGAAAGGGAGTAGAGGATATGTTAAAAGTCAAGGTCTTCCAAGTTCTAAGAGAATAGCAATTCAGATACAAAGAGAAAGTTCAATGAATTACCGTGAAAATTCATCATAACTATTGTGTGCTTTATGTTGAATGTTCAAGCCATGTATGAATGATTCATAAAATAAACCAGCCATATGCACAAAGCAATTTCCTTTCCAGAATTTGTCTCTTTCTAGTGAACATTGATTTTTCTGTTGTGAAGTTTCGAGAAAATTATATACTGTCCAAAAATAATCAGTAACAGTAGAATATTTTACAGACGCTATAATCTAAAGCTAAATAGTTTGTCAATGAAAAATAAGTATTGTGATTATTTTGATGCTTTATTACCGGGTTTCTGAATGTTCAACCAATATAGAACGTTTTTCTTCGTCTATTTCCTTGGTTTGTTTAAAAGAAACCCAACGTATATTTTCACTTAGACAAGAACATATGCGAATCTACGATCACCGGATGGCCTTAGATGCTATCTGTCATCTCCTCAGTTCTTTATATGTGTTTTTGTTCAGCAATTTATTCAATTTTTAAAAGTTTTGCTTTGTTTAAATTTCTTAAAAGCAAAATTTGTGTTATGTTGTATTGTATGTCTTGTCTTATTGTATATACTTTAACATATTAATCGAATACCATTTATAGTTTCTGTGGTTTTCTAAATTCAGTTTTTTAAAAAAACCATATTGATCAAAATTATGATAAAGTAAGCTTACGAAAAGCTTTCAATTTTATGAGACTTGTTAACATAATTAAGTAGAAAGTAAAGGAGGAATGTAAATATATAAATGATATGGGAAATAAATTTATAACTGACTAACTGTTTCTTTGTTCGTAAACGTAATACTTTTTATATTGAGGAAGGTTCAAGACCTTTCAGAAGGAGAAGAAAATTTGCATATGTCAGTATAAATCTGCACACCCCTTCCTAATTCTTCCTAATTACATACTATATGTAATTACGTTAATAATTTCTCAATGGAAATCATTATGTCTCTAGAACTTGCGATTGTTAATTTAAATATAGTGGAAGCAATCAGTATCATTTGCGAAATTGACAATCCTTCGGCAGTGGCGTATTCAGGATAATTTTGTTTGATGGATGTCTGTTTCGAGAGTAAAGAAGTAGATCACTTTAATGTTAACTATTTTGAGGGAAAAAATAAAACACCCTGAAATATTATTAAGACTTTTCGTAACAGGACTATTAATGATAATTAGAATTCTGATCTTTATTAAATACTAAATTCACTCCTCGATGGCTAGACCACAATTGGTACCGACTGAGGGCGAGTTATCGAGGATTTACTGTATATGTATAAGAACCGATATATCTTAATTTAATTGGTTGCATTATATGTTTGTACATATACTTCAAATCCTAAATTATATCAAAAAAGGAAAACAAAAACGATAAAAAAATATCCAGTTGCTACCATTTGACATGGTTTTAAGTACAGATAGTTTACTGGATGGAAAGGAACCAGTCAAATTATTCTATATTTTCTTTTTACACGTACCCCCCTCTTGTCTACATTATCCCAAAATATTGACTTATCTCCTGTTTATTTTGAGTGCGTTCTGTCACTGAATCTCAGAGAAAAGTATATATTGTCTTAGCTTATTATAGTATAAGGAAAGTACTCTGCAGAAGCTATACTCTAAACTATACAAAATGTTGCAAAAAGTGTATCTAAAAATGCTTTATGTTCGGATTCTGAAGTATACAAACCACGGTGCATATCCATATCGGTACCTTCTTTGCGAAATTTACTAAAACGGCACCCTCTTCGCTCATGCACGAGTAATTCTTTGCATAAAATATAACAGCGATCGCCCAGAGTCAGGAAAGTATACACTCTACTGACGAAAAAAGGTATGTCATCTGCAAACGAAGTTTACCATGGAACACTAGAATGTTTTAGCTGTGTCTCTGTTTGTTATGGGTCTTGTTTTCAATTACTGCAACTCCAAAATAAGCGACACAAATCAAGATGTCTTGTCTCGACCCGCGCCTCGACATGTTCTCTTGGCTTATATGAACCAGTGGTTTGATTATGTATACACCATACATATTACGTGTATTCATTTATATATTATTTTCAAACAAATGGCAATAAATAGTGTGAAATAAACGTAAAATTCATAAAAACGCCCTACTTTCGGTTTGGCAGCGACACGGGTTACCTCTTTGTTGTTGATATTTTATGTCACAGGTAACCTCTCTCATATTTTTTTCTTTCAGGGACAGGTACCCTCTTAGCACCGTGATTGCGATATATCTGTATAAAACAAAGTTATTGCACCTTAAAACATTTCATTTCTTTTCAGATCTAGAAAACGTAAACGGTTTTCAATATTATGGCTGCATCACCCAAACAAACGCTGACTCTTCTGCTATTGTTTTCAAATTCGCAATATTCAACAGAATCAAGGTAGTGATAATTTCATTCCTTATACGGGCTGATGGGCGTTATTATAAGTTTCCTAGATTAATGACACTATGCCTCACTAAGTATACTACTTAAAATTTGATAGGAAACACTTATAAGATTGTGTATATTTAATACGTACGGTTGAAAGGTTATTTTTTTTGTTGTGATTCTAAAAATATGTTCATATGACAAAAGTGTGGTACCAAAAAATGAGTAAGTCTGTAAACCGTTGAAGCATGACAGAGGCTAAGCCGTGGGAGGGGCACGAATTTGGGAAAACACAGACAGGAGATGAAATGGAACTTTTTGGAAAAATCAAGTCTATGGCCTGAATTTTGCTTTAATATCGCTTGTGGTGTCCGTTTGCTTGGATTACTGCTCTGCACCGCCTTCTCATGCTGCTAATGAGTCTCCTGATGCTTTGTTGTGGGAGTCGAGCCCACTCGTCCAGAAGGGCCTGCTGTAGCCCAGGGACCGTGGTTGGCTGGACTGGGCGAGCAGATACTGCAGTCTGCAGCATGTTCCAGGCGTTCTCTATTGGATTGAGGTCTGAGGACCTTGCTGACCAGTCCATTCTCTCTATGGCTGCTGCCTCCAGGTACTCGTCGGTGACCCTTGCCCTGTGACGCCGGGCGTTTTCGTCCTTTAAAATGAACTCAGGGCCTATAGCACCAGCGTACGGACGAACGTACACATCTAAGATCTCATTACGTATCGTACAGCCTTCAATGTGCCGTTTTGAACAATTTGCAGTTCCTTTCTCTCTGCACGCCAATGCCCGCCCACACCATGACCGAGCCCCCGCCATGACGGTCATTGGTATCAACACATACGGATGCCAAACGCTCATTGGCGGATCTCCATACCCGCACTCGCCTCTAGACTCGTCAGTGAACAGCACTGGGGTCCAGTCATGCAGCGTCCACCTGGCGTGATCGCAGACCCATTGAAGACGTGCCTGGATGTGGTTTCGCGTCAATGGGATTCGTATTGCTGGCCTTCTAGCCCTCATGCCAGCTGTATGAAGACGGTTCTTGATGGTTTGAGTGGAAAGTCTTACACCAGTGGCATTCTGGAAGTCATTTTGGAGGGCAGTAGCGGTAACAAAGCTCTGATGTCGCGCTTGAACGACAATAAACCGGCCCTCACTCTGAGTTTTGGACCTCTGACGCCCTCCGCGATGCCTATGCGTGACATGCCCGTAAGTTTGAAACCGTCGCCACAAGGACACCTGCCACGTGCCGTTGGGAACGCCCAGCTTCAAGCATCCCTACCCCCCTATTCATCTCCTCATCGTCAATACGCCGTCTTTGCCGTAGATTTGCCATTGCCAGTGCTAGGTTCGATATAAACGTTACCATGCAAAAGCGAAGTCTGAATAAAACGGATGTGTACATGAAGGTACATGCCCGCGGTGCACCACTTTTCCAGGGGTATCGCTTTTCCAGTGCATCTCGAGCCATGTACAAGTAAACACTCAAAATCTGCTAAACAGGTCGGCTTTGCCATATGAATAAACTACATGTATGAGAAAAAATCAGTTATCTTGAGGTTATCATTAAAAAGATATTTAAGAAAAAAAAACCGATCCCTATCAAAATTTGAGTAGTATAAGTCAAACGTACAAAAACTACCTTAAATGCTCTTAATGTAGCGGCTGTTTTTATTCAGTATTTCAGTCTTTGTAAATAAAGCAGCACAAGTATGAAATAGTGGTTATAATGGCGAGTCTGTACTGGATGCGTGCAAATTAAATTAATGTTATTTATTATCATACTTATGCTGAATAAATACGCATGAACGTGTGATTCATTTTAGACATACCATTTTTCAAAACAAAACTGTTTCACCTCTTCTTAAGTGTCTATATGCCGTTCGTGTATGTATGATGAACTCGCCTATCTGAAACTAAAGAAGACACAATATAATATATTCCCGGTAACTAAGGTGCTCAGTGTGGGTGTTACGAGTTAAGGGGGAAGAAGCAGTAGTACGACATAGCATTACAAGCAAACAGCTGGCATTGTTTGACAACATGTACGATGCAATAAAACGATAATACGATATTGATGTCGTGATTATTGATATGATAGATTAATGTATTTCATGTAAGACGTTATTACACAGCTAGAATACGAACGTCCGTGGTTCTACCCAGGTGCTCCCCCGTCCAGACGGGCATATGGGATCTTCCTGCACCATTAAAAATGAAGTGGCCATAAGACCTTATGTGTCGGCGCGATGTTAAAGGAACAAATGAACAAGTTCAATCAAAACGATCAATTTTCAGTTTTACTTTGGCAACAGTAAACATGAACGTTCGGAAAATCGCCATTGCTTATTGCGACAATAATGACTTCGTACTGACTACATGCAGACTGAGTCAAATGACTTACATGTAAGAAAGGAGACGTAAAGCATTATATATCGATATAACGCGTTTTCTTGAATCGTATTGAATTAATAACCTCGAATTCGACTACGGCATTAAGTGTAATTACAGATATATCGCAATCACGGTGCTAAGAGGAAGGAAAAAAATGAGAGAGGTTACCTGTGACATAAAATATCAACAGCAAAGAGGTAACCCGTGTCGCTGCCAAACCGAAAGTAGGGCGTTTTTATGAATTTTACGTATATTTCACACTAATTTTTGCCATTTGTTTGAAAATAATATATAAATGAATACATGTAATATGTATGGTGTGTACATTATCAAACCACTGGTTCATATAAACTTAGAGAACATGTCGATGCGCGGGTCGAGACAAGACATCTCGATTTGTGTCGCTTATTTTGGAGTTGCAGTAATTGAAAACAAGACACATAACAAACAGAGACACAGCTAAATATTCTAGTGTTCGGTGGTAAACTTCGTTTGCAGATGACATACCTTCTTTCGTCAGTAGAGTGTATTTTTTCCTGACTCTGGTCTATCGCGGCTATATTTCCAGCAAAGAATGACCCGTGCATGAGCGAAGATAGTACCGTTTTAGTAAATTTCGCAAAGAGGGTACCGATATGGATATGCACCGTGCAAACTGTTCAGACGCAAACATAACTGTTTTAGATTTCAGAACATTGTACTTCGATAAACGACTTAAAATATTAGCAATTAAATTTGAAAACAAAATATCAGCCAGTTATTTTATTTCTTATCCATGGGTAAAAAAACACTATTGGCTATTCTAGGAATATACATTTGAGAATTTCTGAACTGAAATTCTGAATAAGGCAATAAAATCATTGGTCGTACATATTAATGTGACTTCGTTTTTTCAATAAGGATTAATTTTCAGGACTACATTGCAGGTCAAATTTTTTTACAGTGACTATTAGCTGGCATAAATGTGGTTATTTTGTATATAGTTATGGTCAACCTCACCCTCAAAATGACATTTTTACGTAGCAGTGACTTGCACAAACAAAGATAGAAACCTTTTGTCTTGAAAACGTTCATTGTAAAAAGGTTTGCTCCCACTTAAAACCGTTGAAAATTGTAAAGTATTAAAGATTGACCCAGTCATGTATTAATTTTACAACAATACTGGAAGGTAATTTTATTTTTCATTTTAATTTGTCTTAGAAATATAAGAACTCTTTTACATCTGATTTTCTATGTTTTCCAAACCTTTATTGTGTAGAAGGCATCCATGGACGACAATGGAAATAAGGAAAATGTTTTTTTTTTTTTCTTCTCTTTTTTGTGTTATCCATGGTATTGGTGTGCATTACATGGTCCAAAATTTGTATATATGCAGTGTTTTTGTTATATCATGCATCGTGTTATTGCCATGTTTTATATGTGCTCTTTTACCGAAATCTATCTATCTATGTATCTATCTATCTATCTATCTAGCTTTGCCATTAAGTTCAAGTAATGTCCTGTTTCAAAAAGACTTTATCATAGGCATATATAACTAAAACCTGAACGTGTACATCCCTTCGTACTAGAAATAGATTGTGCTCTGCGAAATACATGTATTCCGTTTATGATTGTCAGGTATTCCAGCGCCTATCACGCACTATATGTTGCAGTATAAATAAGTGTGTAGCAAAACTACTTAGATATTTCAAGTCGTATTTGCCATTTTATTTGATTTTCTCTGAATGTTATATGCAAACAATAATTACTTTACTCAGAAGATTTTACAGAGTTTAACGAATTTAAAGTAAAGCTTATAAAAAGGTGACTTTGTGGGATATTATCACGGGTATGGAAATGAATCACTTCTTCAATGATTGAAACAGACATTTAAGATGATACTTTTACTTCAAATATTATGTTACTGGTTACGTTTCCGAACAAAATCTCACCAGGTTGTCTTCAGTTACAACAGACAGTTTGTCTTTTGTTAAATCTCTGACTGCAGTACCAGGTTTTTTGCAATGAATTATTTACCAAATTTGCAAATAGGTGGTAGACATTCACACTTACCAAAAACTAATTTTCACTGGAGTATTGTATTTTCTAAGAACAGATTCTAAGATAGATTTCAAAATTTTCCTTTCAAAATTATACGGTCATTTCGATGATTGATTAGAAATCTAACTCTAACGCCTGCTGATACAATTTTAATAGACACATTGCGACTTTAAGTAATAAGTAATCTCATCCTTCACATATCCAGGATTTTCATAGGGTCATTTGTATTCTCGCTGTTTCATTTCTTAAGGCCGTACAATACTACACATTCTTATTTTGATTATTATACAACCTCCTTCAAAACAAATGGCAGCAAAAAGTTTTTTACAAATCGGAAAGATCTTTATGGATAAATTAATGCCTTTGTGGAATAGTACAATGTTTTTTTAGCTTTGCGTTGTTCAAGCTTTTAAATTGATATTAACATTTACTCGGTAACATTTCATTATATGGGCTTACAGTAGAAAAGTTTAATTCGTTTTGTATTCGTATATAAATCTAAACTAGTAAGGAAACCACAAGACAATTTCAAAACTCCATCATAAAATTTTTGAAACATTTTATACAAGGATAACTTAACACGACTGTTCAGAGTTTGTTAAATACAACCTTACTGAGCTATCATTCTATTGAAAAGAAAACGTATGATTGTGTAGAAATGATTTCTTTGACCATCGAGAAAATTTACAGAAATTTCGAGTTGTTGTTGTTTTTTCCAGTTAAGAATCATCAGTGCAATTTGAGTGTCAAGTGACAAAGACTGTTAAACGATATAAGTTAGACAGATTGTCGCTAAACAAAGGATATGATTTACCGCACTACGAGCCCGATTGTCGGAGACGGAACTAAAATGATTTCAAAATTATTTTGAAAACTGTGTAATGATTCAAATCAAGTGCAATTTAGATAATTCCAGTCAAATGTAATGTTTTCTGTCAGAAAACCAGCAGCACATAGTTGATTGCTTAAAGTTAAAATCCACTTCGAATTCAAAATTATATGATGGCAACCGTATAAACAGGAAGTAAATCCAACAAAATGATTGATTTCTTATAAATAAATAGAAAAAGGTTCTCCTTACATTTTAAGCATACATAACTATTTTGTAAATTTGGTCCTGATATTTACATTTTTACAAATTAATCGTTTAATCAAAATCCAATGTCTATACGAAAAAATGACACAAGCAAGTTTTAGATAAATAGATACTCTGGCATTGTTAAGGATAATTCATATTAAGATAATTCAAGTGATTTAACATTAATGGCCACAACGAAATTACTGTACTAAGATACATTGTTTATAGCCGAACGCTAATTAAATACCGGTTACGTTTTCTATCACTATTTGAAAAAGAGAAAATGATTTAGTACTCTAATTTAATTGATATTTTCTTATTCGTTAAGCACACATTAATTATAGTAGCTACCAGTTCAGTTTGATCATAAATTCTTGAATAAAGCAGAAACACTTTCAATGGAATCTTGAAAAGAGAAAACACTATATTTAAAATTTATGCACTGATAATGAGCCATTGTTTATTTCATTGATCGTTTTGGTTCATGTTCACTGAATTTGTCTCAGGATTTTTCTTTGGCGTGCAAACAGGAAATGTTTCTATGCATTTTCATCGTAAATATGAGAGGTTTTCTTTCATCTGCAATATATATTGCTTTATACAATTATGTTATAAATTAAATGAAACATTTTAAAACTGCAAATGTTCCCAGATATGTTTGATTGTACTCAGGGCATTGGCTCTTGTTTGCTACGCAAGGAGCTCAATACTACGGAATCCTGTTGGGGCCAGTTAAAATAACGCCGTTGCGCTTAGAGGTAGACGCTCGACAACATGACGCGAAATTGCGATACGACGCTCGACAATGCGAGGCGACGCGCGACAATGTCAAACGAAATATCGCGATTTCATATCGTATTGTCGTGCCATAAAAGCGCAAAATATCGCATTGTCGCTTCGCATTGTCATGGTCGTATCGCAATGCGCGGTTTCTCTTCGCGTTGTCGCGATGTCGCGTCGCGTTTTCATCCGTCGCGTTCTGAATTTGTGTAGGCCTCGACGCACGACAATGCGAAACGACGCTCGACAATGCGAAACGACGCGCGACAACGCGACGCGACATTTTCACAATGTCGTATCGCATTGTCTCGCGTCGTGTGCGCTCCTCTACCGCGACACACGAAAATGCCAAACGACACTAGACAACGCGACGCGACACTCGAAAACGCTAAGCGACACTAGACAATGCGACGCGACATTTATTGGAATATCGTATCGCGTTGTTGTGCGTCTACCGGAAATGGACTAACGGTATATTCTGGCCATCGAATTAATTAAGAACAAATTCCACAAGGAAAATGCGGCAATCACGGTCATGCTCTAAAAACGCGATATGGCTATGGGGAGGGCCGGATAAAACATAAGCACGTGAAATTTTATCATTGCACTGTCAGACGGCATATAGATCTTGTAACATTTTAACCTGTCACCCACATTTTAACTGGTCCCAACAGGATTCCGTACAATACTGTTCATTTGATTGTCTCCAAGAAAACAACTTAAGGTAATAATAACAACCGATGTAGTCGCTGTTTAGACATAGAAATAAGACAAATATACATTCTTTATTTAAAAATTTAAATCAAAATTAATACAGTCGGAGAACTTTTAAGTTAACAAACACAACAGGAATAAAACGAAAAGATTGTAGGAAGCATAATATTTGAGAATGTAAATACAAACACTTAAAATCGCATAACATGTCATCAATTTATGTCATATAAGAACCATACCACGTAATACTTGGGAAGTAAGTATTAGAAAAAAAGTTATAAATAACAAACTCATTAAAATGAAAAATTAACATGATTCTATGATGATACCCACATGCAACATTTAATTAGTATCAACTATCTAGTTAGACGTTCAAAATGGTTTACATTTACCAACAGTTCTTTAGAATATAGATAGAAATATGTCAATTTTACACGTAACTTAAAGCATTTTTTCTTTGATTTTATTTATTTTTTTGTTCTGTAGTTCAGTCTTTGTTAAAATGATTGTAACACGAAAATGAAAGTAGTACGTATGAATAAAAGATTATCCATTATTAACATTGCAAGCATTCTCAGAAAATGTTTCATTTAGAACTAGAATTTGCATTACAAAGTCCTTTAGCTTGACGAACATCTTTGCAAAATAATTGGATTCGACAATTTATGTTTATTATTTAATCGGATTAATAGAGAAAAATAGGTTAGTGTCTTAATATGAGAAAGTTTATCTGGCAAGACGTAGGGATTCATCGGGTGAGTCTTCCGCAGCCGAGCCAGATACACTTTCTCAATTAAGACACTAACTTATTATTCTATTTACTAAGGACATTGAAAAATCTTCTTTAAAGTTTTTCAAATTAGGCTAATGTCAAGGTTATCCGCCAGGTATACATAAACACAAAACAATAGTTCCAAACTTTCAATAATTTTATTATTTTGTGTGATCATTATATTGTAAGATCCACATATTGAAATATTCCTCTTTTATTCAAGTAGTCTCTGTTTGTAATAACAGCAATTTTATCACTTCCGTCTGATTATAAACACAAAAGTAGTCCGCACCCCTTTATCTGATCGGAAATGAAATATTTGACTGGATAAATAATAATTGGATTCACTCAACAGCCATATCATATCTATATGATATAATAAACAACTCTTAAGTTAAAATGTGTTGTAATTTGAACAAGCATCTTGACTTAACACAAAAAGCGAAGGCAATTTGGCTAGAAGTTAGTTTCTTCAGATGAACTGTATTTATGTGGGTTTTTTAATTAGAAAAAATAAAGAAGTCTTACAGTTTACACAATCTGTGCCAAACGTCTTTATACATCTGTGAAAATGACTGACTAGTACATTAAGTATGTACACTTCGTGACAAATTGCTTTCAGAAAATGTTTGAATGTTCAGATAGAATAGTCTTATAATGTGTGACTTCATTTACTGAAACGCCGAAAAAAAGTGTAACAAGAATGGTGTTGTAAAGGTTGAACATACCTGTCTGCCGAAGAATGTAGACGTAGGACTCGTCAGTGTATAACAATTTTAAGTAGTTTATAAGTCTAGCAAAAAAGAAATTCCAAAATCGTATAAAAAGATATAATATTAGTGCACACTGGAAGGAAACAAAAGTATAAATTTGAATAGATAGGTCAGACAAATGTTATGTTAGTTACAGAAAAGTGCTGCAAACTTTCAAACGTGCTCTAAGAGTTCAAGATAATTAATTGTAAAGATTAATCAACCAAACGATAACTAAATAACTAAGTCTAGGAAGCTGATATAAAATTATATTTCCAATAGTTTCTAAATAACAAGAAGGTTAGACATAGCAAACTTTAATGAAAATATTTATGGCAGTAACACACCACATACATATTTCCTTGTTGTTCATATCAATTGAAATAGTATTATACGCATTTTTTAATTTAGTCGGCTTATAACTGTGCCCCGTTTCGTTAGAATTTGTAGATTTGCCCTCGAGATCTGACTTTTACACCATATTGTATGTCATGAGTTTAAATATTCGGGCATGCTTGACGTTCCTTTGTCATTTTCTCTTGCAGTTGGCTTAAAGGTTTTAAGAATTTGCACCAGTTTTATAGACAGGACGTGAAAAATCTGGTAAATTGATTACTTACTTGAACTCGCTCAAAACCTGTAAACGTATATTTTAACTTTTTCATAGAACGAGTAGTAAATTTTCAAATAATGTTTTCCAGTTAGAGTCGAAGTTTCTCGTTTTTCGTAAATAGCTTTATAGATCATTTTGACATTAAGTGCCAAAACAAAAAAAACATGTTTGTGTCGCACCTTCACTTGTATATCCTTTTCATGTTTCCTTTGCTGTCAATGGATTATTTACCCGTCCCACAGAAAATCATACATCCGCGAGTCTTATACTTTCATAAACTTTTCATAAAACGAAAATGTATATGAATAGATTTGAACATTTCGAAACTGCTCTATCACAGATTGTTCAAAAGCCTTTTTGCCTGTAAGCTTCCGTTTGTTAGTTTATACAACTTATTATCTGTTGATATTGTACCGATGATGTTGAAAACTACAGCTGATGGTCTGCATAAAAAACTGTCTGTCCACAGCTATGAAATTAAATATAAGTTTGGATAAAAAGTAAACAGGAGAGTGTAGTGATTTAATGAACTATAATTCAGATGTGGTTTATTGAATTAAAAATCAGAAATTAGGCATTGTAACTAATCCCATATAAGGGACTACCACAAAAAATTAAGTAAATATCAAACGTACACATAAATAATATAACCAGCATTTTCATGTTTCAATAAAGGCGTAATTTCTATGTTTAATTTCTTTCAGTAGATACCTGTATTAGAATTTTTCATAACTGAATATATAGAACTACCCCTTGTAAATGCTTCTTCCACAGCTGTAATGCAGTAAGCACATTTTGAATACATACATACAGAATAACATGTAGAACTGTATTCACATTCTGGAATAAATGTGACACATGTTTTTTTATAATTAAACTGTCCTATATTCAGTGTTAAAAGCAACAATAATAATAAATAATGAAAATGTTATTACGTCAATACCTGTAAACAAGTGAAAAACGGTTTTTGCTTAATAAAGTAAAACCCATTTTGAGATGTTTTTTTATAGATGTATGCATATAGTTGGTCATAGTGAGCAAAGCAATTCACTAGGTGTACACTTGATTATTCACCATAGACTAATATCAGACATAAAATAAGAAAATACTGTCCTCTGTTAGCGGTATTGTATCGTTCTGAAAACCATTTAGTATATAAGGAAGAGCTCTGGTATCTCTCCAGAAATGAACTTTGTTTCTCAAAAGTATTATGCAATCATGTAGAAACAATAGTAAGCACCAATCAAAGACGTTTGAGAAACATCTTTTTAGAACATATTAGATCAGGAAATTAAATCTTTAAATTTCCCAACGATGTAACAGCCAACAGTCCAGATAAACATATCAATATGTTTCTTTTAAGATCTCAATATTTGAAAATATTAATAGTTCAAAATTAACAAGAAGAAGGACAGTCAGCCAAGATAACTGTTGAAGACACAGTGATGTTTGGAAATCGTTAAATAGAAATAATATAGACTTCTGCCATTTCTGCAAAAGCTATTAATGAACACACACCTTCCAATTAAATAGTCTTGTAAAATTACGTAAAGACTTGGCCAGTCATAATTTCTTTTTACCTCATTTAACTTTACTTTATTCGAGTACACTATTTACCAGTGGAATTTCACTGTTTGACATTAGTGGAGTTAGAATTTTTTTTTAATATTCAGGGTCCTTCCAACAATTAATGAATTTTAAATAAAGAAGGTAAGATGAATTTAGAATATGAAATACTAAAAGGAAAATTATGTAGTTATCCACTGAAATAAGATCGGCTCTAAAATGAATACGATGTTGGTGACACAACCTCCGTGTTTCCAAATTTGCGATATGTGATTTATGATGTAAATAGATTATCAATATTTACACTTCCGTATGTTAACATTTCTTAGAAACCATTCAGTTGCTTCAGTTCATGGTTTTCTCTTGTATAATGTGTTAGTGGATAAATAAGAAATTACGATACAGGCATGCTTATCTGGTTTGTGTAAAACCACTGTATTTTGACGCAGTCTGGTTGTAATCAAATAAACAGTCGTTTCCCTTCCTTTTTCTTTAAACAAATGACACAAACTATCCTAACTTAAACAGATATTAGACATATGAAGAAAATAAAAACATCTTCCTCAAAATTGTTCAAACTGAGCTGTTTTTAAAGTTGTTGTTGTTGTTCTGAAACTACTTGAAAACAAATTTAAGAGTTAAAGGAATAGAAATACATTTTGCTATAACTGTCCTTTCCAGAAAAAAATTCTCATCGGCGTTTTGCTTTATTTGTGCTATTTTCCATATGACATTATTGTAAAATGTTAATATATAAGAACATACTTACCTGATCATATTGCTGTTCACTGCAAGGTGAAAGAAACTAAATGGTTTATAATGGTGGCCAATGGATACAAGTTGGCAATGTCATTGGCGGATAGGGAAGATAAAGACAAGTTATAATGAGCATGACAGACTATTTAGTTTATAACTGTGCTATTAACGGCATTCAGATTTAAAGTCATATCAAAAATAGTCGCATGCTATTGTTTCGATATTAAACCTTTCAAGCAGAGAAGTTAAAATTAATATTGCCATATTCTTTCTGAATCCAAATCTTTGAAGAATTAGCTCCCCTTTGTTTTTTTTTTATATTTTGCAATTGGTTATTGGTTGTGAGTCACTTGGTACACCGACATTTGTAAAACAACCAACCCCTGCTTCAACACAATAGGTATGCATTTCCATCGTGTAAATCAGACGATATATATCTTTATAGTTTTATATCATTTTGCTGATGCGTATGAAAATATACCAATGTTATTTATTTCTTATTATTACAGCATAGCGACTCTTTTACAATTAGAAGATCTCTTGCTTAAACAGTCACAACAAGTTAAAGAGAACTTATGGTTTCAAACATAACATTCGTTACGCTCATACAAAAAAAACTATATTTTTCATTTGAAATTTAAAATATCAATATTGAAATTTGCTAAAGATTCCGCTAGGATATTTCAGGGATCGACATTAGTTAAGATTACGGGGAACCTTTATTCTGTTCTGAACTTTGCTGAATTTGTAGTAACAAAACTTATAATCTCGATAGCATTAAAACGTGTATGCTGAAAATTAAGAAACAGAACCATTTCGTCTGCAAAACCCATTGAGCGTCTATCTATCAAGTGAAAGTCATGCCCAATCTTAATATATCAATATGTGTATTTTCTTCCTCATTCATGAATGTCTAGGATAGGAGATCTTAATAAATATCGAGTAGTTTTCCAGGAAATGTTCTAAATTGATTTATCTTATAACAAAAGAATTAATGTGTTTTATGATGCCAAATGTCGCGTCAAGTAATTTTTGTTCATAAAGGAAAGGAACCATTTACATTGTATAAGCACACGTGATCCTGTTTAGGAGTATCAAGTTAATTTTGTTAGAGCAAACTGGTTTCATCATAAATATCTCTATAAAAAGATGCATACGTGATTCATGCAAAATAGTTCATTCTCGTGAGGTTTAACACAATATTCTTTTCACGAAATATTTCAATTAGTCACCTAAAAGTAAGATAAATTTCTGATCTTGTTTAGCAAGTGCTCTTTAAATAATAATTAACCTTGATCACAGAAACAACAGATTATCAGCTAATGAATCACCGTCTAAAATGCAATGCAAAAAACAAAGTGTTGTTCTAAAGTATGTGCGAGTGAAATGATAGTTAAATAGGGTTCACATTTCTATGATAATGTTAGATTTAATAAAAATAAAAATATATTACAACATGTATATATATTAATAAAACTGACAGCGTTATTCCATGGATTAGTCTTGCAAATGTACGCAAACTGGTTGCTTGTTTTAAAGAAAAGTATACCACTTAGTGAATTTTCAGTCTGGGTATTAATTTATTTTTGACCTTTGCCATTCAATTAGTAATCGTATTTGTTAGTACGAAGCTCATACTTCCCTTGTTGTCTTTGCAAATTATAACTTTGCTACTTATTACGAAATATCGACATACATTTTGTGGTTTGAACAGTCTTTGTTGAGGTAACATCAATTATAAATAGAATTTAATGTTTCAGATAAAAGGAGACTTAAAGTTTTCCCTTTAAGTTTCTATAACAACCAGGCTTTTTATATGGAATGAAAGATGTAAAAAACGCAAACTGGTAGAGAAACGATGCAAAGAACATATCTTCCAAGTTCTTTCAACATGCATCAAGTGGTATAGAAGACGACGTCATTTAAAGCAGAGTCCGCACAAAGTACGGCGGATGGCGAATATCGACAAAACTGTCACGACACATCGAGAACCTAATAGTCATGTAGGCTAATAATAATATGGTACTGAATGTATCGTTCAAAGTGCAGCTTCTCGAAATTTAATTTTGATTAGGAATTAGATTTTAATGCATTGACTTTATTTTCAAAGCCAAGAGTTAATATGTGAAACTTCTTTTTTTCCTCAATAACAGTAATAATCAAAAAATGTCTAAATCTTTAATCTTTTAACCTGCACATTTCTTTCTTTTCGATACAAATTACATGCTGGTTAAAAAGGAAACTGTTTTGTTCTATCTTCCTGTACTGTGTGTTTTCATTTACAGTTCTTTTCTTTAAGGTTCCTTTCCTTCCAAGTAAACAAAAAACAAAACTGATAACTAATGTGTCTACCAAACAGATTAGCACGTTTGTCATTTTATTACGATTGATTTGTTAAACAAGAGGATTTATGATCACAATAATATTTAAGTATGAAGTTACTGATCAATGTCGGCTACATCACAGTGCAGTGAATTCATGGTTCTGAATACAGCATGCATCAATCTTTGAGATATTAGTTGACTACAAATATCCGATGTCCCAATATGTGGCGCAAATAATATTTTAGATTGTCTATGGTAGTCAGTCTACAAACGTATCCAGAGGAAATATCATTTGAAGTATGTTGAGGTTGTTCAAAGAAAAGGAAGGATAGGCTGCTGATTGTATAAAACATACAGGCGTTGTCACGGCATAAGTGACTACTGCTGATTGAATTGCACATGCATTTTCACGGCATTAGTGATTACTGCTGATTGTATTGTACATGCATTGTCACGGCATTAGTGATAACTGCTGATTGTATTGCACAGGCATTTTCACTGCATTAGTGATTACTGCTGATTGTATTGTACAGGCATTTTCACGGCAATAGTGATTACTGCTGATTGTATTGCACAGGCATTTTCACGGCATTAGTGATAACTGCTGATTGTATTGCGCATGCATTTTCACTGCATTAGTGATTACTGCTGATTGTATTGTACAGGCATTGTCACGGCATAAGTGATAACTGCTGATTGTATTGCACAGGCATTTTCATTGCATTAGTGATTACTACTGATTGTAATGTACAGGCTTTGTCACGTCATTAGTAATTACTGCTGATTGTATTTTACAGGCATTGTCACGGCATGAGTGATTTTTGCTGATTGTTTTGTACAGGCATTGTCATAGCATTAGTGATTACTGCTGATTGTATTGTACAGGCATTTTCACGGCATTAGTGATAACTGCTGATTGTATTGTACAGGTATTGTCATAGCATGAGTGATTGCTGCTGATTGTATTGTACAGGCATTGTCATAGCATGAGTGATTGCTGCTGATTGTATTGTACAGGCATTGTTATAGCATTAGTGATTACTGTTGACTGTATTTTGTACATGCATTGTCACGTCATTAGTGATTACTGCTGATTGTATTGTACAGGCATTTTCACGGCATTAGTAATTACTGCTGATTGTATTGTACAGGCATTGTCATAGCTTGAGTGATTGCTGCTGATTGTATTGTACTGGCATTGTTATAGCATTAGTGATTACTGTTGACTGTATTTTGTACATGCATTGTCACGTCATTAGTGATTACTGCTGATTGTATTGTACAGGCATTGTCACAGCATCAGTGATTACTGCTGATTTTATTGTACAGGCATTATCACGGCATCAGTGATTACTGCTGATTGTAATTTCACGGCATTAGTGACTACGACTAGAATCGGATGTTAACATATAATGAATGAATTATTCTCTGAAAAATTCTGGTGCTCCATTTTTTAATTCATTTTGCTTTATTTGAGTGATTATTAGGAGGGCAATGGCTAAAGGAATGAAAATAACCATTATTTTTTTTTCATCAAACACACTTCAGTGGTTAGTGTTATACCAACTTAAACACGAGCTAATCCTTTTATGTTGAAGAATGTCGTCAGCGATATTGTTTTTTTTATTTGTTCATAATACTTAATTTGTTCGATATTTAGACAACTTCATCTGTTTACAAATGACATATGTTTTTCCGTAAGACTTTTAGTTTTACTTTTTCTCCACACCTTAAGTTATTGCTTTACTCCCCCTAATTCTTTGTTAAGATTAATTCACTAGCTGTCGTTGTCATTATCTATATTAGTGCGTCTAACAAATCAACTAAACAGAGCTTTGTAAATACATGTACTGCAGTAGTAACATGTAGCGTAAATTTTCATTAAAATATACTAAAATTAAAATTCTGAACTGTTCTGAATTGTAGAGTACGAAATTAAACCAGAGCAGTACTAACGTAAGAAAATAAACTGCTAGAGAGAAGTAGTTTTAGCGTTTTGTTAATTATTTGGTGCTCGACGAAATAAAATAAGGTATGCCCCCCACCCATTAATTTACAGAGGCTCTTAAGTGCTATCGCAGAGTTTTAGTTTTACTTTAGATTGTTTTTGTTTTATTTTTTTTTATTTTAATTTCAGTTAAAAAATATTTTATTTCATAAATACAAGTACAAGACTTTCTTTGTTTTTACGAAAATTGAGAACAATTTTGTGCATACAAAACATACACGCTGTAAAGCTGTACAATGACGTTAAGCATAAACAATATTTATTAACTACCTACAGCCTCACCAGTGAAAGAGCGACCAGCTCATAAGACATATGATACCAAAAGCAACGTCCAACAAAGAGAATCTGTGCCATCTAGGTTCAGAACGATAATGTCAAGGTTATACAGAATCGCATGCAGATACAATTTCTTTATCAATAGAGTACATATTTTCTGCTGAAAACAGAAAGAAAGCCTTGAACATTGCTACGTTTGGCTTCCTTTTGAAACGGGAATTAATGACATGTCGCTACTGGAATGATAATATCATAAATTCACAAACAAACATGCAACATCTATGGAAGACAGAAAATATTTATTTACACTGAATGCAATCTATTCACTATCTACGCTTGTCCTGAATTTAAAACACATTCTGTTAATCATTTTTAGGACAAGAAATAAGTGTTACTTTCAATTATAGCGACAACGGCTTGAACTTGTATTTGCCAAGATTTCTGAAATTTTTGGACATAGATTTTTCTTAAAATAAATGCAAAGCATCATAATATACATTCATCACTTACTGCATAAATCTTAACAGACATACTTCTTATGTCTATGGCTATGGAATCCGACATTTAATAGCAGGCATAAGCACATTTAAGAAAGTATTGACATTGACCATTACGGCATAAAAGTCAGTTAAACATTGATAAATATTGTGTAACATAGTTAAGAAATATTGTTCTATCCTTGTCATCATCGAATGATAAATAGATGACGCCTTGCAATTTCTGAATAAAAATGATGACAAACTGGAAGCAGTATTTATCATTTAAGAAATTGATAGTTTTAGCACAACTTATAAAAGATATGTCCGTTTCGAAAGGAAGATGGTTATGTTGATTTAATAATTACAGTTTAATATACAATACATAGCCATTTGAACTTAATTAAGACTTTTCATTAAAGGCTGTGTCTGACAAATTTAATTCTAGATTCTAAATGAGTTACTTTGGTTATTTTCATTTCAAACAAAGTTTATACAGAGATATATTACAGTGTGAAACTGTCTAAACTTTGTTTGGAAATGAAGAAATGAAGTAATTGGACATTGTCTACATATCTAAACAAACTCAAATTCTGCTTAACAAGACAATAAAACAAACATAAAGAGAGCCATGGCAATTTTAACATTTGGCATGTCTTCTCCGATAATAAAGATCTTTACAAGCAGATTAGAACAGGTTGACTTTAAGCTCAACAGCTTCCAGTGCGCCAGAAATATATATGTTATGTCTCTTTGATGTTATGTCTGCTAGGATAATTATATACCACTGGACAACAATTTATAAACTGCGTCTTTGATATGCAATAAATGCAAACATGTATTAACGTGTAATTATAAATAAACGTAAACAAAATATTACTTAAGTAATACTATTGTAAACCATTTTTGATGAGTTATGTTATTCTCTTTTGTCTCTGCTAAAATGAGTAAAGCCAATATGATTTTCTTTCAAGTTTCTAAATCTTACCTTTAGATACTTGCTTATTACACAAGGTCTGGGAACGGAAATTATTCCATTCATTAATATCGAAAATGGTTTCACCTACCAGATTTTTAAGACATTGCCAAGCACTATTTTTTTTCTCGAAAGACGTATGCATTACATATTTGCAAAAAAAAAAGGAAAACAGTAACAGGAAAAAACAAGAATAGCAGAACAAACAATTGTTTCCATATTGGATGACAATAGAGAAAGAAAATAGTAAAATACTTCTTAAACTGTTCACCTTCATCTATGTTTTCTAAATACGTCAGACACAGTCTGTTTTTCCCCCAAAAAAATATCAATTTCTTGTTACAAGAGAACTGATTATTGATTTTACTGCTGTGCACTTTGCATGCTTTCCGACTTTGAATCTCGGAGAAAATTATATACTGTCCTAACGTAATACAGTATAAAGAAAGTAATTTACAAAAGCTATAATCCAAAGATAGGTTGTTTGTCGATAGAAGAAGGAAAATGATTATTTAAATGTTTTACAGACGCATTATAGTGTATGTAAACGCTACGGACGCAGTCTGAAATGTTTTAAACCAAGACAATCATTGTTTTATATTTTACTTTGGCTGTATGCTTAGACATAATTAGACAGAGAACTTTTAAAATATGTTAGCTGTTTGTTTCATTTTTTTTTCCATTGCTAAGTTATTTATAGAAAAAGAAGGTATATGCACATTACATTCTTAAGTCGTTTGACTTTAGCCTTTTATAATCGACGTGCTTTTTTCAAAATCTAAATTTCATGATATTACAATGTTTTAGTAGTTGCTGACTCACCAAACAAAAAAAACGTCCAAAATTACACTTAATTATTTCATAAACGTTTAAGACAAATGAATACACATTAAAAATCATGTTATTATTTGTTTGCTTACTTGGCTTATATTCAACCTGACTCCTTTTGTATAATATTTTCATTTACGTGTTATGGTCACTTAATTTGAGTCGTCTTCTTCTTCTCCTTATATTTTTTTCTTTTCTTTTTTTACCAATTTAGATTGACAAAATGTTCGATGGTTTTGTTGTTACTTTTCATCACGTAAAGATGTGAAATATCAAAGGACATTGCCGCCAACTAGTGCTACATGTTAAAAATATTAGAGTAAACACTTTACAGTCGCCTGAATGCCAGCTCAAACATGCATAGTTACTGTAGAGTATAGTTCTAAAATAGGTCTTTTTTCTGAATGCATGCTGAAAAAAACTTTCACCCGTTTTTTAGGACTAAACTAGAATTTTACATTTTATTTTTGTTTACATAAATACAAAGTACATCTGCCAATCTTCGGTGCACAACAAGATTGTTTGTATTTCTACAGATTTCTTATTGAAAAAGACCATTTTACCTTTCAAGCGACTGCTTGTTGACAAAAGGAAGGTCCGCGGGAGAGCATAAAACAGGTGCGCGGTGACGTAGTATCCTACCATTGAAGTTTTACGCTTGCTAAAATCTGCAAGGTCTAAACTTAAATTCATACAACTCGACAGTTTGTTAAGTGTTCATCTCTCATGATACATTTACATTCTTAACATCTACGAAAAAAAAATTCACTTTAGTTTTTTTTTTTTAAATTGGAAAATGTTAATGTCTAATTTAAACCCCTACACTTGTTCTGCTTTTAATAAAACTCTGAACACTTGAAGCCTGTAGGCAGTCATCTTATAAAGTTCCCAGCATGTAGATTGGGACGAACGGGAAGACTTTATATATTGACAAATACTACTACCGAAATTATTTTGTCTCAGTTCAGTCGTTAAATTACACATATTGTTTAAGATGATGTCACTGTTATTTACATAGAGGTTTAATTTTTCAAAGGACAATGAATTAATTTTAACTGTTTCTTTCGGTAATTCGACAAATAATGTCATTCTTTTAACTGCAATACCAACATGTTCCTTTGATCAACCATTTCAACCATTTACGTTTTTAGTTTTAGTATTAATAGGCAAAGATGTTCGGTTCAGGAGTTCACATCTTAATCAGAATTTATATATGGACCTCAATGCAATTTTCAGTTTTTCATCAGAATTACGATGCAATAAGTAAATATGAGAAGATCTGAGATATCTTGATAGGATTTTAACTTTGATACACATAATATACAGAGCACGGTTACACCTAAACCTGAATTTTTCTTCGTTTTATTCAAAGGCCAATCTCGATTCACTGATACGCCATTTTCGTCGAAGATCTGTTGGAAACTGACAGCGTTGTAATTTCGTCTAAAATGTTGTAGTATTATTTGACATTATAAATGTGGAATGAAGTGAAAAAATATGTTGTAGTTGCATTTATGTTTTAAGATCACCTGATCAAACAGAAGAAAGGGAGACAACACTACCAATAATGACCTTCAAGCTCCTTATTGTGACAGCATTTCTGGTCGAAGCTATACTACATTGCAGTTCTGCTACGACATTTATTAGTTCTTTTATGTAGGGAATTATTAGTATGTCAATACTGTGATATAATAATATACTGTTGACCTTATATCTGGTCATAAAATGTCATCTTCGCATTACTTTTACATTTTCATCACGGCGTAAGCGCTGTTCAGCACTCAAAATAAGTAGCCATTGAGACTTACTGACATAAGTCGTTATCTTTAAATTTCCCTTAAGGTCAAACTCATTTTCATTCACAAGTCTCAAATTTATTATTTTGACAGTACAAGAAAACTTCACGAGGTCAAGTTCAAATAAATGAAGGCCCATATTCATTTAGGCTTACAGAAATAGCGTACTTTTGTTTTTAAGAACGGTGTAGATGTTGTTTATTCAGCACATTATTGCTTCATAAAACAGTTTACCTTTAAGGGTTCCAGTAGTTATATCAATTGATTCGTTATTAGATTTATTTGACTGTGCATAAACGCAGACACTCGATTTTTAATTTAGCCAGAACCTCACATTTTCTTTAATAACAGCACTTTAGAAGAAACAGTATTCAGTGTACTCTTATTTTATACATACGATGTTTCCTTATTTAATCATTTGATATATAATTACATTAAATTTTACATGAATAATGTCAGCACATTATAGATATCATGACTAAACGTTTATAAGCTTATGCTATAATATGCGCTTGTTTACTCAAGGCTTTGTTAAGGAACCGCATGTGCAATTTTGCATTTTGCATATTTTGCACTAACTTTTATATGAAAAAAAAAACAAACATATTTTAACAGAATTTAAAAGTTGTGTACAATCCCTTTACAATATCAAAGTCGGACGGTTAGACTGGCAGACAAGGAGTTTGTTAGAGAACAACTTCTCAAGTATTTTTTGCAGGGCCCTGATCAGAATGATGTTAACAGTTATTTCACGCTATATATGTATTTTATTCCTTTACTTCATAAGAATTTCATTAAAATATTCATCGGCTACTTACCAAAACAATGTTCAAAAGGTTAGTTCATACTGATCTTCTGATCTAAAAATACGAAATATGAAAATGGTTAAACCAAATAACAACACCCTTCAATAAAAAAAATGTCAATTTAACGTCCTTGGCGATTAATTTGATTTCGTATTTTAAAGTACCTTTTATATGTTGACCGAGACGGGAATATATACCACCAAAATTCTGGAAAGAGCCAAATATGTGTAAATATAAAATTAGAAAAAGTTGCTTGTAAGAAAATAGGAATTTAACACATACTTCATTTAAAAAGTGCAGCGATTTCTTATTTGGTTGAATAATATAAGAGTATAATGTCATATTTCCATTTTATATGCGACCGATTTAAAGGTTGGCACAAAATTGGTCTTTTTGTTTGTTTGCTTATTTGCTTACAAGTAAACCCAGGAGGGGTCATCTCGGACGAGCCCCCATCTTATGAACATGAAAATCCGTTACAGAAAGAAAGATGCAATGCATCTTTATATACACAACCCAGAGCGGGATTCGAACTCCGATCTCCCGCGTGACAGGCCAAAACTCCAACCACTGAGCGAAATAATAGATTCACTGGCGCAATAGTCAGAGGTTGTATTTATACAATTACCGAAAGGTGTGCACTAGACCGTAACACTGTAAACTATATGATTGGTGTTTACCATGAATTGTAGTAAATGAATGCATTCTACTGTTTCCTTTTTGAAATAATAATACAACGTGTCATTTGAAAACTTTAACAATAATTACCTATGATTAATCTCAGCTAGCAGTGCATCACGTTTAATGTTAGTAACATTATCATTAAATTCTGCTGTATTGATTTATGTACATTTCAATATTAAGTTAAATGATTGATTAAAATCATTGTGTTTATACGTGCCTTTAAAATCTAACATAATATCTGACATATACCCATGTAGTTGTGCTGTTAAAAGAATCAGAGCTTGATTTAATACAGAAATGTACACACGCCAAATAAAGATAGGAAATTTCTGTAGAATCTAATTATTCAAAATATATAGGCCTGCAAATGGAAGACATGTCGAAATCAAATATTTCTTCTGTTCGCAAATCCATCTTTCATTTAATGTCCGCTACATATTTCTTAAACACTGTAATTTTGAAGTTACTTGGTTGAAATATTCATTGTAGCAATATAATCGACACTTTAATCCCGCCAAGATCAAGGTGTTAACATGAGGTAAAAAGGTGCGTCCGTCCCTTCATTATTGTGTTTAGACACAATGTTTACACAGCACAGCTAAAAGTGCAGAAGAAGTTACAGAAGTTACAGAAGAGAACACGATTTAGTCACCTACTGAGTTGTGCCAAATATTAGTTTGATGATATGTTACTAGTGCATTTTTAGTATTTGTAGATGAACATTCATATCTAGTTACGTTTATTTGTACACATAATCTACATTTCGTATCATTATTTGACTAGTATCGGGCCTATCTAAAACGTGACCTTGAGACGATTTTGTATATCGCTTGTTAGCAATTGTTATCTTCTTGTTGAATTTTATCATATATATATATACATATATGTGCTTCCCGTTTTCGATACCTATAGAATTTATAAAAACTATTTATTTCACAAAGGAGTAGACATGAAAATGGGTTTGATAATGTCACATTGTATTTCTCGTGCTTTACGCGTACTTTTCTCCTGAAGCTGATAACGCACAGGGTTGTCTAAGGGGACAAAAAATTCTGACAGCAATTCCATGTTTGAGACTTTTGTAATACATAATTTAACAGTCTTACAAATAGGTGACAGACGTTCACACTTAACAAAAACTAATTTTCAAATGAATATTGTGGACCCTTAGAAAGAGGAGGTGCCAAAACAGATTTAAAAATTTTGCTTTTACAAATTTGATCTAAATGATGAATATTGCACTTATTTGCTGACTTGAAATGTTGAAATTGCAAGCTTTCAAACAGAATAATTCTAGTATATAAATTCAATGTATATTTTGTATTGTAAAGTTGTTCTAACTCGAGCTAATAGCTTACTGTACACAAACTTGTGATTTCTTTCGCTGAAATATTGTCCCTGCAAAATGATAACACTTGCCGACAATGCTAAAGGTGAAGTTGTTTCCATCAGTAAACTTGAAGACATGGTAACAATTTAGACAATCAGAGCCAAATGTCTTTATAAATCTGTGAAAATGACTGACTGGTAATTAAGTATGTAATTTCGTGACAAATTGCATTCAGAAAATATTTGAATGTTCAGATATAATAGTCTTTTAAGGTGTTACTGTAATTAAGGAAAGCCAAAACTAGACAAAGGCTTGAGAGTTTGAAGTTGAAAATACCCGTTTGGTGACGAGTGTAGGCACAAGAATTGATCAGTATAAATATATTGTTTCTTAGATCGAGCACGGAGCGAAATTAATAGAACAGAAATTAGCCAAAATTCACAAGATAAAATTAATAAACGCAAAGAACGTTCCACTCGATATCAGTATAAGGGGTTTAGGCATTCTGATACTGAAGATTAGCCTAGTGGCTTATGTGCTGTTTCCAAGTTCAAGTGGCTCACCTGCTGCTTGTTCACCGTTACTGTTGTCTTTTTTCTTTCAAATCTGTTATAGTCATTATAAAATATTTTTAATTAGTTTTTATTGTTTTGTACCACGCGCAGTTTATGTATCTATGTTTTGAATACTATAAATTCAATAAAACATAATCATTGTCAATTTTCACAAATATTCTTCAAGTTTTCAAGTCTATAGAATTGTTTCTATTGTTTCAATATTAGGTGTTTACTGCCTAAGTCTAATGAAATGTTTCAATAATGTAGAGTGCAAAAACAAGGTCTGAAATGATAAAGAATTTTTTAAAATGCTGATCATATTTTGACGTGTTTTTGGCTGACGTAAAAAACAAGATAAATAAACACTAGCGTTGAAAAATCCAATCATCAAAAAGGGATGTTCATGTACAAGGGCTCGAACTATACCTCTTAAACTTTAGCTTCTGTAATTCTTCAAACTCCATTGTCGATCGGTTATTGCTTTCTCGTAAGAAATCGTAACACTATTTCTATGTCTTTCGACTTAAGTCCTCATTAGTGGTTTGTACCAATATTTACCGATGTTGTTCAGCTGGTGACAAATAATTGTTAGCTCACCTGTCACGCAGTGACAGAGTGAGCTATTAGGATACCCTTGTGTCCGGCGTCCGTCGTCCGTCCGTCGTCCATCGTCCGTCGTCCGTCGTCAACATTTTCTTTAAATGACATCTCCTCCTAAACCCCTGGCCCAATTTTAAAATAACTTCATACTAATGGTCCTTAGATGTCCCTTTACCAAGTTTGCTCAAATGGTTCCGGTCCAATGCACAATATGGCTGTGAGGCCCTAAAAGGTGTTTTTAAAATGGAAATTTCAAAAATCTTCTTGTCTGAAATAACAAGGCCCAGAGCTTTCATATTTGGTATGAAGCATCATCTAGGGGACCTCTGTCAAGTTTGCTCAAATCATGACTTCCGGGGTCAAACTGGTTCAGCCCCGGGGGTAAATAGATTTTACTTAGAATTTATATAGGAAAAACTTCAAAAATCTTCTTCTCCAGAACCACAAAGCCTGGCGCTTAGATATTTTGCATGTAGCATTAACTAGTAGACTTCTACCAAGTTTGCTCAAATCATGATCCCCGGGGTCAAGTTGATCCCGCCCGGGGGTCAGTTAATTTTATATAGAGTTTATATAGGAAAAACTTCAAAAATCTTCTTCTCCAGAACCACAAAGGCTAGAGCTTAGATATTTTGCATGTAGCATAACCAAGTAGACCTTAACCAAGTTTGCTCAAATCATGATCCCCGGGGTCAGATTGACCCCGCCCCGGGGGTCAATTGATTTTATATAGAGTTTATATAGGAAAAACTTCAAAAATCTTCTTCTCCAGAACCACAAAGCCTGGAGCTTAGATATTTTGCATGTAGCATTACCTAGTAGACTTCTACCAAGTTTGCTCAAATCATGATCCCCGGGGTCAAGTTGACCCCGCCCGGGGGTCAATTGATTTTATATAGAGTTTATATAGGAAAAACTTCAAAAATCTTCTTCTCCAGAACCACAAAGCCTGGAGCTTAGATATTTTGCATGTAGCATTACCTAGTAGACCTTTACCAAGTTTGCTTAAATCATGATCCCCGGGGTCAAATTGACCCCGCCCCATAGTCAATTCATTTTATATATAGTTTATATAGGAAAAACTTCAAAAATCTTCTTCTCCAGAACTGCAGGCCTGGAGCTTAGATATTTTGCATGTAGCATTAACTAGTAGACTTCTACCAAGTTTGCTCAAATCATGATCCCCGGGGTCAAATTGACCCCGCCTGGGGGTCAGTTGATTTTATATAGAGTTTATATAGGAAAAACTTCAAAAAATCTTCTACTCCAGAACCAGAAAGCCTAGAGCTTAGAAATTTTGCATGTAGCATGACCTAGTAGACCTTAACCAAGTTTGCTCAAATCATGATCCCCGGGGTCAAATTGACCCCGCCCCATAGTCAATTCATTTTATATATAGTTTATATAGCCATCTGATCTTAGTCTGCAAAGTTTGCTTCGGTCTTCCCAACTGCTGAGTTCAGTACGTACAGTCCATGGTCTGTGGATCACCTATCTTGTGTGTCATAAAGTGCTCTCAAATTCTGTACTGGTACAGAATTTACCAACACAGGTTAACTGCATACCATTATGTAACTTAAATACTGTCTCAAAATAGCATATACCCTAACACAAAAGTCACTTCTAGACTGTACATTTCTGAAGGAAACTACCTTCAGCCAAAATGAAAACATTACACCTGTTTCAGATATCCATATTTCAATTTGTACTTCATACAATAGTTTCATGTTAACTTACAAAGAAAAAAAAAATGTATCGAAAGTCTAATGACTTTGAAATGTTAACATTTTCCATGTATTTATCATCTAGACGAAATGAGGTAAACTGGAAATTATTAAAACAGTTCATGTAAAGTTAAAACTTCACCAATCAGCAAGTGTGGACACATGCCCTTCTTTCACCAATTCTCTCCTCATTATGTCTACAATATCGTTTCATGGTCTATCAGGTGAGCGATTCAGGGCCATCATGGCCCTCTTGTTATAATAAAGGATCGTATGATTCGACGAAGAAGAGTACAGGCATTACAAAGTGTAACGTAAATCGTTACTTACAAAAATAAGATTAAGTTAATTTGACCAAGTTATATGCTTGCCCATTTATCATAAACAAACCTCCTTTTTTCTAAATAATCTGGCTTTACTTCTGGCAAGATGACGTAACAACAAAGGTAGATAAAACATCTAGCATGAAAGTCTAGTAAATCAATTTTAAAAGGTCAAATGCATCAATAATCTTAAGTGTTAAGGATGATTTGTCTTACGAACTATTAGATTTATTTGTATCAGATACGAAAGAAAGAAGTCAGTAGTTTATTTAATCATAGCAAAATTACATCTAATTATCCATGTTTAACATTGACCAGATATGCCACGCTTGTATTTAATTTTCCTATATTTTCACACAAAAATGATAAATAGAATTCCATGAAGTAGAGAAACTGTCAAAATTGACAACACAAAGAAACACATGTCCTGGAACTTTGAATACGGTTTCCTAATAGCATGACCTACTTTCAATTTTTTCATACATTCTATACTAAAGGTTTAAGAAGTTTTATCAATAATCCATGCTGTTTAGGCGTATTTTGTCGCTGAAATGTTTTGCATCCTCTCAAAACAAAACGTTTTCATTTTTTTTCTCATATAGTCCAGAAAAAATGTTTTACCTGATCAAAAGCCTAAGCTTTTCATAAAGTAATATATAAAACAGTGGGAGTAAGCAATATTTGCACGAAGGAAAGTCTTGATCTGGAAGTTGATCCACCGGTTTGTTATAATTATTAACGATCATGGCAATTTAATATTTCAATCTCGGTAATAGAGGATAATTCCTAGTACATGTTAGCAATGTTGTGTGTCATAAATTGGTCAGTAGAGTATAATCAAATATTTTTATTACACTCCAGAGGAACAGTTATGCAAATGGGGAACTAAAAGTTCCATTAAAATGATCGAATTATTAGCAAATTTCCTGAGAGAAAAATGGTATTTAAACATTTCCGATTAGGACTTAATTCATGAATAAAACGTTTCTCAAAATCTTTACATCATACTTTCAGTTACGGGCATTCACGTTCACATATTTTGGCTTTATAGCATACAGACCATAAAATAGTTTAATTATAAAAAATATCAGTTTCTGATTTTTTTCCAGAGTCTGAAGTTATGAATTCCATAGGTCATATTTACTTCATCATGAATATGTCTGCTCTCTCTTGGCTTTTCTTGAATTATCAGAGAGCACTTTTCAAAAATAGGGTCCGCCGGGGATCGTGATTTTCTGTGAACAGTGTTTGTAATTATCGTGATCTTCTAGTACAACTCATTGTGTACATCTATCTGAAGCTGGAGAAAAACATATACAAGTGATAATATTTTGATTACATGAGAACAGCATAGCTTCAACAGTTGATATGACTCGTGTAACTTTTCTGGTAAACGACACGAAAATGTTTACACTGTAGAACGGTTGTCAAAAAATTAAATTTTTATTTAAGCAGCAGTACAATCAGTTTTAATTACAAACAGCCGCCTTACTCTCAGGGTAATAGAAGCTCTGTTTCAATAGGAAATTTAAATGTTTGTAGTCTAAACTCAAGGTTAAATTTTCAAGAGTTTGTTGAACTTTCTATTTTCTATTTTGTGTGTGTCAGAACCAAAGCTGAAAGCAGATTAGTATGATTTATTTAATGCACCAAATTACATTTTTTTTACTCAAAACCAAGATCAGACAAATCAAAAAGGAAATCAGGAGGTTTAGGTATAAGTCCTGATGCTTGGTTTATTGGCACAATAAAAGCTATCTAAAACAAGAGCGATCAGTGATCACATGTGCCGCCTGATGATAGCCAAATAAGCAGTTGTATTGAGGGGTGATTGGACAGTTTGTTGGAAATATAAATTGAAGTACCGATCAATCCTGTAACATTTCATTCAAACTGGATTAGTAGTATAAGAGAAGTAGTCCGGACAAACTTTAAAAATAAAAACCATTAAGGGGCCATAACTCTGACAAAAATCATTGAACTGGAAAATGCCGACGACATGCACAACTACACTTGGTACTGATCATTCCTGTAACGATTTGATGGAATTGCACCAGTAGTTTTTCAGGAGTAGTCCAGTTAAGTTTTGTGACGGACGGACAGACAGACAGACAGACGACGGAGAAGTGATCCCGATATGGCGCGACTACTTTGTAGCATGTTGTAGCAACTGTGTAGCAGGCGACACAAAAATCATTAACGGGCCAAAACACCTTTTTTATTCAAGGGCCATAACTCATCCAAAAATAATTCATTCGAAAACCCCGTTAAATATGAGCAAGTATTTGAGGTACCGATCAGTCCTGTTACATTTCATTCAAATTGCACTCTGTCTGACAAAATTCATTGAACTGGAAAATGCTGACGATATGCACAACTAGACTTGGTACTGATCATTCCTGTAAAGTTTTGATGAAATTGCACCAGTAGTTTTGAGTAGTCCGGACAAGTTTTGTGACGGACCAAGACAGACAGCCAGACGACGAAGAAGTGATCGCTATATGTCGCGGCTACTTTGTAGCAGGCAACACAAAAATAAAGGCTCTCCTTATGAGCCTAGCAACTACAGACCCATAACAATATGAAGCTGCCTAGAAAAACTTTTTACTTCGATCCTCAATAACAGAATAATACGTTTCTGTATGAAATACTTCATGAAAATGAAGCCGGCTTCCGAGCAAAGTATTCAACCACGGATCATACTGTTTGTCTTTAGATTTAGTTTAGAAATTAAGATCTGTAAAGAAATTATTTTGTAGTTTTTTTTTATTTTTTCGGCAGCATTTGACACCGTCTGGTGGTCAGGCCTTTGGTCTAAAATCTTTAATCAAGGAGTAAGAGGCAAAGTATTCTCTGTTATCAAAAGCATGTAAGCTGACAAAGTCATGTGTATCAATTAATGGTAGAACATCTGCATTTTTTTTCAAGCGTATGTGGGGTAAGACAAGGTTTAACTTTGTCACCTATTCTATCTTCCTTGTATTTAAATGATTTAGAAGATTATCTGATGGTTAGTAATAATAGCTGTAGATGAATGTAACAGTTAATGACACTCAGTATTTTTTCAATGTTTATTTATATGCCGATGGCACAGTACTTTTTGCTAAAAGAGAGGTGGTTATGCAAAAGTGCCTTGATAATTTTTACACATATTGTAAGATATAGAAGTTAAATGTTAATTACTTGAAAACCAGTTATTGTTTCTTGGAAAAAAAGACCCAACAAGTATGTTTTTACAATCAATGATCAAATCATTGAAACCGGCCAAGCTTATAAGTATCTGGGAGTATATATTTCGTCAACTGGAAGTTTCCTCCTGTGTAAAAAACTATATTACCGATTTAGACATATGAATGCGAGGCTTTTGGTTTCGAAAATCTTGATGTGTTGGAACAGGTCCATCGCACTTTTTTGAGAAGAATAACAAATTTAAAAAGAAGCACATCAAGATATATGCTCTATGCTAAGTAAGGCCGTTATCCCTTAGAAATTACAGTTAAATCTCGTATGGTTAAATTCTGGGGGAAAATTACTAAGTCTCCAAATAAATCAAAACTGTCATATCTCTGTTATACTATATGCTAGAATCAAACAATCAATTCAAGTGGTTGCAGTGCATTAGGTGTATTCTTGACTCAAATGGACACTACTACGTTTGGTTAAACCAACCACACTTTACAGTAATGTCGATAAAATTATTATGCGTACACTAATTGAGAGTTTGTTTCACAAACTGGAAATCCACACTAGACTCCTGCTTTAAATATAAAATGTATAGTCTGTTTAAAGAAAACATATCTCTTGATGCATGCCTCATTGACTTATCATTAACATACCTCCTGCAGTTTTTGCACTTAGCACTGGGAACCATAGGTTTCTAAGTGAGGCTGGAAGGTGGAACCAGTCCCATAAACCACACAATGAAAGAAAGTGTCTGCTTTGCCCCAAGAGCAAACTAGGGGATGACATGCACTACCTCCTTTATGTCCATTCTTTAAGACAAAAATTGAAATACATACCTAAGATATTCACTGAAAGGCCTAACTATATTAAATTTAAAGCGCTTGTAACAGCTTAGAACATAGAACTTCTAATGAAAATTAGCATTTTTGCCAATCATATTATGCGTACTTTTGTAGTTGACTTTTAATATTATGTTTACTGCTCTGCTGATTTTAATTTTGTCACATCCACATGCATATTGATTCAAACTTTCTTACCTAAATCTAGCCAAGTGCTGGCCTATTGCTTCTTTTATGAAAATATGCATTGCCATAAATAGTCTATAAGTCTTATTTCCATAATCTCGAGTTCGCACATCTGGTTATAACCCATGAAGAAATTCGTGTTTCCCGTGATTAACTGCTGTCAAAACCTCTCACCGAGATGTAGCCTATCTATCAACGTACTTTATTCACTCGATAGTAAATTAAGTAAAAATTATAATTATGTCATGTGATCCAATATACTGACTGTACCCTTGTTTACGAAAATAATTTTTGTTCTTTCTATATAAACTTTTGTGTTCGATACAAATACGATAGTTTTTGTAGTTGTTTATTTTTTCTCCCTCTCTCTGTCTAATGGAACTTTTATTCAAGCAAGCACTACCTTTTTCTTTGAATAACATAACAAAATATATACAAATAAACAATATATATATACTTAGTAACTAGCTCACATGTTATTTATGGCATGTAATGTGTTGCAATATTCGATTTTGATATTTGTATTGTATACTTTATCAATTTACATTCTATATCGTTTCATTTATGTTCAATATTTTCCTATTTATAGTGCATGATTTGTATTTGCATCTGATAATTTCTTTATTTATATTCTTTAATGTCAATTTGTATTTTATAATATCAAATTATATTCTATATCGTTTCATTTGTGTTCAATATTTTCCTATTACTATTGTAATATTTGTATTTGATATTTTTTTTGTATTTCTATTCTATAATTTCAATTTGTATTGTATAATATCAATTTATATTATATATCGTTTGATTTGTATTCACTATTTTCCTATTTATATTGTATAATTTGTTTTTGTATTTTAATTTTTTTTTATTGTGTTCTATAAATTCAATTTTGTATTTTATGATATCCATTGGAATTGTATATATCTTATTTGTATTTTATACTTTCTATTTATGTTCCATAATCTGTCAGTTTGTATTGCATATTTCCTTATTTGTATTGTATAATTTTACATTTCAAATTTTGCAACGGTTTACACGCCATAGTTATTACAAAATGTATATTTTGTAATCTATGAATTTCAAATAGAGTATGTTCTGTTCTGTTCTGTTCTGTTCTAAAAGGATACTTCGAGCTTTATAAACCACCAACTTTAAAAAATATTACCTTACATTTTGTACTATACTGCACTGATATATTACAAAGCTAAGGGTAATAAAGTTCCTCTGTTTTATAGAGAGTTTTCAACAGCTTTCCTTAATCTGCGTCTTACTTCCTATTCTCTAAAGGTGCATGACAATCAGTAAATAATTCTGTGTTTTTTTTCTGTCTTTAAATAACCACGCTGTTTATGTTTACTTTAAACTCTATCCAACTATTTACTTTTCGTTTCTTAATTTCCTTTAAATCCGTCTACACAAAAATCAAGCTGAAAACCTGGCTCTAACAAACAGAACAGCATGTTTGCACTTTGTATAAATCCATTTCTTGTGCTTTAGATGTGATACGTGAGGATTTATGATCTCAACCAGGCCATCAGTATAATGTAATTAACTAATCAATGTATGTGCCCTCACCGCTCTGCAGTGAATTCCTAGTTTTTGAAACTAATAGGAAGTTGGCAGTAGCAGTAGCAGTACACAGTAGCAAGTGGCAGTAGAAATTAAATCAAACGTGAAGTTGGCAGTAGCAGTAACAGCAGTAGCAGTAAAACAGAACGTGAAGTTGGCAGTAGCAGTAACAGCAGTAGCAGTAAAACAAAACGTGAAGTTGGCAGTAGCAGTAACAGCAGTAGCAGTAAAACAAAACGTGAAGTTGGCAGTAGCAGTAACAGCAGTAGCAGTAAAACAAAACGTGAAGTTGGCAGTAGCAGTATCTTTTTTTCTGACTATGTAAAAGTTGTGTAATTATGAGTAGTCATAAGAATATTTTATTACAAGAATATATGTCGATTTGTAAATTTCTTTTCTATTTATTTAAAATAAAAATAAAAGTTTTATATACGCCAGCAAAAAACCCACTTTATTTATAAGGTCTGATATTACTAAACACAATCATTATATTTTTTATGTTTTATTTTTGTCATAATTTTAGGGGTCATTTTCATAAACGCTGAAAAGATACCCGACTTAATTGACTTCAAAGAAATATATTTGGTGAAAATACGACAATACGATATCTCTTGGCCTAATACAGACTAATGCTCAGCGCTGCATGAACTTTTTGCCAGGAAGAAATTATTACATTTAGCACAACCGTCTGTGATAAAAATGTTCAGTGTAGTAAATAAACAGAAAAGAGATTTAAGAGAGATTAAAAATAAAAGATATTAAACATTCTAGAAATTGATCTTTTCAAACATGTATCGATGGACTAAATGCTCTTGCAAACATGACATTTAAGCAAGGTCCTGCGTATCTGTTTTAAATATCTCTTACAGAATCATGTAATCATGTGGGAGAAATATTCAACAATCTGAACATTGTTTGCATAATTCTCATCAGGAAAAAACGCTTCATTACAACAGAATCTTCAGAATCTTTCTCAAAATCAGTTCACATCATTTATTTTTTGATACAGTGCAAGTTTATTTTCTGTCCACCAAGTTTACATTTAAATGGCAATTTAAGATACAATAGTTTCAAATGCCTGGAATTCCCGAATGAATGTTCCAAACTTGAAGCTAATTTTCAAAGGAAGGACGTGTGGCTCGTGCATGTACAGTTACTGTTATAAATAACTTGTAAACAGCACACGACCTCGAGGACCTATATGTTACCGTAGTTTTAAAGATAATTAGCAACTATCAACATTAAATAATAAAAATATGTTTATCTGTACAGTGTAATTGATATAATAGACAAAGAATCACTTGTGTAGCTGTGAAAAATCTCATTACATTAAATGCAATAACAAATTAGAGTAAACTCATCTTTGTCTATACAAATAATATCTTACAATATACTAGTATCTAGTTTTCCTTGGATGGGAGTTCATTCAAACTAAATATTGTTGAAATAAAACAATATTAAAAAGCTTGCTTCGATTTACAATATCAACAATTTTATTATTTTCATATTTAAGGACAAAATTTTGCTCATTTTCAATTTCATTTGACAAGCAATAACTGAATAGTCTTTTTTTTCTGATGTTTCCAATAAATATCCTCCGGTTTCGATTTACTTCGGTGAAATATCCAGTCTTAATTTACATAATAAATGTACATACGGCTCACATGGCTTAAAACGTTGTGATAGAAACAGGTATTTCAAACAATTTCGTTATCCGGTTATTACTGAAAAAATCACTATTTTATATTTACATTCACTGACTTTCCCAGTTGTATAACTGGTACGAAATTATAGTTTATTTCAGTAACATACATATTCAGACATTTTACTATTCTTTAAACTTTCTTCTTTGTTTGTTGCAATACATTTATTTGTTTTGTTATTTTCACACATGTAACACAATTTGGATCAGAGCTTTAGATATTCTCTTCAGAAGACAAAGTTGATTTCTCATTTAAATTGTCTCAATACGTTGGAAATTTAATATCAAACCCTCTCAATTGCTCTTGTCTGGAATAATTTTACATTGTTAATCATTAAAACAAATTAACCCTTTAAAATGTTTTTGGGTTTTTCTATTTTTTAGTGAAATAAACTACAAAACTGTTTTATGGTTGATTTCCTCGGATTGTTTTGCAGTGTTGTTTGATTTGCAAATTATATTTGTAATTAGCATTTAAAAGCAATAAAACTGCATTAATTTATATTACTTATTTTGAAATTCTGAGGCATCAAATGAAGAAATAATTATATTGCCCAGTTGATGCAATTTCTTTGTAGAGTAAAACGCGATAGTTGAAACACTAAAAACACAGCGCACTTAGACATAACTTCATGTTTTATTATGATAATAATTATGAAAACAGCAAAAACACAGCGCACTTAGACATAACTTCATGTTTTATTATGATAATAATTATGAAGACAGTAAAAAGATGATACGGTATTTTTACAAGATTTATTCAAGACAATTTGTTTTAAGTTAAATAAAAAATAAAACGTATTCTTTATTTCAGTATTACTACTGGAGCTTTGGAACTAAAAGTGTTATGTTAAAAAGATTGAATCATAAGTAAGCTTACTTCTTTGCCTGATTTATTGCCATAATCTTTCTGATTTGTTTCTTTCGATGGCTTATTTCTTAGTGATAATAAGTAAATAAATAGATGAATAAATAAAAAATAAATGTATAAGCTTTAACTTTCATTGCCAATGATAATAAAAAGTGTATTTCATGTAACGACATTCAAATTCAATTTTTACACTCTTGCCAACAGTTTCATCACCTATGCAAATTCATCTAAATGCAGCCATTTAAGTTAGGATGACTATAAGACACAGATAACAAAAAGTATTGTTAATTCGTCGCAACTCTAAAGAAACTATAAAAAGAAAAAACTCTTTATAATTAAACCCTTTTCTGAATTTTGCGTAAACTTGTCAAAAAGAATGTTATGATACATTTACGAAGGACTGGCTGGGACGAATAAATTGATAATATCACTTCATGTTCGTTTTGTTTTTCCTTTATTTTCTAATTTGGTCTTCGTTGGACTGTCTTAACTTACAACAAATAACTTTTCTTTTAGACATTCTAAAATATCGACTCTTGCCTATGTTGCATCTCAAGCATCTTAAGTAAAGGTGCTAGACAGCCACGCGAATTTTCAATTAAAGATTTCGTCGTGTTTTCTAAGTTTTCTCAAGTGCCAATGCCGATCCTGATTTGAACAAGAACCCTGATTGCATGAAATTAAAAGATGATTATCGCTTCGGTCAATATTATTTTTTAGGTATTGTTGTTTATATGATATTCATATATATTTTATGTCTTTAGATTTTTAGGTGATATTAAACTTCAAACAATTTCAGGGAAGGTCAGAGTGATTGGCAGTCATCATTAGGACCTTCCTACCATTTCCTTCCATCCAGTATTATATTATATCTTCAAACACTTTCAGTTTCCAATTGATTGACATATACTCATTAGCACCTTATAGTAACTTTCTGTGATACAATGTGTTTGATTCTTTTATATGTCTTAGAACATCCTGTGTTTAGAATCTTGAAATGTATATGTACTTGTACTTCTGTATTTCTCTCTCAGTTAGTAACAATCTTTAGGAAAAGCAACATCTAAAATTCTATATTCAAATATTATTTATGATTTAATAAACATCAAAAACTTTACATTGGACTTTTGCTATTCCCCAACTGTTTGAATTCAGGAAACCAACTAATCGTTTACATGGTGGAGAATCCTAAATTTGGACTTTGTGCATGCTAACAACATGGTTTAGTGAAATTTCAAAATGGATAATCAAAGGATAACAGTGCCAAAATTTTCTGGACATTACTCTGAAAATGCCAACAGATTCCTATCGGACTTGAATGCTTACACAACACTTATGAAACTTGGAAAAAATGATAGATGCAACTTGCAGCATTTCAACTACACTTAACTGGTCCAGCAAAAACTTGGTTTGACAGCCTGGAAACTGATGACTGGGAATACATTCAAGAACAATTCAAGGCAAAATACTGCGAAATTAACACCAGCAGACTTATCTTTGAAACAGAACATTTTCAGTCAATACAGTTACAACAATATCTATCACTAGATGAATATTTCGGACTTATTACTGAAAGTGGAAAAAAGCTATCAAAACCTGATACAGAAATAATGCTCGTTTTTATCAACGGCCTTCCAGAAAAACTGGCTTTCTTCACACGAGCAGGGTCACCGCAAAATCCACATGCAGCTTTAGAAATGGCTAAAATGGGAGAGGCCTACGGATACAGGCAAACTACAACTGCATCACACACAGTAGCAGCAGCTAACCCTCCTTCTTTGGAACGTCGGATCGATGAACTCAGTAGAACTTTGGACACATTTATGAACATTCAAAGCAAAACAACTGACCAGCCTAATCATAAATCATGTTATGTGGTGGCGTCGGTCACGTTGAGAAGAACTGTAACTGTGCTCGAGGTGTTCCAAACTCGGACTTACAGTGTCAGCTGTGTCGCCAGTACGGTCACGAGGCACGCCAGTGCGAAACCAGATTCAGCTACAATACACCAAGAGGCAACCACAACCAGGTAAACTTCAACCGCCTGAGGGAAGGAGACCGCGATCACTCAGGAGGCCATCCAACAAAACGCGGCAACAAAGCCCGTCGCCAGTGAAAAGAAACACTCAATCTCGAGATGTTAAACGAAAACATGGATTTAACAATTTCTGTGATTCTTGTGACTTGGATAATTTAACTGCTAAAACTCATTCTCAAGATGACGGTAACTTTCTTTACTTAAAACTACAATTTGGTCACAGGGAGGTATCTGCTTTATTGGACACGGGCAGTTCAATAAATTTAATGTCGCAGAAACTTTTTAATTCTTTACCAGCACAAAACAAAAGTCACTTGATACCAGTAGATAGTAGTAGTATCGTGTTAGCAGACAATCAGTCTGTTAGCATTGATGGAATTTCGTCCATATCTGGCTATGTTCAGGGACATCTCAAGGAGTTTAATGTTTATGTGCTAAGAGACACATCCCATCCACTGATTTTGGGGACTCATTTTATAAAATCAAACAAACTGGTTTTAGATTTTAGTAGTAGTTCTCATTTTGTTGATTCTAAGATTTATGCCCAAAAACGTATTTATTTACCTCCCAATTCTGAGTCTGTTGTTTATGGTAAAATACCAAAACGCTTTACTGAGGGACTAAATGGTCTTTGTTCAAATGTAAAATATGTAAATAGAAAGAATTTATTGGTTGCCCGCTCCATAGTTACAGTCCCACAAAATCGTATGGTATCTGTAAAAATTTTAAACCCAACTGATAAAACTGTTGTGATTCACAGAAATAAGGCATTGGGTTATTTTCAGGTTCTTGATGATAACTCAAGCATAAAATGCAAGCAGGTAGACAGTTCATTTGATGCGGTTCATTATTGTAATCATGCTAAGGTGAAATCAGGTCAGCACACAGCTCTGAACAAGGGAGTTAGTAGTAAAAATTTAGAAACAGACAAAAACAGATTTATGAAGTACTTTCAGTTTGATCAAGGTTTTCTCTCTAGCACTGAAAAGTTTAAACTTGAAAACTCCTTGTTTGAAAACAGAGATATATTTGTTACAGATGAAAATCCATCATTAGGACTTACTAACCTTGTTGAACATCACATTCATTTAAGGCCTGATGCAAAGTCTAAACATCAGAGACCTTATAAATTAACTCCAGAAAAACGAGCAGTGTTGCGTCACCAACTTGGCGAATTATTAAATTAGGGAGTTATCACGCCAGTATCTGAGAAAGAGGATATACCCATCACAAGCCCAATAGTGTTAGTGGCAAAACGCAATAAGCCAAGTTCAAGTGGACAGCTCAAAACAAAGCAGGACAGTTTGTCAATGTATCGTTTTTGTGTGGACTTTCGCTACCTTAACACTCAGACTCAAGACTTTCGATATGCCATTCCAGACGTGCAGGAATTAACTGAATCTTTCGCAGATATGTCTGCAAATTACATGTCTTCTATTGACTTAAGCTCAGGATTTTTTCAAATGAAACTTGCACCAGAGTCAACAAAGTACACAGTTTTTAACACATGTTACGGAACATACAAATTCCAGAGGACCCCACAAGGAATGAAAACAAGTCCTCACAGCTTTCAGTTATTAATGGACAAAGTTCTAAAAGGGCTTTCATTTAAAACTACTCTCTGTTACATGGATGATGTAGTCATAGTATCACCAACATTTTCACAACATATAGACGACCTCAATGACGTGTTTTCCAGATTACGCGCTGCAGGATTAAAATTATCACCGACTAAATGTAAATTCGCACAGAACAAATGAGTATTTCTTGGACATGAAATTTCAAGGGAATGAATTCGACCCCCGGCAGATCGGCTGAAAGCTATTGCAAATTACCCCGTTCCTAAAACTGTGAAAGCATTACAAAGATTTCTTGGATTAATGAACTGGTTTAGAAAATTCATTCCTCGATATAGCATAATTTCGTCATGTTTATATACTTTACTAAAAAAGAATGAGAAATTTACTTGGTTACAAGAACACCAAAGTGCGTATGAAAAATTAAAACAGATACTTCAAAACTCAGATGCATTAGCATTTCCGCGCTATGACTTACCATTTTACTTAGCTGTGGACACTTTTAGCAAAGGTATAGGGTATATGTTATATCAAAAACATCCAGCAAATGACAGTACAGATCATACAATACGTGTTGTTAGATTTGGATCTAAGTCACTGAACAAATATCAACAGTCATATGGACCTACCAAACTCGAACTCTTAGGAATGGTTACTAGTATCTTAGATTGCGCATCTTACCTAAGGGGTAGACATTTCTTTGTTGAATGTGACCATCAAAGTTTAAAACCACTATTTCAAAAGCAAATGAAAGGTGCTATATATGAAAGATGGCTGGCAATTTTGCAGGAATTTGAGTGTGAAATAATATACAAACAGGCTTCTGAAATGACAGTGCCAGATGCTTTATCCAGGTGCTTTCCCAATGAAAATGCTGAACAACTGGAATTTAGTCCTGAAGAAAATGACCCCTGTTTTCCATACATTCCAGAAAAACAAACATGTGTTAGGTTACCTGATGGAAAAACACTAAAAGAATTGTTATGCAATTCAAACAAGAGATTAGCTTGCTAATAGTTAATCATGCCAAAGTTAAAAGTTCATTAGAGTATGTGAGGGAGGAAGATAATTATGATGCTGATACTGAGGATTATCAAATCAATGAAAGTTTCAGGACAAAGGATCCTTCACAACTCAGACAGAAAGAAATTTATGTCTCTGACAATCTGAGTGCAAATCACACTTCCACTTTATCAGAGTCTGAATCTGAAATAAGTGCGTATACACAAATACTGAGTCAATGTCACTTGCTGATCAGAATGCAGCTGCACAAACACTGGAAATATTTGAAAAATTTGACTTTAGCATTGAAAAGTGAAGGAATTACAACGTACTGATCCTGAATTATCATCTCTTATACAATATTTGGATAATAATGAACTACCAAAGGGACAGAAAAAAGTGCGCAGAATTCTTCTTGAGTCTACTGATTATGTTATAATTGATGGATTAATTATGCATTCCCGTCAACCAAAATCAAACCGGGCAAAACTGCTTGACAAGTATCAGTTAGTTGTTTCTGCAATTATGATAAAAGAAGTAGTGCAGTTATATCATGACACACCTATGAGTGGACATTCTGGTATACACGATACATTAGATAGATTACGTGAGAAATATTTTTTCAAGCGAATGGGACCTATTGTGACTGATTATGTGCGCTCATGTGATCACTGTCAGAAACGCAAAATTACCAAGCAAGCGACAAAAGCACCGGTTACGGCATATTCTACACCAACTGAGCCTTTTCAAGTATGTCAAGTCGATCTGTATGGACCTTTACCAGTAACGCGACAAGGATATACATATGTACTGACAGCTATAGATATGTTTAGCAAATATGTAGTGACAATTCCAATAGCAAATAAAGATACACTTTCCGTTTCTTCAGCTCTTGTGCAAATATTCACAAAATATGGAGTATGTGACACTCTGATTAGTGATTAAGGAACAGAGTTTACTTCTAAATGTCTTCATGAAATCTGTAAACATCTGCATATCGCGCAAGACTTCACACCAAGTTTCAGTCATCATTGTCTTGGAGCATGTGAACGCACGCACAGAAGTATAGCGGAACGTCTTACACCGTATCTACAAAATAGAGGCAAGGCTTAGAACGAAGTCCTAAGCTCTATTACATTTTCCATCAATCAGTCTGTTCATTCAGGAATGGGATATTCACCTCATGAAATTGTGTTCGCACACAGACCCAAGTTTCCCCTTAGTACAACAAACCCTTCAGATTTTAATACTGTTCCATCTGATATGAAGTCATATCTCCGTAAGCAAATTGACAAATTGAATATAATAAGATCAGAAGTGAAAAATAATGTAACTGCATATCAACAGAAAATGATGGACAGAGCAAAATTGACAGATAATTTTCTTCATCTTTCACCGGGAGATTTTGTTTATCTTACAACAGAGACAAAAGGAACAGGACAAAAATTTCAAAATAGATATTCAGGACCATTCGTTGTGGATAATTTACCCAGCTCACATCTTGTTACTATAAGAAACATTGAAAATGGTCAGTTGTTGAAAACACCTGTTCATATCAATAGGCTGAAAATGGCTTACGTCAGACAACCAAATTCTTCACCATACTTCATTCCCAAAGTTGAAACCTGTGAGGTCGTCCAGCCTAATGAACAAATCATAGACCAGAAAGATAAAAAATGCACACCTGCAATTCGTAGGTCTTCACGTCAACGGAAAGAGCCTGATAGGCTGGGATTAACTGTAAATTTGAGTGATGTGATGAGTAGTGATGATGTAATGGACAGTGGTTACCACAAAATCAAAAGAATTCCAGGCCAGAAATGTGTTGGTAATGAAAAACAGTATTTAGTTCAGTTCAGTGGGGAACCAGCTAAAAATGCTGTCTGGGTCCCCTTGACGGCCATGAGCCAATTAGCACTGAAACAGGTTAGAGAGAACCCCCCCCCCCCCCCTGTCATTGTTGACATTGACTAATGTACATTGTTTTATGATTTTGTGCTACATAATTGAGCAATCTCTTTAATTAAAGTTGTTTAGAAAATGTCTGATCACAAATGGGTTAACAGGCACCTTCTTATTATGAGTTCTATTCATTGAACATTAACTAATTACAATTTGATACAGTATAGGTACTTAGAGCAAATAGGTTTTTACATAAGGTGATTATTGATAAGGGTTTATGGCAGTGGCTTTTTGTATTGAAATGTATAATTACCTGGAAATGTTGTCTGCAAGGGTCAGTTGAATGATCAATTATACATTCACAAATTATGCATCAAGGTACATTAAACTATGTTTCTCAGGTATTTTTAAATTTTCCATGTAGTTTCAGATACATATTAAATTTACATGATCTTTATGCACTGTTATGCACATAGGACACTTTCTTATTATTTCTTCAAGTATAATTTTATTAATCCATGCTATTTTATTGCCACTTTTGTTGATTAGTATTTCAATGACTTGTATAATGCATATACGAGTATATTACATGTTTTAGTGTATTTTATTTTTCGTGGGCGGATGTTATATATATGACATTCATATATATTTTATGTCTTTAGATTTTTAGGTGATATTAAACTTCAAACAATTTCAGGGAAGGTCAGAGTGATTGGCAGTCATCATTAAGACCTTCCTACCATTTCCTTCCATCCAGTATTATATCTTCAAACACTTTCAGTTTCCAATTGATTGACATATACTCATTAGCACCTTATAGTAACTTCCTGTGATACAATGTGTTTGATTCTTTTATATGTCTTAGAACATCCTGTGTTTAGAATCTTGAAATGTATATGTACTTGTACTTCTGTATTTCTCTCTCAGTTAGTAACAATCTTTAGGAAAAGCAACATCTAAAATTCTATATTCAAATATTATTTATGATTTAATAAACATCAAAAACTTTACATTGGACTTTTGCTATTCCCCAACTGTTTGAATTCAGGAAACCAACTAATCGTTTACAGTATATATCACATCATATTTACAGCTAAAAAGTCCGTATCTGTATAATATACCCTGCTGAAATGCAGTTATTCCACTGGTAGACAGTGTTGCATGCAAGGGTCCGTTTAAAGTGATAAACACACCCCAAAAGTAATAAACACCTGCAAAATTTTCCCGACGGGCTATTATTAAGCGCACTTAAACTTCCGTAGGGCAATAATATAACACTTATAGACTAATGTTTCGGTCAACATGTGGTTTTACGTAACTGTAAAACACATACTGACCTCAACGTAAGTTTATAGCTGTATGATATTCAAAGAAACAGTCGTTCAAGATGTATCATTCAAATGTATCTGTCGTATTTTATCTTCATTAAATTTATATTAGAGTTCAAAATAACAAATATACATGGCACTCAGCTGATAAGTAATGAAAACCGAAATCATATTCAGAAATGATGTAAATAAGATGTACAAGACTATTTATTAAAGACAATATACCTTCCTGTATAGCAGTACATTTAATTAAAGACCGAATAAGTCAAAACAATACTTTTACTATATTTTACCTTATTCAATGGGCGTAAAACATTTTTTACTGAATATATTTCAGTTAACAAATTGGCAATGTTGGTTTTTCTACGAATTCACATTTATTTGGTTCAAACTCAAGGGAAAGGGTACATTGACAACTAATATATAAAATTTAAAAAGAAACTTTAATTTTCATGTTGATTTTACCACGCATGTGCTACCCTAAAAGACTAAATTAATTTTCAGATATTATGTTCGAATGTCCACTATTTATTCACCAAAGTAACTAAACTTTTAAAAGTGTCTACGGAATAGTGAATAAAGTACTTTTCTAAATCAAGTGAATCTATTACTTTTAGCAAAAGCAATACTTTTAACAACAAATAACTACTGCATATTCGGAAAATGTACATCACTCAGCCAAAAAAATAAGGCATTACTAATAGATAGAATTATGTTTGACTGAAAGAATACTCTATTTTTGAGAGTGTTTCCTTCTTCCAGCTTTCCAAAATAAGTCCCACATTTAATATCTAATATATTAACGGGAGTGCTATCTTTTCTTATCGATCTAATTTTAAGTGCATTTTAAATATAATGTTTCCAGATTAAAATCAGGACATTGTGTCGGTTATAGCGGATCTGACTATAACACCCCGTGCCACGTTGTCGGAGAATTAACTTCAGTGATTTTAAAATTACTATAAAAATAGTATAATACGTTAAAATCAAGAACAATTTAAATAATTTCAATCATAATTAATGTGTTCTGTCAGAAATGCAGCGTCATTGTATTGATTCCTTGAAAAAATCAAACTCAAATTTTACAATAGATTGGAACAAAAACATTGCTCTAAGCAAATATATAACAGTTATAACCGAAGTATTAAAGAAATGCTATAAATAATTTTTGCTCGAGAGATATTTACTGAATGACGCATTATTCTTAATTGTTAAAAATAACGATTACAAAACTTAAGACGTCAATTTCAGGGTAGTTGTTTATCATTTTTCAGTTGCTGTGTAATCGGTACAAATATTATCACCACCAAAATAATTTATTCGCTTAACTCATTAATCAAAGATAATTTTTTTTTCTCAGCACTACCTATGCTCAGTTTTAATCGAAACGAACAAGATTTGGAGAAACAACTTCTGACAACAACTTTCAAATATATTGTCAAGTATTACTAAAATGATTATAGAAAACAATCAGAGATATTTCTATATACCATGCCTTATTTAAAGGGCGAACAGATATCTGAATGGAGTGAATTGTGGGCATCATTAAAAAGTGGCTTGCTGTATGTCTGTTCCAGGTATTGGTTTCAGCAGCTTGACAACCTGTTGCTAACTTAAATAAATCCGACTTCGAAGTATTTCTAGCCGACCAATTACTTGTGGCTTCAAAATGTTCACGCCCGGCTTTGTGAACATGATGGTATTTTGGCCCTGATTCTTTAATCTATTTTCTGACAGAACCTTTGCAAAACTAAATTAAATTTTAACAGCTTCCACAGAACTACAAGCCAAAATGTCGTTAGTTTCAAAATACAACCTGAAGTTTTGACGTCCGTCTAAATATTAGTTTACTGCAGAATGGATATTTGAAACAGTTAACACAGAAATGTTCAGTTATTGTAGCAATACAAAGGACATAAACTTCCGCTTGAATACAGTTTGCCCCCGATACTTATTTCAAGAAGTATATGATGTTATGAAACGATGATGTAATATTGTTCATCGCGGTTTTATTTTTTTATTTTGGTTAAGTTTGCTCTATTGTATAAATTTTGACTAAACATATCAAATATTGCAAGCTCATGAATGTATAATTAATGTGTTGTATCTTTTCTACAAAGTCCTATTTTGCAAGATGTAAGACTAAATAGGTTACACGGACCTCCACATACTGCCTAGTACTAAAATACTTAAACTAAATATAAACTAGATGTTTTTTATGAAGAACGCATGTCTCCCCCCTGATGGATGGAAGGCCAAGGAAGAGATATCACCATATCACGTGAGTCCAATATAGTCCCGAGATATTCTATCTGAGCGTTTAATAATAATGATAATAAGAAGAAGAAGAAATCTACTGGGTAAACACAATTTCAAAGAGATGTTTGTTAGTCACTACTACATTTAAGTTTCATCAATCTTGATGTTTTCGGGGACCAGTTGTCTGTAAATTATAGAATATAGAAATCTTAGAAAAATGTTAAATCTGCATACAGTGTTCTTATAAAACCTCGGATGATTCAAGATTTTTTTTTATCGAACTGACATTTTGCAAATACTTATATCGGTCTTCTTACTTCTGGTCCTACATTGCTGTTTGTCGAACATTCATATGTGCCAACAGCCTGACAAATTCAAGCCGTTTTGAACTGCATAACTTCATATTGTGGATTATCAGTTATCGTGATAGAGTGCTTGTCAGCAAAACATTTTTCGAAATCCAAAACTGGCTTAATATATAGAATAAAAGTATTTACATCAATGCACACAAGTATGAGCACAAATATACTGACTCTTCAAATTGTTCGTGAAAGATGTTTCTCTAGCCTGAGTTATAAATACAAATATTGATCAGCTTTTCTGTTATATAAACCCAACAGCATGCAAATTTGACATTGTATTCCTATAAAAAAATATCAAAAATTAAGTAATAACATGATGTTCCAAATAAAGAGTTTAAATATTTCTCAGTATATATGCTTTGTCTTTTCTTGTTAATGCAACGTTTACTGATAAATCAAGCCGAGCTACTTTGACGACAATGCTGGTAATCAAAACATCTTCCCAACAGTAAGCCTTTCTAGCATTTGCAATTATCTAACACAGCATTTGTAATCGAATGCACTGTTTTATTTAAGAAACAAAATTGTTTATATCACTGTCTGTCGCAGTTGGGGTGACTCCTTTCTTACCCAGAACGGAGTACTTTTCTCTGACTTCTGTCTGATCTAATGATTTACCACTCAAATGTCAATTTATTCTAAGAAAAGAAATTTAGGCAGAAACGCTGAACTTTGTTTTTCTTTTGGTCTATTTTTCAGTTATTTATTTACAAAATATACTGTATGCGAGGATTGTTCGATAGGTATAGATTTTTAAATACTATTTGTACCGATGTCCTTCAAATACGCCATCATAACTGAAGTACAAATGTTAGGACACATAATCCAATTTTGGGTTGAACAGGTATATTCTTTAGACCTGGTAAACAGCTGATACCAGAGCAATCATCGAGTGGTCAGGGAATATTAAATCTGCTTTATGTCGACGCTGCTTTAGCACCTCTTCAAATGTTTCAATAATGTTATTTTATAAAACTGTCTTGCGATCCACTGTCGTCCACTTTCAGTCGTTTCGGGCCGCTTTTTTGTATGACGGGACTAATGCTCTAACACTTTTGTATACTTAACTCTCTTGACAGTTTGCAATTTGTTGTTTTGGTCAGGATTCAGTTACTTATTTTTTTTTTTTGACTTATGATAATAGATCTACGCATCGCCCCCATTCCTAAATTTGCTAAGGATGTATCAAATGCTGTTTCATTATAGTGTTCTCTGACTTCCTTTGAGCATGTCAACAAATGCGGTATCGTCTTTGCTCTTTCAAAATTTAATAACGCGTGATAACCGCAAGTTGTCTTCCAAGCTAATATTTTTCTGTGTAAGCACCATTTACAATGGAGGTCCGGATATTCTGCTTAATAAAAGTTGCTCAAATTTATCACAGGTTATCTGGATGGACTTTCATTTTGAAACATAATGCAAATATTATACTGAAGATAATTATATAACTCATTTCGACCTTATTAATTTCAGGATGTAGATATTTGTAAGAAGTATATACAATAGAAAGTTTAGAAAAAAGTTTACCAAATAAATATTTATCGCCGACTTCAAATTTAACACATTTAATATTTTTAGGTATTTTTACATCTTTTTTTTAGTAAAAACAAAAGTATGCGGCGATCATATATAACGCGTTCGAGTACTATTTCTCCTAAATTTTGTGATCTGTTAAAAATGTGGGAATATAATATTTTTATATAAATAATGGATCTTTAGTTAAAAGTCATGTGAAAAAAGGGATTCAGAAAAATTTAAAGATAATTAAAGACTAAGAAATGGAATTGTCTAGTTTTATCCTTAAGTTTGAACTTTTCATTCGGAATAGATTAATATTTATATAGACGCTTATCCTTTCATAACATTCTTAATCGATATTGATCAAAACCCCAAGTGCTTGGTTCCAAGATTGTCATATTTTTTGCGAAGATCAGTCCATCAAACTGTGAAGTATTCTTAAATCATTCGATCATCTCAAATACAGCTGCGGAGTTCTCTCGTATTTGATATGTTACCAGTCTTCGCAGAGGTTGTTCAAATAACAGTGTGTTGCCATTTCGTATTTTCAATAGCGCTCTTTATTGTTTCTTATCAAATTACTATTGACGTAGATTGTTATAGGACAAGGTATCTGCATGAGTTTTCTAAGCACATATTAAAATTGTGTAGGGTGTTTTTTTTTCATTTAAGTACAGTCGTGCATGAACAAAATAAGTGTGTAATTGAGGTCGACTTTGCTGATTTAGTATCTAGAAAAAAAGTTAATGTAATGATACAGCTGTTCTTAGTAGATAAATATTTGAAAAGTAAGCACGTTTTGCTTCTAATATCATGGTAGAAGTTAAACTAATGACGGAATTTGCATTAATTCCGTGTGTACAAACATATTGTTAAAAGATAATCTTACACAAAAATGTTTCAGAGCTTTGTTGCAAAAGGTAATTATTGGGTAACGGAACTTTGAGAAAATATAAGAAAAATTGTTAAAATATGGAAAACACCGAACGGGTAATAAAATAAAATGTATACATGGTAGCAGAGAGAATATGTGTCGGTTGTACACATTAGTACTGCTTCGTAAGTATAGATACATGTATTAACACCTGATATCCGAGTTTAACAATATACATTGCTGTTACTTTAAATTGCAGTTTGGTTGTCTTTATTACTACAATAGGTCATCATTCTAAAACAACAACAACAATTAATCTATCTATCCATGTATCAATTTTATTGCAAGAAGCACGATATGCTAAGAGCAAATTACAAAATCCTCTAGTGGATATGTCAACAGAGAAAAAACAAGAAAAATGTGAACTTCAAGGTAATACTACCCTTGAAAAAAAATCATTCTCTTTCTGCAAGTACAACTAGAGCAAATTTTGCCGCAATAGATATCATTTTTCAATTCCCTGACATTCTTTGTTCAAATTTGTTAATACAAATCCTATTAAATACTGCTTAGTTTTATGCAGTCCATGATATTTCAGACAGACTAGAATACAAAGATTTCTCTTTAAAATGAAAACTCATTTCTTTCAAAACAGTACGAAATTAATTTTTATGGAACACATCTTTAAATAGACTGTGCACATTGACGAATATGCAACACTGATGCAACATGTCAGTCAAGTCATTTTCTATTTTTTCATTTTTTCTTCCCTCAAATAATGAAAACAGAGTAACATCTTCCCAAAGAAACATCATCGTGAATTCAAGCGTGATCGAAATATGATATATGTCTAGACAACAAAACGATACGGCCAGTGGTTCTCTTGGGAAAATATTATTGCTTTAGTGCCGTTCCTGAGAACACTCTTGCGCAAAGGACGGCAATATACATATCGTTCAATACGACATGGAAATTCAATCACACACAAATGTCTAGCTTGTATAGGTGTTGCTGGATTTGGAAGAATGAATCAATTTCTAAACAAAAGGTACCAGTAACTGTCTAGCCTATCACTTAGTTTGTTTGTTTTTTCATTTTTTTTATTAATTTTCAATCTTAATAGTTTAGTTTATTCCTGATGAATTTATTCACATATACAAAAACTTACAATATATGCATTTAAGGAAAGGATAAGAATGAAAGACACAGTCTTACAGAATTCTTCTCCTTTGGCGGACGATTTTTACAAAGACAGAGCTAACTATAAAATGAATAGGAATATGACTTTAGGATAGAGATAAACAAATAATATAATACAATGTGTGTGTGTGTGTGTGTGTGTGTGTGTGAGAGAGAGAGAGAGAGAGAAGGTGAATTATTCTGATTAACTTTAACTTTAAGGGTTCAAAAATTATGATTGAGGAAAGTATCCTGAATCAACGAGTTTGGTTACTTTATAGGTTAAAGCACAGCTCAAAGAAATCTCTTAGTGTCTGATATATGTAGGTGTGAACATGACTGAAGATTATGATATTATCTTGGTCGGAGAGACTTGGGTCACCAAATAAGAGAAGTTCTAATTTTATGATGTAGTTCTGTATGTTATTCAGACAAAGTAGAGGCTGCATCCAAAGAAGTAGTGGAAGCTAGACTCGATATAGCCACAGTGACACAATATTGAAGAAGAAACCTGTAAAATGAATTCGCAGTAGTAAGTACCGGTAATTTCAAGTACAGACGGTTATCTCGGAAGTTAATATAAATTGTAACCAGCAAAAAGTCTCCATGATTTTATATTTTGACGCATTTATTAGAAATGCTTCTACACGTTATTTGCAAACACGCTATTGTACATGAACTACAAAAGTAGTTATAATCTCTGTCTGTCGCAATAGGAGCTACTCCTTTTTTCCCCAAAAACAAAAGCATATGTCTATGATTCTGTCTACTATCCCCGTGATTTCTACAATGATTTATCTCTTCAGTATTATGTTTTATTCGGTAATCAGTTTTTGAAAATTGTTAGTTGCCGAAAAACTGACATTTCACATTCTTTTTTCATGTGCTCTTTTGCTTTTTCACAAATAAATTAGCAAAGCTCATATTGTTGGCTTTTAAAGGTTAACAGTTTAAGAGATGTCTGCTAAGGTTTTTTAGTTAGATCGAAAATGAACGACTAGACTGAAGTTAACCACCTGACCTTTATACAAACAAAAGGAAATTGAAGATTTTACTGAAAATTACTTGAAAACTTCAAAGCAGCGAAGTATAAAAATCATTTGAATTATAACGTTAATATTTCAAAAATTTGGACAATTAATAACTTATACAAAGTTAACCTGTGAAATGAATGTAATCTTCAACCATCTTGTTTATGTTCTTCTCAATTCATGAGAGTCTGTGATAGAAAAATTTTATCTGAAATCGAGTAATTTTATATGAAAAGTGCCTATGTAACTTATTTTGAAATGAAGTAATGTGTTTTACACTGTCAACTGTCGCACAAAGTCTTTTTTATAAAAAAAACAGAAAGAAACAATTCACATTATATCGATTCATGTCACGCTATTTAGTATAATGTCGAGAATCGCGATATCGTAATATATATCGATATCAAGAATGTATGCCTTGGTAATGCAAAGTGGTTATGTTCGTTATGTTTTGCACAGCATTTCTATATAAAAACTGAAGGTAAACTTTGATGTCTTTTCCCTTTCAAATGAATCCTTATTGCCATTAAAATTCTTCTTTAAACTGTATGAAGGATTTTTATCAGCATATGTTTGCAAGAAAGACTGAAAATTAATAGAAAAATAATGTATTCCATTCGGTTATTTATATAAACCTTTGAAATAAGATGTATTCACACCAATACAAAGCATAATTCAACTTTTAAAGTGAGTAAGTTTTTAATTTTGTTTTATTTTTGTCTTAAATGTATTCTTGACTCGTAAAGCCATGTCAAAGATATCGAGGTGTTCTCAAAATTTCAAGCAATAGTTTTAATAGCAGTGTTTGGCCTTTTGGCATTTCTCATATTAACTATAATCATCAAAATTAATACGTAATGACAATTCTATCATATCAGTGATATGTTCATGGGTTCATATATTCCTAATGCATTATCACTGGATATATTGAAGAAAAAAAACATTTGAAAATCACGGATTTCAGAGTTTTTATTAGAGGACCAAGTATACATAATTCAAAAAATGTTTTAACCCTATACATGTATATACTTAATTTAACTATACTTAAAATGTTATTTATGTATCAAGCATGGAAATTGTTCCGGATTTATCTAACGAAACTGAAATAGAGATCAATGTCGTTAAGAATTTTAATAATGAAATTAAATACCAACAGGGTATTCGAAATTAGATGAAAATTCGAAATGCTATGTTTGCCGTTTTATTACACGTGTGCTATACAAAGAAATACGTAACTGGTGTAAATTATTCGACAGAACGTTTGTTATATGACAAAGGGACAGCACATTTAAACCAGACAGTACAACGGCAACAAATAATCTAAAAGAAACGCATAAGTTGCTACAGAGACGGAACTAATGTTGTAAGTAAAGAATATATACTATATGGTGGTAGAGCAATATATTCAAACATAGCAATATAGCAGTTTTGGGTTTTGATAACGCAGGTATAAGCTTAATGTGTTTTTGAAAGTGTTCAAATGAAATAGCCTTACTGAAGGAATTAAAAACAATCCAAAACAACAACAACATCAAAATAAAGAAAGAAACAAGTCATTGAGTAAAGATATTAATTATTATATCATATTACATCTTCGGGCTTTCAAAATACAACTACAACTTTTGTTCTTATTTTAATTTCACCAATAAGAACAAACTTGTGCTATGTGGTTTAAAGATAATCCCGCAAGTTCTCTAAGTTCTTTATCCATTCATTTAATAACATGATAACAGAAAGGTATTTTTTAAAATATTTCTTATCTCAGTGTAGATAATTTACCTTAGTTTTCATTTTTTGTCTCCGTATTAATTTTCTGCCGCTTTGAACAAACTAAGAGCTTAGTCGGTGTACAGTGTTAAGTGTAAATATAACCTTTTCTTATATTCATGACATAAGCAGAAGAATTTACGATTTCATTAAGACCTCATTATAAGGTTACAGATAATTAGCCGGGACAAGCTTACGCTGTAGTGACAGCCTTACGCAGAATATGTCTGAGTCATTCGTCGCGGATAGCTTATCAAATGTCAAACATACTCATTACCCAGATAGCTAGCCTGCAACAATATAACACTAAACAACAACAGTATTGACAAAGATTAAAAAAATACAAACAGCGTGTTCTACGGATAACACGTGTATTTTTCGGGTCTATTAGTCTTGATGCTTATATATCATCATACATCATGTTTGTGTGTTGTCCGGTGCAGTGTAGTTTAGCCTGGTTAGGTATTAAAACCGTAAGTTTTTACTAATCTCTTAATTGCTTCCTTTTTGTTTTTGGTATTCTAATGCTAAAGTTCGAACATATGAAATACTTGTACACAGATCGCTTCCTGTGTTCACAATCATACACAAACTCCGCCTCTAGCAAGCTGTTCTTTGTCTAGGCTTTAGCTGACATTTGCATCAAGTAAATCCGAAGTTCGCACATTCAAAGACTAATGTCTCTTACCAATTAAACATTTAATTGCAATTTGCAATAACATGTAAATGTATTATCTTCAAAGGGGTTTGTTCAGCGTTTGGCTCTAACTTTCTAATTTGTTACTACACAAACAGTGCTAATGTATCATTAAAGGTGAACATTAGTGAGTATTCAAGTATAATTTGGCAAAGGAACAATCACTTCTTGAATAGTTTAAGTTTTTTTATAAGGAAACGACTAACATGTACAAGCAAAAATGACCTTTTTATGTGACTGACTAAAATATATAAATATATAAAGAAATATCTGTGTTAAGCCATATGGCGGACATTATGGTTTTTGTGATAATAATTAAAGATCCGAACACTTTAATTCCTAGTAATTACACAAAATATTTTGATCATGTTAGCAAAACTTGGTGTCATAAATTTCTCCAAAGTGTGTAATCAAATACTTTAATTATACTCTTGTAGAATAACTATGCTAATAATGGTCTAATGTCTGCGATAAGATAATGACGCTTTGAGCATGTTTCTAGAAATAAAGTGGTAACAAAACATCTAAATTATTTTTACGACAATATTATGCGTTGGCATTAAAAAGGTTTCATTATTAAAACAAAATTAGTTCAGTCTTTCGATTTCATTATGTGTGTTGTGCTGTATGTAGCTAGTCTGAAAACTGGAAAACGCCTTAAGAAGCCTACAAATATGATTACCTCGGCAGTTTATAGAACATGGAAGAAGGGATATGTTACTTTTCTGTATCGTCATTGAAAGTACATGGAGCAATAATCTACGACTTGAAATAAGGTCAGATCATAATAGTAAATTCATTTACCAGAAAAGATAAATCTTCGTCGTAAATGAAAAGTCTTAATAGGCTATTTCTGTTATATATGCTAAATATCATTGCTAGACTAACAAAAACATAAGACCGTTATAGGCGAACTTACGGCTTAGCTGGAGGGTCATTTAGGACTTACGACTTTTAACTTACTTAACAGTTACGACTTTCAACTTAAGAGTACTATACACCCTTCCTCCGGCACAAACTACCAAGTGTTCTCACATAAAGAGCCATGCTCGGTAGCAGGGCTCATACCTATAGCCCTCCATCAGTGAGAGATCTTAGCGATTCGACTGAACCACTAGACCACAGATGCGGTCCCAAAAGTGTGCATATTTTTGCCATAATTCATCCAAAAGTTATGGGACTCAAAGCTGTAACATAACTTATTTGGCTGGATAATATATCTGAAATTAGACAATCTCCGTTAACATTGGATATATCATATCTCGTGCAAAAATTAAACAATGGATTTATCATCTTACATGCTAAACTTTAACCATGATTTTGTAAACTCAAAAAAGGTGCATGATTTTGTCCTAATTCAAGATATAGTTACAGGTCTTAATCTGAGGTTGGTTAATCACATTGAATAAAAAACTAATGGTTCAAAGCCCTAAGTCTTTTTACCATGGATATATATTCATGCACAACTTTAACCAAGGTTTTAAAGGCATTTGCAGGAGGGTATGTAAATAGCTCTCCTTATCCATAGAGAAGTCAAGCTAATAGGTTTAGCCTAAAAAGTGAGTTACTAGCATTCATCTTTAAATCACAGATATAACAGTTATGACTTAACACTGAGGATTTATTATTTAACACTTGCATAAGATAAGATAAGTAAATTTTATTATAGTGACATTGTGTTATGTACATAGATAGTGAGAATATAATTGTTATTAACAACACCCAGCCACATTGGGCCTACAAGTCACTTAATGATTTAAACATTTTCAAAGACTTATAAATTCTTTTACCTATTATGTAACAATCTAAATCAGATATAACAACACGTAACATTTAGGACGTACCACTTAACACTTAAGATATAACATTAAGGACACAAGAGTTTTAAAACACTTGGAAAACCTCGCAATAACTGTTAAAATGCAAATTATTCTTAGAAGTTCAACAAGAGGGCCTTAGGTCGCTCACCTGTCGACAGTTGCTTAAATATTTGCTAGAGAGTAACTGTAGACGAATACAATAACAAATTGATTCCAAACTTGCAGCCACTTTTCACCCTGGGGCCATAATTTAAGCAACTTTGGTAGAGGTCCACTAGATGATGCTAAATACAAAATAACAATGCTCTAGGCCTTATGCTTTAAGAGAAAAGATTTTTTTTACATTTTACTTTACAACTCTCTGTATCAAGTTCAGGCTCTTTCAGGGACCTTAACTCTGGAACCCATAATGTAATAATGTTGGTTTAAGAAAGGGAAAAAAGACCATATGATGATAAAGGTTGTGTTCAAGTTTGGTGAAAATTAAATAATAAATGAATCCTCTATCATGCAGACAAGACCAAATAACCGATTTTGGGTCCTTTCAGGGGCCATAACTCTAGAACCCAAAATGGGATATCGCTGGTTCAAGAAAAGAATCGAGATTTAATGTTAGTCTAAGTTACGTGCAAGTTTGGTTAAAATCAAATGATAAATAAAACCTCTATCGTGAAGACATGAAATTGTTGACGACTGGACGGACGGACGGACTAACGGTCGGACGGACGAAGGGTGATCACGAAAGCTCACCTTGTCACATTTTTTTCTGATAAATAACACGTGTCATAAGTGTTAAGTGTTAACTCTCAAGTCGTAAGTCTTTAGTTGTAAGGCGTAACTATTAAGTCGTTAGTAAAACTCGTAAGTCCTAAAAGTCCCTCCAGCGTTTCCGTACTAACTGACTAAGATTTTTGCAAAACAGTCAAAAAATAAATGAGGACTCTGTGGGGCAATAACTAAGGAAATGTGTGTAGATTTTATACAGGGCTTGCTTTTAGATAGAGCTATCTAGACTTAATAATGTAACCATTCAGCAGATGTGTCACCAGACAGCTTTTGTAATCTGAAAGCTCTGCTATATATGAGGTAGGAAAATGTAAATAATCTCTGTCTGTCGCAGTGGGACTGATTCCGCTTTATTTCTAACAAAAGTTTATTTCTCTGACTTTATGTCTGCTATTCCCGGGATTTCTAAATTTGTTTAAAGGTTGTTTGTATATTGGTATATTTACAATAAGCGTCTGAGAAATCTTGATAGAAGTTTGGAGATGCTAAGACACAGATGTTTATAGGCTTTTATGGCCATTATTTAACTTTTAGCTTTACTGCACAGAAGTTGATGATCCATGCATGAGCTGCATTGTGAACCACCTGAAAGACTCATGACTTCTGGAGACATTTTTGTGTAAGCTATAAAGGGAGCAGTGCAATCTGAACACATAAGAACATATAAAATATGAAGGTGGTGAAAAATCATTGCACACACACTGGACAAAGAAATTATTTAAAATCCCAAAAGCTTTTTATTTCAACTGGTATCAAGACACACACTTTTCTTTTTTTCCCTATTCTTTTTATAAAACTAAAATTAATGTTATAACTAAAGTATCTACCCCGTGACTAACTGGGTAAATTTTCTACCGATAAAAGTGTGTAAAGAGAGAATGATAGGTTAGTGTCTTAATATGAGAAAGTTTATCTGGCAAGGCGTAGGAATTTATCGGGTGAGTCTATCACTTCTGGCATTTGGAAATAATTTACTAAAGATATTGAACACCTATCTTTAAAGAGTTTCAAATAAGGCTAATGTTAAAGTTATCCGCCAGGTGTACATATACACAAAAAATAGTTCCGAAGTTTTCAATAAATTATTTCATTTCCTTTCATGTTCACTATATTGTAAGATTTACATGAAATATCTAATTTTTATTCAAGTAGTCTCTGTAATAACAACAACTTTATCAGTTCCTTCTGATTATAAACACAAAAGTAGTCTGTGACGTAGCATGTGCCGTATAGAGCAAAATTTATACGGCACCCCTTTATCGGGTCGGATATGAAATGGTTGACAGGATAAAACTTTATATTTTGATGTTTTTCTGTAACAAAAAATGAGTCAGTAACCTAGTTTTTATATTTTCTCCATAATTACAGCAAGAATTCCAAGATGTATTAACATTTTCTTTTTTTTCATCGTCGACCAATCTGCAAGTCAGTCCTTTAACAGTGCAAGATCGTTCGATTACTTTAATACACATTAATAACATTCTTATTAAATAGGTATAATTCAAACATCATTTGTTTTTAATTGACTGAAACTGCTCTTTGAAAAAAATTATCCAAATGAATGTCTGCCGAGACCTCCCTCAAAGGTACTTGAGACACAAAGGATCCCTGACAGTGTCAATTTTACCATGGCTTCTCAAATAAAACCTTAATTAGAGTTATTTGATATCTGAATCACTTCAATTTCTACGAATATTTAAAAAATTCTGAGTAAAGATATTTCTCGGTTGATAATTCTCATATTAATCGAAGACGAATCCCGCAGATTATCTGAGGCATGTGTCCTTTTCGTATTGATTAAAACTGCACAAGAAACCCCCTTACCTCCACAAACCTTATACATTAGTGGTGTTTGTACTTCATTATTTTCTTACAGGTTCCTACAACTTCAAGGAAACAAATGTCAAGCTAGGTCGATGTGTTTTTCAAACAGGATTGCAAGTTTGTACTTTTTTATAAATTAAATATTGTGTTATTATGTAAAACATAATACATTTCGACAACAGTCATGGCAGGATATAAAGTAGCTGATCAGTGTATGTGCCTGTGTCACACTGAAGTGAGTACTTTGGTTTTTTACAATGTGTCATATTTCTTATGTTGCGGAACATTACAACTGTCAATAAATTATGACAGTTCCCATATTTAGTGCAACGATTATCAGCGAATGTCTTCCTCTGATTCGATTTCACTTGAAAATGACTGAATGCAAACAACATTAGTTTGAACAGTTTATAACATTATAAGGACAAACAAATCCCTTCGAACATCACGATGATGAATGATAATATTTTGGCTCCTGAGAAGTGAATTGTATATTTTTAATTGACATGAAAATTGTTTTTACAAAAGTATTAAAAAGTGAAAAATGCATATCAGGAAAAACACAGCCTACATACACAGTCGAAATGAAGTAATTGAAGATCCTTGTTATTTCGAAGCATATCTTCTTGGAACGGAGTTATTGATTTGAAAGAGAGAGTTACCATTTTTACCATAACTTTGCAAATGCAAGGCTATATAGATACACTATTTAGAACGTGTTAAGCAATAACAAACACAAGTTACAAGTAACTTTGCGTCAAATTTGATAACGGATATTATAGAGGATAGACAGATTTAACAAAATTGAAAAGATTCCATTGCGTAAGCACATAATATTATAAGGACAAACACATCCCTTCGAGCATGCTTGAATGCTATGTAACATGCAAGATTGAGAAAGGCCATTATAGATGTACTTAAGAATGTCTGAAAATTATGACTGGGCAACAACAATACAATGAACATAAATTTTGCTCCACACTGTCTTGACATATAATCTTTCAAGATCCTGAAATCAGGAGACATGTTTTATGTTTAAAGCAAAAAGAAACATTTATTTTAGAATATCCTGACAAAAAGTGTCATATCAAAGCACTTGGAAGTAGAAAATTAATTAAATTTTGTGTAGGAATGTTGCATTTGAATTTTCACAAACAATGGTTCAAAAGGTATTCATGCCATTACAATAATGCCTTAGGCGCTACTGAAACTGCATATGGTTTCAATGAACACTTATTTTCAGCAGCTAGTAACCCTGGAAAACGGTGTTGAACTTTAGTCAACCAATTACTGTGACAATGATAACAATGTCATACTATCACTTTGAAGTTCCATGAGTACTTACTACGATTAAATCTTTGTTTTGAGACCTTCGTCGGCAAATTTATTGAGCAACGGGAAACGACATTTCATTCTAAACGTATCTTCGAGAAAGTATCACGAAGCATGCTGATAAAAAAGAGTATTACTGAATTAAGCTATCACAGAAGACCGCTACACCAGACTACACAGTTTCAAGTGTTTGTGAGTATTTTCCAGTATCGTGTATTATTAAATTAAGTAAACAGTATAATACAACCATGTAGTACCTGAACTCTGTAGGAAAATTAGTATTGTATCAACGCTTTGTTTATTGATCGTTTACTGACCATTCCAAGGCGATAACTCCCCAACCCCCCGCCCACACACACACACACACCCCACTCCCGGGTTCTCTTTTTAGTTAATTGTTTGTGGTGTCTTTTTTAATTATCTATAAAATGAATATATTCTATCTTTTCCTCTACTTTTTGACTCTGTATTGAGGCTGTGTTTTTACTGTGTTTTTTCCCGATATGCTTTTTCACTATTTTTTATCGAAGAAACATGTATAACATCTGTTTATCATCAAGATATTATATGTATTGTATTAAAATGTATGTTGTTTTGAAGCAAAGCTTAAACTTACGGAATTTGAAGTTTGAATCAGGAACACCAACGTTATTCTTACTATTGATCTTGTATTATCTTCTCAGATAAATGTGACTAAAGCATTACTTGACGTCAACCTGGATTTGTTTGCTTTTTTTATTTAAATGTTTTGTGTTTAAACTGGTGTAATTAAACGTGATGTCTTCTTAGAATTATGAGACATGATTGTTTTTTGCAATAAATCTGATGGCTTGGAATGTTTTAAAGGGAAATAAAACACGTGTAAATACTAAGCCGTTTAAGTGGATCTGTCATAAATAAACGCAACCATTATTTTTGTCAGAAAGGACTAGTCGTGAGCACGAATAATCATAGAAAAGCAATCCTCAATTTAGATTTTATCAATCAACATTCAATTAATTCACGAGTTACACACACAGTGCTCTTATTCAATATAACTCAGTGCTTTGTTAAGTGCTTTTCTTCCAGCATCTTCCAACTTAAACATTTAATATGCATGTAAAAGTTAATATAGTCTTTAAAGTTTGCAGTAGAATTCGCTGTTTATAAAAATGCACTTTAACTAGTCATACCAAATTATAATACTATACGTTTCAAAGGCAACTTTTATATGTGAACGAACCCTATTTAACTGTTAAAGATTTTAATTTATTATACCTCAATTGTATCACCCATGTTAAATCCCCATTAGCCGACCAGTAAGTAATCTTACTGTTACTAGCAAGAGACAGAGAAATATACTGTCAGCCGTGCGACAGTTTTTATTATAACCTAACGCTCTATATAACTTGTATTTCATTACTTGTGCCTGTTGCCTGGCATTTTTCCATCTTTCAAGTACACCAGCAACAATTTATTCAGGTCTGGGCAATAGTTTAAACTGTTGACCGGGCAATAATTTGAACGGTTTCATAGTTGACTTTTGAACCAATCATATGCTTTCATTGGCGCAATAGGATGCGCAGTAGGATGTTATAAAGTGAAAGTTACTAAAATTAAATATATGTACGTTTTTCAAGGACCATGACGGCGCTTTCCGTTCATTTAATTCCATTTCGTATTTTTATTGTACCCGAGTTTGGTGTCGAATCTGTACCGGCTTTTAGCCCAGACAAAACAAGCGTTTACATACGATGATCAGTCATCAGTCTAAAGATTTTAAACACAGTTTTTGAGTTAGTCAAATTGTATAGAATATTAGTTATTTAAGCAGTTATATAGAGCATTAGGTAATAAAACAGTTATTTCATGTGTGTTTTTGGGGAACAGTCAAAACTATTGTCCCTCGGTGTCAGGGAAGACATTTCGAACTGTTGCCTGAAGCCGTTATAATGTCACAACTGTTGCTATTTCCTGGTTCTGGAATCCCAGTGTCTATTTCTATTTTTATAACGGAAGTGACCGCCCTGCGCTTGCGTACTTTCCGTGTTGTAAACATCCGCTTGCATCAAACGACAAAGTTTTGTGATTGCTAATCAGGAAAAGAAACGCTTTAAGACACTTAGTGAGCGCGATTTTATAGACCTCCTAAAGTTATTAAACCATTTTTTTTTCAGATTTGCTAAAATATTTTTTTTTTCGGTATAATGAAATAAATTTCATATGGCTTTGAGTGGAACTGTATACAATTATTTCATGTGCGTTTGGGGAACAGTCAAAACTATTGTCCCGATGTGTCAGGGAAGACTTGAACTGTTGCCTGACACCGAGGGACAATAGTTTTGACTGTTTTCCAAAAAAACACAGGAAATAACTGTTTTATTACCTAATGCTCTATATGACTGTTTAAATACCTAATATTCTATACAATTCTATACAACTGATCATCTTATGTAAACGCGTGATTTGTTTGGGCTAAAGGCCGGTACAGATCCGACACCAAACTCGGGTACAATAAAAATACGGAATCGAATTAAGTGAACCTAAAGCGCCGTCAGGGTCCTTGAAAAACGTACATGTATTCAATTTTAGTATCTTTCATTTTATAATATCCTACTGCGCATCCTTTTGCGCACAATGAAAGCATATGATCGGTTCAAAAGTCAACTATGAAACAGTTCAGACTATTCCCGGTCAACAGTTTGAACTTTGGTCCGGACCTGAAAAAATTGTTGCTGACGTACTTGAAATATGGAAAAATGCCAGAAAACAGGCAAAATAATGAATTACAAGTTATATAGAGTGTTAGGTAATAATACATATTGTCAACCTGAGGAGAAATACTGTCTTCACCTCGAGTGACGGTATTTTCCTCAGGTTGATAATATGTATTGTCCCACTCAAAGCCATATGATATTCTTATAATGCCATTCTTTATAACATTCTGTTAAATTTAAATGACAATAAGCAGCTACTTAATAATGCGATATTGGATATTCTGTTTTAATATTTTAACTATGAGTTTAAAACGTCAACGTTTTTTTTTTGTTGCAATAATTTAAAATATATTTAGACAATCCTCATATAGTTATACTTTACAAAACTTCCATTTCTTTGAATAAAAGCATTTTATCATGTAAACGGTTTGTTTTTTGAAAATGTACTCTCCTGTGTATAAGTCGAATACCTTCTCACCGTTTGAAGTAACGGTAATTTTCACATAGCTGCTGAGGGAGCGTATTTGAAAATAAAGCAAAGAGATTAGCTGTGGTTATAATGATATTATTGTATATGATACTATGAACTCGTAAAACGTAAAACTATATTTTAGAGAAAAAAACATTATTGTCAGGATCATCAGTTACATGTTCATTCACATCTGCTAAAATGATCTCTGAGGACTGGATACATGGAAAATCCTGGCAATAACTGTATGAAAACGGGCGTCGTTATCGAATACAAACTTTCAAAGAAACATTTAATTATCTACAAAATATTCAACATTTATTTTAGATTGTTCGCACTATTTCCATTGCAAAATCTTTGATTCAACTATATCCAGCCCCTTGCGCAATAATCGTTCAGATCATTTAGATTTGAACCAATACGGACAGACTATCGATTCACTCATTGGAAATTTAAATAAGCACTTATGCCACAAGTATTAGGAATGCCTAAAAGTCCCGTCAGATTTGATATTGATCTAAAGATCTGAGTTCAACAAGACGGTCCTATCCCTACGGATTTATATCTACATACCATAACAAAAACCGGATGCTAAATATCTGTTTTGGCGAGGAAAACAAATTAAGCTGACAGAAAAGTCATAGCCGAGGGATAGAGCTTTTATCACATTTTTTTATTTTTGTTAATTTATTACATACTTTGTATTTCCGCTTTTTATTGTCTGTTTCTTTATCATTTGGATGAGTGAAACATCTGCATATTCTTCTGCTGTAAGTCAGGGCGTTTCCAACTAACTCTACATTTTACTTTAAAACTAAAATTACAGCTTAACTTACACATTTATTTATTTACTTATTTTCTCAGATTTGTTCACTGCAAACTCTAATTCATTTACTAAGAACCCTATGGTTCACATTTGTTTTATATGAAAAAGAAATGCACCTTTCTTATCAGTTTTCAATTTATAGTTGTGTTTTCTCACTCTGTTAAGTTTGCTGTAATACAGACGTGGCAGCTGCTTGATTCTGATCTACAGTAATGATGAATTCTGTAAAAACTGTATTTTATATATTCAACATAGTGTTAAGAGATTTGCAATTATTTGTATAAAGCTTAGTTCACTGTTTTACTTTCAGTTTATATCGTTATTTGTAAAATATATGCTTATGTATCAAACAAAGTAATAAAGCTGTATTAAAAAGAATTATTTATTTATCAAGTTTTCTTACACATCATCACTGTATCTTTATACTTGTATCTGGATAATGGATATGTCACAATCCAGGCCTTTTTAGTTGAGATACATAGAAGAAAATGGGTAATGGTACCTACCGACCATATATCTTTATGCAAAATGAGACACCATCATATTTTATAACTTCTTTCTTACATATGCTGTTACAGTTAAACTATTACTTCATATTTTTTTTTAAAGAAAATTTTCGTCTTTTACTTCTAATAAGTTTCTGTTTTATTAAATGTTAAATGTTCTTTGTTATTGTAACTTAGCTTGCAAATCATGTTAATATATCATATAACCCATTTAAGTTTAAACTGCTGTAAGCAGACTTCATAAATACTCGTACGGTTTTTAGAGAACGAAATATTTTACTCATCTTTGATTTGCTCTTTGCCATGTTAAGTTAAGGACACCGTGCTTTCAAAGGTAGTTACATACAATTATTCAGTTTAAGATCTCATCTCTTAACTGCAGTCATGAGTCGCAAAGATTCATTTACTTTATGTTGAACATATCCATCCAAAGATTTTGAGAATAAGGCAGGCGTCGCCAAGCCATGATTTGTTCAATGACGTTAATCTGTTTGAATAAAGAAAACACACATTATAATTTCAAACTTTAATAACTGAAATGCTGTTTTGCATATATATGAAAACTTTACAATTAAAACTGATGTATGCATTTTATGTAATACATAGTATGATCATTGGTCCAGTAATTTACACAACAGAACATTTGTCAATTTGAAATTAAACAAACTGATGAGGTGGACTCTTTCCTGTGTCAACAAAAACGCATAATGATATTATAACAAAACATAGGTAAAACTGTACACAATATGTTTCACGGCAACATAAGTTTTGAAAAGTCGAAGCAACTTCTTCTTTGATTTTATAATCAATATATAAAATGTGTGTCGTCATTAAAAAAACCTTGTTACTATTAACTAAATCTTTAAATGAGCTGCTCTTTTTGAAAGTACATAACACTATTCAAAACTCCGTCAAAATAGTCACTACCTTTGCTGTACGTGCAAAGAAGTATTCCAAACAGTAAAACATCTCTAATTCAAACGGTAAATCTACTATGCATATCTTTTTTAGCAATCAATATCTCTATGGATACAACTGGTACGGGAAAAGAAACAACAAAAAATAGTCAAACGGCAAATCGACAAAATGTTTGATAATCTAAGGAAATAAAATAGTCGAGTATCAAATAAACTAAACTGTACCAAGAACTTGGGTACAAAATATTTTACTTCATTCAGATTTCCTACAATCTACAAAGAGATCGGCTTTGCAACAGCCAAAAAAAAAGATAAAAAAGCAGTTTTGTTATTTGCCACTTGAACACACTACTATTTCCTAAAATAAGAATAAACTTTGAAAACACAAGATTTTGATTTAAATAGGTTGTTGCATCAACTCGGAATAAAATCACTGCACTATTTTGATTTTACGAACAGCACAAACAAAATGTTTGTTACCATTGTACTTCAATGTTTTGTGATATATACGTTTCAATGACATAATGTTGAGTAAAACTTTGTAAACAAAGCTTTAGTTACACAAACAATATTGGGAAATGGCTTTGAGTGAAAATAATCTTATTACATACTTATTACATATGAAGCACTGTCGATGTCATGATACGATATCGTATAGGGTGCACTGACAAGGGAATGAAACTTAAACATAATGAAACTGTCTGGCCCGAAACAAAGGAAAATGAACTGAGATATATTTCAAACTATAGCATACATCATGTACTCATGCTTTTAAAATGAATTTGTTAGATATTGAATAAACAAAAATGTTTCTTTTTTAACTCAAGTTTTCTTCTGCATATTTTTTTTTAAAAATTCAAACTGAAGGTAAATATGTAATAACAGAATTTTTGACATAGGAAACAGTTTTGGCCAATGTCAGATGTTATAAGTTACGAAAACAGATTTACAAAACTAATAAGATAGAAAAATAATGATTACAGATTCATTCAATTTTCTATAAAATACTACTTGTTGTTTTTGAAAACAATGGACAAAAATTATAATGAAGCAATATTGTTTTGGCATTTGTTTGATCATCTCAAGTGCTAACAACTACTTTCAAAACATATGGAAGCTATTAAGAGATTATTATTATGTAGAAAACACCATATTTATATGGAAATATTGGTGCAATACACTTGTGTAACTCACTTGTAACTACCCGCAGCCGAGCGGACACATACGAGCGCTTGGTCAGTAATTTAGACGTTTGTGTTATTACTGAAGGCCCATTCAAAACAGACTTCAGTAATTGTTCATACAGATATGTACATCGATTTTACAATTTGACATTGCCAGTTATGGACTATCATACAACAGTTTTACTCATTTATACAACGTTTAAAGCATAAAATGAAAAGAAACATCAGTAATGTCATAATGGGTCCAGAGCATCCGTTGCAGGTAAAGATGAAAATGGCTTTTAATTAACATACTGTTTGAGTAGGTCTCAAATATTAACACATATGAGAAACATATAGCACTCATGAAAGAATCCTTCACTGACGTCTTGAGGAAATAAACGCTTCTATGAGTCACAAATAGCCAATGTATCCGATCTCTCACGACGACTTGAAAACGGAGTTATAATAAAGTACACTTTTCAAATAACTCACATGGAATTGTTTCTAATCAGGAATTCCTATCACACAATATCCCGCTACTGCTCTCTTCAAGTTAATACACTAATTACACCAACATGAAAATGTTGTAGAAAGCTCTTACATCCAAATAATGATTAGCTGTTGACAACGTTTCCACTCTGTTTCCAAAGTTTAACACGATGTGTTTTATACTGTCGCCATATAGGCGCTCGTACGAGCCTCTGCTTAAAATTTCAAATTATTGTGAAACACTTGAATATGATTTCCTTGGGTTACCTGTATTTAAACAAACATTCGTCAGAAAAGTCAAATTGGCAACGATGTCTTTTTGCAAGTTCATCTCTGAGGCTCTTTGAGCAAACTGCTTTGTCAGAGTCACTTCAAGCATCCATATAATATATAACAAGCAGATTTGTATCACTGGAAGCTACAAGTGCCTGGCTAGCACAAGAGTGATTATAAGGCTGACTGCGTGTAATACTGAAACTAATGTCACATGTTGGCCGCCAGCTCCTCCGAGGCTTTCTAGTGCAGCTCTTTCTTCACCTAGAAGATGCAAGTACAAATATAATTTTATTTTATCAGCATCAATTAAACATTGTGTCAAAAACAAACTGCCAAAAAAAAGGGGAAAGAAAGTCTCTTGTCTTGTTTATAAGCTGTTATTAATCAGTTTTGCTCTCTTATACTCAAAAAACAGTTTTGACACGTAAGAATTAAAAATGAAACAAGAGGGCCATGAGGGCCCTATATCGCTCACCTGAGTATGCCTGCTTTTAACAAAGTTATTACAGACCTGGTTAATTTGTGCGAAACCCTGTCTCACGAGGTAAACATTTTACCCAATCTTAATCGAAGTTGGCCTAGAAATCACCAAAACATCTTTTCTGACAAATTTCCACAATATTTGGGTTGAAATGTAGCCTCTAAATAGTTTACAAGGTTTTTCAATACTAGGGCCCTGTGACCTAGTTTTTGATCCCAAATGACCCATAATCAAAATGGACATATAAATCATCAAAACAACCTTTCTGACAAATTTCCACAATATTTGGGCTGAAAATGTAACCTCTAGAGTGTTAACAAGGTGTTTCCATATTTGGGCTGTGACCTAGTTTTTTAAACCCCAGATGACCCATATTCGAACTTGACCTAGAAATTATCGAAATAGCCATTCTGACAACTGTATTGGATATTTGGGCTGAAAATGTTATCCCTAGAGTGTTAACAAGGTTCTTACATATTTGGGCTCTGTGACCTAGCTTTTGACACCAGTTGATAAGTATTCGAACCTGAGCTAGAAGTCATCGAAACAACCCTTTTGACAAAATTCCAGGATATTTGGACTGAAAAAATTGCCTCTACATTGTTAACAAGATTTTTCTATTTTTGGGGCATGCAGTTTTTCATCCAAGATGACCCATATTCGAACTCCCCGAGTAATTACTGATGTAATTACTAAAAATATGACCACTAGAGTGTTACCAAACTAAGTGTGGACGGCCAACAAACGACTGACATTGATCGATCATAATAGCTCTCTATGAGCCTACGGCTCAGGTGAGCTGATTAAAAAAAGAAACAATCAAAGCCATGACGTATAATCACATATGCACACAGACAGACACATATAGTTAAATCTATATTTTTAAAGACAATTATCTGCTAATAATATACGGATATCATTCATTTAAATGTTTTTCAAAACAAGTTCAGCATGCTAAGACAGTATCACGAAACTTAAGGTTTCTAACAAGACATGAAATGTAATTCAACATAAACATTAAATTTAACGTAAACTTAACGTAACGTAAAATAGCGTAAACTAGTTGTTTACTCTTTATAATGATTTACCAATTGAAGCAGTATCTAAAACAGAAAAGGTCATTCAGGAAATTAGAAATAAAGCAGCAAAAGATAACAAAAGGAAATGTCTAAGAGAACAGCATTTGCTTAAATGAAACATATTCATTTACATTGAAATAAATGAACTGAACATGACAATATTGCATACATATCTAATGTTTTACAGAGTACACATTCTGTTGGACATGACAATATTGCATACATATCTCATGTTTTACAGAGTAAAAATTCTGTTGAATATTATTTAGCATTTTATTCTTATCACGTATTATTGTAAACTGATTGTTATTCATATTCCTTCTTCTCAAACGGCTAAATATCTAAACGAATCTAACACAATTCATCACAAATATGCTGTCGGAAAGGTTTTAATGCATTTATCTGAGCAATTAGTGAAAGAGAAAAAAAGAGACAATACTTAAAATACCTGGTGAAATAAATTCGTATGATTTGCTGTGCATTAAAATAACAATCTAGCTTAAAATAAAGACATACAGTGCACTGTTCATACATCAAGTAGTTTTTAACTCTTTTTATCTACATTTAGACAACATTGTTTGTGCACACTCAAACCATAAAGACTTCTACTATTTATGAAGAGTGCAAAGTAACTCAGAAATTTGAATATTATTATTCACTGAACTTTTTTTCACAAAAACTAAAACTGAAAGCGTAATAAACCACATGCAGTGCACTAGACATACAGAGTGTTAGAAATATGCCAGAGCATTTGCTAGCTCGAGATCCTGTGTGTTTTTCAACTGCAGTTTCATAAGCAGGATCATCATTACCAGGCATGTAAGGTCGGTTTGACAATCCTCTTCCTGTCCCTGCCTGCCAATCAGGTCCCTCCGTCAAGGGTTTGGACCAAGGGTTTCCTGTATTTCTCCCGCCTGCCTGCTGAGATATTGAAATATTTGATATAACTCGAGGTGTTGGCTCTATGAGGTGTGGTCCCTTTGTTGTTGATTTATACTTGGTATGGATGGAATAATCTGGAGAATAAAAAGTTTACACAGATAAAATTTAAAGTGATACTAACAGACTGATATTTGTTTATCAAGAAAGCAACTTCTACACAGCATGCGGACTACAAAGCTATGTTTTTTAAACGACGATAATGAGTTTGTATTTGTATTATAGACATTAAAAAAAAACAAAGCAAAGTTCTATTACTGAAACGAAAATTTTTCTGCTTTCATTTAACGCTACACAATGAATTTGAGTAGCCACTTTAGAACTTTACTATATCTTGGCTTGTTCTGGTATGTAGGAGTTAACCGTGAAATTCACGTAAAGAAGCACCCTCTAGACACATGTTCTACAAAGCTGAATAGAAGAAATCCGGAAATTTTCAGTGTCTAAATAATAAGATATAAATATTGAGAGCCAGTCTCTTGCCAAAACAGTTTTGTAACAGTAAAAAGGGATATTCAAATATTAATTTTTTAACCATTTATGTAAACAGCTAACAGTTACGGTATGTGACCTTTGGGGGCTTTATAAATAAAATTAAACATGTTTAAACTGTAAACAAAAGAAGTCTGTCTCCAATACACGGATACGACTTTCATTCAGTTTCCTGGTTGTCGGAGACGAAACGCAATTAGTTTTCAAATTCTTTTTGCGACAATTCACATCAAGTGTAAATTAATAAATTCAAACCGGCAACAGCAACGCATTAGTTTTAAAATCAAAATGAAATGTACACATTGGAAACAGATATTTGAACTTCCTCAGATAATTGTAATTATAAAAAAAATATGTGTAAGTTTCAACGCTAGATCTTTCAGAGTTCGCTATGTCTTATTAGAAGATAAAGCTTACAGTTATCAAACGTACTCTACAATACATTAATGTTTGTTTGTAATTATGTCATGGGCCATAACTCTATAGCTACAGTGTGATTCCATATACTACAAAACCTTAAATGCAGAACTTTACATGCTGCTGAACATTTCTAGTTTGGTACATATTGTGAGCTAAGCGTCAGATATAATATTATAGTCAAATGCCATTACTGATGGGAAACGCCAAGTACACGTCAACTAACTTTTCGGAAACGCGGACAAGGACAAATCTATACGTATCATCTCATCACCAATTAAAAATAGGACATACGAAGAGCAAAAATAATATAACAAGAAACTTACCATATAAAAGCATTGCTTCTTCATCCTTCCCAATTTTGTTTTCAGCGTAACAAATATATTCACCGTAATCATCCTGCTGTATATCTCTAACCCGTAAACTTAACGTTTTACGAGTACTTTCATCATTGCCGCTGTACAATTCAACCTGATAAAACCATAAAGAGCCAATATGTCATTCTGATACACGTGTTGTCGTAATACATATAGAGTAGATTTATTATAGAAATAAACTCTCTACTTCCAACTAAAAATAAGGTGCTAAAATAGATATTAGTCAAAGTAAGAAGAATTATTTACATTCCGATCTTTTTCTAAAATTTATGGGCAAACTTCTTAGGTTTTTAGCAACAAACCATCGTTGCATAAAACTGTGGCAGAATGTTTGAACACCTTGCTTTCTGTTAAAAATAAAACTTTAAGTACTAAGCCAACCAACGAATTATAATCCTTCAATGTTCTCGCCAGGTGTCGAAATCATGGCCGTATTCTGCAAGAGAGCTCCCGAGAATAAACTTTTACAGCTTTCAGGAAATTAATTTCAACAGTGACATGCACGTGCTGTGTATCTTAGTTACATTCTTGCAAAATGCATATACTGGTATATAATGGTATCCTTGACGAGGTACTTTTGAAGCATTGAACATTTCTAATATTTTGCTATTTTCTTGAACGTTTGTAAACCTTAAGGTATATTTATTTAGTCTTATATAGTATAACGGCAAAACCTGTATATTAAAAATCTGGGTTATTACATCGTATCAAACAAAGTCATTTTAGATAAAAATACTAAATGGCTGTCATTTCTTTTCTTGAAAATTATGATTAGTTAACAAAACACATTGTTTTTTATAAATTTTTATAAATGATCTCAGTCCAATAAAAAGTTACAAACGTATTTTTTATAATACCTAGATTAAAATAACATTCAGAATTTCAAGTAATGCATATTTGTATACATAAATGCCAAAGAACTGATAGGGTCATGTGACATTTTTTGCCATTCCAAAGTACCATAATGCTATTTATAAATCAAGGAACTGTATTTTAGAACTATTTTAAACAGTTTTTAACATATCAGCTACGTATTTATGTAAGATGACTCCCTTCCGTGTTTTATGCATGTATACAGAAAAAATATTAATGCATGTAATAATAAGTGACAGAAAAAATATTAATGCATGTAATAATAAGTGATGAACGATCGCTACAATTAAAACAAATAAAATGAAATGGTTTTTTTTGTTTAAACTTCACTTCATATTTTCTTTCACAGTTTTGTTTTATATGTTCTGTTTCATATTTGAACGTTGAAATAAAATTATAATTGTAATTTTTTTTCTTTTTGGTACGGTTACTGAAAACTACAGTCATTGTTTTAAAACATAAACGTTTCAAGTTAAGAGAAATGCATTTCAGTCGCGTTGCAAAAAATATCATTGTATTTTTTGTTACAATCTGAGTTAATCAGTATTAACTATATTAAAAAAGGACAAAATATTCATGAACTAAACTATTATTAAACGATTTATTTTATTTACAAAACATTAAGATGGTATATTAGTTATTTACTAGTGTAGTAGGAAATTGAAATATTCTAATCATTTTGTGTGTGTACCATTGCGTGCGTGAACGAGTTGCAGATGCCTTGCTGTTATTTTTTAATTATTATGATATAAATAATGTTTGCTGTCATACCAAGATATAAGATGAAAAACTCAATACCTGATATTTTTCTTTGTTGAAAAAACCTATTTCTCTCCCGTCCTTCTGCCAGTACATGACAGCATGCGGGTAGGCGGTAATTTCGCAATCTAAAATAGTCTCCCTTCCTGGATACTGTCCAATTCTTTTTGTAGGCAAAGATACTTCTGGAGCAACTGAAAACAGTTACATGATTTAATATGTTCCGTGTAAAAAAAGAAAAATTTGATCTACTTACTTATAATAAAAAACTGTTAGTGAAACAATATATGGTAAAACTATAAACTTTAAAACTTGACTGCAGTTATGGTGTGTGCTGTATGTAAATTAAATTGCAAAAAGTAATGTTGTCCATAGAGTTTCAAATTAGAGCTTTAGTACACCTTTCAATAAACAACAAACAAAAAACACACACAAAAAACAGAAAATTAAATTATCTTTCAAGCATGAGAATTCGAACATGACTTTACATGACTTAAAACTGCTGGTATATCTGGTTATGCTATTAGTAATCTTAATGTCCAGATAATCTGACTGGAACTACTTACATTCTACAAACACCTTAATCTGCCGAGTGACTGCTGGATCCACGTTGTTATACGCTACGCATTCGTAAGTTCCATCACAATATCTCGACACGTTATAAATGTTCAACACCTCTCCAGTTTTACCGATTCCTAAAAAAACACATCGAATGCATCTGTTTTAAGAAACGGTTTCCGATTCCATGAATCACATGTTTTCAACCACGTATCTTTGTTTTTGGTTAATACAAAATCATTAAAATGGGTTAGCTGACAAAATCCTGCCTTGACATTCAATCATAATCACTATATATATATATCAATGATAAGAATTTATTTACATCTTTAAAACGTTTTTAATGAATCAACTGGAGATTTACTGATTCTTATAATTTGTAATAAATTGTTTTTAAATATCTTGGACAAATGTCATGGCAGCAAGTTGTGCTCAAAATAAATTACATAAAAATACATTGTTAAATCAAATATCAGGGCGAAATTAAATGGATAGAAGGGGTATTAAATGAAATTTAAATTTACTTATGAATCTTGGGTTGTAACAAAAGTACTGACAAATTAATGCTATAATGGGAAAACATTGTACTACTAAAATAAGAAAGTTAAATATAAATGGGATAAAATTAACATACTGTGAAATAAATATCTGGGTGAATACTTAAATCTATGAAACGGAGTTATTAAGGGCGAAAATATATAATCGCTCGATGTTGAAGAAGTAAGAAGAAACAATGGCAAAACTTTCTTTAAACTTGATGTGACATCATCCTTCGGTCTACGTCTAACACACAATTAGCAAAGTCTAATCTAGTTTGCGATGTAAAAACAATCTACTTATGCCTTGCAAAAAGTTCTACTTTTATCCACTCTTTCTTCATATGGATTTTGTAAAAAAAAACTTTTTTTATTCCCTACCACACAGCTAGATAGCTAGCAAACAACAAGTCCACACAAAATTCTAAACTAGAAGGCAAAATTGTAGAAAATGTTTAGAAAAATCTACTTCAAACTGGAATTGTATGCTGCTGTTTCTACGCATTTTAAGCATCTTTTAATAGATGCCATTGTTTTAACGAGACAGCCTGTATGTTCCTTGAACAGATATTTTCAAAGCAACAACAAAAGAAAAACCTACTTATTAAATTTGTATAGTGATCTAGATATCATGTTAGATAGAATACTTCAACAAAATGAACAATTCAACAAAATTAGTAAATGTTTTGTGCAAGAATAATGATTTTGTCCCCTGTATAGACTGATTATTTATTCAAACATGATAGCGGGGACATACAGACTTCTCTTGTACAATATGTCTACTCGATAGCTGTCTAATAGTACACGATCATTTTGACACATTTTTTTTTCGACAAATTCAGAATCTGGCTTCAGTAAATATTGACTTTCTCATCATAGTTTAATCTTGTAAAATGTTCTATATCACAAAAGCCAACATAACTGCACTTTCTAGATTCTGAATTATAAGGTAAATTTAATATTTAAGTACATTTTGTCGATCTACATGACGTAAATTGTGACGTAATGAAACACGTGATAAAGCGTTTCTACAGCGACACTCTAGTGCAACATTAAGTCTATACCATCCATTTCTGTCGAAATGTAACCTATCACATTTCGACCCTCACTGCTTTCTTCAAATAGGTATTCTGTAATATTTAATATATTCTTCAAGTTTGTTTAAAATAAAATTATACTTGATATGACTGTACTTTTTGCTATGACAAATTCATCTACACTGGCTTAAATCTTAACTCTGATAACTGAAGAACAAAATAAATTTAATTTAGGCTACATCTTTAGAAATATTAGTATCTTTCAATAGAATAATTCTTAAGCACTAAAACATTACTTAGTCACGTGTGCAACAAAAGCATGAACTCTCCTGACTTACTTAATATCAGATTATATTAAAAGGAACATCGAATATTACATACTTTATTTGTTTAATTATCTTTTTTTCTAAAATGATAAAAGTACAACATAAATAACTTCATGTTTTAGCCAAATAAATTTAAAATTGTCACATACATTCTTCCTTGGCTAGAAGACTGGTGGACCAAAATGTTCTCCAATGATGTCAAATGTTATACCTCTAAATCGTTATCATCAACACAGATTTACAAATAAAAACAGGATATGAGGGAAACATCTTTAAACATCTTTTGGAAAAAAATCATTATAAAAAATGATGCAACTTCCGTGAAGAAGAACTTTTAGAAATGCTTGACTGTTCAGATACATTGATCATATTACGGGTTACTTTAAATCCTTGACGTCAAAGCCAGCTACATCTAGAGAAAGAGCAGTGTGCAAGAGGCAGAAAATACCTGTTTGTTGAAGAGTGTAGGCACAGGAATCGATCAGTGTATATGTACCGGGGTCCAGATCTAGCCCTGAGGGAAAACAATAGAACAGAAGAAATCAATTAAGAGGGCACATGGGAAGTAAAAACTAATGGTTTGAATAAACATGCAGGCTGTAAACAACATGCATTGCCACTCAAGGAAAAAGCTGGAAAAATGTACACACAAAAGGAATGAATGATACCGCAAGGATGTCTACAATGACAAGGAATCGACTACTTCACATGGTAAAAGAAGAAATAACGTCGGGAAATATTTGAAAAGCACAAGCTAAATGTCTTAATTTCTATGTAAACATTTCTTTCATGGTATATACATGTCTAGAAGTCTGTATGTCTCCGTTTAACTTGCAAAAACTGAAAGTCGTCTCAATTAAAAACACAATAGTTATGAGTTAAATTTAATTCTTAGTATTGTTGCTGTTAGCCCGTTTTCAGTCAGCAAATTGGTAAGTGCAACCGACGTAAAAATCTTAACCCATTTATGATTACCTGTGGTGAATATAACACTACCTGTTTGCTTATAACAGTAAGACTACAGCTGAAAAATATTCTTCAACGTTCTAGTAAAATCTGTATGACCTTATATAGACTTAATATGAACAAGTCCTGTTTACACTCGTCTGTGAAAAAGCAATACATTTGAATATATATCTATATTATAGGATCTAACTTGAACATTTAATCTTATGGCGCCATTAGCATATTATACACTGAGCGGAGGTTTAAAATTGTGTTTTAATACACGTTAAAGATATTAAATAAAAGGACAATACAAGTGTATGTTGAAGTATTTCTAACGCAACAAGCTACTGCTAGCATAAGTAATGCAGACCACATATTTTCATTTGTATAGATAACAAATTCATTTTTATAGAAAAATATTTCACAAATATGCATATATCAACAATTAAACAACTAATTATAAATAATTTCGAAATATTTTCGAAGTTTATGATATGATGAACTTGGAACAAATGGAAGGGTGATAAAACATACAACAACAGAAACAAACTACAAACTTTCTTTATTCTGTGAGCCTTCGCTTGGTAGTTTGTACCATGTGACGTCAGGCGTGGGAACGCCGGTAACGTTGCATACTAAGGTAACAGTCTCGCCTTCACGAGCGATCTGATCTCGACTGGATAGTTCATCTATAATTTTGGACGGAACTGAAGTAGGTAAAATATAATTAATTAATGCGTATGTGAAATTTTTGTACTAGTTTTATAATCAGTTATTTCTAAACTGAGGCCATAATTATTAAGACAGATCAATCGTATGATTACCTTTGAGAAATTAAAATTTACATACACGGGAATTTTAAATTTCAAGAATTTAAAACTCTGTCAACATTTACCTAATACAAATAGCATGACTGTTTTGGTTTTCACAGGACTGGTATTAATCTGGCACACATACTCTCCCCTGTCATTGTACGTCGTCTTTCTGATATGCAGATTCCAGTCCCGGATGTAGGGTCGCTCTATACTTATGCGAGGATCATCTATAATACGCCGGTCGTCTAGGGTCAATAAAGTTGACCACTGATCTGTCCAAACTACCTGTAATTAAAATTATGAACATACAATATTTGTATTCCTTGCATAGTGGCGTCACAGAGAATTATTTAAGACCAACTTTGTCCAGATCCAGTAAGTGTTTGCCGCAACTGTAAAATAAAAGCAGTTTTCAAAGACTTTACTGAATAAATGAAAAACTGTGATATATTTTTGATATTTCTTATTTACATTTACCTACCAACTTTGACTGTTGATCGTCTTTGTTATATTTTAGATAAACAAATAAACAAACACAAGCAATATCAAGTCAGAAACTTTCAAGCCATTTCGTTTTATAAATATTTTAATTATTTAAATATTTAACTCAATGTTGTTTTATCACCAAACTCGCCAATATGCAGCAACATCAAATTCGAGATTTACAAAATTGTCTACAATAAGCTGGATTATGGAAGGCAATAAAGTTTATTTCATGTTATATACATTTCGATACAATGCTGAGAACATGTTTACAATTAGAGTAAATTAAGTTATTACAGACGTTTTATGTTATAACAAGTAAACCTAAAGTAGTTAATGAACAGTTAGACTAAGACTGATGAATTCAGAACATATATATCTTATACAGTCATATTTCGATGCTGATTGCCATGACGTTATAGAGCAATATTTCTTTCTTTCAAGATAGGTTTTTATTGAAGAAAAGACAAAAGCACCGATTTGACGTATTACCAGTGTTAATCACTTGTTTCACAAACACACTATAATTTCCCAAGATTCTGCAAAGAAATGTTTAAATTGGATTAAATGTTCGCCATTAAATCTAAAAAGACATGCCAACAATATGATTAATTTTCATATCTGTCGAGGTGATACAGTTGTGTTTGATTCAAAGGTCTGGCAATCAGCGCTTTCAATTAGAATTTTATGATACATTCAAACATACAAAAATTAGTCAACGCTCTCATCAAATTGCCGCAGAAATGTGTCAAAAATACGGCAGTACATACTTCAACAACTTCTGTATCTAAATTAAAATTTGAAAATAGCTTTCTCTCGAATCAACTTCAAAAGGTATATTCCTTTCAACAACGTTAGGACATACTGTCAAGTTGTCAGAACATGTCGGAGGACGCAGATGTTCAAAAATTATTTAGTTCCTTGTACAAAGCACAAAAGTGTCTCAAATCATATTGAAAAAATACATGAAATTTTATGTACGCAAAGGCAATGAACATGGAAACTTAGTGACAAACACGAAACAACTTGCATCTCGAGGAAGCAGAACAAGTACTCATTATCCAAACTTGAAAACACTTTTTTTAATATAAAGCAATGCTTAGTAACATTTCCTCAAGTTATATAAAAAGATTATTTGGGACGTTTCATATAAACCAAAGGAGAGCTTTGTAAAAGGAAACTGTAAATGCGTTCCTTGAAAAACTAGTGACGTTTGCGCAAAGGTAATTGTCTTTTTATGGAAATCTTTTCAGGTCTAGAAAATCATTTCCCGTACAGGAATCTTTCAGGGCTTGAAAATTTTTTAAATGTGCATGACACACTCTCAGACTATCTTCAGTATTCCTTCAGGATTGATCCATCACTCATTACTACTGCATTACAGAATAAGGCTAAGAGATGTAAATCGCATAAAATAAAAGGAATGTCTAACGCCATCTGCCGCGAAGTTGAACTTTTTCTGTCAAATTAACTCTAAATAAGATGACGCTACGGCCAAAATAGAAAGACAAAAGAAGTGACCTTCACTTAAGTATGCGAGACAGATAGGCTAACAATTAAATCTATGAAATCTAAACTCAAAATTCGATATGGTGCCTGGTACGAATGTGGCCCGAACCAGCATTAAAGCAGCTCATTCACAGAAAATTAAATCCCTTCAAAAAAGTTAAAATACTTAATATTAGGAATGAATGATTGGTAAAATCTGTTTCTAGTATAAATTCTTATAGTGTCCCTGATTTTTTTTTTATAAAGTTTTAAGCTTGACGAGCGGTATAGACGTAAACAATAAAAGCTTAGCGTCACAGTACCGTGAAACCAATGTTCAAATGTATTTTGGTCAGAATTTTTTCAAACTTATTAGTAAATTTTCAGTTGTTTTGTTGATAATAGTTTTGCCTGTAAATTAGTGATTGAAATATAACGTCTTTAAGAAGGAATTCATTTTTTCACTTGAAGTTTAAATGAGCTGCATTAACAGTAAATCGTGTGACAATGTAAGCCTAGGTTAACGATCTATGATAAGAAAGTCAATAATCTCAATCGATTATCGAGTTACAGCCGCCCATACGCAAAAGTGTGATAAAGACCCATTTCACTTTAAAATTACTACAAAGTATTCACAACACATGTATATAAGTTACGCGACGCTTACCTTATGTTTACCGAGAGAGTCTACGGAGCACGGCAGAATGGCCGTATCACCTTCCTGCACGGTAACGTTGATCACAGGGACGTCAAAACTCGGCTCCAAACCATTTACTAAAGTATAAAAAGCATATTCATGTGAGTGTCATATCAACATTAAACACACCACATTAACCCTATCAATAAATTCGCTATAACATCTTCATGTGCTTATAATATAAATGTTTTCATAAAATTCTCATCTGTCATCACCTTCGTTAACTTTTTCTACCGATATGTCCACGTAGTATCCATAAAAAACCCTGTTCTCTAAATTACGTCATATATACATCTGATTTTTTTAATAAAAACATAGCTTATAATGTGTTAAATGTGGACTAAGTTTGTCTTGTATTCTAATTACATTAAGTTCTGATTCTTCAGTTTTACAATTATGATGAAATAACATTGGATATATAAAATTTTCCCTGAAACCCCTACATGGAAATGACTCCCTTAGTAAATAAGCTTGCAATCTATAATATAAATTTATATTTCATTCACGCAATTTCGTCAAAAAGAAAGAATAATTCAGGATTCTTCTTTTTCCTAAATAGGAGTAATTTTGAGAAAAAAACAACTACACCCTAACCCTAACCAAATTCACAGATCTTTGAACTGAGTTCTTGTCTCCTAAAATATTTGCTCCAACCACTTGAATACTTTCTATCTTTGAACGTTTGTTCTAGTAGTATATTTATAAAATTCATTGTGTTGAGGAGCAAACTACTTGACATGATAATTGTAGAAATTAAACTTAAAATTAAAATATTCATTAGGTAAATTCTTTACTTATTTCTTATTTGTGCCGTTAATTCAGAATTTTCATTTTTGATTAAATATTCAGAACTGGATACATTTACGAACAAGTAAAACATCTAAGTTTTGAATATTAAGACTTGAATAGGAAGTCTCTAAGGCACTTCAGGAATGTATTGAAAAAAGGAAAGAAGTAAAAGGCCTATATTTCAAGTATATTATCTGCTAAATATGTAGGGGCAAAGCCTACAAACTCAATTGCATAGACTTATAACCAGCGTGTCTGCCAAACCCATAGAACACCTATCTATCATGTGAAAGTCATGCCCAATCTTAATATATCAATATGTGTATTTTCTTCTCAATTCAAGAATGTCTAGAATAGAAGATCTTAATAAATATTGAGTAGTTCTCCAGCTAAATGGATTTATCTTATAACAATAGAATATATGTGCTTAACGATGCCAAATGTCGCGTCAAGTATTTTTTTGTTTATACAGTAAAGAAACAATTTACATTATATAGGCACATATGATCCTATATATGGGTATTAAGTTAATTGTCTTCTGGAATCTCAGTACCGCCATTAATGTCCCTAATTATAAGACGAATTTGTGATTCATGCAACAGAATACTTTCTCTTGATTTCTGAAAACTTTCTTGAAATATAAAAACATGTATATAATCATATACCGTCACCAAAAACGAGTAATAATAGCAATTCAATACAATAAATTCATCAAATAACCTATTCCGTATTTTGTATGTATGTTGACTATGGTAGTTGAAAAGTTTGCACTTGAAACAACGTGATAAGATAAAATTTGGTCGTTGTTTCTGTAAAAACGTTATGTACCACAATGAAATGAACACCGAAATCACAAGAGAGGAAATTCCATTTAATCAAAGCCCTAACCTTTTCCATTAGATTACTTTTACAAACTTATGAAAACAGCCTATTCAGTCTAATGAAAAGCTTCATTCAAAAACCAGAGTGAGAATTTTCTAATTTCATCCTTTGCGCTTTTCATTCGGAATATCTTAACGTTTGGAGTGGCGTTTATCCTTTCATCGTCGTCTTTGGCGATATTGATCGCCACTCAAAGCGCGTGGCTCCAAGGTGATCATGTATTGAAGATCAGTTCTTTAGACTGTGAAGTATTCTTAAATCATATCATTATGTCAAACACAGCCGCGGGGTTCTCTCGTATTAGCTCTGTTTTGAGACTGTCCAGTATTCGTTCAAATAACACTGTGTTATCGTTTGATATTTCCGACAGCGCTCTTTATTATATGTAAACAAATATTCTTTGACATACAATGATCATGATTTATTCTTGAGCTCGGCTCGCAAAATAGGGGGAAAATCTTTTCATACACTAAGATTCTATTCATTCTTGTCCTTGCATGACCGAAATACTCGTATATTTCTTTGGAAATAAAAAATAAATAAATAAAGAAGCACTTTATGTAGATAATATACTGGTTGGATATTGTTAGACAAAATGCGAACTTTTCAACAATTTGTTTATTTCAAAGTGTACATCTTCATGATAAAACTATCTCAGGCAAACCTACGAGAATATCACCGAAACTCGTTTACGATAATAATAATAATAATAGTTATAATACGTCTATGTAATACTTAATAAATACTATACAATTATATATTAGTCTTATTTCAATAAATATAATAGGCACAAACGGATTTTAATTTGTGAAACTAATTGGAAAACAGGAGTATTATTACTTTTAAATTAGATATTCATGGTGCGAGGATATATAATGTTTTCACGTTTACCTAGCATGTAAATTACAGATGTAATATATATAACGTGTGCTGTGTAGTACATGTAAACTCAAGTAAAATAGATGAGAGAATATAATCGCTGAATATATTTCAATTTTCATTTCGGGTATTTCTCAATGTAATATTAACTAATGTCAGTCAGTAAAGATCAGTTAGACGTCTGTAGCCACTTATATATAGTATAAAATAAACCTGTATTGTTCGGCAAAGAATATCCTCTCATCCAAAAAGTTAAACAATAAATCTTTATATATTCGAGGAGTTGTGCCAAGTGAAATATTGTATTGGATTTACAGTTTTTGTAAATACCACCGACAGGACCATGACAAAATAATAAAAGAAACGCCATGGTCAAAAGTTATAGTATGTCTTCCCATTTCAGAAAATCATATTTTAGGAATTGAATAGAATCGAATCGAAAATGATTAGAGCAGGCTTATAGCTTATACACGTGTACATAGGGCGAATTCACTTGACACAACCTAACAACGTGCAACACTCGTTTGTGTTTAAAAAATGCATAAAATACATACACCAACCCTTGAGAACACACATTGTATGTTACAAGATGTGCTTCTACAAATACAGGTTTAGAAGTTTGGTGCACATGATTATATACATAATAATACAATCTGAAAAATGAAATAATCTGCATTAACCATTGCAAGAATTGTGAGACAGGTGTGAGAAAAGTACAAGAGAAAGAAATAGAGCACGTTGGATAAGTTTTAAAACTGTGATATTACACTGCTACCAGATATTCATAAAATTTAATCATGTTCACAAAAACACTAGTTTGTTCACTTAAATGCCCCGTTTCGCGTACAAAGTTAGAACACAATAAAATAACCGGATTCACATAATAATAATAATAATTATGTGTTACGAACATTCCCACTGGCAAAACAACTAAATTAGGCGCTATATCTACAAACCTGCTGAAAACACATACAGTAAGCCCGCCCGCTTAGCTCAATAGGTAGAGCACTGGATTAGTAATCCATCGGTCGTTGGTTAGACCCCTGGGCAGGGCAAAATTTCTCCGTGACAATTGTTCTCAGACATTGTGTCTTATGTTCATTTGTCTCTCACCGCTGATTCAGAGTAGATCATGTGGGAACAGTAGTCAGTCACTTGCGGAGAAATTGGCAATTACTGGTTAGTTATCCAGGAAAACCGGTTAGGTGGACTGACCACCGAGATATAACATATGTTGAAATCGGCGTTAAACCCCAAAAACACACAAACACAAACAGTTTTACTAACATCTGTTAGATGCACGTTGGCTACGGTCACGTGGCTAGTCACAAGACCACCACCAGATATAAATTCATTGCAAACATGACCAATATCTAATATCTGGTATGCATATTCTTGGACCAGTTGTGGCACGTGGATCTTGAAACAAAAATGATACGTCATGTATTTCGGTCTCAGCTGCTGTTATTTTACAACATAGGAAGTCTATTTGTCTTTTGTACGACCAACATTTACTACTGCAATGACTAGCGATTTGCGGAGACCTTTGAGTGAGCTATATTTACATTTAATGTACATATTGCGCTTAAAGTTCCCCATGTATAACAACGCAGTTTCTTTTTATGTCAGTGAAATACGCTCTTCAGACACCTAGCTGCGGCTTCAATTGTGATCTAGAAATGATATATGTCTTGTCAGCGCTGTCTACACACACGGTTACGGTCAATGGTTCTCTGGGGAGACGATTATTACTTTAAAGTCGTAATTGAGACAAGGTCTTTGCACAAAGGACGGCCATATGAAATTTCAATTCCCCATGGACTTTTCCGCACATAAGAATGTCCGCGTTCATTACATTATGCTAGTAGTGAATGGAATGACTACGTCTAGATGGGTTACAGTTTAGATTTCTTTTTCAGTTTTATTTATTTATTTGAATTTACCTGAACCAAAACATAATTAGAGCAGTCAATTTTTAACTGGACACACCTGCTACGAAATTGGGAAATAATTGAGAAAAAAAATATTCCAACACATTTTCTCAAGTAACGACAGCGTATTACTGGTGACAAAAAAAGATACAAAGTCGTCCTAGTTATTTCTTTCGTCTTTCTGCTACAGTTTAACTGACTTACGTCATTATTCACATGACGAACTATTTAGTGTTTTATACATTTGTAAATACTCAACAAATTCTGTTGTGTTTAAATTTATTAATCTTGGTGTAACAGAACATAATATTTGTCTCTATATCTATTTGTCTTGTGTCTTTTTTGTGTGTGTGGAAAACTATGCAAACGGACTAAAAAAAACCTCGACAGAACCGAGTACAGAGCATAAGACTAGCACACACCGTGATACTCAAGGTACAGAAGTATGCTAGAAGTGTCAATTAAAACGTGGATCCACAATAAATGACCTTAATTAAAATTATTTCATTTGAAATCCGAAGCACTTTAATAAAGTGTTCGCAAAACTCAGTGTAATTATATCTAAATGTACGAATTTCCCTTATAATCGAAGATGAATCCCGCTAATTCTCCTAGACATGTGTCTGTTTTCCCATGCATTGAAGAGAATACCGATCCTGACGAGAACAAAATATGTGCTTAGCTCTACGTTCCTTTTACTTCAGTGTGGTTTATTTACATTAATTTGCAGTTCATTATTAACTTTTCTTGTACAATTTCCTTTAACTTCAAGTAGGAGACATTTCAAGCTGAGTCCTTGTGTTACAAACAGACGAGCGTGTTTTCACATAATTATAATTGATTTCTTGTGTTTTAGTAGTTAAACAGGAGGATTTACGACCGCAATCAGGCCCCAGTATAAAGTTACTGATCAATGCCTGTGTCTCACTGTGGTGAATTTCTAGCTCTGAATAATGTATAAGTCGTTCGTCGCGGATATCTTATCAACTGTCAAAAATTATGCCGAGTTCCCATATGTGGTGCTAAGTTAATCTGCAATTGTCTATGCTCCTCTGCAAGAGAGGTCTATATATTACAGAAATTTCAAATAACATGAAGTATACACATTGTACGCTTGTATATATTTTTAGAAACTGTTTTGCCAAAATTCTAGACTGACTCAATATTTAGTCAATCAAAGATAAATCCTTATCTATTTAACTGTAAATGGCATTGTTCTTTGCACTAGGACATTGACTCCAACTTACATAACAGACTTTCTAAATTTTATGTGTAGCTGTATTTGCAGCGTTTGTTAAATGTTTTCATTAAATGCAATAACTGGTGAAAAACAGACGATTGTCAGCGCGAGTAAATAGAATAATTAAGTGTGACTTCCTGTTTTTAAACAAGAAACACAAGTATTGTTTGCTTGCATTTTCGATATAACAATGCATCTAAATTGAACACTTTTGACCTGTTTCTATTTTATTACAGATTATGACCCTAGTTTACCACAGATGTGGCAAACAAGTAGAGTGAATACTATCTCTAAATTGGGTACTGAATCACTTAAACATCTTAGTCAAAACAACAGCTTATTCGTATATTTAATGTATTCTAGGCAACTCATAGTCACGAAAGAATTTAGTTACACAAGTGTTTGCATAAGTTATCACTTTTTTGCAAATTTACTTGCGTTTTGAAACAATAGCACTATTAATTTTCAACCATCCTTTGGGAAAAGCAAATAAAGGGAGGTTAAGTCGAAAGAAATAAAAGATAGAGGAGAGAAGAATCAAACACTAAACTGTAGAATTGTAGAGAGAGATATATAAATATATATACACATATATAGGAGAAACAGATCGCTGCGTGCATGCATAGATATTGTGATGAACGCTTGCTTGCTATGCAACACGCAAGTTCAAAAAAAAGGTGACGACATTTGTTCTCTAGACTGTCTGCAAACTACAACTCTAAAACAAAGGTACTAATCAAACAAACTTTAGACCAAGACCTACAGGTTCTTGAAATGGAACAACAGACTAGTTTTGGAAAGTCTCATGAATCAAGAGGGTTCCGTGTTATAATGACCTTGTTCAATGACATATTGTTTCGTAAATAAAGGACGGTGTAGTGAAATAAAGGACGGTGTAGTGAAATACGAATTGAAAATATCTGAAGGGATTATGTATTTCGAATAAAAAGGTCGCGACGTTTTGAAGAGACAGTATAAAGAACACTTGTCATCACTGCAAGTCTATAATTGGCTTCTTTCGCTACCTATGATCTCAAAACTAGGTATATTTTCAGCAGCAAGCAACCCTGAAAGACAAAGTTAAATAGTTATCAAACTGCTACAATGATCTTAACTATACTATAATCACAATGGTCTTCTATGACATACTTCTGTTGTCTTATAAACTTACTTTCAACTGAAAACAAGCACTCAAGCTATTACGATATTCTTTTAAAAAAAGAAGACCAGCTACATCGGTATATTTATAGAGCATTCGTTTAAAGTTCTTCATATGGTTAACACGGATTCGAGACCGGAAAATTACGGAGAAAAATGTTCACGAAATATGCCGATGTAACAGGATCCCAGTCGAATACTCTATATTTCTTCGTACACTTACCTGCACCAGATAACACAATCACTAATTATTTTTTCTACACGTATAATATAATAACATGATAGTTAACAGTACAGTTACAACACGATTTAGTTAGGTACTTGTTCTACAATCTTTATAAATCTAACATACTTTTATTAGGCAAACTTTGAATCATTTCTAAAGTCATTTAGATGCTATGCGAAACAACATTTCCCCAGTACATGACAACATTTTTGTCAAAAGACCTTAGATGAATTGCTGTAGTATTTTGCTTTCTAATAAAAAACTGCTGTGGAATATTTAGTTCCAAACCTTCAGGTTTTGATTTCCTGGCTTGAAATCCAGTAAAGTCGTAACTGGTTAAAGCATCACTTTGACGTCAGTCTTAACTGCCCTGCTGTTTTACAAGAAGATTTTCCGTTTTTAGATGAATAATTATTCATTATAATTAAACAAGATGTCTCCGTCAAATTATGAGACATGATTCTTCAGCAATGAAGCAAACGGACCAGATTGACATCGAAAAATACAGAGTTCTAAATGGCACTAAGAAAAAAGGGGAACAAAAGCCATTAGAAAAACAAAAACACACAAAATAATGTTAATCGAACTTTTTTCTCTGAAATCATTGTAATATTTACGGATTTTTATTAGAGCTGTATCGTTCATTTGTGTAAAAGTCTCAAAAAGGCAGAACGGCAAGATTGTTTCCTTATGATATTGTCAAAGTTCGTTTTTATAAGAGTTAAGAGTTACTGTCATCTGCTTCACCCTTAATCATTTACATATAAATACTTGCATATATATAATGCGACAGTTTATAATAAAGCAAGAAAATTCTGTTTTATATTCTTTGACTCGCTTTTAACAATATCTTTTACTCACTGACAGATATGAGTAAGGAAACCAGATGCAACGATCTAAAGGACATTTAATTAAAAAGAAAAACCCCTGTACCTTAATACTCAGATGAGTTATTTTTTACTTAAATGAAACGATTTTTTTCTATTTATACAATCTATTCTGGCAGCACATTTTCAGTATGGCTATAACGTTATAATTAAACGATTGTATGCCACTGGCTGACCAATTAGTTCTTAGCAATTTTTGACAGAAATATTAAAACATACCAGACCAGTGTTTGTTGTTGGAAATGTATGTGTCTGTTTAAAAGAGAAATTATCAGGGTCATTATTAAATAAGTCGTGTTCTATCCGATGAACATCAAACGAAGACAGCACACTACTGGTTACATTTATTTTTTCTTTCTTTCTTCTTCTCTTTATATCAAATTAGCGTCTGGTCAGATGATGTGGATTAAAATGAGCAGAAAGTCACAGAAAAAATCGTTTCCATGTGGCGGACTAACAAACATGGCATGATATTCATAACTGCCTTCCCATCAGTAGGGTCTGTCATAATATGTTACTAAAATTGAACAAACAGTTGAGTAAAACACCTGTGGTATCGGACGCAAATACCTCATTCCATGGCTGATTATGAAAATTAATCATATATACACACACAAAACCATTTGAAGCTTAAAGGCTTGGATAAATTAGTTATTAAATGACTGAACTTCGGCCTATTTTGCTGAATGAATAACATCTCAATTCAGACAGTTGAGAAGACTTCGTTTAAGATGTTTTTAGAGTAAAGACACAAGTCTGAACTATTTTGAAACATCGATGTATTAGAATACACTTAATACATTCGTTAAGTAAGTAATTCGTCATCTAAATCTCAAAATTATTTCAAATCCGAAATATCGGAACTATTCCTTCCTTGCAACAATATGATTTCAATTTACTTTTACTTCAATCAATGATTCATTTTTTTTATTTAAAAAACAAACTATTTTCTACGGTGGCAACGAGGAAACGACTTACTAACTCGTGGGAACGAGTTAGCTATGTCATGGGAACGACTTAATATCTCGTTCCCACGAGATACTAAGTCGTTCCCTCGAGTTAGTATCTTGTGGGTACGAGATAAAAAAAAAAGTGCAATTTAATAAAAATGTATTGCTTTGAAAAAAAGTGTAGCACAATATATTGCGTTCTCGTTCCCACGACTTAGCTAATTCGTTCCCACGAGTCAGTAAGTCGTTCCCACGACATAGCTAACTCGTTCCCACGAGTTAGTAAATCGTTCCCTTGACATAGCTTACATTTGCTGTTCTTTTTATTACAACACGATACTTTTATTTACTGCGCAACTCTTTTTTTCAAATGCGATTCTTTTTTTCAGATTTGCATTTCTCTTTTTTTATCTCGTTCCCACGTCTTAGTAACTCGTAGGAACGAGATACTAAGTCGTTCCCTCGAGTTAGTATCTAGTGGGAACGAGATAAAAAAAGAGAAGTGCAATTTAAAAAAAAGTTGTGCATGTCACCTCTGTGCCACCGTAATTTTCCCTTGTTCAGTTCTACATTTAATTGTTATGTGTGATAACACAGGAGGTGTCCCTTATCAAAAGACCATCATAAAAACGACAAAAAATGAATAAGAAACTAATTACATATCAGAAAAAGTGTATTCTACTTTAATCAGACTTTTACCACTACTTGCAACTGACAACAAATAAACATAGGCACGACTTCTTTCAAGGAGACATTACATTTTACACCATTTGAAAATTCTTATCTGCTAAAAATGATCACTCATGACAAAATTCTTGAAAGATTTTGATGTAAAACAGGAACTAGAAAATCTATTTTTTATAAATATCTCTTCAAGAAACATGTAATCATCTAGTAAATTTTATTCAAGAATTCTGACATTGTTTGCATAATTCTCATTACGAAGTCTTTGATTTAACAGATAACTTCAGTCCTTTGCGCAAGAATCTTTCACATCAATTGGCATTAGACATAGTGCGGATATTCAATCGATTCACTCATTTGAATTTTAGATAACCACTTATGCTACAATTATTATTAATGTCTAAATGTCCCATCGGATTTGACACTGATCTCTTGGAAGGAGTACAAGAAGGCAGTCCTTTCCCATCGGGTTTGTATCTACATATTATAACAAAACCCGTATGTTAAATGTCTGTTTTGGCGATGGAAACAAATTAAACTGACAGATATTCATAGCCAAGGGATAATGCTTTTAGCACAATGTTCTTTATTCTCATGATTCATTACAACCTTTGAATTTCCGCTTTCTTACGAAGTTCCTTCCAAACAATTTGTAAGAATTAAACTTAAAACGTCTTACTGCTTAAGGATGTTCGATATAATAGATTATTTGTTGTAGATATCATTTTTACCTTTCAAGGAGAAGAAATGGCTGGTTTGTGAACTGCATAACAATCACCTTAAAATATTTTACTTCACGAAACTTTGAGTGAACATTTCTTTTAAGATGTTTGAACGCGACACACTTCGTTTATTCATACGAACTGTAATGTTTCTAACCATAAACAAATAAGTAACATGACATTCTGCACATTAATTGATTAGAACATATATTGTGAACCCAACACTGTCTTTATTGTTTACTCTCATATGATTTGCAAGATACTAATAATTTGGCAAGTGCCTATTTTCGTCGTTTTATTTAAAATGAAACGAGTCTCGAGATTAGAGTCTAAGTCAAATATGAAGACGCTTTTTCTGATGTCAAACAAAATACTTTTTCCTACATGTTTTTTTCATGATTTAGGTTACGTTACACCAGGGTTTAGAAAAAGTGTACCCAGTCAAGTTCATCCCGTTAGCACATGTAAAGACTGCAATTTATTAAGGTTTACTGAGAAAAATATTACATTAGTTATACGGCATACAGTCTGTGATAAAATTGATTTCTTGATCGTGAATAACGATTTCTTTATTCATACAACAAAGCCAAGACAGGGCAATTGTAAAGATGTGCTTAAACATCGTACTTTTACATGTCATAAATCATTTACTTCTAAAGTCTCTATAACAAGTTTCATGACAGTAAGTATATAAAATCAGATAGGTCAAAACGTAACAACGAGAATCGAATACGTAATTCAATAGCAACACAAAAGAATGTTTAATACAGGCAAAAACGTGTCATTTGCTTTGCATCTCAACTAACAATACTATGGCCTTTCGAGTGAGACGTTAAACAGAGGTCGTATGTACTGATGTTATACACTCAGCGTAAATGTCTCTGGAACTTTGTTGGTATTTTTATCTTGAATTTTCCTCCCAATCTAAAATAGCTCAGTTCTTCTGATGAAGTCGTTAATTTGAACAGCCAGAACAAACGATTAAAAAACTCAGATACGTTAACAGATAAGACCCAAATATGACATTTGTTATTTTTTAATTTAGCCATTATTTATTTTTTGGCCTATGTACCATTTTTACACTATTTCATGTATGAATAAGCTTTGTGCTATGTAAGATTTTGAAAAAAGGAATATAAAGATATATCATGCATATTACACGGGCAAAAGACCAAAGCTGAAGTAGATACAGAGTTTTGATGTAATTTTGTTCGTTTTCGGTTGAAATCGTTAATATTTAAAATAATTCCTTACACTCATGCACCTGTTATCATGTTTCTCTCGTTCTGTCTCAGTACTGCAGTACAGGTTAGTTTAACAGTGTCTTATGATATGTTAAGTGCCAGTTTCTGCCAGAAATTCTTACCAGGTTTTAGAACAAAAATTTTCTTGCTATTTAATTATTAATCAAGTGTTTACCTTGATTAGTTAAAAGACAGGACTTCAGAACATAAAACTAAGTAAGTAAACATTTTTCAGTACCATTTTCTGTGATCATACAAGCGATGCTAAAGATCCTTACACCTCATATCAGTAGTTGTATACTTTTTATATGTTAATTTATTATTTAAACGTCCTGGCTAAAGTTACTGACAAATGAGAAACACAATATGTGAACTCATAGCTGATATTTCTAAATATTTGAATCATTAAATGACCCTTAATAGTACCCACACATGGAATAATTTATTGTATTGTGTTAAAGACTATTAAATGTTAACAGTTCTACATTGAATTAATCGCTTTGATAGATGTAACATAGGTGATATATAAGTGATTTTAGCAATACCATATGACATATACTCCAGATTTAAGTGCTTTTAGCTTTTTCATAATATATTTACTTCTGATATAAGTGATTTAGCAATATCACAAGACATATACTCCAGTTAAAGGCGATTTAGTAATATCATAAGACATATACTCCAGATATAAGTGATTTAGCTATCTCATAAGACATACACCTAAGAAATAAGTGATTTAGAAATGTCATAAGATATATACTTAAGATATAAGTGATTTAGCTATGTCATAAGACATATACCTAATATATAAGTGATTTAGAAATGTCAAAAGACATATACTTCAGATAAGAGTGATTTTGCCATATCATAAGACATATACTCCAGATATAAGTCATTTAACAACATCATAAGACATATACTCCAGACATAAGTGATTTAGCAATATCAAGTACTTCAGATATAAGTCATTTTGGCAATATCACAAGACGTATATTCCAGATAAAGGTGATTTAGCAATATCATAAGACATATACTCCAGAAATATGAGATTTAGTAATACCATAAGACATATAATCCAGACATAACTGACTTTAGCAATGGTGACGATTACTGTAAGTTTCAACTTATTCAATTTACATCTGTTTATTTATTCAAACTGGGGAATATGGACATGATGAACTGAACACAATACATCCGGATATGAGTTTCTCGACTATTACATTACATACATTCCTCATGTCTGTATTATTCATTTGCTCTTTCTTTTGTTATTTTTTAATATATCTTTGGTATAAACTTTTTTTGTAACTGGTTAAACTGTCAATTAATCAAATAATTCTATGCATTTGTCGTTTTATGCATACTTATATCAGCAAAATGGCATTTATTTTGTTTCATGTTTCTTTCATTTTCTGTGTTTTGCAGATATTACTTTCTATTGCATGACTTACAATCCATAATGAATAACCATTGGTTGTCCATTTTCATAAATGTTTTGAACAAAACCCATTTATCCTTTTTATACTTTGATTTCCTTAGTGGATACTTAAATGATGTTCGAAGCGCATTTTGCAATTGAAATTTTAGAGACCATTAATTCCATCTGGTGAGTCATAAAAGTTGAAACTGCATTTATTTATACGACTTAAATATGCCATTTATACGAGAGACATTTAGTAGAGAACGTTTTATTTTGCTCATTTTCTGTTGTTTTACACCGCTTTTAAACAAGTTTAGTGAAACATTAGAGATCCTAGCACGAATGTTTTAGCACAGGAAGCCAGATCTAGGTATTGTTTCGGTTGTTTTTCGTTTTTTCCATATAAATGTGGTCCTTTCACTCATATTACAGTCTGAAAAGTATTTTTTCTCTTTAGATTAGTAGAAATATGGGTTTTATTTTATGTAAGACTGAAAAATATACATCGTGAAATCTGCAAGTGAGCTCTGAATTTGGGACATATTCAAAGTTCCCTGCCACTAGCATATTCACTCAATCACATTCGGATCAAAGCAATTTAAGAAATTTATTTCTGTTATGAAAATAAAATGCTAAAAATGCTTGAAACAGAACAGATTTTGGTACTGATTCTGAGACTGGTTGATTTGCTGCTTACTCTTGCCTACGTTGTCGATTTACCACTGGTTAGTTAACTTAGCAGATTACCATCAGTATAAAACAATGATATACCAGATTAAACTATTCTTTGATTAGTTTCGTTAAATTTTAGATTGATTACAGTCTTCGAATTTAGACGCCGGACCGAAGGCCAAGTCCACCAAAATGACTGACGGTCCAGTAAAAAATTACAAATCAGTAGTCCGACTGTCCAGTGAATATTGGTGCTGCTTTTTTTAACTAAATACAGTAAACAAAGTTGAGAAACAAGTAAAAAGTAGTGTTTTTGAAAATAAAATGAAATTGTTTCTTAAAAATGCATTCTTCTCCATAGAACAGCGATTCGTTAACCCCAACTACAACATAAGGCATTCGTACTTAGTTTACATATAACCGGTGCTCAGGCTATACTAATCTCCCTTTCCAGTTTTCGCGATAAATATGGTATTTTATTTTAATTATTGACCAGGCTATTTCTGGTTTAAAGTGAAAAAAGCCAGCCGAAAGTAACACCTTATTTTCATTATTCTGTTTCATGAAATAACTCTGTTTCGGTTTCCTGTTTTTTTTTTCTTTTTTTACATGCATACATTTTCGGAAAGTGACATCCATCCGATCCATTCCATTACACTCATTTATCGACCATGATACATAATGTAGTCGTTCGGAATATATACCAGGGGTAATAAATGGTGACATATATATGTATATGTATATATGGCATTTTCAGAAGTTGGGAAAAAAAGTTGAGATAAAAATCTAGTAAAAAGTTTAACTAAACTGACAGTGTCCTGTACAAATGAATCAATTATACCAGATCTTTTTTCACAGGTTGGGGAATGTGCCCTTCCCTTAAATTTGGGGACATTTAATGCAGTTTTTTTTTTTTTTTTGCAAAAAGGGAAAAAAACTTGATGTAAATTGAATTTGAGGGGAAAACAATGATTTTAAGGAATTTTCCTAAGGGGAAGACGCCTGTAAACGGCGTAGAAGGGGAAAAACCCTTGAATACTATTATTTCACTAAACAATACTATTGTTAGGCTATGAAGCAAGTTCAAAGTATAATTTATATTATTTTTAACATTGTGGTGACAAGTGTACAATACTATTGTTAGGCTATGAAGCAAGTTCAAAGTATAATTAATATTATTTTTAACATTGTGGTGACAAGTTCTACTTCAAAACATAGTCTTATTGTTTTGTTCATCCTTATAGCATTGTTCACAGCTATTATTCGGTCAAGTTAAATGTCATTCAGTCCAGTCAGATTATTGCCTTGGCTGGTCCGAATGTCCAGTGCTTCAAAAAGTTATTGGTGAAGACTGGATTATCTGGTTAAACAGAATAATCTTAAATGTTTTTATTAAAAGTTAAGACCTTTGAAAATGTCTCATAGTATGACAGTGAGATAACTGACTTATTTAAATGACTGAAACCAAAAAAGGTGTTAGCTTCAATAAATTGAAATGCAATTTTTGTTTACCTATTTATTATCAAGTGACACATTGATTGTGTCAGCAAAATAAGTATGAAAAATTTAGACGAAAATGTTGACGTTATATAATGATACGTTTTTTCTTTTTTCTGAATTCGTATTTTCAAGTAGAGCACGCGCACAAAGATTACTGCAGACTGCTTGTTTCCCTCTAAAAGCTGTCAGGATGATGTTTTTTTAACAAATTGTCCCCTTTTAAGTACGTTAACGAGAATAATTAACGAGGTTGAAGGGTAGTTTAGCGTCTGATTTTGGTTTGTTTTGATATTTGTCAAAGCACCATAATGATGTTTTTCAAGTGTTTCTTTTAAGAGCGTTTTGTAATTACGAATACTTTTTTCAAGTGTCTACTTTAAAACAATTAATCAGCCTTCTTGTAACATCTCAGTGTTTTGAGCGTACAAAAACAAGAGTAAAAAAACGCAGAAAGAACAAACACTTGTTTGTGTTGAGCTGAGCGCTGAAAAAAACACTTGAAGTGTATCCTGTGTCAGATTTAGTTTTAATCTTAGAAAGCATGTTTACACTAACAAGAACAGAGACTGTTTTCTAGTATGATTTATTTTTCTGTTGAAACGATAAGCATTTGTGCATTGTGCTACCACAGACTCAGATATTTTGAAAGCAATATGACCCCATCCACGCCTACTTTGATAAGATATGCAAATATAAACAAGAAAATACAATCACCAGTGCAATTATAACCAACACGCTAGGAACACCTAATTTCAGTTACAGGCTAGTATGATGGCGGGTTGACAAGGAGTTTTAGAAAAATCAGATCGTTGTCTGCTCTGAGAGAAAAGTCTCAAATCTGTAAATTATAGAGATACTGTTCTTCTTTATTTTTGTATCTGTTTACTTTTTTATTCAAATAATACAGACTTAAGTAAGAGTTTCGGTAAAACAACATTTATACCCGGTAGCATATTTACTTGTATACTGTCCAATGTTTTCAAGTCCTCTGAATAAATGATATGATAACGCGTTTTCCTTTAGTCAAAATCCTACTTATGTCATAATCTTATTTTTCTGCGGCTGGCAAAATATTTTCCAAATATTAACATTTGGAGGTTAGACAGCTACTTAAGTATCCCGGCCCTGGCTGGATTAGAACCAACGACCTCCGGATCAGGAGAGTGGTGCATTATCTGTCAGCATTAGTGTTACAACTAGGTCTTCGAAGAAAAGGGCAAAACATTTAAGTTTTCCGCTTATATGTATATCTTAATTATCAATGCTTACTTTAATTTTGTATCAAATGTGTGAAATGATTTCTGGGAAACATTTTCAAAGATTCGCTGAGAAAACAACTAGCAGTTCTGCATGACTGTCGATACTGTCAAACTCCCTCTCTATCTACCCTACATGAATTAAACTTTCCTCCGTTCATTACTTCGTTACATGAATAGCTGCTTCTACAATTTCGGATATTATCATATCGCTGTTAACAGGGGGACGTTTATCAAAACAAACTCGGACGAGAGTATATCGCTTTTTATAATTTTAAGTGCTTGAAGTCTGCTTTAATTTAACAGAAACGTGCTTATCTTCTTAACAAGAAAACAGTCATGCAGGAAAAAATACTACACTTGTTCTATTACTTGGAGAAAGCATATATTTAGGTTAGGAAAACACTGCAAAATGCTTCAGTTTTCTAGAACTTTCTTATCAAGATTAGCACCCAGCGGGAAATAGAATATACAAAATGAAGTTTTTCTCTTGTATTGTGTTACACTTCAAGAATGTAAACAATCAAGGGGCTACTCTGTGCTTTTTTACAGGCAGAATTAGGAAAGATTATTTTGATTTCTTTTTTTAAATTTTGAAATATACGTTGTATCCTTCTTTTTACTGGTGGATTTCCAAATTAACATTTATTTCTAAAACAGCAGGATCAGCACAAAGACTTAAATTCAAGACCGTTAAATTTAAAAACAAAAATTTAGAATACCCTTCCATTTAACATCAGTTTTCATTTATCATACACTGACTTGAAAATTTCCCTCTACCCGATGCCATATTTTCGTACATAATGAGTTCTACCACACTTTTTTGTTACATTTTTACAAATCATATTCCTAGTACATTCAAGCAAAAACAAATTAGATCTAATCGCGAGCAAACGTTTTCATAACAGCCCCGCCTGTGTACTTTGAATTTTCGTATTCTTACTTTTTAAGGCATTGACCTATTTCGAGTAACAACTTGCATAAACCATCATCTTTGTCAACGTAATTGTCATAATTGTTATTGTTGCTGTCATTACAATTATTATTATGATAAATAAGCATTTTTGTTTGTCAAACGTCACTTCAAAACCGTCTTGTTTCTTTGCATACAGCATTTTTATGTAACTACCTTTGAAAAAAGAAACAATTCAGGATCGATGACTTTATACAATTACGAAAATATTGATGTAACTACATGATTCGTTCGAAATCTGTATTTTACTTCAGTTTAAGGGACAGTATTAGAAATAAACAATCTCCTTCCTGAAAAAAAATCTTTATTTCAATAAATTACAGTCAAAAATAACTTACTGTGCATAAAGAAAAACATTCAGATTTATATATACAGCTGCAAAACGAACTGATTTATTTTCCTGGGACTGTTGTTTAACAGACAAGAGAGAAAAATAAAACAAAGGCACATCCATGTATCATTCCATCAATATCAATTTAGATACGAAATACCACTATCAAGACATATGTCTTAGTAAAATTTCAGCAATTTGATAACCCTGATTGGAAAATAACTACTGCTTTCTGACGGATTCTGGGAATAAATGCGCCTTATCCGAATTCCAGTCTTTTCGGAGAGATAATTTTTGTTTAATAGTTTTAATACAGCCAAAACACAGAGAAATAGTTCGCTGTAATATGAGATCTTCCTGAATTTCAAGTTTTGTATACGTGCTTCAAGTAATACATCTTTTACAAGAGCACCAATTTAGTTTCCTGGATCGAAATTGTAATTTACCAAAATGCAGCAATTTTATATCTAAATTTCTTATTTTTGATATTTGTAAAAGTGTAGAACACCAGCTATCTTTTAACAAGACGTAAAGACATTTTTTTCAATATTTTCTGCATATAAAAAATTTGTTATCAGAAAGTATACACACTTGCACGCCAGAAAGGGAATAAGGGCGTCTGTGATAACATTTACCACTTTGAATATGTATAAGCTGATTTAGTTTATCTTAATTTCTTGTTATTATTTCCTTCTGTTATTTATTTTTTAAATATCTTACTTCGCCAGTGTTATCAAACAAATAGAGTTATTGGCCTGGATTGGCACTTCATCAAAGACTGAGAATGGACTACACTTTGATATAATATTCTGCTATTTGTTTCTTCTTTAAACCTTATCGCATCCTAATGCACGAGTTAACACACTAGTTTGAAATATTAAGTTAGACTTGAACTTTACTGCCATTGATTTGTGCGTGGGAAACCAAAGTCTGTCTTGTGTAAGCATGGGTTCATTTCCTAGCTAGTCATTAAAAATATTTAAGAAAAGCAATATATCTACTGCAATTAAACAAAATCATTAAAATCATTTACTGTAAGTTGTCAGTTAACAGATAAAATATTGCATAAGCTTTGTTTTAGAATTATGTTTATTGATCTGATTTGTTCAATAAAATCCTGATCGCAATATCTTCAAACTATCCGGAAATCTGATATTTTATCCAATATAGAGAATGTTACAGGTATTCAGAGTTTTAGCAATCTTTACTACAAGATGTGCTTTTAAGAAGCACACATTAAAATTTCTGGTATTCTATATTTTTTTCAAAATCATGTAAATGTGAATAGGATTGAATGAATTATTACCCACTGTCAAAATATCAGTAGAAAATTCTAAGTACAACCAGCAATATAAGTCAGACGCTGTGCTATTTTTTGGGTTGACAGACATGTATCTCAAATACACACTTAATATTTGGCTACTATATGCCTTAAGGAAACACATGTTCTTCTTTAATTTATCAATTATTTTTCATTTTGAAAAGAAAGAGCAATTAAATTACACATGCAGCATAAGGGTGTGTCCCTTTACTATAACAATATAGTTATATTAGTCCCAGATTTCTCGAATAATAGTTATTAATCATTGTGATAGGCGACTAAAAACAGAGACTTAACTGAAAATTATACTATTCATATTTGATGTTTATTGACATAAACGTGTAAGTTAATTGGCAAATATAATAATCACAGTAGAAAATGGTGAACACATAAATAAATGCGAAAAATTGGACGAAAGAGAACTAATACGAAATGCTCTCGGGAAATAACAAACAAACAACCTAACAGCCTAACTCTGAAGCTACATATGTGTAGCTGTATAAAAGCATGAACATTACTGAGGCATCTGGTATCATCTTTCATATTCAAAAATAAGAGTTTGGTTCTACTGTCCTCTTAATTACATGTAGGAGAGAATTTAACTCTTTACTTATGAAGTGGATAAAAATGGATATAATTTCGGTCATTTATTCATTCATTCATTCATTCATTCATTCATTCATTCATTTTTATTCATTCATTTACGTTTTTTATATTTTATTTTGTTTCTGCCTTTATTAACTGCTTTCATTCATTCATTCATTCATTCATTTATTCATTCATTCATTCTTTTACATGTTTTCTATATTTTATTTTGTTTCTGCCATTATTTACTGCTTCTACTCTCTCGCTTGTGTTTTACCTTTTCATTCATTCATTCATTCATTCATTCATTCATTCATCTGCTTAAAGATACATACCCAAACAGTTAGAGCAAACCATTCCCTGAGAAATATCATCAATAAGAATGATAATGAATCAATCATTACCTGATGCCAAGGTGTCAACCAAAATTTGTAGGTACAATATGAATGTGGTTTACTAGTCTTCATATTGAAACGTACAGTACAACGTGTGTGTTGAAAGCGTTCTGTTTAAACTAGAAACTTTTTAGTGTCGAACTGCTTAAGGTAAAAATGTTTGAACATTATGTTCTTTTTTACATTATTATTTTTTTTTACATTTTATTGTTTAATATTATTTTTGAAAATCAGCCAATAAGATATATTCGCGGTTTATAATCAGTTTTCGCCGAATACAATGATTGTCGGTCTTCATCTTGTATGAAATTCAACAACCGACGACGACGATCATAGGTTACTCTCTCAGTGTTATAGCAACATAAATTTCTAGCTATATGAAGGCTTCAACAAATCAGAAATTTCTCTGAAATGGCACAGTAATTTGGAAATTTAATAGAAATAAGGTGTCTAGTTGGACTGGTTTGTATGTCCCTATAAAATAGCCTGAATTATACTAAGTTAGAATTTCATCCAAAAATGTCAGCAAAATAACTGAAATGAGATACGCTTAATGTAATTATGTTGAATCACAAGAACCTGTTGCAATTTCGAGAAATCATATACAATATTACGGCAAAATAACAGACATAATTTAACCTTGAGAGAAATGATGAGTTAAAAGATAAAACAGAGAACAGCATATATATAAACAGAATAAAGTTACCAGTAGCAACAATGTTTGTAACATGAAGTTACATTGATTACGAATATACTTAGCAAGTTTCGAAGTGTATTTGATAAATTCTCAGTTTGTATACAAAACAAAAACATGAGTCAATATCTTATACACTATAAGCTCACTGACCCATAATTGTATTTAAAAAAAAAATATTTAAATAAACTAGTAAAATAATAACATTTATAATAATGTATTTGCTGAATAAGACTGATTCTATAGAATGATGGTGATACTGATGACATGACAAAAAACGAAAGTGGTAAGTAACAAGTTATCAATCGAGGTACACAAAAATATTGTATCATTATTTTAAGAACAATTATATTGAGATTGTTTTATTTCAGTTTAATCATCATGTGTTTCAAAAATGAACATGTAATTTAAACAACAAACTGACGAACAAAAAAAAACACTTTTCGGAATTCCCTCCAACTTTGTTAGAAATACTTTAGCGGCAATGAATCAGTATGAATGACTATTTGAAACTATTCACTTAAAAACCAGAATAACACAAGAATTAAATTGATTAAAAGAAAATGAAAAAAAAAACAACATAAAAAACTATTTCTGTTACGTGCGTTTACGTATGACTTTCTTAATTAAGAGTCAATTATATTATTTGCAAAAAGTAATACAGATTAACGGTTTATCAACTTTTATACATAAGATGATCAAGAAATATTAAAACTTTTTACCCTTTTTTTAAATTTTCAATTTTGTTCACTTTCAACAGTGAATAATTATACTTTTTTAACATTCACAGCACTGAAACATTTTTAAAATGTTTACTTACCCTCAGCAAATATCCCAGTTAAACACAGAAGTAGTATGTAAACATCCATCATAGAAAAGACAGCTCTATACTTCCACACTTTTATCATGTAACTGCCGTCTTGCAAACTCTTGGTTTACATATCCAGAGATATCAATTCAACTACTGTATCAAATGTCTTTAAACTCCATTATACGCTGAACTTTTCAAGAAAATTTTCTGAAATGACAAAACACGTATCTATTGCATTTTCACATCGAAACTGCATTTCTGAACAGGCGTAAAGATTAATTAGTCTGTAAAACCTGCGCTCAGTAGGGCGTCATCTCTAAACTATTGACAATCAAACGTGTACTCTCAATTAGGCCTACACATTTTGTAAACAAAGCTGTAAGTACAACGTGAATCTTCCAGAATCCTCTCATATCCAGGACAAGGATGCCTTTTTGCTATCTTTTTGCTTCCTCGCGAGTATGTCACCACTAAAACTGTGCAGTTTTCCCAAACTTTTCGTAACAGTCATCGATCAATTTAGTTTTCAGATTTTTAATTACCCCCAACATCAGGTTTTCCGGTTTTTTCGTCAATAAGGAAACAATTCAATGTAATTTAAAGGTCTGTGCCAGTAGTTAAACAGCCTTTTCAATAAAACCTCCCTTAACTGAATTTAGGAAACTCATTCACAAAATATGTAGCTGTAAAGTAAAGGAATTTCTGAGAATTAGTGAATAATACGTATAAATGAACAAACCCCCGTATTTACTGAACACTCAAACAGAATTAAGTTGAATTGAGAAATCAAGGATTATATTGGTAAGGCAGGAAATTAGAAAATATTCATTAAAGGCAATTTTACGCACTATATAATAGGAGTGCTTTAGATACTATAGCTGTTTGCATGCGCATGAAACTCGAACCCTGATTAGAAATATTGATTTTTCAGACTGAAAATGCTAATATTAATCACTTGATACGACTAAGGTTTTATCCGAGCGATCATTCTGTACAATTCTAAACACTTCCCTGATTTCAATATTTTATTTGCGCGACAAAGCTTTTCTGTGTTCCCGCAGTTTACGGCATCCGGTATCCGACACACTTTATACAGTTCAATTAGATCTCAATTAATTTTACATTATCAAGTGTTTGACATATTTCATAACTTAATACATAAGCATTACTTTCAGTTAACAATTTTGGTATGTACTTGAAAACGATCCGTTTGCTATGAATTAATGCTCTGTGTGTGAGGGTAAAGTTAAAGTTTTTCTTGGAAAATGTACATTATAAAATGTAGAAATAATAAGATTTCTACGTGTTGGTATCTAGGAAACTTTCTTCATTAATCTGTAGAGAGATAGATATTGTTTTAATTATAATTGTTTCGAATTAAAAGGTGCCTTTTTCTGTTTAAACTGACCTTTCGAATAAAATGGAGAGAAAGTAGAAAAAAGACTGTTGGTATGGAATAGGTTACATGCTTAATCGCATTTTCTTATCAACCGCCGTCTACATTAAACTATCTTTTTATTTTTTTGCGGGTGGGAAGAAGAAAAAACGTCAAAAATGCTTAGACATAAAATGAAATAATTTTCGAGGTATAAACAGCTTACAGTTTAAGAAAGTTTACAGTTAATGAACAAACTGATCTCAAGAACTACTCAAGAAACAAAAGAAAAAAATGCTATCCCCGTTAGGATTTCGTTTCTGTTTTTATTCTCTGCCTTTTATGCGTTTTTGCCTTATTGTTCAGTGAAACATTAAGCCGTCTGTCAAAGTATATAACATCCAAGTATCATTAAAAAGCACTTTTCTCTTCGATCTCGCATTCATCGGCGGAAAATACCCCTCTTAAGATGAAGTGATCCTTTTTCCTGAGGTGGCGTATAAAATATATCAAATATCTGAAAAATGTAGACGAAAATGGACATACAGGAAGTGGTCTTAAGCCTGGTAATAAACGCTGAACTTAGTATAAAAGGTTTTGAAAATCAGAGATTTTTTTTACCCTTTGCTTTATCTTTTCTTTTTTAACCTTCCCGATTTTTTTTCTTGAGCCAATTTTTTGTTTTACAAGTATAAAGCAATGCGTCACGCAGAAATGGTGCGAAACGGAGACATAAAAGTTGTCAAATTTTCGCAGAAAATAAAACGCTAAAAAAAAGACCATATAGATTGATTGCCAAGAGTGAGTTTTGTTGAGAGATGCATGATTTCTGTTGAAAGTGAAATCCCCCGGTGGGCTATGGGGAATTTCAAGTGTCAGGCAATTCAAACGGGGAAATATTTACGGATCATTGTACTTGTCAGGTCGGACTGACGGATCCGTCAAAATGCCCGCTTTTCTAGTGTTGATCTTTAATTTGTGGCCCGGAGAGGTTTTAAATCTTGATTTTGAAATGAGTTGGTTTTCCCGTTGTTTGCGAAAAGAAAACGTGTATGTTTGACTGCGAGTTCCATTTTTCGCAGTATATATATATATGATGTTATTTTTCCCAAGAAATAGAAAATAATGTCATATTTTTTTTACTGTGTTTAATTTTCGGCTGTTATACAGTCATAAACAACAGTATTGCAGTAAATTCGTTTATGAATTGACAATAAGATTCAGTGTAAAGAAAAAGATATTTAATGTAGAACTGTCCTTTTAATCATTTTCAGTATTAACAGAGCGTAAATGGTTTAAATATTTTATGTCATAATACATTAAGCAATAAATTATCAGGATAAAACAAGATAAATTGATAACCTTACCTTTTTATATCATATTGAAGGATACCTCCACGTTAAATAACTCTTAAAATCCAAATAATGATCTTCTCTGAAAATCTAAAGCAAACAAATATTCTCATAAAGTGAAAGAACAAATTTGCTAATATAGTTTTAGTGTTTACCAACTCAAGCCGTTCCTTAATTGTAAAGACGAGTAAAAAAGCGTGCTCGGAGTGGCAGCCGACAATGTTGAATTAACTATCTCCTTAAAAAGCAAATAAACTTTCTGGGTGCGCCGTAAAGAAAAAAAGGTTTTCTTTTGAAAACAGTTCTATTGAACTATTACATTCACTTTTAGAAACGAATTCAACAGTTTTATTATTTTGCTATTGTCTACCTAAATAGTTAAACACTTAAATAGTTATATTTATGTTATATTAAAGATAATTTTTAACTATTCAACATTTCAAGCAGAAAAAATGTCACAAAATTCGCTTTCATTTTCATTAAAATCCATATCTGAAGATTTCTAAAAACACAATCCCATTTTAATACAAATTTAATCCCCCATTTCCCCGTTTCTCTATCACAGCGGGAGAATCTCCTCTAGAAAAAAAAATACACACGCATTTCTCATAAAACGTCAACGTGGCCGTATGACTCCACAAAATTACCAGCAATGCATAGAAATTATGTATAATTTTACCATTTATCCGCGAAATTTGTTATAATTCAATAAAACTCCGGCGATGGCAATTTTGCCGTGCGCTGTGGCCCCAATAAGTCAATGAGCGCAATTCAGTCGAATCGGCCGAAAGACAAAATTTGCGCCAGTACAGTAAAACGTATGTCTGCAAAATGCCCCAATATCGACCCGACGGGCTTATTGTAAATATTTGTTCAGAAAACAAGAATATAGATATGACAATATTTATAATGCTGTCTTCGCTGGCAGGTTCTTCATTGTTCTGTAATTCCGTGAATAACTACATTTTTTTCCAGCTGGGGTAAATATTTACAGAGCTTACAATTCATCAAAGAATTCTTCTGGTCATTCTGGGCTGCTGAATTAACTCGTTTATTTTAATCGAAGGGTGAAGCCGTCATATGTAGGCGAGGTATAACCATTGTATGATGGCTTGACTTATTTACTTCGATTATGCCTATGAAAACAAGCAGGCAGATCAAAACTGTTTGTTTTCGTTTTATTAATTTAACCATTTACACAACTGTATACAGATCTTTCGATCCATTTATAGAAGCGTCAATCTACAAGTGTCTCTTTCCGTTTTATTAACAAGTCTGCAAGTTCAATATTGTGTTCGAATGAAAGACCAAGCTTCCGTTCTTTTGTTCCCATATTTCCACGCGAGAATGTTACATTATATTAAATTAATGATTATCGTCAGTTTTTACGTGCAGTAAATTGACTGCGAATATACTGTTGTGAGTACGGTAACCATGCTTATAGTTTATGTATATATGTGTTTATATATAATAAAAATAATGTAACAAGTGTACGTATTTGAATGTAAATACAAATTGTTTTCTTTCTACCCTGAAAATTGAAGCGTTCACGTACTGAGATGATATTTTCGAATTGCTAGGCAGCGATTTTTGACAAGGTCAGCTGGTATCATAGTGTTTAAATAAGTGCGGTTCGTATAGAAGCCAGTTTACATACAAATATCCAGAATAAAAAGAAATATTTCTATATAACACTTTTACTTTTTGAAAACAAAAACTATTTGCAACTTAGACAAAAAGTCCGGCTTTTCCCGACATTGCATCCTTCCTATAATTTCTTTAATCGTCCTGGTGAGCCATTATGATTAATTTTACGAGTACTGGTCATCACTGTCCGATGATTTCCATTTGCGTGTAATGAGGGATTACACACAGCGCAGTATCAAGTCTGGTTATCATGGGAACCACAATATGACAAGTTCTCTCAACATGACGTGAAGAAGCCCGTATTTCTTCTATCATTGGTCATTTCTCTTAATTTTAGGATATTTTGGGATAAGATATTGATCGTGTCCAGCTCATGAATAATGAGAGAAATTATTTATATTGGACAATTCGTAATTTTTATTTGTCTGGATATTTGTTGAACGTCTTCACGTGACGAGTGGGTTTAAACTGGTCGATAAGTGAACCTTAGTACCACTTTAGCTTTCGCATCAGTTGAAACTTTTTCATTCTTACCTAAACATAAAATTGATGTTCTGCAGTTAAAACAATAACACGCTTACTTAAACAGGCGATATTCGAGACAGGGGATATATCTAGACAGTTTGATATTTTTGCATGCTTCTGACTTTTTTTTAAAGCTTGTTACTCTTCTTTCCAGACAACAAAAGTAGTGTGACTGTATTCCATCTTCTACTAACAGCATGTTTACTTAAAGTGTTTACCAGCCATTCAAATCAAAGTTGATTAAACGGGTTGTCGATGGGTTTATTTCGACATGTTTAACTACAGCACTGAAAAAAATTAACACCAAACAAAACCACTCGAAGACTGCAGCGAATTCCCGTTTTATAAAACACTGAGAAAATTTAGTAAATAACGCTTTTTAATATTCAGTTGTTTGTCACCCTACACTCGTACATGGCAGATACCAGTTACCCAATTATACCAGTATATATTCATTCATCGATCAATTAATTCAGTTATTCCAATGTCTGAGTAAGAATTTAAACTGTATTGTAAACAGAACGTCCATAGGCAGATACTTGATGTATGCAACGACGCCGATAAATGACTTCAGTATCCACGACAACTGTACCATTACAGTTCCCCTGAAGACTTTGTTTTATCTAATTTTCTGCACATGGCATCTGTTGCTTTCGAGACGGATTATCGTTTGTTGTCAGGAAGGCATAGAAAAAAATGCATCCTTTAGTCAAGATTCAACAACTATTACGAAAGTACGAAAAAAAGTTTTAATATGTTCATTATGACAAAAGATTATCTATGGAAAAAAGACTCACAAATCACGAGAATCAAATGTCACCTGAGAAAATGAGCCTTACCGTGATATTGTTTTTATGATGATCATAAGTTGACGTAATTAATAGCGTACTAGAAGGATAAATGCAACATTTCTTACTGTGTAGATTTCTTACCTTTCCTGTTGAGACAATCGGACTTAGAATATACCCTGTCGCAGACGTCAGAAGTTGAATTGAATCATGTTCTCATGCGTTACAGTAAACAATAAATGCCTATAAAGTGCTGTAAAAGATGTTTATTCCATCTGACTGTTTTGGGATGCTCCCCGAAATATACGTGTTCAGATTTATCGCAATTTTTCTAAAGTGTACAAAGTAAAACAACAATTCTAGCACACCATCGGGTATAAAGACAACAAAACAAGTTCTCTCTGCAAAGCTAAAGCAAAAGCCATTTGTCATCTTCCTTTTAATAGAAATGGAGAAAGCGAATGCATCTCAGCTATTGATAATGAACTTTTGACAGATGACTTATCTGAACATTCGTGTAGAGAAGGATTGGTTGCCGTATTCTATGAAACCTAGCATTTATTTCCGGTCGGTTATTGTTTTCATTATCACGTTTGTAAAGAAGCAGCGACACTTTTCTCCTGACCATCAACGGGTCAGACAATAAAAGCATTCATTTTGACATCCATACATTTATAATATGCACGTGCGTCTATACTTCATGTTCTAAACGCTCTGAAGTTTTTTAAATAAAGAATTCACTTACCTAATTATGACGTTTTGAGTCTGCAGTATTCTCGTATGCTTAACATTCAGCGTTCGATTGTGTCTTCTTTTGGACTTGTATTTCCCTGACTAGAGTATTTGTCGTAATTAAAAAGGCCGTTGTATTAACACCAAACTACGTAGTTATATGATTGCTGGCATCAGTTGGTGTTGTTATCATATAATGTGGTATTATTTTAAATTAACAAATAAATTATATAAATTTTAACATGTATTTTATGCAATGAGAAAAAAAATGAATATACGCTTGTTGTGCGCGGTCAAATACCCATAAAAAAGCTCATATTCAGTATGAATGGAGACCATGACTATAGACATATGGACTGATATATTGGGCGATATTATTTCATCTAATACCAATATGTATTGAATATCCGTTATGGCCGGCAAACGAGTCGTTCAGCTTTAAAACTGACTGGATGATTAAGCGATATAAAGGCGATTTATTTTTACTTTAATATTAAACAACATAAATGCTTTTTTTTAAGCGTTTCACTTCCTTCATGACGTCAGATCCCTTATTTTAAAAGCATAACTTCTGAGATACTTCAAGCATATAAAGGAATAATTGTCTGATCGTTGAAGTTTTGAAAAAAGTTATGATGAAATTTCCCATTTGTAGAACATGTCATCGTATATACACACCTACTAGTATAAATACCAAACTTAGCACATATATCACTTCTACTCTGGGAGATGTTTCTCGCATAAAGGTGATAGACGTGGCTGCTTTTAGAATTGCTAATTTTTACGGTGTTCCGTTTAGGGCCAGCGCGTTCTCCCAGAGAACGCATAGCGCGAAGCGCGACAGCATGATGGTGAAGCGCAACAGTACGAATGTGACAATACGACAGTACGATGGCGAACGACGACAGTACGATGGCGACAGTCCGAAATGGAGATCATTCAGTAATTACTATCATGGAAAATATAGCAACAGGTTTTAGTCACTGGAGATTATGAATGAAATTTTTAACTCTGACATTCCTGTAATATCAGTATTTCGTTAAATTCCTGTTCTTCTGGTTGTAATTTTATTCTATTAAGTGTTTCTGATTTTATAACTTCTCACTGATACTCACTTGGCATAATCAGAATTTTAGTGTCGCATTTTGAGGAAACGTGCATTTCTAACCTTGAGCCTATTCACTTTGAAATTACCGATTGCAAAATGAGTCGCCTCTGTTTTCGCTAGCTTTTGGCCAGTTTTATTCACCATTGAATGTTTTTGCAGAGAAACGTTCTTATTAGTAAATGTTCTTCGTTTCCGCACACTGCTATAGGCTTAAGGTTAGTACCTTGCGTAATGACATGCGAGATATATAAACATGTCGGTGGCATTAATGTTTACATAATTTATTGGCAAAAAGATGAGAACTCTGAAACCATACTATTGTCGTTTTGCATTATGCTTTAATAAACAAATCTCGGGTAACGAGAAGTTACGGTATCGTTTGTTTTCTGAAATATTCTACGTGATGAGCCGACCATTGATGTGATGGAGTCTATAAAATCCCGCGGTTTCCCGAGAATGTGTATTCCCTTAAGCTATTAATACACTAAATACATGAAAACGAAAATGGTAAAATTGATCTTCTCACACGACAAAACCATTCTTTTAACGAATATTTATTTAACATATTAGCTTCATGCATTTGCACATCTAATATGTACACATATATGACACACGGTAGGTACAAAACCCCTTACATTTGAACATTTTGAGGACTTCAAAAATTCAAACATGTATGAACTTGGAACATGACATTGTTAACGTTAATATACGGGCAATGTATTAACATATGTGATTACACGAATATTTGTTTATTGTCATCATCTAAAATCAAATATTTTTTGAAATATTTACAAAAGTATGAAATACACATCATTTGAAGTTCAAAACTCTATATAGTAACGCTTAAAACGCATGCAGTGTTAGAAAAACTGTTGAATCCAGGTTGATACATTTATTTAGTTTAACTTTTTTCATTTATAACAGACAAAGATAATTTCTTATGTATATATGGGAATTTATATACCGCCTGTTGCAAAAGAACATGTATAATGTGGAAAATGAATATGAACATGCTTCTGTTTTTCCCGTTTGTACGACAATCTATGTTATTGTTTGATCTTTTTGTACGACAATCTATGTTATTGTTTGATCTTTTTGTACGACAATCTATGTTATTGTTTGATCTTTTTACTATAATATATGTTATTGTTCAATTTTTATAAACAACAATCTATGTTTTTGGGGGTTTTTTTTGCTCTTTTTTGTACTTTAGTCTATGTTATTGTTTGATCCTTTAGTACTACAATCTATGTTATTTTTTGGCTCTTTTTAGTACTTCAGTCTATGTTATTGTTTGATCCTTCAGAACTTCATTCTATGTTATTGGTCGATCTTATTGGGCTACAAGCAATGTTATTGTTTGATCTATGTTACTGATTGATCTTTTTGTACTGCAATCTATGTTATTGATTGATTTATATTTTTGTACTTCAGTCGATGTCATTGTTTGATCTTTTAGTACTGCAATCTTTGTTATTTTTTTATCTTTTAGTACTACAATCTATGTTGGTGTTTTGTACTTTAGTACTGCAATCTATGTTGGTGTTTTGTACTTTAGTACTGCAATCTATGTTACTGATTTTACTTATTGGGCTACAACCTATGTTATTGTTTGATCTATGTTATTCTTTGATCCTTTAGTACTGCAATCTATGTTTAACTTATTGATTTAACGTTTTGCGCTACAATCTATGTTATTGATTGATCTTTTTGTACTTTAGTCTATGTTATTCTTTAATCCTTTAGTACTGCAATCTATGTTATTGATTGTTTTTTTGTACTTCAGAACTGCAATCTATGTTATTTAACATTAACGACACCGACCATGACTCCTCTTGGAATAGTTCTGTCCATCAGTCTACCGACGCGCGCATGTCACACACTCCTTGTATGATCTCACTCCTTTTTATTTGAATTATTTTGAATTAGTTTGATCAAATATGCTCGCTTCTGAGTTGATATTTTTGCCATTAACATCAGTATATAGAAAAATTGCAATCTATTAATAGAAGCAGCAATCACAGCATGACGCCATACTATTAACAAGTTGGCAAATTCAATTTAAATACTGCATTTGGTGGAAAGCAACCGGTTCCGTTCTTTTATTTATTGGTGAGAGTGTAACATAATTGTCAATGCTTATTGTTATGTATTGACAATTGACTTACTTTTAAATCTGTGAAATATGACATAGATACTACTATTTAGAAGTTATTACAAATGTATGTGAAGTTTCCCACGGTTATGTGATATTGTATTGTACTCTTAGCCTACAGGTAAAACATAGCTAACAGAGCGACTTAGTGTCAAGGACAGACCAGGAAAGCCTTAACAACAATATTCACCAATACAAAAAGTCATTGCAGGCACTAAAAGAATTTTGAAACTTCATTGTAAAATTATCCGTCGAAAATAATGGTAATTATGACTAAGTTTACGACACTGGCTATAAATGTCCAAGGCTGCAATCAGCGCGAGGCAACATATTAGAAACAAAATGATAGTAAGGCCTTCTATCAAGGGAGTCACACTGACAAGTTTCCTAAATATAACGTGAAGGAGTCCGTATATCTCATTCCACTGACCACTTCATGGCTGTTTTTAGGTACTTTATTGATCGTACCAAGGCACATGAATAATAAGCCAAAATAATATTGGACTTTTGCAGTAATTTATTTGTCTAGAGGTTTTCTGGCGTCTTAACAATAACTTTAAGTTTAGACTGACCAAACTTTTCAACACATGTATTGTATGCTTGGAATATGACGAAAAGTTGGAAATTTAAGTGATTTATATTGAAATATTATATCTGTAAAGTTATACCGACAGACGGCAAACAGTATTACTTGTTATTGGTTAAACCGATTAATATCCATTTATTGATCAATTAATTCAGTTAACAAACTGCATTTAAATGCGTTCAGTAAACGAACGTATAGGCGGATATTTGATATATGAACTGATGCAGATAAGTGACTTAGTTTCCACGGTAATTTTACCGATATGAATTCCCAACCCCAGGCCGCAGTTTTATTCAGTTTAGTGCACAGGGCATCTGCTGTCTTCGAATCAGATTACTTTTGGTTAACTGAACCGCAAAGTAAAGCAATAAATCAGATGTAAGAAAGAAGTATGGTCTTAGTTTACCATTCCATAGGTTTTATGAAACAGTGGTCTGAAAAAACAAAGTTCTATAAATGTTCACCATGTACAGTAGATTATCTTGTCGGATTAACAGATCGACTGACAACACAAAAGTCCCACCGAAACAAGAAATAGTAACCCGTTCCTGAAAGATATCAAATGTTTAATACTAAAAATGTAAATAAGAGGCAATGTAGACGTCATTGAGGCTTACAGAAGGATACTTAATCTGTCTTAGCTTGCTTTGATGGTATGTTTTATATCTTGAAGCAACGTATTGTTTTCGACTGCAATTTCATTAATCCTTGTAATTATGATGCAAAAGAAATATTTATGGTGAATGTATTGTCGCATGTAAATAAGACCAGGTCTCTCTGAAAAGCTAAGTCAAAGCAACCGTCTGGGTATTTATTTTATACATTGTTATTTTTACCTTTTTTATTTTTTTTATTTATTTTTTGTTTGTTTGGTTGTTTGAATGACGATGCGGTTTAATTTGAAAGACATTGCAGGCTGTTAAGATATTTGCAAAAAAAAATCAGTGGTTTTTAGATTTTAATTTTTATTGTAATTATTTTCACAAGATTCAGATTGGGCTACCTAGTCTTCATTCTTTCAACTTGCATTGTTTCTTAAGTACTTAAAACTATTTAGTGAAAAATAAGTGACCTCTGATCTGGGTCTACACTATTTATCTACGTCTACTTTTGTATACTTTAGGTATGAATGGGTTAAATGCCAAAAGTAACCAAGCTGATTTTGATCATGCCACATATTACTAGTAGATGCAGAAATTACCGGTTAGACTAATTTCTCTCAATTATCTACTAATGAACCAAATATCTGTTCAGTAATTGCTAATCATTGGCCAGTAACAGCCGCACGTCGCATCCTAACCATGGACTATGACGATATCAATGTGTAATATCAAGATGCATTAATACAAACTGTGGCTATTCAAGTGACAGTCAATATCTATTTCAATGTTCATACTTTTGGTGACTAATTAAGTAAGCGTTTGTAACGAATCTTTCTGTTATTATAGTGCTCTGTTTTTAATTTTCTATATTCCTCTGTCGAATTTTCGGTATTTGTAAATGTGGAAAAAAAAGGATTTTTAAAGTAGTAGGGTTTGATTTGAGAAAGCAGGAACTGTAAAAAAAGGCAGACAACACAACAACTGTAGCTGTAAATTATGCCAAACAGAAATAAGTCGACTAACTTTTCCCTGTTTTCTCACAAGTTTTACTGCGCTTTTTTGACGCTTCATTTTCTTCTAAACTAAGTTTATGGTAATTTAAATCAATTTGTTAAAGTTCTTAAATTTCCTTTAAACTAGCAGCAGTTGTTTCGGTTACAGGAGACTTTGTATGGGGTTATTCCATTGTGTAATAATACGAGGAAAACAAGAAAATGTCAGTCAAATTAATGTTTACAGAGCTAATTTGTTCAAGACAAAAGAAAAATCTTTTAAGGATCATAAAAAAGTTTTTGTACAAAAAATTAACAGATACAATGTCAAAAAACAACAACCGCGGCATGGCCATGTTTCTATCCGTCAAATGACGTATGATCGATTCCAATCTTTTACTTCAAATCCGTTGATATTTACAAATACAAATTTACAACCGTGACGTTCTTTTGCTTTTGAAACGCATTTAATTTTCCTCCTATATATATGTCGGTTAAATGTAAATATTTCATTCAAAACCTGTGAGAGAATCTTGCTGTTTGACATAATTGTTATCTCTTAGACATTTGTTATTGTTGTTACATATATTATGATGCTTCTTATATGCCATGCTAATGATTTAAGCCACGTTTAACAAAAAATATGTATAAAGCCTATACAAAAATCAATATTTCTTTACCACTTTGTGCAATAAATTCCTATTTTACGTTTTAGTTATTCCTCCTTCTATGGTATTCAAAGTTTAATGTAGTTAGCATGTCCAACACATTATATGATAAGAGAAGTATATTATAGTTTGCATTTCAATGCAATAAGCTACCTATAAATCTCATTTTAGCTACACTGGTTTAAATCAAACCATCGGTGCTAGGCTCCTCGGGCATAAGCCTTTTTGTACACCTTGAAAGCACTGAATTTAAACAAATCCACCAGGGGAAAAAAGTAGATGAATGACCAGTTTTCACGAAAACTGAAACAATTTATTGTATTCTTGGTTCTTTGGGTTACGAAACTTCAAACTAATGCAATAAATCCGTTACCTTGAAAGAAGTGGAGACTTTTGTTTTGTGAAAATGGTCGGATAACATTTCAAAATGCGAGACTGAACTTCATTTTTTTCTGTCTGTGTGTCTGTGTGTGTGTGGAGGGAGGAGGTGTCATCCGTTTTTGTATCTTTTTTCTTTACATGAAACTGTCAGTCTATCTACAGAATTTTATCAAATGGTTTTCAATCATATCTACATTTTTTAATTAAAAGACATAACTTTATCTAAAACAATTTTCTGAAGCGTTTATTTTTTTCAAATAAAGCTTGACAAAATGTTTACAAGTGTTATCTCTCTATAAGTTATCTCTTTCTTTCGAATAATTTCGAGTGAAATAATATGATTTGTGTTCAATTGCAGTAATCTTCTCACAACTGTAAGATTGACTAGACTAACACATACATTTTCAAAAATGTTTTTTTCTTTTTCACCATCGGTATTTATTTATTCACACAACAAATATAATATTTTGAAAGCAGATTGCTGGCCGCCGAAGTACGGCACTGGTCTCTGCTGTTACAATAAAATCGAGTCAGCTAGTCGTTCTTGCTTTATCGTCAGTTTTACTGCATTTTTTATTTGCTTAATTATCTTCTACACTCAGTTTATGGTAATTTTGATCAATTTATTAATGTTCTTTAATTTCCTTTAAATTCGCAGTGTGATGTTGCGTTTTTAAGAAAGCTTGCCAAAGGTCAATATCTCGCGTGATAACACGAGAGAGGCAAGTACAAATAAATGTCAGGGGTATCACTGTTAACATGATTTATCTCTTACAGAAAAGAAAACATCGAAATCTTTCTGTGTTATGGAACTGCCAGTAAAAAAATTGGATAACTAAATGACGGGTTTCAAGAAGTGGCACCATCATTGTTCACTCAAAAGGCGGCTTTAATCTTAAAGTCATCTAAAGACGACCACAAGATTAGAGCTGTCCTGTTGCAAACTATAAATGAGTCAACCAATTTTCCCGGTTTTCTTGCTAGATTTATTGCGCGTTTTATTAGTTTCATTTTCTTCTTAACCGAATTTATGGTTATTTTAATCAATTTATTAATGTTCTTAAATTTTCCTTAAGCTCAAAAGGCGATGTTCGGTTTTCCGAAGAATTTTCTAAATGCCAATACAGAGGCACAGTATGACAGCGGCATAAATTTTCACAGAAAACTACTTTGAGTGCCGTCAGTAAGTTTTATCGGAAGTTTTATCTTGAGCAGTCTTGCGTAAAAAAAATTGAGCTTTAAAGCGACTGACTCACAGACGATGAAAAAAAAGAAAATGTTTATACATCTTGAAATTCTTGCTTTAATCGTGAAGAAGATATCTAAACTAAGTTACTGACTCAGTTTTTGTGAAAGAAAAACATCAAAATATAAAGTTTTACACACTTTTATCGGTAAAAAATTAACCCCGTTAGTCACGGTGTAGATACTTTAGTTATAAGATTAATTTTGAGGCAATCAAATATCTAGACGTCGTGGCTTAGTGGGCTAAGTCGTCGCTGTACATTTTACTGACCGAAAGGTCGTGGGTTCGAATACTGGTTAAGTCAAAACTTTTTTTTCAGTTTTCATGGTGTATAGAAGCTTAATATTATATTTTTCCATAGTATATTAAATCCTCTTAAATTTGAAACAATAAAAAATTTCAGCAAAATTGTGTGAGTCAGTCGCTTTAATTGTGAATAAAAGAACGAAAGACAGAAAGAAAAAAGAACCATTATTGACTTAAACTTTACAAAGTTTCTCGTCATATATGGTATTCTTAATATACAAGAAATAAAGGTACATGAAAGATCAAAGGATAATATGTAAATGAACACAAACTCCTCGGACAAATGAGGGTGGCTGTGCAACATACAATCATTCAAAGCCATTCTACAGAGATAACACTTAACTACAAAGAAGTAACACTAGCTCTAGGTATCTAAATAATGAGATATTGGTATAAAGGATACTTGATCCAAGAAAATATATATTAACAGTAGACTGAAAATATGCTCGAAGATCGGCTCGAGAATTTCATCCACGATTATGGATATCTTCATTCTAAACCTTGTATATTATTACAGTAAATAAAAACTCAGTGTTATGGTTCACGATGAAGCTCCTATGTTAACTACGAAAATTCCATAAAATGCATTACACAAATTACCTTCAATTACCTTCATCGCTTTTACAATGTGTGTGAGAATTACTATATGAACACAATTTTGTTTCATTTCTTTTCTTTTGTTTTAGATATAAAATTTGCAAACAGTGGCCATATCTTTTAGAATTATTTTAATGAAAAGTAATGTATGACAATGCCTGTAAATTGTTTTGAAATAAAGCGGAGTACATGGATCTTAACCTTCAAGATAAAAGGGACACAAAAGATTTTTATTTCTTTCAAAAACATATAAATTAAACAACTTTTTATCATATGGAATATGAAGAATATATTTCTGCTATTAGTCATCTCAACAAAAAATAGTGCGTACCTTCTCTTGGCTAAGTATATCTACCAACAGAAGTCGTGTAAATATGCAATTGGCATTGTCTTGTGTCATCATCCCTAAACAGATCAAACTTGACGATAGGCAGCTACGCCGAAAAAGACTTTTCTACTAAAATTGACCTTTTAATAGATGGTTGGTCTAGAAAATACTCGCCATGAGAAATGATCTTCCTCTGCATGTTATTTTACAGTTTGGGATGGACAGATCCCAAGTAAATACAGAAACAACCAACTGTGAAACTGGGCACACTTTGTTGAGTTAAAAATCAAGCAAACGTAGCATGCATCTTGAAATAAACCTCATCTTTATTTGAAACTGCACAACTATTTTATATCCGTAAATGCAATCTCATTCATATTTGACAGCTATAATTTTCAAAATATATGCATACAGCATACTATAGTCATGAATTGCTTCGGTACTCGGATTTGAGATTTGAGCAGCATGATTAAATAAAATCACTTGTTAAATTGCAAAGGATACTGTCATATGCATTTTGCAAATAAACTTTGAATTTCAACAGTGTTTATAAGTGTAAAATCTGCACTTTTTATGTACTCGGCAGATGAGAATGCAGAAAGGGATTTAGATGTGAAAAACTTAACCATTTAAACAAAATTCTTTCCTTTTCAGATCGTTAAAATATGCACACATCTTTAGTTCATCTTCACCAGATGGTTGCATGAAGATTTGTTCTAGAACAAATCTTAAACTATCGAATATCTTGTTCCATTCAGGCCAATTTTCCGTCAACCAATGACTTCTTATCGCATGATTTCACTTAATTGCAATCACATTTGCAGAGAAATGTTTTCCAAACGTTTTCATGGCTGATGATTGGAAACAACCAGATTTGATATGTCAAGAAACCTTCAGAAGATGCTTAATTTGAAAACAGAAATTCGTGGTTATGTTGAAAGCAAGTGCAGAACGATACTTTTAGTAAACGAATGCTCGTAGTTGTGGTCTGTATGTTAAGGAACTGACTTTTTTTCCATTTTTCAATTCAAATAGTCGCATCCTATCTTTACATTTTAGGTTCGAACTTAAAATATTAGAATACAGTAATGATTGTCAGCCTGCAATGCTACAGTCGTTTACTTTAGACGATTCTTGAATATATTATCATGCAATATGCAGTGTTTATCGCACGCACTTCAGTCAGGCACTTCATACAGGCATCCTTCACATTTAAGACGTTATTTGTTTTATGTGTGTGCACCGATTGTTTTAAATAATTGTATGACTAAATACGAAGCATGCATATTAAAACAAGATTGACCAATTTCTCACAAACAGAATCATATATCATATAAAATTGATTTTCTCGATTTTTATCTGTTTTTGTTATTGTGTACTATTGACAATACAGAATTTCAGTTGTTGGTTGGCAAGTTTATAATGATTTTGTATTAGATTATGTTCAGCTGAACAACAATTATCTAAACGTCCTACAAAATGTGAAACTAACACTAAAAGATACAAAACTCTCTGAGGATATTTGTTGTGACAATTCATTTATCTTAAGTTTTACTTCATTCAAAAGTTATCTTTAAAACTTACTTCTCAAAAACACGAGCAAGAGAAATTTATTTTACTGTTTGGAATAGAATAATTGTAATAAATAATCTGGTAATATTCACCATTTGTTTAACTAGTTAACGCAGTTTATTATAATATGGTATACCTTGCTGTAGGTTTGCAGCGCTTGACTCAGGTGAATATACTCAATAATAACATTGACTGCTCCTAGCTTAACTTTGAAATAATTTCAATTCGAAAACTGGTTGAAAACTTGGTAGCTACGAATCATAATATTATACTGTTGTCTAGTAATAAAGCAATTCAGTCAAGGTACTGTAAGATAAGCTGAATTTAAATGTAGACTTACTCTCTGTTTATTTTAGTCTATTTACCGCCGTTACCGGTTGTCCATATAGCCGACGTCCCCTTCAGAGTTTAGTTATTTCAGGTTGCGGGGGATAGTGCATCCCACTTCACAGACACCCCTGGTTCTTTTCCAACCTCAGAGTATAGCACTAATACATCATATTAACCGAGTGATAATTAGTAATGTAAGTGGGTGTGTGTGTGTGGGTGGGGATGGGGGATCGAACCCGCCACCCTTTGCTTACAAGTCAAGCGAATACCATTTGACCATTTACCGCTCCTATACTAATGACAATGATATTTTATTAAAAATTGAGAGTGAGAGAATGGGTTATCATGCCCGTATGAAATGCATGCAACTGCAAATGAGAGATCTGAAAATTTATTTTTTTCCCTTTTTTACAAAAAAAAAGAAAGATCGGTTTTACATCTTGTTAAAAACAGTGGCAGGTTTGTACGGAATCCCGTTCGGGACAAGTAAAATATCGCCTGTTTGACAGTCGAGCTTCTAAAAAGTGTCTTGTCATGCTCTTTCAGGATAACATAGATACTAGCGAGAATTTAAAACCTCGCAAGGAAATACGGGCGAAATTTAACGTTTAAATTTTCGCATCATCATCTCTGTCATCTATACCTCGCGAGACTCGAAATAAAATGTCGCATGTCTCGTGTTAAATTCTCGCGAGGATATATAGGCATAATTAAACTGGTAAAATGTCGCTATGCCTTTTCTGTACGGCAACAAATTAACTTAGAGGATTTAACTTAAATTTCACCTGTCTCTCTAGAACTAATTTATCGGGAATCATTTAGATGAAGGTAATTTTTAAATTTAAATTCTCGCTAGTATATATGTTCACATGAGATCTTTCAAAATCTCGCCTGTCAAACAGGCTATATTTTATGTGGCCCGAACGGGATTCCATAGGTTTGTAATATTTCGCTGTTTGAGGTACACCTTAAAGAGTTGAATGATTTGGAACGGAGAATAACCCTTGTAAACAGATTATGTTCTAAGGAAACGCTTAACTACTTTTTAAAAGGGAATTAAGTTAAAAATTGATATTCCACATACTCTCCTTCAAACGAAATTTACCGTGAAAGAAAAGAAAAGGTATGAGAATACATAATGTAATATTTAGAAATAAATGACAATTTACGTGAAGAATGCGGTTTTGTTTTTGAAAGAAAAGAAGTCGTCAGACATTTAATGAGATATGATTCTAGTAAGCTAATTTTAACTTTCTTGTCTCTTAAGTGTCTACATACATGTGCATGGAATCGTATGCCACATTATTCTTACCTATCTGAATGTGTGTTACGTTCACAATATAATGTCTTGTGATGTGTTAATAACTGCATCCATTTATTTGCGATAATTAAGACTTAAATGACGTCTGCTTACCGTTCATGTTCAGCTGCTACTAATGAGAAAATGAACGAGCAAAAGACTAACAAGGTTGTTGGTTAGCAAGATAAAGACTGTTTTTTTTTTATCTTAGAAATTTTGTCCATTTCCTTTGAACAGAAAAATCTTGAGAATGTATTTCTTGCATTGATATTGAATATTTGACAGATGATTTGTTTACAAAAACGCTACAGAAAACATTGTCTGCCGCATAGCCAAGAAACAAAAATTCTTTTTCTAGAGGTCGATTTTTCCATCATCGCGAACAGACGCAGATATCCATTGGAATGACCAACAAGTTACAGGTTTTTAGTAGAAGTCTGACAATAATGGCGTTTATCTTGAGACGACAATTTGCATATGCATCGCGTCGTATATTTTAAAAAGAAAAAAAATGCCCTTGGAATGATTTTGAAAAACAAATGAAACATAAACAACTCCAGGAAGGAAAATTTTAACACGGCGAGTTAATTGTAAAACAGGTATCATTGTTAGCTAAAGTTAGTGGACAATAAAATTAACATCTTGCGGAGTTTTTCTTCGTCGTGATTCTATTTTTATTAAGAGGTTAAACATTGTTTTGCTTAAAAAAAAGATATACATTGATTGTATTTATGATTTCATTACACGGCCTTTTCTATTTCTGCTGATATTTGTTCAAATGCTGACATTAACTGGCTGACGTACTCCACTGACCATCACTATACAATACAAATTTTTCAGATAGCTAATTACTCTGTTTTAGCTAAGTAATATTCCAATATTTTCCACTTTCGAAAAACAATATGTTATAACATGATCAGCAAAAATCATGTTTAAGTTCCACTTTATATATTTATATCTCATATTTTTCAACATTTTTGTCCTGTAATACCTGCACAAAAGCAACATATGCCCGGTCATCTCTTAATAAAAAGACAAAATACTTCGTTATTTTACTGAATTATTATAAATCATCATTGTTTGGAATGAGACCACATGTCAGCAGTGGAGAATATTGTTTAATCTAAATTATCGACAATTGTAATGAAAATGGTCGGATAACACTGGACTAAAATTATTTTTTGTGTGTGCCCGGGGAGGGGTAGATTTTTTATCGGTTTTCTTTACATGAAAATATCAGTCTATTTATAGAATTTCATCAAATGTTTTTTCAGTCATATACACTCTTTTTAATTAAATGGCCTTTTATTTGATAGTGTTAATTAAAATTTTTATCTGTTATTTCAAACTAGTACGAGTGAAACAACACAATATGTGTTCACTTGCAGTGATCTCCTCACAACTGAAAGAGTAACTAGATTAAGAATGCATTACACACATTACCTTCAATTAACTTCATCGCTTTTACAATGCGTTTGAAAAAAGAATACACACTGTGTAAGGACAAGACTGAATATTACTTATAACATTTTTTCTTCTGTTTTTTTTTTTTTTAATTATATTTTTGTGTGCTACTAAAGTGCATGGTATGAATCCAGTAAAATTAAATTTATTTCGAAGATGTTCATTTCCACCCGGACTGCATATTAAAAAAATGCACCATCAACAAAGCCTGTAATTCGTTTAAAAAACAGCGAAATAACCTAACCTTCAAGATAAAAGTTGGTACAAAGTACTTTCGATATAAACAAATATATCTTTAAAAAGATAAACGGCGTTTATTGGGATTAAAGTAAGGGAGAATCTGTTTTGTTAATAACATTATCGGTACTACTGTACATACACGTGCGTGCGTGCGTGCGTGTGTGTGTGTTCGAACCAAAACAGATTTAAACAAGCATCTACGAAGAATTTGAAAAAACAACAAGTAATTATCATTGAAACTTTCATTCAGTCTGTGGACACTTTATTAAAATTTCGTGAAAATGAGGCATATATTTCAGCTAATTGTCTTCTCAACAAACAATGGTGTATAACTTTGTTTTACTAAGTATATGAATATCTGCCAATAGAAGTCGTGCAAATATTAATTCGGCATTGTCTTATGCCATCATCCCTTAATAGATCAAAAGTGAGGTTGCACATGTATGCCGAAAAAGAAGTTTCTGAACAGGCATTTCCTGTACTAAAACTTACCTTTGATAGATGACTGGTCTAGAAAACACGCGCCATGAGGAATGTTCGTCTGCTGCATATAATAAAAGCGCTCATTCTTATCCAGTTTGGGATAGTTTCATCCCCAAGTAAATACAGAAGCAGCCAACGCTAGAACTGGGAATACCTTTTGAGTAAAAAAACCAAGCAAAAGTAGCATACATCTTGAAATCAGACACATCTTGATTTGAAACTGCACAACTACATAATATTATTTCATGTCACCTCAAGCAGATTTGACCGCTTATAATTTTCAAAATGTGTAAAATAGTTCGAACGATTACAGAAATTATTAACTGCTTCGGTACTCGGGTTTTGTGTGTTGCCTTTGTGCCGCATGTATTTCATAATTAATCTGTTAAGTTCCAAGTGGGTAATGTCGCACGTCATGTTGCAAATAAACTTTGAATTTGATCTGTGTTTGTAAATGTAAAGTCTCCAGTTTTATGGACTCGGCAAATTAGAACGCAGAAAGGGAGTAAGATGTGGAAAACTTACCTATTCAAACGAAAAATTCTCTTTTTTCAGATTGTTACATAGGGATGTATCTTTATAGACCATCTTCACCAGATGGCTGAATGAAGATTTGTTCTATCTAATATCTTGAATTATCGAATAGTTCGTTCCATCCAGGCCAATTCTCCGTCAAACAATGACTACATATCGCATGATTTCACTTAATTGCAATCACATTTGCAGAAAAATGTTTCCGAACCGTTTCATGGCTGGTGACTGTAAACCACTAGATACAATATGTCAGGAAACATCAAGCAATATGCGCAATATGTGTTAAAATACGTATAATTTAGAAAAAGAAATTCGGGGTTATATTGAAAGCAAGTGCAGGCCAATATCTTTTTGTAAACGAATGCTTGTAGCTGTAGTCTGTTAAAGAAGTGACATTGGGCATCCCTCAAATTGAAGACGTTGTAATGTTACGTGCGTGCACCGATTATTTTAAAAAAGTCTATGACTAAATGCGAAGCATGCAAATGAAACAAGCATTCAACCAACAGGAATGTTCCAACTTTTAAACAAGTAGAAATGAGAACAAATTAAAAAAACTTTACTAAAGGAAAAGCGTAAACCCTCTGAGGATATTTGTTGTGACAATTCATTTATCTCAAGTTTTACTTCTAGTTCCCATTACAATTTACTTCTCAAAGACACGAGCCACCAAAATTCCAGTTATCTGTTTGGTTGTAATAAATATTCTAGGAATAATCACTACTTGCTTATTTATAATAACATAGGATACTTTGCTGTAGGTTTGCAACTCTTGACTCAGGTGAATATTCTGCGATTTTAACATTGACTGCTCCTAGCGTTAATTTGTCGTTTTAGTTCAGTTTAGCTAAGCTTAATTTTAAATGTAGACTTACTCTTTTTCTATCTGAGTCTATTTATCGCCATTTCGACTTCACCATATAGCCAACGCCTTCTGCAAAGTGTAGTCATTTTAGGTTGTGGGGGAAAACTGCAAAATACAAAGAGCATCCCATTAAAGAGGCGTCCCTAGTCCTTCTTCATTCATAAAGTAAAACACATATACACGGCACCTCGGTTTAACGGGTTCAATGCGGTTTTGTTTTTGATAGGACAGCAACCGTCAGACATTAATTGTGATAGTATCTTAGCCAATTACAACTTCCTTGTTTCCTAAGTGTCTACAAACATGTGAATGAAATCATATGTCAAATTATTTCAGTCTACCTGAATGTATGGTACGTACACAACGTAGTGTTTATTAAGATGTTAACATTTTATAACTGTTCTTAAAAATGCAGCCATTTATTTGCGACAATTAAGAATGAAGTGTCGTCTGCTTACCATTCATGATCAGCTGCTACAACGGTGATAATGTAATGAAAATACGAACAAGTAAATCTCTAGTTCAGTAAGCAACGCTTTATTTAAGAAATGGAATATGCCGGGTGTGGTTCACTGATAGTAAAATTACTCAAACTAGGGCTATCACTAAATGTGATAAATACCTCCATAAAACAACATTGTCAGGATCAAAAAGAGAAATATCAAGAAAGAAATAATGATGGATCAGAAAAAAAATATTAATAAATCGGATTGAAATACTCTGAAGATTTTCAACCCAGTGAAATGTTTTTTATGCTGCTGTTGCTGTTTTTATTGTAAACTCCCAGTTTATTTTTTGGGAGTTCGGTAATAAAAGACTGAATATTAAAATTGACAAGACTTACTGGCTGTGTATGCAAACTTATTTCGAAATCCCTTGATGTATGACACACTTATAGCCAAGGACTACCTTTATATCTGACCTTGACCTTTGAGATAAATAGTTGTACGTGACATTACGCATGCATTTGCTTAACTTTTGTGCTAGGTTATTTGCTTTTCGCGCACTGGATGAAGTTTACGCCCGGGAAAACAAAGTAGAACTCGATTTCTACCTTTGACCTTAATTTTTCAGGTAGCCATCTATTTTTTGCATTTCCCCATCAAGGAATATATTTGTGCAAATTTATTTGAACATCCCTCGTTCCGTGGAGAAATTAGAGCCAGGAAACCAAAGCAGGCCACAACTGAGACTTTTGACCTCAAGCTATGACCTTTACCTTTTGAATTGCAGTGCGGTTGTTCTTCAAGGACGCAAAATCGAGGCAAGTCTTTGTGTCAAGTTATTTGAAAATCCTGCAATCCATAGTGAAGTTAGAGCCGGACAAGTTTTCGGGACAGGCGTACCGACATAGCAGACTGATGGACAAAGTGATTCAAGTATGCCCCCAGGCCCCCTATCAACAGGTTGTGGAGGTACAACGATTTTACTAGATCTTTTAGGAAAGTGAGTCATAAATTTGGTACAACACATTTTCTTCTATCACCCTCATATGAATGTTAGGCTACAGCAGATTTAGAGCTTGTTTTTCAAAACCCCAATTTTCTTATTGTACATAAACACGTTTGTAAGGCAACACATATACAGAGGAAGAAACCTTTCAAAATCACAAAACAATAAAAAACCTATTTATATATAGTAATTATTCGCCGTAATCATGAAAAAAAGCTTAAAAAACTTAACAATCTAAACTACATAAAGGGAAGGTAAAATATTTAGAGAAACGAGTATGTTGTAGCTATTTCTGTCTACCTTATTCCACTTTCTGTCAAGCAGATCACACTAAGTTCAGAACAAGGATAGTCTAAAAATATTAAAGTGATGGAAAAGAAAAGTATTCAGCCTTAGAAGATTTGAGTCGCTAGTCTTGAATGATATCGTGTATCTAATATTAAGCTAAATATTGCGTATTTTGCATGGGCACATTATAAAATGAAGGACATTTTAAGGGTCAAGGGGCTATTTTAGACATTTGACACAAAACTCTCACTTTCTGAAACACCGAAAGTCGTTTTTAATTTTAATGAGAAAAATACATAGTATTTCGTATTTCAGCTAAATAATATAGCTCAATTACTGGATTTTCATGAAATATATCAAATAATCCAAATCTTAATACAAAAATAAAAAAGATATTTTACATTTTGTTTTTCTACCAGAAAAGCCATTAGATGAGACTATGTAAGGAAGTTTATTCTAAGCAATAAGTAAAAATTACATGTACATTTGATTGGGTACGAAATTGAACAGAAATTAGAGAAAGTATGATTATCAATTATACAATCATAGTTTACTTCGAGATGTACATAAAATGAACAGAAAATTATTTTCGAAAAGCAAAATTTCCCTTTATCCATTTTCTTTTAACTGAACAATCTTGAAAATGCATTTCTGGTATTCCGACTGAACACTTGACAGATGACTTGTTTACCAAAACGCTACAGAATACATTGTCTGCCGCATAGCCAAGAAACAAACATTCCTTTCTGAAGGTCGATTGTTTCATCATCGCAAACAGACGCAGATATCCATTGGAATGACCAGCAAGTTATAGCCTTATAGTAAATGTCTGGCAATAATGGCGTCTATCTAGAGACTACAATTTGCATATGCATCGCGTCGTATAAGTTCACAATGAGATTTTTCCCTGGGGACGATTTTCAAAGAAAAATGAAATAAAAACATTAACAACTTCAGAAAGGAAAATTTTAACACGGCGAGTAAATTGTAACACAGGCATCACTGTTAGCTAAAGTTCACAGACAATAAAATTATCATTTTGATGAGTACTTTCTCCTTCATGAATCTCCTATTTTTGTCCAGAGTGCAAGAAAAGATATACATGGATTGTATCATTAACCACACGTTTATAAAATAATTACTCCTAATGAAAGAGGAGTTATTGTATGGCAACCTCTTGTATTTCTGTTGATATTTGTTCAAATGCTGAAAATAATTGACTGACGTACTCCATTGACTATCTCCACATCAAAAATACCTCAAAGTTTGCTAATTAATCTGTTCTTGTATAGAATATATCACTTTTTTCTGCTAAAAGGCTCTCTTTCAAACAAAATAAACAAAAAACAAAACAAAATAAAACAAACAAAAACGATGGTACGGTATAACACGACCAGCTAAACTCATGTTTAATTTAGTCTCACATTATATATCTATATTCCGTTTGTAATTTTTCTATAATTATTCCCTACAAACAAAAACACAACAGATGCCCGGTTATCTCTTGATAAAAAGACGAAATATTTTGTTATTTCACTGAATTAGGGCCTGTCATAAATCACTTTTCAATGTTTGGAATGAGAAACCATTTATATTCAGAACCTTAGAAAATTTAAACAAAGTTTGGTTGTCAGAAATCCATTTCGAAAACGGTAATTGCGTGAATCTTAAAATTTATTACTTGATATGCAAACTTATCATTATTTTTCAAAACATATAGGAAACTGGGAAAGCATGTATTTATCTAAAACAGTAAAGTCTGATTTTTTTTCAAAGCATTCAATAGTCCTGTAAATGGAAATTCTTCAAATAGAACACTATTGCTTTCCGCTAGTTCATTGGGCACTACTCGCTGTTGTTGAAATTTTTAGTAAGGCTTTTGACTTATGAGGAATACTGTCAAACGGCTGTTTCGAAAAGTGATATAAATACATCTGTTGTTACATAAAGTTGTCGAGCAGTTCCTTAAAGAAATTATTGTCCCAAAACTTTGACAGAAATTTTTAAATTGTTTTATATATTAAATCATCATTATCTCTGCATCTGCTGGCTACTTCTACAACAGGATTTTGATGTCTCTATTCTCCCAAGGGTAAAGGTTTATTTCAATTATCTTAAATTTCATTTAAATTTAATAATGAAGTGCTGTTCTAGCAGAATATTCGTTATAGGGTTAAAATCTCGCGTGATAGTACGAGAAACATTGCCTCAACAGTTTATTTGCTGAAAACCAGGCCTCTAAATAGGACTTTGCTTTTCTTTTTATGTCAGAATTTTATAGATCAATTTATGTCTTGGATAAGAACTGTACATGTGCATGATTAGAAAAGGGGTTTGTCATAACGGTCTGTTTTTCTTTTCGAATGGCTTGAAAATAAAATAAAACATTTCATTTAATACAAAGTAAACTATCAAAAGATAGCACTAGAGTTCCTGGCTACATGGAATATGTCGCTTCAGGGACACTGATGACCTTAAATGAAAAACAAGACGTTTGAAAAAATCAAATGTAACAGTCGCTTTCTTTGTCCTTCTTCAACCGTAATGACAAAACCAGTAGAATTAATACAATCATAGGAGAACAAACAGTTTAATAACTGTCATAATTACTCGGCACAATAAGATGTTTTAATGATTGCAGATTTGTTTTTCATTCACGATTTCGGTCATATTTAAACTGCTCATTTAACTGTTGCAAAACACCTTTTAAAAAAAGTCATACGGTGATGCTATATATATATTCTTAATAGTTGATCAAGCAACAGTTTGCCAATTTTTAAAAGAAGGTTTCTACTAGTCAAAAGTTAAGCAATCTTAACTGTTTAAACGGAAATCAGGAATGTTTTGTTTATTGTTTCTGTCAATTACTCTGCTCTATCAGACAGCCAGATCGCCCTCTGGTACCCACTCCGACTGATTTACTGCATTAAATAGATGTTATCACTAGCCAAGAATATGAACTAGGAATTGGAAATCTCTTTAACCTTATCAGCTCTATGTGGTCTTTATTTTCTCTCAATTGCAAAACAGCATTTTAGGCACAGTTCTTCGCGGCAAACTGTCTATTAATAACTTTATTGTCCCAACCGTTAGGACAAGACATTAGCTTTTTTAGAAATACGCGATATCTACTTATATCTATCTATACATCTAACTGGCCGATTTGTGGACAAATTTGCAAAGTTTTGAACGTTTTCAGTTGTATGCCACTGAAGGACCTACACATTGGCATATCAAGTTGGCATTTCTTTTGGAACAAAGCCTCTTGATATTTGCGAAAATTGGCAAAATCAACAGATTGATCGGATTTTTTTTGTAGAAAACTGAAAACAGACACAGAAAACTCCCAAAATCCACGCAGCGATTACTTCTTTTTCAGACAGTAACTTTTGGTCATCCGAAGCTCAGTAACTTTAACAAAAAGTAATTTACCATTTAATACAAGGGGACTTTGAGCACGTTTTCTATTATAACAGTTCTCTCTTCAAAGGGATGCAAAACTGCTTTATACAATAATTACTGTTATTTTAAGGGGCACATTATGTGTGATCAGTAGGGCGATGTTCGAATTTATGTCTCTCCTAAGCCAATATGCAGCACTTTTAGATGCAAATTAATTACAGCTACTGCTCTTACAGCTACTGCCAGCTTCACGTTTTTCCTAAAGTTACTGCTCTTACTGCTACTGCCAGCTTCACGTTTTTCCTACAGCTACTGCTCTTACTGCTACTGCCAGCTTCACGTTTTTCCTACTGCCATTGCTCTTACTGCTACTGCCAGCTTCACGTTTTTCCTACAGCTACAACTCTTACTGCTACTGCCAGCATCATGTTTTTCCTACTGCTACCGCTCTTACTGCTACTGTCAGCTTCACGTTTTTCCTACAGCTACTGCTCTTACTGCTACTACCAGCTTCACGTTTTTCATACTGCTACTGCTCTTACTGCTACTGCAAGCTTCACATTTTTCTACTGCTACCGCTCTTACTGCTACTGCCAGCTTCACGTTTTCCCTACTGCTACCGCTCTTACTGCTACTGCCAGCTTCACGTTTTTCCTACAGCTACTGCTCTTACTGCTACTTCCAGCTTCACGTTTTTCCTACAGCTACTGCTCTTACTGCTACTACCAGCTTCACGTTTTTCATACTGCTACTGCTCTTACTGCTACTGCAAGCTTCACATTTTTCTACTGCTACTGCTCTTACTGCTACTGCCAGCTTCACGTTTTCCCTACTGCTACCGCTCTTACTGCTACTGCCAGCTTCACGTTTTTCCTACAGCTACTGCTCTTACTGCTACTTCAAGCTTCACGTTTTTCCTACAGCTACTGCTCTTACTGCTACTGCCAGCTTCACATTTTTCCTAATGCTACTGCACTTACTGCTTCTGCCAGCTTCACGTTTTTCCTACTGCTACTGCTCTTACTGCTACTGCCAGCTTCACGTTTTCCCTACTGCTACTGCTCTTACTGCTACTGCCAGCTTCACGTTTTTCCTACAGCTACTGCTCTTACTGCTACTGCCAGCTTCACATTTTTCCTACTGCTACCGCTCTTACTGCTACTGCCAGCTTCACGTTTTTCCTACTGCTACTGCACTTACTGCTACTGCCAGCTTCACGTTTTTCCTACAGCTACTGCTCTTACTGCTACTGCCAGCTTAACCTTTTTCCTACAGCTACTGTTCTTACTGCTACTGCCAGCTTCACGTTTTTCCTACTGCTACCGCTCTTACTGCTACTGCCAGCTACACGTTTTTCCTACAGCTACTTCTCTAACTGCTACTTCCAGCTTCAAGTTTTTCCTACAGCTACTGCTCTTACTGCTACTGCCAGCTTCCCGTTTTTCCTACAGCTACTGCTCTTACTGCTACTGCCAGCTTCACGTTTTTCCTACTTCTACTGCTCTTACTGCTACTGCCAGCTTCACGTTTTTCCTACAGCTAACGCTCTTACTGCTACTGCCAGCTTCACGTTTTTCCTACTTCTACTGCTCTTACTGCTACTGCCAGCTTCACGTTTTTCCTACAGCTAACGCTCTTACTGCTACTGCCAGTTTCACGTTTTTCCTACAGCTACTGCTCTTACTGCTACTTCCAGCTTCACGTTTTTCCTACAGCTACTGCTCTTACTGCTACTGCTAGCTTCCCGTTTTTCCTACAGCTACTGCTCTTACTGCTACTGCCAGCTTCACGTTTTTCCTACTTCTACTGCTCTTACTGCTACTGCCAGCTTCACGTTTTCCTACAGCTACCGCTCTTACTGCTTCTGCCAGCTTCACATTTTTCCTACTGCTACCGCTCTTACTGCTTCTGCCAGCTCCACGTTTTTCCTACAGCTACTGCTCTTACTGCTACTGCCAGCTTCAAATTTTTCCTACAGCTACCGCTCTTACTGCTACTGCTCCTACTACCAGCTTCATGTTTTTCCTACTGCTACTGCTCTTACTGCTACTGCTCCTGCCAGCTTCATGTTTTTCCTACTGCTCCTACTGCTCCTGCTCTTACTGCTCCTACTGCTACTGCCACCTTCATGTTTTTCCTACTGCTACTGCTACTGCTCCTACTGCTTCTGCCAGCTTCACATTTTTCCTACTGCTACCGCTCTTACTGCTACTGCCAGCTCCACGTTTTCCTACTGCTCCTGCTCTTACTGCTTCTGCTCCTACTGCTCCTACTCTTACTGCTCCTGCTGTTACTGCTACTGCTCCTACTGCTACTGCCAGCTTCATGTTTTTCCTACTGCTACTGCTCTTACTGCTACTGCTCTTACTGCTACTGCCAGATTAATGTTTTTCCTACTGCTCCTGCTCTTACTGCTTCTGCTCCTACTGCTCCTACTCTTACTGCTCCTGCTGTTACTGCTACTGCTCCTATTGCTACTGCCAGCTTCATGTTTTTCCTACTGCTACTGCTCTTACTGCTACTGCTCTTACTGCTACTGCTTTTACTGCTACTGCCAGCTTCACGTTTTTCCTTCTGCTCTACTTCTACTGCCAACTTCACGTTTTTCCTACTGCCACTGCTCTCACTGCAATTGTTATTACAACTTTATGTGTTGAACGGCTTTTATAGATCTGGTAATTTCAGTTGTTCAACTTTAAGCCTTATTTTAAACTGCATATAACCGAGTGGAGATCTCGCGGAAGGAACGCTTCTGTTAATTTCCTCTGCAGCAATCACTTCATTGCCTTCATAGCCGAGGAATTTCGAATCGCGTAAGCAGATGCATATCACAGTGAGACGTAGAAGATGTACAACTATAAAATGGCAACCTATAAAATTGGTTCACTTTCGAAGGTGAAATAGTGAGACTACAGTTATTCCAACGACTTTTAACGTCTGGAGTCCGGTAAATTCTCAAGTTTGCTCCTATTATCTCGATTAACCAGGAAGCAGTCATTGAACGTGATGAATCTAAGTTGTAAGAACTTTTATCACAATCGATGTAAAATAAATGAGTCTAAACTATTAAATGTTTTAATAGAAAAAATGAACCGTAAAATTTCTCTCTTTTTTTTCATCTTTCGTTTTTTACACATTTATCCCATTTCATATCAAATTTATGGTTTGAATGTATTAAGAAAGCTAAGTAGGATTTCTATCAAGTCTACTTCTGAATGTTCATACATGTGATCTTTATTGTTAATGTTAAATAGAATTAAATAGAATAGTAGAATGTTCTTGTTTTTCAATAAATAGGGTAAACCACAAAGCGCAATAAAAAAAGGGCTTGTAGCCGACTGGTCAATTGTGATTCTGAGTGAGTTTGACCTTGTTTACTAATATACAATAACTGTAAGCCTCTAGTTTTCATTATTATATTTGTTTCAGTGATTTTTAACCGAAGTTGATCGCACTAAGCGCAAAAATAGAAATAGAAATTAGTAGATACATCGACGACACTTAACTTGTCTAGGTTTGGGTCTAGCTTACATTGATTTTTGATAATTTTTTGATAAGTAAACACGTTTTTCAGACTTGTGTAGAAATAGTGCTAATTCAAGCTGTCATTCTCAAGAAACAGAAATTATGTAAACCATTGAGCTTTGAATATTTATACAGAGTGATATATAAGTAAAATGGAGCTCTTACAAAAGGTTATCTTAATAACTGTAGAGCCCCAGCGATATGTTCTTATTATTATAAAATTATTAAATATATGTATATTAATGACAATTAGGAACAGGTTCAAGATGGGCGTCGGAGAGCCACCTACCGCAATGGCACAGCCTTAAGAGCAAAACGAGGTACTATTCAAAAAAAATATGTAAAACATATGTTCTATGTATGATATTTCTCTTGCACGGATGATAACTGAATAAAATTACATTTCAAATGAACTAAAAGACGCGGTGGAGGGAAAGTGTTAAAACATTAAGAAAATCTGAAAATAAATTCTACTTTAGACCATTGTGTCGTACGATATGCAAAAACAGTAGGATTGTCTATGAGACTGAAATGTCGTTCGTTTATTTTTATTTTATTGTTTTGCTAAATTTCCTATGCTCAGGTGGCTTAAAAGTGTCTTTAGAATATTGCATTTATGATTAATCGTTAAGTTAAAAACAGTATTATCGTGTACGAAATGTCTTTTTAAAGATAATAATTTATTGCAGATTAATCATTCGCCTCGCAAAGTTATCATTATTTCTTACAGAAATATGAAAGTTTGAAAGGAAACGGTGTTATTTTGACAGTTCTAGTCATGCTAAATTACAGTATTTTCGGCATTTAAAACAGGCAACATGAAGTTGTAAAATATTAAATAGGATACACTAGAGGATTGTTGACATGCCTGGGAGAATTCAGCATATTAGTGTCAACGAAACTAATCATAAATATGATTATAATTTACTGCACTTTTTGAGCAATGAATTATTGTTAACTAAATAAGTGAATTCTACTAATCTCCTTTACAAATTTAAAGTAACACAAAAGTGTATTTTAAAATCATTCACAAACTTTAAGTGCAGTTCCTGAATACAAATGTATCTGTAAAACTGAAAAGCGATGTTGTAAATCTGAAAAATCGATAGTTCTAGAAATGTGGAAGACGACTGCGTCGCAAGATTTTGTTATGACGGGCCGAAAAACTGCAGATCACATATTTGCGGAAAAAAGGTGTGTCATGCACATTTACACTTATGGCTAATCATGCACACAAAGTTTACAATCGATAGTCCTAGAGATGTGGAAGAACTATTGTTCGCTTCACAGGATTTTGCTTGACGGGCCGCAAAACCACAGAGCAGGCATTGACGGCCATGACAATTGTGTAACACACATTTGCATTTAATGGTGAACAGACACACCAAGCTTTCGAAATGTGGAAGTAGTTCTCGCCACAAGATTTCTTTGCAATGACCCATATATACATACCACCGTAAACAAAGTCTGAATGTATACTTAAATTTGAGAAATGCATTTGTAAATTCAATATCATAAAATGCTTGAGTTATCAAAGGATCCATCTGTCAAAACCACATTTTGACATTTGTCCTTTACCATAAAACCAGTATTTTGTTCCGAGGAAAAAAGTAGCGTGAATACTTTCAATACTGTCAACTATTCATATACAAAGTTTCATCAACTTAACTCTTACGGTTTTAATGTTATCGTTGGAACAAGATTTCCGGATAGACGGACAGACAGACGGAGGGAAAACCTATAGTACCTCCAGTTTTAACACCGGTAGGGAGCTAATTATTGTTAAAACGAAACAGAAACGCTTAATTCCTTTTTTTCTGTCAATCATATCTTTAATCAAGCAGTCAGATCGCCCTTTGTTGCCCGCAAAGACGCAGTAACTACATTCAAGCGATGTTATCACCAGCTGAAAACAAACTTAGAATGAGAAATGTCTTTAGATTGATCAGATCCGTACACTCTTGAATGCTTGTTCCACAGTTTCTTGGCAGTATTTTGTCAATAAAATTCAGGCTGACATCATATTTACAGTTAAAACATGTCATGAAGTTCACGATGTTGACAGATTTTATTGTTTTTCAAGTATAAAAGTAGCTCCGCTGAAACGAAGCAATATATGTCCGAAGAAAGCTGATTTGAAGCGGGGCAATATATGCCCGAAGGAAGCTGATCTGAAGCGGGGCAATTTATGCCCGAAGGAAGCTGATCTGAAGCGGGGCAATATATGCCCGAAGAAAGCTGATCTGAAGCGAGGCAATGGGGGACATTAGTGGATTATCTACCCTGAATACTCTCTGATACATTGGTCCTTCCATTTGGATTCCTCTGCTTTTATCGCTATTTTCTCTTTTGGTATGGTGATAATTAAGCCTAATTATTTGCAACAGTGGTAGTCAGATTACACATTAAGTTAAGCAACATGTTTTTTTCACACCATTATCTTTGTTTTTTGATAATCCTAACTTTTTATTTAATATATAAGTGACAATTTTCACAACTAAAAGTCAAGACCATCACAATAAGAAACAAGGATAAAGTCAGAAGATTCCAACTGAAAGGACCAATGTGCTAATTGGTCTACCTTTGATTTTATCTAAGTAAGGGAGATACTTTGTTATCAGGAATGTCCCTCATATATGCCCGAAGGAAGCTGATCTGAAGCGGGGCAATATATGCCCGAAGGAAGCTGATCTGAAGCGAGGCAATATATGCCGGAAGGAAGCTGATCCGAAGCGAGGCAATATATGCCCGAAAGAAGGTGGTGACAGTGATGACATTGACCAAGATTTTACACAACAGATCAAGACTTTATTAACAGCAAGATTATAACAAGGAGATGTGTCAGTGGTAACTGTAAAGACAATATTAAACATCTGCAAATACTTTCAAAATGTTCACTTTTATTGACGAATACTTTTCTATGTTCTACCGTAAGCTATTAAATACAGAGCAGACAAGAAATATTCACGTATTATATCGGTATGACATGTGGCCTCTGAGTGTGTTCTTGACCTGATTTCGAGGAAATTGAAATCTACACTCTACACATTAACTTTGTTTCGTAAATCCGAAAGGGGAGTTAAGCACTAGTCGAAGATGATAGATAGATAGATGGATGGATGGAGTTAGGCGGCAGTTGATTGGTTAAACAGAGAACAATGTTTAAGATTTTTTTCATGAACAAATGACCGTTAGTCACACCTTTACATTTTAATCTTACATTTTAATCGCGAAGGCTGTATAGGAAAAAAAGATATCGTTCTAGGTTTGAAAAAGCAAGACATCACTACTCTTAGATATTGGTTTTATATGATAAATAAATTGCCTTTGGCAAACTCAACCAAGTAACTGATTTTCATGGTGAAATCCTATGAAATAAATATTTCAAAAGTTTTATTCAAACCCTCGTAACGTTTAAATTGACATAACAGTACTTGATTTCATCTTCTTAACTATATATTAAAATAATTAGTACAAACTGTATATATGTGTTTCATAAATTTTTCATCATTAAAAATTTCCCAACGCATATAGTCAGTATTACTCAATGTCATGGGAAACAGGCAGTTTCAAGGTTTTACAAAGTACAACAAAATCCTCTAGATGCCAAATGGGAATGGAAATGATCGCTCAATTTTATTGTCCTCCCTACGTGTTTTATTCGCTTCATTATTTTCTGAGCCGGGTTTAGGATAATTTTGATCAATTTATTAACGCTCTTAAATCTCTTTCAAAATCGCCGAATGATTCGCTGTTCTAAAGTGGGCTTGTAAAAAGTTTAGATTCTCGCGTGCTTGCACGGAAACAAGAACGTAATCCTGATGAAATTTGCACAATTTATTTGTAAAAGGAAACAAACTTTGAAATCAGTGTATTTGCCCTGTCTGGCATGACTTGATATTTCTGTGACCAATGCGTGTTGTTGAGAGTTCATATATTATTTTTTTAAACAAATAAAGAGCGAAGCAGCACTAGAGTCTAATTTCACTTTGTTTTTTCTTTGTTTTTTTTTTTAAATCTTGTGTGTGTGTCTTCACGGACTTACAGTAAACACCGCCTCTGCAAATGTAAGCTATGAAGAATTATGTATGATCCGTCGTTAGACCGACGTTATTATAATACGATATTAATTTGCTTTTATTTAATTTTGACCCCCTCCACCCCTTTTTGAAAAACTTGAAATCTTCCATGGCAGACGTCATAGGATTGACTTTCATTGAATTGAATTAACGAATTCGCTAAATGTTTTCACTTTCCCTGATATAATGGCAAACAAGAACTGTTACTGTAAGATGACAATGCCCCCAAAAGTGGTGCTTTGACCTCTGAGCTGAGAACCAGTCATTCAGAGGTCAAGGTCAAATAAATATAGGTCAGTGGGAAGGTCATATACAAAGGGGGTTGTGTCCGAGTATGAAGCAAATCCACTTATTAATAAGGAAGTTATGGGCAATGATAAAGTTTCTGGACAATTGGATCTTCAATGTGAAGGTCATTCAGGGGTCAAGGTCAAATAAATATAGGTCAGTGGGATGGCCTTGTCCAAAGGGGTGTTGTGTCCAAGTAAGAAGTAAATCCACTTATAATAAGAAAGTTATTGCCAATGTTAAAGTTTTCGGACGGACGGACGGACGGAGGGAATGACGGACGGACGGTACAAAAAGTATATGCCTCCCTTCGGGGGCATAAAAAGCCTGCGGTAGGTAAATGTACCATACATTTGAAAATCTCTAGTTGCTGGTTCAAATAAAAGAAACAAAACGCAGGAATAGGCTGAGTGAAATTATAAGATAATAAAATAACTAACATAAAACGCTTGAGTAGACTCTTATAGAAATCTACGTTGTAGCTTCTTCGAGTGTTTGATATTTTGTGAAAGAAGATTCTATATTCTAGATGAACATTTGACTTTAATTTTAAAATACAAAACAAAAAAGGTCAATTTGAATTTCTTCCTCTTAAAGCAAATATAATAACATATACCCGCCTCGTAATTCGACTCAAACACGGACCTTAAAAAAGCTTCACTACCGCGAACATACTCCAAACGTTTACCGAGTAGCATAACCCTTACCAAAGCAGCACGATTACCGATCACACAACGTACTGAAAATATCATGGAATAGATAGGACGGATACAGAATACACAAATCTGATAAGGCTAAATACTTCTCCCATTCCAAGTTCATTTTCTCAGCTTGTGATACTATCACTATTATGCCGTAAAGCGATCGTTGTTGGGAACAAATGGCGATTAGCTTGTCAGATAGGCTAATACAACTGGCAGAAACAATAAACAAGACATTTCTGATTTTCGTTTAAGGAATAAAGAACCAAGACGCTCTGAACGTAAGTGAAAAAAAACGTTACAGTTTCAAATAGTGATGTAACGATAATCGAATTTTTCGATTCATCGTCCACGGCGACAATCGATTTTCATTTCCGAAAATCGATGACTCTAGGTGCCAAGGAATCTGACAACACTTTAATTGGCGTAGCATTATTAAGTGAATGTATTTTTTATGATAGAACAATAATGTAAATAACAGAAAAACATCTTTACCAAATTTCTTTTTGAAAGAAAATGATGTAACAATGCAAGTTTGTCCTTGCAATAGTTTACATATACAAGACTGCGCAAGCCTTCAATAAATATTGTCATCTTTTTTGTCTATTTTAGTATATGATTTTTAGGTCAATAATCATCTGCGTGTTTTCCCTTTTGCCAAAAAACTCATTTTGCAAAGACCTATTTCTTGAACGAGAACAGTTGCATACCCTCCAACAAATAAGGCCGACTAATCAATGGTGTTTCGGGAATAGTAATTCAATTTCCAACTCAATTAGTGAAGTATGACAGAAGGGGCGAGTTTAGAACATTTATATGTGATTATTGACGATATTATTTGGAGAATTCCAATAGTCTGTGTCACAAATGAGCAGTCCAGTCATACGTTTAAAGAACTTAGTAAATTAGTAATCATAAATCCTGCTGGTCAGGCGAATCATGGCAGAAAGGTTAACACGTTAATATGTGTAATAAATGTCAATATAAAAATACCGAAGTTGATCTGTGAGTCACCACCTTTAGTCGCGATGAATTCGTATAAAACTGCGCACGCATAAATTTGGAAAACTGACTTACTTCCACTTTGTACATTAGTTTTTTTCTGCTGATTAAGAAATAGTCATTAAAAATGCAGTTGTGATTTTAGGCGTGTCATTCCGTAAATGTCACACTGGCACTGAAATACGAAGAAAGAGTTAGCTTTGAATGCAATATTAATTACTTGACAGCACCTCACTTTAGTTCTCGGTAACTTGTTTACAGTAGTTGAAAACAGGCGCCCCAGCCCCATGTTCTTTTCCAATACATTTTTAATGGAGCCAAAAACTTCTACATAAAGAGCACTGATCTTCTGGCGAGGTAAAGCGAACTGACTATGGTTTACGTAGAATTATGTAGAAATCCCATACAACGGCCTGGGTCGGATGGAAGATTCACCTAGACAGGAACGATATGGTATCATGTCCGTAAGTAAAATTGTAAGATAAGATTCCCTTAAATGGAAAACAAATTCTCCTGATAATCCTGATAAATCTTTTCAAAGGCATGTACTTATTGGACAGGCCATCATACCTTTCCAAAGTGTTGGGGCTAGTTCCAGGCGGAAGTCCTTATCTTTAGAACCAGTCTCAAAAGTCGTTGTGCGCATGCTCTGCTGGAAATTACGAATTCAGGAAAAATAAAGAAAAGTATTAATATGGCTTAAAAAAATAAAAAATACAGAATATTCGTTTAAATGACTGTTCACCTGTTTAACCTTTGTAATCTGCATATTAAAGTAGTTGCAACTGGAGCAAACCATTTCAGATATTTGGAATGAATGACATCACAACTTGAATTATTGCATTGTTTTCATTCGTGAGAGTGACGTCGATTTAAAAATAGCTGATATACTGAATAAGATAGACATATTTTTACATATCTCGCTGATGAACCTCTCTTATGCTCCCTTTTAAAGAAGCTTACTTTTATTATTCATTTTTAAGATGTCTGTCGCAAATAATCAACTGACCAAAATCTGACTTTGTACATAATTTAAGCATGGCTATTTGGGTAATGACTCTAGAAAGAGAAAGAAGGAAGCGTATTCGCATAGATAGTGCGTATTGTAAGAAAAAAAACTTACGGCACGCTGGCAGCATAAAAACGCGTGTAATGGAAAATGTCAGTCAGAATTTTACTAGGTACTCGTAACATGTATTAAATAATGATATATTTCTCTTATATATTAATCTGTTGTACAGTCGATTTTCAATACATATACAAATGCGTTCGTATTCTTAGCAGGAAGTCTCATGTTCTTCAGACTTGATTACTTTGAATGTTCAATACTGCAAAATCAAGTAATAAATTTCATACTTTCTTCGTCTACGAGGTTTATGAACTACTGCTGAACTACACATGACATAGCTGAAGAAGAGCTGGTCCAGGGGTAGAGCGCAGGGCTCCGGATCCGGAAGTCGCGGGTTCGAATTCCGTCAGAGGCGAGATTCTTTCACGATCTTCACATTCCTCCACGCTGCGCGAATTCTGGTATGGAACCCAGGAAGCAGTCATCGGGCGTGATGAATCTAAGTTGTAAGAACTTGTGTTCGATGTAAAACAAATGAGTCTAAACTAAACTATAAATGGGACCTCAGTTTAACGTCTCATTCGAAAGTCTGTTTTTGCCGCACACTTCTAAAACATTAGGTTTGATATTTCAAAAAGTAATGTTAGTGGATGTGCGGGGAGCGAAACCGCGACCCATGGATTACCATTTCAGCGCGTTATCACTGAACCAATGCCACTGCAGGATGTCCGCTTAAATAGACAACATGTTGAAATGTGGCAACAAAAGTGCTAAATACAGTGGTTTCATTTTCAAATATGTAAGTGAACATAATGCACACCAGAAATGTTGGTCCTGTTATACTCGAACATAAAAATGGTATGCTGTTCTCAATACCGCAAGAAATATTGCATCAAGATGTGATCACATGTAAAATTCAATTATTTGGCATATTTTGGCATTTAAAAAGCAGCCAACTGGTTCGTTAATTTACTCAGATTTTGGCAAAGGCAGAAATAAGGTCATAGGTAAAATACATTTTTCATCTGCTACAGTAAAAACAGACATGAACATTCATTTTTTTATCCCTGATACTACAGAGATGTATACGATTATGTATGTATATATAAACATTAACGCAATGTCAGTTTAAACTAACTTTTCCAGTGTAATTTATAACCTAATTCACCTACAATAACACTATGCTTGTATACATAACGCTAGTTTTGTAAAACTAACAACTTTACAAAGACAAAATATCGCTCGAACCTATAACAATAATGTACAATGAATGATACAAACGGCTGGCAAAAACCTTTTAGGAAACGTTTCCAACTATTAAAATTGTAACAAATTGGTAAGTTGATTTTCTGAAAGACTGCTCTGTTAACAAATACACTGTATTAAATCGTCACTTCTTCTTACCAGTGTTACAATCATGAGAAAATGATCTTTTTGCTAATTGTCTGGCAATAACGCATATACCTCTGAGAGCTCAGAACACATCAAAAGGCATTCAATATATTGATTAAAGTCACTCAAAACACGACGCAGAATACAATAAGGCCAATAAAAACACAAAAAGGCAAAAAAGCAACAAAAGACTTTGCGACGCAATACCACTTTCAAGTATTACAACTGAAATATTTCTATTTTGAACATCTACTTATTTGAACTATTCACAGTGAGAGATCGAAAGTACCATTACATTTTACTAACAAAGTTTATTCTGTACTCGGTGCAAGACTGTCTTCATAATCCTTAGACTGAGTAAAGTTTTGCGCCGATACTCGGATACTCATTCATAATTATACTTCTGTTCCAGGACTTGCTAAGGAAGGAAAGCGTGACAATAAGATATTAGTTCGCATTTTTAAATGTAGAGCAAAAAGAACTTGCTTTTTTTCTATATGTAAAACATACAGTAATTTAGTCGTTCCTGAAAACGTTCCCAATACACTGTCCCGTTATCAGCATCTGTCAAGAAATAATGAAACATAGAGCATAAATATCTGAATGTTTACAGGCATTACTGTTTACATGCATAAATATCTGAATGTTTACAGGCATTACTGTTTACATGCATAAATATCTGAATTGTTTAGAGGCATTACTGTTTACATGCATAAATATCTGAATTGTTTAGAGGCATTACTGTTTACATGCATAAATATCTGAATGTTTACAGGCATTACTGTTTACATGCATAAATATCTGAATTGTTTAGAGGCATTACTGTTTACATGCATAAATATCTGAATGTTTACAGGCATTACTGTTTACATGCATAAATATCTGAATTGTTTAGAGGCATTACTGTTTACATGCATAAATATCTGAATTGTTTAGAGGCATTACTGTTTACATGCATAAATATCTGAATTGTTTAGAGGCATTACTGTTTACATGCATAAATATCTGAATTGTTTAGAGGCATTACTGTTTACATGCATAAATATCTGAATTGTTTAGAGGCATTACTGTTTACATGCATAAATATCTGAATGTTTACAGGCATTACTGTTTACATGCATAAATATCTGAATTGTTTAGAGGCATTACTGTTTACATGCATAAATATCTGAATTGTTTAGAGGCATTACTGTTTACATGCATAAATATCTGAATTGTTTAGAGGCATTACTGTTTACATGCATAAATATCTGAATTGTTTAGAGGCATTACTGTTTACATGCATAAATATCTGAATTGTTTAGAGGCATTACTGTTTACATGCATAAATATCTGAATGTTTACAGGCATTACTGTTTACATGCATAAATATCTGAATTGTTTAGAGGCATTACTGTTTACATGCATAAATATCTGAATTGTTTAGAGGCATTACTGTTTACATGCATAAATATCCGAATTGTTTAGAGGCAGAAAAAAAAGTAGTCATGTTGTCAAACTATTTGTATGATATTTCAGAGCCATTCTTTGCCACAGCAAGACATGATAGGCGTAACGCCAGGACTCTACAGTTTTAAAAACGTATTCATTATTTCAGCATATTGCTTTAAATAAATGCGTAGGATTTTCTCTCAAGGAGAATTTCGTTTTCTTTAAGACCCTGCTTGAATGGTTTGAATTTTATTCCTCTTTTAAGACTGCCAGATTTACATCCGAATATTTCAGCAAAATATTCTAATTAATGGAATTAGAAATGTCAAATAGTAATACGTCTTTCAAATTTTCATTTTGTATTTTGTAAACTTGAAACAAATGTCATGTTAGATTGTAGATGGCAGGGATTAGCTTGCTATTTTGTTATTACTCTTTTGTTGTTTTAACTGTGAGTCATACAGGACGTTTGAGGGTATGGTTTTATGTACAATCTATGATAGGAACCAACAAACATGCATATTTCTAAGAAACAATGGAAAATCAGAAAAAAAGAACGATTTTTGCTTCGCTCTGCGTAAAAAGAGGTGTTCCCAATCAGTTACAAATTCAGCTTGTCGCCCTGTTCGATTTAAGGGACACCCCTTGAAATACTGACTACAGCATTATCGTAAGGTATTATCAACTCCTAATAAAATAAATTCAGGAGATCAATACATTGGTAGATACAGCCACGTGTATGTTCTCCGTGGCGTTTCCCCTTACCTGTGTGGTTTAACATTGGTGTTCATGAACACACACGATCTGTGATGCAGGTCTTGAAAGAAATTATAAAGCTGAAGTACAAAGGGCCACCTAAAGGCATCGTAAAACACAAAACCATTCTGCTCAAGAAGCCGCATGAAATAAAGTCCGATATTAAAATCTCTTTTGTACACACAGGATTTGGCTTGATTTCAAAGAGCCTCAATACACCTTTGTAACTGTTAATTCCGTCTAGACCTCTGTCTCTCATGTCTACTCGAATTGTCACGTTTGGAATAAAAATATCTGTGAGGTTTCACTTTTTTCATTAAACCTATTTCGCTGAAAAACTAATTTCTTAAATGAATGCAATTTCCAGAGCTCGTCAAAGAGAAGACGGGCGGATCAATGGTGTTTTGGGAGTAGTGATTCAATTTCCTATTCAGTTAGGCTAATATGACAGAAGGGGCGAGTTTATAACATCTTATGATTACTGGTCATTGGTTATTATACAGAGCACCGACAATCTAGCGAAAATGAATATTGCCAAGTCCTGTTTTCTCATCTTTTCGGTAAAGACACTTAGATATTTGAAGCCGTGTTATGTTATTTTGGGTCCAGATATAGAAATATGACAAAAGTCTTTAGTTTATAACCAATTGATAATGGAATGTGCCACAACAGCCTTGAAACATTTTTGAACGGATATATAAACGTAGCAAATAAGACCTTTGAATAAACTGGAAATGAATTTTTAATGTTATATGTTTCAGTAAAAAATACAATATGTTTGGTATGTCAAAATGACCTGAAATTGTGTATTTGATGAAAAAAACTTATTTTTTAATTATTGTTTTCTTTCTGAGCTACCATGTTAGATAGTTTCAGTTTTGGAAAAAATGCACATCTCTGTGAGTTTCAGAAATTTAAGGACATTGATAAATTGATTAAAATTATCCTAAATCCGGCTTTGACGAAAATGAAGCGAAAACATGCACAGTATGAAAATCTGAAAATACAGCGAAATTTGGGAGATCTAATTCCAAATCCCAGTTGGAGAATTAAGAGATTGTATCGGTTTTGACTGAGGCATGAAGCATGTTTTCCACACTCATGAACTTCTTAACTCATTCAAAATGTACCAAAGGAAGGTCATAAAACATTATATTGCAGTGAATTGTACTTAGTATTATCAAGATCCACTTTAATGAAGATAGTTAAAAATTAGATTTTAAATATTGTCTAGAAGCCTGACAGACTGACGGTAGCAGTCAATCAGTCTGAAGTTAGCAGCCTGGCAGCCTGATGTTAGCAGCCTGGCAGCCTGAAAGTAGCCGTCTGACCGCCTGAAGTTAGCAGTCTGGCAGCCTAATGTTAGCAGCCTGGCAGCCTGAAATTAGCTCCCTGGCCGCCTGAAGTTAGCAGCCTTGCAGCCTGAAGTTAGCAGCCTGGCAGCCTGAAATTAGCCGCCTGACCACCTGAAGTTAGCAGCCTTTCGACAAAAAGAATGAATTATCAAAATGCCCTGAAATGCATCAACATCGTATGCTTTAAGCATTATAAGGTTACTGAAATTATATGAACACAAAACTGTCACTGAATTTCTAGGCTGGCAACCTAAAATATGAAATAACGAAACGGCCTGAAATACGTCCAAATCAAATTTTACAAGCATCAGAAACTTATTTGAAAGGAAATGAACATGAAACCATCACTGGATTTAGCCATGCTGCTAACTTCAGGCTACTAGGCTGCTTACTTCGGACTGCTACGATGCTAACTTAAAGCTGACAGGCTGCTGACGTGAGATTGCTAGGGTGCTAATTTTAGACTGCCAGGCTGCTAACTTCAGACTAGTAGGGTGCTAACTTCAGGCTGACAAGACGCTAGGCTGTTTACTTCACAAACATATTTTAAATTTGTTTTTCATATTAACACCATTCAGCTCTACGGCATGCACAGGGTATATTATAATGTATACGACTAAACATTCGCATTTACAAAAACAAGAGGACCATGATGGCCCTGGACCGCTCACCTGAGTACTTTGGCTGTAGGTTTGCCTTTAAGCAGTATTTCATTTTTTAATTGAAATTATATAAGTGCCTACAAACCAAATATGTAAAATATCAGTCAATAAATAAAGGCTATATGACAGAAAGTAGAAATATCTATTATAAGCTATGGTGACCTTGACCTTGACCCAGTGACCTAAAACCCTACCCATGCAAGGAACCTATATATTGAATATCAAAGATATTGATCTATAAATGAAGGCGCTATGAGGTACAGTAGATAAATCTATTTTTAGCCTCCGTGACTTTAACCTAATCTAATAAAAAACTGAAAAAGCTTGATAAAGCTTGCTTCATGCCTAATTTTAAAATTCTAGGCCTTGTGGTTTCAGACAAGAAGATTTTTAAAGATTTCCTTTTTTACATATTAAGGGCCCCAAAGGCGGGGCAAATTTTAACCCCAGGGCCAACATTTAAACAAAATTGGTAAAGGTTCCTTACACAATACTCAACACCGAATAGCTAAGGTCTAGACTTATTTGTTTTGGAGAAAAATGATTTTTCATGTTTTTCCTATATAAATCTATGTAAACCAAGAGAACCCTGGGGCATTGTCAATTTTGACCCAGGGAACATAATTTGATCAAACATGTAGACATCCACTAGACAATGCTACATACCAAATATCTAAGATGTAGGCATTGAGTTTTCCAGTAAGAAGATTTTTAAAGATTGCCTTTTTTATATATTAAGGGCCCCCGGTGCGGGGCCAATTTTGACCCCATGGCTAACAAATAAACAAAGGTGTCCGACATTCTGACCTGTATTGGACTAAAGTAATTACGACTAACAGATTATACAGAATGGTTGGTCATCGGATTGTATAACATTGCCGTCGGCTACTAGTAAATACATAATCTGTGTTTGTAAAGTAGATGTATTTTATGTAATTATGTCAATTTATGAATAAAGATATTTGACTATCATGTACCGGTATAGCCGTTAGTCATTGCTTACATATTTAAGGTACCGGTACAAAAATTTCACACGTCCATTCATGCTGATCCAAAGGTGCATACCGGTAATTTTCTATTATTGTGCATTATTGTTGTTTGCACACATGAAGCTGATAAACAGAGAAACAGGTCGCTTTCCTATTGATTCGATTATTGGCCTCTAATTACATGGCCTTTTATTATGCGAATATTTATTGTTGTACCCTTTCAATGAACAAAACAAACAAACAAACATGCTGCTATTTTCTAAGGCGTGTCCGGTGGCGACGATAAATAAACGCGAGTACACTCGTGCTGAATTTTTAGGTAGAGTGGCGTAGCTTAGTCTGTACCGGAAGTTTACTTTCTTATTGTGTTCTTTTCCGCAGAATTTAAGTCACAGTTTGTCCAAAGAAGGTGCCGCAGAAATAAAGTCCGCAGAAATAAAAACATGTCAAATTTTGAAAAAAAAACGCAGAATTTGGAGCCCGCAGAAAAAAACCACGTATACGGTACTGGTAAAGGTTCTCTACACAATACTCCACACCAAATATCTAAAGTTTTGGTCCTATAAGTTTCAGAGAAAAATGATTTTTCATGTTTTTCTTCTAGAACTATATGTAAATAAAGAGAACCCTATGGCGTGGCCAATTTTGACCCAGGGAACATAATTTGAACAAACTTGGTAGACATCCACTAGACAATGCTACATACCAAATATCTGTGCTGTAGGCATTGTGGTTTCTGAGAAGAAGATTTTTAAAGATTTCCTAAATAATTCTATGTAAAATGAAGTGACCTCGGGGCAGGGCCAATTTTGACCCCAGGAAAATAATTTGAACAGTTTTTGTAGAGTTCCATTAGAGGGTGCTAAATGCCAAATATCTAAGCTCTAGGCCTTGTGGTTTCAGACAAAAAGATTTTCAAAATTTTCCCTGTGTAAAATCAGTTGACCCCTGGGCCGGGACCAAATTTGACCCAAAAGGCATAATTTGAACAAACTTGGTAAAGGTCCACACGACAATGTTACATACCAAATCTTAAGGCTCAGGGCCTTGTGGTTTCAGACAAGAAGATTTTTAAAATTTCACTATATAAGCCTATGTAAAATCCATTGACCCCCGGGGCAGGGCCAAATTTGACCCTAGGGATATAATTTGAACAAACTTGGTGGAGGTCCACAAGGCAATGCTACATACAAAATCTGAAGGCTCAGGTCCTTGTGGTTTCAGACAGGAAGATTTTTAAAGTTTCACTATGTTAAATACGTTGACCCCCAGGGCGGGGCAAAATTTGACCCCAGGGGCATAATATGAAAAAACTTGGTAGAGGTCCACTAGACAATGCTACATACCAAATCTTAAGGCTCAGGACCTTGTGGTTTCAGACAAGAAGATTTTTAAAGTTTTACTATATAAGCCTATGTAAAATCAATTGGCCCCCGGGGTGAGGCCAAATTTGACCCCAGGGGCATAATTTGAACAAATTTGATAGAGGTCCACTAGACAATGCTATATACCAAATCTTAAAGCGCAGGGCCTTGTGATTTCAGACAAGAAGATTTTCAAAGTTTTTCCTTTCAATTGCCATAGCAACCAGAGTTCTTGATGGAATTGAATTCTTTAAACAACTTTAGTAGAGCTTCGTGCAAGGAACATTTTTGCAAAGATTCAACAAATTTGGCCAAGTGGTTTAGGAGAAGAAGTTGTTCAAAGAAATTGTTGACGCACGGACGGACGGACGCACGGACGACGGACAAAGGGCCATCACAAAAGCTCATCTTGAGGAAATTGTCCTCAGGTGAGCTAAAAATTCACTGTTTATTTTTATTTTTCAACATTTTTTTTAAAAACAGGATTGTTTTGCAAAACCACTTTCTATCAGATGAATGACCAATGGCACAGATACGGTGGCACAGAGGTGACATGCACAACTTTTTTTTTTAATTGCACTTCTCTTTTTTTATCTCGTTCCCACGACTTAGTAACTCGTTGGAACGAGATACTAAGTCGTTCCCTCGAGTTAGTATCTCGTGGGAACGAGATAAAAAAAAGAGAAGTGCAATTAAAAAAAAAAGTTGTGCATGTTCCCACGACATAGCTAACTCGTTCCCACGAGTTAGTAAGTCGTTCCCTCGACATAGCTTACATTCGCTGTTCTTTTTTTTACAACACGATTCTTCTTTTTACTGCGCAACTCTTTTTTTTCAAATGCGATTCTTTTTTCAGATTTGCACTTCTCTTTTTTTATCTCGTTCCCACGACTTAGTATCTCGTGGGAACGAGATACTAAGTCGTTCCCTCGAGTTAGTATCTCGTGGGAACGAGATAAAAAAAGAGAAGCGCAATTTAAAAAAAAGTTGTGCATGTCACCTCTGTGCCACCGTAAAGTCCGCAAAGCTAGATATAAAACAATATTTGGTGGAAATAGAGTTTTAATTTCTCTAACGTTAAAGAGCAAAATGTTCTGAAATAAGTAAGGACCAAAATTTACTAGACTGATCTATTGCTTCTTGGCAGATTATTCTCTGTCAATCATGCCACTAAGCCCAGTTGTCATTTCTGAACCGAATTTAATTACAATCGTAATTAACACTACCATTAACGGTAATTAATTGTTGGCAAACTGCCATGTAGGGAATAAATATTCGATAGGTGATAGCGGAAAAATCGAAGATTTTTGCAAGAGGAAAACAAAATATTACCCTATCAAATATATACTTGTTCTAAACTAATTTTCAACTTACGTTTCATTCGTTACTGCTTATGTTCAAAACATTAGGTGCTTGCGCAGTCAATCCAGATTGTTATCTTACATTTGCCTAATTTGAAAGAAAACTGAAATTCTGAGCTAGGATTCTAAATTGCCATACTGTACGACTCAGTCAAAAGTTCAGAGTATTCAAAGTTTATATGATTTAAGATGTCCAGAGGAAATATCCCTTTAATTGAGTATGATAGCATAATTGTGCAGATTTCTGAAAATTATTCTAAAGGCAAATATTACCTTACCTTTACTGTCAAATGATGGCGGTCTTTTAAATTTACATTTTTCTATGTTATTGAAAGAATATAAATGCCCATTTATTTCTGAATAAAAGAAAGTCATATGGATACTTCTACAACCAACCTACAATCCTGTCAGCGAAAGTTATATTGATTTCTAAGGCAATACCTCAGTTTATTCTAATCACGGTATTAGTTCTGTGAGTCCCACTGAACGTTTGAAAATCGGCTTTAAGTGTTTCTTGACGGTACGAGATTTCGAAGTCGTGGTTTGGAGTTTTTTCTCTCAGCTTAGTTCATGGAAACACCCCCCTTCGCTAACTGACAAACTCTGCAGGAAAACATGTGTTGCGGTAGATGAAAGTAAAAATAATCTTAACTTTACTGATAAAAAATCAAATCCTGGTCGTTTGTGCAGGAACCTTTTTGCAGTGACTAGCTATCTCATGACTTAACTGCCTCGAATAATCTTCTGTCTGGAGAATATCTCGATCTATAGGATCGTTGACATAATTTAATTATTCACCCCAAAATGTTATGTCAAGAATAATACAGACGATGACAAAAATACCCTACTAAGTTCACGACAGTCAGTTTGGCATTGACAGTTTTGGGGGGGAGAACGCTCTAGAAATAGGACACTCACTACACAGAAAATAAAAGCAGGTCAACATTTAATGTTAGCTTCTAAAACATCACACTTATGGCTACTTATAATAGTTTCCCCTTCAGAGGCATTAACAAAAGTTCATTGACAGCAATCAGTATAATAAAATTAAACTTAGTAGCTTAAGCTTTTGAACTCATACTAAACCCTTTTCAACAAAATCACTAGCATTATTGAAACTTTCACTCGTTCGACATTATAACACAATTATAATGCAAGTTTATCACCAAACACATATTTGTCGCCATACATTGTAAATAAACCGAATCGAGTTTCTAAACACTGATCAAATAAGGCTCAAGAGTAAACAAATTCAAAGAAAACAAAAGAGTGGGCTGACAATCAGAAAAAAAAGCGACTGACAAAAAGACTATATGTTATCTTGTGCAACTTGGAATGTTTTGCTAACAGAAATGGGAAAAACTTTTTTCGACAAAGAAATCGTTTTTTTCTGGTTTCTGGTAAGTCGACTTTACCTTACTTAGTGTTAACACGATTTTTACAGCGATGTCTTCCTAAACTTCCTACCAGTACATACTCACGAAAAATTTGGTTGGTTATCATTTTTAAATTTCACTGACAGAACTCAACACTGTTCTTTTTAAATTATCTGATGCTTTGTCACAAAACATTTCATTGTCGATAGCTTACTGAGTATAATGCCTAGCAGTACATACACACCAAGGATTTTGTCACTAACAGGTTTCACTGACGGAACTAAACACCGTATTTTCGTTTGGAATGTCCCATGCTTTGTCACAAAACAATTTATTGTCAATTGCTTATATTGCCTATATAGAATTTTTTGGGAACGATTAAGATGAGAAAAATATGTCTGTTTAAGAATCATTTTTTCTCCTTTTTATTCTTACAGTATAAAACAAAGTACAGTTTTGAAATTTTGCTGCAGTTGAAATTTTCTTTCAACCTGCGGGCGTTAATGAAAGAAGAGTCGATTTCTGACACGTATAAAGTAAATAAAAAGAAGCAGGATTTCAATGTCGTAACTTTTTTTCAAACTGTAGGTAGCATGTGTGCATGATTAAAGCACAGTTCTACAACGCCTTGTCATAGGAAGTATCAGCATGTAAGTTTATGGTGTTGTTGTTGTTGTTGTTGTTATGTTTTTTCGCTTTGGGACGGTTGCATAATCATGTTTCGATGTATGTCGTTACCTGCATAAATAAATACTTGTGAATTCAAATGTTTTAATGATTTTTCATGACTGGGAGTATTTTGTTTCAATGCAGTTATAAGGTTTGGTGCGATAATTAACCGTGAGTTTGGTGCGATAATTAACCGTGAGTTTGGTGCGATAATTAACCGTGAGTGTTTCCCTTTCTCCTTCAAACTTTTTTGTGGAAGAACATATTCTTATCTGCAATGTTATTTTTGGCAAGATGTGTTTGAGATACATCAGGATTAAATTATACAACATACTTTATGATCTGCAGGTCTTAAATTGCTTCGAAAATGCCGAATGCACTTTGCCAATTAATATCCGTAAAACGAGTCGGCAATTTTGAATACATGACAAAGACAGCAAGAGTGGACCATTCAAAACGTAAATTAATTTTAAAAAAGATAGATAGGCCGAAACGTACTTGGAAATGTGGTCGTCAAAATATTTAAAATACTGAGAAAAAAGCCATAAAAATTACAGTGAGTGGAAGAAAAACGTTATGTCGAGAATACCTGATGGCGTTTATGTCAATGAGATGTTAAATCCGCTCGGCGGAGAGATTACAGAAAACGACAGTAGGTGTTTTATATCAGAACAGAACAAGAACAGAACATAGTTTAATTACTCAACTTGTACATACGTACATCGTTGTTTTGTATACACAGTATACATATAATATATATATATGACAATTAACTGTCACGAGACACGACACATATAAATTATCAATAAATAAATATCAGCTGCAAATATAAGTAACAAATACCAGTTGTTATTTTAGAGGATGTGCCATATATACACTATCATACAATAAGTAATATATAATTGTTCAGCTATAATATATTTTAATATTTTAGTATTTGGTGTGTCAATAGACAGCATTTGAGACTACAGTTAGTACAGCTATGTATTTAATATAGCTCATCTGTTATATAATAAACTTCTTAAACTAACATGATTCAACCGTTAGACTTATTGTGCAACGCATGTTAATCAATTGAAAATAATAATAACATGAAGTTAAACAATTATATAGTACTCATGTATGGACCAGAATATCGCTGACATTCGCGAACGTAGCCAAGTTATAAGTGAAAATAAACATTTTCTTTAAAGCAAACTGTCTGTGATATGCATTGGTGTGAATATTTTTAAAAACTGGCGATAATGTTATAATTTTTAATCGATATTGGAAATGATCAACTGTGTTTCGGAGATTGTAATTCAGTTTCCAGCTGAATTATTCTAAACCGACAGAAGGGGCATTTTAGATCATCTGCATGTAATTATTGAAGACAGGATTTAAACAATAGTCATAAAATATTAACAACTATACTTACGGTTGTTTTCTTAATTATAAGTTATCTTAATTATCTTAAAACAAAACATAAATAAAAGGAGACAGGCTATTTATTTTAATACATAATGAACTTATGATTAATTTGAAATGATTTTGACTTTGCGTATAAATAAACGATATTTACATCATTCTTTTAAATAAGAATTGGTTTTAACCATGCACTTTGAAAATAATTAACTTGCCTTATACCAATGTAGACATCATTATCAGCATTAGTTTTGTTGTTGTTGTCGTTCTTTTAAGTAATTCCTTTATTATAGGTATGGGAACTAACTGGTATTTTTTCTTTAAATTTCTATTTTATTTAAAACTCAAAATACTTTTCGACTCTCACAAAAACTAGTTCTGAAAACAGGAAAAATCCATTTGATAGCAAAATCTACCAGGGTATATCTGACAATAATATTGATTAGTAATGTGTAACAGTACGCGTGGTATATAAACAGTTCGGGACCACTGAGGGGTTCCAGATGGGATCATTTTAAAATCATTTTTTCCTGTTAAAATAGAAAAAAAGAATGCAGTTTCATTTTACAATAAAATAGTTATACCATACTTCTCTTGTGTATGGTAATACTCAGCTGGGAAACAAAGACTCTTCAGCCTCGTAGAACACAGCGAGTGCCCCTCGGTACGATAACTAGCCATACACAACTCGGAACTATGATCTATGTTTTAGACATTACTTAGAATATACATAATTAAGCATGTGCATTAAGAAACATGTTTCTAGCGATTTGAATATGTACAAAGCCAGTGTTTAAAAATAGTGGTTGAATGGTCGAAGGCTACAAAATCTGCCACGTAAACTGTTATTTGTCAAACAGGGAGAACTACTTTCAATTTTAAAACCACTCTTCTAGTTACAAGTACATTTCACTAATTAATACATGTACTAGTATTCAGACATTGAACTTCTTGTTGGCTGTTAAGAAGCTTTCAATGACGTATAAAACTTGAGAAATCAAGAAATGTTAGGACATTCAGAATTCGATTTAAGTTATCCTTAACTCGGATTAGAACATAATGAAGAAAATTAAGGTTTAGTGAAAACGAAAAAGACCAAAACGTATTTTAACTAAATTCCATTTCCTGGTAAAACACATGAACGCCTCTGTTGTCGTATATTCGTAGGGTATCTATCAAATTCTGACAGACAAATATAAGTATTCATTCTAACCTGCCTTGGCGGGACGGTATTAGGATTGAAAATTTCTATGAAAGCAGCGAAAAACACCGAAGCTTATGGACGTAGTGTCTTTTTTCTGTGGTTACTTCCGGGAGAACATGTTCCCAACTTAAACCACATATACCCTATCCACAAACATATTTAGTTCCCCTGATGATAACTGCCTTCCAAATTCATATGAGATAAAAACCATTTACGGAAAATTATATTTGCTTCAGTTATCATATGTAAATATCGGAAGATCATGAACAAATGTAGACAAATGCATACACTGACCATTCAAAGAGATGTTTTTGAAACTTCTTTAAACAAAGTTACCTGTTCAATTGGCTGCCCCCGGCCCTGGGGCTTCGTACATGTAAAACTCATGAGACAAACATTGCTTAAAATAAAATAACAGAGCACAGACACTGTGTTGAAACATGCAAGAACTCGGCAAATGATACGGTCTTTATTTTAGCATGAAAATTATTGTTCCCATAGGTTGTCTGTCCTTGAGACATTTGGATGGGTTAAAATGTGAAAGGAATGAATAAATAAAATTGCAGTTAAAAGACTGATTAAAGAATACAACAACAAAAAATGGACTAAATGAGTTAAACTGAAATCAAAGTCGAAAAAATTATTACATCTCCCTGTTCGCATTGGTTTTGTCAAACAGTTGTTCGGCACATCACCTTTTGGCATTGGTATTAAATAATGTTTTATGCAATTCTTAGCGGGTAATAATACCCGAGAGTCCATTATACACATGTATACACCAGAATCAGTATTACTTCATTGTATATAAATTTCATACTGAAAGTAATTTGCCAGCGAGGCGGATGATAGCTTTTTTTTAAAAAGCTAAGCTTGTTTCTTAGTACAGATACCTGTAAACGGTGTTACATTATCTTCTCCTTTCGACATACAATACACTGATTCTTGTAAAGTCGTTCTTTTTCTTCATCTGTCACGTTTAAGATCATGAAGTTGGCTGAGGATTCAAATAGGAATTTGAAATTCTGGCATGTAGCCGAGGATTCAGCGAAATTAAAATATATTAACGATATGTAGTTGGCGATTTAGTGGATTCAAAATATACTTATGAAATGTAGCTGGGAATTTAGTGAATTCAAAATTTACCTGTGGTATGTAGCTGAGGATTCAGTGAAATCAAAATATACTTACGATATGTAGTTGGCGATTTAGTGGATTCAGAATATACTTATGAAATGTAGCAGGGGAGTTAGTGAATTCAAAATTTACATGTGGTGTTTAGCTAGGGATTAAGTGAATTCAAAATATACTTATGCTATGTACCTGGAAATTTAATGAATTCAAAATTTACCTGTGCTATGTAGCTGAAGATTCAGTGAATTCAAAATATAGGTATGATATATAGCTGGGGATTCAAAATTTGCTTGGGGATTTAGTGAATTCAAATATTACTTGTGATATATAGCTAGGGATCCAGTGAATTCAAAATATACTTAAGATATGTAGCTGGGTATTTAGTGGATTCAAAATTTACCTGTGCTATTATTACCTGTGGATTCAGTAAAATCGAAAATTTTCTGGAATGTGGTAGGCAAGTTATGAAAAATGTTGTGTGTTTTAATTAGAACGTAATATACAATAGTTTCAGAAATGTGTTAATGTAAACTTGTTTATGAACACACTACATCGTTGAAATAAAGTCCTTCACTTCTTGAAATGAAACCAGAAAATAAAAAATAAAAATAAAAAAATGATTACCAGATTCAATGAAATAAATAATGATAAGCAATGTTACAAAGCAATATTTATTTAAAGTTTATAATTAAATATTTAGATACAGGTACAGAGAATCAATATAACACACAAGTTATACAGTCAACACAAAGAATAAATTCAAATGCACCGTTAATAGTGTATTTCAAAAATGCATAATTTGAATCTTCAAAACTACATTAACGAACTTTTGTCGTAGCAATAACATATGCACGGACACTGAACTGCTCGTGCACTGCTCCTGAGCCATCTCTCTTGTCTTTAAACCACAATGTCTCGGTATCATAGTTCAGTAGAAAAATAATCAAATAATCAAACATGAAAACTTTTGTCTCAAACTCTGAGCCTCTAAACACACTGCCAAACTTAACAACGTAAAGAAGAAAACTGACAGGGACATACCCTAAAATTTACCATTGATATAGTAATTACTGCATATGGCTTTTACTGCTTATTCTCATAAAAATGAAATACAAAATAAAAAAAAAAACATGTGTTCTAAAAATGTTTCCTTATAACCAAGTAATTGTAATTTTGTAATAAATTAAACGGTTTACCGCCCAGATATGGTACAACAACCCTCTAAAGATAGACTAATAGTCTAGTACATACAGTTTGTCCGTTGTACGTAGAACTTTCAACAGGCATCTTTACACTGGATAAAAATTCATTCAATACATTTAGATAATTTGCAAGAATTTGAAAAAAAGGTTTACTCGAAGTTTTAGGGGTTGTCTCTTTAATTCAAGAGGTAGAAGGGGATGCGGTAACATTTACAGCAAAATAAGATAAGAGTTCAATTTTTTTCAACTTAATTTACATAACGCTAAGTTTCACAAAGTGAACAGCAATAACAAATATAGAATTAAACATTTTACAAAACATATTACGCGTGAATAATGGTGACACTTTATACTGTAACTGGAACCAGTTTACACCCTCTGTAATTTAACATACAAGTTATCAAATATAAATAATAAAAGTGTAATTTGTGGCACCGCAGTATCTTTTTTCGTAAAGAGGCACAGCCTAACAGTTCAAGTAAACCATTTTCTTCAAAATCGTGTAAATATGAATGCTATTAGATGATTTATTACTCAGTTTCAAGGTGTAGTCGAAAATTTTAAGTACAAACGGCAAAGTCGTTATATAGAGACTTGTTATTGTATCATGTCTAGAAACCTGGCCATTTATTGTAAATGCACGCTTAATTTGTAGCTATATGTCTAAAGAAATTATTTTTGAACAGATGTCATTCTTGATTTTTGTTTCATTTTAAAATTTATGAGCCAGTGAAATTCATACGGAAATTACCATCGAAAAATGTTAGAATATGTCTCTTTAACGTTTATTTCCGAGCAGAAAAATTGTAGAATATGTCTCTTTAAAGTTAATTTCCGAGCAGAAAAATTTTAGAATATGTCTCTTTAAAGATTATTTACGAGCAGAAAAATTTAAGAATATGTCTCTTTAAAGATTATTTCCGAGCAGAAAAATTTTAGAATATGTCTCTTTAAAGATTATTTCAGAGCAGAAAAATTTTAGAATATCTCTCTTTAAAATTTATTTCCGAGCAGAAAAATTTCAGAATATGTCTCTTTAAAGTTTATTTCCGAGCAGAAAAATGTTAGAAAATGTCTCTTTAAAAAGTATTTCCGAGCAGAAAAATGTTAGAATATGTCTCTTTAAAGATTATTTCCGAGCAGAAAAATTCAATAGTATCCTTTAGTCGCATAAAATATTTCGCACATTGATATTCATCAATACAATCAGTATTAGTAGGATTAAAACATCCCAAAATAGCTTACACTATTCCTCTCCTAATTTGAGGAGAAGAATATTTATCGCATGCTGGTTTAAGATATTCTGTTAATTAAAGTGGTGAAGAGAAATATAAACCATAGTTTCCCAGACCAGACATGTTTGTGGCATATTTGTGTTTCTTTTCCTTATACCTTCAAAAGAAACACAAATATTGGAAAGAAAAATGATGATTGGAGTGGCAATTTTTTATGTTTAAGACTGTTTTTAGAATGATTGAAAAATATATATTTTTATGTCCGTGCCTTACTAGTTACCTTCTTAAAAATTTGATCTATTTATAAATAATTCTCGGAATTGTAGAATAAATTAAAGAACATAATAACATATCTTAACTTTTCATTACAGCAATGATACAACTGCAAAATGGTACTGCGTTTATTTTTTTTTTAGTATAAATATGTTACGGTAAACTAAGATTAGTCAGTATGCATAATTTTACACAAATTAATGCAATTATCAAATCATAATCTTGTTAAGGATGTTTCTTCATTTCATCTTCGATTTCTGCGCTACCAAATTTTCAATATGCAAACCAATTATTCGACATCAAATGACTACTAATCTAGCGATTACACAAGCCAATCAAATTCTGCATTTTCATGCACGCTATACCGCTGCAAATCAGGTGCTCCACCAACTGAGATTTATATGTAGACGGATTTGATACTATCAGATAATGATTTGAGAACAATCTGATAGATTTAATCTTACATGTAAATTCATCGATAAGGACTCAAAATTGGTTACATTCATACATTTATAGGATGTCTCTTCCTTTCAACCATCTTTGATTGGTGTTCTGCTGTGTATTGATTCTGTTCTCGTGCAGCCATTTATCGGACAAATAATGACTACTAATTGCACGACTGTATATAATTGTTATCATGTTTTGCTGAGAAATGACTTCAGGCCTTGCCAAGGGGATATCGGGAAATATTGGATAATCAGTCAAGAAGATCGTTTATACTGTTTCATGACAATTGTCGGAATGGTTCTATTTAAGTTTGAAAACAAATTTAATTTACTATTCTAGGGTTAGAAAAATAAAACAAAAACTGGTCACAGGAGACAATTTATTAAGGATATCAAAAGCACATTTTTTTCAGACAGTCTGATAGATAACGCTATATTTTTTCTAAAAATGTAATTCAGACTACTAGAGTTTCTTATGAATTCGAGAACACCTGACACAACTTATAATTTGTTTATCATTTTTCTAAATCAAGGATGGATACAAGTATACACAATAGATTTCCGTTTAGCTTAAAACATCTATTATGCTTACTGCACGTAGAATATTTACCAAGAGGGTCATGATAACCCTATATTGCTCACCCGAGTATCATTACTCTAAAAAGCAGGGCCAAAGAAAGATATTCATTTGCAACCTTGACACTGACCAATAATCTATCACCTGACCAGTTCTGATATTGTGTGAATTTATTTGCATTAGTAACTAGTGACCCCTGGGACGGAGCAATGTTTTACGTTCTTTTCTGATAGTTCAACAAGAAAGTTAGACAGAATGTCTAGGTCAGCCACACAGTTTAAATTTAGACTCATAACTATATACGTGCTCCATATTTCAATGATGTAGAATCAAAAACAGAAAGTAGGTCAGCTGGTTATTGTCGACTAATAAAAGTTGATATGCGCGAGCAAAAGTATGCAATAACTTCAGATTCTAATATTGTAGCATAGAGAACAAGGGAAAGGACTAGGCAAAGTTTATCCAATATACTCTACTTTTCGTTCAAATTACATACACATACCTTCAAAAACACAGAAGGTAGGTGGATCATGTTTATTATGACTTCTTTTTGGACAACGGATTTTTGCAAATAGTTCAGGTACAAACTCCATTTTAAACAAAAAATCATTAAAATGTCAAATACTAGCGATCTTTTTAATTTGCATCAATTTTTCTTTTTTAAGTCCCAGAAAAACTATATTGCTTGTTTATCTGATTAAAGTTTTTTTCCTTATATTCTCTTAACTTCTTTGTCCTTAATATTGTTGCTCAAAAACACAATTTGACAGAAGTTTGCCTGACATTAAACACAAATGTTGTTAAAATGTAGTGACATTCTGTGATGATGTTTAGAACTAAAGACATATCAAATTCTAAGTTTAATTTCTCAGACGGCAATACTTACGACGCTGACTGAGTTTGGTTTAGAGGTGAAGCTTTGTGGAACAAACAGCGATAGTTCAGAGAGCCAGGCATATCCCTCAAAGACAAAAAGAAACTAAACACTTCAAATACTCTCTTAAGATTTCTTAAAAGTCTATCACTGTCTTAACATGAAACTTGGGAGCAACGACATATAAATCGATCAATCACATATAAATTACAAATTGATTCTGTTTGCAAAACCTATTATAAAACATTTGCTCTATGAATCATATATAGTTTAGTACACATTAAAAAACTAATTTTAACTGGTCAAGCCAGCGGCACCAATTTAACCAATCAAATACTTCTAACAAACACTTAATGGTCTAGAAGTTGTAGTTATATTTGGCCTACCGGCTAAAATGATCGATAAACTATACCAGCGGTTGACACGGACTAACCAATATGCTGTACCAATGCATTTAAAAATACGACAATAACAAATAACAAAAATATGCCATTGTAAAAATCCACCCAATAAAGAAAATACAAAATGAACCTCAACTTTTTTTCAAGCTATATCCATTTTGTAGAAAACTACCCCCTAAATAAAATAAACAGTAGTTTGAAGCTATTAAGAAGACTGACTAACTGTACATTGTGTTTTGTGGACAGTAATTAAGTAGTGTAAATATATAGAAGGGGCAAGTTGTGGACATCTTACAATTGCCTAATCTCCTATACTAGAGGCTTTGCTCTATCTTCAGTCGTCTACAGAACAAATACGCTGGAAGAAAGGTATCCACATAAGATGTCTGCATAAAATGTAAATATTTAGATTCCGTCTATAATAAAAAGGCATTAGATTCAAATGTCAAGTGTAGGCGACCTTTCCAATTTGCATTTATTATTTTCAAAATTTTGTAAAGTAGTTTTGATCAATTCAAACTATGTTGTCCTAAACAAGGAGAATATTTGAATAATTTCATCATCATCAAATGTCTGCCGCCAACTTTTACAGAGCAACGTTTAAGGAAATACTCCATTTTATTCCTTTCTTTTTCCCTGGGAAACGGTTTATGATTTTATAATATGGTTTTACAACAAGAACTTGGAATTTGTTTTAATGTAACAGTGCTATGTCTTTTCTTGAACATGTTCTTCGGTAATCTTACTATCGTATACGGTTTTTTCTTGACGTCGTAGGAGTAACGCTTCGCAGATGGAACTGTTTGCCTGATTTAAGTAAAATTATATCCTATGATTCCTTGTGTACCTGTGCAACGACTGAATATCAAGAAAACATATAACGTTGTCCATGTCGGATACACAGGTTCGACCAATTACACGTTAGTGTCCATTTATCATGTAGAGAGACCGTTGGTGTTCTGTGACGAAAATTGTCATACCCATAACAAACCCATTATGTGACCGCCAATGTCCCTACAGCTCGATCAGTTACACCCAATAATTATCTGCCACAGCTGGCAAACATTTAATTAATAAAATAAAAATCGACAAAGTTAACGCTAATTATTATAGTATGATTACTTTCTCAACTGGTGATAACACAACTTCATGCTATGAACTGATTCCAGTGGGGAACAAAGGACAATCGATAGATAGGAATAAGCAGTAATACACAGATAAAGCAAACAAAAACTTTCTGAATTTCTTTTATGCAACGCTAATTGAATACGTGAACTAGGTCAACCCTGTCTGCTAGCTACTCTCAAATACTGATTTCTGGCAATGAATTTCTCTCGAGTGCTCTGAACAAAAGGTAGTTACCTACCTGTTAAGAGGATTGGACTTGGCAATCTTTATTGAGATGGCCACTGCTTTATTATTTAAACACTACGTCTGATACCTTGTTTTGCGTCACCACAAGACCGTTCGCGTAAGCCAATGTTTATGTAAAAATATAAGTTATGCCTGAGAGTCCTTGGCTTTTGTCTGTTCGTCCGTTATCTGACTTAAGGTATTTGTATTGCTAATTATATTATAAATATTTAGTTCGAAGCCTTCCTTTAATCATACATAATGTGGTTCTTTATGACAAGAGTTGCTTCGAAAATCCGTTAGTCGGTACTCAATCTGAAACAATGCTGTCTACCTGATCTTAAATTGTTTGATATTCAAGGAGTGACAACGACAATGAACACGTCCTTTTCTCCGTTTATGACATTTTTGCTTATTAATAATTCCGTTCAGTAAGGTAACATAATTACTGCGGTATGTTTTCTCCACAATAATTACATTGCGGAAAAGTATTTTTGAATGGGTGCAAGTTGTAGACCTCCTAACAAAGAAGGCCGACTGATCAATGGTGTTCCGGAGAAAGTAATTCAATTTCCAACTCAATTAGTCTAAACTGACAGAAGGGGCGATTTTAGAACATCTATATGTAATTATGGAAGATAGGGTATAAATAATGACGAAAGTCTGAGCTACAAATGAATACTCTTTGCCAAATGCTATCTATTTACTTTCTGTTGGGATACATTTTAGGAACTTACAGGCTGTAATAAGAAGTTAAATATATAGAAATGTGACGAAGCCATTACACATGCTGTCTATAATTGTTGTTCTCACTGACATTTCACACGGCACAAATTTCTCTGAGAGGTGTTCATTATTGATATATTTTATACTGTTTGTTTTTATAGTTATTTGTTATTTTTGTATGAGTTATGAGCATAAAACTTGAATTTTGCCGACATGTAGAGGAGGAGATTTAAACAAGAGCACAAACACGATGCGAACAATGCTCACGAAGCTAATGTAGCAGTAGCAGAGCTCATTTGATACGCCAGTCATGTGACTATACTGAATATCTCTACCGAGCATTTTGAAAAGGTGTAAAAGAGAAATGGAACAAGCGCGAAATGGGGGATGGACACAACTTTTGATCTCATGCGTAAACTTGACCTTGGACGGAGCCAATTAAATTATGCGTTTTGTCCATCATGTAACTATCCTAACTGTCTACAAAGTAATTTCGAATAAGTCAATGTGTTCAAGAGATATGGAGCAGACATGAATTATGGAACGGACGGACAGACGACTGTTCGATTTCTATATGCATTCCTTTAAGTTCATTATAGTCACATTATGGTCATTGTATAAGCATGAATATATGTAATTCACCTTTTTAGTCTCACAACCTATATTACAAGTGCTTCGTTGCATATCCGTGATGGCTGACCCTACCAACCCTTAAGATTCAGCACATTTATTACCTTTCTACAAAGTAGATGCCGTTCATACCTCACTAAAAAGCTGACGACTTAACAGTTTGTTTTCTAGATTTACACAAAAAAGAATTGAAGTGCTTTCAAATTACACAGATTTAAATGTCTGGGCTTGAGGTTTATTCTGTCTGTTACTCAACTTCCCGGCTTCATATTTTATTCTCATGAATAAATGAAAAGCTGCTTAATGTGGCGTTTGTTTTACAAGACTTCTGTCAGATCTTTGCCAAAATTGTCATATTCTATAAGTCAACTTATAAATTCTCACTTGAGCCTTAAACATACAGAAGCACTCAAACGATGCCAATTTTCCATCATGCGTGTTTCCAACGCGCTGTAATTCCTTTAAATTCTCTTCACCAGAGACTTAATTGGCGTCCAAACCATAAAACAAGACCAGAAGTTCTCCAATTAGCAAGATAGTGAGTGTGTTTTAGCTGTTTCTCGTCTCAGTTTTGTTAAATGATTGTTTAGGTAATAAATATAGGCATTTTTAAAAACAGCGATGTAACCTAACAATTCTTTTGTCGTAGTTTTTTTTTACAAACGCCCGCAAAACAGCAGTCTGGTCTCTTTCTGTTGAAAATTTAATAAGTGTCTTAATTAGAATGTAAATCTTAAAATAATCTCAGAAATTCCAGGTACATGCCCAAGAAAATGCTTTTTTTTCTTCAGTATAAAAAACTTTAACGGGGTTTATGCAATTTGCCTTTAGTAAGTTATCAGTTATAACAGGACTTTTGTCTCAACATTTATAAAAATTACATATGATAAATTTCTGCTAAATAAAAAAGAAATGTTATTGACTTCAAAAATTACACGTCTTTCATTAAGATTTTTTTGTAAAGCTTAAACGGCAAATCAATTTTTGATGCGATTTAACCAGATTATCGATGCTGACACATAAACGCAGATGATCCTTTTAAAAGTTTTTAAACTACTTTGGCCTACAGTAAAATTATCCTTAATACCAGGAAAACTAGTTATAACAAAGGGACATAATCAAGAAATAGAAGACACAAATGAAATTAACAATGACAAGGGGCCATGATCCTAACAGCTGTTATGAAGATAAGCCTAAAGGTGTTCAAATATGGACGAATCAAGAAGCATAACTTCGCTGAAAATCACTGAACTGGAACGTGCTGATGAAATCTTTACACACACTCACACACATACATACATACAAACATACATACATACATACATACATTTTGCACACAGACAGAAACGTAAATACAAAACAAATGTTTCTGAAATAAGCATTCCTGTGAAGTTTCATCTAAATCCGAGCAGCGGTTATGAAGATATGCTGAAGTGTACTCAATATTGGACAAATGAAGCACTGTAACATCACTAAAAATCATCAGACAGGAACATGCTGATAATTTGCATAACCACAGTTGGCCAGAGTCATTGCTGTGAAGTTTCCTCAAAATCCAACCAACGATTAGGAAGATGTGCCCAACTGTGTTTAAAGTTGGACAAATCTAGGGCCGCAACTCTGCTTAAAGAAAAAAATAAACCCTGCCCATATATATATGCCAATGATATGTGTAACTACACTTAATAAAGCTTGCTTATGACCATTGCTTTGAAGTTGCGTCAAACTGTAACCAGCAGTTATGGAGATATGCCCATCTGTATTCGAATTTAGACAAATCAAGAGAAGTAACCACTAAAAAATTATCCAACCGGAATACAACGATAATATGCATAACTACTCTCGCTTATAATCATTCCTGCGAAGTTTTCTCACAATTTGATCATCGGTTATTAAGATATCCCTTAATATTCTCAAAATTGGACAAAACCAGGACCTTTTAAATAAACCTATTGATTCACATCAATAATATGCGTATCAACACTTGCTCGCCATCATTCCTGTGAAGTTTCGTCAAAATCCGACAAGCGATTATGGAGATATGCCCATATGTGTTGACATTTGGACGTATCAAGGCCGATAAATTTGCTATAAATAATGAACCTGAACATGCTGGCAATATGCTCAAACTAGGCTTGGTACCAAATATTCAAAGCAAGTTCCATTGAAGTCCAATCAGCAGTTATTCAGCAGTTTTGGAGTAGAAGCGTAGACAAACTTTGTGACAAACAGACATCCATCCATCCACACACACACACACACACACATAAGGGAAGTACAAGAACAATGTGTCTCTCATTCCAGTTTGTAACAGTGGTTGGAGGAGAGACCTAATAAACCTACACATTTTTGTATTTACCTTCATTGTTAATTGCGATGTTTCGTTTGGACAATCGTGACTTTTTTTTAACTTACCCGCAATATACGATGCTACGATAGTGGAAACGCTATGGTACGATGACACGATAATGAAACCACGATAGCACGATGGTGAAAACACGATGGAATATCGCGTTTTCATCACCGTAACAACGCCGTTTCACCATCATACCATCGCGTTTTCACCATCGTACCATCGAGTTTTCGCTATCGTACCATCGCGTTTTCATCATCGTACCATCGCGTTTTCATCATCGTGCCATCGCCTTCCAGTGGTCATGCACTGTGCTACATTTTCATCAACAATGGATAAATGCATCACCATGTATTGTTAAAGGCTATGCGTATGGAGTCATTTTAAAGATATTCAGACTAAGAACGGGAAGTGAAAATTATAATAGTAATGTATCAGAATCTGAACGACATTTTTTTTGCTCAAAATACTTATCAAAATTGAGAGCATGGAGAACTATTTTATTCTGTAGAAACATTTTATACTTACCTAAGCAATAATCGCATAACTTTAGAAACAAGCACTACATTTGTTGTGCAAAACAAACATACAGAGATCTTGTATCAGTCAGTAAAGCCATTCATAATGGTGCCGCTTTGAACAAACTTAAAAGAAGCAAAGTTGCTCATATATGTACAATGCAATTCTGCAACCTTTGTATATGTGGGACATCACACCAGATAAAGCGTACCTGGCAAAGCGGACATACCATCTATGCGATTTCATTCGTGTTACACAAAAAAATCTGAAACACAATTATCCTCCGGAGAATATCTGAGGGTGAAAAGAATTCTCCTGTATGATATATACCAGTGAATTATTGATGCGCCGATTCACACCATTTTCCGTTCCCCAGCAGGACTGAAGACACTTCCAGCCAATATCTGTGAAAATCCTATGATAAATAATGACAGTTTGATATTTAAATGAATACTTCTTGACAGCTATATATTTCCCCTACAGCGAAGCAAAACCCTTCAGTAAAATCAGAAGCAGTTAGCCACCAAATTTAGTAGTAAACAACCTAAAATAAATATTGACTTTTCTGTTGTTTGCAGCTTTCAAGTTCATGCAAATGAACGAATGAACAATGTAAATGCTAACCTGTCTTAGAACAGAGGATGTCCCTTTTAACTGCCCAAAATTGCTAAGGTGAACTAAACTTCTACGTGCAACGGTTTTTCTATAGAATTGTGTTTGGTATATTTGAGTGATCCGTCCATTAAAGATTTTTTAATGTTTGTGGAAACATGTGTATTAGCACATCAGGTCCCATCAGATTTTTCTGAAAACTGTATGAAGCATTACAGCAGTCACGTCACACTCCATTTCATCTAAGCATTGTTGCGATCGTGTTGCGAAATTTATTTATCTAGAACGAAATTCTTGCTCCATAACTCCTTACTTGATTCAACCCAAAATCATTATATATAGACTCTCATTCCCATTGGATTCGAACAAGCAAGCATTTTATGGTAACTGCTAACATTGTGAAAAAATGTGAAAATGGTAAGACATGCCTGATAAATCACTAATTTCTAACCGACACTGGCCTCTTTTTTAAACTCTTCGACTCGTTCTTTTGACAACTATGTCTTTTTAAACTATGAATAGAACTCATGTGGTATTATTTACGTTGCCATAAGCGCCATTAACTTAATTGCCGAACCAATCATTACAAAACTGGTCTTTAACCTTTCCTTGCCGATAACCATTCATTCAGGATCAGTCAGTGTCATGTAGACGCTTGCTTCGCCTTTGTAAAATCTCATATTCAGGAATGACGCTGGGTAACTGATAACAATCACTTCGACCAAGATTAATAATTTTATCGCTCAAAAATATTGTTCTCATATGTGTCAGCAATAAAGATGAAATGAGTAGAACCTCTAAAAAAAGTTTCTACAAAGAGAAAGAAATGGCATTTCAGAGCTAAAACAGAAGATAAATCATCATTTAAGTGAACGTCAATCGGTACCAGAAAATACCAATTCTGCCTAATACAGTTTGACAAGAAAATACAGAGTTATACCGACATTGCTGCCCTGATCTATGCAGGCAGTGCAATTTGTAGAAAAGGCTTCTCCGTGACTGCACACAGATGTTTGAAACAGAAAGTGATTTGTGTATATTATATGCTGCTAAATGCCATGTTTGTTCGTTTGTTAGTTTATTTGATTTTAGGATATTTATCTGAGCAAAAATAGAGAGGAGATTCATGAAAATTAGGCGTAGGCGTGCAGAGTAAGCCCCTTCTGGATATGGAATAAGTAAAGGAACTTGTCCCTGGGTAAACTGTTATATAACATGTTCTGCTTAAGATTTAATCAAGTGTCATATAAAGTTGATATATTTCAGGGCAAAATACACTTATCGCTTTTATAATGCTTAAAAGATCAATCTAAAGCATCTTCTATTACGAAGTCGGTGCTGCATTAGTCAGCAGCAAATCATGTACATTTAGAAAAATGCACAGCTAACTTCAAAATAAATTAAATTATTTCCAAATATTTACACTAAGAAAATTGAATGCACACTGAGTTTCTACTTAAGGTAGCGCACCTGTAATGAGCACCTTTCCAGATGTTATCTTACATTTTATTTTCATAATCTGCATCATTTCACTGATCTACCTGCAAATTTTTAGGTTGGCTTTCCATACTTTTTAGAGAAATAAACGACTTTTTTCGAAACAACCCCACAGCTCGTCTTTTGTTCAGTTTAGTCCCATATTTCACCCAAATTTCCAAATACCTATACAATACTGGTTTCTACAGATGCAGTAAAGGTGTCAAAACTTGAAAACAGAGAAAATAAATCTTTCTTTGTTGACAACAACCTTCCATAACCTGTTAATCTGTGGAAGAGTGCAAAAAATCCAAATGGTCTGAGCATTGTAAAAATTGGTTTGAGAGAAAACAAAGAGTCAGAAAATAAAAAATATGATTATTAGTTTAATATTTAGGACATATTTTTAACAGATAAACTATATCCAGCTTAAATACAGAAGATAAACATATTTTACCATGTAGTCTTTGGAAAATTTACGTAAATGTAACATGTATGACTCATATTTTAAACAGTTTTTTTCTCCTTATTTTAGCCATTATTTTGTTACAAGTTTAAAAACTGAAGGATTCACTTACCAATTTTAAAACATTTAATGTTTAAATGACTGGTATGAATGTAAGAAGTATAATTTAGCTATAAAGAGTAATACAGTTTGAAACTTCTAATATTACGTTGTCGGCAGGATTCGAACCTGCGCGGGAAGATCCCAATGGATTTCTAGTCCATCGCCTTAACCACTCGGCCACGACAACTTGCTACAAGCGATATCCATCGCCTTAACCACTCGGCCACGACAACTTGCTACAAGCGGTATATTAAGAAAAGCGAGCATACAGTTTTAAACTCATTAGATAAGTTTCTTTCTTTGTCTGTTGCTATATGTAGCTATACAAAAACTATACCGGTGAAGAGTATTAATTAAAAAAAAAACACATTCAAAAATGCATTTCCATATTTATTCAGGTGCTGAATGAGTAAAAAACACAAATTTCCTTTAGCCATGAGACTGTCATTTCTGTAATATGTCTGTTTCTAAATGTACATTTATTTCAGTAATGAAATACGTTGCTCATCTGCTTATAAATATTCCACAATCAAAATAAGCGAATGTGAATAGTGAATGAGAAGGCATACCTAATGATCAACTGAGCAGACACGTATCCATCTTCTGTCAGTCTGTCATGCCGTTTGATTTATTTAATGTAAAACATGTAATACTATTCGTTTCTAGAACTTATTAAGCCAACTTTCGGTTCAGTTTACAAAAACACCCGACTTAAATTGGTCATTAAGAAATGATACAACCTATATTTGTACCATGAAATCTACTAGTTTAATCTCATATTGGTGTAAATGCATCTAAAGCTCTTAGCCTTCTACAATTCTTATTAGATATTATTCTGTAATCAAACGTAAACTATCTCCTCTCACTCGCTGAAGTACAGATTATTCATATGTTTACTTTCATTTGAAACTGTACATTTTATCATAGTAAGAATAATAGCATTATTCAAACGTATACCCTTACTTATAAAACCGATACCATTCATGTAAATTGCGTACAAGTTGTTTTGTATGTCTCTGCATAAGCCTGCTCAAAAAGAACAATAATTAAACGATCGAATATTTCATGATGTTAACCTGAAGTTTCTTTGCAAAGAATAACTAAACTGATGTACCTAACTAAGCTCAAGCACTTTGCATCTAATTCTCAACCCCCTGAAATATATTTGCAAAATGTTACATGAAATATACGCATAGCTTCAACTACTCCATACAAGAATTAGATCTTCATAAAATATTGTCACAGAAAAAAATGCACATTGCACATGGTACCTTCTGCAATCACCTTTAGAATCGGCTATACATGTATGTTATGTTTCATGTTTTACTTTCATTCGACGACTACAAGTGTGTTCTTCTGTAAACGCTTAAAACATTCATGTTGCCAGTTGTACAAAAATTGTAATATTGAAATGAGATTACTGCGATTGTTTCATCGTCGAGCAATAATCTGAGCAACCCGACATTGTTTTTTATCAGTTGTATATCAAATTTCAAAAGTGGAATTGTTCTGTTGTTGGTGTTGACGGCTGTATCTTACACTTTCATTTTTGAATTCAAACTTTCTTTACTTTTTTATTGTATTCGCTTTAAATATTGCCCGCCCGGTTACCTCAATCGCTAGAGCATCGGAATGTCAATCCTGGAGATCCCGGTTCGATCTCCAACATTTCTCCATGATAATCGTCTCAGACAATGTCTCTATAGATCATTTATCCCTCATCTCTGAAATCTGTTAGTAAACTGGTTGGATACCCAGGAACACTTGTTTAGGTGAACTGACCGCTGGGATATGACCACAGCTGTTAAAACTGGCGATAAACCCCAATAAATAAACCAATCGTTTCAAAATTATACTATCAATTCTACTGCAGATTTTATGACAATAAAATCATCTTTCGAACAATAACATTTATGTTTTTAATTTAAATCTATTCACTTCCACTTGTGAAATCTGTATAATTTGAACACATCGTATTTTGTTGTAAAAGTTCATTTGTGTAATCAAAGGATAGGTTTGCAGCTTTAAGTGTCCGTTACCGAAATGTGTTATTCTTTTGCATTTCGTTTGCCATTCTCTTTATTCATTGAAATAACGTGTTCATCGTATTGATTCAGGTGGGAACGGATTGACTTGTTGATACTGATATAACAGAAAAAATGTATTTCAATTTGCAGTAAATCAAAATTTGATCGCCTTTTTACACTGATCAATGTCGCTTATCCTGCATTGTTTCAAATTTAAATGGCTTTTAAATAATAGTTCGGCAAGATTGTTGCATAACTTAGTTTATGGCTTATACTATGATCTTTAATTAATGTTACATCAATCACATTTCTCAGCAGGGAGACAATCCCTTTTGTTTGGTTTTAGTTTGGTTTTATTGGGATTTAACGCCAGTTTAACAGATAAGGCCATATCCCGGCGATCAGTCCACCTAACCAGTGTTCCTGGGTATCCAACCAGTTTACTAACCAATTTCTCCGCAAGTGAATGACTACTTCCTCACTTGCATCAGAGGTGAGCGACAATTGACCTATAGATCAATTATCACGGAGAATTTTTGCCGGCCCTAATGGGTATTGAACCAGGATCATCAAGATTGTCAATCTGATGCTCTACCAATTGAGCTAGCCGAGCCGGCAGTCCTTTTTGCAAGGAGCTATTCTTTGCAATGAAACTTCCCATTATCTCAAAATTATTGTTCTTTTTTAGCAGGCTTATGGAAAGATGTACACAACAATCTGTATGGAACTTACAAGAATTGTTTTATTGACGATCATGGATTTTATAAGTAAGGGTATACGTCTGCACTTTAATAATGCTATTATTCTTACTATGATAAAATGTACGGTTACAAATGAAAGTAACTATATATGCATTATTTGTACTTCAGCGAGTGAGAGGAGATAGTTTACGTATGATTTCAGAATAATATCTAATAATAATTGTAGGGGGCTATGAACATTTACACCAATATGAGATTAAACAAGTAGATTTCATAGTACAAATATAGGTTGTATCATTTCTTAATGACATCATCCAATTTAAGTCGGGTGTTTTCGTAAACTGAACCGAACGTTGGCTGAAGTTCTAGAAACGAATAGTAATACATGTTTCACATTAAATAAATCAAACGGCATGACAGACTGACAGGAGATGGATACGTGTCTGCTCATTGACCATGAATATGCTTTCTCATTTACTGTTCACATTCGCTAATTTTGACTGCGGAATATTTAAAAGCAGATGAGTAACATATTTCATTACCGAAATAAACGTACACATAGAAAGACATATTTAAGAAATGATAGTCATAGAGATGAAGGATATTTGTAGTATTCAGCACCTGAATAAATATGGAAATGTATTTTGAATGTGTGCTTTTTAATTAATACATTTCACCGGTACAGTTTTTCTTGATATATCTACTTATGAAAACGGACAAGGAAAGAAGTTTATCTAATGAATTTAAAACTTGAACTTACATACTCGCTTTTCGTTCAGAGGACAAGCGCCTTTAATTCTTTATTACACCGCTTGTAGCAAGTTGTCGTGGCCGAGTGGTTAAGGCGATGGACTAGAAATCCATTGGGATCTTCCCGCGCAGGTTCGAATCCTGCCGACAACGTTATTTTTTTAAATTACGAAAGCTTATGAATTCCGTTCACAAAGTAAATAGGTAGAATTAATTTGCATTCAGTTTTCTTAGTTTAAATATTTGAAAAAAATGTAATCATTTTATTTTGAAGTTAACTGTGCATTTTTCTAAATGTGCATGATTTGCTGCTGACTAATGCAGCACCGATTTCCTAACAAAAGATTATTTAGATTGATCTGTTAAGCATTATGAAGCGGTAAGTGTATTTTGCTCCGACATGTATTAACTTTATATGACACTTGATTAAATCTTAAACATAACATGTTATATAACAGTTTAACCAGGGACAAGTTCTTTTACTTTATTCCATATTCACTGGGACTTACTATGTATTCTACGCTAAATGTTGATGAATCTTAAACTAAGGTTCACAGAACAGTGAAATCCGGAGAAGTGATCCTTGTTTGATTCGAGTTTCAAATTATTTGGTTTCTAGTGAGACACTGGTATTGATTTACCAGCCAACTCGAAATACCAGCGACAATAATATAAGCAACCAAGCCAATAAACAAAATAAACAAAAATGTTGTGCTAAATAAAATTGCGCAACATGATTACTGTCTAGAGATAGTTTTACCTAAAATAAGTTTTATTCACGACAATGCACACATCTAAGATATTGTAACCATTGTTTGTTTGTTTTCAAAATTGCAGTTCTCTGTTCTAAATGAAAAAAAAAAATGTACGCAGTAAAATGTACACATAAGCAAAGGTTAAAAAAAACTATTATTTTTCCTAATGACTGCCATATTCAAGTACTTTTCTCTAGATATTTAAATTACTTACCAAGACTTTAACTGAACAGAAGTTACTAGTTTGTGTCATAAAATTATTTACTTGATGTCTAGCGGTTGCCGAAAATATGTTCCTACAGAATAGTTGAATATCTGTGCTGCATTTATCTTAACATTAAATAAGTTGTACACAGTACAGAAAATAAACTCGCCCTATGTCTGTAGTTAGTAAGTTGGTCTATTAAAACACGTTAGGCTTTAGCTGAGGGCATTGTTCTCAGTATTTTCTTTCTGCTATCGTATCCATACAATGGATGCAAATTCGGATAATTAACAATTGTCAAAGAGAAAAAATCCTTTGCAGATTCTGAAATTTTTAAATTTCTAATGCTGTATGTCACATTACTTTAGAGTTAAATATTTGTTTGTCTGTTTGTTTGTTGTTGTTTTTTAGCTCACCTGAGCACAAAGTGCTCAGGGTGAGCTTTTCTGATCGGTCTTTGTCCGTCGTCCGTCCGTCAGTCCGTCCGTCCGTCCGTCCGTCGTCAACTTTTCATTCAAACGACATCTCCTCTGAAACCAATGGGGCAAATTTAATGAAACTTGCCTGGGATGTTCCTTGCATTAAGCTCTACCAAGATTGTTCAAATGGTTCTGGTCCATTGCATTTCTGGTTCACTGGAGCTAAAAATAGATTTTATAAGTTGGATCTTTAAAAATCTTCTTCTCCGAAACCACAAGGCCTGGAGCTTTGATGTTTGGTATGAAGCATCATCTATTGAACCTCTACCAAGTTTGTTCAAATTATGTCCCTGGGGACAAAACTGACCCCACCCCAGGGGTCAGTTGATTTTACATAGAGTTATATAGGGAAAACTTGAAAATCTTCTTGTCAGAAACCACAAGGCCTAGAGTTAAGATATTTGGTATGTAGCATTGTCTAGTGGACCTCTACCAAGTTTGTTCAAATCATGGCCTCTGGGTCAAAAATGGCCCCGCCCCGGGGGTCACTTGTTTTACATAGAGTTATATAGGAAAATCTTTAAAAATCTTCTTGTCAGAAACCGTAAGTTATAGAGCTTAGATATTTGGTGTGTAGCATTGTCTAGTGGACCTCTACCAAGTTTGTTCAAATCCTGGCCTCTGGGTCAAAAATGACCCCGCCCGAGGGGCCACTAGTTTTACATAATGTTATATAGGAAAATCTTAAAAAATCTTCTTGTCAGAAACCGTAAGTTATAGAGCTTAGATATTTGGTGTGTAGCATTGTCTAGTGGACCTCTACCAAGTTTGTTCAAATCCTGTCCTCTGGGTCAAAAATGGCCCCGCCCCAGGGGCCACTAGTTTTACAAGGAGTTATATAGGAAAATCTTAAAAAATCTTCTTGTCAGAAACCGTAAGTTATAGAGCTTAGATATTTGGTGTGAAGCATTGTCCAGTGGACCTCTACCAAATTTGTTAAAATCCTGGCCTCTGGGTCAAAAATGACCCCGCCCCAGGGGCCACTAGTTTTACATAGAGTTATAAAGGAAAATCTTAAAAAATCTTCTTGTCAGAAACCGTAAGTTATAGAGCTTAGATATTTGGTGTGAAGCATTGTCTAGTGGACCTCTACCAAATTTGTTCAAATCCTGTCCTCTTGGTCAAAAATGGCCCCGCCCCGGGGGTCACTTGTTTTACATAGAGTTATATAGGAAAAACTAAAAAATCTTCTTGTCAGAAATAAGAAGGCCTACAGTTAAGATATTTGGTATTTAGCATTGTCTAGTGGACCTCTACCAAGTTTGTTCAAATCCTGGCCTCTGGGTCAAAAATGGCCCCGCCCCGGGGGTCACTTGTTTTACATAGAGTTATATAGGAAAATCTTAAAAAAATCTTCTTATCAGAAACCGTAAGTTATAGAGCTTAGATATTAAATTTTGATGTGTAGCATTGTCTAGTGGACCTCTACCAAGTTTGTTCAAATCCTGTCCTCTGGGTCAGAAATGGCCCCGCCCCAGGGGCCACTAGTTTTACATAGAGTTATATAAGAAAAACTAAAAAAAAATCTTCTTGTCAGAAACCGTAAGTTATAGAGCTTAGATATTTGGTGTGTAGCATTGTCTAGTGGACCTCTACCAAGTTTGTTCAAATCCTGGCCTCTGGGTCAAAAATGACATTGCCCCAGGGGCCACTAGTTTTACATAGAGTTATATAGGAAAATTTAAAAATCTTCTTGTCAGAAACCGTAAGTTATAGAGCTTAGATATTTAGTGTGTAGCATTGTCTAGTGAACCTCTACCAAGTTTGTTCAAATCCTGTCCTCTGGGTCAAAAATGGCCCCGCCCCAGGGGCCACTAGTTTTACATAGAGTTATGTAGGAAAATCTTAAAAAATCTTCTTGTCAGAAACCGTTAGTTATAGAGCTTAGATATTTGGTGTGAAGCATTGTCTAGTGGACCTCTACCAAGTTTGTTCAAATCCTTGCCTCTGGGTCAAAAATGACCCCGCCCCAGGGGCCACTACTTTTACATAGAGTTATATAGGAAAATCTTAAAAAATCTTCTTGTCATAAACCGTACGTTATAGAGCTAAGATATTTGGTGTGAAGCATTGTCTAGTGAACCTCTACCAAATTTGTTCAAATCCTGGCCTCTGGGTCAAAAATGGCCCCGCCCCGGGGGTCACTTGTTTTACATAGAGTTATATAGGAAAAACTAAAATATCTTCTTGTCAGAAACAAGAAGGCCTACAGTTAAGATATTTGGTATGTAGCATTGTCTAGTGGACCTCGTCCAAGTTTGTTCAAATCCTGGCCTCTGGGTCAAAAATGGCCCCGCCCCGGGGGTCACTTGTTTTACATAGAGTTATATAGGAAAATCTTTAAAAAATCTTCTTGTCAGAAACCGTAAGTTATAGAGCTTAGATATTTGGTGTGTAGCATTGTCTAGTGGACCTCTACTAGTTTTACATAGAGTTATATAAGAAAATCTAAAAAAATCTTCTTGTCAGAAACCGTAAGTTATAGAGCTTAGATATTTAGTGTGTAGCATTGTCTAGTGGACCTCTACCAAGTTTGTTAGAAAAATGTCCCTAGGGTCACTATTGGCCCCGCCCGAGGGGTCACAAGTTTTAAATAACAATATAGAAGAAAATCTTTAAAAATCTTCTTGTCTGAAACCACAAGACCTAGAATTTTAAAATTTGGCATGAAGCAAGCTTTATCAAGCTTTTTCAAATTATTGGATTAGGTTAAAGGTCACGGAGGCTAAAAGTAGATTTATCTACTGTACCTCATAGAGCCTTCATTTATAGACCAATATCTTTGATATTCAGTATAGAGGTTCCTTGCATGGACCTCTACCCATGGGTAGGGTTTGAGGTCACTTGGTCAAGGTCACCATAGCTTATAATAGATATTTCTACTTTCTGTCATAGAGCCTTTATTTATTGACTGATATTTTACATATTTGGTTTGTAGGCACTTACATATTTTCAATTAAAAAATGAAATACTGCTTAACAGCAAACCTAAGTACTCAGGTGAGCGATCCAGGGCCATCATGGCCCTCTTGTTTTTGTTTTTTCTTGTTTTTTTTTGTTTTGTTTTTTTGGTTAAATAACTGACGTGTGCAATCTTGGTTCTCGTGAGGTTTTAGAGAGTGTAGTTTTATTCGTGAGAGATAAACATGCATTTTTTTTCAAAATAGAATACCTACTTTGATTCATTTTCTACCACCATTAATACGTCACGTCTGGACTGATAAAGATAATCTTACATCATTACTGCAGTTATTTCTAACAAATTTACTTAGCTAACCAGCTAACTATTGAAAATTTTACAGACTAACTCTCAAACTCTTCCTTCCAGTAAGCATTTAGCTCAGTGTACTGCCTTCATTTATGGATTGATTTTATATAATTTTAAAAACAGACGTACTACGACTCATCAATCGGCTTTCCCACTGTAACTCAAGTTCTTAACTAGAGATTCGTTAACAGATATGCCACTTTATATAAAATGACCAAATCCTTGGAAAAAAATGATTAAAAAGCAAAACAAATAGTAAAAGTAGAACTGTTACTGTAAGATGACAATGCTCCCGAAGTGGTGCTTTGACTTTGGGCTGAGGACCAGTCATTCAAGGATCAAGATCAAATAAATATAGATCAGCGGGGACGTCTTGTCCACAGGGGTGTTGTGTCGAAGTATGAAGTAAATCTACTTACTAATAAGGAAGTTATGGCTAATGTTAAAGTTTTTGGACAATTGGATCTTCAAGGTAAAGGTCATTCAAGGGTCAAGGTCAATAAGTATAATTCAGTGGGAAAGTCTTGTCAAAAAGGGTGTTGTGTCCAAGTATGAAGTAAATCAACTTACTAATAAAAAAGTTATGGTCTTGTTAAAGTTTTTGGACAATTGAACCTTTTCGGACTGACTGACGGACTGGCCGACGGACAGTTCAAAAACTATTTGCCTCCCTTCAGGGGCATAAAAACATCGACCCTCGACTGAACGTCATAAGTAATTGTTATGCCCCCTCTTCAAAGAAGTGGGGGTATATTGCTTTGCATTTGTCTGTCGGTCGGTCCGTCGGTCCGTAGACCAAATGGTTTCCAACCAATAACTAAACAATGCTTAGGCCTAGGAACTTCAAACTTGGTAGGATGATTGTCCATCACCAGTAGATGACCCCTATTGATTTTGGGGTCAAGGGGTCAAAGGTCAAGGTCACATTGAACTTGTAGGTAGAAACGGTTTCCGACCAATAACTAGAGAATGCTTTGACCTAAGTTCACCAAACTTGGTGTGCTGGTTGGTCATCACCAGTAGATGACCCCTATTAATTTTGAGGTCATTAGGTCAAAGGTCAAGATCACAGGGACCTTCATCCTAAAAACGGTTTCCGATCAATAACTAGAGAATGCTTTGACCTAAGTTCACCAAACTTGGTGTGCTGGTTGGTCATTACCAGTAGATGACCCCTATTGATTTTGAGGTCATTAGGTCAAAGGTCAAGATCACAGGGACCTTCATCCTAAAAATGGTTTCCGATCAATAACTAGAGAACGCTTTGACCTAGATTCACCAAACTTGGTATACTGGTTGGTCATCACCAGTAGATGATCCCTATTGACTTTGAGGTCATTAGGTCAAAGGTCAAGATTACAGAGACTTTCATCTTAAAAACGGTTTCCGATCAATAACTAGAGAATGCTTTGACTTAGGTTCACCAGACTTGGTATGCTGGTTGGTCATCACCAGTAGATGACCCCCTATTGATTTCAAGGTCATTAGGTCAAAGGTCAAGCTCACAGAGACTTTGACTCTAAAAACGGTTTCCGATCAGTAACTAGAGAATGCTTTGACCTAGGTTCACCAAACTTGGTATGCTGGTTGGTCATGACCAGTGAAGGACCCCTATTGATTTTGAGGTCATTAGGTCAAAGGTCAAGGCCACAGGGACCTTGATCCTAAAAACGGTTTCTGATCAATAACTAGAGAACGCTTTGGCCCAACCACAAGCAATCAGGTGCTGCCAGGGGGCATTTATGTTTTACAAACATTTCTTGTTACAATAGTCATTTAGCTTAGCTTAATTCTGCCTGAAGAGAAAAGAAATATTTTTGTCAGGGCATTTTTGGCCTGGTTTATATATCCGGGGCAATTTCAAAATTTTAGGCTTCTCCGTGGTAGTACATGGACAATTACGCCAACACTTTAACTAGCAACGGATCAGACAACAAAAATACAGGACGTTCCACTAAAATGCCATCTGAATGAAGAATCACAATCCATTTTACTAGAAAACATTTAAGACGACATAAATCACTAGTGTGAACCGGGCATTGCAAAGTAATTCTCTAGTGGATATAACAAAATATAATAATTCATTCAAAGTTAACTATGCTGTGACAATTGTACCACTTAATCTTTAAAACACTTTTTTATTTTTTTTATTTTACTATCATTGTTGAGTTGCGTTAGTCAGTGCCAAATATATGCTACTAGAGTTTACTTATGAAATGTGAAATAGCATTTTAAGTATTTTTTACATTCAAAACAAGCAATGTCGACTGTAAAAATAATGGCACCGTCAAGATCCAGTTGCGTAAGAAAACCACAATATATTTCTAGTCAATCACTTAAACCTCTCGAACAAGAGAACTCATTTATTTAGCTGCATTGTAATGATTTCCTATAGTAAATCCACATTAGTAATAGTAGGTCAAACTATTGTAGACAAAATTTACTTGATGTTCCTTCATATGATAAATATAGTTATTCGAAGTGATAAAATTACGACACTGCAACAGCTTAAAGAGGCTGTACTCCAGATTTGACATAAAAAAAATTCATAAATTATATATTTAGATGCCGTGAATTTATAACAACATAATATTTTACTTCAAAACTGATTATAAAAGTCAAAATAGAATTAAAAAAAATATTTTCGCTCCAGCTTGATTTGAACTCTGGACCCCTCATGTTAACAAAATATTTCCAACGCTTTTACTGTCACCACCATCGCCGCATGTGATATTACAGATATTTACTTTAAATCTTATACAATATAGTTATACCGTCGCATTACGGTATAGCACTTTGAAAGGGGGAAAAATCAATTTATAATGTAATTATTTGACTTATTTTTTGTCAGTAAGTTATTTTTTAAGCATTAGTCATAAACATTACAAGAAATTTATAATACAAGAAAACTTTCTGTTTTTGTCATCTGGAGCACAGCCCCTTTAAGCGAGTCTCTTTTTGTTGTTGTGGTTTTTGTTGTTGTTGTTGTTGTTTTTCCACATGAGTCATGAAATTTCCCAGCGTTTTGCAACTTGTATTAAGCACCCAAATGTTAGACAAATCGATGGGTACTGCACAAACTAATAAAGTTATTTTTCTCTCTGATGTCTTAAAAGTTTCGGAAATTTGCATAAAGAATATCATAAAGCTTTGGTCGGATGCCAGAATTGACGATAATCCATCTTTCTGATGGATGTCTGACAGCGCAGAACAACACTAAAGTACAGCATCGGTATATTCATAAATGACCACAAAAACTATCTTATATTTGTCTTTACTGGCATGTTTCGTGTTAAAACTACGTAAATGTGGGCATCCAGTTATTTGGAAACCATTTTTAAAATAGCCGCGTTCAGTGCTTAGAGGAGGGTAAAACACAATTTTCGGAGTATTACTGTCTGGACCGTTCCATAAAATACAAAATATAGATGTTTTTTATTACATAGTTTAAAAAGTAGATTGAAATTAAAATATTTTTCATCCACAAAATGTGAAAATACTATCTAAATGTTTGTGATATAAAATTCTGTGATTTGAGCAAAGCAGCTGCGTAACCTTATATTTCCTTATCGATTTTATTTTCAATAGTTCTGTTTACTTATTTTTCTTTTCTGCTTTCTATGTGCATTCAGAGCTATTAATTATCAAATGAGGTCAGTATCTAACCTTTCTTAATTTGTCAACGGGTTTTGGCTTACCTATGAAAGTGCAGTCACTAGGTATTTCTACAGCATTGCTTTATCAGTTGCATATCTCATATTCTATTTTAAATGTTACAGTTGTTTAAGCTGTTGACAGCTTTGTAATTAGAATCAAACTTGTTTTATTCATTTTCGTAATCGCTACAAGATTTAGTACTAAATACCAATTCTCATTAAACAATATTTGACAATATTACCGTCGGGCACTATGCAATTAGCTTCACCAAAATAATCTTTACGTTAATACTGAATCACATCTATTCACTCCCACGTGTGAATTTGAATAGATCGTATCATAAAATTAAATAGTGCGTTTGTAGTGAACGGATATGTTTGCTGCCAGTTAAGCAGCTTTTAGTGTCTGTTATCAAAATTTCTTGGATTGTTTTTGTCATTCAGTTTGCTTGCCTCTTTAAGTAATTGAGATATCGTGTTCACTGTATTTATCCAGGTGAGAAAAGATTGATTTGCTGATACTAATTTAATAGAAAATAAATGATTTAATTTGTTGTAAATTAAGATTTGAGAGCCTTTTACATTGATCCTAGTCACTGATCCTGCATCAAATTATTAGGTTATGACGATGGCAAGATCGCTGTATAACTTGGCTCAGTTGATTATACGATGACTTGTAATTCATCTTTCATTGGCTTCACATTACTCAGCCAGGGAGACAATCTTGTTTGTAAGAAGTTCTACAATCTTTTCTAGCCAGCATAAAGACTTATATTCAAGTGTTGAAACTGATAATATCTTATCATATGCCTCGACAGGACAACATATAGTTTCAATGGCCAGCACACCTAGTATATGCAGGGGAGTCATCTACATACCTGTATATGCATTGATTGTGCTTGTACTAAGATGGCGGAAGGTGAAAGGGTCCTAAAATCAGAAGTAAGAAGTTTGGAAAAGAAAGGTGATTTCAAGGTGTTCTGTATATAATGGAAAATATGAATAAGTAAATCAACAGTTCCAAGAAAGGTACTTTACCTTCTGTAAATGTATATTTTTGTTAAGATTGTAGCACAAACTTAGTGTAATTGTAACAATGCTGTGACTTTTACTGCTTCTTTAGCATCATGTTTAAATAATCCGTTGTCAGAAAGATTGTAATTGATTTATAGTCAATCGCCTTGACCAAGCAGCCAGGATAGGCCATGTCATCGTCGTCAGTTTTGGACAAAAACTTTTGTCATGTGTATCATAAAAATATTCTATTACATTATTTATTTTAACGTTAAAATCTCCGAAACGTTCCCTTGATATAAAATACAACAAGGTCTTAGCGACAATGAAGTCGTCAACGTCTATAAAACCGACGCACTACTTTCAACGTAATGCCATGTCTAGTTTTCAGAAACTTACAGATCATAATTAGCCCCCTCCATAGTCATTCAAAGGTGGAGAGTATAAATATGAACAAAGATAGCAGCTTCAGATATGAGAAAAATAATTCAAATATTGTTATATTTATCTATGCAGACCAAACTGTCGTTTACTCATTTTAATGCGTTATTTAACAAAGTTGTAATATTAATAATTTATTTTTAGGCAATTTTCTCATGAATATTGTCGTGATAAATACTAACTGTGGATTTTGAGCATACTGATGGTCTAATGAGTAGAAATGTGTCATTGGTGCGTCAATCTCTCAAGTTTTATGACTGACTTATTCAGTACGTAATAGATGACAATTTTGTTGTTTCTGTGGTAACGGCACAATACAGTTAAACTACAGTTGTTGACGTCAAAACAATGTTATGGTTAAAACCTGTATTTTATATGATTAAAAATATATATATTGTTTGTATGTCAACATTAAAATGCAAATCGGGCTTTGAATTGAATCTAATTTCAATTTCGTCAGTACATTGTACCAGTATTTGTATCACGTTACTTAATGACCAGAATTAAACGGAGATACAAGGTACATGTTTATTCATTATATAATAACAAAGCTTCACAAGTTGCCAATTCTAAGTCAAAAGTGAGGCTAAATGTCCATCATTATCAAAAGAGACCGTTGAAAACAGGATTGAGTCTGTGCTTGAATTTTCAAAAAGAATCATAGACCGACGCTTTCACAACTCGCCAGTATCAACTTGCTAGAGTTCTGCTATGTTTCCAGGTGTTAAAACGAAAAATATGGTGGCTGATTTACGCCATGTCGTATTTTCGTGTTATCGCATTTTCGTATTTTCGTGCCGTAAATGCGAAAGGACGACGAAAGAAGGGCAACAATACGACACATAAAATGCGTCTTGTTTTCGCATTTCACCTTTCGTGTCTTTGCTTATTCGTGGCAAAAATGCGAAAACACGAGGATACGACAATATAAAACTTTGTCGTCCTTCCGTGTTATCGCATTGTTGCATTTTCACTTTTTACATTGTTGCATTGTCGCATTTTCGCGTTTCGGTTGTTTAAGCGCATGCGCACATCAAATACACATATGCTTAAACAATAATGTATGGATATTGTGATCGCGGTATCCTTTTTAATTAATACTTCTGTAATTGATTTCCTACTGGTTTGTATTTTATAAACAACGTCACTGCCCATTACATTTAAAAGGTAAAGATTCAACACATTCAACATATGTGTAATAAATCTGCGCATGCGTAACCGGAACGCGAAGAAGCGAAAAAGCGAAAACACAACAATGCGAAAAAGCAAAAATGAGACAATGCAAGAATACGAAAAAGCAAAAATGCGAAAAAGCGAGAGTACGAAAAAGCCATTATGCTAAAATGTAAAGACACGACAAATAAGAGGTGAAAAACACGACACATTTTATGTATCGTATTTTTGTCTAATTTTGTCGTCCTTTTGCTTTTTCGCATCGAGAATGCGAAAATGCAGAAACACAAAGATACGACAAAATTTTACTTTGTCTTATCTTTATGTGGCAAAAAAGCGAAAATACGACATGGCGTAAAACAGCCACCATAGAAAAAGGTTTTAAATATTATGAGATAAAGAAGCAGACCTGATCGCATCGGGAAAAGGGAGAGAAAAGCGACGAATCTTGATTGAAGCACACTGAAATAACTCCTATAACAAATCGGAATTCAATGCAAAATTATACAAAGTGTGTTCGCTTATGAATATTCCTCCTTTCAAAATTGCCTTTAAGCTGGAATGAGAGACTAGTAATGACTACATGTTCATAACAGTATCATTTTCTGCCTATCCATAATGATGTTTTATTAACCAGAGGCTCAAATACTACTAGAAATATCAGTTGTTGTTCTTTTAACGTTACAAAATAAAGTTTTGATTACCAGATTCACAAAAGGCAAACAGTTAATTTGGTGTTTCTTTAATTTTTGGCCTTTTGTATGTCACATTTTTGTGAACATCATTCTGAAAACTAAGGGAGAAAGAAATTTGAGTTTGTTCAACCTCAGTACCGGCTGAAGCCTTATGACAAGGCATAATGAGAGACGTTACGATTAAGTACCATCACTGTCTATAATAATATGCGACAATTCAGGAAAAGGTTAGGCAGTTTTTGATAGAGTAGTGGTATGTTGTAGATGTTTGAGAAACTGTTATATCTAATATCATATACATTAATATAATTATAATCACAGCAAAAAAGAAGACATTTTCTCGGCGCTGACTAATATTGTTTATTTAAGACCCACTTTTACTTAAAAGATAACGTTTACTCATTTTACAGGACTTTTCTTTCATCTAAGCTTACAACGACCTTTTCCAAAACTTAAACGATACCAATGTTTAATGGTTTCTTTTAACTTGATGTTATATTCATTTGGTGGCTACGGAACTGTAGATCTTCATGAGACAGTTGTCAGGTCCAGATTTACAACAAACAATTGTTGCAAACACCTGCTTCAGACAAATGTTGTTTTTGGAAATGGTAAGTAAGAGAAGAAAAGTAAGAGAAGTAATCTTTAAAGTATATGTACAGTCCCGATACTTTGGCCAGTTTTGAGAGAGTATAGTGTTCCGTTTCCGATTTTTTCAAACTGTTTTCGATTTAACTTTTAAATAATTAAATATCAGACAAAAAAATAAAATAATATCTATGAACCAATACTAAACTTTGGTAGAAAGAAAACGTGAAACAACACTGCCTATCTATATGGTTAAATTTACCTTAACAGAAGCCAAATTTTCAAAGACTTTTATTTTAAAAAAACGAACAAAAAGCGTCAATAACGGCAACTACAAAATAAGCTTACGTCAATTGTACACGCATTTTAGATAAAAAGAATGTTCCTTAACCTTTCATCACATTTTAAGGAGAATGCCAAACACCGTAAAGGTTTCTTAACTGTAATATATCGGTTGATTATGTTACATCATTAAGATGATGGTGACGATGCCTTTAACGATGATTTTTAATGAGAAGTGGTTTGCTTATAGTCTAACCTTACAAATGTTCAATTTCCCAGTGGGATTTAAACCGCACCGATGGGCACCTTCCGCCTAGCAGTGTAACTTAAGAACGCCTTAGACCACTCGGCTGTCGCAACAACCCCCAAAAAGATGCAAATAATCGACCTCACAACTACTACACATATAATTATTTTGATTTTAGAGTACCGGTATATTATGATTTATTGACATTCTGGTATCTTCTTCGCAAATCAATCGATCAATTGCACACCTGCTTCAGGCAGTCATAGGAATAAGTCCATTATTGTTTTTGCAGAATTAATTATAACGCCATACGAAATATGCTGCCTCTGGAAGTATCATCTGTTAAACTTTGTTTGATATTTTTGTTTGCTTTTTCCTCTTTTAAAATCATACTATTTCCCAATAATAAAAATTCAAAATTATCGCTAGTGTATGAAAATGATCACATGAATATGCGCATACACAACTGGCTTAAAAGCAAACGTTGTTTATTTTCACTTATATCGTGACTATGTTCATGGATGTCAGCAGATATAAAACCACGTACTTTCGTTTACAGTAACTGTCTCCACCATTGCTCGGATTTAGTCGAAAATTGCTAATGTACATACATAAAAGTTATTTTTAGGGAAATAACAAATTCATTTGTAACACCTGATGAATTTAGTGCCGATAAGTATTCTCGACTGATGGTACAACTCGTTCGTTTGCATTTTTACAGCCTTTTGTCTGTACTCGTCATGTTTTTACGAACACGATTCCTTTTACGTTTTGGTTGATCTTTTTAAATTAATATTCTTTTTGGTTGATCTACCATTTTGTCTACCGTTACTTATGCACATTTGATCGCGTGACATAGATAGCCCGTTTCCGTATCCGATACAGGACATCAAATAATTTGATAATTTAATCCTTGTGTATCTCAAGCATATGTTGCCATCCATGAAAATTAACAATGCAGATAGGGTGTTGATAATGTTTTAAACATACTAGCCGGGTTCTTATTTGTTATGTTTTATCTATGACGATTATGGCCAGTATTGTAAATTTAATTGAAGAGAAATTTTCATATTTCTGGTTGAAACATCGAGTTCATGTTACTAGTGAAAATATTTTCCTTCTTTTGGCTAAAGTTAAGTACATATTTTATTGAATGCTAGAAACACGGATCTACGGTAATTCATACTGCAATTATGCCGCTATAGTGTTTTCTTATGTGCATTATGAATTGCGAGTTTGTTTGTGTAATTCCAATATTTCTATTCTGGTAAGGTGGATTAATTTCTCTTTGCACGAATTGCCATTCTTATTGTTTATGCTGCCATAGTTTATGTCTTACTGCCGTTCTGCTGGTGTTAATGTTTGCCATGTATACCCTTTCATGATATTTCTTCATATGTTTAAATAACTAATTGGAATATTAGACATGTATAGAGTGATTGACACACAACTGTCCAGAGGAATATAAAACAGTAAAACAATTTCACAATAATTATAACATCGTATATGGAACAGATGTAGCAGCAGCAATGTAGAATTATAACCTGTTTATAACATATACAGCTGTTGGGACTAAAAATGTTGTAAAAGAACTATTAAATTAATCCGCTTAACGGTGACAGAAACATAACCTTAATGTTTGGTTGCGGTTATAGTACCCGAGAGGCACATATATTTCCTGGTCTAAGAGTGTGAATTCGTACTTAGGCAAAACCCTTTTTAGTTTTTAATCTAGCAAAATTGCTTGAGAAATCATTAATGATCGTCTAGAAGTTATAACTTGCATCAGCTGTGATATTGTAATACTTAGGTTATTTCTAATAATATGGAATTTATACTTTTTTCAGATAGTCAGTCACTTTATCTACCTTCTAATTTACCCATTCTTTCCTGAAAATATTGATTATATAGTTTATTATTTTGGCTTACTGTTGGTATTTACGAAGTGCAATTAAAATGTCCATCATTGTCAGCAGACCTCGAACCAGAAAGTAGAGATCAAATTTTATTCCTACCTCATTCTATTTACAACGTGGCAAAAACAACTTACTTTTCATTTGAAGCAAACGTTTTTAGACGGATATATTGTATAAATAAACCAGTTGTATCTTTCTAAACAAAAAAAATAAAATGATGGTTGTACGTGTTTGAACAAACATTAGAAGGATTCAAATCGTCCCTTATATGTCTTGATTATCAAACTTACCACATTCGATAAAAATCATTTTTGATTTCAAATTTTACGCATACGTTACTTATATAGGAATATTTCCTTTATGCTACATATTTGTGGTTTAACTATTGTTGTTGTTGATAATGATGTTTTTGCTGTTCTTGAGCGTGATATGGTCGTTGCAATTGTTCCGTAATTTGTAGACGGTATGGTAGTTACGAGAACAATATTCGGAGACTAAAACATACTGATTGGTTCGTTTTATCTAACTTTTCAATGTTTGTTATGTTGACTACCCAATGACATTTTAACTTACAGGCTTTTGCTCATGTCATAGTTTTAAGGTTTGCAGAAATGATCGATGAAGATTAACACCTTTATAGAACTGCTGTCGATAGAAATATACTGCTTGATTATCGTTCTGGTGGGAACATCGAATAACTGTGTTGCTACTTTATCCACATATTCCTTGTTAGACAAATAGGTGTCATACTGATAATTATCGCTTGTGTCCGAATGTTGCATAGGCATACAAATATCATACTACTTGGCTTCTTTGCTAGAAATAATGATCATCTGTCATAGTGATTGATTTAAAATGTTTTTTTTATTTATATATTGTTGCTGTTTTTCTCAGTAATTAATATTCAATGCGGTTGTTGATACTCAGAGATCGTACTATGAAAAGTTGCATTATTATTATTTTTATCCTTTTGATCTTTTTATGTATCATTGTTTTAAAGTATATTATGTATATTGTTATGACATGATTTAAACAAAAACAGGTCTATAGCATAGTATTTACCCCTGTTACACGAGTGGACTGTCTTTTTGTCGCATTGTTCTCTACATGCATGCTGCCATCACTTTCACGGTTTTTGTTCTCTGAACTTCAAATAAGTCATTACGGTAGATGAAGAACAATGGTAATATATGTAGGTATATTTACATTATTGTCAATGCTAAAGGTAATACGGATTAAACTTTTGCTATTTCTGATATCGTTTTAAGCTAAAAATTTGGAAGAACAAGGAGGGCTGTTGTACTTGCCCCAGCGCCGTCGTAGGTTTAAGTATTTTTATTAAGTGTAATGGTGTAATAGCTTGTTCAATTGAAACTTAAAATCCTTGCATATAGTCACAAGGCCCTGCTTTGGGACAAGGGGTATAACTGTGCTAGGAATATTCATAGAATTACACATCCTTTTAACTTAGAAATTTCGGTAAAATAAAATGTAATAGCTTGTTTATTGTGAAAGGGATTAAAACCTTCAAATAATTGCATATAGTGACAAGGCCTTGAGTGGGACAAGGAGTATAACTGTGCTCGGATTATTTACAAAATTTTGCGATTATCATGTGCCATGCCTAATGGCAGTGAATACTGTTCTGAAAGGGAACAAACCGCTGCATAGATATTGTCTAAGATTATAGTGTTTCTACTTAATTGCCCATTGATTTCAAACACGATAACAGTAAATCTTTGTAGCAAAATAATCTCATTTTTCGAAAGCACGATTTTCGTACAAAATTACTCTACTTTGGTATATAAAAATAAAGGGTTCATGGATTAGCAATACTAGTATCAAGACGTATGGATACGGTGGCAAGACGTATAGCCTTCATTATGATTGATGTTAACAAGAAATCTCGCTGTAATGCAATATGAAGAAAATCATAATCTTCCACACTTAAACACTTATATTTTTTCTTGCTAGGTCTGTGTCTCTGATGAATATATTTCACATATAAATAGAATATGTATTTTGCAGGGAAAAGGTGATTAAGCATAAAGTGAAAATAAATATTGTGTTCGTATAGTTTAAGGTATATTTAACGTTTGTATATGACTTGTTACCATTATTTTGTTTTGCTGGACAAAGCAATCATATAATGATATCAGTCTTAAAATTTATTTCGTCATTATGTGTAATATAAACGTAATAAATATAATTCTTGAAAATAGTATTCAAATTTTACTAATATGGGCTATTTGGATATTTAACTCGGCAGAACATGTAATTTGTTGAAGAAAAAGAAAAGGTTTAAGTTGAATCAATAGTCAAATAATAGATTGCTTTACATGTTGTCGTGGCCAAGTGGTTAATGCTATGGGCTAGAAATCCACTGGAATCTTCCTTCGCAGGTTTGAATCCTGCCGACAACGGTTTGTTCTCCACAAAGAGGAGAACTTCAGGTGTGTATTTGTTTATTGAATTCTTAATTAGCTTATTCAAAGTAATAACGATCATGATAATGTAGCTTTATACATAATATTTGTGTGAAATATTGAGTAGATTTTAGATACATTCCGATTTTAAATACGACAACAGTCGAGAATACCTCACATATACTAAACTGATTACTCATATTTAATAGATTTATTATTTGTATCGTAGACATTGTAAATGAATCTCGACCTTAATGCTAGAATGCAAATTACAGCTTTCAACTCTGAAATGTCAATGCTTACAATTTCTGAAAGTTTCTGAACGACTTGAGATTTCAAATAACAATGCGCTTATTTATCTCCGAATAATTTTTATGAATGATAAATTGTGAGTCATGGTTAAAGCTTTTATAGCAAGTCTCGAAACGCCCATTGCCGAAATTGAGTGAGGAAAGAAGCATCTACAATACAAAGACTGATCTGAGTCTTTTGAGTGTTTTTTTTGGCTGAAAGAGGTTAAAGACTCAGTGTAGTGTTGCAAATTTGCAATGTCGGTTATTTCGGTAATAACCACTGAACCTCGGACAGTGTTCCGTGGTTGAAATTGGCTAAATACGTAAGATATAAGATCACATCAAAGTTAAATAGAAACAATTCAAGTGCTTTTTTTTTCGCTTTTTTAGAAACGCTTTTTTTCTATGTATCTTTCTTCTTATTCTCTTCTTTCTTAATTCGACTTACTAGTGAATCAGTATATTTTACGTGTCTTATATTAACTTATATTTATTTTTATAATTACACCAAAACTATACTTACAGATCTGGATATCTTACATTATAAGATTTGTAAATATTTACGCTTAGCAATTAAATGAATCAATGCCACAAGATACAGTTGTTTTGCTATAACAACATTTAATAAAATGCCCTACAGGGTCACACTTGATCTTCGTTCATAGGACCCAGATTCTAGGTTCTTTTCTGCCTTCAATAAATCACCTTTTGGATTTGAAGCTTTGTTACATGAAACAATCGTTTATATTTTGATTCATCCCCGTCCATTATTGTTAAAATGTCTCAGCAACGAAGGAATTCGACGTCATATAAAATACTCAAAACATCTCAAAAGTTTCAATAAATTACCAAAGAAGAACATCCCGGCGATAAATGCAGAAGATAAATTAGCCTTTTAGTGAACGTCAGTTTTGTTCAGGAAATATTAATTCAGTCTAATACTGCCTGACAACGTAATATTAGTGTCCTAGCAATTCTAGTCTGATCTATTAAGTCAAAGCAATTTGTAGAAACTGCTTCCCAGAAATTGCATAGGCAAAGTTATGGCATGCATTGATTAAGCGAAAATATGGTGTCTGTTTAAACACAGTTAAGTATTGAAAATAAAATCTTCCAAGAAATTTTTAAGATAGGGCTACAATAAAATTTATATTTTATTCATTTTTCTGTTAATTGCTGATATCATGTGTAACTCGAATAAAATGAATACAGCTTTACTCATTTGGCTATTAACAGCCTCTCATTCCGTCGTTAAGCGAATTTTTCTCGTTTTTGTTGGGGTTTTTTGTCAAAATAAGTTTTTAAAAATTTTCATGTCATTTCTCTTTGTATTCATTTTTTACTGACTGAAATATCATGTGCAATTGCTTTTTCAATTTTTTGTACTTTGCAAATGACAATGTTAAAAATAGTCAAGTTCCCAGTGGGATTCGAACAGCAGCAGCCGCATAGCAATGCAAATTAACGCCTTAGACAACATTGTGCAAATAACCGACAAAAAAGTGTCAACCTCACACCACACCGATGACAAGCATTAAATGTTCTATGTTCCATTGTTATCTGAACGGCCATACCTGAGCACACCTTTCTGTCAAACCTAATTGAACAAATCGCGTTTGTTCTGGGAAGTAATGTGGCTAGAGTGTATTTAAAATTCAAGCTCTCCGGAATATTTCAATTATTGGGCAATATCAATAGTATTTTGTTTGCTAAACCTAGTTACTTTTGATAGAATTTTCTAGGACGACCCTCTTTAATGAAATTATTTCTAATGTCTGAGTATTTCAATCTGTTTCAGCTGCGCGTCCAGATGACTGTGCTGGAATTTATCGCAGCAGTTTTGGGAGAACATTTTACATTTCTGTGATGTTGGTTTTCTGTGAAAAGAATGTTTGTTACATATTTCAAAACCCTGATACCTTCGTTTGATTGTGAGTGGGTAGCACAATGATATTTCTCAGGAGCAAAATGAAAACTTAAAAAACAAAAACCAGAAAAAAAATCAAATCAGTTTGACAAGCATTTGTAAAGTACGAACAGGAGAAAGGCAAAATCATTTCTTGTACTATTTTGCTCATTATTTCATGTTTTGAACACAAATGTCGTAGACATACATCTTGTCGATTACTAACAGATATGAGCTGTTATGGAAAATGATGATTATTTAAGTATTGTATTAGAATAATTTTCCGTCAAAAATCCATCATTATGATGAATGTTCGTTTTCTCTGGCACCAAAACGAAGCAGTATGATATTTTTGATACTATTTTTCATAATGTTAAGACTGTAGACAGAAGTATTTTAAATAACGAAGACTAGTTTTTTTACTTATCCAGTAAGTTGTGAGTAATTTAATAAGCAACAACTTCAGAACTGAAATCAGTCCATATCTCTTGGGGAAGGAATAACACAGCAGTATCTCCCTGAACTGAAATCAGTCCATATCTCTTGGGGAAGGTATAACACAGCAGTATCTCCCTGAACTGAAATCAGTCCATATCTCTTGGGGGAGGTATAACACATCAGTATCTCCCTGTTTTACAGAAAACGAAAATTAGAAATCAATGAAAATGCCCACGAGTGCGAAATTTGTACACTACTTCCTGCATTGAAATTTATATAGAAGTTATTTGTTTGCATGTCAGCCATCTTTATGTAATTTTTTATAGTTCTTTTCCTTATGAATATTCTGTCATCATAAAGGCGTATAGTTTACTAAGGACTTGGAGCATACTGATGGTCAAATGAGTAGAAATGTGTCATTGGTGAGTCAGTATGTCAAGCTTTGTGATTTATTCAATATGTAAAACACGATAGAGATGCTAAACGACCAGTACAAGATCTTCGAACCTAAAGTCGGGGCATCATAATCAAACAAAAACCCTGACAAGAGGATTGAAGTTTTGCTTAAATCTCCAAATTGACTCATAACCCATCAAACCTCGGCCATGCAAACTTGCTGAAGTGCTGCCTCAACAAGGGGGGTGGTGGGGGATGGTATTAAGCGGTTTTTGCGAAAAGGTTCTAATTACTTTTGAGAAAGAATCAGAAACAACTAAAAAGACATATTCGCTTATGAATATTCTGCCTTTTAAAATTTACCTTTAAGCTAGAGTGAGAGAATAAAGCATAAAAATGACAACACGTTCTTTGCTGTGTCTTTCCTCTGAAAACCCATAATAATTTTGTTATCAACCTTAGGCTAAAATACTACTTAAAAATATCAATTTGTTTCAATCTTATAAAATAAACTTTTGATAAACCGATTCACACAAGACAGACTGTTAATTCGTTCTTTCGTTTAGTTTGGGCCTTTTACTGTTTATTGTTTTTAGAAAGATGGTGGACAACACTGTGAAAATTAGGAGAGTGACATTTGGATCATTTTAAATGAAGTACCATCAACTGTTTATAATGATAAGTGATATTTCAGAAGAAAAGGTATTACATTTTAGGCAGTGTTTAATAGTAAATGTATGCAGTAGATGTTTGAAAGACTGATATTTGTAAAATTTAATTTATGTAATCAAATCAAAGAAAAGCAAGACATTTTGTGAGCGATGACTAATATTACTTATTTAAGACTCGCTTTTACTTACTAAGATAGAGTTTACTCATATTACAGGATTTTGATGTCATTCAGCTGTGCTTATCCATAACCAAAACGACACAAATGTTTAATGGTTTCTCTAACAAGATGTTTTACTCATTAAATGTAAATTATGTACGGACACGTAGATCTTCAACAAACATAACGAATGTGCAATGGTTTCAATTTTTGGAAAAATGGAAAAAGAATAGAAAATTGAGCGGTTGCCAGGGAGCATATAGTTTGCTTTTTTCTTTCAAAATGTTCTCACGTAAACACTCCATAATTTAATCCATACAGAATTTATAGGAAAACGTGAAACAACACAGCCTATTTACAATGAATTTTCTTGACAGTATCATATTTTTCAAAGAATTTTCGAAGAAATGAACAAATATTGTGTAAAAAAGATGTTACAGTATTACGACGATGATGACGATGCTTATTATAATGTTTTTAAAAGAGAAACAGTTTACTTGTATTATAGCTTTAAAATACTTAACACATAAAAACTTTAACTTTAGAATACTTTATGATTTATTGATATTTTTGTTTTTCTTTTTATCTTTAGAGAAAACACATTCAGTCACTGCTTCAGTGAAAAGTTTGGATAAGTCCATCATTAAATGCTTTTGCGTAATTAAATTATAGAGCGACCTATGAAAACCTGTCTCTGGTAGTATCATCTGTTAAAATTTGTTTGATTTTCTTTTTTTCTGTTTTGTTTAATTGAAGTCCACTATTTTCCCATAAATTTTCAAGCCTCCAGTCAGTACCCAGCCATCCCCTCTCCTCTCCTTCAACTTTACGAAAAAGGTAAATATCAGATAACCACAAAAAGTGACTAAATATCTGTCAAGGTATGATAATTATGTCATAATTTTTAAGTAAAATAATAAGGTCCAAAATAATGATAATAAGTCTGTGGAATATATTATAGATAATGTTATTTGTTTTAGTTTGACTTTCTGTCAAAATTTGATATTAGTTTGCTTCTTCAAGCTAAAACTTTACTATATATTTTTTCGAATGTTAGACAAAAGGGTCTATATCCTATTCTTACAGCAGTTATGCCACTTTAATGATTCCTGATGTGTATTATAATTGTGGTATTGTTTGTGTATTTACATGTTTTCCAAATACGTAAAGACAGATTTAACTTTGAATTTCTTATTGTTTACTTTGTCAAGGTTACTATATTCCAGTCGTCATATTATTTTTTAGAATACAAATATGAATTATGCACAAGTAATGATATCCCAATACATATATTATTTCTAGAGAAACGTAATTCTTTCACACTTAATTCATTGATTTATTCAAATATTTAACCACCCTTCTATCTGCTTATCAACCTGAGCCATTCTTTCACAGACATATTGATAGTACAGTTTCATTTACTATCAATTTGGTATTAATGACGTGCATCATTGTCAGCAGGCCTCGAACCAAAAAGCTGGGATCCCACTCAATTTCTAGCTCATTTCCTTTAAAACGTTGCAAAAACAACTTCCTTTTCACTAGAACCAGATGCTTCTGCTAGACGGATATATTATATATCCACATATTATAATTTTCTATACAAAAAAAAAATAACTGAACGGTCAGATGTTTAAACACACATTGGGAGCCCCAGCCCAATATTTCATTTTAAATCTTAAACGTCCTGTGAATCAGACCTGTCTTGTTCGATTTATTTTTTATAGAAAAAAGAATGGCTATATAATCTAATATATTTCATATATTTCATGCAATCGAAACAAGAAAAAACAAAAAAATATATATCTTGTGAGCGATGACAATATTATTCATTAAAGGTTTTCTTTAACTTACAAAGACAAAATTTAAATAAATGACAGGAAAGTCATGTTTTTTCAACAAAGCTTATAACGAGCTTTTCTAAAACTCATACGATGCAAATGCTAAATGGTCTCTTTAATTAGATTTTAAATATCCATTAAATTCAAATGAACTAAGAACACGAGGAAATTCGATCACAAGATCTTCACAAGATTGTAGTCCGGTCCAGATGTACAACAAAGATACGTGTACGACGGTTTTTGTAAACGAAAAATTAGTATAAGGAAAAAAACGCTAAAAGTATATGTTACATTATTACATGGATGATAACAATACTTGTGATGATGTTTTTAAATGAGAGTCAGTTTGTTTTTATTATTTGATAGCCTTATAAAACTACTTTGTACAGAATTACTTCAAATTTAGAAATTTTTTTTGATTGATTGACATTTTCTTCTTTTATCCTCAGAGGAAACAAATTCATTCAATCGAATACCTACTTCAGGGAATCGTATGAATTAGTCCATCATTTATTGGATTTTTTGCATAATTGAATTTAAGCGTCATACGAATACGCTGCCTCTGGTAGTATAATCTTTTAAAATTTGTTTGATCTTTTTGTTTGTTTTTATCTTCTGTTTATTAAAATCCACTATTCATTTTTATTTTTCAAAACCGAAAATTTCAGATTTCCGATATCGAAATAAAAAATTTACTTCAGGCACTACAAGTGAAAATACTCTTTTCCTGATACGAGCTAAACGTTTACTATTTATCTTATCGAATGTTCAAAACACAAAAAGGTCTACATTCTATCTACAGTAACTGCAATTATGTCGCTAAAGTGTTTTCTGATGATTATTATGAATTATAGTATTGCATGTGTAATTGCAAGATTTCTAACATGCTAAGACTGGCTTATATGTCTTAGCATGAATTGCCATTCTTTTTGTTTACTTTGTTAAAGTGTATTTCCTTCTCCCATCGTCCTGGTGTTCAAACAAATAATGTGATCTATGTATGTTTCCCCAGGGATACCTTTTCTTGAGATGTCATCGTATGGTTAAATAACTTATTGGAAAATTAGAAGTTGCATATAATGACAACACACAACTCTCCCGAAGCGTATAAAACATTTAAACAACTTCACAAGAATATTTCTATTGTTAATCGAACAGATGTAGCAGCAATGTCATATAGTTATATATTGTATATACCGGCTACAGCTGTTGCAAATATATAGCACCGTTATAAAAGAAATATGTAAATAATCCGCTTACGGTGAACAAAACATAATTTTGATGGCTGGCTTCTATTATAGTGCCAGAGAGGTATATGTATATGATTTGCCTGCTCTTGTAACACATATGTTATTTCTAAAATTATATCCTTCATACTTGTTTATTTATTCATTCAAATATTCAATTACTCTCTCCTTATTCCCATTAATCTGACCGGTTTCAAACCATTATTCTGTGGAGTATTGATAGTACAGTTAATGAATCATTTACTACTAATAGGAAGTTGGCAGTAGCAGTTGGCAGTAGAAATTAAATCAAACGTGAAGTTGGCAGTAGCAGTAACAGCAGTAGCAGTAAAACAAAACGTGAAGTTGGCAGTAGCAGTAAATCAAAACGTGAAGTTGGCAGTAGCAGTAACAGCAGTAGCAGTAAAACGAAACGTGAAGTTGGTAGTAGCAGTAACAGCAGTAGAAGTAAAACAAAACGTGAAGTTGGCAGGAGCAGTAACAGCAGTAGGAATAAAACAAAACGTGAAGTTGGCAGTAGCAGTAACAGCAGTAGCAGTAAACAAAACGTAAAGTTGGCAGTAGCAGTAACAGCAGTAGCAGTAAGAAAGTCTTAAAAGTCTTGAAGATTTCAATGAAAATAAAACATGTTTAAAGTTGGCAGTAGCAGTAACAGCAGTAGCATTAAACAAAAAGTGAAGTTGGCTGTAGCAGTAACAGCAGTAGCAGTAAAACAAAACGTGAGGTTGGCAGTAGCAGTAACAGCAGTAGCAGTAAAACAAAACGTGAAGTTGGCAGTAGAAGTAACAGCAGTAGCAGTAAAGCAAAACGTGAAGTTGGCAGTAGGAGTAACAGCAGTAGCAGTAAAACAAAACGTAAAGTTGGCAGTAGCAGTAACAGCAGTAGCAGTAAAACAAAACGTGAAGTTGGCAGTAGCAGTAACAGCAGTAGCAGTAAAACAAAACGTGAAGTTGGCAGTAGCAGTAACAGCAGTAGCAGTAAACAAAACGTAAAGTTGGCAGTAGCAGTAACAGCAGTAGCAGTAAGAAAGTCTTAAAAGTCTTGAAGATTTCAATGAAAATAAAACATGTTTAAACATGAAACTTCACGTTTTGATTTACTGATACTGCTGTTACTGCTACTGCCAACTTCACGTTTTGTTTTACTGCTACTGCTGTTACTGCTACTGCCAACTTCACGTTTTGTTTTACTGCTACTGCTGTTACTGCTTCTGCCAACTTCACGTTTTTCTACTGCTGTTACTGCTACTGCTCACTTCCTATACATTCATTTACTGTTGGTTTTGACGAAGTGCACTGAATACGTACATCATTGTTACCAGACCTGAGACCATCAACTTTAAATGAAGATCTAAATTGATTTCTGGCTAATTTCGTTCACCGCATGGTCAAGACAACTTGTTTTCAATAGAACCAAACGCTTTTCTTAGAGGGAGATACTGTATATATGCAAAAATTGTATGTTTCTATACATAGCAGTTAAACTGATGGCCGTACATGTTACTCATACATTACTTATATAGCAATATGTTACTTTTGGCAACATATTGATGGTTTGTTAGTACTGTTATTTATGATGTTGGTTTGTTATTCCGGCTCGCCTCGAGAAAAGTTCCGGTCGGTTGCATCAGAAGATCATAGGGCCAAAACAGGGGTTTCAAAAATGCAAATTTCAGAACACTTCTTGTCTGAAACTACAGGGTCGAGAGCTTTGATATGTGGTATGTAATATCATATGGAAGTCCTCTGCCAAAGTTGTTCAAATTATGCCTTTGGGGTAAAAAGTGGTTCCGCCCTGTGGGTCATGGGTTTTGCCTATATGTATAAGGTAAAAATGCTTAAAACAACATTTCATCTGAAGCTGATTACTTTATTTTGACCAAACTTCACAGGAATGCTTCTTGGGTGGTTCCATATCAAAGTTGTTGAAATGATTTCGGTCGGTTACATAACTAGTTTACAAGGCGAAAAGGGGGTTTAAAAATGCGAATTTCAAAAGTCTTGTCTGAAACTGCAGGTCCAAGAGCTTTGATGTGGTATGTATCATGACCTAGTAGTCTTCTACCAACATTGTTCAAATTATGCCTTTTGGGTGAGAATTTGCCCCCGGGGGGTCTTAGGGTTTCCTTATGTGTATAGAGTAAATTTTTTTTCGGAAACCCCAAGGGCCTAGAAATTTGATGTGTGGTAGATAATATTGTCTAGAGGTCCTCTACCAAAGTTGTTTAAATCGTGCCTCGTGGGTGAAAATTGATCCCGCCCTGAGGGTCATGGGTTTTTCTTATGTGTATTTAGTGAAACCTTCAAGAATCTTCTCTGAAACCCCAAGGGCTAGAGCTTAGATATTAGATATTATCGTTATATGTATATAGTTAAACCTTTGAAACATTGTCTAGTTGACCTTTACCATGATTGTTCAAATAATTGCTGTTGTGTCAAAATTGGTCCCGCCCCGTGATCATGTAGGGGTCATGAATTTTTATTTTTGAAATGATTTAAGACATGAAATAAATGCACATATCGAATCAGGTATCTAAAGTTAAAGTTTTTCAAACAAACAAAGGAGTAAAGGAGTGAACATGTGGATGTTGAATTCTTAATTTGAAATAGTAATAGCTCTTTTTAATTCATAATGATCATGGAAATGTAGCTATGTAAATAATATGTTTGTGAAATCTTGAGTAGATTTTAGATAAATTCCAACCCTAAGCATCTCCTTTGTTGTCTCCTCTTCAGGTCTTATTACAAACATGAACACCCTACTTACATTTGCTAATGATTGCTCATGTTTTTAGGAAGAATTTGTGACACAGAGATTGAAAATGAAGCTCGCCCGTAGTGTACGCATTCAAATTACATCTTTTGTATTCATCTATGGAATGACAATACTTTCTGGAAGTTTCTGAACGGTGTGAGTCATGGTTGATGCCTTTGTAGTGATTCTCAAAACGTCCATGGCTAAAACAGAAAGTGAAGTAAAGCATCTAAATTACAAATACTGATCTAGGTCTTTTGAGTGAATTGTTTTTGACTGGGAGAGGTTAAAGTGAAATGTTGTACTGATTGGTAATGCAGTTTCGCTTATGTCGAAATAGCCACGTGACTTATATTTATTGAACATCTAGACAATGTTCTGTGGTTAAAAGAGGCTAGATTCTTTAGACATAATATCACATCAAAGCAATAATTCAAGTGATCTTTCCCATGGGCTAGAAACGCCTTTTTAATGTATTTTGTTCTGATTCTTTTCTCACTTTTTTCATCTCAGTAATGAATCAGCATATTTGCCGTCTTTTCATTAATAAATGATTTTTTTTATAATTAGTCCTGCACTATACAACGATATATGGATATCATACATGTTGATATTTACGTCTAATAATTAAATGAATCAACATCACAAGATATATTGATGTTAGCATCATTACATAAATGAAAAGCACGACAGGATCATATTTGTTCCTCCTTCATAGGTCCCAGAGTAATCTTATATTCTTCTAGTCTCTTTTCTGCCTTTGTAAAATCATCTTTATGAACTGAAACTGTGTTACATGTAACAATAATCTAAATAATGATTCATCACAGTCAATTATTGTTAAAAATGCCTCAACATTGAAGGAATTCTGCGTCAATATTATAATAATCGAAACGTCTCAGAAGTTTCAATAAATTACCAGAGAAGAACATTCTGGTGCTAAATGCAGAAGATAAATAACCATTCTGGAGAAATCTGTTATGTTCAGAAAAAAAAATAATTCAGCCTAATACTGCCTGATAATTGGCCTGATCTATCAACTCAATGCAATTTGTAGAACTTACTTTCCAGTAATTGCATAGGCAAAGATATGCCATGCATTAATTAAGCGGCAATGGGGTGTCGTGTTAAAACACAATAAAAACATTAAAAATAAAACTTAAAACAAAATACATGTATTTAAAAATCTGACTAAAATGAAATATATATTTTTTTCATGTTTTATTCAGTGCAGATATCATATGTAACTGATGTAGCTTACAATATTTACATAAAATATATCAAAATGTTTGACAAACTCACATAAAATAAGCACAATCACTTTAATACTGTATCATCATTCATTTGACCATTTATATAACCTCATTCCATCCTAACTGCTAAATTAGATGATGGAATATAATATTCATGCAATCACTACTAGGATCTTTTTTGTGAGGGGTGGGGGCGGATTTTTCATACAAATGTCTTACAAAATTGTTGCGTCATTTAGATATATATATTACTTTTTACTAACTGAAGTACCCTTCACGTTTTGTTACTGTTAGAAGTAGTTGTATTTTTAAGTGTTAAAAACGCTCGATGTTCGACTATTATTTCAGCATGAATACCTGAGCACGTATAACCAAACTTGCTTGGGAAACAAAGTGACTAGAGGGATTTTATATGACAGCATTCTGAAAACGGTTTGCTATCCGGAAAACTGCGATTTAATGAACCATGTAAAATGTATTTTCCTAAGTCTACTGTAATTTCTTCAAAATATTAAACTTTGACGGCACTCTTTATGAAATAATTTGTAGCGCAAGAGTTCTTAAACTGACATTCTATGATTATTTAGATTTTTCTGCATTTGTCTGGAAGTGCCTAAAACTTTAACCATAATATTTTATGGGGATAAACCCTGAAGTTATCGATAATATAGAGCACTTCTATTTTCCTGACTCATTTGCTATCAAATGGAATTATTCTTGATAATTTAAAGAAGATAAGTTCAGTATTTTTACAGGCTATGATTATTATAATTTGATATAGATGATTATTATATTTTCTTTCTTTTTTTATTTCAACGACAGAAAATTACATTAACCAAAAAAATACCGGCAATTTAGAAATACGAGAATAAAAAAACTGCAGACGTTCAGAATTACTACAGTAACAATTTTGAAATGTATGCTTCGTTTTTTTTTTTTTTTTTTTTTTTTTTTTTTTTTTTTTTTTTTTTTTTTTTTCGTTCTTCGAATAACAATGATCAATAAATAAATTAACTAATTAATTAAAAGATTTGAAAATGAAATTTTACACTTATTAGAAAACATCTAGCTTGGTTTTTTTTGTTTGTTTGTTTTGTTTTGTTTTTTGTCCTTGCTTTTTTTTCAAAAAAGGAAATAAAAATCAGAACATTCTTAAAGGGTTTCTATGCAATGCTAAGTTTTAACACAGTTTAAAATGTATCATCAATAAAGATACAAGTTTCGGTATTGACAAGGAGACCTGTGCCATTTTTTTGTATTAAAAACATACTTCCTTTTGCATAAATGAACCAAACAATGTTATGACGTAGAAAATTTTAAAACTATTGTGTCAGTCACTACTGATAGATAAAAACTACGTCGAAATTCAAACGTTTAAATGAATGAATTTAAGAAACGTCGTGACGGCATTTTTCTTTACTGTCTACATACTTTCGGACTAATATATTTCATTGCAAATAAAATAATATCACTTACCGATATTTTTATAAGTATGTAATTTAAAAGCGAAAAATTGAAAAAAAAAGTTCTTAAATGAAACAAAATATTCGTTCAAAAAAAGCATTTTTCTTATTTTCTATTTATTTTTATAATAAATATTACTGTTATTCAATAATTACAGTGAAAGAAAGATGTTATATAACGTATTACAACAAAACGTTTAAAAACGATTTTAATTTAATCATAACAGTCTGCAAATTAATGAAAGTAGGTGACTTTTGTACCATGTCCACACAAAAAACTTGTCAGAGAAAATGACGGTCAGCAACGGAGTTAGCGCTGGATTTATCGATTCTCAATCTTTGATTTGCTGTCGTAAGGTCAATTGCTAAATGCACCAAACTCAATATTTCTTTTAGGGTGACGTATCGCTTAAAATCTGTCTCTTTGACTAGTGTACGTCAGTTCTAGCGCAGCAGACTCTTTTTGATATTTCCAGATTCCTTGACATCAAAGAAAAAGCGTTATTACAACATTTGGACTGGTATATGACAGATCCGATTTACTATATAGAAATAATTCTATATCTCTAATATTTTTCAGCATGACAAAAAGACTGGCCTGAGAACATAATAACTGAATTGATGACATTCTTTATTCCAAAATAAACTCTCTAATTATAGGAACTGTGATAACTGTTTTATCTAAATGAGCATTTCCTTATAAGTTATGAAATAATCTATTTAAAATCCTTGTATGATTTGAAAATGCATTTGATCCCTTTTATCACTTGATCATAACCTCGTGAAGACCATTGTAGTTTAATTAAAGGACTTCTTCAATCAGTTTTAAGTGCGAACAGATGACCTTGCTGAATTAAATTGCAGAAGTTTAGGCAGGACATTGTACATTCTGTAATATTGCTTATCTCTGTGAAAAAAGGTTGTTTCATATTTCAAAAACCTGACACTTTCGTTGAACTCACTGGTGATATCTTCGGTGTGGTCATTTGAAGAACTCACTATATTATAACATATTTTAAAATTTAATATGATAAGACACAAAGCTCAAAACAAAGTGACATTTTTCAGGAGCAAAGTCAAAACCAAAATAAAAGGCAGACAAGGCAAAAAAAGAATTCACTCGACCAAAATCAAATCTGTCTTACACGATTTAGTAAGCTACAAACAGGAAAAGGGATAATTACATTTTTCTTTTGATATTTTTCATATTACTTAATGTCGAGATAACACATGTCGTATACATATATCCTGTCACTTTCAACGAAATATAAGCTTTTCTGGAAAATGATGATTATTTAAGTATTGTATTAAAACAATTTTCTGTCAAAATTCCATCACATGATGAATGTTCGTGTTCTCTGGCACCGAAACCAAGCAGTATGATATTCTTTATATTACGTCTTTAAGTAGTTAATATTAAATGTTTTTGAATGACTAAGACTACTTCCTATTGACATCATTTTCATTACATGACAAATATTGTTTGTAACGCACTATTGCATACTTTTATAAAACACATGTGTAGTAGAACGCCTAACGAAACATTACGCATTAATTTCTTGTTTTATTTTTTATTGTCTTTTTTTCAAATTTACTATCATAATTATACATGTCCTATTTCAAAAAGACGTCTTCTATATTCAGTATTTCCGACATATTTTGACATTTTAGTAGGAACTAATTCGTCCAACTTTAATGGCGGATGTTTTGTAAAACCTTTTATCAGTATCGTATAAAAAATACCCTAGTTAAGATCTATATATGGTCCTTTTGCCATGTGATAATAAAAATCTGACAGGTGTTAACATTTCATATAAACATTTATTTAATCGTCCGAGAATAATGTTAAGATATTGGTGCGTCAGGCTGTCGAGCATTTTGATTTATTCAATATGTAAAACACGATATTTTTGTTGTTTCTGATATGAAGCATTTGGTATTCAGTAATTCCAGTACTTCTGAATACGTTTGAATTAGATTAAGGCGACTGACTCAAAAAAATTTGCTTAATTTATTTTTCTTTAAAATATAAAAGAAGTTAATATACTATTGATTAAAAACATAATATTATGCTTCTATACAGCATGAAAACTAGGGAAAAAAGTTTTGCTTTTACCAAGATTCGAACCCATTTTATGGTCAATATAATATAAAGCGACGATTTACAGCGCTGAGCCACAGCGTCTAGATATGAAATTTCGTCAAAATTAGTGCTATAAATGTAGTATCTACCCCGTGACTAACGGGGTAATTTTTTTACCGATAAAAGTGTGTAAAACTTTATATTTTGATGTTTTTCTGTAACAAAAAAAGTAGTCAGTAACTTAGTTTAGATATATATGTATCACAAATACAGCAAGAATTTCAAGATGTATAAACATTTTCTGTTGTTTCTTTTTCATCGTCGGCCCGTTTGTGAGTCAGTCGCTTTAAGAGAAACTTCCTCTCAGGGGTGTTTTTGTTTTCACATTCCTAGGCTCACTAGTTGTAATGATACCTTGGTATTACGATGGGAGATGAAAAAGTTACACCACTTAATTAAGTAAAGAATATAGCTTTCACTTAAAGAAATAGGCTGGTTTTCGCTTTTACTTGGCATCCCCACGTCCCTCTAAAACCTCTACTGTTATAATAAAAGTTTGAGGTTTGTGATTATGATCACTCGCATTTAAACATGATGTAGAGATCAAAGTGATTAACAAAACCTTGTTACACTATCTGAATGTAAATAGTTGTTTACGTGTATGTAGCTATATTGTTCACAGATCTGTAGCTATCTGCCTTGTCAGTCAAATATTTATTCACAGTAACATAGAAACAAAATAATAAGTGTTTACTTGTTTACTCTTAAGTCGAATTTTATGTTGTGTACATTCAAGTTTGGAGGAAACTTACGTTTGCACGGGTTTTTCGAGAATTAAATTGTAAATGATATTTTGGAAGAGGAGTGTCAATTTTGTCTGTCACATTCATTTTATTCGAATGGGACATATCCTTTATTTCAATAACACAATCACCTGTTGTTTATTCTTAAATCCTTAGACAGGTAGAAATAACATTTCTGTAAAGAAGTAAGAAGTGCTTATCACGTGGTGTAATTTAAGTGGTTGTTATCGGCTTAAATCTTTTTGACGATATATTATTGTCGTTAATATTAAGTTGTATCTTCAGAACGGAGTCAGTGCAGTGTTTTTTTACTATGATTAGAATCATTATTCGTCATGCTATGGTATTATTCAGTTATGTCACATTAATAAATATTCAAGCACCTAGTGGGGTTCAAACCCGCACCAAATGGCACCAACCACCTATCAATGCAAAGTAAAACTGCTGTAGACCACTCGGCCATCGCAACAACCCAGTAACAGATTGTGCAAATAATCGGGTATAAAGTGTTTACCATTACACGACCGCTGAGAGTCGTTAGATGTATGACAACACTGACTATATGTACGGGCACACTTTCTACTGCCACCACACTGCACAAATAACATAATCATTTTCAAACATATACAAGTTTCCAGGAAGGTAAAGATGTTTATGTGAAGTAGATTATTTATCCTTCAAGTGAGCGGAAGTTATGTTGAGGAAAGTATTCATTCAGTTATTTTTTTTTACAATACTGCATAGTATGTTTTCTTGGCAATATTTGCCCATTGATCGGTGCAGTTTTGTAAAGAACGTTTACGCATTGATGCAAATCCGACACACGCCATGTTTACAGAAAAAAAATGGAAAGGTTTAGAATATTGTAACAAGACTTGACAAGTCGACAATTTCAAACCACTAAGACGAAAGTGATGCAAAATGTCTAGTATAAGATTTTGAACTGACACCGGTTGGTGATGCTATATTATTGCAATGCTAATGCTTAATGAGAAACAGTTGTTTGTATTATAGATTTTCGAAACTACCAAGCACATAATTACTTTAACTTTATTGATATTGTTTCGTTTTATCTTCAGCAGAGTCTCATTCAATCAATCGCACACCTGCTTCAGAGAATCGTCATTAACTGTTTTTTTATAGAGCGTCCTATAAAAACTATGCCCCTGATATTATCATCTGTTAAAATTTGTTTGATTTTCTTGAGTTGTTTTTCTTTTCTGATAATTGAAATGCACTATTTTTCCACTAACGAACAATTTTACGCCCCCCCCCCCCCCCCCCTTCCCCACCCCCGACTAGAAAAGAGGAAAATATCATCAGAAAACCTCCAAAAGTGACTAAATAATCTGTAAAGCTATGAAAATGATCGTTTCATCATCTGTTAGATAAATAATAAGGTCCAACACAACTGATCTTAAAGTCAGTGGAATATCATAAATTATCTTTGTTGATGCAACAAGTGAAAATTAATTTTAATTTTTTTGTCAAATTGTAGTAATATTTTCCTTCTTCGAGCTAAAACTTTACTATACATTTTTACGAATTTTGGAAAGAAAATGGGTTTATTTATAAATTTAAAAAGTTTAATAGTTTTTAATCTACTAAGGAAATTCAATATTTTTGTATAGAAGTGACTGAGAACATGCATTTACCATTCGTTTATAAAATATTGATAGTACAGTTGTAGTTTACTATTGTTATTGAAAAAGTGCATTGAACTCCTAATCATTTTCAACAGGCCTCAAACCAGAAAGTTCGAGTCCCGATGGATTCCTAGCTAATTCCTTCACAACTTGCCTTTTAATAGAAACATACGTTTACTTTAGACGGAGATATCATATATGCACACATAGTGTCTTTATATACAGAACAAGTTAACTGATGGCTGTACATGTTTAAACAAACATTGGAGGCCCCGAAGCCCTCTCTCAATTGATCTGTTTAACGTCCTGAGAAGCAGGCCTGTCACGCTCGATTTATTTCATGTTTTGTAGATTTTACTCATACGTTACTTTATAGCGATATTTTAGTTTTAGCAATAAGAAGATGGTTTATCTATTCTGTTGTTGATGATTCTGTTTGGTTATTAAGGATTTCTGCTGCCGTTCAGCGTTATACAGTCGTTGCATTTGTTCCGTTATTCGTTGAGGGTATAGTTGTAACGTATTTAACGACCATAACATTCTAATTGTTTCTTTTTTTCTAACTTTTCAATATTGAACAATTTTATTACACATTGAAAAAATAACTCTTTGCGTGAATAATCGATCAATAAATATTAACACAATTTTGGACGCAGTCGATAAAAATGTACTACTTGATAAGGTCTTTATTTGGAATATTGAATATCGAATAAATGTGTTGCCTCTTTAATTACACATCCCTTGTTAGACAAAAGGTAGTTACCAGTCTAAGTCATAATGATAGTTTTCCCTAGAGTCCTTAAGTTGCGCGTATAGACATAAAAATATCATAACGTTTGGCTTCGTTGCCAGAAATAATGACCATCTGTCATTTTGATTGATTTCCGAAAGCTAGTACATTGCTCTAAAATTAGTACTCGCATAATCATATATTTTCTTAAAAAGAGATTCTTTACTGACTTGTTCAATAAGTCTGTGATGCATAGATTTAGACAGTCAGTAATTTAGTTGTTATTTTCATCATTCTTTACAAATTGTAAATTCTCATTTTAATGTATATTCTGGATATTATTATGCTAAAATGTAAAATCTTAATAAAAAAGTCTATATTGTGGATTTTACCCATGTTAGACGATTGGACTCTCTTGATGCCGTACTGTTGTTTGCAGTCGAGCTGTGGTCACATTCACGACTTCAGTTCTCTGAAATAAAAACTAGTCATAACAGTGGTAAAAAATTCAGGTAATTATCAAATATAGATACATGTCTGTGAAAATTGAAACGGATTAAGCTCTTGTTATTTCTGATATTCTTTTTTCTAATGCAGTTATTTTTATTGTGATTGTAAAGTGAACATTACCTAATTACCATTACACGAGAACGGGTATCTGAGAACCAATCTCCATCGAAGTGATCTCCCTTTGGTACTTCAGAACAGGGTTCCTTCACCACATGTGAACTTTAGCTTTTCTCCAGCTTAGTACATGTTAATGAACCTTTTAAAGTAGTTATTCTTCTATTTGTTATCTCAGTTTTAATAAAATTATATCGACGAAAGATGTCTGTGAGATGCTAAAATGAAGAAGAAAACAACTTTAAAAGATTATTTTAAAATTTATTAACTTTCGACAATTATTACTTGAAATGCCTGGTGGCAATCATTATTTTACTGAAAGAGATGTAACCGCCACATAGGGTTTGTCTTTGAACATAGTGTTTCTATCTAAATGTCCTTTCTTGTAACACACGATTTTGATTTAACCTATATCGTGCAAGAATAGTTTACACGAGTTACATACAAAAAAATCGACTTCGATATATGAAAATGAGTAATATAAGGTTCACGAACCAGCAATTCCTCTAGCATACAAAAAATAATCTACTAAGGTATAAAAACGTATAATTACAAAAGGTTCAAGAATTAGCAATACCAATATCAAGACACTTCGATACAGTGCCAGAAATGACTGTAGCCTTCATAACATCGTTGTAATACAATATAACGATAATCATACACTTCCAGGATATAACATCCGGAAATAATGAAGAAAATGAAAATCACTGCAATGTGAATGAAATGTAGCCTATAAAATACGACCCTCGTCGTATGATGTTAAATCAAATGTGAACTAGTCACAGTAAAACTTCCATACTTGAGCACTCATATTTTCTTTTTTTGCTTCCGTGTTTACGAAGAATATATATGACATTTCCTAAAATGTAAAGATTTAGATAATTAAAACACCAGTAATTGATTTGTCTCTTATGAGCTTATGTATTTATTATTGTAGTGTAATACGGGGGTAGGGAGAACAACTCTCGCTTCTGTAAACTTTGTTTATTGCACGTACATCTATACAATTTGCGGTCTTTCCCCCTCTGCCCAAAACACCATTTTCCCCCTTTATATATACATCTAAAATTACATAACTAGAAGGAATATGCTAGACTTATGTCCAGCCATATCACGCATAACATCTCGCTCTCCGTGTTTTGCATTCAAAAGTGGCATGTACATCTTTGAAAATGACATCTAAAGGGGTGCCTTAGGCTTATAAAGATTTTATCTGCCAACTCTAAAATTATCTGACAAGTTGTATTAACATACAGTAATTAGTTTCTTAATTAGCCCACAAGGGTCCCTTGGCAAATAATGATTTTTCTCTGTCAAGTTGTAACAAAATATGGTAATTATTATAAGTTCTTTATTTTCATCAGGGATTTATTATTGTTAATTATAAAAATAATAAAAAATAATAAAGTCATACACTAATTATGCTATATTATTTCCTTCTGTTTTTATCTGTCCGCCTTTTTCGAACTGGCATTCGACAAAACAAGTCATCTTTTAAAATACTTTTAAATTTAACTCATAGTACGCTTCATTTTTTTCTGTTTATTCAATGAATACTGGGAACATGCATAAAAAGGCATTTCATTTATGATGAAAATCTCAGGTCTCCCAAGATAATGATTTACAAACAAGCAACACGTAAAAGAAGTGTACATGTGATGTGTTTCTTTTTTTTATAAAAACCATTTTTTATACGACGATCTTTTGCTAATCTATTTCTTTAAATTATACCCTGGTCGATAACATATGAATATTCTGTCAATGAAATAAGTTTTGATGGTGAATTTAGAGCATATTAATGGTAAAGTGAGAAGTGGTGTATCCGCTGTCTGTCAATCTGTCTAACGTTTGATTTATTTTCAGTGATACTGGCTATTTTCGAACATTTCGTCAGTGTAAAAAATACATTTGCTTTAAGATAACGAGCACAAAAAATCTAATCATATCGTGGAAATTCTTTATCATGTTTTGGAACAATTTTATAAGGAAATCTATAATATTGTTGAGTTAGGTCGTGCTTTTTAAAAACATTTCTTGTTGTCTTGATAACAGCTTTTGTAGAATTTTGAAGATATCTTAAAGACACATAATGCATGCAATTAAAGATTTTGTCAATCTTGAAAAAAGAGATATTTCCACTGATCAATGAGTCCTCACATGAAATTTCTTCCGGTGCAGGTTTGAGTTTTGCCGACAACGGTTTGTTTTACAAACATTTTCCACAAAAAAAATTCAGTGAAAGTCAGTGTGTAGTACCACAATACTTCGTCATCGCACATGCATGCATTTAGAAAAAAAAACTTTCACCTGTTTTCAGGCCTAAACTAGAATTTTACAAAGCTCACCAGCCAATCTTCAGTGCACAACATGGTTTTTTTACAACCCTACGATTTCTTATTGAAAAAAGACTATTTTACCTTTCAAGCGACGGATTGGTGACAAAAAAGGTCCGCGAGCGAGCATAAAACAGGTGCGCGATGACGTAGTATCCTACTAATGTACCAATACCATGTGTAAGATCATTATATAAACCCAGACTATGAGTAAATTTCGACTGATTAATGCATTAACGTTACCAATCCACGGTAATTTTACCGGCTCAGTTTTAAAAGAGATATTATATATATATTAGCTAGCACTCAATGCATCATTAAACAGAAAATAAAACAAAAAAGCATTATAATAAAATAAAATATATTCTATAGAAAATTGATGTCTCTACGCAAAAAAGAAAACAATATGTTTGGTCAAATGAAATATAAAATATCTTTTGCAAGAAAGAAGTAATAAAACATAAGAGCGAGTTCGAAAGTGAAAATAAACATTGTGCTCTTACAGTTTTAGGTATAACTTTTGTATATAATACATTACCATTCTGTTGGAATGACCCTAAAATATACCTTGGCAAAGTGATATGTAATGATGTCAGTTTTATTTCTTATGACGTTAGTTCGTGAATTATAATTGAAATAAACAAAGATATTTTAAAAATAGTCCTCAAATTAACAATTTCAAGCTTTTTGGTTATGAGTTAAAGTTAATTGTATTGTAGAAAAAGGAACAGTTAATTAAAGCTAAATAATTGCCATAAACAATGACAGACATGTCAAGTTGTCGTGGCCGAGTGGTTAAGGCGATGGACTAGAAATCCATTGGGATCTTCCCGCGCAGGTTCGAATCCTGCCGACAACGATTTTTTATCAATCTTGCCATATGTATTGTATACTTAATTCATAATTTTGATTATTTATTACTTATTCAAAGTCATACCAATCATCATAATGTAGCTATATAAATAATATATGTTTGAAATATTGAGTATACTAAGTCTGACAACACTCGAGAAGACCACTCATACATGTACTTAACTGATTGCCTATAATTATTAGACGCATTTGTATCGTATACATTGAAAAAAAATCTCCCTCCATAGTTTAAGAATGCATATTACAGATTTTGCATTTAACTCTGAAATTACATTGGGTTTCCTAAAAGTTTCAGAACAGGTTGAGATTTCACAAAACACTGCGCTCATTTATCTCCGAATTATTTTTGTTTGTGATAAATTGTGTCATGGTTGAATAATCTGTATGTATTTAAACCGAATCAATGTCATAAGATAAAAATGTTTTGCTATTAGCAACATTACTTAAATAAAGGGCACTACAAGACCACACTTGATACAACTTCAACTTCAACTTCAACTTAATACTGCCAAAAGTCAATACTGACTATACTAGGCAGGCGCGTGTCAGGAACATTTAAAATTATAAAAGATAATAACAAAGAAAACAAGATTTAACTGAAGATCTTACTTAAACATTTATTTTAATTACTTTAAAATCTATAAAACTTGTTTAGTCCACTGATGAAAGCTGGCACAGTTGGGGTAGCCTTAATCTCGGTCGGTAATTCGTTCCAGAGTCGTATAGTCCTTGGGAAGAATGAGTTCATGTGATGTTGTGTTTTTGATTGTGGAATGAGGAATTTGCTGTTTCTTGTGTTTGTAAGGTGATTGTGATCAACATTGACCTGATTGTTTTTTATTTTGTGTAGCATGACCAGGCTGGCATGGTTTCGTCTTTGTTCTAAAGTTGACCATTTTAGTTCTTTGATCATGTTTGTTACACTGCTTGTATAGTGGTAATCATTATGAACGTACCTTGCAGCTGACCTCTGGACCATTTCTATTCTGTGTATGAGATATTTTTGCCATGGATGCCATATGGTTGAGCAGTATTCAACCTGTGGTCTTACATATGTTTTGTATGCTGCTTCTTTGAGTTGTTTGTTTTGTGTTTTGACGTTTCGTCTGATGAACCTTAAGCTGTTTTCTGCTTTGTTTGTGATATTGTTTATGTGGGATGACCAGTTTAGGTTGCTACTTATTGTATTTTGCATTTTCTGTGGTTTTCAGTTTAGTGTTATGTAGGTTGTAGGGAAAGATGACCGGTTTCTTTTTCCTGTGTATTCTGAGTACTTCACACTTGTCAGGGTTGAATTCCATTGACCATTCTTTTTCCCATATTTCAAGGTCGTGCAAATCATTTTGTAAGGTTTGTGCAGATGCTTGTGATTTAATTGTTAAATAAACTATGGTATCGTCGGCAAATAGACGCACCAGCTCCAGACACTTCCTGGTAGGTCATTGATGTATGCGAGAAAGAGACATGGACCTAAGACCAATCCCTGCGGGACACCAGAAAGCACAGGGAGCCTGTCAGAGACCTTGATTTCCACTAATACTTGTTGTGATCTGTTTTTGAGAAAGTTTTGTATCCATGAACTGATGTGTGGATGAACTCCCATGTGTTTCAGCTTGTGTATGAGTTTGTGGTGATCCCCCTTTAAAGGATCCAGAGTAGCCTGTTTTTCCTCTGGTCTTTTGTTTGTTTTTGTTAGATCACCTTTTGGATTTAAAGCTCCGTTACACGTAACAATCGTTTGTATTATGATTATTGTTAAAAATATTTCAGCAATAAAGGTATTCCGCGTCATGTAAAATACTCAAACCATCTCAAAAGTTTCAATAAATTACCAAAGAAGAACTTTTCGGTGATAAATGCACAAGATAAATTAGCCTTTTTGAGAAAGTCAGTCATGTTCAGGAAACGTTTAATTTAGTCTGATACTATCTGACAACGTAATATAAGTGTCCAAGTAAATCTGGTCTGATCTGTAAAGTCAAAGCAATTTGTAGATACAACTTCCCAGTAATTGCATAAGCATAGTTATGGTATGCATTAATTAAGCGAAAATGTGGTGTCCTGTTATAACAGGAAAAATATTGAAAATAATATCTTTAAAGAAATTTTCAAAGACAGGACTAAAATAAAATCTATATTTTTTTTCTTTTTCTATTCATTGCAGATACCATGTGTAACCAAAAAAGCTAACAATATTTACATGAAATTGATCAAAATGTTTTACAAACTACAGAAAAATGAACACAGTATTACTCATTTGGCCATAAATGTTCTCTCAATCCACCGTAACTGCAAATTTTTAATGATAAATTAGATTAGTTTTTTACTGACTGAAATACCGCTCACGTTAACGGACAATTGCTATTTGGAATTAGTTGTACTTTGCAGATGACAGAGTTAAAAATATACTCCATCCATGTTCGGGTGTTATTTCAGCAGGAATACCTGATCTCGCAATTTCGTCAAACCTAAATAAATAAATCTGTAGAAGAATATCTATCTACAAATAATGCATATCTATACGTGTCTATCAACCCAAAAGTGTACTAAAGTATGCCTCAGTTTACCAATTGTTCAATGAATTGTTTTACTGACGAATTGACATTTATTAATATTTTATTCAATATCATCCACGCCTACATTATTTGAAACAAAATGTTGCTGGATTACCCTTTTAAAATTATTTAACAGATGATTTGATCTTAAACGAAGAGATAGGAATTTATAGGTTCAGCTACCAATAATATTGACTTCTATCTATTTGAGCTTATTTATCGTCGGTACCGGTTGCACATATGACCGACGCCCCCTAAGACATTAGTTATTAGAAAGCATGCCATTCCAGAGACACCCCTTGTTCTTTTGCATGCTCAGTGTATAGCACTGATACATGGGAACCTCGGTTTAACGTCTCATCCGAAAGAATATTAGTAATGTTAGTGGAGGAACGGGGGATCGAACATGGGACCCCTGGTTTTACCATCGCGTTACCACTGGAACACATCTGCTCCCAATATTGACTTACCTCAGTGAACTATTTATATTATAATTATCAACTAAATGAGTACTTTTCTTTTTTTTTTAAAAAAAAAGTATGCATAAATTTATACAGAAAACAGCAAATGCCAAATAAAAAGTACAGTTCCCTTAATTAAAATTGCATCTATCTCCAGAAGATTGGCTTTGGAAACGAGAAAACTACTACTTGCTAAATGTACCGACTTCATATTCGGTTATTATTCAAAATTACAATTATCGGAGATAAAGGCATCGGTACTATAGAAGTAGTCAGTAATAGTAGAAACAAAATGTGAGTTATTCTGTATTGAAACACATTTAACACGATATTTTATTCAGGGTGACTGTCCAAAATCTATCATGGTGACTGGTGTATGTCAGTAGGGAAGAAGATTCTTTATAATATTTCTCGATGTTTGACTTAAAAAAACAACGTTATAGCAACATTTAGACTGGTATTTGTCTATAGATGTGACGACATTTGCCTTATTTATATAGTAACAAAGCAACACTATAACATTGCACCCACGCAAATTCTGAAAAAATGAAGGATTTTTGTCATGAATAAAAATATTTAATATCATATCTAACTTTATTGAGAATATAAAATCAAAGTTGTCTGGAATTTGCGCAAAATGACAACGCATCTCCAGTTCTCTATTGATTTATGAAAGACAAACTTAATATTCTTATTGTGCCTAGTACATATGACCCAGTTTCACTTACAAAAATAAAATATATTAAAACAACAACTTTCCAACGAACATTGTTATAAATTAAATAGCTAAATAAACCTTCATAAACATGCAGGAGCACCATCGGTTTTACTAACATGATGATTAGTTTAAGTCACATGGTTAGTCTCGAAATATAAGTTCCAAAAGTGTTATGAGTAAAAATTACAAATGTACAGTATCGTCTGTTATATATATTATCTTTACAACTGAAACTGGATCTTTAAGTTAGTTGAAATTATATAACTAGTCAAATTGACTTTCATTTCATCCTCGTAATGCTAAAAAGTAACATTTTCATAATCTTGAGAAAAGCGCATTTAAAACTTAGATCAAAACAAGTTTTTGACAGAATTTCTCTTAACATATAAGTAGGCATAGGTCTTGTGTGTATTGCTAAGCAGTGATAACTAATTTGATAAATTAATTGACCTTATTTTGTTAATTAAGTACGACGGTTCCTTCACACACACGCACGCACACTTTGCATCACGCACTATTATGAGATTTATATGCAAAAAGGTACCATATGAAATTATGGTTCTTCTTTGCGCTTAACATTCTTGAAGCTAGGACGAACAGTATCACAGTAAGGCACCATATGACAAATAGTACCTTCCAGCAGAAATAAATTTAAGAATATGCAATGCATTTTTTAATTTTATTATTCATACAGATGTATTTTAAGGCAATATTTTATGTTATAATGAATAAAGCGAACAATAATCTTTTTCATGCCCCCGGAGGGAGCATACTGTTTTTGGTCTGTCTGTGTCCTTGTTTGTTTCTGTGTTTTTTTGTCACAAAACTTTAACCTTTCTGAGGTCCTGCCGGGGGCATGGTGTTCATAAGAACGTACCGCTTGTTTCAACCTACAGTAAACATTTACAGACATAACATGTTACATGAAAATGTAATAACAAAATACATGCAATTATGCACATGATCTATGTATTTTATTTTCGGTAACTAAGTCCCTTCAAACACGTTCGTTTTTGTCATTATGCGCTAGAAAGAACTACTGTGACCGTGTTTCTATTGCCCTTTCTCAGCTGGGTGTGCCTCATTCATACATTTCACAAATGAACTGCATTTGACACTCGTTACTACCCAGACCGTAATACAACATAAAAATTTCTTCCCTTTGGTCCTTTGTTTCTTTGTAAATTTATCACCGCACATAAACATGTTACCTACATTTTGTGCAGTTTTGAGCCTGATCCTTTTTAGTTACAACTCTAACTTAAGGTTGAATATGGAAATAAACATGCTGCTTTTATATTTAAAGGCCTGTCTAACGTTTCAATTTAACCTATGTTATGTACCTCACTAAAATTGTGCTGAAAGAATTGATGTTTTAACCAAATAAGTTAAAACGTATTGTATTAACAGGTTGTCAAAATAAATATTACGGTCTATATATAGGTAGGTGTTAAATAATATGCATTAACACAAATAATTGGTAGGTGCGTCACAGGCGCGCTAACAATGTATTTTGTTAATGCGTATTATTATACATTAACCTATTCATAGATGGGCTTACGATTAAAAAAAAAGAAAATGTTTATATATCTTCAAACTATTGCTGTAATTGTGACGAACATACCTAAACTAAGTAACTGACTCGTTTTTTGTTACAGAAAAACATTGGTGTACATCGTCGCTCTATACTTTACCGACCGAAAGGGCATGGGTTCGAATCCTGATTAAGACAAAACTTTTTTTCACTTTTCATGGTGTATAGAAGCATATTATTATATTTATTCCATAGTATATTAACTTCTCTTAAATTTTAAAGAAAACATCGGCTAAATTCTGTGAGTCAGTCGCTTTAATGATCAACATTACTTTTTAATGGAAAACAAAGTGTACCGCGTAAACTGACACGTACATGTTAAAGGCAAAAAATCCGATTATGCATAATTGAAATGAGTTAGACTTGTTAGACAGACCAATTATATATATATATATATATATATATATATATATATATATATATATATATATATATATATATATATATATAATGTGGTTAGTACACATTTACCCTAAGTTAGATAATTATATCAGATTTTAAAAATACTGCAATGTGATTGAACAAAAAAATAATGTATTGGTTATACGACTCGGCAGGCATAAATATTTAGTTTTATTTTACAAAAACAGAGTAAATTAAACATGTATTAATAGTGACAAACTTCGTAGTAAGTTGTCGTGGCCGAGTGGTTAAGGCGATGGACTAGAAATCCATTGGGATCTTCCCGCGCAGGTTCGAATCCTGCCGACAACGATATCTTTTTACAATCACTTTCCACAATCATACATCACAGATGCAGTTCTATATTCTTATCTTAATATAAAACAGGTTAGCTCAATCAATGCCATGACGATCATGTTTCTACATAAAACGATATTGTCTGAAAATTTGAGTAGTTTTTAGACAGTTTTCGGCTCTGTGCATCTGCTTTGTTGTGTTCTCTTCAAGCCTGACAATTGCCATGAAAACTACACTTGCATGCACTTAACTGATTGCTCATACATATTAGAGGCATTTGTAGCGTAGACATCGCCCGTAGTGTTAGAACGCATATTACAAGTTCAGATTTATCAGGCCTTTCTTCTACAATTTGTCCCATAAGACTTCGCCTAAACCCTTTGTGCCCTTTTTATTCAACCAAGAGGAGAAACTGTTCTTTGTTTGGGTTTACAGCATTGATCGGACAAAACTTGCCTATACATAATAGTATTTTATACTGTCAAGCCGCTCAATTGATATTACCCTCTGCATGATTCACTTTCACTAAAAGGCTAATTCATCTTTTGTATTTAACTCTAGAATGACAAAGCGTGTGTTTTCTGAAAGTTTCTGAACGGGTTGGTGATTTCAAATAACACTGCGCTTATTTATTGCCGACTTTTTGTGAGTGATAAATGATGTCATGGCTGAAGTTCATCTACTGATTCTCAAATTGTCCATTGCCGAAAATGAGCGAGGAACCGTTTCAAAACAAAGACTGATTTGGGTCTTTTGAGAGAATCGTTATTGCTTGTTAGAGGTTAAAGTGAAGTGATGCACTGATTGGTCCTGCAATTTCTGTAATGTCAGAAATAGCCATGTGACCAGTGTTTGTTTGGTTAAAATAGGCTAGATTATTAAGATGTCATATCACATCAAAGATAAAAAGAAATAATTCAAACGATATTTTCCCTTTGCTTGAAAGGATTTTTTAAATGTATCTTTCTTCCAATCACTTTTCTTCTTTATCCACTTACTAAAGAATCAGTAAATATTATGTGTCTTTTCATACACAAATGACATTTTTTATAATTAGACCAGCAATATATTTACATGTATGGATATTTTACATTTTAGAATATGCAAAAATATGCCCTGCAATTAAATGAATCAAGGTCACAAGCTATATTTGTTTTGCTACACTTGATCCTCCTTCATAGGACCAAGTTTATTCTATTATTGTTCTAGTGTATTTTCTGCCTTCGTTAAATTACCTTTTGGATTTGAAGCTGCGTTACATGTAACAATGGTTTATATTATGATTCACCTTGGTCGATTGTTGTTAAAAATGCCTCGGCACTTGATAAATTCCCCGTCATAGAAAATATTCAAAACATCTCAAACGTTTAAAAAAAATACAAGGAAGACCATTCCGGTGATAAATATAGAAGATAAATTAGCCTTTTAGTGAACGTCAGTTATGTTCAGGAAATATCAATTCAGTCTAATACTGCCTGACGATATAATATTAGTGTCCTAGCAATTCTGGTCTGATATATTAAGACAAAACGATCTGTAGAAACTACTTCCCTTGTAATTGCATAGGCAAAGTTATGACATGCATTGATTTAACTAAAATATAGTGTCATGTTAAAACAGGATAAGAATATTGAAAAATAAAATCTATTTCTCGCGAAAACAAAATATTTTAAACAAACATTAGTAACGTGTTATTTTATTGTTTCACTGGCTGAAATATCACGTGTAATTGCTATTTGAATTATTTGTACATTGCAAATGATAGTGCTAAAATGCTCTTTACATCGACATTGGTTTCAACAGGAGTACTTAAACACATATTTTTGTCAAAACCTATCTGGATATGTTTTCTGCTTTAGGGCATTCAAATGACAGAGAAATAAGCGTTCTTTTTATACATTTAGCAATCCTGAAGATTCTAAAAGAGTGAATAATATCAATAGTATTTTCCTGTAACCACTGTTGCTTGATTTCATAATATTAACCAACGCCTTCCCTTTTTATTAAACGTTTTATGAAAGAATTTTTAATACCAGGGTTTTTAAAATGACATACTAGGAATATTTTTAGGCCTTTCTGAAGTATTCGAGAACTTTACATTATTTTAAGAGGGCATACCCTGCAATTAGTCGATGTAATAATGAAAATCTAATTTACTGGTTTATTCTCTATCAAATGAAAATACTTGATAATTTAAAGAAAAAAACATATATTCAGATTGTTTTCTGTAAGACGTATAGGCAATAAAAAAGTTAGCTATCCATCCCAAAGTTGTACAACAACATCTCTCTACTTAAAACTTACGCTAGTATGAACGCATCAGTTTACTTACTGTTCTTAGAATTGTTTTACTGACGAGTTAACATCGACTAATATTTCATTCAATGACATTCACATCTACATTTTTATTAATGAAAATGGAATGTTTAATATTACGTTACACCTCTCACGCGATTAATTTTTATGCTATGTCTCTTGTTTTAACATTCCCATTGTTTCAGAGAAATTCTTATACAATAATTTTATTATGTTTAAACGCATGCAGATTTTATTCGTCCTATGTACTAAAACAAGTTTTGCTTTTCTTGTGTCGACTGTTTTAATATAAAACGAAACTATCTCAGTAGAATGTTTAACGTTAAAAGTGTTGCTTAGAATACATTATTTTGAAAGTTAACAACGTCTTAGGGATGTTTTCCTAAAAGGCATGGGGCAAAATTAGTTTAATTCCACTAGCCACAAACAACCCTCAGAGTATTTAATACCATAAAATATAAAGACATTATATAGAAAATAAGCTGCTCTCCTGGGTACCGTAATAATTAGTCAGAGTTTCGCCTTTTTTGCTGTTAACAGTTCCTGGGTTACCCTTTTAATATTCTTTTACATTTAATATTAATAGAGGAGACAGGAATTTATACTATGACGTAATATCCTGAGTGTTTAGCATTTCATGTACTGAGACAAACAAGTTTTATTAAACTTAAGGAACAATTTATATTATCATCAAAATTGAGTATCTTTCTTTTCAAATTTAAAAACTATAGAACTGGTCAGTAGCAGTAGGAAGGAACTGCGAGTAATTCTGTGTCGAAACACATAGGAAGGAACTGCGAGGAATTCTGTGTCGAAACACATTAAACACGATATTTAAGAGGGGCGTCTTCCACTGTTGGAAATCTATCATGGTGACTGATGTAAGTCAGGTTTGGCGCGGATAACTCTTTTTAATGTTTCTCGATTTTTCACACATAGAAAAATAAAGTTATCTCATAACTATCCATTGTTGTGACAATAAGGGCCTTGTTGATGCAGCAACACCCTAAAACATCATCGTAGCTAGGCAATTTCTGAAAACAGTGAAGGCATTTTGTCTGTATAAAGATATTTCATATCAAATCTTGCTTTAATGGAATAACAAATGAGACAAAGGAAAGCTGTCATGGTATTTTTCAGGAGCATAACGAAAACTTGAAATAAAATAAACATTTAGATAGGCAGAAAAAACTACAAAAGAAAAAAGGAATTTCCTCAACTAACGTCAAATCCGTCTTACAAGAATTTGTAAGCTACAAACAAGAGAATCATTCTTACATTTTCTTTTACTATTTTTCACGTTCCTTAATGTCGAAATAGTACGTGGCGTAAATATAAATCCAGTCGGTTTCATCAAAATATGAGCGGGCTATTTGCTTGCCCACGGCAAAGAATTGAGTTTTCATTAACAAAATGTCATAGCCAAGTTTACTGAGTGCAAGACAAGGGTTAAGGACTAGCCATTGGTATCTTTCCGCGCAGGTCCGATTCTTGCCGACGTTATGTTTTAATTAAAATCTCGCCCGTAGTGCAATATGCATTTTACAAGTCCAATTTTATCACGTCTTTTTCATTTTGTCGCATAAAACTTCGCTAAATCACTTTCTGTCTTTAATATTTGTGTCCAACGAAGAGAAAAACCTTGTCTGCTGTTTGAGATGACTGCATTCATCAGACCAACATTGCCTATACATCACAGTATTGTCAAGTCTCTCACTAATATTGCTCTTTACATGATCGACTGTCACTTAAAGGAAGGTTTGTCTTATGTTTTAACCTCTGGATGACATATTGTACTTTATGGAAATTTCTAAACTTAAAGTTCACATAAGAATGCGATTATTTATTGCCCACACGTCTCCGAATAATTTTGTGAGCGACAAAGTATGAGTCATGCTTGAAGCCTTTGTACTGATTGTCAAAACGTCGATTGAAAAACACAAAGACTGACCTGGGTCTTTTGGATCTGTTGTGTGACTTTAATTGACTATAAGAGGTTAAAGTATAGTCTTCCACTGATCAGTCCTGCAATTCCGGTAATATCGAAAATAGCCACGTTTAATATTAACCTCTACATTGACTTTCGTTTAAAGAATAATTCATCTTCTGTGTTTAACTCTGGATGGACAATGCTTACACTGTCTTGAAATTACAAAATAGGATTAAGTATTGCACATAAAACTGCGGTCACATCTCCAAATATTTATTGTGAGTTAGAAGGTTTTGTACTGGTTATCAGAACGTCCATTATAAAACGCGCCTATAATACAAACACTCAAATGGCTCTTAATGGATAGTTATCGATGAAAAAGAGTTAAAGCAAGGGTACTTTAGCAATTTTAGTGATATCAGAAATAGCCATTTAATATATACATGTACGCGTAGATTACAGAAATACTGTTTGGTGGCCAACATGATATAAATTCTTAAGATACAACATCTCATCACAGTTAGTTAGAAAAATGTTTCCTTCTCTGGAAACGCGTGGTCTTGTGTCTGCCACTACGAAATGTAAATGTATAATTTACGTCTTTTTCCGTAAACAAATGAATTTACAATAACAAATGAATTTATTTAAACAGACCTTATATTTACGTGACATTTTCTTTCTTTCTAATAAGGCTTCACATTCAAAAGAAATTGTTTCTATACTTAAGAGCTCCGTTGTTTGCAACCGCAACATGAAAAATATGTTTTTAACATCAAAATATATCAAGGTAAAAACTACCATTTATTAAAGATGCTTAGTATACAATTCTATAAAAGTTTCCTCTGTTACAGTAATCTTAATATTGTTTCACTGAAACACAGTATCAGCTTTTACCCCCAATTATAAATTTGGTCTAACGATAAACGTGGCCATCAACCAACATGGTAATACAGAGTAAAAAATAAGGTTTATTTACAAAACCGCTTGTGGTATACTTTGACTCAAACAGAAACTCACTGACTGGTAATCCCTAAACAAGGCAAATCAGACTACAGATGAACACAGCTTTTAAAACTTCCAGACAATTCTTTATTACAAGTCGAAATCGTGAATCACAGACAAATATTCAATCAATAAAAATAATAGAATTATGTGCACGAAACTTATTTTTTATGTACAATAACCCCGGTATCATTTACAACGATCCATTTGCTTTAAGAGTCTGGTACTTATTCTTGGCACCGAAACCAACCGTTGTGATATTAAATATGCTAATGCTCGAATCTGCAAGGAATTTTGGTGGTAGTTTTATGAAATGTCATGGTCTGGTAACAATTGATTTGTATAAGAAGGGATAACAAAATTCCAGAAAGAAACACCAAGGTAAATACGCCCAGGTCGATTTCTTTGGAATAAAGATAAGGTATATCTCAGCTATATGGATTACAAGCAGTCAATGGTGTACCTGAGTATGAGCATTTACGCCTCGCATATACACTTAATCTCAAAATGTTTGAATTCCCCCTACCTCCACTCCAAAACAAAAAAAGGAAAGCGACCATTGAAAATTGTAAATATAAACATAAAATCTTCATCGGGTTAAAGTTTCAAAATAAGTTTATTTAGTAACTGGGACATGTTCAGAAAAGTCAAACAACTCTTTTGACACTGAATAATTTGTGGACATACTTCAAAATAGAAACGGTTTGTGTTATCGTTAAGGATTTCAAACGTCAAAATTGTTTACCAAAGCTTCTCTTAAAACAAATAAAAATGATATTAAAATTGAATTTTTATATAAGAGAAAAACAGATCAAGTGACTAAAAATGAAATATGCATTCAGGAGTTTCCACTACGGACAGTTAAATGAAAGCGTATATAATGTGTCACTCGATCGTTTAATGACACGAAGTTGAAATCTGCATGCAAAATTATAAAAAAGTTAAAATTTCATTGATATAAATTCTAAAATAAGGAAGTGGGTCATAAGGTCAATGTCAAGGTCGGTCAATGTCAAAGTTGAGGTCTGTATGCAAAATTATACAACTAGTTAAAACTTGAATTAAATATCTTCAAAAACAAGAAAGAAAGTCAGAAGGTAACATGACGGTGAAGGTCAAATGAAGATCAAGGACAAAGATGGATGAAGGTGACGTACCTTCCTAGCCCAATTATTGGATTTTTAAGGATATCAGTTTAGTGGTAGATGGGTACAAAGGTGAGGACCAAGTTCTCCCAAAGCCCATCTAATTCACTAGGCAAAACTGAACCATAGATATCTAAGCTCAAGACAACTTTTTGCTTTATAACTCTCTGTAAAATCATGTGATCCCTGGCGCGGGCCCAGTTTTGACCCAGGGGCAGTGATTTGTTCAAGTATGGTAGAAGTCAACTAGGTAACGCAACACTGCAAATATCTAAATTCTAGTTCTAATGGTTTGTGACAAGAATTTTCCTTTCTATTTAAGTCTTTATGAAATGACGTTACACCTGGGGAGAGGCCAATTTTGAATTCAAAGCCATGATTTGTTTGATTTTGGTAGAAGTCCACTAGATGATACTACACACCAAGTATCTTCGCTCTAGATCTTGTGATTTAAGACAGGAGATATTTAAAACGTCTTTCTATATAACACAACGTAAAATCAAGAGACCCCTTGGAGGGGTCAATTTTGACCCAGGGGCCATGATTATATGATTTTGATAGATGTCTATTAAATAATGGTACACACAAAACATAAGTTTGTGTAAAATAGTGATTCCTGGAATCAAAGCCATGATTTGTTTGATTTTGGTAGAAGTCCACTAGATGATACTACACACCAAGTATCTTTGCTCTAGATCTTGTGATTTAAGACTGGAGATATTTAAAACGTTTTCCTTTATAACACAACGTAAAATTAAGAGACCCCTTGGCGGGGCCAATTCTGATCCAAGAGTCATGATTTATATGATTTCGGTAGAAGTACACTAAGTGATGCTATTAACAAAATATCTACGTTCTTGGCCATGTGGTTTCAGACAAAAACCTTTTTCCCCTCTATTATCATGGCTAATAGAGTTCAGCGTGGAATTCTATGTTTATACAATTTTGAAAGGGGACCATACAAGGATCATTGCTGTCAAGTTTGATGCTACTGGTTCATCAGTACAGGAGGAGATGTGATGTTTGAAGTTAATTGTGGACGGCGGACATACCGAATGCCAGGTGAACTAAAAAGGGGAAAAAGAAATAGAAAAAATCAATGAAGACAGACAGAAGCTAATAAATAAAGAATTCCCTTAACATAACTTAAATCAGTCATACAAGCCTTTGTAATCTGATAAATACATTTCTTTTTACTATTCTTTACATTACTTAATGTCGAGATAACACATGCCGTAGACAGTCGGTTTCAATAACATTTAAGCTGTTCTGGAAAATGATGATTACTTAAGTCTTTTATTAGAGCATTTTTTTCAAAAATCCTTCATTATGATGAATGTCCGTATTCTCTGGCAATGAAACCATGCGTAATGATTTTCTTTAGGGTATTTTTTGTAAAGTTATCTTAGCTCATGAGAATAGTTTAAAAAAGAAAGATTTTCAAAGTTATCTATTTGCAACATTTTATACAACAAGTGATCACCAGGGCGGAGTCAATTTTAACCTTTTGGAAATAATTTGTTTGCAAATGTAAGCTTGTTACATCTAAGATATCAAAGGTCTAGGGCCTATTTTGTTATGAACAGGATCCCCGTGGTGGGGTCAATTTTGACCTCAGGAACATAATTTGAATAATCTTGGGAGAGGACATCTGCGTAATGTTTAAAAAAAATCTAACCCCTTACCTTATCAAGTGGGTGGGGGGTAAACTCGAACAAGTACTCGAGGTTAGAGTTGCATTTGTGAATAAATAGTGTAAAACTGTCTGGTAAAAATATCTCGATGCAGTTCGACCGCGCACACACTACATGATACTTGTGTTTCCCTTTGTTGTAAGTAAAAGAATGGCAGAGAAAAACTTGATGTCCTGTGGAACTTACTGTTCAGAAAATGGACAATTTTTTTTAATCGCATAAAAATAATGCATTAATGTGTATATTTTGTGCAAATTATGTCACGGGAACGTTATTTATGCCAAAATAGTACAGTGCACTAACATGTTTGAGTTCAAGACTTAAAATAAAATATTTATTGGTAAAAACAGCATAGGCATCTGTATGTGATGTATGGGCTATATACGTGGCAACGACGGACTAGAAAATTATTTTGGTCTTCAAGTGCAGGTTCAAATCCTACCGACAACGATATGTTTTACAATCAATTTCCACAATCAAACTTCACAGATGTAATTCTATATACATAAGATAAAATAGGTTAGCGTATTCAATGCCATAACTATTATAGAAAAGAAGCTACATAAAACAATATTGTGTGAAAATTTGAGTAGCTTTTAGACGGAATTCAGCTCTGTGCATCTGCTTTGCTGTGTTTCCTTAAAGTCTGACAGTAGCCAAGAAAACTTCACTTACATGCACTGATTGTTCATACTTATTAAAGGCATTTGTATCGTAAACATCGAACGTAGTGTTATAATGCATATTACTAGTTCAGATTTATCACTCCTTCTACAGTTTATCGTGTAAACTTCGCTAAACCCTTTTGTGCCCTTTTTATTCGATCAAGAGGAGAAACTATTCTGTTGTTTGCGTTTACAGCACTCATTAGACCAAAATTACATGTACACACTGTAATTAATGGTATCTTGTGTTGTCAAGCCGCTCAATTAATATTACCCTGTACATGATTGACTTTAACAAAAAGGATTATTCATCTTTTGTATTTAACTTTGGGATGACAATACGAGTACTTTCTGAAATTTTCTAAACGGGTTGGTGAGTTCAAATAACACTGCGATTACTTATTGCTGACACATCTCTGAATAATTTTTGTGAGTGATAAATGGTGAGTCATGGCTGAAGTTCATGTACTGATCCTCAAAACGTCCATTGTCGAAACTGAGTGAAGAACAGCTACAGTACAAAGTCTGGTCTGAGTCTTTTGGGAGAATCGTTATTGGTTGGTAGAGGTTAAAGTGAAGTGATGCACTGATTGGTGCTGCAATTTCGGTAATGTCAGAAATAGCCACGTGACCTTCAAGAAAGTGTTCTGCGGTTAAAATAGTCTAGATTATCTATATATCATATAACATCAAAGATAAAAAGAAATAATTCAAATGATATTTTACCTTTGCTGGAAAAGATTTTTAATGTATCTTTCTTCTTATTTCTTTCTTTCTTTTTCCATTTACTAATGAATCAATGTATTTTACATGTCTTTTCATGAAAAAATGTTGTTTGTTTTATAATTAGATCAGCAATATAATAATGTAAAGATATCTTACGTTTTAGAATATGTTAGAATATGCCTAGCAATTAAATGAATCAATGCCACAAGATATGATTGTTATCGATATAAGCAACATGTCTTAAATGAAAACCACTCTTCCTCCTTCAAAAGACCAAGATTAATCTATTAGTCTTGTAGTCTTTTTTCTGCCTTCGTTATATCACCTTTTGTATTTGAAGCTGCGTTACATGTAACTATGGTTGAAATTACTATTCATCCCCGTCAATTATTGTTAAAATGCCTCAGCATTGAAGGAATTCCGCATCATAGAAAATATTCAAAACATCTCAAAAGTTAAAAAACAAATTTATGTAGACCATTCCGGCGATAAATATAGAAGATAAATTAGCTTTTTAGTGAACGTCAGTTATGTACAGGAAATATTAATTCAGGCTAATACTGCCTCACAACGTAATATTAGTGTCCCAGCAATTCTGGTCTGATCTATTTGTAGACACTTTTCCCTAGTAATTGCATAGGCAAAATTATGGGATGCATTGATTAAGCTAAAATTTAGTGTCCTGAACCAAGAAAACAGGATAACAATATTGAAAATAAAATCAATGAAGAAATTTCGAAGTCAGAGCTTTTTTTCGCAAAAAAATATCTAAAACAAACAATAGTGTCTTGTTATTTTCATACGTATTCTTTATTGTTTTCTGGCTGGCTGAAATGTCACGTGTAATTGCTGTTTGAATTATTTGTACATTGCAAATGATATTCTAAAAATGCTCTCTGTCTTCGACATTTGTTTCAATAGGAGTACCTGAACACATATTTTTGTCAAAACCTAACTGGATATGTTTTCAGCTGTAGAGCATTCAAATGAAAAGGAAATGAGCGTTCTTTTTAAAAATTTAGCAATCCTAAAGATTCTGACGCAGTGAATTGTATCAACAGTATTTTCCTGTAAAGCCTTCCATCTTTATTAAACGTTTTATGAAAGAATTTGTTATGCCAAAGTTTTTAAAATGACATACTAGAAATCTTTTTAAGCCTTTCTACATTTGTCGAGAAGTGCCTATTAATTAAAGAGGGCATACCCTGAAATAAGTTGATGGATTAATGAAAATCTGATGTATTGGCTTATTCTCTATCAAAAGAAAATACTTGATAATTTAAAAAAAAACATATATTCAGATTGTTTTCTTTAAGACATTCAGGCAATAAGAAAGTTAGCTATCAATCGCAATATTGTATAACAACAAGTATCTATTTACAACCTATGCTAGTATGAGTGTCTCAGTTTACCTATTATTCTTAGAACTGTTTTAAAGACGAGTTGACATCGACTAATATTTCATTCAACGTCTATCACATCTACATTTGTTTTAAAGAAAATTGAATGTTCTAAATATGTTTTAACAAATTGTTTCAGAGCAATTCTTATACCACAGGCTTTACGCATGTACATTTCAGTCCTTTAGACTCTTAAAACCAAAAACGAAAATATTTTAAGAGAATATTTAGCTTTAAAAGTGTTGCTTAGGAAACATTATTTTGAACATTAATAATGTCTTAGTGATTGTGTTTCTAAAGGCATGGGGCATAATTAGTTTAAGTTTAATTCCCCTATACACAAACAGCCTTCAACGCACTTAACTTCATAAAATATAAAGAAACTCTATAGATAGATAAGCTACTTTCCTGAGTACCGTAATAATTAGTCAGAGCTTGGCTTTTTTCGCTGACAACAGTTGCTGGATTACCCTTTTAATATTATTTTACATTTAATCTTAAAAGAAGATACAGGAATGTATAGGTAATATCTCGAGTGTTTAGCATTTCATGTGCTGTGACAAATATTTTTACTAAACTTATGGAACAGGAAAATTCATCGTTACTATAAAACTGACCAGTAGCAGTAGAAAGAAAACGCAAGGATTTTTGTGTTGAAACACATTGAACACCTGCGGTATTTCTATTAGGCGACGCTTTTTATTGTCGGAAATGGATTGTGTGACTGATGTACGTCAGTTTTGGCGCAAAAGACTATTATTTTTCTCGATTTTTCAGAACTTGGACTGATAACTCTCAATTGTTGTGGCAATAAGTGCCTTATTGATATAGTAACAACCTATGACATCATCATCACCAGGCAATTTTTGAAAACAATGAAGGCATTTTATCCTGTATAAAGATAGTTTATATCAAACCGTGCTTTAAGGTTGCCTTAACATAATTCGTATGTACAGTTCTATATTTATCTACTACAGATAAACCTACGATTTATATCGTGCCAAGACAAGATCTTTGCTGAAGTTCATCGCAGCAGTCTGGGCTACTATGATGTTGCCTTGCTTTCTCTCATTTGTGTGAAAACATATTTGTTCCGTATTTTAAAAAGCTGATAATTTCATTGCATTCACTGCTGATATCTACGGAGCGATCAGTTACTGGACTGGCTTGATTATAAAATCAAATTAAGTATTCTTATACTCAAAATAAGATATCTTTCAAATAAAGTACAATGAAATGGCATTTTTCAGGAGCAAGATGGAAACTTGAAATCTAAAAAAAACAAAGTTAGACAGATAGAAAAAAATATCTCAACCAAAATTAAATTCGTCTTATAAGATTTTCTTGCTACAAACATAAGAATGATGATTATATTTTCTTTCACGATTCTTCACATTATGAAGTGTCGAATTAGTACGTAGTGTAAACATAAATTCAGTCGATTCCAACAAAACAAAAGCTGTTCTGCTTGGAAAATTATGATTACTGAAGTACTGTAATAAACCTGTTTACTGTGAAAAAAGTCCATCGTTTTGATGAATGTTCGTACTCTCTGCCATCGAAACCATGTAGTACGATTATTGTTATTCTATTTTTTCGGGAAAAGAATTTGGAGAGAAGTATTTTTGAATGACCTACACTCGTTTCTATTGACTTATCTGATATGCATAAGTAGCAACACCTTAAGAACTGACAACAAGTCCATGCTCCCTGAGGAGGGAATAATACATTGTCTCTCTGTTGTCAGACTTCAATAGAAAACAGAAATAAAGATCGTAAATGTCTTAGAGGGCGGGACTCGACACTTTTTCCTTTGTGTATGCAGTTGTTTTTTGTTCGCATGAGTCATATGAGAAATAAAAAACACATATGCTTTACTTTCATCTATGTGCAATGATACAAAAAATAGAAATTTTCTTTTTCATTATAATTAATATGATATATAACGATTTGTTTTATGTACCAGTGACTTAAAGAATATTTGTATAGAATTATGTCACCGAATAAGTGATATTATTCAAACTTTAACAGTTTTATCAATTATTGCTGGTTTAAAACAATTATTATCATCTTTAAATATACTGTACTACACTTTAACTTTTAAACATAAATGTATAGAGACTATGACACAAAAATGCTTTACATGAAACGCATCTTTACAATCTACTGAATGCCGATTTATATATATATGAAAAATATCTTCTGTCATTCCAAAAGGAGTCAGCTAACACACCAAAGACATTTTAGAAGTTTTTACAGAAATATGCGTGAAATTGGGGCAGCCCTCTTTAGTTTAAACGTATTTATTTTCAGAATGTTTACATATAAAGATTTCATTATTATGATAATAACATAAATACAAACAAAAGGATTAGAATGGAAAGTTGAGCCTGATAGAATTCTTCTAGCATGTGTCAATTTTTGTAATACGTAATGTATTCTGAGAAATTGGGAACAGGCCTCTTTTCCTTGAGTGACTAACAAATGTCAATAAATTAGAAATGATTTTGCCGTAAATGTTGCATTTCATGTCACCCACGCTGTCTTAAGAAAATCTGTCATTTAATGATATTTATCTTTAAAATATGTATTACAAATGTGATACAATTGCGGGCTAGTTGGTGTTATTACTCGTCATAGAATTTAGTTTTAGTTAACAAAATATTATAGGCGAATTTATATAAAATAAGATAACATAATCTTTTATTATAGTGACATGTGTATAGTGTCAATCTACAAGTATATAATATATGTCAATACACCCAGCCCAACGGGCATATTAGTCACTAATGGTTTAAATTAAATATATAATGATTTCATATGGTTACATACAAATATGTAGACGAATATAGATAGTTTGGATTCATAGAACTACACAATGATTAAACCCCTGCAGTTGACATCCATCTTGCAATCTCTCATATATACTAAAGAAGTTGTCGTGGCCGAGTGGTTAAGGCGATGGACTAGAAATCCATTGGGATCTTCCCGCGCAGGTTCGAATCCTGCCGACAACGTTATATTTTAATTTGATTCTCCCTAAAGAAACTACTGATGTGATTTATTCATTACATTTGTAGCTTATTATAAACCATAAAAAATGTTAAAGCAGCTACTTAAATAGTAGAAATTTTGAGCAGCTTTTAGACAACTTTGTGCATCTGCTTTGTTGTGTTGACTTCGTATTTTTTTTTTTCATTTTAATGTAAAAGGCTGAAAAACTAAGTAAGACAAATTAAACAGCCGAGACGATTTCTTTTACATGTACTTAACGGCTTGTTCAAATTTATTAAAGTTTGTGTTGTATCTTTGACATTGAAGATGATTCTCGCCCGTAGTGCACTATGCATATTACAAGTCCAATTTTATCGCGCCTTTTTCATTTTGTCGTATAAAACTTCGCTAAATCACTTTCTGTCTTTATTATTTGTGTGCAGCGAAGAGAAAAACTTTGTCTGCTGTTGGAGTTGACTGCATTCATCAGACCAACATTGCCTATACATCATAGAGTTTTGTGTTGTCAATCTATAATATTGCCCTGTACATGATCGACTGTCAATGAAAGGATGATTTGTCTTTTGTTTTAAGCTCTAGAATGACATATTGTACTTTATGGAAATTAAAATTTCTAAACTGAAATTTCACATAAGACTGCGCTTATTTATTGCCCACACGTCTCTGAATAATTTTGTGAGCGACAAAGTGTGAGTCATGCTTGAAGCCTTTGTACTGATTCTCAAAACGTCGATTGTCAAACACAAAGACTGGCCTGGGTCTTTTTGAACTTTTGTGTGATTTTTATTAACTAAAAGAGGTTAAAGTGTTGCCTTACACTGATAAGTCCTGTAATTCTGGTAATATCGAAAATAGCCACGTGATAGATTTCCGTTGAACCTCGACCTTTTTTTTTTTTTTTTTTTTTTTGTTCCGTCAACCATGAATGAATAAGTAACGTTTACGTGTCTTTTCATGAGCTTATGATGACTTTTTTATATAATTAGATGATGTCTATTATTATGTAATAATTTTATAAACTTATTTCATATATGGCAAAAAATATTTAATAATTATAATTATAAAAAGTTGGTTGGTTATCCATTTAGATTTGTATGCAATCCTTTACCAAGGTAAAGTGCTAGTTTGTGCAAGTGCAGGTCGTTGGTCTCGGTTTTCACTGGAACCCGTATTTATTACTATCATCATCATCATCATCATCGACGCAGACATTCGTAGAACCTCGAGAAAAAGAGATCAAGCTAAGAAAAAAGCGGTCATCACAAAATCCTTAAACGATTGGAAAAAGTATAAGCTCCTACGCAATAAAGTAAATAATCTAAAAAAACATGCAAAAGAAGTATTTTTTACTAATATTGATTTAACGTTAGAAGAATCTAAACAAAGTGATCCCAAATTTTACTGGAAAATGGTGAAAATGTTAATCAAAGATAACAGTGATAACTGCAAAACTATACCAACATTGATTTTAAATAAGAATGGTATCGATGAGTTTTATATAACCGATGAAGAAAAAGCAAATTGTTTAAACGAGTATTTCACTTCTGTCTCAACCATCGATTCATCAGCAACACAATTACCAAATTGTATTCGTAAAACTGATATTATTCTACCTAACTTCGTTATTCATCCTCAAGAAATTAAGGATATCCTTTTTTCGTTAAAACAAAACAAAGCTGTAGGTCCTGATGAAATAAGTCACATTATTCTGAAGCAAACCAGTAATAGTATTTGTCTTCCTCTCCAAACGTTATTTAATAGATCTTTGCGTGAAGGTATATATCCAAATCAGTGGAAATTTGCCAAGGTAATGCCTCTTTTTAAAAAAGGAGATAAGAATGCACCTTCTAATTACAGGCCTATCTCATTAATTAGCTGTATAGGTAAAGTGATGGAACGAATAATTTTCAAACATATCTATAACCACTTGCATTCTAACAATTTGATTTACCCACTGCAATCAGGTTTTCTGCCCGGACACTCCACTGTGTATCAACTTATTGACATATACCATCAAATTTGTGAGTCCTTTGATAAAAAACAATCAACTTGTATAGTGTTCTGCGATATATCAAAGGCCTTTGACAGAGTCTGGCATTCAGGTTTACTTTTTAAGTTAAAACAATATGGTTTAAATGATGAACTTCTTCGTTGGACTAGCGACTATCTCTCGAACCGTAAACAAACAGTTTTCGTTGGGTCAGAATCTTCTAAAGTACTAAATATTAATGCTGGAGTTCCTCAAGGGTCAGCTCTTGGTCCCCTACTGTTTCTTATTTATGTAAATGATATAGCTGAAAACCTCGTAAGTGTAACTAGACTATTCGCTGATGACAGTTCCCTAGCAGTTTCTTCATCTGATATAAATCTCATCGAAAGAACAATAAACAATGATCTGAAAACTATTAACGACTGGTCAAAACAGTGGCTGGTAACCTTTAATCCTAGCAAAACCGAAGTTATGTACTTTTCTTCCGACCGCAATAACCAACCAAGACTTTTATTTAACAATGTTCCTCTCAGTTTCGTGGATCATCATAAACATCTAGGCTTAACACTATCATCTGATCTTAAGTGGCACAAACATATTCAAAATATTACACAATCAGCATCTAAAGTTCTAGGTTCTATGCGTGCACTTAAGTTCAAATTAAAACGGTCAACCCTTAACCAAATCTATATTTCGTACATGCGCCCAATCTTAGAATATGCGTCTGTTGTTTGGGATGGCTGCACTTTATCCGAAAAACAGTCTTTGGAACAATTACAATATGAAGCTGCCCGTATCGTAACAGGACTTACTCGTTCGGTATCCATAGAACGCTTACTAAAAGAAATAGGATGGGTTTCACTATCTGACAGACGTAAAATTCAAAAGCTAATTATACTTTATAAAGCAAGGAATGGTTCTCTACCCAACTATCTTCAAGATTTATTTCCTTCAACAGTAGCAGACTTAACAGATTACCCTCTGAGAAATAATGATAACTACTCTACAATAGCCAGACGCACTCAGCTATATAATGTTTCTTTTATACCCTCTTCAGTTGAGTTGTGGAACTCCCTTGATATGGTCATTCGGAATTCAGATTCATTAAATATATTCAAGTCAAAAGTAAAAGATCTTTACAAAGCACCCGATGTTCCTAAATACTTTCTACATGGAGAAAGAACTTTATCTATTTTACACGGACGATTAAGAAATCAATGTAGTAATCTACACAATGACTTATTCAGAAACCATTTAAGAGATAATCCTTATTGTACTTGCGGTTTAAATATCGAAAACGCCGAACATTATTTTTTCAAATGCGTTCATTTTACTAACCAAAGAATCATACTTTTTAACGAAACACGAGCATATCATCCAATAGGTACTAATATTTTGTTATATGGTTCTGAAATCCTTAGTATTGAAGACAATGTAATAATTGTTGAAGCTGTGCACAAATTTATTAAATATTCAAACCGATTTAATTATGATAACTAATCCCTGTCGTCAATATAAAGGTTTAAAAACCGGAAAGAGTTGCGTGGGTCCGGATCACAGCGAAAACAGTGAAAACAGTCCACGTTTATTTTTATGTTAAAATGTAATAGTTGTAAAATTTATTCTATGAACTAATGTATGCATTTCTCTATCCTCTCCCACTATCCGATTATAAATCATTAAAATACCATTTCTGTTGGGAAGGGCCGTCAGCTAAGTTGTAAGAACTTGTGGCCCAACCCATTTGCCATTGTTTTGTTGTTAAACTGAGTTATGTCTTTTATCATGCATATATTAATAAGTGCAATAAAATATTATTAAATTAAATCATCATCATCATCATTTTGTAGTCTTTTATTGTGAGATGTGAAAAACAGATATATTGAACAATCAAATTGGCCTTGTTTTTGTTAGTCTTTTTAAAAGGAAATGTACATAATCAATATTTCCAATCGGTTTCAAAAAGAAGTTTAACTGTGACAAATATATCAAACAAAACATTTGTAAAAAATTAATTGACAATGTTAAGTTTGGAGGTGACATTGTTGTTTATCTTAAGGATATGTGCAATGCAACTAAAATAAACTTTGAGTAGCTCGCTTGCCACCAAAGAACATTATAATGAGGCAGTATTCGGGAAGAAGTCATATTAACAGATTTTTTCTCTCTACTGTATTGTTACAATTAAATTTGTTATTCCCTGCAACATGCGTAACCAGTTCTCATATTACGCTTAGCGTGTCACGCCGCTATATTAATATTACCCTGTACATTAACTTTCGTTAAAAATAATTCATATATTTTATATATTTAACTCTGGAATGGCAATACTTATACTGTCTTGAAATCTTAAAACAGAATTGAGTATTGCACACAACACTGCGCTTATTCATTGCCGAAACATCTACGAATAATTTGATTGAGTTATGGTTGAAAGGTTCATACTGGTTATCAGAGCGTCCATTCTAAATAGAGCCTGTAATACAAAGACTGATCTAGCTCTTGTTAATGGATTGTTATCGGTGAGAAGCGTGATGTCGGAAATAGCCACGTGATATATAAACATGTACACATAGATTATAGACACTCTGTTTAGTGGTTAAAAAGGTATAAATTCTTATGATACATCACATCACAGTTGGTTAGAAAAAAAAGTTTCTTTCTCTAGAAACGCGTTTGATCTTGTGTCTGCCACAACGAAAAATAGATAAGTATTTTTTACGTCTTTTTTCATAATAAAATGAATTTACTTTAACAAATGAATTTACTTAAACAGACCTTACATTTAGGTGACATCTGAGGCTTCACACTAAAGAGATTTTTTTCTATACTTCTATACTTGCAACCGCAACATGATAATTTTGTCTTAAACGCCAAAATATATTAAGGCAAAACTACCATTTATTAACAATGCTTAGTATACAATTCTATAAAAGTTTCTAATGTTACAGTAATCTTTAAATTGTGTTTCACTGAAACACAGTTTCAGCTTTTAATGTAGAATGATTGTGACAATGACCCCCAGTTATAAATTTGGTCTAACGATAAACGTGGCCATCAACCAGCATGGCAATTACAGAGTTTAAACTAGACTTGTTCGTCGGACACTGATGACCCCTACAACTGGGAATTCATTACCAGGGAAAACATTGGATATACAGTTAATTGCTTTATAGGCTAAGAGTACTTCGCTCTACTTTGCTTTTTAAGGGCAATAATCGAGTGAAAACTGATCATAGCAAAATATTCTTTATTTTTGCACAACAACCAATCATGGTCTATCATCTGTGCGAGTTTGATTCCAATCCATCAATGAGTGCAGGAGGGAATGCGTACACAAGAAACGGAACGTACGTACGGACGGACGGGACGGACGTGCCGCCACACTATGTGGTGGGGGCACAAAAAATCGTTTATTTGCAAAACCGTTTGTGGTACACTGACTCAAACAAACAGAATCTCATTGACTGGTACTCCCCAGACGACAAATGGAAACAGCTTTTAAAACTTCCAGACCATCCTTCATTTCAAGTCGAAATCGTGAATCACAGACAAATACTCCATCAATAAAAAAAAATGTAGAATAAACTGCTCGAAATTTACTTCTATCAGCAATAATCCCGGTATTTTTTACAACGATCAATTTGCTTTGAGAGAAAGGTACTTATTTCTGGCACCGAAGCCAACTGTTGTGATATTATTTAATATGCTAATGCTCGAATCTGCAAGTAATTTTGATGGTAGTTTTAAGAAATGTCATAGTCTGGTAACAATTGATTTGTATAAGAAGGGAAAACAAATTCCAAAAGAAACACCAAAGTAAATATGCCCAGGTCTATTACTTTGGAAAAAAGAAAAGGTATTTCTCAGCTGTATGGATTACAAGCAGCCAATGGCGTATTTGCCTATAAGCATTTACACACTCGGGTGATCTCAAAATGTTTGAATCCCTCCCCATCCCCACCCCAAAACAAAAAAGAATAAAATGATTATCGAAAATTAAAAATAAACATAAAATCTTCTCCGGAATAAAGTTTCAAAATAAGATTATTTAGTAACTGAGAAATGTTTAGAAAAGTAAGACGACTCTATTGACACTAAATAATTCGGGGACATACTTCAAAACAGAAACAGATTGTGTTATTGTTAAAGATTTTAAAATTGTTTACTTATGCTTTGATGTCGCTTGACATGTGTTCCCTTTTGATAGAAGCACTTAGTTTCAAGATTATATATCAGAGCCTATATGAATGTTGTTGGGTTTTATCGGTGTATTTACGAGTTGTTTTCACTTTTTAGAATACTGACTAAAATGAGGCAGATTGAAAACAGACTAAGCTTTACATACTACTTCGATATCTGATCATTTCCTGTTTAAAACAAATGAAAATGATATCAAAATTGAATTAGGATAAGAGAACAACAAATCAAGTGATTAAAAATAAAACATGTATTCTAGACGTTTCCACTAGGGAGAGTTAAATGAAAGCGTACATAATGTGTCACTCGATCGTTTAATGACAGAATAGTATCGCTTTCGTCAGAATTTGATTGGACTGTTTTGTTTTGTATGATCGGGTTGAATTTTATTTTTGCGTATGTTTAAGAATAAAATAACGACATATGTGCACGTATGACTTTGGCTAAACGCTTCGAATATATGATACGTATATATCAGAATTAAAAGTGTTAGGAATACATAACAGTACTTAGAAATGTCCTTGCTGTCTTTATGATTTAAGGAAACGTTGTCATTGCAGATTTTTCTTTTTCTCTTTTTATTTTTTTTCCGATTTTGGTTACGGCTTATTTTGTTGTTGACGAACAAGGGTAATAGCTGTGCTTTTATGTCAGTGTTAATGGCTCATTTTCTGTTACAATTTTAAGAAGGTCGACTGTTCTGTAGGCTGACAGCTTCCCTAAGAGTGGTAACCTTTGGTATTTAGAGCAAAACATTTGGATATGAAGAGGTACAACATACAACATGTACGATATATAATAATTATTATCATATTATTGTATGTTTAAATTTTGAAATGGTATATTTGGTTATATAGCAGGCAAAATTAGATGTAACATAAAATTAGAACATTCATATAAAACTAGTCACAAAGATAACATGGTCATAACTTCTGTAATGAGGATTAAGTTGTAGGATTTTTTAAAAAATGTGAATGGATATGTCAGCTGTTAAGTACATAAGATATTACTGATGTCTGTATATATCAAAGGATACTTTTCCGCTAGACAGAAATGGCCTTTGTGCCATTTCTAGAGGTGATGCTACCTAAATTACAACACCTCTTGTCAGACAAATAGATAGTAAGACATTCAATATTTTTTGTCTCTGGTGTCTTAAAGATTCATGGATTATCATAAAAATATCACAGTCTGAGACTCTAGTACCAGGAATGAAGGTCATTCATCACTTTGATGAATATCGGACAGCAAAAAAGAAGTCTCAAATGCAATAATGAGTCCACCATAATTTCCATGTAGAATGGGCTCATATCTTATTTCCTGACTGCTATTATGTCTGTAACGTCTTTGTCAGAATTTAGGATACAAAAAGACGGAGGATCACATAAACTGGTAAATGGGCATTTTAGCTAGAATTTTATTGAATGGTATGAATTATGTTTGGTTAAGAGACTTTTTGGTCTTATTTCAGTTCTTATGCATAAGCTGCTGCCGCCTCTTCGTTGATTTTGTAAATGATATGATACGGTATACATTGAATTAAAAGCATTACCCTTATGACAATCTATCTCCAGACGCGACACCTACGTTGTCATCACGGGGCCAGAGGATGAACAGCCAACCATCAGGTTTCATTAGACCAGCTAGATGGAAAATGAGAAGAAGCTTAACTTTCTGTCCTTGAATGTTCAGTGAATTGTTTGTAAATTACATGATAGTGACTTATCTTTTGAAACCGATTACTGACTTTGTTTATCATAGTTGATGGTCGCTTGGAACCTTAGAACATGGATGTTTCACCTATTACACTTTGATTAGATGAGATTCGGTGGTAGCCAGTGTGGTTTACAAACTAAGATTTTTTTTCATCTATTGAAAGACTTTAGGTTTTGAATAAACAGAATTGTCTGACCACATCCCAATAAAGTTTTTTACTGAAGTTGAAAATATGCAAAGTTGTATTAGTGGCTGTGTATGATAATTCAGACAGTGTTATTATTCTGAGCGTGGAAAAAAACAGGGGTGGTTCTGGAATGGAATGCTTTCTGTATCTAGCGCTACCCTCATAACTTTGACTAAACTCTGCAGGGGAGGGGGGATGGGGGAGGGGGGCGTCATTCATGGGTCGTGCAACCGGTACCGAATAAATCAAGTCAGAAAGATAGATGTTATCCACGTTCATTATCAAGTTGTCGTGGCCAAGTGGTAAAGGCGAGTGATTAGAAATCCGTGATTAGAAATCCGTTTGGATCTGGGATTGGAATACTGCTGACAAAGTTTCTTTTAAAAATCCCACAGACAAACTTCATAGCTTTTTCTGTGACTCATTCTACTGTCAGCTGTAAATATTCTAATTTAAGATCCTTACTGTCAGATCTCCAAACTGTATTTTTGGAATCTTATCTAAAACGAGTGTTAGCATATTCAGAACCATTGATGATAATGCAGCTTTCAAATGTTAGACATTTTTCAGCATATTTTTCCGAAATGTAATTCTGTTTTTTGGAGCAGGTTGGAAAAAACTTCTCTTACTGATGTTCTTATCTATAGAAAGCATTTGTATCGTAGACTTTGAAGAGGAAACTCGCCCTTAGTGTAAAAATCTATATTTCTAGTTCGAGTTTTTCTCACCTTCCACATTTTGTCGCATAAAACTTCGCTAAATCACTTTCTGGCTTTATTATCCATGTGCAGCCAAAAGGAAACGTTTTCTGTTATTTGCATTAACTGCTTTCATCAGGCCAAACTTTCCAATACATTAACGCATTTTGCGTTGACAAGCAGCCATATTAATCTTTCCTTGTCCACGATAGACTTTTTCTGAAAAGATCATTCATTCACTCGTATATATTCAACTATTCCTGGAAACGGGTTTGAGTATTTCACATCACTGCCTTTCTTCATTGCTGACATATCTCCGAACAATATATGTGAGCGATAAATTGTGAGTCATGGCTGGAGCCTTTGTACTGATTTTCAAAAAAAAATCAATTCCGAAATTGTGAGAAAAGAAGCGCCAACGGTACAAAGACTTATTTGGGTCTGTTGAGTGTTATTGATGGGAAGAGGTTAAAGCATAGTTTTGCCCTGACTGGTCCTGAATGTCGGAAATAGCCACGTGACGTATATCTCAGAAACAGCGTTTGACAGTTACAATGGTCTGTTATTCTATGAAATAACTTCACATCACACAAGATAAGCTTTTACTTTTACTTCTCGTGAAAATACATATTTGTACTGAAAGAGATAACATCTTGTTTTAGAGAGCTACTTTATACACTGACTTCATAATCAAAGGCAATATGCTTGCCTTACCCAGACATTTCTAGAGCGAGTGAGGTTAGATTCACAGCAGTTCTCAATAATTAATCTTCAACTGACTCATACCTGTATACATGTAAAAGATTACTGTTACCTTGTACCTACAATAAAATAAATGAGTCATTTCATTATTTTTAACGGGACGAAAGGAAACTCGGATGGCTCAAGAAACACATGACCGAATTACTGACTGACTGAATTACAAGACTGAGTTATACTTATCACCAAATATACATAAAATGGTAAAAGTCTTAGTTGCCCTTATCGACTGCATTACATGACTGAGTTATTCTTATCGCCAATTATTCTTAAAATGGTAAAAGTCTAAGTTGCTCTTAATGGCTAAATTTACATGACTCAGTTATTCTTATCTATCTATCTATCGATCTATAGATAGATAGATGGATGGATGGATGGATGGATGGATGGATTTTGGTAAAAGAGCACATATAAAGCATGGCAATAACATGATGCATGATATAGCAAAAACACTGCATACATACAAATTATAGAATATGAAAACGCGACAATACCATGATGAAATTGTGAAAAAGTGATGACGAAAACGCGACTGGACAGTGATGAAATTGAAACGAAGCGATTGTACGACAGTAAGATGATGGAAAGGCGATGGTAGTTTTTATTACATCTCTGCTTACTACCGATGTATCTAAGAAGGAGTGCGCACATCAAAATGAAACACCAATGGAATTTACCGTTGAACTGTTCCGTTTCTGTAGAATAAAGAGAAACTAATTACTCAGCTGTATGGAATATTTTATATTTTAAGCAGTTGACTCATATTTTGTTCGTACTGACGAGATGATTTCACTGTATAAATCATTCATTAAATGACGTTGAACGGAAGCAAACCAGTGTTTACAGATCATTTATTTTTTACTTATAGATTGTAATCTTATCTTTCCCTTGTCATTTTAATACCTGAAACTTGATAATTTTCCATTTGAACAAAAGAAAATGAACATCAAAATTCGATTTATTTAAGAGAAAAGCAAATATACTGACTCAAAAATCAAACAAATAGTCCTCAGGGACAGTTAATTGGCAGCATATTTAATGTGACACTCGATCGTTTAATTATCGAGATATATCGCTAACCAGCCTATAATGCGTTTGATTTATATGTTTACAGTTACTACTGCAGTGTTGCGAGAGAATCGATTTGTTTCCGCAGAGACAAAAAGAACCATGCGGTAAAGATGTACTCTTAATTTATAAAAGAACAAATCTTTCAAATGGAAGGGGTATGATTGCGTTGATATGTATAGTTACCACTGCATGAAAGCTGTAATAGTGGTAAATAATGCATATCCGTTTGCCCGTAACTCTTGAATGATTAAGATACCTTAAATTATCCACGGAAACTACAAGTTATTTCATCCAGAAATTTATCTGTAATCGAGGGTTCTTAAATGAGAATCATTTAGCTATATGCATTTTATATCTTTAAAGAAATCATATTTGATGTGTTAAAAATAGATGCGTATCTTAATTTTTGGATGCAGGAAAATCAACAGACTGTTACTTAAACAGAATATCAGTTTTAGGTAGGTGATTCCTTAGTGTTTGCTAGAGAGTTAGGAGATAATATTGCAAATACCTAAAATAACTTGATGAGTACAAATCTCTTGTTTTAAGCTCACCTGTCACATAGTGACATGGTGAGCTTTTCTGATCCCGTGATGTCCGTCGTCCGTCCGTCCGTGCGTGCGTCAGTCAACATTTCCTTCTAATGACATCTCCTCTGAAACCGCAAGGCCAAATTTTCTGAAACCTATCTAGGATGTTCCTTGCATAAAGCTCTACCAAAGTTCTTCAAAGAATTCAATTCCATGCAGAACTCTGGTTGCTATGGCAACCAAAAGGAAAAACTTTAAAAACCTTTTTCTCTGAAATCACAAGGCCTAGAGCTTAGATATTTGGTATGAAGCATCATCCGGTAGACCTCTACTAAGATTGTTCAAATTATGACCCATGGATCAAAAATGACCCCGCCCCAGGGGTCACTTGATTTCACATAGAGTTATATAGGGAAAATTTTAAAAAATCTTCTTGTAAGAAACCACAAGGCCTAGAGCTTAGGTATTTGGTATGTTGCATTGCCTAGTAGACCTCTACCAATACTATTTAATTTATGGCCCCTGGGTCAAAAATGGCCCCGCCCTTGGGGTCACATGTTTTGCATAGAGTTATACAGGAAAAATATTAAAAAATCTTCTTGGAAGAAACCAAAAGGCTTAGAGCTTAGATATTTGGTATGAAGCATCATCAAGTGGACCTCTACCAAGATTGTTCAAATTTATGACCCTGGGGTCAAAAAACTAGCCCCATCCCCGGGGTCACTTGATTTTACATAGAGTTACATAGGAAAGTCTTTAAGAATCTTCTTGTCAGAAACCACAAGGCATAGGGCTTAGATATTTGGTATGCAGTATCATGGCCCTCTTGTTTAGTACAAAGGATTTTTATTTCAGAAATATCAACCGTCTTTTGGTAATTGTAACCATGTATTTGATATTGTTCTGCTAGCAATGTAGTAAGATTTTTTTGTCGTAAAGGTTCACAAACAATCTTGAAGCTTGTACACGGGCATAAAATGAACGGATGGTATAATGCATATCTATTTTATTTACACGTTTGTTATAAAGTGAAAAATAATTGATAATTTAAAGAGGGACAGATGTTCAAAAAATTCTTCTTCAGCCATTAAAACAAAGGCACAACAACAATTCTCTATATAAAGATTAATAAAAATGTCGTACTGACACATGGACATCGGGTAATAATTCAAGAATATGATTAATATTTACACGATTTAAAAGAAAACAGAAAACTTTTAATTTTAGAGTATGTCCCTTTAATGTAAAATATGTCCTTAAAGTCCAGTGATGTCCAAATGATAATTATATGACAGAATTCTAAATATGCAGGACATTTATCTAAAATCAAACTGAAATAATTATAATTGTGGGCTTATGTTTCCTTACTGACTTATGTGATGTTTTGGGATAAGTGTTAGTTTATACCAAATTTATTTTAGTTCGATTGTGTAGGAAGCTTTTAGCTTATAGACACACTCTCGAATCCGTTCCTGGAACTAACCAGTACTAAGCAATGAGTGCAAAGTTTCTTGCTCAAGGAAACAACGGCTTGTCCCTGACTGGGTTTGAACCCGTGCGACTAGCAATCCTTTGACTACCAGTCCGACGCGTTAACCACTCGGCCACGCCGACACTTATAAGTGTTATGAACAAGTACTTTTAGAACGGATAAAGATGTTTCAAATGCGACTACTTTTGTCTTTTGTATTAAAAGAACTATATCATGCTTGTGGGGGCTATTTCAGACTTAATTTTTCTCTTGAATATGAAAGGAAAGTGATGATAAAAATTGATGTACGTCACGGTGTTTTTGTTACAAATTCTGTGTTCTTGCCATTAGTAAACTCTACACTTTTGAAAATGCCAGCATGACAATCTTGTTATCCTCAGGAGAGAAAGAAAAACGGTGAAATGAAATCGGTATTAAAAGAAAAGACAATGTTTTTTTTTCTGGAAATACGAAACATGCCAAGAAACTCGTTCGAACGAAATTCAGAAGTAAAAGTTGTACGGTCACCGGCGACAACAATAAAAGCTATTACTGCTTTTAACGTACTTCTCACGAGGGTCCTGGCTGGTTATAAAACAAAGTAATCGCGTTGTCGTAAAACAGGTCCTATCAGGCTTAATTGTTCTTTGACAAAGACTCGCAACCACAGAAATTACTCTATTTCGCTGTATTGAAATGTAGACAGTAGTAATAATATAATAGTAACACCACAATCTGCTGATAAATGGAACTAATTATAAGTATGAAAGAAAGAAAAACAGACCGTGACACATTTTAAGATACTTAATACTGGTGGTGACTTCTGCACAACAGTCATAATAGTTATGGATAGACTGGCTTTCGCAGTGAATGGTGAAAATCAAAATTGTAGTTATAAAGTAAAGATGACTATTGAGAAAACGTGTCGAAACTATCAGAAGCCAAAGGAGAATGATAAATAATCGGACCGTGATAGAAATCTCATCACGGAAAATAAGCGTTCCATGGTGTAAGGGAGGTAAATCAGACTATTATATGAAGATGTGCGCATATTAGTACAATGCATACGAACTCGGACTTTACACTGCTTCCATTCTCGAAAATAAAACATACAAATAGACACACAATACCCTGATTTCTTAATATTAAAAACTTATATGATAAAACATACTTGTCAAAAAGACGCACAAATTCAGGCTCAAATCTTTCATCTGCATTGTCCGTATTCAGTTTTAAGTTGCAACCCCTCAATTTGTAGAAATAACAAACTGAAACGCCTAGAGCATGCAATGACTTTCTCTCCAGAGTCTAAATATTTCATGGGCAAGACGTTAGAATATCCTAATGACAGACTCTAGTGCCAAAAAGATGACGATGAATCATTTTGATGGATATCTGACAGTGAATGTCAACAAGTTAATCTCACTATCACAGGAGTCGAAACGTACGCGAAAACAGTGAAAACAAAACAGAATTGAAAGAAAAGACAATATTTTTTTGGAAATTTGAAGCAAGTCTTAGAAACTCGTACATGTGACACTCGTTAGTAAAGCTTAATTAGTCGGGACACCGGAGACAGCAATACAAATCTAATTGTTACTTTTTAATTTGCTTCCAAGAGGGTCTTGTGTGATGATAAAACATTAGTAATCGCGTTGTTGCAACGAGTTCTCACACTATTTATTCGTTGAAAATAATTTAACTGCAGAAACTAGAGTATATCGGATGTAGATTTCCTTTAAATATAATGTAAATCCTATAAATTGTAACGCAACATTTTCCTGACAAGTTGCACTAATTGCCTTTATTTATTACTGGCGTAGTTGCCTAACCCAATGCTTCATCTAAAGCGAAGTAATATTTACAAATATATCATAAACTCTGCAACATTACACTACAGAATACTTAATTAAAATTTAGGACGATGTAAGGGAGATAAATCAGACTTTCATTTGACTTAAATATATTCGACAGTTCGGCGCCCTTTGGTATTGCTTCATTTTAAGTACACGATACATTGATTAGACTTCACACTGTTTGCTTGAAAAAAAACATATGTAATTGAAATGCACAGTTTTTTTAATTAAATCGAAATGCACAAAATTCTAAATTGTGATCGAAGACAGGTTTCCATCTTCCATCTGCATCATCCGGCTTTAGTGTTTGTCCTTGGACCTAATGTATGTATGTATGTATGTATGTATGTGTGTGTGCGTGCGTGCGTGTGTTGTTCCCAGGTTTGTCCTACTTCTCTAGCCAATCAGAAAGCTAACATACTTAAATTTCTTAAAGATTTATCCATGAAGAATCGCGAGTAGAAAACTAATTCATGAAGAACGCTGTTTTTTTTTTACCTCCTTCTTTAGCTCGCTTCCAAATAAGGAAGACAACGAAAAAAGTAAAAGATGAAAAGAATGGGGCAAACACCTAGTCGGATAGAGGCTATGCAGTGAAATCTTCAGTTTTAAGCTTCATAACCTTTATCCTACACTGAGATTTAAAATGGAGGGACATGTGCTAAAAATGTAGCTCTGATCTTAAACATGCACGTTCAAATAAAAATCTCATCCGTCCGTGGATTACAAGTCCAGATCATTACGACTAGACCATTGAGCCGCGCTTAAATTTTGCGTTATAATTTACTGCAAGTATAAGTATCTGCATTTAATGACAATGGATATTCGTAATAAGATAGGTCTGATTCAAAGATTTCTAAGTCTTGTCCATATAAAAAAAGAAAGGATTTAGGCTTGGAGGGGGACATGTTCGATGAAAGAATAGTGAATAGAATTTATATCCATTTTTTAAAAAAGATATCACTATGTCAGTGACTTTACCTTCCTTGCTGTGTCTTTCTTTTCCGGAATAAAAAAAAAATATTACAACTTTTATTGACATTATTGTTTCTTAGAAGTTTTGGACAAAGGTGTCCACTTCTTACCACCAAAACACCGTGACCGACACCGAATCAAATAATTTTTTAAAAATGTGAAACATTCTAGCTGAATATAAGTAGCTATCAGACGGAATCAAATATTGTTGAATTCCTGTATCTACTTCTAAAAGTGAAAAATATATGTTCAGAAATAAAAATGATTTTCTTCTGCTTTTCTTCCTGGTAAATTAAACTCTTTTTGTGATTTTTCGTGTTTACCGTTCTCAATTAACACTGTTTCCGAGTTTATCAGCGTAGCACATATCGTAGGGGAACCAGTAATACACTTCTAAATTTGTTTACTTCCTGAACGGTTATTGGTCGGTAATTGGGTCAGTAATGGAAAAATGTGGCCGTTCATGTTTTGACGGCAGATGTATAAATGGGATATAATTTCCATCTATGCGTGAGTGTCAGTTTGTTTAAATGGTTTGACTACAAAGCTCTGAAATCTTGTTTAATTTCTTTACAATTGGAATAATCAGTGGGCCATCGTGCTTTTATTATTTTAAATTTCCGTTGAATTTACCAGTTTACTACAGATGCAGTGCTCTTGACCTAGTTTCTTCTTTGGCTTTCACATGATCGCACTTTATGTGCCGTGCACTTGTGTGGTGCAATCTTGCAATAGGCACAGCTACGACTCATCTTTTTGATTTGAATGCAAGTAAAATCAAAGTTATACATTTTTTTATCTTTTAAATTTTAGTAGCACTGCATGTGAACTTTTAAGATCAGATTTATAAATAACCCACCACGTTACTATTTTCACCTCTAATGTAATTTTAATGATATTTTTTGTTTTTTTTTTCATTAAAATGTTTTTTGTATGTGAAAGGAAAAGCATAAAATAACAGGGCTTTTTTTACCAAAATTGTGAAGGGTCCCGGGCCTGTTCATTTAGTGAAAAATAGCACATTTTTTCAGGAAATTGTGAAAGATATATTGATACACAGAAATGATTTTAAACTGTACTAAGTCAAAAAGATTATTTTGCTGTTTGGTTTTAGTTGACATTTTTTTTTGTAGTATAATCTGTTGCGAGGCATGTTTTTTCAGCTGGAAATCTTGAAGATACACACTTGATTAGATGAGATTACATCATTCGCTAAAATCTGTTTCGCGTCGGTACTTTACCGCGTGCTTTTGCATCAAATCTGGTGATTTGATTACCATAATATTTTCGAGTTTGTAAGTGTTCTAAAATTCAAGTTTATCTGAACGTAAACAACAAAATTTAAAATTTGATAATTTGTGAAATATCACAAAAATTGTGAATTTTTTCTGGCTGCTTTGTGAGAAAAAGCAGAATTTTGAATTGTGAAGAGGCTGAAGATCAGCACCTGTTATACAGGGGTTCCACTAGTTCCAAAAACTGAAGGGTCATTTTTCATCAGATGCAAATAAATTTACCAAACTGCAGTCAAAAATACCTGAATTTAAGCTAAAATATACCTTATTTAAAGACAAAATGACCCTTGAATCAAAATACCTGAGGGTCAAAATGGGGCCTTTATGAAATTTCTACAAGGGTCAAATGGAAACCCTGTTATATAGTAAAAAAATCTCCTGAATAATAACATCAGAGGTGAAAATAATAACATGGTGGCTTACATGTAATTATACTTTTATAGGACTATATCATATAGTGAATGCAATCGTAAAATAATGACCAGAAATAGCAACAACAACAACAAAGTGTAAGAAGGAAATGAAACTACTTGAACATGTAACTGTTAATGAACTATGATGTTATTGTAAATATTGATTTATTTAATAATTGAACATGTCAGTAATTATGTTTATAGAAGTTTAAAGTTTCAGAATGATCTTAATCAAAAGAGTAGGTCAAGTATTAATCTGATGTTTCTTTTCAAATATTAAGGCTAAAAAAAATTAATGTTTAGTTTCTCAGGTCATTTTTATCAAAATTATATGAGGGAGGGCGAAATTTTTTTTTATACCCTCATTTTTTTTTTTATTCATGATTTTGCACTTAATATGAGGTTTCATATCCCCAAAAATTCATATAAATACAGTTTTAATGATCAATGGCACGGAATATGTTGAAATTACCATCTGTATTAAGATGGTGTTTAATGTGTTGCAGAGTATTAACCTAAAAGATCTACTGAGAGCATTCAATAAAATCAAATCATATTTTACTTTAACTGCTCATCAGTCTCTGTTGTATTAAAATACTTTATAATATGCAACACCACTTTTTATCCTTAACAAGACTTGCTAGAACTTTTTTCTAAACAGAAATAACATGTCATGTGAAAAAAACACAAAAATTTTTTTAGTAAGAATGTAATTCTACATGTACTTATTTGATACATGAATAATAAAATCCTGATTTAATACAGTCTAAACACAGAAAAATTAGTCTTAATCTTTTAAAATTACGTCAAGAGAAAGGCATTGACAAAAGCATGGAATATTGTTCTGAAAATAAAATTAGTTTTACAAGCTTTATTTTTACCTATTTGTCGAAAATTTGTAGAAAACCAAAAACGTGGTCGTATTTGAATCAATGTGTCGCTTGATCAAAGTTATTGAGATGCATATATATATATTTAAGCTTATTTATCGTCGGTACCGGTTGCCCATATGACCGACGCCCCCTGGAGAGTTTAGTTATTTTATGTGGTGGGGGTATTGCACGATACAGAAAGCATCCCTTTCCATAGACACTCCTGGTTCTTTTACATGCTCAGTGTATAGCACTGATAGATGGGACCTCAGTTTAAAGTCTCATCCGAAAGACTATTAGTAATCAACGGTTAGTGGAGGAGCAGGGGATCGAACTCGGAACCCCTGTTATACCAGTCCAGCGCGTTACCACTGGACCACATCCGCTCTCGAGATGCTTATAGGTTACGTTCGACTATTAAATAGGTTGCGCACCACTATTAACACATTCGGAACACCTCGGGCGACTTCAATAAGTCACCTCGGAAATAATATGGTAGGCGCCATATTGGACTTTTTTATAAGACAGGTGGTGTCTGCTAAATTGAAAACATTTCTTAATGCCTCTATCTGTTTATACTTATAAATTAACATTTATTTTCATATTTTTCTAATGCATAAGACAGAAACTGCTTGAGTTCTGCCATGTTTGTTTATATTTAATAAAGGCGAATTACCATTTGGTGTATTCATACACTTACATACGAGGTCTTTATCAATCTCCCACGCAGTGATCTCCCCTTACAGGATTAGATCTCTGCCATCACAACATTTTCGTCAAGATTTTTGACAATATGATTTTTTTCAGTTTTGATTTTTTTTTAAGTAAACACGGTTTTGCTAATGTTTCAAGACTTTTTATAAGGTGTTAGATGTGAACTCAAATAAAAAACAATTTTAGAGACATAAATACTATGAGAATAATTTTTAATATCACATCGTTTATTTCAAAACAATAATCAATATGACCGCTTTTGAAAAAGAAATTATTCAAGTAACCAGTTTGCTACTGTAACTAAGTTCTTTTTTAACAGAAATGAAATTTTGTCAATTATATCGGCAGACTTGACACCAAAGTTCAAGTTATAGTGTCGCTGTTTATCACAGATAAAACAATTCTTTAATGGTTTCTTTGGCGCCATCTTGACACATTCATGTGATAAGATCATCATCACGTGATTCATGTGAACCGTTGCGCGGAGTTTGGGTCTTTATACGAAGTTGTCGGAAAAGGCCGAGTTGTTACGATTGCTATTAACATAAACAAACCGTTTACCGCGGTACTTCTTGCCACTGCCGGAATAGTAAAAAGACGTTTTAATAAATAAAAATTTGTTGCCAGCAATTGAAAATCGAAGCGGGCGTTCTACAACGTATGCGGCGGGGCCTGAGAAACAAAACATTAATTTTTTTTAGCCTAAGTGTTTGGAACTTGGACTTGTTAACAGTTATGTTCATACTATAGAAGACTGTTTTGAGATATCAGTTGAATGATGTTTTTCTCTAAAAGAATAATAGTAAGTAAGACCGTTTGAAAGTTGCTACATCTTTACTGGTTGCTAAGCTAGAGTATGAGTGGTTGTTGCTTTTTGTTGCTTTTATCCCAGAAAGCAAGATTTCAACAGTGTTGTTACGTTTGGTCATTATCATCCTTCCTACAACATTGCACTTCACCCTTCAGTTGCTCCCAAGGATATACAAATTCCAATCTTCCTGTTGTATATCAAGGTGTTGAATATATAGTCTGCACATCTGGCAGTATACCAGTAGTTCCTATTGCAGGTATTGTGTTGACCTTCTCCATGTTTTTGCTTAAAGTAGATTTTATCTGCAGCAACTTGTCTTACAGGAGTTTTATACCTTCCTATTTTTGTGTTTAGACCTTCTACCTGTTCATATCACAACATACATGTATATATTTACTTGGAAAGGAGCATTGTCAGTTATTGAATGTCATTTGTGAAATGTCAAGAGTTAAGTTGATATTTATCAGAAGTGTTTTTTTCTTCTGACGGGCCATAAAAATCCATTCATTACATTTCTTCTGATAAAAAGTGTGCTTTTGTAATAAATTCTATTATAAATTCCTCTTATGATTATTTATAGCTAAGTTAAAATGAGTACTTGTGTAGGTTGTGCCAAACTGTTAAGTTCTGAACATTTTTTGGGACATTTAAATGAGTGTTTATGGTAATTGCTGAAAATCTGAACTGAAAACCTGCCTTAAAATTCACTGTGGATACAATTCTGTATAAATATAAATTATTTTCTTGATAGAGGGCTGAATGTTTGAGGATTTAGTGATAACTTGCTTTATTAAACTTAAGTCAGCTTGATCATTATTGACATTTATCATTTGATATTATAGCTGCATGAGTAGTTAAGGTTTATTTTATCATTTGAATACTATGGCTTCTTCACATACCATAGCAACATCACTGCTCCCACCACAGTCCAGTGAAATACAAATTTAATAGTCCTTTGAACTAATGTAAGTATCACATTTAGTGAAAGCTCTTTTTTTCTGTATGTAGCAGAAACATTCTTTTTTATGTACAATTATTATTGTAGTCATGATATTTAAATTGTTTGTTCTGTAAAATTTATTTTGAATGTAATGAACAACGTCAGAAGCATAAATTTCTGTTTTTGAAAAAACATATGGTATGTTGTTGAAAACGGGTTTCTGTCATTAAAGGAAAACATCTGTGAAACAAATAAATCCTTGAACTTTGCTTAAACCCATAACGACTGGTTTTGTTTGTTTAATATATTAAAGTGAACAGGACAACAACAGCTTAGCACTTGTAAACCCGAGTTCGCTTTTAGCACTCTTAAAAGCAATATAGAATAGCCTAGCTGTAAACAGTTGAGATAAATGTATACTTTCTTTCAATAATTTTATTACTACTAGATTGGTGAAAACTCAGTCATAATTCTCTGTTACTTTTTGCAGAAAGCAAATGTGTCTCTTAATTCCATAGATGTTCAATTCTTTATCCGTAAATCTCATCGAGATTTATAAAAGGGAAAACGCTAAGTACTTCAAAAAGGTAGCATAAGTACCCTTTTTACACTATATACATGTATTAAGAATATCACTGTATCTCATTCTTCATGAACAAGTTTATAGTTACTTTGATCTGAACCAAATGAGGAGAGATTTAGATCTGGAGATGGATTTAATGTACATGTAAAGTAATTTTACTGGTATATTTGTAGGCCATTTAAAGATTTTTGTTGTGGTCAGAATAGCTGCACTCGGTGACCCAAGGCTGATGTAAGAAAGACTGTTGAAGGAGTTAGGCCATTCAAATTGTATTTTTGTTTCCATGTGCTTTGATTGAAATTCAACGATTTTATGGAATTTGAAAACTAGCAAAAAGATTTGTTGTTGTGTTTTTTTTCAAAATAAGAGGTCAAGGTTGGAGTTACCTACTCTGAGGGGTTGACATGTGGATGGGATAATGTTACCACTGGTTGTTGTGCATGACTTTCTTGGAAAAATGTCAATAATTTAATGTATTTTGAATGCATCAGTTAAAATAAGAATTCAGAAATACAGATACATGTAGAAGACTTCTTTTATTTTTTTTTTTAAAATTTGGACTGATTTATCAAACATTAACAGTAATTTATATTTCTGAATGTAACTTATGCAGTTTTACTTGCTTCTATTATTATAGTTGATTCCTTGCTTCAAGTTTATATGTCTTATTTAATGGAAAAAAAAAACACTGATTTTTTTCAGCTTTTAGATTAGTGTTAGTTCATGCAGACTTCAAAGGATAAGGATTAGGTTTTTAATTAAGAGGGTTTAAGATTATAGGAATACAAAGGAGGATGACCTGAAGTCCTAAAATTTAACTACAGGAAAGGTCATCTGTGCTGAAATGATTAACAGTTCTTAACAGGAGGCACCATGGTCCAGGGGTAGAGAGCAGGGCTCTGGATCTTGATGTCGCGGGATCGAATCCCGTCAGAGGCGAGATTCTCTCACGATCTTCACATTCCTCACCGCTGCGCGAATACTGGTATGGAACCCAGGAAGCAGTCATTGAACGTGGTGAATTTAAGTTGTAAGAACTAAATGTATCGCAATCGATGTAAAATAAATGAGTCTAAACTAAACTAACAGTTCTTTTGACATCAACCAGGAGTGTTAAGCTTGGCGCATATATGGGAGTGTAAATTGGTTCATGTGACCTATTAAGCGTGGTATGTGGAAACTGTCTGGCTGAATTTTTATGCCCCAGGAGGGAGGGCATATTGTCGCCCTATGGACACATATGTTAAAAAAAAGAGTTCCAACCACAATTATTAGTCTCACACTAATAATCCATTTCACACATGTGATTGTGAGCGCAGTTTCTCTGCACAGAACAGCATTTCAACACCTTTTTGGAACATCATATCTGCCATAATCAGTTGAACATTGTGACATGATAATGACAATTATGATTGAGAGTCCCCAGGCTTGTTGACTTTATGTAAATCTGCCTTCTTTCTATTGAAAAATCCCAAGGCTAGAGCAATATTACAGTAAAATGTCATTGTCATGTAAGACAGTTTCTGTAATAAGATAATTATAAGTCATACATGTTGTAGTACTTAAGATAAACTTAATAAATTCAGTTTTTTTTTATGTCTCCTGACTGTCCCCACCCACTCCACCAAAATCCCACCAAAAATTGAAAAATCTCATCAAAATTGAACAGATACATGTAGGCAAAATACCCCATCGAAAGTCTGACACAAAATGGATCCCTGGTTTTGGCCTGTGTGTCTATTTGTTTGGCATAAAACTTTAACTTTGACCATAATACAGAAGTCCTTTCACCAACAGCCTCCAAACTTCACAGGTGCATGCGCTCTACCCGCAAGACCCACTAAAAGGTAATGGGTTCAAAGGCCAAGGTCACCATGACCCCAAATAGCAAATTCTTACTTAGGCCATAAAAAACATGCTTCCATTTAAAGTATTATAACTTCATATGTTTATGCACCTTGATGGTCTCTATCCACCAGACCCACTTAGAGGTCCTTCGGTCAAAGGTCATGGTCAGTACCATATAGCAAATATTAACCTTGGCCATAAAATGAAAGTGCTTCTATCAAAATTTTTTGAACTTCACATGTGTATTCACCTTGATGAGCTCTATCCATCAGACCCACTTACAGAACCCAGGGTCAAGGTCACCATATAACAAATAATAACCTTGGCCATAAAATGAAAGTGCTTCCACCAAAAGCTTTCTATCTTCACATGTGTATTCGCCTTAATACACTCTATCAGCAAGACCCATTAGAGGTCATGGGGTCAAAGGTCAAGGTTACCATGACCCCAATAGCAAATATTTACTTTGGCCATAAATTAAACATGCTTCTATCCAAAGCATTATAACTTCACATGTGTATGCACCTAATGATGCGCTCTATCCACAAGACCAACTAATAGGTCCTAGGGTCAGGAGTCAAGGTCACTGTTTAGCTAATATTAACATTGGCCATAAAATGAAAGTGCTTCAATCCAAAGCTTTCTTACTCCACATGTTTATCACCTTGATGAGATCTATCCAACAGACCCACTAAAAGGTTACAAGTCAAGGTCACCATGACTTAAAATAGCAAATGTTAACCTTAGCCACAATATAAATAGAGAATAATACATGTAGGTTAGTGTCTTAATATAAGAAAGTTTGTCTGGCAAGGCGTAGGAATTTATTGGGTGGGCCGAAGGCGAACCCGATAAATCTGCAGCGGAGCCAGATAAACAACACTAACCTCTTATTCTATTTATCCTGTCACATCTGGCATTTGGCAATAATTTACTAGAGATATTGAAAACCTATCTTTAAAGAGTTTCAAATTAGACAAATGTTAAGGTTATCTGCCAGGTACATATACTTAAAAAATAGCTCCAAAGTTTCAATAATTTTATTTCCTTAAATGATCTCTATATCTACATATTGAAATATTTAATTTTTATTCAGGTATATAGACTCTGTTTGTAATAACAACAATTCTATCACTTCCTTCTGATTATAAACACATAAGTTGTGACGTATCATAAAGCAAAATTTATACGGCACCCCTTTATTGGGTCGGATATGAAATAATTGACAGGATAAACATGCTTCCATCCATACCCCTGGAGGGAGGACATATTGTTTTTGGTCTGTCTGTGTGATTGTTTGTTCGTCACAAAACTTAAACCATGACCATAACACAGAAGTCTTTCCACCTAAAGCCTCCAAACTTAACAGGTGCATGCACCTTGATTAGCTATACCTGCCAGACCCACTTAGAGGTCACAGGATCAAAGGTCAATGCCCCCGTGGGCATGACGTTCATTTGAAAATACCACTTTTTTTTTAATGTATTTTTGCATATGGAGGTTCAAAGCTCACTAAGTATTAAATGATGGTGTTAGCCTGGGCCTAAAAGGCCAAATATGAGCTGTGCCATAGTTTAATTTTGCAAATTGTGACCCATTTGGATGAATGGTGTTAGCCTGGGCCTGAAAGGCCAAATATGAGCTGTGCCATAGTTTTAATTTTGCAAATTGTGACCCCTTTGGGCATACCTGCCATACGTCCAGGATCGTCCGGGATTGTCCCGGAAATCGAGGGCCCATCCCGGAGTCCCGGAAAGACATCCAATGTCCCGGAAAACATGAAAAAGGCACATACCTTTGATCAGGCCAGTCAAATTTTTGACACGCCGTTAATTCTTTAATTATTCGTTATGATAATATGTTCCAATTCGGTGAATACACCGCTTGTCATTGATAACCAATTAACAAATGACCGCTATCGGCTATCGATTTATTGACTTGCGGTGCATTGATTAATTTGTAAAATATTTGCCCCTGTGCAAAGACTGTCGCCGTGGTAATTGGTGTTAATAGAGATGCTACTTAAAATTGAATTTAATGCAAACGCGCATAAAACTCGTGGTGAATATTGTCATGTTCGATGAAATCGCGCCGATACTTGTAATACGAAGCATAGACAACGCTGTCATCAAACGCCCGTGATTCAACTTGAATTCGAGTTTATTATGTTAATTAATTAATGGTTCACAGTTATTATTTTATGATTACTAGTACACAATCGAGGATGAGTGACAAAAATTTCTACTCATCCTGCATCACCATCATCAGTCCTGGTGACCTAGGAGAAAAATGATCAACGGTAGTGTGCGGTTTACTGAATTAAAAAAGGCGCAGTGCTCCCCCTTACTAACGCTTCCAGTTTCGTTTCGACAGCGTATTTCATGGAGAATTTACTGTTGGTAAACTGTGACGTTATGATATACACATCCATCGGTATATTTCTTGCGGTCTTTGCACTCGTTCTGCAGGATGATCGATCAGAAAATTATACCCGTCCTCCTGCCTTCTCCACTCGTAAATAAGAGCAAATGTTTTTTTTTAAGTGGTTGAGAGGGGTGGGGGGTATAATTGTCGGATGGTCGGACCGATTGAGCTTGAAACATTTCTGCAAGCCTGTCAATTACTATTCTCTTGCAACTTAAATAAAAGCTATGAAACTGATGATACTGATGTGTATTTGAAAGACGTGAATGGCTTTTCACGCCAAAAACGGAATCCCGTCCAATTTTGTGTGCTGCCAACGGTAGGGCATTGAAAGTATATGAGTAGTTTTATGTCCCTGAAAATTGGCTCAAATCCCGGAAATTCGATATCAAAATCCCGGAAATGGCCAGAAAAATTATGGCAGGTATGCCTTTAGATAATAAGGTCATCAAAATGGTTTCAGCCCCTTCCAACCCTGACTCATCGGAGCCCATGATACACCATCGGTATATTTTGCCCATGATACACAATTAAGGGCAAATCTAAATGCCCCCCCCCCCCACCCCTGCCAGAGTTGGAGCATAAAAAAAAAAGATAGAGATTCCAACAGAAGTGCCAACTACTGGTCATTCCCGGGATAGGTAAACAGTGAGTCCACCATTCCTGATGTGAGGACATTGAACTAAAATGAAAATGTTTTCAACATTACTGTTCTGAATGAAACTTCAAGTCAATAATATAAATTTGACCAAAGTTTGTGGTATCATCTGTTTATTGCTCTTAACTTAAACAATTATTTGGACAGTGTCTTTTTTTTACCTTACTTAGTTTTGATTCTCTAGAAAATAAAATTAAGGGTTATTCTTACCTGTGACGTAACACTTCCTTTTTTACTAAATTTGAATGTTGATTAGGCGTTATATTTCTCAGTTGTTGTGTTTTCAAGCGAACTTGAAACACTTAAGTTTTTCTTCTGGTCCAGTTTTGAAGGGAATTACGATGTTTTTACTTTTAAAACTTATTTCATTTTGATTTACTAAACTGTTAGTATATTCGTGTTATTCAAAGTGTTGAGATCTAACCTTAATGATGGGACTTAATCTAACTTTTTACAAATGTTAACGTACATAGACTTTTAAATTGGAGAAGATTTATGATCATGTCTCTTGTAATTCAAAAATTGAATGACCAGTATCATGTTAACATAATGTCATGTTGTATATGTGTATATGTGTGATAATTGTAACATGAATTGGATGAGACAATAATAAATAAACAAACATTGTGGTTTGATTCATGTTGCTTCACTCCTGTATATTGGAGCAAACAGTGTTACCTGTGTGATAAAATGACTTTATCAACATGGTAACAAAATACCAGTCATAGTTCGGTATTGCGCAGCTGCACATTTTCAGAGTAGTGTAAATATTATTTGTTATACTGCAAGGATTTTAACAAAATGTCTGATGTATGAAACTGAAAATTTTCAAAATTAAAACTATTTTGAGATTCAGTCTTTACAAATTTGTCGTATTACTTTTATGTTATCAGCGGTTTGAACAAACCAAATTTATGACTTTAAGTGAAAAAAAACATGATGTGTACTGATGTAATATTTCGTTTTATACCTTTACTAGTGCTATGAAATCTAACACCTGGTTACCTACAGAACTGACCCAGTCTTCACAAAGGATTTTCAGTCTCTAATCAGTTTGAGTTTTAGATTCTTTGTAACTATTTTTAAAACCAAGTCCCAAAAAATTAAATTTGAAAGTTCCAACTGAAATAACTATTTTACGTTTGTTTAGAACACAATTTCAGTTTTTGGAAATTTGTAAAAATGGAAAGAAATATCAACCTTTATAACTTCGCTAAGATTAATTTAAAATGCTTTGTGAACATGGGACTTGTTGCATTCGTATTCTGCTTTTGTTCTTTTGGAAATATTGCTTCTATTCACTGAGTTTTCCAACGTAGAAAGAGAACTATGAGCTAGAAGGTAAAGTAAGTTAAGATTTCTTTAGCTTTGGTTAGGCAAATATTGACAGATTGAATAAGCTGTTACCGAATAACTTAACTATATGTTTATCAGATACCACTTAAATAAACTGGGGATCTTATAGCACAATAAGTGTTATGTTGATAAACACTTCAGGAAGACATTTCCCAACTGGGTATTAATTGTGGCTGTAAATCATGAGTTGATCTTTTTTTGAATTCAGGAAAGAATTCCAGTCTTATTACACAAAATCAGTATTGTTATATATTACTTGAACAAAATATCTAGCACTTGAATATGTTATTCACAAAAGGCAAGTATTGTTAGAAAACAAAATAATTTCCTTGTGAACTGGAGGGTTACAGTTCATGAACTGTTCGTTGATAAGTCATGAATCAAATTCATGAATTTTCTATGAGCAGGAAGTAGATTATTTAATGATGCTCATGAAGCTGAGCTTCACCATAAAAAGCATGTCTAATCAATAACTAGAGAATGCTTTGGCCTACAGTCATCAGATTTTACAGGGAGGTTGGTTGTGACTGGTAAATGTCCCCTTCTGGGGTCAGTAGGTCAAAAGACAAGGACATGGTGGGAAAAGCTTGTCAGATCAGTAACTATGAGGGTTGTCCAAGAAATTCGTAGATAAATTGGCCATAGCTTTAAAGAAAATGATTTAAACAAGAAACAAATTACATATTCATTTAGTTCGATCAATCTTCTTTAAATACAGATGAAGAAAAATTACTAGAATACATCATACAGTATTAAATTACCGTTCCTTACAAAAAGGTTATGATTACAACATCGTCCCACGTTTCAAACCAATCACGATGTTATAAACATAAATATTATTTTCTCAGAAAAGAAAATTTACTTATTTTCAAAGTATGCACCTGTACCAGTCAGCACTGTATGAAAGAATTACACAGTGTGTAGCACTCTGAAGGTCCTTCGAAGACTCAAACCTCTGTCCCTTGAGCTTACCCTTGATTTCTTGGAAGAAGGCGTAATCATATGGTGCAAAGTCTGGTAAATATGTCTGGTGACTCAGGCACTGAAAACCCAGGAGGTCTATCTCGATCAAGCTGTGTATAATTAAAATAATGCATAATAACACAAATTATTTAATTGGAAAGTAACAAGAACATTTAAAGAGACTCAACATGTAATACTAAATACATGAATGTAGTAACATTTTATTGCACGCAAGTAAAACTTATGAATGTAAAATTCTAAACACTTTTGAGTAGTAGCTGCAATTTACAGTTTGACCAACTGGCACCAGGTGACACAGGATCATTCCTCTGTGGTCAGTAAATATGGCATACATCTGCTTGCTGGCGGAACGCGGCACAATTGCCTTCTCAGGGGAAGGAGAGCGGCTCTCACACCATCTGCATGTTTCCGGATCATATAAAAACAGCCAGGTTTCATCCATGGTAATGACATTATCTTGGAAAGCATGGCCCTGTACCCTCCACTGCCTCAAGAACTTCCTGGACTCGTGCACACGCTGTTCCTGCTAATGAGGTTTCAGGAGCCGCGGTACCCATCTGGCATGGACCTGAAATTTTTTATTAACATTTTGAACTGCGATGTATCATTGAGAAATTTTCTTTGCAAGAATTAAACCAAACAGTTAAAATATGAATTGTATGGTTATATTGTTGATGAGTTAGGCTCTATAGTTTACATTTTTTGTACTTTAAATCAGCATAATAAATTTTATATGCAACTAAAGTTATGTTTGTCAAGATTTATATGAAAATAAACTTTTATTAAATTAAAAGCAGAATCAAAAAAACCTTTTTCATATGTTAAGTTCATCGATCAGGATACAGTGTAGAGTTCCGCGGCTAATGACTGTGACTTCTGAGATTTCTCTGACTGTCAGCCAGCGATCCCCTTCATGTGCAGTCTTTATTGATGTCGAACTAGACACTAGAATGACGGCTGCTGGACCTGCTTGCTTATTGTCTCCTATGTCTTCATCTGTAAATCTCTTGTGCCATTTATATACAAGAGCATATGGCTTACTGTTTTATCCACTTTTGTCTTCTGAATTTATTTAAGTGTTTCTGTAGGAGTTTTCCTTAATTCAGCACAAAACTTGATGTTGGCCCAAATTTTCTAATTTTTGTGATGTCATTTTTACCTTGGAGCTGGGATACATCCCCTAACAGAAACTTTTATTTCAAACTCCAACATTCAAATTATGTCATTTTTGGACTGGACGTCACATAATTTTACGCAGTGACAAAAAGATGGCGAAGTTTCATGAAGTTTGGTTGACATATAAACTGTTCAGAGCAGCATGAACAAAGTGTTAGTATGTGTTATTATGGAAGGGGGTGATGTTGAGTTGCTATGGTTATAAACATCCTTGCTACAACTAAGTGAATGTACATACCCTTCCAAAATTTTACAAGATGTTCAAAATTGAATTATAGTTTAAAGATGAGTGAAAAATTTTAGAGAAGAGTTGAAAGAGATATAAACAAAGTCTATGGATTTCTGGGCCTACCGTTGTCAGATTTGGTGGGGAGGTTTGTCATGTCCTGTAGATGACCCACGTAGATTTTGAGTTCAGTAGGTCAATGGTCAAGGTTACAGTCTTCAGATTTGGTAGTGTGGTTGGTCAAATGTCCGGTAGATGATCCATATCGATTTTGAGATCAGTTGGTCAAAGGTCAAGGTCACATTTAGAAGTCCATGTAACATGACCAATTGGTTGCCATAAGGGGGTGGGGGGGTGATCCATATCGATTTTGAGATCAGGTGGTCAAAGGTCAAGGTCACATTTAGAAGTCCATGTAACATGACCAATTGGTTGCCATTAGGGTGGGGGCGGGGGCATTCATATTTCACATCTCTTGTTTAATTTTGTAATTGAGCTAGATCTCCTATTGAAGCTTGTCACTCATATACATTTTGTCAGACATTCAGTATATTCCAGAAATACTCTTACCTAAATGGGTCAAATTATTCAAGTTATTTTCTGCTGAGTGTCCCATATTTTGATAAAATATTCTACTGTCTTTCATAAACATGCTGCATTGTACCATTGTTCATACTCTGCTTGGAGGTTATCATGTTGTAAGGGAAGTAACACATCCCTGGAGTTTTTGTATTCACAGTGAACAAAAGGTCTAACAGACACTCATATTCATAAAAAAATTGACTAAGAAATCAGAAATGATTCTCTGGAAAAAAAATCTGTTTACTGCTCACAAAACAGTTTTGATGTAAGCAAAAAGAAATAGTTATGAAGACACCAAAATGGTTATCAAGGTAAACATATCAAGTTTTGTTTACATCACTGTTGTGCTAAACAATGATAATCTATCCCTACAAGAAGACCTCCATAAACTAGAAACCTGGGAAAGAGTGGCAAATGAAGTTTAATCCTGACAAATGTGAAGTCCTTAGAGTAAGTTGGAAGAGAAATCCAAATATTTTTCCTTACAGGTTACACATTATAGAATTAAAGGACACCTCATCAGCTAAGTACTTGGGCATTACAATCACTAGTGATTTAAAACTGGTCACAACATATTGAAAACATAATCTCTAAGGCCACCTCTTCCCTGTGTTTTATTCAGCGAAAAGTGAAAACCGACATCAAAAAGGTCAAACAAGCCACATACAACACTTATGTTCGCCCCCAACTGGAATATTGTTCAACAGTGTGGCACCCCTAACCTATAATCTTGAATGCGTCCAAAGGTCAGCAGCTACTGCTAGGTATGTAATGAATGATAACTACACGAGTAGTGTAACTGAAATGTTGAACACCCTTGAATTGAAATCTCCAGCACCGCAGGTTCAACACTCAAAACTTTTATTTCATAAGATACATTCTTCTGAGAGCCCAGACTGTCGCAGATGACCACAGCTACTTGTTCCCTACTAGAAATTTCAACTACTTGATCCCTCAGTCCCACACTCAGTACTTAATTTGCTAACTCTAACTTCCCTAGAACCATCCGTATCTGGAACTCCCTCCCCATAGCTGTCAGAGCTAGCTCTTACAGAAAGGCTGGCAGTGGTCAATATATAGTTGTCCTCTTCTGTCGTATTTTAATTGTAGCATACTGTCCTTTTACCTTTTAACATGTATTATTTCAACTCTCTCTCTGACGGCACAGACCAGTCATAATGGGAAAATGATTGTTAGGCCGTAATGATGTAGATGTAGAGTATTAAATGTCAAGTATCCCAGTTCTTACATGAAATATCTATGATTTAATACGCAATAAGGATAAATGAAAAACGTTTGGTTTGAAATATGCATGGCTTAATGAACTGTTTTTATCAGGGGAGGTCACTCTGACTGTTTAGATGCTGTTCCAATGATTAGGTCAGAAAGAGAACAGGAATAATATATTAAGCTGTCATTTTGAAAACACATTAAAAAAACAACAACAGACATTCCCTCTGATCCCAGATGTAAGAAATATATTAAAGTTCAAGTGATGTGTTTTGATGATAGAAATACAGTCAAACTGGTCATATGTGACTTTCACGGAACCATGATCCCAAAAAGGTCACATACAACAGGGAATCTTTCAATTCAGGTCCACAAAAAATGTAGTTAGTTGTTTCATATTGCTATATGTGTTTGTATTTTCTTAGATTGTGTTATTATCCCCTGCCTTTTTGAAGAAGAAAGGGGCATATAGAAATGGGCTCCATCTGTCCATCCGTCCATCCCACTTTGTGTCCGGTCCATGCTATTATAAACAGTAAAACTTAAGTCCCTGTTTAAACTCATTAACTTGTAACAGAAAGTAGTCTATATTAATATGCCTTGACTAAGTTAAGCTGATAGGAATGATAGTAGAATTATTGTTTTATAAAAGTTTTTTTTTTCTTAATCAGAAATCAGTTAGTTCATAAGTGCTGTGCTGGAATTCCTAAGGATATATTACAATATATTATGTATAAAGAATATAAAAAGTTTAGTGAAGTTCATGGGGTTCAAGTTGGTGATTAAGTTTAAACATGTAAGATTTGTATTTTTTCTCTCATTGTGTATAAATCTTGTCCTATAATTAGTTCATGGTAGGTAATGATTTAATAAGAAATCAGATACTTCCAGTGCCACACAGTTTGTGCAGTTAAATTTTAACTGTTTGCTGTTTATGGAGATAAGTATGTAGTGATTTAAAATCTGTTAACTTGACATTATATTATTCATGTCAGTAAGTATATGTTTTGATCAGCAATTAGCAGCTAGCAGCAAACTTTTAGTATGTTTTATGCCCCCACTACTTTGGTGGGGGGCTTATCTGTCCGTCACGCTGTCTGTATGTTAGTAAGACCAGTTTGTGTCACCTGTAACTCCAAACATAAAACTGTTAAAGCCATAATACAATTTTTAGTCTTTATTTTTGGTTCTGGTAAAAAAGTTTTTCCCTGGATTTACTGAGCTGAATTTGCTAGCTGTAGGTCATTCCAGAGGTGCTCAATCATGTTCAAGTCCAAAAAGTGGGCTGGCCACTCTATATACTCAATCCCCTCCCTAACAAGGTACTCCAAGCATTACCGTTGCAGTGTGAGGATAGGTACAGGTGTTACTGAAACCATGAGAAAGAAACCATTGCTGACTGCACCAGCATAGGGCAATTAATACCTACTAGGCAACTAAGATGTCATCACTGTACCGCTTTCCAGTCATGGTACCCTGATTGCCTGTCTGTATATTAAAGACAATAGAGAGACTTGTTTTTTGAAGAAGAGACAGGTCTCTATCATTGTTTCATCATTATTCCTTGCCATATTTACATCTTTAACTATGACAGCTCCTTATCAATATTGGAGAACCTTAGTCTATAAGCCTTGGAGGTTTTGACATCATAAAACTGCAAATGAGGAAATTGTAGCATTAACTCTGATTTGCAGTAAATTTTAGAAATGCAATAGCAGTAAATTTATGTTGACACAGTACCGGTAGTTATGACGTCAAAAGCTGCTCAACTTTTAACATTTCTGCACTAGTCAGCTCAGAATTAATATTAAAGGACTACATAAAATTTGTTCTTTCAAGTTAGCTTTATCTATAGGTTATATCATAAAAATTCCATTTATAGCCCGGGCTTTTATTAGAATCATGGATTGTTCAAAAGTTTGGGATGGGCGTTAATTGTAGACACATCTTCACAAGACAGACTGATTTTCAAAGCAGGGCTTTATAAATCCACTCCCCCTATATTTTTCTCCAAAATATGGGGAGTGGGCATCTATTAGAAGATGAAGAATTTTTACGGTATTTATTGAAGTGTTACAGCAGGCAAGTATTGCAGATTGTTAGTGCAGAATCTGACAGATGGGGTAAGATGATTCTGATAGCCATACAAGTGCTATTTTCCTGTATAAGTAGACAGAAATCAGGAAACATGATAAGCTGATTTGTCATTTAGCTGCGATTAAACCAATCCTGTTAGTATCTTTTTTACAGTTATACAATAATTAATCTGTTATCTCAATCCTTTTAAGTGTTCAGATATGTTTTTCCTGTTTGAACCATTATTCGATGGACCAATATTGATGAAACTTGGCAGGAATGTTCCTTTCCTGAAGCTTTATCAAAGTTGTTCAAATAATTCCATTCCATATAGAACTCTGGTCTGGTCTGGAGTCAAAATTGGATCAGCCTGACAGCAAGGCTGAAAATAGACTCTTTGAATTTTTGTCACAGAGCCTTAATTTATTGACAGATATCTTAGATATTTGGTATATAGGCACCTTGTATGAATCTCTGCCATTCACTTGGATCAAGGCCACCTAGGCTAAAAATAGATTTTTGTACTTTACCCTGTAGAATTTTCATTTATCGATATCTGAGGTATTTGGTATGTAGGTAACATGCAAGAAAGACTCTACCATTAGGTGGAGTTTGAGGTCACACAGTCAAGGTCATAGAGCCTTTATTTATTGATTGATATTTTAGATATTTGGTATATCATAGACACCTTTCATGAACCTCTTCCACTGAATTGGGATTAAGGTCACTGAGGCTAAAAATAAATTTATCAACTTTACCTTCATTTACAGACCAACGTCTTTAATATTTGGTATGTAGGTTCCTTTCATGGACCTCTAGCATAAGGTAGGGTTTCAGGTCACTGGGTCAAGGTCACTACAGCTAATAATAGATTTTTGTACCTCTGTCATAGGGTCTTTAGTTTTTGACTGAATCAATATTTTAGATATTTGGTTTGCAGGCACTTACAAATCTTCAATTAGAAATGTAATACTGTTTTTGATGTTTGCTTAGTACTAAGGTGAGCAATCCAGGGCCATCATGGCCCTCTTGTACTAGAATATGTTTCTGTTCTTTCTGACTTCACCCCTTTGACAGTGCTGAGTTTTTAACTTTTTATGCTCGCACAAAGTGGGGAGCATATAGCGTTGCACTTGTCCGTCCGTACGTCGGTCCGTCCGTCCGTACGTCTGTCCGTACGTCCCGAAATCTTGTGAACGCAACTCCTCTTAAACCGGATGGCAGATTTTGCTTAAACTTCCAGGGATGAACAACCTTAATGTGTAGATGGTAGTAAAGGAAGGAATTTTCGCTGCAACCAAATTTAACAGAATTATGGCCCTTTGTTGATTTTTTCACTATATACCATATAGAAATTTTGTGAACGCAACTCCTCTTACACCAGATGGCAGATTTTGCTTAAACTTCCAGGGATGAACAACCTTAATGTGTAGATGGAAGTAAAGGAAGGAATTTTTACTGCAACCAAATTTTACAGAATTATGGCCCTTTGTTGATTTTTTCACTATATACCATTTGGAAATTTTGTGAACGCAACACCTCTTAAACCGGATGGCAGATTTTGCTTAAACTTCCAGGGATGAACAGCTTTAATGTGTAGATGGTAGTAAAGGAAGGAATTTTTGCTGTGACTATATTTAACAGAATTATGGCCCTTTGTTGATTTTTTCACTATATACCATATAAATAATTGAACATATAAATTTTACATTTGTAATTTAATTTAACATGTACATAAGGTTACCTGTAGATCATTTTAGGTATATGTACAAAAAAAATCTTACACGCTCTTGTTTATGAGCACTTATGCATAGTGGGGGCATCCGTGTCCTATGGACACAGTTCTAGTTTTTTTCTATTTTTGATAATACTTTCCAATTCTAATTCCACTGACTATGGTGGTTTGCATCAGTGAACACATTTTGCAAAAAAAACATAAATTAGAGAAAAACCTGGAATACAACAGCTTTCTGAAATGTTACGGATATTAATGTTTATTGCTGACTAAATCATTAGCCAGTTTTAGCATTATTTATCTGTGCATCTCTGATATCCAAAGTGAGAAGTAATTCAAAGTATTAATTAGGACTCAGGCAGTAAAAGCCCAATAACATGATCAATTTCACTGTAAGGTGTAATAAAATACTGATGGACAGGAATATAAAACCTCTATAAAAGGAAATTTCCAGACATATTGTCACAGTAAAAGACTGGTGATTTGTACTGAGGTTTAGATGGTCAAAGGCTGAGACTGTCACATGTAGAATAAAAGAGAGAAAACCATCATAGGTCATCATGGTGTTTGGCTCTGAAGTATTTGTTGTTGCCTTGAAAGAAAAGAATACAATTTTTGGTTTGTAATATGATAAAACTTGTCTGTTTTTGTGAAAGAAAAATCATTTATATTATTAAGTCAAATAGCTGTGAGGTTGTTTACATTTATGTAAATTGGAAGTACTGTATTGGCTTGATATCATTTCCTTTATAAAACTATTTAATATTATGCCATTTTAGTCAGTAATACATAATTATGTCATAAAATCTTGCTATACTTTGTTTTGGTTCTGTTGCTGTTTTGTTTTCTTGATTAAAAATAAGCTAAAAAAAGGTTGAAAATTAATCTGTCTTGTAGAGAAGATATAGAAATGATTGCTCATTCTGAAATCACAATCATGGGATTCAACTTATTTTACCATGGAAATTAAAAAAGAACATTTCACTAATACTGTTTCTTTTCTTTTTCAGAGTAAATACACAACCTAAGCTTACCTCATACTTTCTTCAGGAGACGACGCAATTTACATGATACAGGCAGCTATTGCAGAAAGCTTTATGCAAGAAAAACAGCTGATGAAAAATTGTGACATGCAAAGGTAGATTCATCTGTTAGCTGTGGTAACATTAGCAGAGAAATGTCCTGATTTAATAGAGATGTCTCTGTCATAGTGATACACAGATATCAGTCGGAGAAATTAGTTTTCAGAAGATTAAATGTCAAGAATCTGGGAGATATTTGATAACATTTTAGATAACTGGAGTGGAAAATACTCTCTTGAAGGTAAGAATATTTGTTTTCATTTTATTAGTTACAAAGGAAAATATTTTAACAGAATAGTTTCATTATGTTTTATTTAGTATTGAAGTTCTACTTTTTTTCTGCAGTAAATGAGTGTATTTCAAAAGATGTTTTGTAGTAGTGGGTGGTGTTTCTGGAATTCATGCAATGTAAATTTACACTAAAATGTAACAAAAAAAATCTAGTTACTTATCTCTGACGTATATGATAAGACTGCAGTTCCTTACAAATAAAAATTACCAAGCATTATGTGCAGACTGTTGTAGAAAATCATCTGTAATGGGATAATTTCAATGGGATAATTTGAGTGGGATAATTTATTTCAATGGAATAATTTCAGTGGGATAATTTCAGTGGGTTAATTTCAATGGGATAACTTCAAATTAAGAGTATTATGTTATTAATGTAGCTGTTGCAAGAAAAAAACCATATTTTTAAAGTGAAAAGGTGACTGTTGTTATGGCACGTTCTTATTTTCATTCATAGTTAAATCAAATATTGATAATTATTTATGTTTTTCATATCGTACAGAGCACTATAATAAATGTCTGGAGGTCAATTAAAAAGTATATATACATGGATTTTATTTCTGATTTAGATTTTATTTCTGAATAGGTTGTAGATCTGTGGTGTTTATATAAAGTACCTACCCTTTCCATATAAATAAAAAGTTTAGTTTTAGACTGGGTGTGGGTTACTCATGCGGGAAAAAAGAAATTTGAGGGTGTGGGAGAGCCTCATGGGGGGTGGGGTGGGGGGGTGGGGGTTAGCACTGCAAGAAGAAAGAAATTTGGTGGGGTGGGGGAGTCTGAGAGTCTGATTGGGGTGGGGGGGTATTGTGGGGAGGGGGGAGTCAAGTACATTACATATTTAAAAAAAAATAAAAAATGAAAAAAAAACTTTTGGTGGGTTGGGGTGACACAGGAGGGTGGTGGTCCCCATGCAGAGGGGTGGGGGGAGGTTGGGTTCAGGGTGGGAGAACTTGCCCATCCCATGTTAGTTAATAGTTTATTTCTAGGCTTCAGAAGTTTTTTCCTTTATATAAGTATAAGCAAAATCAAGTGACCCCTAGGGTGGGGCTAACTTTGCAAAAATAAATTTGAGGGTTATTTGCAGCCCTTGAGAAATGGTGTAGCATTTTGATAGTGAACATTTATTCTTAATTTGAAGTAAATAGCTTTGATAGTTTCTGAGAAAAGGACCTTAACAAAAAGATTAACCGACACCAACGAGAGGGTCATGACAGTAGCTCCACTTTCTTCTTCAAAAAGTGGAGCTAAAAATTCAAACAACATCACCTCCTAAACTGCAGTCATTTTCAACCAAATTTCAGAGAAATGTTTCTCATAATAGCCAAAAAAAACCTCAAATGGTTATGCTCTGTTGCACAAATGGCCACCAGTCTCAGTTCTCCAGTTATATTTGGCTTTAAATGACATCTCCTTATTTTAGACATTTGTAAGAGCAACTTTCATTTCAGTTCATCTGAAATCAAATGCAGAAATATGTCCATCCTTCTGTGTTTTGTTTGCAAAACACTGACCCTGTTGCTTTTGAAAAAAATCATTTCATATCGCTGCGCTTGCAATTCGCAGACCACTCCTCTGACGCATGCACTGTACAACCTATTACTGCCCCTTTTTAGAATTGATCGACAAACTAGGTAAATATATATTACAGATTAATACTGATTAAAGTGTCAAGAAATTTTAAAAATTCTGCAATGCGATCGGACAAAATTAAAATCTTAGAAATATGGTACAAAAAGATTGATTGATATTTATTTAGGTTAAAAAACACATATTCATATACATAATAAATACACTTACACAACATGGATATAAATTTGTTAAAAAGTACTTTGGTAGTTTGTCACAAATAGCTGTATCACAGATACGCTCCCTCAGCAGCTAAATGAATACACTACCGTTACTTCACACCGCTGCTTTAAAACCAGTAGATTTATGATATTGACCTTTACAATGAACTTTTAAACAACCAATGAAAGTGCACAAATATCCCCAAAACCGAAAAATCTTTAAACCATTTTTCATTGGTTTAAACGATCATGTGATTACAAAAATTATGAATAGACGGGGGTTTTCTGACAATTTTGTAAACACATTTCAACTACGCCTTTACGTAAACATCTTAATACAGCAATTAAATGTCTAAAAACAACCATACCATCATGATTTTAACCTTTTTGATAGTTTGATTGGTTTATTTACCTATACATATTAAAAAACACTTTCAAAAGTGAAAAACGTAAATAACTTGCAGACATGCATTGTTTGTTTACATTTTGGGTTGTCAATTGTATGTATGGACATTTTGTTGTAAGCTAGTCACTGATTGGCTGAAAAGTAACCATGGTTTTCCCTGTCGAAAAATAAAAATATCATTCTGAAAATTGAATTTTAGCAGAGGTAAGAAAGTGAAACATTCGACCGATGCGCAGGAGAGTATATCACAGAAAGCGTACTTAAAATACACCAATTTTAGAACTAAAAAATTGAGGCTAACTTGTATACTTAATTTGCATTTGACAAGATAAGAAGTATTTAAAATGTAATTATGTAAGCAAAAGCATGCATATAGTAGTGTGAAATAACCTCAGATTATGTGTTACGTTAGTATTACAAGTAGCCAAAATAGGTACATGTAGTTATTTAATGACCTGTTTTCACAGTTTTTAAGGAAATTGTTTAAAGTGACATAAAGAAGAACAAAGTTAAAAAAAAATGTCTGTAGGCTTTAAGAGATTTTAAAAGTGTTCAGTTTAAATCAATGGCTATCCATCTAATAACGGTACATCAACAACATTCTGTATAAAATTAAAATATATACATTCAGTTTACTTCTTGTACTTAGAATTTTTGACTGTCACCTTGACATTGGTAAATAGTTCATTCTAAACTATTTAAAATCACATCGTTTTAAAGACAAAGGAATACTTTTTAGGTTTTAGTGTATGTCTTTTATTACGTGAGTCCTGTCTGTGTGAAATGATGAAATTTAATGTTTTCTGTCTTTCAGTTCTGCAGAAATAACCATAATTATGGAAGGTAATCTGGATCAGGCCGACTTAGGTGCTGGTGCAGAAGAGGACAAAGGTGGACCAAATGTTCACATGTTACTAAAAATAGTTATTCTGGGAGTAATCGGCTTTGTCAGTGTCGTTGGAAATGGAATCGCCCTTGGAACATTGATCATTTACAACAAGCAGCTGCGTGTTACAATATATATAGTCATCGGAGGATTGGCCCTCGCTGATATCGTCTTTGCAGTCATGAATGTTCCTGACCAAATTATTCTTCATGTACGTACATAACCAGAAAAACATAAGTTATTAGATAATTAGTTTTCTTCATATAAGGGATAGGTCGCTATAAATATTGTCTGCTGACATTCATTTTGATAATTTTCACTCTAAAGAAATATGCGTGCAGAGATTTTACTGTTATGATGTTACAATGAAATTGTATACATTTAATATACTTATGTCATCAAGTCTAATACAGTGAACGAATATGGAAACAAAAAAACACAAAAATGTTTTCTTTCACCTACACAAGTCTTCAAAATTACCAAGTTGCATGACAGTTGAACAATGCATGTGCAATTTGTTTCTAAGTGAATTTATTACACTGAGTAAATTCCGTAAAAGACAGATAGAAAGTTAATATTCTTGCAGAATTTGTTTTCTTACAAAAATTTACACATTTGACACACAGTCTTAAAATGTTAGTATACCGCCAGATAGAATATCCAGGGACTATATTGGATCCACATGAGTTGGTCTCTTGGTCCGTCCGTCCATCTGACCATCCATCCGTCCCTAGTCAAAATTTGTCTGGACTATTTCTCAGCAACTATTTCTCAGATTTTATTAGTACTTTAGAAGAATCATAAGTACCAAGCCTTATTGTGCATGTCTTTGTCACATCCCACACGAATGATTTTTCAATGAGTTATGGGCCTTTTTTACTCATCAGTTTGTCCAGACTGTTTCTCATCAATTATCATTCAGATTTTAATAATACTTTGCAAGAATCATAAGTACCAAGGGTAGTTTTGCATGTTGTTGCTGAGTTTCACTGCCCTGAATATTCACTGAGTTATTGGTCTTTATTTTTTTTTTTTTAATACTTAAATTTGTCCATGCTATTTCTCAGCAACTATTTGTCAGATTTTAACCATACTTTGCAAGAATCATGAGTACCAAGCCTACTTGCCCATGTTATTGTTCTGTTCAAGTCCAATAAATTTTCACTGAGTTATGGCATTTTGATATTTTTACATATAAAAGATAAAAAGTTTGTCCAGTGTAAGTTTGTCTGTGCTTTTTTTCAGCAATTATTGATTGGAATATAATCAAACTTCTTTAGTACTTAGCCCAGATTTAGATGTCCTCATCATGTTGTGTTTGTATTGATATCTGCTGATTGTTTTTACAGGATGGTTAAGTTCTGTGTTTATTCATATGGTTGACTTATACTGCTGAGTTGACTTTCTGTTGAAGTTTGAGTTTTAAAATATTCAGCCAGATTTATCTTACATTAGAGCAGACAAACTATAACTGTAGAAACAACTGTGTCAAGGCGGTATCTGGGGGTATTCATCACCTTTAGTGATAGCTCTTGTTTTTAATTATGATTATAAAACAGTGGAAACTGTTCCCCTAAAAACCTGATAGTCTAAAAAGAAATAAAACATAAATTAATAATCTGAAAGTCTGAATAGAAATAAAACATGAATTTGAACATTCATTCAACAGTTTCTTATTTAGCAGTTAAAAAACAAAATGCTTTGAACGCATGTCACAGAATTTTGTTCCTCAGAGAAGTTACTTGGAAGACGAAAGTTCATGAAATCATTGTTACAGAATGCTTGAATTTACTTTGTTAGATTCTGCCAGTTTGTCAGAGTTAAAAGAATTTATGGTTTAAATCATGCCAGTTTGTCAGGGTTAATTGAATTTATGATTTTAATCATGGGGTTGTTTTTCAAGGGTAGGTAGATAAGTTTTACTGAAAATAAAAATCAGGAAGATTGGAAATTATCATATCAACATAGTATATTCCACATGTCATAAGATAAAATTAGACAGTAGGTGAAACTTTTGTGAAAGTGCACTTGTAAGAAAAGAGGTATTTAGATATCACAGGAATGATAACTCAGGTCAAGGTTAAGGTCAATATAGCTAAACATATATTTCCAATAAAAAGTCTTACAGAAAAAGTGATGATATAGCCTTTGTCTTATTCATTACCTGACTTCTTATGCTCTAATCTTTGCAGATTATTTTGATTAGAAAAGGGATGGAGTAATACTTTTTGATCATTTTGGAAGACTTTAAAATCAGCTATTGAACCACTAGTTATCATTAGTCAGGTCTAATAAAACATAATCAACTTTAATTAATTGGAGGATGTGTAATGACTGTTTCTGTAATGTTTTAATAACTTTTTTGTTTCTATCTTTATTGCAGGCTGAGAAAGGTGACTTGAAGTCTGAGACATGGTGCAAGTTTTATGGCCTTTTGTACAACTCATGCAAGTACATCGCAGCATTTCACCTCGTTGTTTTAGGGGTACTCAGGGGTATTTTACTGACTGACAGGGCCCACCATGGGCCTACAGCTATACACGCCTTAATTACCTGCGGTATACTATGGGTTGCTTCCTTACTTGCAAATATTCCAATGGTTTCTTCATCGATACATGACCCAGTAACCAAAGGTTGCGTTGTTGCATTTAAAAAGAATAAAGATACAATCTCTTTACAAGATGAGGACTCAAGTGCAGTAGAGCGCTATCTTATTTTATCTGCAGCATTTTCGTATTTCTTACCGTTATTGCTAATTATTATCATATATTTGTTCACTGGTTACATGAGTAAAAGATACTTTGAGGATAGCTACTCACGGCGTGAGAGACGCATGTCCAAAATGATTTCAAGTTTAATCGTTACATTTGCATTATGTCATTTACCATCAGAGACGGTTACATTACTTTGGTTCTACCAAGTGAAAAACACAGATATGATTCTAGCATTAAGTAATGATACAGACAAATATAAAGTATGGATACATGTCAGAGAATATCTTCAAATTCTGTCAATGTTGGACATGGCAATACGCCCAATAATTTATGCGACAATGTCACGTGAATTTGGTCTGGTTTATGATAAAGTGATAAATTGTACCTATTGTAAGGATGAAGAAGAGGAACCTCCACCTCGATTACGTCATCGTGGACACGAGATTGAGGAAGTACTTCACACACCACTCCGTCAAAACACGGAGACACATGACATCCAGGACAATGAACCAGAAGAAATTTTTTGATTGATTTACACTGAATTTCTTCATCAATTGTGTGTCGTCTGAACTTCGAAGTTTTTAAATTTTACTAAAGTCTTGAACTTGTTAGTCTTTGAATGTTCTGTTAATTTTGCTGGTTAAGTATTAGACTTCAAGTGTTGATAAATAAAAGCTCTAACTTATGTCTAAGGATGTACTCGTTTTTTTTTTTTGTTTTTTTTAGTTTTATTTGGAACATTTTTGCTGTTTATGTTCTTCTTAACATTTGGGCTTTTGGAGAAGAAAATTACATGTTTTAGCTGTGGCTTATATATTTATATATCTGTTACTGATCAAATATTTTTTCTGAGATTTCAAAGTAAACTTTCAGAAATGACCAGAGTGAGACATTCTCAGTTAAAGAAACATCACATATAAGTCAGTATTGAATTTAAGGCCAGTAAAATGAACCATTTTACATTCTGTCATGATTCAAGTGGCAGTGGAGAAAAAATAGCATAGACTAGATTTGCCTTCTGTGATTTATGGAGAAGAATAAAAAAAAACTGTGGCTTATTAATTTTCATTGTTAAAATTCATTAGGAAAGTAGTCATTGTATTGTGTCATGTTATACAAATATTTAACCATTATTTTTACTTATAAAATTTTATTTTTATTCCTTATAATCACTGGAACCTACCAGAATGGAAGATGAACAAATTGATTGTGGTGGGACAATTACTTATTATAGTATTTTAGTTACATTTATTTAGGATTATGTAAATAAGTACTGTTTTATGATATTTGCTCATTTTAAAACTGCCAGTATTCATATGGAAATTCTGTTCAGGTAAATAAAACTTTTGTAACTGTTTTTCAGGTCATATTATCATAAAAATAAGATTCCTTTAATTTTAAGCAGCTGAAAACTTGCATTATGAGATTATTTTTTTTCAATAGAAGTATTGATTGAGCCCTAAATATGTCAAAGACTAGTGGGTGGGGGTATGTTCCAAACATTCCCTTAATATAAAGTATTACAAAAGTGATAAATCTAACTTTTATAAATGAACTCATCCATCATTGAATTTGGATAGATACATTTAACATTTTATAGGGTATTTACTGAAATGCTACACAGTTTACACCATGATAAGACTCTGGAAATATGCAGGCAGACTATGGTTGAAATTTTGGCTCGAGGACTGCATGAACCTAATAGTTAGGTGATTCCGGTATTTTGGTTATTTATACTTTAAAATGATCATTTATGGGGGGGATAATGAATGAGTTACATAATTGTAAGCTAAGAACAAAGTTTATGTTGGTATCTTTAAAATCTTACCTTAATGTGATTATACTTCATGAATTTGCATATGTGTAATGGAAAGAGAATTTACTTGTTGAATATTTTACATATGTGTAGTTGATAAGTACTTCACTCTGTGTAAACTTTACATTTATTGTAATACAGGAATGGTGCTCAAATAAATGTCATAAATAGTAAATTGCTTGATGTAGATTTCATGCTCTGTGTAAATATTTGTATAAATTGTTTTTGTGTGTGTGTGTGTTTAATAATGAATTAATAGCATATGAGTATTCAGAGTCATGCATATACATGTTGCTATGACGTATTACACATTTCTTAAAAGACTACACAACAAATTCAGTTTATCTAGTCAAAAGCACATTACACATTGTTATTGTGATGGTTGAACATGACTAAAAGATGCATGTTTTTGATTTTTGTTTTCTTGATAGAATAAGTGATAACAACAGATATAATTCAGTACATAGTGTTTTTTTATTGGAAACTCATTGATTGGCAGTTAGGCAGTAGTCATTAATAATTATTGCTTTATGTAAAAATGAAGCATTTTGAAAGATGTATTAGTGATTTTATGCCCCAGAAGGGAGGCATATAGTTTATGAATTGTCTGTGTGGCTATCCACATTTAGTCCAGTCCATAACTTTGTCAGTCATGGATGGATTTTGAAATAATTTTGCATACTTGTGTGGTACATTGAGACAATGTGTCACATGCAAGACCCAGGTTTGTAGGTAAAAGGTAAAGGTCACACTTGGACTTGAAAGGAAATTTTCATAAAAGTGCATTGATGGTCCAGTCTGGTCAACAATTCTGTCATTGCTGGATGTATTTTAAAATGACTAGGCATAAATGTGTTGGACATGATGACGACATGTTGCGCACAAGAATCAGGTGCCCAGCTCATAGGTCAATGTCACTTTTTATGACCAAAATCATGATATAAATATTTCATAAAAATTCATTGGTTGTGTCTGGTCAACAATTCTGACATCCCTGGATGGATTTTAAAATGACTTAGTATAAATGTCTTAGACATGATGATGATGTGTCGTATGCAAGAATCAGGCCTCCACCTCAGAGGTCAAGGTCACACTTCTGGCTCAAAAGTCGTGATATTGTTGTGACTAGATGGTCATGTTATGTCAACAATTCTGTTATTCCTGGATGGATTTTAAAATGACTTGGCATATATATGTTGGACATGATGATGACATGTGGCATGCAAGAGTCAGGGGTCCAGCTGAAGGATCAAGGTCACACTTGCACGTGACATACCTGGATGGTTTTTTTAAATTACTTGGCATAAATGTCTTAGACATGGTGACAATGTGTCGCATGCAAGAATCAGGCCTCCACCTCAGAGGTCAAGGTCACCCTTATATGTCAAAAGTCGTGATATGGTTGTGAATAGAATTATTATCTGAAGAATTTAAACAACATGTTTTCACACCGACACATATATCAGGATCTTGCTTGAACCATGTCTACACCATTAGACTAGTGGCTGACTGTATAATAGTTCTTTGTTATTACTGTGACCATTCCTGGGTTTCCTGTTCAGTTCAATCTGACAACAATCAATGTCTGACACCAGCAATTTCACAGACAGGCAACCTCCAAACTATAAATTTGTTTAGTAATTTATGTTTTATTAAACGTTTGCCTACACCAACCTACTGACATGTGTTTGTTAACATTCCTTTCTCTTTTCACACTTTCCTAGACTATCTGACCTTCATTTCCAGAGAAAAACATATTCTTGTCCTAAGTATGGCTTTGAGGGCATATGTCTGTTCACAACGACAGTTCTTGTTTTTTTTTGTAATTTGTTTATTTTCATAAATATACATAATTTTCAGTGACAGATGTATTTTACTGAAATATTTTTGTCACATTTTTAAATATAAAGGGATTTTTATAACAAAATGGTTTTAAAACGTTTTATTGGCATATTAATAAAATTATGAAATCTAAGTCTTCTGATATGTTTTAAAGTTCAGTAATTTACATCGTTTTAATGAAAGTTTAAAACCCATATGAAAATATTTAAGGAATTAAAATTAATGTTTTAAATTGAAAAATATTTCTAAAAGCAGTTTTTTTATCACATGAAGAATAAGTCTGTCACATTTTATTCTGATGGAAGCGCAGATATTCCTTTCAAGACTTCTCATTCATTTTTTGTGGCCACAATTTATTTGGGGTGAACAACGTTTGTTATTTAGTCAATTAATTTTCTAAATGAAACTCATCTTAATGAAGAATCTGTTTTCTGGTAGTACATCTGTTTTCTGGTGGTATGTCTGTTTTCTGGTGGTACCTCTGTTTTCTGGTTGTATGTCTGTTTTCCTGGTGGTACCTCTGTTTTCTGGTGGTACATCTGTTTTATGGTTGTATGTCAGTTTTCTGGTGGTACATCTGTTTCCTGGTGGTACATCTGTTTCCTAGTGGTTCTACCAGTATGTTTTCTAGTGGTACCTTAGAAATTGTGCTTTGAGTTATTTCATTGGCAGTTATTTTGTATCTCTTTAATAATTCTTGAAAAATTTCTAACCAATCAGAAATTATTTGACAATCAGTTTCATTCTTATTTTGTTGATAATGAAATACATGTAACAGAAATGTCTCTGGAGAAAAATGAGATTTGTTGCCTTGAAATCCATACAGTAATGTCAGGTGAATAAATTTATTTTAAGCTGTTGCTTTGGTTTGCACAAAAATATAATTCCTAGAATAGTACAGTAAAAAAAGAAGCAGAGTTTTTGCAGTTTTTTAACGTAAACGGATAGAATAGGAACATTAACTTCTGAATAAGATATGATTTTGTAATCTGAATGACATTTTGAACATGAAATGTTGAGTTATGAATACTGTGTTTCATTGGATAACATTTTTGGGACAAAGTATAGAGATAGTATCCAAAGAGAATATGCCATGTTATTAAAACTACATTTAAAGGATCTAATCTTTATTTGGCTTGTCACTGTCATTTTAGGTTAAATTTCTTTTTGGAGAACAGCAAGTTAATAAAATTGAATACATTGAAATTCAGTCAGATATCATTGTTACAGATTTGTAGTATAATGGTATCTTATCCTGTGCCTTATGTATTGTATTATATCAGTTTGCCTGCTGCATTTGTATATATTTGAGAGCATTTTTATATTTGCATAAGTGCTTACATATTGTAGATTAATTTGAGACTGTTTGGACTGGGTCTACTTCTGAAAGATGCTGTTGACAATAAAACCTGTATTTCGTGTCAATAACTGGATATATTCTGAGAAGGTTCATGTATGTAAAATCATTTAAAGAAAACAAGTTTCTGAATGAGTGCCTAGTACTGTTGACTTGCATGATGAATCTAGTGTCTACAAGAACATCAAAAAAGGTTGTATTTTCTGCCAGTTGACTTTCTACTATAATTATTGGTTCATATTACAGTATATTTTCAGAGTGTTGATATATTAGAACTTACATGTATATTTCTTTAGCACTGTAAATTGATCTAAATTTATTGAAAAACAAACATTTAAAGCATTATGATATGTGGAACAAAATCATTAACCTTAAGTGTGTATGTGCATGACAAAGATTAGAACTAGTAAATAAAGTTGCCACTCAGGGGAATTCCTTGTTGTTGAGGTCTGTTTGATTACATGTGTGTTATAAAGTCGTAGTCAGTATTGATTGAGATACTCATTCAAAACTTGTAATAAACACTATCTATTAGAGAAAACAGAGAACAAATAAAATGTGTCCCAGTGTGCTAGATATTATTTCTGGAAACAAGAGCATTTTCATGTTCCACAGTTCATTATGTGTGTTACCGTAAACTATTACTATTACTTGCTTATTACTAATTTGTGAGTTTAACCTCCTACATGTGATCAATCTGTAAACTGTGTTCAGGGTGATTACTTGCAAGATGTGTGTTATACTTTGAAAGCCTTGCTTAGCACAAAATGCTTAACAGTTTTTCATTCTTTAAAATAATACAAAAGGTCTTGTAGAAACTTGTTGTAGATGTGTAAGTGATGTAGCTTACTACATCCGGACTTGTTCTGATATACTTCTTGCTTCACATCTGTGGAGTTCATTTAGAATTGTTTACATATATACAGGTTACGTTATTGGTAATGTCCAGTTTCGAATAGGCTGTGTCTCATGCTGTATTCATTTTGGCTTATATTGTTGCTGTATTTTTTCGCATGTTTTTACAAATCTAGCTTTTTAAATGTTTCTTTTCAGAATCATTCCTTTTTCTGCCATAAAATGCTCAGTACCTTTGTATAGATTTTGAATATTTTCTCACAGAGTATTTAAATTATTATAAAATACTCACATGTTGCTACCATATGTCAAAATTCAAGACAATAATGTCACAAGACATATTAAATCTCAAAGAAAATAAGGAAATTCTTAATGTTTAAAAGGGAGAATACAGTCAAAACTTGATGGAGCGAATGACGATAAAGCAAAAAAATTATATTCTACAAAAACATTTCTTGGTCCTTTGTCCTTTCCAGTGCTCGTCGAAGGAAATGAAGATTTGATAAATAAAAAAAACAGTTCTATTAAAAAGATATATGATGATGATTGTCACTGTTTGAAAAGTCTCATTTCAAGTGTAGTTATTATACATTGTTCCTGCTGCTTCCTGTTTTCTTGCCAGAGATAATGTCTCTAAAATGACTTGCCTCTTGATGCTTTAAGCCAAGTATTTGCTTGTTTGTGCTACTTTCTTTGTCTGCTTTGATAGCAAGTTTTTGATCATACATGTATATAAACTTTTGTTCATATAATTCATTGTAAAATCTTTGATGTCATAGATTTTTGATGCTTTGAAGCAATGATGTCGTAAATTTTGTAAAGTTTTTGGATGTAAGATTTTTACACTCTGTTATAATGAGAACTAGTGATGGATGTTTAATGGAATTAAGCTATTATCTAAGAAGTGATATGAAAAAGAAATTAAAATTGTTGAGAAAACTTAAGAATTGATAAGAAAAGATAAGAGGCAGTTTATTGCCATGTCAGCATTTTTAGAATTTAGTTTGGAAAATAACCTGCTTGTTTTTAATCCTATTCTGACAGGATTTAAATTTCCTGAGTAGCTTTACATTGAAAACAAGAATATGATTTATAGCCTGTGAATGCATGCAAATACGTGTTTATGATGTAGTTAGTGCAGTTTCTTGTTATCTTAATAAGAAAATAAATCAAGTCTAAAACTGAAAACTCATTTCCTCCTTTTGTAAGTGGGCAGTTACAATATCAGACTTGGAGAAACACAATTTCGAATTTGTTGTGTCCAGATTTTTGGGAAAAAATACATCTGACAGTTAAAAACAAATGTGCAAATATTTATAAATGAATAAGCCTTAATTAAGTCTTAAAATTGTCCCATCCCAAATATTGATTAACTGGTATTGTAAAGTCACTATGATAGTCCAGTGACATAAGTACAGGCAGAAGTTAACCTGTCATACAAAACACAGCTTATGAATTTGTATAAGTATACCAGTAAATATTTTGAAAAACAATTGAGATAATAAACATATTATTTATGACAGGAAAGCCATTCTACATTGTCTTGAACAAGTGTTTGTACAGTGAGAAATAGAAATTGTGTAAAAAGGAATAGCTCTGATTTTTTGATCAAGTCGTAATTGTTGGTTATCTCGAACAAGTATACAGAAATGTTGTACATTATGAAAAAGAGATTATGTAAAATGGAATAGCTCTGAATTTTTGATCAAACCAAAGAGGAAATAGGTATAGATATATCATATAGAGCTTATTTTGTTCTACCTCAGATATCACTAATGCTCAGTGCAAATCATTGTTATGAACTAGTATTAGAAAAATCAATTACATGGATGTTATAATGGTATCTAGAACTCCTGTCTATTAGTTTTTCTCCAGTAATGGCAGATGACAGATGGTTTTGAATAAATGGGCTTTTAAAATGACGGAAATTCAAAGACAGTTTATTTCCACAGGAAATGGTAAAAATAGTTTATTTCCACAATATACCCTAGATGTTGTAAACTGATAAATTTGTAATATGTACTTTTTTATAGTATTTTATGAAGTCCACTGTGCCATGTTTTTTTCTTTTCTTGCAGATATTGTATATTGCTGTCAGGCACACTGTATTGAAAATAAGTCATGTTGTTTGAATGCGGCATCATTGAGATGTTTTATCAGTCAAAAATGCAACTCAAGATTCAGAGAAACTTTGAGCTTTTATAAAGTAAAAAAAAAAGAAACTTGCTGGCATTTTAAGTAAGATATTTTAATGTTCAGTATTAAGTTTGGTTTCTGAATTTTAGCATGTTTTCTAAGAGAAAACTTAAAAAGCAGTTTAAACTATATTAAAGAATGAATAAAGTTTCAACAAGAGTAGATTTTAGTATCAGTAAACAGCTTATTACATGGGTATTATAGTAACAGTCAAAAATATTTTTCACACCTATGAACCAATCTTCCATTGTTTGTATTGGTAGCAGCACTTGTTAAATTTGCACACATACATGATAGATACCGTTTGTTGATATGATATGAAGTATTCAGTCTTATACATTTACAGTTTTACTTTTCTATAGAATTGTCATATTTCCACAACTTCTGTAAGATTATTTCAAATTATACTGTCATAAAAACCTTTTTTTTTGCTAATTGTTTGTAAGTTCAATGCAACACCAAAATGAAAGTTTAAGTGTTTTTGCAGTGTTATATACATGAATAAGTTTGTAAAGTGTCTAAGACAATTCATGTGTATATATTGAGACAAGTGTTTGCTCAGGAACGTAAAAACATGTGCAGATCATGCACACAAGTCAGCAATCAAATTATGTTTCATTATGAATGCCGATTGTATATTATTGCTATTGTTTCGATTCTCAGCCAGGTCGTAAAGTTATATTCAGGGGCATAACAGGGGTTGGTGTTAATGTTGTGACTATATGATAATTAAGGAGATACAGTAGTTTTGATGTGACCTCTTGATGTTTTGTAAATGTAGCCTTCCTGCATAACTAGCTGCCTGACTCTCAGTTGTGTAACTGTTGTGTGTTTCCATTAACTTGTTATAATGTAAATGAAGTGATAAGAAAACTTCTTAAACCAGAAAAACGCTCATTTTCCAATTTTTATACCTCGGGTGCAGGAAAGTTTTGTTGCTTTGACACAGGACAACACAGTTTGTTTGACAATAAATTGCTTCTTGCTTTAGTATAGAAAATGTTATTTTGAACTTTTTATGCTCCCCGAAGGGCAAGCATAAAGTTGCTGCTTTGTCCATCCGTCCATCATAATTTTGTCCGGAGCATAACACAAAAACTATGAGAGATATCAAGACCAATCTTCATAGGTAGTGAGATCTCATTAAGGAGCAGTGCAGTGCACAAGAACCATAACTCTTGCTGTATTAATTTTTGAGTTATTGCCTTTTGAATTTATTCATACTTATTTTTTGTCCGGGGCATATCTCACAAAGTATAAGAGTTATCAACTTGAAACTTTATTGGTAGATAGATCTCTGTGAGGAGAAGTGCAGTGTGCAAGAACCGTTACTCTATTTTGCATAATTTAGGAGTAATTGCCCTTTGTTATTTTTCATACTTTAAAAAAAATACATATTAAACAATAGCCCTTTTGGAATTGGCATTTATTCGGGGAGCATTCATCGGTTCTACCGATTTCTTGTTGTTGGTTGTTTACGTAAAATTAAGGGCATTTTTGTTAAGTTTGAAAGACACCTCACTAAGTGAAAAGTGAATATAAAATTATTATGCTTCATGTTTAATTTCATTTGTTTGCTGCTCGGAGTTTGCTCTTATACATTTATTGCATTTGTCATGTTTTTCTCATGTACCAAATCCATTACCAAATAAATGCGATGCTTCAGAATGAATATACGTGTGTTTTATATCACCTTATATCACCCTTAACTGTTTGAAATATCTTTTTTGAGTTCGAACAACAGAGGAGGTTTAATGTCCCCAGGAAAAATATTTTGCTACAGATGTTTTACCCACACAGTTGTAAGTTGTCTCTAGTGATGAAATCTCTCTCAGTTCTTATGAACATGCAAGTCTGTAACAGAAGGATGCCATGCATCTTAGAATACACTACCCAGAGCGGGATTCGAACTTCGATCTCCAACGTGACACGCCAACCACTGAGCCAAAGAATCGATTCCCTGACGCAGTTGTCAGAGGTTGTATTTATACAATTATAGGAAGGTGTGCACTAGACCGTGTTCCTATTGAGAAAGTCATCATGATTATGATGACAAATGGTGTTGGTTATTTTAAGATCAATGGATCAGACAGAAATCTTGAAAGATTTTTTAATTTTTATTTTAATTTTTACAACTAAGTTCAGGAGGGGTTATCCCGGATGAGCCCCCATCTTACAAACATGAAAGACCATAACAGAAAGATGCCATGCATCTTGGAATACACAACCCAGAGCAGGATTCGAACTCTGATCTCCGTGACATGGCAACACTCCAACCACTGAACCAAAGAATCGATTCCCGGATGCAGTTGTTAGAGGTTGTATTTATACAATTATAGGAAGGTGTGCACTAGACCGTAACACCGTTAATGAGTTCTTCATTAGTACCCTTGCAGAAAAAAATGTTGGTTCTTGGGAATTCCTGGGATATTCCTGAGATTTTAACAAAATCTCTGAAATTTGTCCTGGTGTCCAGGATCCTGGTCTACCTGGTCACCAGGACTAAGACAGTACCAGGATTTTCCTGGACTTTTTTGTATAAAAATCATAACACCAGGATAAACCAGGACTTAAGAGGCCTTTCCCAGGACTTCTCCAGACAGAATTTTGATATCAGGACTTAAGCTATGTTTTCAAATCTAAAAAGAGATCCTGGAATGTCCTGATATCCAGGAAAACGATTTGTTTATGTCTTAGTATTTATACTACCAGGATACCAGGACTTCTCTCTTCACAGAATTTTCTCTTGTTTGGAAGCCTTGAAGGAAATTGGGGATCTTACATTATCAGTGAAATTTGTAATTATTTATTATGATAAACTTTCATTAAATGTTCATTCCAACTGGCAAAAGGTGACACTACTTTAATTTCAAACATTATTTTTAAATATGAAAAATACAGAAAATAGCAGCACTGCCCACGCCAGAAGAACCAGCTAAAGCGGTATTCTCTATTTTTACAATTAAATTACTGAAATCAGTGATTTTGATTCTAAAGTTGATATTTTAAGATTCAAACATTCTATCTCAGATTTGGCCCACGAATTTGTTAAATTAATTGAATGTATTGAATGCAAGTTACACCTAACAAAAATTCTTTATTCTCATAAAGACAAACAATTTATGAAGTATCCTATTCAGTATACAGTATTAAACCTTGGAACCTGCTTCTCTGTCTCATCATGATGTTAACACAATGTTGAACACAGACTTGCTTGTGATCATAGTCTTGTTTTTTTCAAAATGAAATCAATCAACGTAGTGAAATACTTACTTTTAGTTATATTATGCAGTCAAATTTTGATGAAAAATTTACTCTTTTTGTGTGACTCAGTGAGGTTAGCTGATTTTTGTCGGTTTGTGACATTTTTTTTTTTATCTAAACTGTGTAGGTTTATGATTGATAGGTGCACTGACTGTTATGTGGTAGTCAAGAACATAAAAAACATTTGATTTCAGCTATTGCTCTGGCCCTTGGAGTTCTTGAAAGGTAATAAGGATAAGATAAGAATATTTGCAAGATTTAGAAGAGTGAAGTTAGTGCATTTTTCTGTAGCACTAAACAGCTAATGGTTGGTCAATGAAATGATTTTAATGACATATATTGTGTTTGTAATATTTCTTATTCTAACACGATCTAAAAATAGCCTATATATACAAAGAAGAAAATAAACTCGGGTTATCCTGCAGTAAACCACGCGCGTGCCCTTGTTGTTTTGGCTGTTTTGTGAACCCCACGTATAAAATTTTTATGAATGAAAGTCACGTGATGTTTGTAAATACTACCGTAGGAATTGTAGTATTACCGGCGTACATTGTAACAACAACAAAGTTCAGCTGCAAAATGGCACAAAATTTTGTTTGAACATTTAATTTATTAGTAAATTGCAATTTTAGTTTGAAATAAAAAAAGAAATTATCAGCTGATGAAAAGTGTGTTGTTTATTTGTTCATTATTGGATAGATCAACTTATTATGTGGAAGCCAACTCTTACATATATCGAGGGAGGGAATTTTTAACGGCCAAACCCAGGGGTGTACCACCCAAGTGTTTTTACGATCATAAGAAGTAGTTAACACTTATTTCACAATGTGGTTAATTGTTTGGTCGTGTTAGAATCAAAATAATAAGTATCCAGTTGTGGTTTATCGTAGAATAATCCGCGTTTTTCGTTCTTTTGCTTCCTACGCATAAGAACTCAAAACATGGGTTATTCTATGATAAACCATGCCTGGATACTTATTATTTCTTAACTAAGTTCCGTTGTGTGAAAACTGATGTACTACTGTAGCTTATCTGTATCATCCCACAGGGCCCTCATAGTTTTGAAAAAGGAAAGGACACAACATCCGTGTATGGATTATATCAGCTTTTCAAAAACTACAGGTCCCATTGGAATTGAAGCCATACAATTCACTTTTCCTTTTAAGCTGATAAGAGTAATATAATAATACTAGTAGTATCGCATGGTACATTAGTACAGCTGTAATAATAGTTTACCAATACAGCATCATTTGATGCCACATCATATGTCTAACTGATTTTAATGCAAACCTTACAACATTGTTAAAAATGTTAAACCCAAGCTTTGATTTTGAATGGTGGTTCATAAATCTACACGTGTTCATAAGTTATATTGAAATGAGTCTGTCTTATCTCATCGTGCATTTGAGTTGGTTTTCCGTACCTTTCAGCAGTTATGCTTTTATTAAGTAACTGTAAGCTAACTTGGCCTGTATCAGCTGATTTCTGAGCACTTAAATAGGATTTTATTTAGGACCATAAAGAAAACAAATTTCTTGGCGATCCTGTACATTCTGATCAAGTCTAGTGAAAATAAGCTCGAAATTTGACCAATAAGGTCTTACATGGTTTTCCATGAATCTGGGCTGGTGACTTTGTTTTGACCATACATGACCTTGTTTAAAATTCATCAAAGAAATCATCAACTGACAAAATTTCAAGAAGACTGGGTCAAAAATGTGACCTATAGAATAATTGTTAATTTTTAAATGCTGCAAACTTGTGACCTAGATTTTTGACCTGGCATTACCTTGCTTATCCTTATCCTGGAGGTTATTAGAACAAACATTCTTACTTACTTTCAAATGTTTATGGTGTTTTTCACTGATCTGAGCTGGTGAACTAATTTTTTACCCAATATGACCTACGTCTTTGAGAGCATCAGGTCAAACATTTGAATAAGTTTTATGAAGATTGGGTGAAAAATATGGCTTCTAGAGTGTTAACAATCTTTGCCTTTATTTTGAACTGGTAACCTAGATTTTGATCCCACATGACCAGGTTTCAAACTTATGAGAGATATCATCAGTGTAAAAATTCTAACAAGGTTTTTACTCTAGCTTTTGCAAGGTTTTCCATTGATCTAGGCTTAGTTTTTGACCAAGTTTGACCTAGTTTCAAATTCGGAGACAAACATTCTGAGCAAGACTAATGAAGTTCTTGCAAAAATATTGTCTCCTGTATGTTCACAATGTTTTCCTATTATCTTGGCTTTTGATACAGATTTTGATCCCATGTGGCCAAGTCTGAGATCATCAAAAATATCTTCAGGACAAACATTCTTAGAAGTTTTTTTTTTTTTTTAAATTTGGGCCAAAATATGACCTCTAGAATGTTCACAACAAAATTTTTACTGATCTGAGCTGCTGACCCAATGTGACCAATTTTCAGCTTCTCTGAGAGAACTAAACATGTGGCCCCTAGAATGAGCAATGGCCAATCACGAAAGCTCACTGTACTCCAGTGAGCTAGTAACACAAGTAACAAATTTACTCAACTGTGCAACTTTGGATACATAAACCTAGAGCTACAGTTCTCTAGATTTGTATTTCTGCTTCTCTAAGGTTTAGGTCAATCCCTAAAGTAATTTTGTAGGGAACTGATTCAGAATAAAATAATTTTCCTGTCATAACTGTGTAGCCTTTCTAGAGTGATGAATATTAAAGGCATGGAGGCAAAAAATGTAACATTTCTTTTTAAAGGACTCTACATTACTTCAGCAACAACTGAAATGACAATAAACAACAAATTAATCTGGCCGATTTTACTTCTTCCCTAGCTGAGTTATACAAGCAAAACAGCATTAATGCATCCATCATTCTCAGGATTGTTGGTAATCTGAGCATATTTTCCTGAAATAGAAGAAATCCCAAACTGTTTTGCAATGTAAATTAAACAATTTATACACAGCTGGAAAAAAAGCAACCTGAAAATATCTGTATTTTCTTCACATGCCTCCTTTTCACATGCCTCCATTCTTTAAAGCTGTGAGACAGTTGTATTAACCACTGATTTATCTGGAAATACATCTGAGAATCTGTGACACTAGGTAAAAAACCAACAAAATTTATTTGCCTGTGAATTTTTTTTTATGAAAATCTTTTTTTTTCAGTCTTAAGTTTCATATCACAAAGCATGAAGTTGAGTATTTTCTGACACAGGTAGTTTTTCAGTAAGTTATACATTAGTTAATATCTTACCCCATACAACTTTTCCACTTTGTGTTACTAGACCAAGCTCACTAATGTTAACCTGAAATAGGAGGACAGATTAATTTCCCTGTTAGAACAAAAATGCCTCACTTGAAGTACATGAGCATTGTGTAAATATATCATGTATAGTTATAAAACACAAAATAAATTTCCAGTTTATATCAGTTCATCTAGAGGATTCAATATACTGGGTGTGTTATCATTTTGATATCCAGTAAGTATGACTAAACAAAAACAAACAAGAGATGTTTGTGAAACACTTATGTCTCCCCCCACCCCTCCTGCTGGCAGTATACATTATGGGCAGAGTACACGGAAATGAAATTTACCTTTTGAACTTAAAACCAATAGGGGTTATGTACAGGTACTATCCGAGATGAATCAACCTATCAAGTATGACATGTCTAAGCTAAAACTAGACCTAGATATTCTTATGATAAATCTGTATACTAAATTTCACTTCAGTATGTGCAATCTCTGCGAAGAAAATGAACGGAAACTGCAAATAATTGGAATTTTTCTAAGTCCAAGGGGCATAACTCTGTCAAAAATTGCTCGATCATACCCAAAACAGAACTTGCCCTAGATATTCTAAAGATAAATCTGTATACTAAATTTCACTTCAGTATGTGCAATCTCTGCGAAGAAAATGAACGGAAACTGTTGGTGGACATACAGACAGACCGACCGACAGACAGCAGCAAAGCATTATGCCCTCCATTTTTCAAATTTTAAAAATTATATAGCCTGCTGAAGCTGTGACCCTCATTCATAAATTTTAAAGGATTTCATAGCACTCTTGGATTGTGATTATGTTGGTAAACACTAAAATTTACTTTATTGTTTTCTTTATGTTCTTTATATGACCAATGTCATGGGAAAAAGGGCACTCGGGCATTTGGTATACAGTTGAAATATACTGAATTGAATATCAGCAAAAATGGCAAAATTTCTGTACTCTTCCAATCTAAAATTAAAGTGAAATATTGATGGCCTGAATATTGTCCTTCACAAAAATGACTATTTTGTATCAAATTTCTTGATAACCATTACCATGGCAACAGTTTTTGGGGACAGTTCTTCCTTGTATAAAATGATATCAACTGAACAAAACACAATTTTGAATGATAACAATAATAATTTTGATAAAATGTTGGATACACTGAAAAGGTATTGAATCTTAAAAATAAAATATGTAAAATTTAAACGTCTGAAATCTGTCATTTTAATCTAATTCCAACAGGAACATAGATATAATCTAACGTCAGATTAGGGTATGTGACGTCATTTTAAAGAACATCAAATTTGCCCATCATGTTCCTCTTAAACATAAAAGTACGTCGTATTTGCACTATGCAGTAAGCTGAAATTTTCAGACATTAATTCTAGGATATCATTTGTTCAAAAAAAGGTAAAAGGTCAGTTTCCAAAAGTTATGTCGGAGTGCCCTTTTTCCTGTGTCGTTGGTCATATAATTTCTAGCAATTGCAATAAAAAGTTTATTTGATTAGCATTTGGATATGAACTCATTCTTTCTATAGTGGGATAAACTAATATGTTTCTGAAGGTGTGCAATAACTGTCTTGTATTTCCACACAGAAACAACTCCTGTATATATTTCAATACACAGCAAATGACCTTAAAATATGTAGAAACGGTTGCAAAGTCTTATGTCAGACAAAATTAACTGACCAAGAGTAATGTGTTAATAATCTTCAGCAAGATTATGTCTTTAAAATAAATGCTATTATTTGGTTTCCTAAAATGTGTAATGGCAGCATTCAACCAAATCATCTGAAAGGGTAAGCCATACTGTCATTACGTACCTCAATAATTGTTCCCTTTGTAAGAACACCTAATGATGTGTATAGTGGTGAGGTTGGGTTTTTCTTCACACCAATGATTGGAAGATGAAATGTAGCCTTGAGTTCAGGATGAGTCACATGAGCTTTATTGTATCGTAAACCCTGAAATAGTCATGTCACATTTCATATAAATATTACTCAGAAGATACTAGTCATAGTACAAAGTAAAAAAGTTCTTTTCCTTTGACATAATTAGTATCGACTCATTACTACTGGTCAATAAAACAACTTCATGCTAGAGTTTACAATAGTAAGGTCAAAGTTTCATCTAGGGTATGAATGATTAAAGCTTAGTAATCCAGCCTCTTTCATCTGGTATCAATCTTTCTGACTCTACTCTGAAATCTACATTTAAGTGTAACATATTTTACTGCCACAAATAGACGAAATAAAGAGAAAAGCATACAACACAAATCAAAATGCAAATAGACAGGCCGCAAGCTCTTGCAACTTGGTAAACAGCCCTTCCAAGAAAGTAACCATCATTTACATTTCCAACATCAAAACAATATTTTTTGCACTTAACAAAATACATGCATGTAACCCTAATCTCAGTATTCTGTGTACATGTAACTGTTTCAAACAAACTGTTTCAACTGCAAGAATAGTATAGCTACCATTAATACATGGTAACACATATGGTAACACATATGGTAACTTAATTATATTTGTATAAAACAGTCTATTTTTAAAGAAACAAATAAAAGTAGCTAAAGACTTACCATAGGTCTTATAAATCTCTCAAACTTTGGAGGTTTTCTTGTAAATCCTTCACCAACAAAGCAGGGTTTAGTCACCATTCTCTTCCAGGCTTTCCCTACAAAGAACAAAATTAATATATGGCTTAATAATGAAATGAATGAACATATTCATAATGCTTAAGTTATTAAGTTCAGTAAGGGAATTTGTTGCCACTAAAAACTAATTCATTGAAAAGAAACTTATCTTAAAACATATACAGGCTATCGAAGTTAGATATTACAATTTTAATACTAAAAAATAAATATGAAAAAAGAAAAACTAAATAGTATTTACACCAACAGAACCACAGACAACTTCCCATCGAGCCAATGATATAGTTCTTGGTATAACGTAAGAAATTTAGTTTCCACTATATATAATAGTACTTACGTCTAGTTTTTCCTGTTTTGACTACCTTGAACACTTCTGTTTCACTCATCCCTTTGACTTTTGGTAAAGGAACCTCCCATTTCCCCTGAATTATAGAATAATGTTTAACAGTAATCATCATCCAAAAAAACACGCAGATGATAATATAACACCTTTGTTTTACCATAGATAGCATTAGTCAGCTCAAGTTGTTCATTTTACAAAATAGAGTACAAATAGTGATGCACATTGCAGCATACTATAATTAAGACTGAATCCTCATTAAAATTTAAACTTCAAAAGCCATGTAGCTATGTTTTTGAAGACAATCCTAGTTATCTTACTGCTTTTTCTTTGCGTTTCTGTTTTATCATATTTGACAACACTTTTGCTCGGCTCTGCCCCTCTCTGTCCAGCAGGTAAGCAGGGACGGCCCCTTCTGGTACATTTTCATCAGTCTTTTGTTTTGTCTTTCTCTCTTCATGCATTTTTATGGTCTTTTTCATCTGTATCTTCTCCGAATGTCTCTGTTTGTTATACAGTTTTGCTGAAAAGAACAAGCCAGTTTGTTGCAATACCTTCATGGTTTCGGTATTTTAGACTTTGTATTGCATGAGTCACTCTTGGTCAGGATTAAGTTTCAGACTAAAGTTTAAACGATTCCTGATATTAAGAAATTAAAAATAGGTATATTGTTTATTATTTGTCAGTACTTAAAATCAACAACACAAGAGGGCCAATGGCCCTAAAGCACTCACCTGGGTTCAAAGATGAAAGAAATTTTTATGAATGTAATGATGCATATCACAGAAATGGACCAATGGACCAATGCAATTTCATTGCCATAGCTCCAAAAACAAAAAGTAAGTCAGTAGGTCAAAATATAGGTCATGAGACAACATTTTTGAAATTGATACGAAAAGCTGTACACACGGTACAAATTTCATTGCCGTAGCTTTAAAACAAAAAAGTAGGTCAGTAGGTCAAAAATATAGGTCATGCTATGACAATTTTGAAATTGGAACAAAAAACTGTACACATGGTCTAAATTTCATTGCCATAGCTCCAAAAATAAAAAAGTAGGTCAGTAGGTCAAAAATATAAGTCATGCGATGAAATTTTTGAAATGAAAACAAAAAACTGTGCACATGATCCAAATTTCATTGCTGTAGCTGAAAAACAAAAAAAGTAGGTCAGTAGGTCAAAAATATGATCAAGGAATCATTTTTCTGAAACCATCATGAAAAACTGTACAAATGGTCCAAATTTTATTGCCATAGCGAAAAACTTAAAAAATGAGAAAAAAAGTTTTTTTGGGGGGGGGAAATGACCCCCCCAGGGGAGGGGGGATGACCCCACTGTGGTCATAGTGCATACTACCAAATATCTAAGCTCCAGGCCTTGCAGTTTGTGACAAGAAGATTTTTAAAGTTTTTTGTTATATAACTTTATGTATATCAAGTACAATGTAAGCCCTGGGCGGGGTCAGTTCTGACCCCTTGGGCAGAGCCAATTTTGACCCAGGGGCCATGATTTGAACAATCTTTGTAGAGGACTAGACAATGCTCAACACCAAATATCTAAGCTCCAAGCCTTGTAGTTTCTTAGAAGAAGATTTTTTTAAAGTTTTCCCTATATAACTCTATGTAAATCAAGTAAGCCCTGGGCTGGGTCAGTTCTGACCCCAGGGTCATAATTTGAACAATCTTTGTAGAGGTCCACTAGATGATGCCTCATACCAAATATCTAAGCTCCAAGCCTTGCAGTTTCTGACAAGAAGATTTTCAAAGTTTTTCCTTTAAGTTGCCATAGCAACCAGAGTTCTGTGTGGATTTGAATTCTTTGAACAACTTTGCAAGAGCTTCATGCAAGGAACATCCCATGCAAGTTTCACTGAATATGGCCCAGTGGTTTCAGAGGAGATGTCGTTTGAATGAAAATTGTTGATGCCTCACGATGCACACCAGACATTGGGGTATGACAAAAGCTCAATCTGGCACTTTGTGCCAGGTAAGCTAAAAAAACCACTAATTTCAAAGGCAGTATTCTGATCTAAAATAAACCTTTACTTAAAGCTCAATGCTGATCTAAAATAAACCTTTACTTAAAGCTCAATGCTTGTTCTCAGATGCCTGCTACACTGTCAACCATAGTGATAGTTGCATTTTTTTAAACTATTTTATTGAAAATAACCAAGCTGCATTACAAAGACTTTCCTTATCTTTTTTCTCTGTAATTTCTCTTTATATAATATTGTGCATGACATGATATGCACATATGCAGTGCACTGATCATTTTGTGACTGTTCATACCTTTAATGCCACGTAATTTCTTTGCTTTTTTGGCAAGTTCATGCGGCTTTCGCCCCTCCTTCTTTCTCTTCTTCTCATGGTAGTCTAGTCTGTAACCATGGCGCTTCCTGTGAAGTTCTATATGCTCGTTTTGAGGCTGAAATTAGAAATTATAAGGGTTCAAGATTATTAATTACTGTTATATGTCAAAAGTAAAGGCAGTAAAAAGAATCTCCCATGAGGATTTCAGAAATGGCTCGAAATCTGTTTAATCATCTGGTGCTAATGTCAAACCTTCAGTAGGGACATAGACATGAAATAAACCATTTAAATTGTAGAAGAAATTAATTAAATAAGAATTAAAGAAAGCGTTTAAAAGAAAAGAAAAAAAATCAGGAAACACTGGACAACTAGGTTGAGACATGTTCAGTGATAAATAGTGCTGCATTGTTCTAGGGATGGAAGATGAAGAACAAAGAGTGGCAGTTTCTCCTGGTGGTAAAACATTTATAATAGTCCTTGGTGGCTCTGTACAGGTGAGAGATAGAATGACCTAGACATGGGGTTTGGGAAAAATATGGGTCATGTAGTATTCTACGAGGCTAGCAACCAGTCAATGAATCACATGGTTTGAAAATATAGAAAATCTTCATAAATAAATCTATTACCCATGCTGGCAATCATACTGAACAACTAGCTGGTTCCCTGTACTGAGTTTAGGGGTAATTGAGAAAATAGCTTCCTCAACATGAAATTATTTACAATGTTTACAGTATCTTATTTTCAAGCGCAAATATTGATGACTGTGTGGAAATTCTTTTCGGCAGTATTTTGTTGTGATTTTCTCATGCTCATAATTATAGTATAAGGCTTTTTCATGATTTTAAGTGCCACTCGAGGTCAGTATCTGACAGAATAAAACAAAGTTTATGCTATAATGATGGAAGAAAGCAGTGCTTCTCCGTCCCGCCTCCCTTTTTGCATGATGATTTGAAGAAACATATCATGTTTGAAGGACAAATTTTTAAAAGGTCCTAAACCTAGTTTCTTTTCAGGTCTCATTTGTTATGTTTTGCATGCAGGTAGCCTACTGATGTAAATGACAGACCCTCATTCCAGACTGGACCATTCCGGTTCCTGTACTTTAGTCTAGTTTAGTTTAAATATATTTTATTGTTGTTTTTTAACAAACTGACATACACTGACATAATGGTTCTATACATTTAAGTAAATGGCAAAAAGGTTGGGCCAAAAGTTCTTTCAACTTAGTTAGAACTCTCTCCTTATAAAACAACATATTTTTGTGATACTAAATAGGCACTCTCTCTTTTAAGTCTTTTACAACTTTTCACAGGTGTAAAAAAAACATTGCATTAATTTTTATATCTAAGATAAGCCGAATACAAATATGCCACTTTCCACTCAATACTTTCTAAAAATGTCGTTTTAATTGACAAACAAAGCAATATGCAATTAAACTACTAGTCAATTACATCAATTATGAACCACTTCTGTTGTTCTCTTTCCAGATGCAGGTTTATAACTTCTTCTTTCGAATTTGTTGCAGTTATTCTCACCAATCAAAGATTTTATGGGCCAGCTTTAATTTTTTGTTGCATTTGGTGCTACTGTTAAGTGACAGCAGTCTCTGATGCGGAAAAATCCTAGGGTCACCAGTGAGGACTGAACCCGGTCCCCTTGGGTGCTAGTCTGACACTCTAATCATGTTGCTGAAGAGCCAGCCCAACAGTGAAGCTGTTAGAAATGCCTTATTTATCTGGTGTCCACTACACTGGTATCTGAGACAAAGGTTGAGGAATCCGTTGCTTAGAACAGTCAGTGCAACACTGCTGGGCCCACAACTTCAATCTTCCAGAAAACTGGCACTGAAACTACCTATGTCATATTGTAGTAACCTGGCCCATGAGCTCAATTTGGGACACCCACCCATATACTAACCATGGTTAATGTTGCTTAACTTTGCAAACGTTCCAGACACTCCAACCATGTCGCTAAAGAGCTACGCCCAACAACTAATCTCAACAGGATGCTGCCTTTACGTCTCAACTAGAAACCACCAAAATAGTGGTGGAAAATGGATTTTGTGAAATCCCTATTTCCCAACTGATTTAATGATAATTTTACACTTGCACATGTTGGAAACTTATTGAAATACTTTATTCTGTTTGAATCTGTTCCACAAAACCCTGAAAAAAGCAAAACGATGCTTTTAATCCTACACCAGTCTCTTGTTTATATCAGCCTTATTTAATGGAGGTGTGCGCATACCGAGAATGCAATAACTAATGAAAACATTACTCTATTTTAAACTTTCGGCAAACTGTTATGAAAGATGTACATGATAAACTAGTTTCATGTGTGTAATTGGCCTTAAAAACTTGTCGCTTAAAAATTAGGATAGATTTGACAGTTGTTAAATACTTACCTCTGCAAACATTTTTCCAATAATGGATTTTAGCATGCTTAATCTTTAAATTGTTTTCTGCCACTACGGACATTTTTTCAACAAACTTATTTGAAACATACATCATCTGAAGCAGAAAATTTAACTCTTTCACCACTGTATTTTTTTTGCTCGTATGTTTCATGGTTCTTGTGCAAATCGGTGCCCAACAGATTTTGTTGGGCATTACATACACAAAAGAAGGAAAACTTTTGAGTCCTTTCTGGTTAGTACTCTGAAGGTTGATATCGGCCATTCAAAAACAGCACGATATTCAACATACTGAATACAATTATTTTGACTAGCCCAGCAAGACTGTTGGAAATGCCTTATCTATCCGGTATCCACTACAATATTCAGTCTTCCACTTTCAATGAACTAGAACAAAAAGTTTTAAAAGTGTGTTTCACATGTATTTATTGTCATAACTCATAAGGCACAGGAGCTTTTAGTTTTTAGTCCTTCGAGACTTTGAAACTGTATTTCTAACTTCTACTCTGTATATAAAAACACAAGGAATGAAACGCTCCGCCCAGTAAGAGTTCAGGTCGCATCAGCTAAATTGCGCCCAGGTGCAGATATCTGTCACTCAGCAGACACTAAAACTTACCAAAAACAAATCGCTTAATTTTTTCAGTATGCTACACAGAAGAAAAAAAACACTGGTTTTCATGCATTTTTTAACAAAATCAGTTTGTCGCCGAAGCCACTGCGTGACATCACGGAATTCCCAAAAACTGTGGCAGGTTCCCAGGAAAATCTAATTCAGGATATAATAAATTGAAAGAATAAATGCCAAAACAAGCTATATATATATGTGTGTTTTTATGGTGAAATAATGGTAAAATGTATCTAATTATTTTTGGGATGCACACAAGTACACAGTATAGTACAGAAAAGTTTCTTCAGTTCAAAACTAATTTTGAGCAAGAAATATTTTGGAGATCACAGTCAACACAATGGCATCCTGCAATGGCTTGGCAATTAGCAAATTTTGTTAGAAATGCATGGAAAGCAGCAGTTTTCTACTAGTGTATTACAGTGTAGCATATTGACAAGAATTAGTGGTCTGTCTTGGTTAATTTTAGTGTCTGCTGAGTGACAGGACTGATAGATAACTGCACCTTTTCGCATTTTAGTAGCTAAAGAGACTTCAGCGAACAGGTTTTATAGTAACACTAGACCTGTTCGCTGAAGCCAATCCCGTACCGAAAGTCAACCAGAACTGTGACATATTTATGTCACGCTGTAATTTAATAAATTTGTGTTGTCTGGACAAAATCTCTACACATATGGGTAACTCAATATATTTTGCACACTTCAGTCTATGTTTGTGAACAAAAAAGGTTTGATCCATGGAATAATACTTCAAAGTTTCTCAGCTCGGTTAAATTTTGTGAAAGTTGCCGCCATTGCTGTGTGACTTGCGAGACTTTACGTTCGGATACCTTCGTGTGGTTTTATTTCTGGAGAGAACAATGAATAGATACAAAATTTATTTGTTTATCGAATGGTGTAATTTATTTGACCTATATTTGTTTACTGTTCATAATCTGTCATAATTCTGGTAGCCTTTGCAAATGGGGTTGACCAATAACTTAACTGTCACGTAATGTCAAAAATCATAAAACTGACATATATTAAAAGTAACGGAAGCCAGAACTAGATGCGACCTGAATTCTTAGAGGGCAGGGTAAGTGGCATTTCATTCCTTGTGTTTTATATACAGAAAAAGAAGCTAGATTAACAGTTTCAACTCTTGAATGACTAAAAAGACAATTTCAATCTCCTGTGCATTAGTCCAAATTATTAGACTTGAAAAAAGTTATTTAATGTTTTTTATTTATCGTTGTGACTTTTTACATTTTATATTATCAAGGCTTTTTTCAATGTCTAAACGGATTATATCAATAATGCGTAGCATAAATCAGATTTATTAAAGTAGAGAAATTCGGGTCAAAATATGTGCAATGCAAGGAAAACATATATCCTTATTTAATCAGCAAAGGAACAGTTTTAAAATCTCTCCTATATTTGTCAGAACGCCGATTTAAATTTTCAACATTGTTGTTTACATCCATAGTCAGCCATATTGAAACTGTACATGTTGGTGCAGTACAATTTATGCAACTGCATTAGACCAAATTTTTTCCCCAGCGTGATCAACATAGTCTACATAAAATTTTATGCCCCAATGCACATATGTTTGTGCTTTTTTTTTATTTTGTAGACATAATCCATATATGTTAACAATGACCATGGTAAGGGTTGCAATAACTATTGTTCAAAGTAATAGAAGTAAAACAATAAAAATATCCGTTAAAAAATTGATTTTACAAATTGACTGTAACCGTATCCGCATTCGGATATCCTTGGTGAGTATTACACGGCCATTGCGGCCTAGTTGGATTAGTGGCAGTTGTCACAATTCGACAAACATATCTGCTATATTAGATAAGGAATTTAATTTTAATTTGTTTTAGCGCGTTCAATTTGCATTTATCTTTCATCGCATATTTAAATTCTTTAAAATCATTACTGATTAAATCGTTTAAATGCATTAGATCTAAATCGACGTCTAATGTCTAATTTGTTTGCTATACGTTTTTGCAGTCATCTGTTAAGACCTAACGTAACATGGAAAACGGAAAATCTAAAATATCAGATATAATGAAGGATAAATGTGAAATAGGTTACGTATAGGTCTTATTATTAGGACTACTGTGCATAAGCCGATAAGGTGTCTGGACATTTCACCTCCTGGACGTTTCGGCCTTGATCTTTTCACCTCCTAGACGTTTCAGCCCTGGTCTTTTTGGCTACTTTTTGTTTTTGTTATAGTAGGTATACTGTATGGATTTGGCCTTTGCTTTTCTTTAATCTGTTTAATATAAAAATATAAAATTCTCACTTCCTTGTGAAGAATAAGTAACACCTTTATAAAGGTGCTAATTAACAGATATAATGCATTATACAACTTTCACACTTCTTTAACTAATGATCCCTAATCTGTTCTTTTCTGTTATATAACAACTTATTATAATCAATGTCCTTTTAAGCTATTTATAATTTTTATAACAAAAAATATATTTAAAGATATAAATGTAGATTTACAGCTGATAATTCTATCACAATTCATATAAACTATCCTATAAATAATTATTTTCCCAGGGAAATTTCAATATATTTATAACAAAAAATATTCTTTATATCATAAATGTAATGTGTTTGCAAGTATGAGTTATATTACATATAATATTATAACTCATTATTATACTTATTTTACATCTTCATCAAATTTACAAAAGATGCCAAAAAGACCAGGGTTTTGTGGCCGAAACGTCCAGGGCCGAAACGTCCAGGAGGTGAAAAGTCCTGAAATCGCCGATAAGGCAAGGAAACTGCAGCTGTAACTAGAATTTTTACCATCTTCACCTAGAAAGCATGTCTGTTAGATTATCGTAGAACAAAGAGATCTCTGCCATCTTTAAACCTACCATTTTATTTGCTGTTCGTTATCACAGTATTCATCCAAAAAAGAAATATTGTTGTGAAATTAAAATAACATGTTTTGTTGTTGTTGTTGTTCCGTTTCAAAAGGGAGAACACCACGTTAGACACCGTTGAGCAGTTACCTCCCATACAGTAAGTATGGGTCATCATGTACTAAATTTTACCCTAACATTGTGGTTGGTTCCACTAATATTTTCTCATAAATCTTCATTGTCTTACCAAAAAGTTGTTCATACTTAAAATAAAGTAACGACTATATTTGATGAACAAAAAAGGGATCGCATTCAAGAATTGCGGACGATAAGAACTACATTCAAGAACGATAGATGCTGAAAAATTAATTTTACTCTACATTTATTATATATTCAGCCTTTCAGATTTAGAAAGAAATGAAATGCTCTGGATTTTATGGTATTGCCCTTGAAACAATTTCAGTTATTTAAGATAAGTCGAAATGGAGGCTTATAGTTTAGCTTTTTTTGGACTTTGAGGCCATTCTCCCATACGGATCAATCTTTGCTTGAAGAAGGACAAGAGACTTTAGATTCTCACCACTTTACGTCTGGTTTTTTCACTTATTATGTTATTGAATTGAATGCTGCGATAAAAAAGTTGAGAACTTTCAAATAAAAATGTTTTTGATGATTTTTTTGTCTTTACTTATGATTTAAATATATGCATTGTAGTAGAAATAGTCTTACATTTGTTAAGTTGCCATGTTTTGTTCTTTGATAAAACAATAGATATTTTATATGTTTCAGTTCAAAAGCAGACGAATGATGCATGTTAAGCTGGTTGAGGTTCCAGTAATATCACATGGGCGGCGGGGGGGGGGGGGTCAAGGAAAAACGATAGAAACTTGGTAGCCTTCGTCTACTGAAGAGTTCTTGCCAACGGGAGAGTCGACTGGTGCTGCTTTGTCCCCAATAAAGGCAGTAGCTGTCCGGCTATAATAAAACAGACTGGAGAACAGTTTCGTGTCGCCAGCAGCAATAACATTCGTCCGTCTCAAATGGGACTCAAAACAGCACTACAGATCAGGAAGGTTTGAATTGCTGATATATTTCATTATATATGTATAACAAAGTCAATACATGTACACTATCAGAATCCTGTGCGTGTTTGAAATAAGGAGCATGTGTACAGCTTTATAACATTAGTATCATGCCATTTTTTCCTTGTTTGTAGCCTATGTGATGTGAATGTATTCGCGGAAGTCACGTTGACGTCATGTCGCGGTAAAACGCTATACAGTAATAGCGCCAAAAGTCTATCTGACGTCTGAACGTCTATATAATGCACGTAACATCTTACAAACGGTTCGTTCGTCAGCTGGTCTCAGATTTTGAGGCGGTAATTTCGCAAATGCTGAGAAATGTACATGTATTTGAAGACCCTTTAATCAAGGGATGTTCCTATTACAGCAGTCACACTGTATGGCGGAAAGTGCAAGAATATGGGCCATAGGTACTCACTTAGACATTCAACTTTGACTTTTGTAATTTAACATATTTTTTAAAATATGAATTGGCAGCGCTGTAAATAATTTTTCTACATTTATAGATATTATACATTCTCAGATTATGACATTTTCATTTAAAGTCATAAAAGAAAGTAATCTTTCGAAATGGCATTATGTCTTTATTAAAACATTGTATTTTGTCCTCAAAAGGATTTTCCTGTTACAGGAAGTCAGTTTAGTCTGAATAGAAAAATACAAAATACTACAAATATAAACCGCATTAAAACTAAGTTATTCAATTTCTTTATATTTTCAGACTGCCTGAACAGAAAAGGACAGTGAACGTCGCTTGATTAGAAAAAAGTTTGCTTTTTTTCCCTGCAGAGGACATTTCAGCAGCGTATCTGAAGCTAAGAGAAAATAATTAAGATGGCCAGTTAGACCAGTTTATGAACTGCAATGATGATACCTGGCTTCACCGTGACATCTGGCCAGTAGGGTCCTGGTCTGTGTTTATATGTTCGATCAGAAAGAACAACGACGGCGAGGGTTAGCACGATAAAGTAAATCGTCGGGCAATAAATGGCAGCCTTGCATTTTACATATTGGTGAACCTGCTGTTCACGGAAGCGCAGAAAGATTCCTGGTATATAATACAATTATTATCACACTTGTAATATCGCATTGCAAACATTTATTTAAAGCGACTGACTCACAGAATTTTGCTGAATACTTTTTTCTTTAAAATTTTAGAGAATTTAATATACTATGGAAAAAACATAATATTATGCTTCTATACACCATGCAAACTGAAAAAAAGGTTTTGATTTAACCAGGATTTGAACCCACGACCTTTCGGTCAGTAAAATATAGAGCGACAATCTAGACCACTGAGCCACAGCGCCTACTTATACGGATGCGTCAAAAATTAAACTTATAACTAAAATATCTACCCCGTGACTAACGGGGTAAATATTTTACCGATAAAAGTGTGTAAAACTTTATATTTTGATGTTTTTCTGTATCAAAAAATGAATCAATAACTTAGTTTAAATATGTTCCTCACAACAGCAGCAAAAATTTCAAGATGTAAGAACATTTTCTTTTTTTTTCATCGTCGGCCCATCTGTGAGTCAGTCGCTTTAAAACCACCAATGATATTTTTATTATGTAAAAAAATCTAGTGTCAAGTTACAAACTGTTTTAAACGTTATTATGTACAACTACTAATATCTTTCAAATCGGCACTTCTTTCTGTAGGTCCTGTTAACTCTTTCCAACCACGAAGCTACAATGTGACTAAGATAACAATTGTCCTTGTGACGATATGTTGACTGGTTGACTGTAATCAAGGGATTGGGTACATGAAACTGTGAAAGTGATATTAGTTGATTTTCTTTGATTTCTTTAAATTTAGATTATTCCTGGTCGAGTATAGCGGTATTTAATAATTAATGAGTTCAAATAGGTTTTGACCAATGGTGAAATGTGAATAGACTTCGTTAAAGAATTTTTATATAGTATGTATAATAATTATACAGATGACTATAGTTATTTAAAGGCAGTGTTGATTGTGGTGACAAGCCGTGGTCCAGTTTGATTTTGGGACAAAACTGGAAACACATAAACCGTTGGATAAAATATGTGGTCTGAGTCAGTGAAGTGCTCAGTATTTACGACAAATATTTAAAGTCAAAACTATACTAGGAATAGGACTCACTGATTTTATTACTGTGTGAAAGTTTAAAGCATTGACATATATTTGGTTTCACAATTATTCTTGTTTTTAGCTTAAATTTGCGTTGTGTTTTGAACCTTTACAGCGAATTAGCAACTGCAACAGTTATCTTAAAAATAGAAAACAGTGTGTTAAAATAGGGGAATTTAAAAGTAGTTTTCAAACTATATACAAAGGCCGGCCCGGAGTCACTCAGGGCACTATTTAAGGACCTGTTCTTTTCAATATATTCATGGATGATATTTTCAGCTTTGTTAATAAAAGTGGCATCTATAATTATGCAGACGACAATGCTCTTCCTTATGCAGACATTTCTTTGCAGAATGTTATAAAAACACTTGAAGAAGACAGTCTTTCACTTATAAACTGGTTGTCAAAGACTTCAAATTTAATAATGCGGTTATAAAATGTGAGAAGGAGTAAAGCTTTTAGGGATCACCGTTGATTTTAGGTTAAATTTTAAATTGTAAGAAGGCCAGCAAACAACTAAATGTGCTTAAAAGGATTGGTGGTAACTGATGCGATGTCGGAAAGCTTCAGGTATACTATTCATTCATTATGTCGAACTTCAATTACTGTCCACTAACGTGGCATTTTTGTGGTGAAGGCAACACAAGAAAAATTGAAAAAAAATATGAAAGAGCTTTAAGATTTATTTATGGAGATCTTAAATCGTCGTATGAAGAACTTTTAATCAGATCACAACTTCCTACCCTTAAAACAAGAAGATTGAGAACCCTTACACTCGAAACATTTAAGATTTTTCATAAAACTTGCCCATTATAACTACATGATTTAGTAACTGTTAAAGATAGTTGTTACTCTTTCAGATATACTAACACAATCAAAGTACCTCAGGTAAGGACAACAAAGTACGGAATAAACTCTTTCCGATACCAGGCAGCTAAAGTCTGGAACTCCCTCCCTAATCATTTCAGAGAAGGGTCTAATTTTGGCCAGTTTAAATGCCTAGTCAGCTGGGAAGGAGAGGGTTGCTCATGTACTTGTTGTCAGTCTAAATGTTGAGGCTTATTAACCCTGTGTTAAAATAATAAGATGCCTGTAACACCTGATTATTATTATTTATATTTCTTTGCTTCCTTGTCATGCCTTTCATTTCTTTTCAGTTATTATAGTTGCTTATGCTACATGTAGTTTTGTTTGCTTTCCTGTCATGCAGTAATGCATTTCATTTCAGTTGCTTACTACTTATCTTATGCTTATTTATTTTGAGCTGTGCTTTTCTCTAATTTTATGGATTTTAAATATCTTTTAGTTATGCTTGACACCATTTTCTTGGTATATAATTTCGGACTTTTTAGTTTACTTAAGCCAGTTTTATAATAAAATTAACTTGATCCAACTTTTTTTAAATTTTATATTTAGGAACTTAAATGGGGGCCCTTTACAGCTCTTAGAGTTTGTGATTTTATTAATATTTTTATGTTAAGTGTCTGGAAACTGGTTCTGTGTTTGAAGGGTCTAAATTTTAAACGTTTAACTTGAATTCTCTCACTTGTTTGTATTGTTTTCTGCTTTGTGTGTAGATATTAATTATTACTCCCAAATTTTTGGAGACATATTTTTTTGCTTTCGCCGTCCGTCTGTCCGTCAGCATTAAGCTTGTCCGGCTTTCACGGGTCAAACTGTTTGCGGGATTTCGACGAAACTTCACAGGAGTAATTAGTATCAACCCTAGTTGTGCATATCACCGGAACGTTCCGCTTCACTGCACAAAAAGGCCACCAGAGCTAAAAATAGAAAAATATTGTCCTGCTTTCATGGGTCAAAGAGCTGGCGGGATGTCGACGAAACTTCACAGGAGTGATCAGTACCAGCCCTTGGTGTGCACATCGCCGCCACTTTCCGCTTCGCTGCACAAAATGGCCACCAGAGCTAAAAATAGAAAACCCTTGTTCCCCCATTTTCATAAAATTAAAACAATTAGTTTTTTCACCAGGCTGATATTATAGCCTTTCAGGAAACGTGGACAATTGCTAATGACATAGTTCAACCCCCGATACACGATACCAATTAAGCTGTGTTCACTCATAGGTCAACACACCAAACAACCAGTCTCCAAGAGGATGTGTTGGCATCTTTGTCCACCAAGACTTTGACTTTATGCGCATTGATACTTCTATGGCATATATTGAATGTGTTGGTGTTCATATAACACCTCCGTCTATATCAGTATTGAATGTTCATAAACCTCCACAACGTCACCTACATTATTTCTGTGAACAGCTCAGTTTGATTCTTAACATTTTACCAACTTCACAAACAATTGTTCTCGGTGACTTTAATGCACCAATGTCAGCTAATGAGCTCGAACAAACCTTGACTAACTTTAATCAACTTAAAACAACTCCAACTACAATTCGACAAACGTTGACTGATCATATATATTTGAAAAACCTTGCAGTTGTACAATCTGGAACTGTGCCAACTTATTACAGCTATTGTGCAATCACATATGCAAACATTCGGATCAACAACAACACAGAGCCTCTATGAACAACTGATAGATCAAATTCCATCTGTGTTTGATAGCTTAAACTACTTCTGATGTTCAACAACAGTTGTCACTAGGTAACCAATATCTTTACTTTCTGATTGCAAAAGACATCAAGTATTTCCTAATTTCTATATCTCTTTTCAGCTTCACCTTCATCTGTTCAATCTATTAAAACCAACTGCAACTTATGTTTTGACTTTCACCCTGAATACCAAAAAACATGCCGCTGTTCTATCCTAAGAGTACATAATAGGGAAGCATTTCTACATTTACATCTACAGGGCTGCTCCCAACAGTCAATGAAGACTATGACAGGGAGCTTCTTGTCAGTGAACAGTGTTAGTCTATTAAAAGATATATAGTGCAGTGATTAAAGGGATAAAAGATAAAATAGGGTGCAATAATTAAAAATAAAAACAGAGTTTTGCACTATGGGTTGACCGCCTCCAGTCTCTCTTAAAGATACTGAGGCTGGTGCTCGATTGTACATAACCTGGCAGGCTGTTCCAGTAACTTATGGTCCTGGGAAAGAAAGAGTTAAGGTGATACTGAGTTCGAGACTGGGGTATAAGGAAGTCGAAGTTTCTAGTAGGCAGCAGGTGATTATGATCAACATATACAAGATGGTGCTGGATTTTATACAAGAATAGGATCGAGTTATGGACCCTTCGATGTACTAAAGTTTTCCAGTTTAGTTCTTGTTTCATTTTAGTTACGCTGCTTGTAAAGTCAAAATCATTACAGACATACCTGGATGCAGCTCTCTGTACACTTTCTATTTTATAGGTGAGGGATTTCTGCCAAGGGTTCGAAATGACAGAACAGTATTCAACTTGTGGTTTTACATAAGTTATAAAGGCAGCTTCTTTAACCTTTTAATTTGTTGTTTTGATGTTTCTTTTTATAAATCTCAGGGAATTATTTGCTTTGGAGGTGATGTTGTTTATGTGCTGGGTCCAATTTAAGTCTTGAAATGGTCACCCCAAGATATTTAGATGAGCCTGCAGTTTTAAGTTTATTACTGTGCAAGGTATAGGCATATATGATTGGATTTTTCTTTCTGGTGATTCTCAGTACCTCACACTTATCTGGATTAAACTACATGGCCCAGTCTCGTTCAATTCATGTGCGTTTGATTCAGATTTACTTGTTAGGTATACTATGGTGTCCTCAGCAAACAGGCGGGCCTTACTCTGTATGGTCATTGGTAAGTCATTTATGTACGTTAGGAAGAGGCAAAGACCGATAACCGAGCCCTGTGGAACACCTGATAGCACAGGTAGATCCTTAGATAGGTGACCATCAACCGCAACTCTCTGCAATCGATTGAGTAGAAATGACCTAATCCATTCTAGGACTTCTTGGTTGATACCTAGGTGTTGGAGTTTATGGATAAGTTTATGGTGATCTACTTTATCAAAGGCTTTTGAGAAATCCATAACTATAACGTCTGTTTGTTGACCTTTTTCCAAGAATATCAAATGCTTCTTGTGTAAAGCTGACGAATTGAGTCTCACAGCTTCGGTTTGACCTTAAACCATGTTGGAGAGGACTAAGGATTTCATGTCTGTCAAAATGTTCCATCATGCTGGAGACTATAATGTGTTCCATGAGTTTGGATGCAATACAGGTGAGTGAGATAGGCCTGTAATTGCTAGTTTGGACTTTGTACCTTTCTTATAAACAGGGGCAATAGTGGCTTCTTTCCAGTCCTGGGGAATTATTCCAGTTTTTAGAGACAGACTTTAGATTTCACAGAGGATAGACGGTGCCACTTCGGAGTGCAGTTCTTTAAGGGCACGGGGATATATCTGGTCGGGGCCGTTAGCTTTATTAGGAGAGAGACCACAGAGCAACTTTTCTATGCCTTCAGCAGCAATGTTTTTAGGGGACATGACAGCTGCTGGAGGATGAACCAGATTTTTACACATCTGTTTCAAGGAGAGTGGTTGCGGGCGTGAGAAAACATATTTGAATTGTTTGTTCAGTAAATATATTTGCCTTATCAAGGGAGTCTGTGTCAGTTATTCCATCAGACTTTAGGGTGAAACTCCACAGTTTTCACTTTTGTTATGTTTAACAAAGCTGTAGAATTTCTTATTTCGGCCTGGCAGTCGAAAATGACTGATTCAACTTCAAAGTATGACCAATAAGAACTACAGATTTGTTTTTTTAATGGCAGCTTTAAGTGCCTCAAAATGGGACAGTAACCTGGGGTCAGCTTTACTTCTGTTCTTAATTTTCGGGTACAATTTGTCTCGTCTATGAATGAGTTTGGTTATATCGGGGGTAATCCTGGGAAGATCTTGTCTAGGTTTAGTGATTTTGGCAGGTAT